>CM060827.1:10000000-12511893 GCA_030704555.1 Heliconius charithonia | reverse complement strand
CTTATGAGTGTGCACAACATTTAACAGTGATTAAAATTATCTATAACTAATTAGATCTAAACCAATAAAGATTAATTTTAATTTAAAAGATATAACTAAATAAACTAGAGAACTACTTACGATTTATGTATAACTTAATAGTAAATATTGAAAATTTGATATGCTTGATATTCTTGTTGTTCGGCAAAATACTGAAGCACAATTTGCAAGAAAACATTAAATCAGCTTCACGCTGTATCCCGCACACAGGAGGATAGGTAAAGGGAAGCTAGTGTTAAGACACTCCGTTCCCCACTTTCTGCCGAATTCTGGAGGCGTCTTCAATCGACCCACAACCAATCGGTTTTACAGTCACACTTTGTGCCCCTATGCCACGACTGGCCTCAAAGAAAACATTATTTTAAATATATTTGGAATAATTCGTGTGTAGTCTTGTATAATTTGTTTAAATTATTGATATTTTTATTTGTATCTAAGAGGCATAAAATAATTCTACTTTGCTGGGTTTATTCATTGCTACATATTGTAAATGTAATACTTAAAAATGCTTTCTTTGATCGAATTATATATGTGTTTATTCTGAGACTTGATTGATTCTCGTATATTTATTTTTAAATATTATATAATATATTTAATTTTTCATATTTTATAATTTAATAAGAATGTTTCTCTTGACAAAAAAAAATCAAAGTATATATTAAATATCAAATTTGATTCATCTATGAAGCTTATGTAAATTGAACTTCAGTACTTTACCTCCAAAATGCTTTAATATTTCCGCTCGAGGTCACTACTACGATGTCTTATCACTACTTATCATGTGATCACAACTTGTATCGTATAAATTGCGTGCGCTTAATCAATAAAGGTATCTTCACAAAATTCGGAACTATAAAAAACATATGAATATTCGTTGATCGTGAAAATTTGATTAGGAAGCCAAAATTCCTACTAAAAAAGGTCTCCCTTGGAGCCTTTTAAATGCCTTCATATTTCGGTCGCAATGTGGTTGGGTTGTGAACTTATCGGCCGTCTTGCGTCTTACCTATGGACATTTTATGCTAAATAAGTATCACTTACACTTATTCAACTAGCTCTTCAGTCTTGGACGTTACACTTAAATAGAAATACTTCTAAAACCCGCGTCGAATGTTCAATTTCAAAAATCTTTAATAAAATCAGCGTGTTATTTAAATTATGCTACAGCGTGAATCACCACACACGATAAAATATATCAGAGAATAAGAACAGGAAATAGTATAGACACATAGACACACACACATAGTTTTTTTATTGTTATCTATCTATCTGCTCGTACTAAAGAAGACGATTCAACGACGTTAAAACTACAATTTTTTTTAATTACCACTCTTGAATTTGGACAATATGAAATATTTCGTCTAAGATTTGAAAAATCACATTCACTAGTAACGGAAAATATTAAGACACATCGCACGATCAAAAATGACAACATCTATAAAGAGAAAGCGCGTAATGTACAACAATCATTCATGTTCAACTATATTTAAGGATTTTTTCTTATAAACTACTTACGGTTTAATAAAATCAATCGATTCTAAAAAAGGAAACGATCACAAATATTAAAATCCATAATATCTGTATATCTAACCAACTTTGTATAAGGATAGCACACAATACTCAGTTATATATAAAAAATATATTGCTCAGGGTTCCAGTGGGTCGGTTTATCAAATCAGTACACGTTTGATGCCTGTAGATTATTTCTATTATAAGTTTGTATAAAAACACTAAGAAAAACCCATAATATTGGCTCGAAATAATAATAACAATGTCATATTTAATTTATTAACATTTTGTTCCCCTTCTTACACACTGACCATATAGTTTGAAACGGAATATACGAATAAAAAAATATAAATAAGAGAATTAAGAAAATATGAACAGCTAACAGGTTATATCATCTCTTTTAAATTCAATTACTAAATAATTAGCTTTTATATAAATAAGTAATTAAATAAATAATTAGTAAATATCTTAAATATATTAATCTAGGATACGCTAAAATGTATACATAAACATTTTTAAAAAATCTTACTAGCTAATGATATGTTTAATTTGATATGTATGTATTACATTGATATGCAATTCATCACAATCGTGTCCATCTTGATCGATGGATAAATTTGACTAGACTGTTTTTCTTTTAATCTTCTGGCCACCCGAGGTCTTCTCCGATTAAATCGTAAAACCGCTGGTTGTGCTGCACAAAGAACTTACGTAATTTGGTGACGACGGCGGGGTCCACCCGCGGGTGCCTTCGTCCCTTTGTCTCCCGCAAGCACTTGTCCGTGGTGTCGTTGCGCAAGCAGTAGAATCCTTTAGTTTCGTTGAAGTAGAAGTTTTTTCTTCCTGTTGTTAAATAAGACTTCATTCAGTACAAAATGTAAAAAAGTGAAGCTATTTTTTTCGCTTTGTGGTTGGACTATTGTTGCAAAAATGTCAAGTGTTTTGTGAGGCAATTTTATCCTTGAATTATTTAAGTCCTGCAAATGACTTTTTTTTAGAAACTTTTTATACGAAATGGATTTTTAAGAGAACTTAGTGTTGAATTTTATTTAATTCATGCTCACCAATTTTGTGCTCCAGCCCTAGAAATTTTTCGATGCGACGCAGCTGCGGCACCGGATCTTCTATAAGCTGATCGCCGTTTACTACCAATATTTGTTCCCGCGGGAACACTTCCAGCCATCGATGGAGATACGCGTGGTATAATGATATTGCTATTGGCCTATAGATCATTTAATATACGTTAAAAACATGCTCATACATATACCCGTAAAATAAACCAAATAAATTTAAACTTCATTTTCTGTATTAAAATTATTTAAATTTTGTATGTATTTGTAGTTTTTATTTGTTTAATATATAAATGACAAAACCAAACATATATATAGAATCAGAATCGATTATTATTATTATATAATAAATTTCGTACCGATAAGCAATATTTATTGAGCCATCTGCAGCTAAAGCGAGATGTTCGAAGGGCTTCGCAGCGTCCGGTAGTGGGTGTCCCACAAGGGATACAGCAGGGGCAGACGGTGTTGCTCGACTACGTAGCTGGGTATAATCAGAAATAGCCCTAGTAACAGGTTCCCGTACAATCAATAGTAAGCGCACCGAAGAATTCATAGCTCGTACTCTTTCAGGTACCTAAAAGATATCTTCAAATTAAGCACTCTGTATACAATTTTGGGAACATAATATTAGATTAGAGGAAAATGTTCAAAGCAATATCCAATTTTACATTAATTTCCAGAGAAAAAGTACTTATAAAGCTTCTTAATAAAACATTTTTATGTAATTTAATAACATTTACAAATCTATTTTCAAGGTAAACATGAATTATTCATAATAATGAACTAAAATTTTGCTGAACGGAACGTATATTTTATTATACTAATTAGTTTTGGAATACGAGCTCGTAGGCATGTTTTTTATTGTACAATGTATTTGTTTTTACAAATATAATATTTATTGAGGTAACAAGAACGGCACAATATTTGTTTCTTACCTCGGGGGTAACGAAGTAGCTGGGACTTTTTTCTATAGTTATTTGCCCTTTGAAGGAAAGGGGCATTTTGCTTCTATACCATTCTAAGCCCAGAGCGTAGTTCTCGTCACGGTCGAAAAAATGAACCTCCCCCGACGCCTTTTGAACCATAGGATGGAGATACAGCATTTCCAAAAGAGCGCGGGTTCCGCATTTACGAACGCCTATAATTAATGCCTGTACAAAAATTATAATTACTTATTGATTTGTAACAACAGAACGTAAATGAAAAACGTTGTGTTTATTTATTTAAAAAAATATTAGATTTTTAGCTTCACGCTGTATTCCGTTTATAAGAGGATAGGCTGAGGGAACCTACTCACAAGACTCTCCTTTCTCTACGCTTTATATTTGTAGCTATTATAAATAAAAATACGACAGTGGAAAACTAAACAATGACGACTCAAAATTTAGAAAATAAAATAATATATAGGATAGATTTTACCAACCTTGTGCAAAGTATTATTTGACACACAGCATATATATAAATTAAAAATGTATGTAATAAATTTCAAAACTATTAAACTTCCTGCTGATTGTAATAATTGTTAAACAAAAAGCACAGCTCGTCCACTGCATCTAATATTGGCAATTGCTAGATGTCACTGCAAAAATATACGTGTCAAGAAGTTTATACCTGAGGGAGCCGTCGGGCAGGTCTCGGAGGGCGCGGCGCTTTTAACCTTTTCCTTAAGGCCATAGGGTGGCTTATTGTACGACTGCTCTCTTGACTTTGTAATATCTTACGACCCTCGCTGGCAGCTGACGCCATGCTCGCCGCCTGAAGAAATATACCACTTGATCTCGCTGCCTTCAAAAATGCTATAAAATTAGTTTCTTTTTCTAATGAAACTTTGTGATATTTCAATTTCATTAAAATAACAGAATTTTATGAAGAATCGTTGTAATAGAAGATATTATATTGTAGTAAAAAATGTTAACGTATTTTTTCTTGTCCACGGATTGTTAATACTTGGATATTGCTTAATCTTGCTATGAATATTGTGGCAAAGAAAACATTTTTTCTTATTTTCCATAACATTTATTATAACGGTGTGTTTAATACAATAATACAAAACCATTAAAATATAATGTACAGCTGTTTCGATTCTCAAAAGTAATATTTTGTTTATTTTCATTTGTTTATAGCCAGTATCAGTAACGTAATGTAAATCATTTTTAATAATTGTCTATTCTAATGGAATTACGATTTCAGGAATGTATATATATATATATATATATATATATATATATATATATATATATATATATATATATATGTGTATATAAGTACATATATGTATTGCTAAAGACCACGCCCATAGCCAGGGTGACAGTAATTACCGTAAACTCACAATTTGGCTCAAAATTTTCGTTGTAATTTTCTAATATCGTAATCCTATAATATAATATCAAGCCATATTCTAATATGTCTAATTGAGGCTAATTGTACTTTTACGTACTTTTTTTAATAGAAAACATGGATGCGTAGTAGTGGCTTCCATACATTTTCTTTAATAAGTACTTTGCAAATATATTGTGATGTGGAATGTGAGATATTATTAAATAAAATGTTTAACATTTATTTAAATTTATTTTTTCACTCTGATGTCGGGGCAAAGCGCGGCGTTGAGTTCCGCCACTCAACACGCGCTGCCTCTACAATTCGGCGGAAAATGGGAAACGGAGTGTCTTACCACTAGGTTCCCTCTGATTTTTACGAGACAACGTAGTTTGTCTGAAATTTGGATATGAACACACTATGTATTTATAATGTGGACAATATTCATTGATCTCTCACATTCACACAAGTGCATCCCCTTTGTGATTCCAATGATGATTCATCATTCAATGTATAATTTACGAACTGAACCTATCAATAAACGTCGAACGAGATTATCGACCCTTTTATTTATTCCATACATCCGCATAAGCTCATAAAGACATATACTTTCATTCATCAGCTTCACGCTGTATTCCACACACAGGAAGGAAGACAGAGAGAACCTAGTGTTAAGACACTCTGTTACCCAGTTTTCGCCGAATTCTGCAGGCATTGCGTGTTGAGCGGCGGATCTCTACGCCGCGATTTGCCTCGTGACAGAAGCGAGCAAATGGAAATATAAATTTTAATAAATATTTCAATTCCTCGAGTGGAGATCGAACCCACAACCAGTCGCGTTTAGTCACACTTTGTGCCGCTACGCCACGACTGTCCTCTATACTTTTCATGTTTAAGGAAAAAGATTTATTTTGCTCTAACTTACTTGTAAGTAGGTACTCACTTTCAATGACTAATTCTCACCTTCACGCTGTATCTCGCATATGGCACGATAGACAATAGGAACCTATTGGTAAGACACGATCCCCATTTTCCGCCAAAAATTTTTTAATCTTATAACAGATAATTTTAAATACAACATTGAGAAACTGCGATACAAAATGTGAACTCATAATTGCAAGCGTCCCTCATTGCGTCCCAGCGATGTAAATTTATGTCGAGCCCCGTAAACGATAATGCAAAACAGTTATGTAAATAACTGTCTTTGTGGCGGTGCCGTAGCGTTATTTTCGAATCTGATTAAAATAGCGAAGTTTTAAAAACACCGAAACACATGATGCCGGTACAGAATTACAAACCACTGTCTGTAGTCGTGCCCTGGAAAATGTCAAAGGAACGCAAATGTCACCTATGACCTACTTATTTCGAGTTTGCGGTACACGAGAAAAAATTAGAAAAGAAGCGATCATTTTTAAACGGACTAGGGACTATTTATTGCAGATCGATGGTATCGTTCCCCGTTGGTAGGTATGTACCGTTAAATGTCTGTAACATTGAAGTAACGAAACAAGGGCGTTATAAAGCAAGGATAAGGTAGCCCATGACTTCATACATTGCATGCAAATCTAAATCTTAAATCGTTGCTTTAGAGATTATTATGGTGTATGATACGTATATAGATCAACGAATATCTCTTTGATAATATCTAGCGAGTAGGTGGTACCCTTAATTACACTTTCAGGTTATATCTGGATAGTCCAGCTGTGGGCTTGGTCGGGCACGCCCATTGCCTATTTCCAGTGATTCATGCAGTACATTTAGAGACTTGCTCGTATCTTTATGGTGTAAAGCTACCACCTACCGCGGTTCAATTTCTACTTCAATTTGGAATTTTTTCCAACAGTAATAGTCAAAATATTTGAATTTATTGAGGTTATGCTCGTAATAACGGTTAGAAGAGTAATAAAGTAATGGTATTACATTTACGGCGCCAAATTTATGTTTTTAATCAAATGAGGTGTTTTTATCATAATCCGTTTTTATAACGAAATATAAGTGAATAATAATTTTATTTCTTTTTAGGTTATTGTAACTCCATCAATGATGTACAAAAATATTTATACTTTGAATATTATAAGTAAGTAGGCGAGGGCCAGTCGTGGTGCAGAGGCACAAAGTGTGGCTGTAAACGCTACTGGTTGTGGGTTCGATCCCCACTTGATGAGATTAAATGTTTACTTAAATTTATATTTTAATTTTTTGTTCCGGGGTCCAGGCAAAGCGCGGCGTTGAGTTTCGCCATTCAACACGAAATGCTCCTAAAATTCGTGGGGAACGGAACGTCTCAATACTCGATCCTTCTGCCTACCCTGATCTGTGCGGGATGCAGCGTGAAGTGAAGTGAAGTGAATTTGATTTTAATGTACAAATAAATCTTACAAACAAATCTTACATTCTATCGATTTTAAAATAACGTTTTACGAGTAGGTACTTTAACAGCGAAATCGTCTAGCCACTGTGACTTCGAGTGACTTTTATGTGAAATGTGATCGTTTTATTTGATTAAGTTGTTGGCGTTTTATTATTTTTATTTAAGTTTTAATTATGTAAGCGCATTTTTCACTTACTTTATTATTACAGTTTCCCATACTTACTAAATACAAACTTAATTTCGAATTTCAGTAATAAAAAATTAAGAAGTTCATAAAATTAATACTTATTTAGAAAACGTATAAAAATTTGAACGCAGCGGGACTCGAACCCGCGCCTCCTGGAAACCGACCAGGCGCTCTGACCACTAAGCCATGCGTTCTCGCCAAGCTACGTCGAAATTTTTATACGCTTGTTACAACTTATTTATGTTGTTAGCTTCTCTGTAGGGAGATTTTTACAAATTTCCGCTACCCAAAGATAATTACTAAGAATTATCGTTTGGCAAGAGAGAAACTATTTTTAAATATTTTTAAACATTTTTTAAAGTGTTATTCCACACTTAGGAAAGACAAATACTTATTTAGAAAACGTATAAAAATTTGAAAATTTTACTAAATAAGTATTTGTCTTTCCTAAGTGTGGAATAACACTTTAAAAAATGTTTAAAAATATTTAAAAATAGTTTCTCTCTTGCCAAACGATAATTCTTAGTAATTATCTTTGGGTAGCGGAAATTTGTAAAAATCTCCCTACAGAGAAGCTAACAACATAAATAAGTTGTAACAAGCGTATAAAAATTTCGACGTAGCTTGGCGAGAACGCATGGCTTAGTGGTCAGAGCGCCTGGTCGGTTTCCAGGAGGCGCGGGTTCGAGTCCCGCTGCGTTCAAATTTTTATACGTTTTCTAAATAAGTATTTGTCTTTCCTAAGTGTGGAATAACACTTTAAAAAATGTTTAAAAATAGTTCATAAAATTGTTAACGTTTCTAAAATTTGTAAATATAACATTTAAAACGTAATTACTTGTATGCTGTAAAGTGCGCTGTCATAGAGTACGTGAAAGGTGAGGAATAGTGAAAGCAGCGTGACGGAGAGGAGGGCCGCGGCGAGCTTCGGCCGCGACACTCCCACAACTAGCACGCAGTCTGCCAGCTCGCCCTCCGCCGGCCGAAACGACGACCGCGGCAACCATCTATACGGAAAACAATAGTACTGAGTTACTTAAAGAATAAAAATAAAACATATATTTACAGCAGTAGGAAGCTTTGATAGAAAAAATCAAATCAGCTTCACGCTGTACGCTGCACACAGCAGGGTAGGCAGAGAGAACCTAGTGTTAAGACACTTCGACCAACATTCCGCCAAATTTCGGAGGCATTGAGTGTGAGTGGCGGAACTCAATGCCGTTTTTTCTCTCGACACGAGAGCCAAGGAGTGAAAAAATACATTTTAACAAATATTTCATTTATTCGTGTGGGCATCGAACCCACGACCAGTCGCGTTTACAGTAACACAGTTGCGCCCATGCGACACGACTGACCTCAAACGTCAATAGTAATAACATATAAAAAAAATAGTAAATAAAGTTGAAACTTCTCACATTCTTTTAACATAAGTATTACAAACCGTAAAAGATATTAGGAATACACAACCAGTGCAAGTGTACGACAGACAAAACAATTAGGAACGGCTCGATGAGTTTCAAATTCTCGCACGAGGAAATCGATATAACTACTAGGCTCCATGTAGCTGTTGAAATTTAAGAAAATACTCAAAGATTTAGTGTAATTTATTATATTTAGTAATAATAATATTCTGTCTTTTTTATCTGTAATATGCCATAACGAGTACATAATATATATACACTATGGCAAACAAAAGGCAATAATCATTTCAAATCACATCAGCTTCACGCTGTATCCCGCGCACAGCAGGATAGGCAGAGGGAACCAAGTGTTAAAACACTCCGTTCCCCACTTTCTGCCGAATTCTGGAGGCATTATGTTGAGTGTCAGAACTCAACGCCGCGCTGCGTCTCGAAACCAGAGCGAAGAATTGGAAATATAAATTTAAGTAAATATTTCATCTTCTCGAGTGGGGATCGAACTTTGTGCTCATGCGCCACGACTGGCCTGGCCAATAATCATTTTCTTTGAGATAATTAGCAAATTATTTTAGACTGGAGCAATGAAGGCGAATGTTAGTACATTTTGAAGGGACTCTAGACCTGTGCTCGCAAGTCCCAGGCTCCGAGCTTAACAGTATTAGTATCTTTAATAATAATTTTAAATTATTGCAACGAAAAACATTCTAACACCTCAAGTTTTCTTCACATCATCAAAGACAGAAGATGTTTATGCATAAAGATTAATTCATTTATTTATTTTTATTTATTAAGAATTTTAAAGATTGACTAACTAATCGTTGATAGTACAGAGTATAATTTCATTAAGAGTTATGAGAGATCAGTCGTGGCGCAGCGACTAAAATCAACTGGTTATGGGTTCGATCCCCACTCGAGGAGATGAAATATTTACTTAAATTTATATTTCCATTTCTTCGCTCTGGTGTCGCGACAAAGCACGGCGTTGAGTTCTGCCACTCAACACGCAAGGCCACCGGAATTCTGAAGAAAGTAGGGACCGGAGTGTCTTAACACTAGGTTCCCTCTGCCTACCCTGCTGTGTGCGAGATACAGCGTGAAGCTGATTTATTTGAATTATTTTATTACTTTATGATAACGTTTTTTTTTTCGCACAATAATAGATATATGAGAAAAAAACCAATATAACATTTTTTGTTAAATTTTATGTTAAATCTTGCAATAAAATATTATAATTTGTAGTTTTACACTTACAGAATGTCAAGCGGCAGAGACTGCGAGCAGCTCCTGTAGTTTGCTTCTGCACGATGTTTGTTCGGCAGAGAGTGACTCATCTGCACCCGGGACTCCATGTGGCTCCCATTTATTTAGCTTTCATATAAATTTTCCTACATTTTTCTTCACATAACACATATTTCAATGTTTTTCTCATCAATATATAATTTCATGTTTTGTTTCTTATCATTATGTAGGATTTTGTTTTTCGATTCTGAAACAAATTCTGTTCGAAAAATATTGTTTTCCATGTATTTTAAAAAATAAAAAGTTAGTTAATATTTTAAAGAATATTTAAGTTTTCAGATAAATTGAACAACTTTTGGTGTATAGTTTCATAGATTGAAAATCCGTAACAAAAAATAACGAGTAACGAAACTATATAAAAACGAAATTATATAATTTAACTTTTATTTTCTTTTCTTAAATCACTGATATAAATAACTTCAAAACGTATAAACAAACTGACAATTTTTTTTCGTAATTTTCAATTTTTGTTAGTTTTACGCTATATGTTAATTGCCTAATGTTAAGACGTCGTTCTCCACTTTTCGCTCTATTATAATTATGTTTGCTTATTTGAACAGGAAATGAGAAAATGAGAGAGAAACATAAACAGAAACGTATTACTTTTCACCTAAGAGGTGAAAAATAATACTTTACTTTGCCTATATACGATACGATACGACGATGCGATACGACGACGTTCATTTTGTATTTGATCTAATTATAAATTGTAATATTCATTGTATGACTACAAAGTGTTCTATTAATTATTGTATGTTAGGCAATATATATGATATTTTTACTTTAATTATTACCTACTACGTACCATATTATGAGGCACCACCAAGCAAACACCTGAAACAAAATACAAAATAATTTTGACACATCTTACATAAACTCTCCATTACGTTATATTTCAAATATTCTGTGACTTAAGATTAAATTAACTAATATAAAGTATATCAGAAAATCATAAACTCTAAAAGCCAATTCATGAACCTATCTATAATTATTTAAAACATCTCATTAAATTTGATATCATATCTTCAACTGGTCAGTATCGAGGCGCGTCATTTTGAAATCACCCCGTACACAACTTTGTAAGTACACAATGTGACAATAAAATAAATAATAAAAATTAAATTTAATATATAAAAAATAAATATACCTAAATTAAACTTTAATTGTTTTGAAATATTCAACCAAAACGTAAAACAGCGGTTCGGGTCGGTCTAAATGCCATAAAGAGAAACCTTAATATATTTCTCATGGAAATCCAGGGATATAAACAATCAGTCATAAAATTAAAGCACACGAAATGTTTCCGCAATCACAGTATCTGTTTCCATTGTCTACACGAAACTGTCTAGCTTATTTTATACTATTCACATCTCACGAACACGAGACCGGTTTCGATTTAACAAACTTTGTCAGTTTGTTGTTTCATTTCTGATAGTGCTGTACTGGAGCTAATTTTCTTTGACAGCTTATTTTTGAGTCAATATTTTAAGGGCCATTCGTGGTGCTGGGGCACAAGCGTGATCTGTAAACGCAACGGTTGTGGGTTTAATTCCCACTCCAGGAAATTAAATATTAAATATTTTTAATTCCTAACTCTAGTAATGCGTCATTGAGTTCCGCCAACACAATGCCTCCAGAATCCGGCGGAAAGTGATGACAGAAGCGTTTAAATGGGTGCCTTAATACAAGGTTCTTAGGTTCCATCTGCCTCCCTGCCTACCGGTATCTGCGAGCTACAGCGGAAAGTTAAAAAAGAACAGAAAAAAAACTTTTTAAAAATATTTATTGAATTAACTTATAAATTATTTATATTAAATATTAAACACAAACAAACTCTTTAACGTCGCCCTCGCAGTAAGTATACCTAAATGCAAAAGTACTCTAGGGATTTTAAACATAAAGTAAAATGCTGTCCCGTTTTGCGGTTAGAATTGTTCTATGTCAAATTAAACAAAGAATTTGTAGAATTGCCAATTGATAAACTTGTTTTTACGACCGCCATTTTCCTTTGTAGTTCGTAATAAACGTTTAAAGCTGCACTACGTTTTAAAGGCAGTTTGTTTGAGAGCTTTTACTTTGGAATTTGCTCAACCAATGTAATGAGACAATTCTACACTTAATTTTTTTAAATTTTCGCGATAAATATTATATATACGTGGTACTTGCTATCGGCAACAGTAGTGGCGCAGGAGCACAAGGTTGCGACTGAAAACGTGATAGGTTATGGGCTCGATTTCCACTCTAGAAAATGAAATGTTAAATTTTTCCTCCTAAATTCGGCGAAAAACGGAGAACGGGAAGTGTTTTAATGGGAACTAAATGCCTTAACATCAGGTTCCCAGATACCCTCTGCGGATTCTACTATTTCAATTGTACTTTTTTCTTACAATACAATCAACCTAAACCATAAGTAATATTAATCAAGGCTTAATTCACGCATTGTTAGCAGTTAACAATAGATCGAAATCAGACAAAGGACTAAGATTCTTCTCTTATCTGCGCAAAATTTATGATTAACCTCCTCTCATGGCTTCGTGTGTAATTTATCTTTTAAAATAATGGCGTATTAGTGTTTCCTGCTAAGCATTTACAATGTTTCAAATTATTTGAAAAATCACAATGTTTTGTATAACATTTGGAAAAATACTTTTATGTAACAGAAACGATAATAATTTTGATTGGAACATAATAATTTCAGATTCACGCTGTATCCTGCTTTTAGCAGCGTTGGCAGAGGGAGACTAGTGGTACACTCTACTCCCCACTTTCCAACAAATCCTTAACGCATTGCGTGTTGACTGGCAGAACTCAACGCCGCGCTTTGACGACCACGACTCTATAATATATCTATAATAATAATAATGCTGGTAAATTGAATAATCAAATTTAATTTTTCGGTTAGCTTTCACATACAACAGGATAAGCAGGAAGTTTTAATAAATGACGTTTTTTAGTAGCGGAACCTAGCCTAGAACCTAAGGACACTTGAAATGGTCAAATTAATCATAAAATTACAAACAATGGTTTGCTACAATAACTACTCACATGAAAATAATATTGAGGCCAGTCAGAGGCACAAAGTGTGACTGTAAATCGACTAGTTATGAGTTCGATCCTCACTCGAGAAGATGAAATATTTACTTAAATTTATATTGCCATTTCTTCGCTCTGGTGTCAAGGCAAAGCGCGGTGTTAAGTTCTGCCACTCAACGCGCAATGCCTCCAGAATTCGGCAGAAAGTGGTGAACAGAGTGTCTCAACACTAGGTTCCCTCAGCCTACCCTGATGTGTGCAGCGTGAAGCTGATTTATTTTTTTTATTTATGAAGATAACAAATTAAGATAAGAATCCTTTGATCACTTGGCGGTTAAAAGCTGTACATATTATTACAGCTTTTATTATAAAAGCTGTCTGTCCCTGGACGGCGAAGGTTAGGTCAAGGCAAATGCACTAGTGTATTTATACGATACGAGACCGGCGCCATGTATACTAGTAGTTCTAGGTGTAGGTCGACCTGAATTATTTCTTAACTTCCAACCTAAATATATCGCGTCCAATTTGGGATATTCATTACATATGGATGAATGCGCCTAGATATATGAAGATTAATTAGACGTTGGAGCGCGTCATGGCGCAACGGAACACGCGGGTGACTGATTGACCCGCACACTGGCAGGTGCGGGTGAGTTCGATTTCCACTCGGTGGAATTAAATGTTTTATTATTGTTTTCTTCGCTCTGGCACCAAGGTAAAACGCGGCGTTTAATTCTGCTATTCAACACGCAAAGTCTCAAGAATTCGATGGAGAGTGGAAGGTTTCCTCTACTGTAGCTACTTTGCTATATGCGGAAATAAAGGGATCAAACTAAAGAGAGTTCGCAGAAGAGTTATTTCAAGTCAAATTTACATATTTTTTTATACTATGATATTTTCAATACATTTAAGAAATATATATTAAATTTAAATATCCATAAACCTCATCAAGTTCTTGGAGCCTCATTGTGAAAAAAAATCATCTAAGAAAAGATATATAAGAAGCCATTTTTTCTCCGTACTTAATACAATTTAATCTAAGATTTATTTCTTCATTTTAACTCAAAACGAGACAAATTGTGGATTGCCACAGTGTTGCAATTGGGACGTGTCAACTTACACTTTAAGATTATAAGTTCAAATCCAACGGGGAAAATAAATCTTTTTCAATTATCAAAATCTGATGAATGTCGTTTTGTCGCACAAAATGCGGTATCTGGTTCTGGGGCCTTACATTATAATTGAAAAGTAAAGAACTGACACATCCCCATATAGTTTGATGTTAAAAATATAAGGAAATTAAAATGTTTTGTTAACCGAAACAAAAGCACATTCCGGTCAATTCCGGAATATTTTGAAGAAGCATTTGCATATACAAATTACAATCCTATAAAAACATTTATATAACCAAACTCACAGGGCCATAAGATTCGCATTTCTGTTGAAAAATAAGAATATAAGCTAATTATATAGTAAAATTGCCCCGCCGAGGCTCCTTTTTACGACAATCATAAAACAGCCCTTTGGAGCTCGAAGTTGTCTACCCCGTCCTGTGGACCAGAGTTTTGTATCAAACTTGCTTAACTGCTTCTGATATTATTAGTTACATAAATTTTAAAAGTAAAAAATCCAATTACAGGATTGTAGGTCAACGGGAATTACAACTTATAAAATACAAACTTAAGTTTGCGGATATTTACATTCAATTTTATATGAAATGAAGTACAAATGTAAGTTTATAAGGATTTCTTTCTATGAAATATCTATAATTATAACTTTTTGGATTTATTCCTTTCTTTCTATTATACGTTTGTACTTCATGTCAAATTTCATAACTGTAGGTTCATGGGAAGTACTCTAAAAGTTTTGATCACGCGGCGAATTTTTTACAAAATACAGCCAAATTGATGCATAAATGCTCATATCTTTTGATTGCGTTGAATTAGAAACTTAATTTTTTCTCTGCTTCTGAAATTATTAACAAATATTCAAATTTATGATTATTTGAAGATTTGATATTAATTTCAGCTTGATAGGAACTTCCGCGCGGCTTTGAGGTACGGAACCCTAAAAATGTATCTACGTTAAACCTCAGAATTTAAGTAGCAAAGTTAAAGTATATCTCTGGTAAACTGTGTTTATGGTAATATTCTTCTCGTTTTATTGTATATTTCATAAAAAAATGATGATAGAAACTGCAAACAAAATAAAAAAAATCCAAGATATATTAGTAAAATTATAAAATAATGAAATAATAATACTACTTTTATTGTTGAAATGATACACATACCTACTTATTATTCTTCAAGTAGGCAAGAATGAATGTGTCCCAGTTTCAAACAATTTTTAAATTACTTTTGTTATAATGCAGTAGCAAATTTAAAATTCGCACGTGATTCCACACTTGTGGATACAAAATCAGATTTTTTAACAGTACAATTTATTTTACTTTAGTGAAAATGGCTTCCATTCCTACACTACGATGACACAGAGTTTCACATTTAATTGAAATTGCTAAAAGTAATTACTTAACAGGAAACATTCTAGAACATTTTATATTTACGGTATATTTTGTACCTTGGTCATTTTGTACATGTCAGAGTAGTGCCTGTAAGTTTTTCCAGCCAGCGTGAAAAAAAGTCTTTTTTTTGTGAATAAATGATCCCAACGGTCGCCTTTCTGTTATATCTCCATTGAACACTTGAAACGGGCGCTACAATGAAATAGTGCCGTGCCTTTTTTATTTCTCACAGAAATCCGCAAAGTGGATTGAATTATTTGAAACACTTGACGCAATATTTCCACTGAAAATCAATATATATATATGAAAAATAAATTAAATTAAATCAGTTTCACGCTGTATCCCGCACACAGTAGGGTAGATAGAGGTAACCTAGTATTCTGAAGGCATTGCGTGCTAAGCTGCGGAACTCAACGCCGCGCTTTGCCTCGACACTAGAGCGACGAAATTAAAATATAAATGTAAATAAATATTTCACTTCCTCGAATGGGGATCGAACCGACAACCGATCGATTTTACAGCCACACTTTGGGCCTCTGCGCCACGACTTGCGCCTCAATAAATATCTAATTTAAAATAGAACAATCGATATAATTCTGTTATTATTTTGAAAAAAAATAAAGTAAACACATTATTACAAGCATATTTGTATATATGTATTTAATATCAATAATAATGACAGCCTAAAAGATTGCACGTAATTTTACGAAAGGGAGGAAGTTTTAGTAATTACAAAATTACGACAAATAAATTGAATATTAAAAGGAAACTTACGATGGCGTATAACTACTCTACGGTGTAGGTTGGTTCGTATTACCATAAAGTACGGAAGCAATAAAACAAAGACCCCGGGTATACCGCTCAGACCGCCACGTCGATACGAAGAATTATGAAAACAAAAATTCCCTATACCACTAACATTTATATCAATCTCGTAGTTATACTACAAAAATTTATAAATGAAATTGTCTTACTATTTGCTTTAATATCTCAAGTCTTATATATACAAATGTCAACTTAATAAGAAACTAATTGACATTATTTTAAATAGTTAAAGTTATTTTAAATCTTGTCATATTTTTTACTTCAAGAACGTCATTTATTGTAATTGTAACGAAAATATTTTTTTTAATTTTCAGACAAAAATTTTAGATTTAATTGAATCAAATTAAATTAAATCAGCTTCACGCTATATCCCACACAGCAGGCAGGAATAGGGTGAGGGAACCTAGTGTTGTGTACCTAGTATAGACACTCTGCTACCCACTTTCCGCCGAATTTGGGGGGCATAACGCCGGTTATTACAATTATTAAAAAAAGCTTTCAACTAACAATTTATAAAGACGTCATTTTATATTACAAGAAAAAATAATTACATTCAACTTTGTAACGCGACAAAGGAATGAATTAGTATTTATTGATATTTTATTTTTTTCGCTTTGACATTTAGGTAAAAAAAGTCCGGCGTTGAGTTCTGCCACTTAACCCACAAAGCTTCAAAAAATTTCGTGGAAAGTGGGGAACGGAATGTCTTAACACAAGGTTCCCTATGAATACCCTAATATTATTTTACTGTTATTGTTTCATAACAGGCTAATGTACATTATTATTATTTATATTTTCAAGTAACAGATATATTCATTTCGTTGAATACAATAAGTACTACAATCTAAGGTCTCTATAATAAATTAAGCCATTTCTTATAACAAACTCAATTTCGCAATGAATTTGAGGGAGCTTCTCAAAGCGTTTAGTCCAATTTTCTCGCAACGAAGCAATTTTAATGAAAGGATCATTGAAACTATAAAGGTCTGAGACCTTTATTTAAACACAAAAATGTATCATGTATAAAATGTAAAATACAATGTTTTTTTTAATATACATTCGATTGTATTTACATATCATTTTATATATTGGAACGTAATAAACATTTTTGGTTGTGGGATTTGAATCTGTACTCGTTGGAAACTGTCCAAGCGACAAGTGGACAGATTTTCTAAGTTTGTCAACACTAAAAAAATAATTAAATATAGTATTATTTTTAAAATAAGAGACGTAAGAAGTATGTATATAGATATTTTCAGTTTTACGAACACACACCCCACACGAAAACTTCCAGAAGTGAGGTATTTAAAGCGCTCATTTATCACACAAAGTTCACTAGAACGGCTGCTACAGAGTAATGTGCAAGCTAATGTAGATATCACAGCTTTTTTAGTTCATGTATTATATTTATATATAAATCAGCTTCACGCTGTATCCAGCACACAGCAGGATAGGCAGAGAGAACCTAGTGTTAACACTCCGTACCCCCCTTTATGCCGAATTCTGGAGGCATTGCGTGTTGAGTTACAGAACTCAACGCCGCCCTAATACGATATAGAAATGGAAACATAAATTTAAATAAATATTTCATCCTCCTCGAGTAGAGATCGAACCTACAACCAGTCGGTTTTGCAGTTACACTTTGTGTCTCTGCGCCACAACTAGCCTCTATTATATTTCTATATACAGTTTCCTTTATGAGAGCTTTTATATACAACACGTACAAAGAACTCATTAGATACATATGAAATATCAATCTTATCGTCTAATTTATTACTCGATGCATATCGTGATTTCTTTGTTAAAATGTTGTGGTTGAGAAATAAAATT
Organism: Heliconius charithonia; assembly: GCA_030704555.1. Lineage (NCBI taxonomy): Eukaryota > Metazoa > Arthropoda > Insecta > Lepidoptera > Nymphalidae > Heliconius > Heliconius charithonia. Next base: position 12,493,469 of record CM060827.1, on the reverse strand, counting down.
GGCTATAAGTTTGAGTCCGAGTAGAAAACTATATAAAATAAGTTTAATTTGTTAAAACGTTGGACGTTGATAAGGAACAAGAAAGAGCTAATGGGATCTGTAAAAATAATTGTTACTCATAGAATTTTTTAACGTCGTGCATATTTAAATGTGAAAAGTCGTATTTTTTAGATTGGATTTTCTTTTCGCTTCGGAAACTTAAAATTATTAAGTTAAAGAATTTTAAATAAAGAATAAAATCTACGTCTTCTAAGTAATACTATAATAACAGTTGTATATATAGTATTCAAGCGACTTATTATTTTTGAAAGGAGTAATTTTAATTATTTCCGCCAGCATTTTCGCTGGGAGAACTTGCTAAAAGAAAAAATTGTTAAAACACTCCGTTTTCTATTTTTAATTTAAGATACATCCGTTCCGCCGAATTCAAAAGGTATTACGTGTTGAGTGGCGCGACTCAACGCCGTGCGTCGCCTCGTTACCAGGACGAAAAAATGAAAATATTGAGTATTTCGATTGGCCTCTAATATATAATATATATAATGTTATACTTGATATAATTTTATAATTGTTACTGGGATTTTTTTTTAAATTATGGCAGACACAGTATTATTTACCTGTTACGAAAAATCGGCTTTAAATAGTATCAATTATATAGTTTTAGCCGTCTGTCGTTTAAATTTTTTACTGTTAATAAAACTATTTCTACTACTATAGAACAGACGTTAAAAATTGTAAAAATTACTGTTAATTAAAATGATTATGTTATTAAAAATATCTCCAATATATTTATATGTAATGATATATTTACATGGAGATATTAAATAGAATAAAAACTTTTTATAATCTAACTTTTCTTAAAAAAAACAGTCACACATTTATACGTCAAAAACAATGATATTAAATTGAATATTTTTAAAACTAAATAAACTACACAACCAACTTTTCATTCACTGATTGTATAATATGGTAATAACATTTCTATGAATTTAGAATGAAGAACACGAGTATAAAATTCCTATAGTTCCTTTCTACTATGTTTACCGTATACAAAATAAACTTTAAGAGTGGGATTTGTTATATATTTTTATAAAGATATAATAAATGTTCACATAGTATTTTATATATTTGCATTTGTTTGCTCTAGTGTCGAAGCAAAGCTTGGCGTTGAGTTTACTCTTTACTCAGTACAAAAATAAGGAACTGAGTGTATTAACACTAAATTATTTTTGCCTTTATATATGCAGGATACAGCGTGAAGCTGATTTATTTATTTTTTTAAGAAATATTATAAAGAAAGTTTCATTTATATATTTATACTTCAAGGAGGCAAAAGATTTTATGATATGTCATATATTGAAGTTTTATAATTCGAGGCCATTGTGGGAGTATAAACGCGACGGTTGTAAGTTCGATTCCCACTCAAGGAAATGAATTAATATTTTCATTTCTTCGCTCTAGTGGCGAAGCAAATCGAGTTTCACAACGTTTTCGTATTTATGACACAGATAGATATACTTGTCTGACTTTCCGACATTTGCAAAGCCTTACTCTACATCCACCTCTACGTAAATTACAGTAGTTATATCCTTTTAATTATAATCACCGACTACATTAGCATAATGGCGACTACTGCGAAAGTTTAATTTAAGTTACCGCCAATTATAATAAATAACAAAACTTAAATTACATCGTGAAACATTATTAGCAAAACACAGCGGCAAGTGAAAAGGGGAAGAGGGGAACATTGTGGTTGCATGCACATAATGGTACTATAATTAAATTTTTATTTTTATTATTTTAGGTATGGAAGTCAGAGATAATATAATGTTAAGACATTACGTCCCACATTTACCGCCCAATTCTGGGCACATTGCCTATGCGTGTTGAGTGGGAGAACTTAACGCTGCGCTTTTTCCCGATACATGAACGAGGATAAAAATATAAAATATTTCATTCCTTCGAGTGAGAATTGAATCCACAAGCTGTTGCGTTTATAGTCAAACGCTTATACCACTGCTCTAGGACGATAATATTTACTTAGTGGTTAATAGCTATTACGATTTCAAAAAAAAAACGTACAAGAGAGGACAATGATGTTCAGTGGCGGAACTCAAAGCTTTTGCCTTAGCGTCCGAGCGAAGAAATGAAAATAATAAGAATTAATAAATAATTCCCTCTAGTGGAGATCGAATCCACAACCGTCGCGTTACATTCACACCCTCATGCGCCACGACGGCCTCATCGATTGGATATACCTATCTCTCCAAACCACCGTTCGTTGTTTATAAAGTCATACTAATAAGTAACAAGTAGTTTACATACTGATGCGACTCTAAGTTCGCGAGTTGCGAAGTTCAACATCGCATGCGCCGCCGCGAGGTCACTTCCGCTTACCTATCACCCACCCTGCTTTCATATGCAAATTGGATGGTTAATTGAAATCTAAACGACTGGAAAATTGTTTAAACAATCCTCTTACTGTGTCAGTCAGCTTTGTTATATAGTTACACAAAATATAGATCAAATAATATATAATTATGAATAGTGAATGTTTTTTATTATATTATTTCTTTTATTATGTTATTGCTCTACTTTTTACATTATTAATAATGTCATAGTGTCTTAAGTCTAGGTTACTAGGTTAACAGAGAGAACCTGGATACAGTGTACAGTTAAAAAACATGTTATTGCAAAGCTACGCTAATTTTGATGAAATATTTGAAAAAGATAAAACGTATTTTGTTAAAGTATTCAGATATTTATAGTCATTTGTAGAATGTTCATTCAATATGGATTCCACCTCAAACCAGAAAACACTTTATTATTGGATGTCCGCTCTTTTATTTTATTTTACTCTTGTTCTCTCAAAGTATCATAAACATATGTTTTATATTTATTTATATGGCATTATTAGAATAAGTTATCAATTATGTATATAGCGGTATGTTCACGTTATACGTTCTTGCCCGTATATACACATACATACCTACACACAAACACAAACATATTTACCTTACGTTTATATACATAATATATATTTCATCAAAATAGTAGCCGTAGTCCAGTATTAAAGCAATCTAAAATAAATATTCCTTAAGCACCGCTCACATCAATCTGCGTGTTGATAGGTCATAATTTAGTACTCCACCTATATTAAGAAATATAATAAGGCTCACGAATGATTTTTTCTTCATGTATTGTTATTTATTTGTAATTTATCACCTTAATATCAAGCATTGGGGCCAGTCGTGGCGCAGCGGCACCAAATGTGACTGTAAAACTGGTTGTGGGTTCGATCCCCACTCGAGGAGATGAAATATTTACTAAAAATTTATATTTCCATTACTTCGCTCTGGTGTCGAATTGAGTTCTGCCACTCAACACGCAATTCCTCCAGAATTCGGCAGAAAGTGGGGAACGGACTGTTTTAACACTAGGTTCCCTCTGCCTACCCCGCTGTGTGCGGGATACAGCGTGAAGCTGATTTTTTTTTTATCAAACATATTTTTCCTAAGACGAAATGACAAGAATTTTTTTGATGTTATATAAATTCGCTAATTCAGCGACTTTTTCGTATAATATGAATGTTCGTTATGAAAGAGGTAAAAATACTTAAAAAAATTAGGAACCAATCATAATTTATAGAAAAGTACGTATACAATCTATGTGATTTTAAGTATATTTGGCGAAATGTATAAAAAAAAGATTAAATATTTTTCTCATTTAGTTACATGAATTATTAATAAGTTTCACGTATTGTTACATAAATGGATTGCAAGTGAAAATTTAGGAACTTCTCCTACCTACTTTACCAAACTGAATGCATGAACAAAATTAAGCAAAATATTCTTATATAAATAATATTCTACGCGAAAATATGTTAATCAAGTAGAAATAAACCAGCCTTGGTTTATTTTATATTTCTGCTAGTGACAAGATAATATGAAGCGTCTAACAAGTGACATGCAACGTAGTGCTTTATTTCAATTGCATAATCTTTATTTTCTTATAGAGCTTCACACTGTACTCCATACATAGCAAGGTAGGCGGCCTGGGAATTTAGTACTAAAGCAATTCCGTTTCCCACTTTCCGTTAATTTCTTGAGGCATTGCGTGTTTAGGGGCGGAATTCAACGCCGCGTTTTATAAATATTCTGTTCTAGTGGAAACCCAAACCCTCACCTTTTTACGGTGGCACGCTTGTGCAGAGGCACCACAATCTGGCTTAAATTTCAATCTTTTTTGTTATTCAATTAAACCATTTTCAATCTACTAAGACAACAAACATCATTGAATCTCGTAGCAACATATTAAATTTATAAAGCTTACACATTTATCGTTACGATACATTGTATTTTATTAAATCTAAAAACAACAAAAATATATAAATATCTCTTCTTCTAAACCCATAAGGAAAATGACAAAACAAAACATAATAATAAAAAATTTCGATATACCGAAATGAGGGTTTCAAAGTATTTTTTTTTTCAGCTGTATTCCACACACAGCAGGCAAGGTAGGCAGAGAGAATCTAGTGTTAAGACACTCCGTTCCCCACTTTCTGCCGAATTCTGGAAGCATTGCGTGTTGAGTGGCAGAACTCAACGCGCTTTGCCTCGACACCAGAGCGATGAAATGGAAATATACATTTAAGTAAATATTTCATCTCCTCGAGTGGGGATGGAACCCACAACCAGTCGGTTTTACAGTTACACTTCGTGCCGATGTGCCACGGCTGGCCAAAGTAAAGTCCAAAGTATTTAATGCTTTAATAGCACTTTGTTATTCAACAATTCAATAATACAAGATATATTGTTGAAGTGAAAGAAACATTGAAAGTGGAAAGGAGGCGTAAACGTTTTGCTGTAATTAATTGAATGAAAGGGTGGAATGTCGCGTTCGCATGATTAATTCAGGTGACCTCTAAACCAAGGCAACTGGAGTGCTACCACTTACTATACGATGACATTTATTTAAAGGTGAATTTTATTTATAATAATATTATTTGTTTTTCAGCGTGACGCTATGTCTCGTATACAGCATTATAGGCAGGAACCTTATGTTAAGACACTCCGTTCCCAGTCCATTCCATTTTCTGCTGAATTCTGAGGCCACTTCAGCCACGGAGGCCACTGGCGGAACTATGCTGCCTCGACAAATCGACTATTGAAATTCTTCGGGTATCGAACCCACAAGCAGTCACATCTACACCCACACGTTTGCACCCTTGCGCTACGGATGGCCTCAACGTATTCACATTTAATTTACTACACTATTAAATTATTTTATTATGTGAGTAAAATGTATATATAACATTTGCAGAGGAAATTCGTTTTTATTTCAAATCAGATTACATACCTGTATTAAAACCCTAATTATTAAAAATATATTAAACAAAAATTATATGCCTTAAATCAAAACTAGCTAAAATATAGATGTAAATAGTTGTTTCTTAATCCATCATTAAGAAACAACAACTTAAATCTATATTAACACTTAATAGTAATAGTACCATTATTTTACAATGTAACTTATATTATAAAAGATTTTACCTTAAAAATAAATCCATTTTTATAAACCTTTACGTTTACTTAAAAATATGATTTACTGAGAAAATTTTATGACCACAGTAACTAGCAATTCTAATGTATGCGCTGATAAGATACAAACTACTCGCAAACAAACTTCCTCCAGCCGCAGAAGTGAGTAACGCGCGGAATTATGACGCTAATTGCTACGAATGTCTACGGCGGTGCTTCGTAGAACTCCGTAGAGGCTATTACTATAGCAATAACATATTAAAAATAATAATTTCACGCTGTATCCCGCACACAGCAGGGTAGGCAGAGGGAACCTAGAGCTTAGACACTCTGTTCCCCCAAATTCTCGAGGCGTTGCGTGTTGAGTGGCAGAACTTAACGCCGCGCTTTGCCTCGACACCAGAGCGATGAAATGGAAATATAAATTTAAGTAAATATTTCATTGTATATTTTAATAAAGCAAAAAGTTGAATAGTATAATTGGAAATTATTGTATTCACTCAACCACAGGTACTACGCACGGCATTCCTAACCTTGTGGGCAGCTACATTTTTTTATATAAAAAGAACTTATATAGTAAACAGCTAAAAAAAAAGTAAGCGATAAAATCTCTTATCGTAGCTTTAAGCTTTCTTACGAAGTGTTTACTACATGCTACGACTTTACATCCTGTGCGCCACCGTTTTCAAGGTCCCGACCTAGCTTTCAATACTTTCATAACACATACTTATATTTGCCTAATATTAGTCTAATATTTTGTAAAAAAAAAACCTCTTACCGTGTAGACAGCTGCCGAATGTAGGCAACTCGGTTTTAAGGGCACAAACTCACATGACACAACAATATCTTTTCATTCACACACGTTCCAAATTTAAAAAAAAGAATAATTATCGTCCTTCACCATGGAACAGAAATTTACGTTCCAAATATAGGTTTAATATACGGGACTAGTATGTTTTTATTTCGTGTTTTGTTGAATTTGTGAGATTGTGATCGCGGCAGCTGTCACGGTGAGTGGGGTCGCGCGGCGCGGTCCGAGCGGCGGCGGCAACTGAGGCGGCGCGCGCCGGGCGGTCGATATACGCGGCAGAGGCAGAATAAACACAGCGTACTAGGATGGAAGTTGCCAGTGTTACCAGCTTCCCTTTATCTAGTATTGCCATACTAAATATTATTTTGTTGCAAAAGTAACGTTAATAGTTTTTTGTCTTAATGTGTTACGTCTTCGTAAATGTGATAATTGAAATATAATTGTAACTTTGTTATTATTTTTTAGTATTATTTGTCTTTTTGAAAATCAAGAATAGCATATGACTTACAAATCAAATGTGAAGAGTATATGTAAATAAATTAAAATTGTTTAAGACTCGTAGAAATCAATTGTAATATGACATCTATTGTATATATAAAAAGAGGGTCGTTACTTTCGAGTCATTTTATATTTATCGATTTATTCATAATATACACCTCTATATTTATTGGTTAAGCTTTATTTTCAACGTACAGATGACCGATGATAAACACATAATGTATCAAAAGTAATAAATGTATCAAATCAAATCAAATCAAATCAGCTTCACGCTGTATCCCGCACACAGCAGGTTAGGCAGACGGAACCTCTTGTTAAGACACTCCGTTCCCCACTTTCCGCCGAATTCTGGAGACATTGCGTGCTGAGTAACGATAAATGTATACCAATTTTATTTCAAACTTATAGATGCAAATTTATGAAAATATTAAACAAAAAAAAATGTAATAAGCAGCAGTTTCATATAAATCACATGTCGTCTTTTTCAACGTAAGAGCGAACCAGTATAATGTACGTGTAACCGTCACTTATCAGTACGTCTGATACAACGCTATTTCCATAATAAACCCATCTGTAGTCGGATGGGATGGCTTGCAGTTTTGTCTTAGCTATGTAATATCTCAATTTTATTATATGCTGCTATATAATCAGTCCTCGAAAGCAACTTTTACTTTGGGTGTCTAATTTTTTTAAATGTGATGTTGGAGAAAATGTAACAATAATAAAGCAAAAAGCAATTTAGTTGTTCTTCTTTATAGTATTTCTTTGAATGAATTCTTTGAAAAATTACATATTTATGTACATCTAAATTATACGATGAAACTCATATTATATAATCAAAATTATAAATTTTCAAGCATAGATATTGTTATTTGTTTTTCATCATATTTATTAGTGATTCTGTGTGCAGAAATCTAACCTTTCTTAACATTACTAGATTATTTTCTACAAAATTGATAAATACATTTTATGAAACTTTAAACAAACCTATATTAACCTTTTTTTTTTTTTTTTTTTTTTTTTTTTTTTTTTCGTGAGGAAATCCTTTTACGGATACCAGCCCAAGTGGGGACTCGAGCTGGTTATGTGGGGCTCGCGGACCGGCAGATGGAAGGCCGTCCGAATACCCACTAAAACCTCACGGTGCTCCTCCTCGACCGCCTCTGGCCGCGAGACGCGGGGGCATTAGTCGTCCGCGAAACGCGGCGGCGGGAGCCTGCAAGGCACGTCGCGGAGTCAAGGGTGTGTGGGCACCCTCGACGACCTGCTTGAAGTAGCGCGCGGGAGCAACCTGCGCGCGACTACTCGGGCCAGGTTAGTAGGCGGTCAGCTTCCCCAAGCTGACCGCCCTCTGGCTCGTTAGGGCGGAAGGCGGCGATCGTGTGCCGCCCTCCGGCGACCCGGTCTCTTGCGGCGGATGGCGAGTTCGGCCGAAGCCTCCCTCGCCCGCTCCGCCGACTCCTTCTCGAGCACCACTGCCTCGCAGAAGGAGGAGACCGCATCCCACGACGTCTCACTGCCGGCCATGGCCTTGACCACAGCCGGCAGGGAAAGATCGTCCCCTATGACGTCGCGCAGAGCACGACGTTGAGACGCCCAGGCTGAGCACACCTCCAACGTGTGCTGGGCCGTCTCATCGAGGCAGTCATCGCAGTGGTGGCAGCGAGCGTCGGGCTCCCTCCCAGCGATCCGACACAGGTAACCCCCGAAGCAACCATGCCCCGTGAGCACCTGTGTGGTGCGGAAGGTTAGGACGCCATGACGCCGCGCTAACCACTGGCGGAACACTGGACGAACAGCCTCGATCGTCAACCGGCCGGCAGATGGTGTCGCCAGCCGGGATTCCCACATTTCCATAGCGGCTTCCCGCTCCTCCTCGGCGCGTGCTTGGCTAGCCGGATCCCTAGACGATAGGCCCCGACGCCGGCAATATACCGACGCCAGAGAAAGCGCGTCCAGGTCCCACGGCATGACTCCAGCCAGCACGCATGCCACCTCACCAGATATGGTCCGATACCCCCGTATCACCCGGATGGCCATCACTCTCTGCGCACGTCGCAGCAGGGTGATGTTGTGCCGATCCAGGGCGTCCGCCCATACGGGAGCACCGTAGAGGGCCATCGACCTGACCACTCCGGTATACAGGCGACGGCTCGAGGCGCTCGGCCCACCCACGTTGGGCAAAAGGCGCGCCAAGGCCGTCGCCGTCTTCAACAGTTTCGGGGCCAAAGTTGTGAAGTGGCCCCGAAAACTCCACCTGCCGTCCAGAACAAGTCCGAGGTACTTCATGCTCCTGCTGACGTCGATATTGACGCCACCGACGATGATATGGGCATCTGGTGGTGGGCCCTTTCGAGGAGCATGGAAGTATAATGCCTCGGACTTGTTTAGGGCGACTTCCAACCCTATCCGCCTAATGCGGCCGACTACCTCAGCCACCCCAGCCGTCGCTAGGACCGCCGCCTCCCGGTAGGTCCTCTGCTGCGCCAAGACCAGCGTATCATCTGCGTAGCAGAGGACCTTGATACCAGCCATGGTGCGACCCCGCAGCACCCAGTCGTACCCGATGTTCCAGAGGATCGGACCCAGCACCGATCCTTGTGGAACACCGGCTGACACGCCGAACTCCTCCCATCCTCCTCCGGGAGCGGGAAAGGTCACGGACCTCTCGGACAGGTAAGCCCCGATGACTCGGCGCAGGTAAGGAGGCACGCGATGGTAAATAAGTGCCTCCTTAATGCACGGCCAGGGCAGGGAGTTAAAAGCGTTGGCGATGTCTAAAGACACCGCCAAGACTCCATCGCCCCGGGCAACCGCATCCTGCGCATAGGACTTAACCTCGAGAATGGCATCCACAGTCGAACGGCCACTGCGGAAGCCATACTGTTGGTCCGAGAGGTCCGGACCTGTCTCCTCCAGGTGATGTTGCAGCCGTCTGGCTACAACACGCTCGAAGAGCTTAGCGATCTCGCTCAAGAGCACGATGGGCCTGTAGGCGGAGGCTGAATCCGCCGGGCGACCCTTCTTCTTGATGAGGACTAACCTGCCTGTCTTCCACCGCTGTGGAATTATGGCTTGAGCCAGACAGGCAGTGAATAGTCCTCGCACTCTGGGCCCCAGTGTGTTCAGGGCCAGAGTAAGCGCCCGGCCGGGAATGCCATCCAGGCCCGGGGCGGTGCTCTTGTGCCGAGATCGGTGTACGGCCTCTTCGAGCTCCTCCTCCTCCACCGGTGGTGCGACATTGTCTTCCTCCTCTTCACGCGCTGCAGGACGGGCCATATTGGGTGGTGTAAAGTTGGCCCGCTGCGGGAATAGCGACGACAGAACCCCTCGGAGAATATCCGGTTGGAGTGTCTGCGTCAGTGGTGGTGACCAAGCCCGTAACCTACCGAGCACCATTCGGTAAGGTGTGCCATACGGGTCTTGGTCTATCCCCGCAATCATCTGGTCGTGCGACTCGCCTCTCGCACGACCAATTTCCTCCTGCAGTCGCGTTCTCGCCTCGACATAGACGTGGTACAGTCGGTCTTCCTCCTCCTGCACCTTCTGTACCCGTCTGCGATAGTGGCTGTACTGGCGTCTCGCGTCAACGCAGATGGAACGCAGTTGCGCGATCTCCCACGACCACCAGTACACTTGTCGCCGCTGAGGGCGGCGCCTGGATCGGGGCATTGACGCGTCACAGATACGCGTCAACGCCCTCTGCGCCCAGGATGCGGCGTCTTCTACAGACGCCAAGCTCTGGGGCAGCCAGGTTTCCACTATCGCGGCCTCCTCCAACAACTCTCTGTCGAGACGACCCAATTGCCACCGCGGTCCGTACTCTCGCGAGGACGAACTAGGGGTTGGTTGCACCGCTGAATGGGTGGAGATCTCGTACAAGATATAAAGGTGATCCGAGAGAGTCTCCACATCATCCAGCACTCGCCAACCCCGAACACGACGCGCTAGGGCCGGACTCGCGAACGTTACGTCCACGACGGATCCGCCCAGCCTTCGCACACACGTGTTCTTCGTCCCCTGGTTGAGGACAGACAAACCGGTGTCAATTACCCACTCTGACAATGTCTCACCACGTGCATCCGTCGTTGCGGAGCCCCACACGCTGGACTTCGCGTTGAGATCGCCCGCGACTAGCACCTCCGCCGGACGAACTCGTTCTAACATTTCCCCCAATCGAATGAGAAACTCCTCGAACTCCGCGAGAATTCGATTGGGGGAAAAGTAGACCCCAACGACAACTACGTCGCCGACAAGTGCCGCAACGCATCCCGCACCTTTCTCAATACGCGAGAAAGGCGGAGAGCCCGCAGCGACCTGGGTGATGAGTGCTACCACCCCGGTGTTGTCGGCAACCCAATTGTCTCTGTCGGGAACGCTGTAAGGCTCCGCAACAACCGCCACCTGAATAGACCACTGCGCCAGGCTTTGGACCAATAAGTCCTGGGCCCTGGCACAGTGGTTTATATTCGCCTGCAACACACGGAGAGCCATCACTTGATCTCCATGTGTTGCACCTCCTCCTGCCAGGCTGGGGCATTTGGCTTGTCCGCTGACCTGCCTCCCCTCCTTCCACCCCTTCTCCTCTTGGCATTGGCGCATGCAGCGCTTCCCACCGAGTGACCTGCAGGCTGACCTGACGCCTCGCAGACAGGGCAGTGAGGTGCTGCCGAGCACTGGTGTTGCTTGTGCCCTTCTTGGCCGCACCTGAAGCACTGCAGGCTCCTATCGAGTGCGCTGCTGCACTTCGCTGCCACGTGGCCAGTATCGTGGCAGCGGAAACAACGTAGGGCTCGCTGTTGAAGCAGTTGCACTCGCGCCGACACGAACCCAACCAGAAGTCGCGTCCCGCTAACCTTTTTCGCAGCTATAACGGGGCAGCGGACCCACGCTGTACCGAGGCCAATTCGGTCCTGCCGGATCTCCCCCACTTTCACCAACGCCACATCGCAGCCGCCCACCCTGCTTATGGCCTGCGCTACCTCCTCCGAAGTGGCCGAGTCATCGAGGCCACTGACCCGTAACTCGGCACACTTCACCGGCCTCGCGACCAAAACGTCACTGGTGTCAAGCACACCGCGCAGCCGCTGGGCAAGTGCATCCGCCTTTTCGCCGCAACTGGCACCAGGTAACTCCAGAACCCTGGCACCAGTAGATGCGACTCGGAGACGCAGGTCTGCAATGCCCAGATCCTCCAGCTTGACCGCCTCTTTTATTCGGCACATCACGTCGCGGTATGTGAGCTCTTTGCTCACTGCAGGCGGCAGCAGAGTCAGCGTCACCGCCGCTGATCGTGGTGGACGCAGAATCCGTTGTTTAGACGCCTTCGGTCTTGCCTTCTGCGTTGGCTGCTTGGCATGGGCTACTGCCGCCTTCCTCTTGCCCTTGTGAGCCACCACATTCCAGCCTTCAGTTACATCGGCCGGGGCGGGAGGCAGAGGGCGAGGCTCCGCTGGTGCGGCTTGAAGGGATTTCTTTCCCCCCTTCTTGCCTTTGCTCTTCTTGGGGCCCTGCTTCTGCGTCGGGCCTGGGTTGGAAGGCGCTGCCAGAGTCGTCATGGGAGGCCTCTCTGCCTCTACCCTTTGGACGGCCGCCTGACGCCTTCTATCCGCCGCCAAAGGAGGACGAACTGGCTTTGCCGGAAGGAGCCTGTCCTCCAACGCTGCCAGCCGCGTGTTCAGTAATGTGCCCACCTGCACCATTACTGACCTCGCCATTTCGTCCTCCTTTTTCCTTTCAACAGTGCTCTCTCGCAAGGCCTTGGAACGCTCGAGCTCCTCCCGCATCAGCGACACCTCTTTCCGCAGTTCCGACAGCTCTTGTGTTAAGCGGCTGTTTTCCGCCCGCAACTGCGTGACCTCCTCATTGGCATTTTTTCTGACCAGGATCTCAACGGCCGTGCTAATAGCGCCAGCGGCCTCCTTAAGGGCTTTTGTAAAAGTGCCCTTAAGGTTGCCGGATCTGCAGGCGACTTTATTAATTATAGCTACGCTGTCGGCGACCTGGAGCTGCAGATCTTGAACCAGGGGCTCATCCACCCTAGGAGTCTCCAAGTCTGAGAACCTGGCGTTTGCTCTTAATTGAACCGTCTCGGCCAAGCTTACGACTTCCTCCTCCGCTTGGAGCCGGAGCTCCTTTCTTTTTGCCGTTGTGAGTTTCTTCGGCTTCTCCTGTTCCTCATTATCGGAAGAGCCGGAGTTGATCTTCTTACTCCTGGTCCTCTTTCGATACTTGGAGCACTCTCCTTGCATTGCTGCGTTTTGTGACTCCATGGAGACACAACTGTCCTCAGACTCAGAGGCCATCCGGGGACGACCTCGTGAAGACGCAGAGCGCGACCTGGGCCTCCCGCTGATAACAGAGGCGATTTTAGCCAAGTCCAGCCGCTCCGCCACTAGTCTCGCGTCCTTAACGCTACCGCCCGCTACGGGCACAACAAACCCCTCCTCATCTTTTTTTTTCAAATTTTGATCCAATTCCATACTTGATCCCACGAGTATGGGGGAAAGACGGTCCATCCAAGCAGTGCCCCCTGTCCTTGGATAAGCCTAATACGCCACGGGTGTCGGCCGGTACCCTGGCGGGACCAGCAGTAGCGACTGATCATCCCATCAGCCACGCACCCCTCGCGCTGCTTCGCCGCTTGGGTTGGGGTAATTTTTTATAGAGGTTTTCTTCCTCGCAGCCCGGCCGGTAAAGGCAAGACCCTCGGTTCCACTCGTGATTACGAGACATGACCGCAACTACGAGTGGAGTTCCGATATAGTCGGCGCTGGCACATATAAATGCGCCTGCGTGGAGGTAGTGTAAGTACACACCACGCGCACCCCAACAGTTCCTCACACTGTGTCCTCTGCTAATCAGAGGAACACGCGGAGGAACACCGCCGCGTCGGATTATTAGCCGACGAGCAATCATTACCCAAGGACGTATCCTGTGGGTAATAATTACTCGTCGCCCAGGGTGCACCGGAACACTATACTGCTTGTCCTCCCCGAATGGCAAGCATTCGAAAAGGGCCAACAGTAAGCGCACACACGTGGAGGTTATCCGACTTCGCACCCCAAACCTATATTAACCTATATTAACCTATATTAACCTATATTAACCTATATTACCTAGTTTATTTTATATTAACTCAAAATTTTCTTATTTTTATTGTTACAGATTCACGTTTTTTTTCGATAACAGGGCAGAGCGAACCGTGGACACTCGTTCCTCAATTTCTACCGATTTTTTGCTGCAACTTAAAGCTACGCTTCGTCTACCAGAGCAAATGAAACGAAGAAAATATTTTTATACTTTCCTAAATAAGTAAATTTAATATGTTTATTACCCCGAGTGGAGTTAAAATCCACAACCTCTTATTTTCCTCGTATAGTCCTCTTATTTTTCTATTATTAGAAATAAAATAAACTAAATACTTAATTTAAAAATTATTTTATTAATTAACCACAACATGTTTTAATTGTACGTGTAAAGTATTTGTTAATGAGAGAGGCACTGTAAATAGATAATTTAGGTCCCAATTTTTATTTAAACTTCCATTCTCTCCTATTTTATACAAATTTCAATGTTTCAGTTATAAAATATAAATATTTAGAAGTAGCTGATGAACGATATGTGGCAGAAGCAAATATTAAAAACTACAATATTTGTTTTTGAATAATTTTATATTGAAGCCAGTCGTAGCGCAAGGGCACAAAGTGGGAATGGAAACGCGACAGAAAAATATTTAAAATTTTCATTCTTTCTATTCTTCGTTCTAGTATCGCGGCAAAGCGCAGTGTTGAGTTCCGCCACTCAACACACAACGCCTCCAGAATTCGGCGAAAAATGGAAAACGGAGTGTTTTCACACTAGGCTCCCACTGCCTACTATTCAGCGTGCAGAATATAGCATGACACTAATAAAAATATAAAGTTTACTTTAAGTAAAAAGAAATACAATTTTCAGAAAAGACAACTTGGCTAATATCTACTTGTCCAATTTATAGCTCGCCTAGAGAACAAATATCTCAAAATATCCTCTTTGAAGTCAAACTTAATTTACGATACAAACGACAGGTAGGTTCTGTAAGTACCCATTTTGTCAACCACAATGCGGTATTAAATGAAGGAGTTGGCGTCAATTTCATTTGAGGGTTTCTAAGTACGAGTTTTACAGGCACTTCGCCATCTGGCAGCGGTCTGACCTCGGTGGCTAATGTACACTCATAATATGTACGTTATTACGTGCACGGGGTGTGAATGGCTCGAAATATAGCCTCTTGAGATAGAAGCCAAAATTTCTACATTATATACTGCAGATTTTGTAGCGTGCATAAATTCATTAGTAGTCTATACTGCGGAAGATGTTAGAGTTTTTTAGTCTTCTTCTTCTCTTAATACTGGTTCATGAAATAACGGTTGAGGCGAGTCGTGGTGAATTAAACCGTGGCGTTGAGTTCCGCCACTCAGCGGACTATCTTAACACTAGACTCCCTCTGCCTATCCAGCTACGTGCGTGAAACTGAAAAAAAAATGTATCATCGCTGTTCTGTGGCAGAAAAACTTAAACATATCATCATTTTATTCTCTTCCGTTTTAGAAACGATATTTTTGGCTTTGCTGTTCGAACTCAACATTACTTGTTGAGTATTATGTGTTGATGTGGGAAAGTATAAAATTTGTATTTTCCCTCATCCCTGAAGTGGAAGAACGGTGAAGATTCGACTCCTTTAGAAGTAATTACAGATCATGACTATTCTACTGCAGCGTTCCTGGAGTAAAAATAAAAGTCCAATAAATCGCAAAATCATCATTATTTTACTTAGCCTTACAAATTTAAAACTTTATAAATACAAATAAAAAATGTTTCATAAATTATACATGACAATAATTTCAATTTCACTTGCAAAATATACACGAAACACAAACACAAAGAACACAAATAATTTCTTTTGCAGTGTATGTAGAGTCAGGAAGTTCATAGCCTCAATTACAAATAGAGGAAATATCGTGCTTATAATAAGGTAGTAATGTACGGTTTGTTGGACACCTAATGGGAACATAATGAGCGTCAGTCAAATAAGCTGCCACAGTTTTACTATACTAATATACTTTTGGTTATGTACTAAACTTGAATAATGGCTCTGCTTGGATGTTTTCGTTGAAAATAATATTTTTCATAGTATTTTTCATTGAATGCCAGTCGTGGTGCACGGCACAAATTTCCTAGCAAAAGTCACCGCCAACTTTTGCCACTCGACGCGGAATGGCCTCAGAATTCGGAAAAAAATGGATAACGGAGTGTCTTAACACTAGGTTCCATCTGCATATCCTTCTGTATACAGCATGAAGCTAAAAATAATCATTTGTTGACACAAAGTCGAACGTTTTCAATATTGTTTATACAAAATCGTAAATCAAGTTCATTGTTTTCAATTAAATTTAGCAATAGATAATGCGATTAAAATTAATCTGCTTGACACGCGTTGTTTACACTGCCGGGTCGCTTTTAACAAAGTAAACATGCCGTGTTTGGCGACAGGCATCCGTAGAAACGCAAAGTATGCGATATTACGTGATTAACATAATTTGAATTTGATATGTGCCTTTTTGCTCATTTAAATTAAAATTTTCATATTTTCATTTAAATTAAAATTGTTAATAAAATTGAGCAAGGAAAAATTACATGACTTTATTTTTGAGATTCACAATGTATCCCGCACACAGTAGGGTCAGTAGAAGAGACCTAGGTTTGAGACACTTAGTTCCCCATTTTTCGCCGCATTCAGGAGGCATCGAGAATTGAGTAGTGGGACTCAACACCAGAGTGAAGAAATGAAAGAAAATAAATTTAAGTATATTTCATTTCCTCGAGCGGGGATCGAAAACCAGTCGCGTTTGGAGTCACGCACTTGTGCTCCTGTGCCACGACTGGCCTCATGACTTCAACAATATATAAATTGCTAATATAAGCCAATGGCTTCATTTATATGTCTACTCAACAACAAATATGAATCACAGTAGATTGGGAGCGTAGCAAATGCTAATATGAAATCTACAGTCGATTGATCAGTGATTAACGCTAGATTAGCTGTATTAGAGTTCCTGCTAGTTTCTGGTTCGAGTATTTTAGCATTTTGAATGTTCTGTTTGCCGTCAATATTCAAGTTTTAATGTAATAGTAGAAAGATGTAGGTAGCTGAAGGTCTTGAGTGCTCCAAATTTAAAAAAAAAAACAGGTCAAGCGCGAGTCGGGCTCTCCCACCGAGCGTCCCGTACAAAAATTGGAGGTCTCGAGCTTTTTCCCAAAACCAAGCTTTCATCTGATACTTCACTCAAACTAGCGGCTTTAATACTAAATTTTGCCCCTTTTTTAAGACATTTATTATTTTTTATGATTTAACCACAAAGGTGTCTGATTTTTGTTCTAATCTAATTGTTTTCTGATTTTTATTTTGATCTCCTTTATAATGTAATTTTTTAGGTAAATGTTGAAATACCATTTTTTCAAAGAAAAATCACGTTTGTATTATATAGTTTGAATTTCAACTCGATATATCCAAGCGTTCCTAAGATAAAGGCTTTTGACAGACAGAGTAAAATTAACGTTTTAAAGTATTATTTGTGTTGGAAAGTAGACCACACTTTGTAAAAAGAAAAATTTTACTTATATTAATTATTCTAGATATAAGAAAATTAAATACGTTATTTTATTTTACTTTTTAATTGCGATCTATGACAATTTTACGTTTACTGCTCAAAACTACTACTTCTAGCTCTGTACGTTTCACTTGAACACATAAACAAATATTAAACGCACATAATATTTTATTGAGGCCAGTCGTGGCGCAGTGGTACAAAGTGTGACTGTAAAACCGACTGGTTGTGGGTTCGATCCCCACTCGAGGAGATGAAATATTTACTTAAATTTATATTTTCATTTCTTCGCTCTGGTGTCGAGGCAAAGCGCGGCGTTAAGTTCTGCCACTCAACACGCAATGCCTCCAAAATTCGGCAGAAAGTGGGGAGCGGAGTGTCTTAACACTAGGTTCCCTCTGCCTACCCTGCTGTGTGCGGGATATAGCGTGAAGCTAAAAAAAAATATTTTATTTTAAAATTATAAATAAAATAGAAAACATGTGTACCTTTAAGCATTATAAAACTTTATATTCACAGGCATATTGCTTAGGGACCTCGATACATAACTATTAAAGTTACGCTGATTCCTACGAAATAAATACGATTTTCTTTATATTTACTTGACTAAAGTCGTCAGTACTCTAATATAATATTAGGAGCAAAAAAAAAGATTTGCCTAAATTTAAGGTTATTGAATATTTTAGGTTCCACAGAAAATATTAGAATTTTTTAAGGCGAGGAACTTTCCTTGCCTAATATAGATATTCAGCGGGCGTGCCAGCGTGACGTCCCACTCAGACAGATAACTTGAAAGCTATGCCGAATAGGCAAGGTCACCCAAACCTAAAAGCCGTTTCCATCGATTTACAAGACACGCATCTAATTAGCCAAAACTTTGTTTCATGTTAACTTATAGATTTCACATAACAAACATAGTATTCCGTGAACGGTCTTTATAAGTGTTGGTTCGATTTCCAATCGGAGTAATGAATAAATTTAATTGGTTATATTTCAAGGAAAAATCGATAAACTCACGATTTACAATATAATATTACCGTATTTATGTACTGTACAAGAACATACCTATACTACAGCTAGCTTTTATAACATAAGCGACTATATTTTGTTCAGCTATGGATATGTTCGCTAGTACTTGACAGGTTATTATCGGACTTAGATAGCGAAGTACGTCCAAGAGTGGGAAAATAGGCCACTAATTAATATTATGTACTAATATACTTCCTTTTTCCTACAAAATAGAAACATTGTTACATTGCGTGTATTTTGTAAAACAGATATACAAAAAGATAAAGCATAATCTTATAAAATTGTTATGCATATTAGTTAGAGTATGTTAATAGAAATGTGTGAAAAAATCCAATCCCGAAAATATCCTAATGCATGCAGAGAATCATATACAAATACTAGCAACCTCTCGCGGCTTCGCCTATTTTACGCTTACAGCGCACTTACGATTTTATGCTTACAGCGCACTTATAGTGATTATTTGATATTTCCTTATTTGATAATTTCAATAACTTTGGTATCTTATTGGCGTCATTTTTAAATGGTTAAAAAAATCGACCTACCGTACTATGTAAGATCGGTTCATTAGTTTTTTATAATATATGTATGAACTTTTTATTAGAGCGCTTTGCATTGGTAAACTTTTCTTTAAATTTACCGTATGTCAAAGAAGAAAATACTGATTTAAATTATTAAAACAATTTACAATTGCGTAAAGAATTCATATCTGATAGAGTTCTAATCATTTTTTTACAAATAGATAGTTTTACAAATAGATAGTAATATTAACAAAACAAATGTGTTTTATTCAAATTAATTTGTTCCATTGTATTTAAACTCCAAAGGTACAAAGGAAAGCTACAAATAAAAATAATGAAAACGAAAAAAAATATTTAACATTTTACTAGTTGTAAATTTCAATGCACGGTGACACTAGGGTACTTCTACTTCATCTGAACCACAAGTTCATTACGAATTTATAGTAAGAAAAAATTGATCCAATCATAAATAGATTATTACCGTTCGAGACTCTCGAACTGCCTCGTAACAATAACAATAATTGGAACAACAAAATGAATATTTGAAAAATGTCAAAGTGAACGTCATGTAATATTCACGCATACCGTAAATAAACTACATGTAGGTTACATTTGCACACAATATCAAATTAAATTTCATATTTCATGCAAATATTAAATAATAATACATAATAGTTCAATTTCCTCGCTCTGATAAGAAGAAGAAGTGCATCGTGGACTTTCGCCGCTCAACACGAAATGTCTCGAAAATTCCGTGAGAAAATGGGGAACGCAGTGTCTTAAAATTACTCTGTTACAGCGTGACCGTAGGTTCGGTTTCGATTTTAATATGGGCCTGTTTCGGCCAAAAATCGTACTTTCTAATTACAAAAATAAAAATATTTCTTATCAATTCTGAATATATAGTTCAGATAGGTATTATATTAAGTTAAGACTCATTATGTAATATATTCAAATTAATAATTGAAATTGATAAAATAAGTGATTTATTTGTATTAAATAAAAATTAAGAAATAACACTGGGGAAAAGTATTTTTAAAAATTTAGTAGCGTGAAGTCAATTCTATATAAGACTAATGTGCAAATACTAGAAAATTATCGAATTTCACAAGTTAACTCTAGCTTTTGACACAAAAACTATTAGCTATTTCATTAAAAAAATCTAAATAAAAGAACCAATATGTAATGATTTTTTTTTCCTTATAAGAATCAAATGAAAAAAATATTAAAAGTATATAAAAAATTCGGAAAGTTATTCTGTCATGGCCCTGAGTAATAAAGGATATTACACTATAAGTAAATAGTAGTTTTCTCAGATAGCCCGGAAAAGCAAAAATCTTTTACTACTTATATTATAAAACATGACATGTAATGCAACAAATATTCCAGATCCATACGACGTAATAGAAATTTGCAATAGCCCGGATACTATAAATTCATTAAAAAAAATTGTAGAAGAAATAATGGATAAATTAAAAGACTTCAATATATCTGTGACTTAAAATAAATCAACAATTTAATAACTCTAGTGTAAACCAATTATCTAATACTATCTGTCGCCCGTAACAAATCGCGAGGACGAAGTAGAGAAAAAAAAATTATAAAACAAAGCATAGTCATGCTTTAGAATTGATTTGTTTAATAGAGTTAGCAAATACAGTTGCGTTCCGGAATCACAGACGATCAAGATTGACTCCTTTTAATTAAATTCTCAGAGCTGGAAACTTTTAGAGAGACTTATTCAAAACAGTTACCAGTATAATCAAGCCTTAGTAGATTCAATCCATATCAAAACCTCTTCAAACCTCTTCAAATTGAAGCCCTTTAGGTCCATCTTGAGTACGATACTCAAAGATCATGCACAAGGTTTACAGACGATGTTCGGTACAATTTATTATTTAATACAAGTTTTATACTAAAGTATGCTTATAGTTTTTTATCTTAAATTGGATGATCTGTTTTCTTAACTTAAGTACCTTCAAAAACCATCAAGAAAATATATGCCCCAGATTTTTTTGTTTCGCAACGCAATCAAATGAAAGTTATGACCTAAGATAAAATGTTAACGTTTTCAAACGTTGTAGCCTTAAAATAAATTAACTATATTATATACAAATACGGTTATACCCTGCAGGAATTGGGATAAAATTTTTTTCTTTTAGTGAAAGTTCCATAAAGATTAGCAAGAGCGTAAATTTTTTAATTGTTTATTTAGAAACAACACAATTATTTTGAAGTCACATACAGACTCTTCAATATTATTTATATATACTTTTTCATCGGATATTACAAATCTTTATATATTTACATATATATGTTTATATATACTTTAAAAATTTCTTATCAGGTGTTCCAGATATTCTATTTTTTTACATGTCAATGGAAAATAATGATCACTTATTATAGTTTACCTTGACCACTACGTTTCTACATCAGATGTGATCAAAGACGACATCAAACGCAGTAGAAAAAAGGAACAGACAGACACTTTTTTACACTTTTATTATAGTATACATAGAAAGATGATATGTACGAACGCAGTCGCGGGCACTGCTAATCCTTACATATAAATTATGTCATGCTCCACGGTAATGTATCTAGAGTCGTGTCATGTTTTATGAATGGAGTTTAGATTTGAACGCTCTGTTTGTAATTCTTTAGTATGTACGTCCTTGTATAGCAAATTTAGTAACCCACAGAAATGGCAAAAGCCCTGCCCACTCGCTGGCACGTGAGTGGAGTGAATGTCAATTTATCTTTTTTTATTATTTTGCAATATTATTAATATATCAGCTTAGATTGTAAACCTGCTAACTCTGTCTATTGAGGAAATCATCAAGAGAGACAAACTCTTTTAAAAAACTGTGGGTATACATATTTTTTGTGTCTCGAATAATATAAAAAGTGTAAATTAAAAAAAAATTAAATTAGCTTCACGCTATATCCCGCACACAGCAGGGTAGGCAGAGGGAACCTAAAGTTAAGACACTCCATTCCCCACTTTCTGCCGAATTTTTGGAGGCATTGCGTGTTGAGTAGCAGAACTCAACGCCTCAATGTATATAACAAAAAAAATAGATTTAGAAAGTTTACACTCTAAACTGACGTTGTTATAAGTAAAGAGCACATATTTTAATGCAACTAAAATGTTTTATAATAAATAAATAGTTTGAAGCCAGTCGTGGCGCAGTGTGTGTGTGTACTGCACAAAGTGTGACTGTAAAACCAACTGTTTGTGGGTTCGATACCCACTCGAGAAGATGAAATATTTACTTAAAATTAAATTTTCATTTCTTTGCTCTGGTGTCGAGGCAAAGCGCGGCGTTGAGTTCTGCCACTCAACACGCAATGCCTCCAAAATTCGACAGAAAGTGGGGAACGGAGTGTCTTAACACTTGGTTCCCTATGCCTACCCTGCTGTGGGCGGGATACAGCGTGTAGCTAATACAGTAATATTACAAATTTATCAAAAAATATTTTTTTTTTATAAATTTGTAATATTACTATTAGCTACACGCTGTATATTCATGATTACACATTTTTGTTTATTTTCCTTGTTTCAATTTGCTTTGGATCAATAACGTCATGATCAATGATACCAACAATTCTAGTACAGCGACGCGCTACTGATTCGTATGGAAAGTGGCGCCATTTGCATACCGACAGGGCAGGATCCACCACCGTTCAATTAATTTGTATCCTTTCCTAAACGACGCCTATTTAGGTCATTTGGGCATAACTTCGCAGCGGGTTAACTTTGCGACAACTTTACGCCAATTAAACAGAGTTATTTAGGATACACGCGCACTGGGCAATTTGGTTTTAAATAAACAAACTCGTTTAAGCAATTTACTTGGAAAAAATGTAATATAACGCTTTCGAATATATGAGACACCTTTTCTACACCGATTAAAGATTTTACCGATAAAATATAATTTATAAATTATAATACCAAATACGTACAATATTTATGAAATTTTCAATTTTCATGGAAAAACATGCATAAAATTTAAATTTCTCTGAAATATTTTTTTATCAAACCTTTATAATATTCACATGAACTTATTTATTATTTAATCGTATGAAATATTATTTGAAAAGTGAAAAAATAATTAATCAGCTTTACGCTGTATCTCGCACACAGCAAGATAGACAGAAGGAACCTAGTGATAACACACTCCATTCCTTACTTTCCGCCGAATACTGGAGGATTGTTGAGAGGCGGAACTCAATGCCGCGCTTTGTCTCGTTACCAAAGCGAAGAAATAAAAATTTAAGTTACTTGAACTACATGGTTATTTATTTAATACGCTGAATTACTTTCAGTGATTTCTTAAGTGAAAATTTTCTAAAACTTTAGTATTGAGTTATAGTAGTTTTTGTAAGGTTTTTATATTGTTTGCAAAGAAATACGACTTACATATTTATATAAAATAGTCTAAAGCAATATTATCTTATATCGACTATTAGTAGTACTTTTTACTAATATAATAAGGCGGAAGAGTTTATTTGTTTGTTTAAACGCTAAGATCTCTGGATGAACTGGTCCGATTTAATTTGTTTTTTTTTTTTGTATGAAAGCTGCATTCTTCAGAAGTGCTATAGGCGATATAACAATACATGTTAAAATACTTTCTAATTTGACATGCAATTTATTCTGCCATATTAATAACAACAGACCGTTGCTAAGCAACGGTTTGCAAAGTTTGTTAGTTTTACGCATACTTGGTGTGCGCTGACTTAGCCTTATGATATACATAAAAACAATGTTTAATAAAAATATTGTTCTTTAAATAATGCTTAAAAAAGTCCGCGATGGTATATGTTTTTCTCTGAAGGTTGAGCAAAAGTACCCATTTTAATTAATTTACTTTAAAATTTATTGGGTTTTTTTAATGTTTTTTTTGTATTTTGATATTCATCCTATGAACATAAATGTTATAGTCACTTTTAGCATTTTATCTTGATTGAAATTATAGTTTACTGTATAACATTGTAATAAATAATTAAGGAGATGTCACTAATTCGAAATGACCTAACCTTCGGGCGGCATAGTATGACGGACGCAAGTTAAGACGGACGAAAGTAATTTCATCATCAAATTTTAAAAAGTATGAAAGCTTAGCACGTTTTATTTATATTAGTGCCAATATTTAATCTAATCTAAATCATTAAAATGCACACAAAGTATATTTTTCAAAGCAGCATTTCGTTCCTTTTGTTTAATTAATTATTATTAATAAGGTTGATAAAATAATTTCACAATTACAAAAAAATTGTTAAGTACAGTCGGAATCCCCAACGACGCTTGGTCGTGGACGCTTGTTGTTGGTCTACACCAACAACATGCCAAAATTGTACCACAATCGAAACTAGAACCGATGTCAAATTATTAATAAGGTCAAAAAACTTTCATAAGTGCTTTAAAAATTTTAAATCTTATATTTTTGAA
Source organism: Heliconius charithonia (assembly GCA_030704555.1). Taxonomy (NCBI): domain Eukaryota; kingdom Metazoa; phylum Arthropoda; class Insecta; order Lepidoptera; family Nymphalidae; genus Heliconius; species Heliconius charithonia. Next base: position 12,468,972 of record CM060827.1, on the reverse strand, counting down.
AAATAATGTCAGTTTCCCATAGTGGCGCTATACCAATACAGCGGAAGTTCTTATTGTAATGTTGTAAAATTCAAAAATGAGTAGGTAGATTGTTTATCCCATCATGAGTCAGAGTTTATCAGGTTCACTTTGTCTTCGAATGAAATGAAATATTCAAAGACGTTAATCATAACTGCAGTTGAGAATTACTTATTAAATAACAATTTATGAAACATGAAATAAATATGAAACAAATCATTCTTCATAACATTTTGCATTATGCAGACGATAACTTTATAGCATTTGATTTATTGTGATATTGTTGTAAAAGGCTTGTTATAAAGGCCTTTTATGACATTGTATGAGTATATACCAAAGTATATCCATCCATCCATGGTGAAATCAGACGGGGCTTCTATGGGTACACAATAGGTCAATTTTGTTAATTTGTGATGGACACGGTAGAACACTACATTTGATTAATCGAATGAGATTAATCCCAAGTTTCGTAAACATGAATTTCAATTTTCATTTAAAACTATCATTATTTTACATCATTATTTTCATACTTTCACGTCGCTTGGAATACGAAAAAACCTTTATTCTGTAAAAATGTATTTTAGCATCTTTCCATGATCTGATGGGCAATTACAATCAGAAAAAAAGAATAGATGCTATGTACTGAAACGTTCAGAAAATACTCGCTGCAACTCGACGTTTGACGTCACTCAAAGCGCGCGTAGGATGGTGAGGTCTGTGCGGTTCAATTTTTTCAATATTTTAAATTTCATTTTTAAATAATTTGTGTGCTTTGAAATCTATTTTTTTTTTCTACGTTATAATGATATAAATAAAAGAAAAGAATATACAATAAAAAGAATCATACGTATCGATGAATATTGTTTATATCGTGACTTTCCTTTTAAATAAGCTGTGATCTTATTATATTTTTGGTCACAAACACTAATTAGAGTCCTGTTTTGATAAAAACAAATATACAGTTATTTTTCTGTACAAATTAAAGGAAATTCTCTTTTGACCTTCACAAGCTCAAGGTCGATAATATGGATGAGAAAAATGGGACTCGCATAAAAAGTGAAATTATAAAGGTTGATAGCACCGAACGATAGAGGAGAGTTATTTGAGGAGTTACCGAGAAGCGTATCAAAGCCTGGTTTATATCTGGAATTTGGAATGAACATTACAAAAAAAATCATTTAATAAAAATTGGTAAAATTTAATATTTGATAAAAAATATATTATAATTTTTTTTCAATATGGTAACCACTTTAAACGTAACAAAGTGGGTTACGGTCAAGCACTTCACATTGATCTTGTGTCACGCTTTATCGTAAATCAATGCCCTTACGGTCACTTAACTTTACCTCTCTTTGATACAAAATTTACCTGCGCATCTTTTTCATCAAGAAGGATATCCTGTTTATTGTACAATTTTATTTATTTCATATTAAAATATAAAACGCTACGTAAATCCTTGACCCAGAATAGAGTATATGTATGTATATACAATATAATCACGGAACTAAACTGTACTTACTATTACAATGTGTACTAGAAACTGCACTACGTCAGCGTCTATTTTTTATAAGTCATACATACATTACCTTAAAATATAATAAAATCAATGATCTGAATACAAGAGGGAGGAGTTGAACTGATTGCCGGAAATAGAATGGGTGTATGGTTTTAATAGGAAAATCAGCTCGACGCCGGGACACGTCGCACCGCCCTTGCTTCCTTCGGGAGCCACTACATTTAGTTTTACGTACAATGCAAAGTGATTTCGAAAATAAGATTTGTTTTACCATTTCTTTTATATGTATGAGGTTCCGTGCACCACAGAGGATTTGTCCATAAAATTCAGGATAGACCCTTTGAAGTATAAAGTCAATTTGGATCGCCCTGTTTTAAAAAGGAGACTTGTGAAACCTAATCCCATTTTCCGCCCAATTCTGCCCAATTTTCACGGAATTCAAAGCTCCGCTTTGCCTCGACACCAGGGCGAAGAAAATTAAAATATTTAATATTTAATTTCCTGGAGTGGGGATCGAACGCGCAACCTGTTGTATTTACAGTCATACGCTTGTGCCTCTTAAAGTTTAATAATAGCTTTATATAAATAAAAATCAAAATATATAAATAGAAAGTAAATACAGGCCAGTCGTGGCGCAGTGGCACAAAGTGTGACTGTAAAATCGACTGGTTGTGGGTTCAATCCCCACTCGAGGAGATGAAATATTTACTTAAATTTATATTTCCATTTCTTCGCTCTGGTGTCGAGGCAAAGCGCGGCGTTGAGTTCTGCCACTCAACACGCAATGCCTCCAAAATTCGGCAGAAAGTGGGGAACGGAGTGTCTTACACTAGGTTCCCTCTGCCCACCCTGCTGTGTGTGCTATATAGCGTGAAGCTAATTTAATTTAAATAGAAATCGAACCCACGACAGTTACCAAACAAAGTTCCCACACTTCACAATTGTGCCACGTGCTAAAACTTCTTATATACTAGATAGAAATAAAGCTGATTTCCCTATAATTTTATTTCTAAGTAAAATAAAAAGAATATAATGAAAAGCAAGACTCAAGTGCAGTCTTGCACTCATTGCGCTTGCTCGACACTGCAAGGTCACGACGTAGATTGTAGAGATGGGTGCTCGCAGCTGTTCCTCGTAGCGTGACGTCATGCATGCACCACTTGTGATATTTAAATCGACTTGAGGGAATACGAAAATAAGACGTACTTTTTATTCTTTTATAAACCAATATGAATTAATTATTTAAATATATATAGAAATGATTTATATAATCTTATAAAATTATGAGTTTTAATATCATATAAAATATTTATTTATATTATGTTTTTCACATCGGTGGTACTTCTGACCGTTTCGTCTACTACCGTTCGCAAGGAAAATAAAATATAAAATCACTTCCTCGAGTGAAAATCGACCACAACCTGTTTACAGACACACTTTGACTTTATTTCTCTATTATTTAAATAATTTACAATAAATCAATAGTATAAAGAAACTAGAGTCAATATAAACATAATAGTACCTTGACCTTCAATCAAATTCAACTTCTAATTTATTTACTGTCGAATACACAAACCAACAAGACGAGAGTCAATAAACCAATTCTGGCAAGCATCCCAGCTATGTTTTTTATCCGTGCGTAAACTTTGGCCTCAAAAATTCCACTTGCATATATAGCAACTTGTTAGCCTACCGCAATTACAGTTGTTTTCTTTGGAAGAATTGAAATTTTTGTAGCGTTAACACAATGTATAATATACTTATTATATTCTTAATTAAGGTAAGTTAACTTAACTTCACGCTTTAAGGGAGAACGGAGCGCCAAACGCTACGGTCCCTACATACATCTTTAGCCTCATCCACTTATTATATTGTTATATTAATAATATATTAAGCTACATCGTTCAATACTCGTGTAATGATCGTATATGTTTAAGCAAATATAAAAATTTAATATATTTATTATTATTCAAATTACATTTTTTTTTAATATTAAAAATATAATATAAGTGCAATTTCAACAGAATTTTTCCTGCTTCTCCACTCTCTCTATCTCTCTCATAAAGATTATTTGAAATAATAAATAGACACAAAAAAACAAAAGGGAGAATAATAGGGCTGAAATTCTAAATATAATTAATTCTATTTGCGTTTAGAAATATGACTGTTTTCACAAATAAGCTAAATTTATCTTTCATAGTCTACAAAAATTGTGACTTACTGGATGTTTGTAAAAAATATGCATGCCTTTTTTAGGTTTACGCTGTATCCCTAACATAACGGGGTAGGAAGATGGAACCTGGGAACCTAGTGTTAAAACACTCTTTTCCCCATTTTCCGCGTAAGTCTGGTCATTGTATTTAAATATATTGCTACTACTATTTCCAGATTGACTAAAGCAAGCGGCAGTCTATAAATAAACTTTGAAGTAGAATACGTCCGGAATCGTTTTATGTAGAGAATGTAGATTAATCGTATTCTGCTGGCAGCCACTATGTAAAAGAGGTGCAATATCCCGGTGGACTTGCGGCATTTAGTAGTGAATTCCCATACCGAGCTGCGAGACAGGGACAGTATATATGTGGCTGATAATATTTATATATACGTTTTAAATTAAAATACATATATATAATTGTACAACATTTTTAAAATATGTCTATTTTTATTTAGTGTTAACGTTTTTTAGGGTTCCGTACCTCTTAAGGCAAAGAGGAACTCTTATTAGATCACTTTGTTGTCCGTCCATTCGTCCGTCTGTCTGTCTGTTTGTATCAGGAACGCTAGGAGATATCGAGTTGAAATAACAAACCATATACTTAACTTAATAACTTTGGTTTACGGTACCTTGATTTTCTAAAAAAATAATATTTCTATATTACTTAAAAAAAGATATGGCCGTTTATATTCCACTTCCAGTTGATCTACAGTTATGAAATTGTCAGTTAGCATCTACTGATAGTACTATGTCAGAAAAAAAACTGAAAACTATACATTTGTGGTTAAAGCCTAAAAAACAATAGCCTTAAAAGAAGGACAAAATTTGATCATAAATATTAGAAACAAGTTTACATCCGAGAGGTATTGACTGTAACGCAACGGAGCAAAAAATATAATTTATTAGTATTTTCATCGCTCTGGCACCAAGGCTAAATAAATCCCGACGTTGAGTTCCGCCATTCAACACACAATGCCGAGCGGAGTGTCTTAACACTGGGTTCCCTTTGCCAACCCTGCTGTGTGCGTGAAGGTGATTTAATTTTATATTTACAACTAGACAACATACTACCCACCATGAGCTAATATTTAGAAACTAAACACAATACTATTTATACTTTTCATGTAAGACGGATACGTGCTACGAATCCTAGTGAGTCTGTACCTACTACGATGTTATTGTAGAACTAAAATACCGTAGAGGCTTTGTATCCAACAATGTTATTTCTCCTGTATATAATTAGCCGTACGATATTGTAGCATCTAACATGTATTTCTTAGTATATTATTATTTAGCTACTGGAAACGCAAACAATACACCAGTCACAAACAATAGCACAAGAGAATATTGTTTTATATACGCATTGGATACGATAATATATGCACATTAGACAATATTATTTCAACTTTATTTGTATATTTCGTATTATGTATATAACATGGATTTTCAATGTAGAAAGGCGATCTTATAGCTAAGTAGTCATCTCTTCCAATCTTCAATTTATGATGAAAAGAATAAGGTTTTTAAAATTAACAGGTAGGTTGTGAAAGTACTAAATATACAGAGTGTAGAGTACAGAGACTTTAGTACCGATACATTTCACCTCCATGTATGTTCGCCGATTTTCTGTAGTACGGCAGATATATAAGAGTTTTTATTTTTTTACATATACAGCCTGACTGTTGAGTCTGCGTTCGTGATTTTTTTTTGTTCGATTTAGCTCGTCTTTAAATAAGCTAAATTTTATGAACAACCTGTATATTTTATTCGCTACAACCGTAGCGAAAAAAATATACAGGTGATTTTTCAGAAGTAAATTTTTTCAGAAGTCATTTTAAGTTCTAGTATTGGAATAAAATAATCTCAGAAAACGTCATAGCTCAATGACAATGTAAATAAAGTACTCAAAATACGAACCTGTAAAAAAGTTTGTAAAACACTAGGAACACACGCTTTTATAACTACAATAAATTATGGATCGTTCAAGTTGTCTCCATTTCTGGGCTGAAGTGTTAACTACGTGTTTTTATAATATTTGATTATAAAATCGTGGGGCGCTGGAATAGGAGAGATTTTTTTCAACTTTGCAGCAAATACTAATTCTACCTTAACAATATTTTAAGACGAATCGAAAAAGCCAAAACCCTATATTCTTACTAGTTTAGGCAGTTCAAAGTTCTATCAGCTAACTTTCAGTCCCATCATCAGATCAGCTTGATGATAGCATAATATTGTATTGTCATCTAATATAAATATAATTGCCACTTTTCATATTGATACAACAATTAGAATTGCATGTAATTCATATTATTAAATTTCATTATATAGTTTCTAATATACAGGTCGACCTAAAAAAAATGTGTTAAAAATTATTAATGTTAATACGAAAATTGACTATTCGATTTTTTTACATATTAACATAAGTGTTATGTTATGTGTGTTATTATATAGTATTCCTTTACAGTGTGCAGGTGTATACAAAGTAGATAGTGACTGTGGCTTATCATACATCGGTCTAACAAAAGGAACAAACCCAGCCATTACATCAGGTTTGATAAACCCTTTTTTTAAATTCTTTATTTCGATCCATAATACGAAATTATGCATTTCAATATATAATCATGACGTATTTCCATAAAATAATTTACCGAATTTAAATGCTTAAATAGGTACGTATTAAGTTAAGTTTAAATTCGATGTTCACCTATATTCATTTATAAATGAAGTAAAAAAAACAAATTATGTTACGTAATATTTATTATAGCCATAATTAATCAAGGCAAAAAATCAAACCATTACAAAAACAATGGTTGGAACAGGAAAAAAACTCATTTTTTCCTGTTTGGTGGAAACCATAGTAAGAAGGCCGCTACTTTTTGCTTTGCTTTTTTGCTGGCATACTTATATGGTTAGATTTTATCTTTTCTACATTCCTAATGTAGAGATATTTTCTTATATTTTTGCAACAAAAATGAATTTTGTAATAAATAATTATAATAATAATAAACCCGCAGGGCAGCTTGTGGCGAGCTGTTGGGGAGTGGTAACCCCACGGACCGGAGGGGAATTGTAATCTATCCACCGCCTCTGGCTTGCCTTTATGGACCCGCAGAGTGGAGCGCAAAAGCTATATGCTCGAAAGGGTGGAAGTGCTCAATCTGTGTAATAGCGGGGAAACCCGCTCACGAGCTCCTCGTGATGGTGAGACCGGTGCACATCTTTCTACACCCTTAGCCAACCACGCCGATGTTGCGCCCAAAGCACTACGCCGCTTTGTGGGGGCCCATCTAGTGGGAAGCGAGTCTCCGTCCGCCAACCATTCAATTTAAGACTATAGTGACAATATAGTAAAAGAGGACGTCCGTTAGTCTCACTCAATAGACCAGTAGCCAGTCCATCCAAATTCTATTTAATAGTCTTAGTTTAGATTTCCACATTTTCCATAGTTCCTACGCAGTAACCGGGAACCATCTCTCGGCAATTATTTGTGGTTACCCAGAAATAGATCCCAGCTGCTGCGTCACAGTAAACCATTTGTATATTCTCTAAGGGGCCTCTACGTGTTGGACCTGTGTCCCCACGCAAGCCTTACAAAGGACCGGGTTTATTTTGAATCCGAGAACTATGAAGGAGAAATAATAATAATAAAACATTATGAAAATCATAATATTTTATTGTTCGTTTTTTTTTTTGGAGGAAAGCAACTACTTTCAACTTTCCTTTAATAAAGTAAAATATATATATATTTTACTTTTGCATAATCATAATTTATTCAGTAACACTCGCCTCCTCAAGACAACAACAACGTATCATATATTAAAGTGGGGTCACTGGTTTAACAGTCACAAGGGAAGCACGGAATAGACATACATACACACAAACATACGCGCTAAAGAAATAGCTCTCACTTTTAGAGTTTCGCCGCAGTCGAATAAATAAATAAAGTATGTACTTTCTTTATAATAAATGATAATCTTTGAATAAATAGTATAATATTTTCACACTTATGTAGTTTCAAGTAGAATAACAAAAAAAATTACATATCGTGCAGTGTTGGGGCTTCACAACTCAGGTAGTAATAGCACAGTGTCAGGCAAATAATTTAAAGACGAATCTAAAATTGTAAAAAACATGCTATGTTAAAATTTGGATTAGAAAATTGTTCTTAAAACATTGATATATTTTTTTAATAAATGTTATTTGTGAATAGTTATAGCAACTTTTTATTTATTTAGGCATTTACACTATAAAGCATTTCTTTTTTGAAATAAAAAATATTCGAATTAAAACAAATCATTTTTTTTTCTACAATTATAATTTGTTCGAGTATAATTCTTATCAGATTTCCCGTAACGGATATTAAAATAGGATGAAATTAAATTTCTCATGTAGAGTAGCGCCGCTTATTCAGGATTTATAATGGAAAATAAAGTGAACAAACCAAAAGTTATTAATTTCTGTGTAGATAGATAGAAGGATTGATTAAAAAAAATAGACTTTTACGTCTACGTATTTACGTAACGCTAATATTGGTTTTGTCTCGATTCCCACTCTGTGCTCTGTGGTGCTCTGCTCGGTGGAAATCGAAGAACGCAGTGTCTAGACATTACGTTCTTGATACCCTGCCCTGCTGCTGCTTTCATTAAAATAGACTTTCTCACTTATTACAAAGATAATGCATGGTCGAGAAACAAGAAACTAGAAAATTAAACGTAAATAATTATTTAATGATTCAGGTCACGTACATTTCTCCATTTGCAGTTCATTGTTGCTGGAACATAATATTGTTTACCAACAGGTTCTAAAATGAAGAGAAAAATCTAAGATATTATTTCAGCTTAATATAGTTTTTTTTATAATTTTTGTTCAATTTTTGTTTTTTATTTACCATAAAAAAGTGGAATAATGACATGGTCACTGTAGCACTAGGAATCTTTACTACTCAAGTAGATATGTTATTATTTTCTAACTTATACAGAGTGTTTTTGTCAGCACCACTTTAAATGAAACCACAGTATTAACTACTCTATAAAAGGCTTATACAAATATATTTTTTCCCCATAAATGAATTTCTTTTACAAACAAAATAAATAATAAAATTATCGTTGTTAAATTAAACGCCATTTGTCAAGAACGACGCACCGGGACATAAACCTATCAAAGGGAAACCGCCACACACGTCTCATTCCGAAATCGAGTAGTAGGTATTGGCGGAAAAAGTTCAAAATTGTTTAACCTCTAGTATTTAGTATTTTTGTGGTATGTGTTTACGTTATTGATATCTATACGTAACTGCGTCACACGAAATACTGGTATAGATAAACATCTTGAAATAAATAAAATCCTACGTTTAAACTGTTGAGGTATCTTAATTAATCTTCCTAGGTATGGGCTTAAAATATTTTGCACTATATGCTGTTCCCGTAAAAGGAGCTCTGATGCTTCCACCCTATATGTATGAATACATATATATATTTAATTATTGAACGATAATGAAAGAGTAAGGGTCGTTTTTCCAAAATGTCGACATTTCAGATATCAACTAAATCTTAGAGGTATTTATTATATATTACACTAAAGTTATATAGATTTTATAAGATTAAATTTTAAATAACATGATAAAACCATGCTAATAAACTCAATATTCAAACGTTAGTAATAATTTATGGCATGGCATGGCTTGTTGAGTGGCGACCGAACAAATGAAAATATTCGACGTTTGATTCCCACAAGTGGGAATCGGACCTACAACCGTCACGTTACAGTGGCACGCTTGTGCCATTACTGCCTTAACATTAGTAAACTTCTCAACATTAATCTATAATAGAGTATAATCAAAGTGGTAGAATACAATATTTCGTGTCTCCAACTCCATAACCGAGGATAATATCACGTTTAAAGTTTAATTAAGTTGCCAATTAACCCTTTTTTTCTTATTATAGGTAGGTAGACTAGGTTAAGTTTGCCGAGAAGCTCATTACCAGCACGCTGTTAATCCATTAATAAGGAATTACTTATAAGGTACCATAGAAGTTGGTCAAAGCGGGCGACGTTCTTGAACTACCACAAACTTTCCTTACAGCGTAACTTTTACAGTTGCAATAAATTTATAACGAAAACTTTTATTAAAATTAATAACCACAATATACGTATTAAGCAAACTGCTGTGCAGACTATGAATTATAAATTATGCATACTTTTAAATAATATTTCAAAAGACACAGACTTAATAAAAATAGAAGTATCCAATTAATTTAGTTTAAACTTAGGAAACTGCTGCTCTAGAACCGGTATAGTGCCTAAACGGCTTGGAAGACATTATAAACTTTTGTGACGTTACACTATTTTTAAAAAAACATATATATTAATAAATCTAAGTTTGCCCGAGTTAGTTTTTACCCGACTTCGCGACGCTAAGAGGCTAATGTGCTTATCATATTATGTATTTATCTATCTGTATACCTATATAGCATTGTAGAGACCAAACGTCTTTGTCAATTTTTTAATTTTGATAATTTTCTAGAACCACGGACTATAAACAAAAAACTATACCAATATAAAAATCGCTATACTAATAAACATATATCAACTTCGTGTTGAGTGTTTTTATATTCTCACATACAAATAGTTGCAAGTAGATGGTGTATACAGGTAAATAAGGTAGGTAGGCACATAAGGCCAGTCGTGGTATAATTAATATATAATTCTATTTCTTCGCTATGACACTCAACACGCTACGCTCGAAAAATCGGCGGAAGTGGGGAACGGATTGTCTTAACACTAGTTTCCCTCTGCCTAAGCTTCTATATGCGAGATACAGCGTGAAGCTGATTTTATTTTATTTATCTAGATGGACATGTAAATAAACTTGTTCTATTTTAATATTAAAAGTTCTCACATGTATTTAATAATTTAATTTATTTTAATTTATATTTTCATTTTCTTCGCTCTGGTGTCAAGGCAAAGCGCGGCGTTGAGTTCTGCCACTCAACACGCAATGCCTCCAAAATTCGGCAGAAAGTGGGGAACGGAGTGTCTTAACACTAGGTTCCCTCTGCCTACCCTGCTGTGTGCGGGACATAGCGTGAAGCTAATTTAATTTAATTTCTAATAAAAAGATTCTAAATGGTTATACACATACATGTAGGACTTCATAAAACTGTTGTAGGTACTCCCGTTTACATTTTAATAGGCGGGTCGAATTACCAAGGTGTAATTTGAATTGTTATCAATATTTAAAAGAGGAACGCCTAAATGAGGTACACGGTACGGCGCGAGATTGTTATTGCAGAAACTTCTTTTTTTATATGGGTTTTGTTTTGTAATTCAGAGTCTAACCTGAATGAATCTTTCAAACATTTTTTTTCATTTTTTTTAATGAAATTAACCAAAAAAACCAAAATACATTTAATATCTGTCACCTGTATGTAACAGGAACTGAAACTTTTTATAACAATATAACCTTTATCATATGGTATAATTTTTTTTACACACTAACTATACAACCGATTATCATAATTCTTTTTACATATCTTTGGTGTCTTAACACTAGTTTAAAGACAGAAAATGCTTAAAAACAAATTTTCATGAGGTCGTCGCATCGTGGCGCAGAGGTTATGGGATCGATTCCCACTCGGAGAAGGAATTATTATTTACTAATATTTTCATCTCCTCGCTTTGATATTAAGGCAAAAGCCGCGGCTTTGATATTCGCCACTCCACACGCAATGCCTCGACAATTGCACGGAAAATTAGAAATGGAGTGGCTTAACAGCAAAACAGAATTCAGCTTTAAGCTGAAAAAAAAACATTAAATAAAAGTTTATGTAACAATATAGAATTAATTATTTTTTTCAACCATTTTAACACAGGCGAAGCAGCGGATAGAAGCTGGTGTATTTATAAATGTCATATGTCATGCGTGTTAAACGTCATCTCAGCAGATGCCGTGATATCAAGTCATGAGGAGCTGGAACTTACAAGGTTACTAAAACAAACGACATAAGTAACTTATTAAAGTATGTTTTTCGTTTGTAAGACATTTAATTAAGCTATAAGTTATGATTTATGATATTGTACGTACAAAACTTGGTTTTGGTCGAGGTTTCATAATTTTCTTTTATGTATTAAAATTTTTTTTTTAGAGGCCAGTCGTGGCGCAGTGGCACAAAGTGTGACTGTAAAACCGACTGGTTGTGGGTTCGATCCCCACTCGAGGAGATGAAATATTTACTTAAATTTATATTTCCATTTCTTCGCTCTGGTGTAGAGGCTAAACGCGGCGTTGAGTTCTGCCACTCAACACGCAATGCCTCCAGAATTCGGCAGAAAGTGGGGAATGGAGTGTCTTAACACTAGATTCCCTCTGCCTACCCTGCTGTGTGCGGGATACAGCGTGAAGCTAATTTAATTTTTTTTTAATATTTTTTTTTATTCGTACAAGGTTAAGATGAATATTTTCCTAAAATCATACGAGATATATATTTAAAATATTACTTTATTTTTTATATTTTTTTTATAAAATTATATTTAAAATCGCTGTTAATGAAAACTACTTATACATCCAAGTAATAACAGCAAATTTCAGGGACCAGAAGCCCTTAGCATCAATAATTTCATATTTTTATTATTTTAAATAACAAATTGGCACTTTTGTACGTATAGATATAAAATATTAAATAAGGCTCATATTAAAACTAAACGTAATACTATAGACACTTTTAAGCATTAAGGTTGTTTGGGTTTAGCTGTCGATGGTTATTGGTGGCAAAAGATATATTGGTATAGAAAATCTAAGCAAGCAATTTTGCGGTTTTTAAATATCTAAGTTACTCTGTAATTCTTGAACGGAGGTATCAAAACAAAAAAAAGTCAAATCAGCTTCTCGCTGTATCCCGCACACAGCAGGGTAGGCAGAGGGAACCTAGTGTCAAAAATAATCAAAAAAGTAGAGATCGAACCCACAACCAGTCTCGTTTACTGTCACATTTTGAGCCCCCGCGCCACGACTGGCCTCAATTCATAAGTATTAAAACACAAATGACAATTTGTTATCGTCGTGTGACTGTCATAAACAGTCTCACTGTTATCTTCTGTTTACTTTATATATATAACTCTCGAGGGGTGGATAAGAGCTTAGAAAAAGCCAATTGTATTGACACAGCTTAGCTTTATGGAAAAAATAGTAAAATGCTAGTCGAACTCATCCGCTGAGGGTTCAGTGCCAATTTCAGGGTTGTACTATTCGGACGAATGCATTAATTTTGTATAAATAAACAATAGTTATACGTTTACATCTCTAATATAAATATTATTTGTATTAGAAGTTCTCAATTCTTAGCATTGTTAATGGTTGATACATATCACGTATTGCAATTATCTATCTATCTTTCCAAATAATTTAGAAAAATATAGATTATATGTGTTCTTACCTTTTTTTTGAAAACGCCAACCGCCTCCGATTTCCAAATAAATACATATAATTTTACAAAATAATTTTTGTATGAAAAATAATATTTCTGGAAATATATTTCTTCAAATGATCCAAAATAATAATTTTATAAAAGAAAACAGACTCTTCTACAATTTCACAAAGGTCCATAGCGATTCCAAGTATCCTATAAAGTCGTGTAATGGCGGCTTTGAAATCAAAAAAATCAATTTACACCGATGTAAACAACCTCCAGTTCTTTGTTTCAGAACATTTTAATATATTTTAATATCAGAACTCAAAGAGCCTATAAAATGACCCCTTTACATCGAACAAGTATTCCTTCCGTGTACCCAATTAAAATATTTTTGAAAGGATTGCTCTATAAATCTTAATTTATATTAAATTCGCAGTTTTAGGAGAAATTACACATTTTTTTTTCATAATCTATAGTCATAATATGTCTCGGTACCGATATTTGACATAATATGACGTTAATGTAGTTATGTTACAAGGAGTTGTAAAGAAGGAGGAATAATTAAGGGTTAAAGATAATTAATTCTATTAGTGAGTGTGGTTTGGAGGAAGGTTACTACGGATCACATTGTATTTAATTGCCCAAAACTTAATTGCTCTATATATGATATCCTTCCTCTTAATGTAAGTCTTAATGTCTTCCTGGCAACCTTCCGTTAACATATACAATCTATTCATAAATAAAAAAGTCATATCAATTTAAAATATGTTGTTCGACAATATTGCTACTTCCTAAAATTGTAATTTTTATTAACTTTGCTAAGTCCAGTTTCAATGTTTTGTTGTTTGATATTGTTTCTAAGTTATTATTTGTGTGATGATAAAAAAACCTCGAGATTGTATGATTATAAAATAGACCGATCGAGTCTAGGCCAATTTTAAGATTTAGAATTCTCAGTCAAAAGAGATGAGCATTTGTGCATCGTGTTTGCTTCATTTCGTATCAAATTCGCCGTATAATCAAAATCTATAGTGTACCTTCCCGTAGACCTACAGTTATGAAATTTTGAACAAAATTAAGAGAAGAATTTTGAACAAAATTAAGAGAAGAATTTAAAACAAAATTTAGAACAAAATTAAGAAAGAAAGAAAAAAATCGAAAAAAGAGTTAGAGAAAAGATATGTCATAGAAAAAAAATTATAACAAACATTTATTTGTATTTCATTTCATACAGTATAAGTGCATATGCCCATATTTTATGTGTAATTCTCACTAACAATCGTGGAATTGATACAAAACCCTCAGTGGGCAAACCCGGCTTACGCTTGGCTGATTTTTTCTTAAATACACTTAAATCAGCATTTGTATATTTCAAGCGGGCATAACCGCAAGGCCCCCTTGCGGTTATGCTAGTAACAAAATAAAATTTAATTGAAATCAAAATTGGGGAACGTAGTCTTAACACTAGGTTCCCTCTGCCTACGCCTGTGTGCGAAATACAGCGTGAAGCTAATAAAAAAATACATTAAAGGAGGGAATTACGTCTGTCTATCACTCAGTATTTATCATTTAGCAACTACGAATGGACAGTGATTGGTTTTGTAATTGGCAGTTGCGGTTTGATGCGGAGCGGTGATTAAAACTTTCACGAAAGACTGTTCAACTTTATTAGAGAATGGAAAAAATACTTTTTTTAATAAATTATTATACAAAAAAATATTTTTTTAAACAACAGAAGTTCATAAAACTTTAAAAAGTTGTACATTAGAGTGGGTCGATTTTTTATTTTTTAGATAAAAATCGTGGTTTAGATAAAAACCTAAAAGTTGCATTATGTATACTAAAAAAATATTTTAAAAATATTCGAAATATCTCTTAGCCCTCTACTGAAGCTCAAATAATCGAAAAAAGGGTATTTTCCGCATTAAAATATTTTATTTGTTACGTATTCTCGTTTGAATTTCGCTTAATAGTACAAAACCACTTTTCTAAATAGATGTAGGTTTTTATTACGAAGATACATACAATCTTCGCGTTATCATTCACCTAGTTATTTTCAACACGTTATAAAGAAATTTTATCTAGAATATACTACTTTTCCACCATTTATGAAATAGATAGGTTCTTTAATTTAGCATCGTATAAATGTTAAAATCACTACTACTTGCATTAAAAGCAATGAAGTACCTATAGTTTAACGAGCATTTCTATTTCATTATAATTAAAAAAAAAATTAAATTAGCTTCACGCTATATCCCGCACACAGCAGGGTAGGCAGAGGGAACCTAGTGTTAACACACTCCATTCCCCACTTTCTGCCGAATTTTGGAGGCATTGCTTGTTGAGTGGCAGAATATTTCATTATAATCTTGAAAGAAATTATGATTTCAAAATAGATTACAATGAAAACAAAACAACTTCGAACTGCTTATACTTACACTTATCTATTTCTTAAGATTTGGTAATAATTGCTTTTATTATTTGCTTCTTTATATCATCTAAATTGAATGGAGGATAAAACTTTAGATTATTTTGCCATTATGCCTTCATTTTTATTTAACGTTATACTATCACTAAAAACTAATATGTTCTTCTCTTAAAAGCTATATTGTAGCTATGTAGCTACAATATAAAATATCAACACACTAATGATTTTATCAAGTTGAGAGGAAAACAACTAAAGAAGAACGCGCGTTAATTGAAGTACGCTTTAAACGACAATAAAGTACGATGCAATCGAAATTACTGGAGAAATAAAATTTTGTTACTGGAAATTCCAACAATTTTTGCAGTCGCAACATACAAATCGGAACGAACTAATAATCGATAGTACTTTAAAAGTTGGAGCTCTCGTTGACCTGCATAAACAGAGCGAGTCTCGCGATACCTTTCAAACTCCCCGGAGATTGAGTTGTTGGAAAATGGAACAAGTTTTAAACCTATCCAATTCAAAGAAGTGAAAATTACATTTAAATATATATATCTCTAGATTTATTATAGTGACAGCGCTGAAAGTTAAACTCATAAAAATAATGGATTACGTTCATATTGACACAACTCGGATAACTTTTTCTTATTTAAAATATTGAGAAGTGACTGGTTGGTGAATTCAATTTTGTCTTGGCAATTGGCGTACATGCT
This sequence comes from Heliconius charithonia, assembly GCA_030704555.1. Classification (NCBI taxonomy): domain Eukaryota; kingdom Metazoa; phylum Arthropoda; class Insecta; order Lepidoptera; family Nymphalidae; genus Heliconius; species Heliconius charithonia. The sequence continues at coordinate 12,452,675 of CM060827.1, read as the reverse complement.
AACAAAAGTATTATATTATCTTTATTTGGTTCTGCTCCACCACCTAGCAGTAAATTTATCTACAATAAAATATTAAATAACATAAATATAGGAAAAACTGTAAATATAAGAATTTTTCAATGCATGATATATATATAGATAAAAATATTTCCTATGATGTGTAATGGTATAAATTTAATTAACCAAAATAAGATTGATTAAATACAAGTAGAATTTATATTTTGTATAGAACAAGGACAATGTAACATTTTACAATACAATGTATAATTTATAAGTAAATTCTGATTTAATTAATTAAAAACCATGGATTTACGAACCAGATGGCACACAGGAATGAAACATTTTAATCAACTTGTTTACCGGCTATTAAAATAATGTCACATACAGAAACCTCGCTTGCATTTCGAATGCGCAATGCTAAAACGTTGGAAATATTCCCTTTTGTACTAAAAATACGATTTTGCGGCTACGATGTGACTAGTTCTTTCAAAGAATGGCGGAAGTTTTTTTAAAAAAATGTTGTATATCAAAGAAAGTTAAAACGTATGAAAATTTCAAATTTACTAAATGTAGAACCTAGGTTTTACTTTTTTTCAGCTTTTCACTGTAACCTGCACAGCAGGTTAAGCAGAAGGCACAAGTTACTAACTACACTACTATTTCTCACTTTTCGGGACAATGCGTGTTAAGTGGTGGAACTCAAAGACTCGCCTTATCTAGTTACCAGAGCGAAGTACTGCGCATTAAGCTCTCTCTACAGGGTGCCGTGTGAAAATGCAGCCACAGTTGCCCCTTCACTCATGATTTGTACACTCGAACTATAGGATTTTAAAACAAATAATAAGCTCAAAGGATCGACGATACACTATGATCGACCTTTGATTATTATCGAATATTGATCAATCATGGATTTGACTGATTACATGATCTATGATTTTATTGATATAAATAACATCGTGTTACAAAAGCAACATCTCATGAAAAAAAAAATCTATTTCTTTTATACTGTTATTGGTTAGCGTCACACTGTATCCCGCACATAGCAGGGATGACAGAGGGGACCTAGTGTTAAGACATTCCGTTCTCCATTTTCCGTTGAAATCTGGCATTGCGGAACTCAATTACTTTGCCTCGACGAAAGAAATACAGTTATTAAATATTTAATTTCCTCAAGTGGGAATCGAACCCACAACCTATCGTACTTAAAACCACATTTTGTGCCCCGGCGGCACGATTGGGCTAAAGAAGTCTATTAATGAATAGTAATCAATAACTCATTAATCGTATTATAAGAACTACGAATTACGGATAACGGATGACGGGTGGCGGATGACAAATGACGGTGTTTTACTCAATGTTCTTTTGACGCACTGTTGTCCTAAAGATGTATAAAATAGTGAACCCATTGTTTACCAAGTCTGTTTACCTATCAGAATGTACCATCATCATCAGCTTCATGCTGTATCCCGCACACAGAAGGGTAGGCAGAGGGAACCTAGTGTTAAGACACTCCGTTCCCCACTTGCTGCCGAGTTCTGAAGCCATTGCGTGTGGAGTGGCCGAACTCAACGCCACGCTTTGCCTCGACACCAAAGCGAAGAAATGGAAATATAAATTTAATTAATTATTTCACCTCCTCGAGTGGGGATCGAACCCATAACCAGTCGTTTTTACGGTCACAATTTGTGCCCCTGCGCTGCGACTGGCCTCAATCAGAATATATTATAATTTTTAATCTGATAAAAACTTTGTTGCTATGAACATTGTCACAATGAAGATAAACTAACCTGTCAACTTTTTCAATATAAAATAAAATTGCCTGGAACATCGATTATAACCGAATAAAATAGTTTACCTAATCAAATAGATTTTTTAGTTTTTTTTTTCAAACAACATTTATTTCTTTAAAAACGTTAATGTTTATTAACTTATAATGTTTATAACATTATACTAAAGGGGCGCCTCAAACCTCGCCAGGGCGCTGGTTATGAAACCGGAACTGCCATCATTTTTTTAACACTTTTTGTTTAATTGGTAAATATATTCTAAGGAGTACAACCAAGACTATATATAGTACGTGTATATTAAAAAAAATTACATTACAACATTTCGTAATGATCGGTTGAAAACGCATGAAAACGTAACATACAAACAAACACATTTTAGCCTTAATATACATCCGTTGTATATGTAAATATTTCCAATATACTTTTAATTTGTTTTGTAGTTTAGTTCAGCAGATTGATGTTATATTTGCATTTCAAAATAGCATCATACCTACCCTACTTTAACTACGTTAAGTTTTCTAGCTATACGCTAAAGTACTCGTCGAATTACTAGTCTTGATAGTCTTCATTTTATGATAAGCGCAAGTTTACACCTACTAAAAGATTATATCCCTATAGAAACTACTAAAGTTTATCTATGACAATAGTAAATAACATATAGTTTACAATATAAATTATAAATGAAGTGAAAAATATGAAATATCACCTATGTATGTTTAATATATATAAAAGACGGAAATAAAAAAAAACTATAGTGTAGTTGGAAAAATTGTATTGGGTAGGTACAGGCAATGGTTGTGACTGCAATCTGGAAAATGATTAAATTTATTAATATTTTTATTGTTTCATTTTGATTCAACAATGTTTATAATTCCTCATTAAGCAATTTGACTAAATATGTTAAAAAGTGGAATACGGAGAGTCTTAACAATATGTTTTTTCTTCCTTCCCTGCTACGTAGTTATATATAGGTATATACTAAAGTATAGGTGTATAATGTATATTGTAGAATAGTAATGAATTGCAAATAAACAAAATTCTTATATATTAAACATACATTATAATTTTACTGATAATAATTGGAAACAAAATACAAAAGTTTTAGTAAAATAGCTTTAAATGGATGATTAAAGGTTTCATGCAAAGGAAAATTCCTTCTCCAAATTCTCGTGATATTAACTGCAATAAATAAAGACAAGGCCAAGGCATTGCGTGTTTGTGTAATAATAGAATCTGTTCTGCAAAAATGCAATAACCATGTTTCACTTATATTATTTGAATAATAAAATGAAAACTGTTTTGGTATGAAATATTAATTATGAACGTGTCATAATTTGAATCGTTTTGTTTTACTTTGATTTATTTAACACATTTCAGAATAAATCAATTTAATGAACACGTATCATAATAAGAATCATAATTAGAGGCCAGTCGTGGCGCAGTGGCACAAGGTGTGACTGAAAAACGACTGGTTGTGGGTTCGATCCCCATTCGAGGAGATGAAATATTTACTTAAATTTATATTTCCATTTCTTCGCTCTGGTGTCGAGGCAAAGCGCGGCGTTGAGTTCTGCCACTCAACACGCAATGCCTCCAAAATTCGGCAGAAAGTGGGGAACGGAGTGTCTTACACTAGGTTCCCTCTGCCTACCCTGCTGTGTGCGGGATATAGCGTGAAGCTAATTTAATTTTTATTTTTAATTTTGTATCATAATAAAATCCTAACTATTGTTTAAAAAAGTTAATAAAAATTCGATAAACAATGACGATGAACAATGTGAATTTAACTTTCTATTTATGGAAATACTTTAGTTACTTACGTTTCATTTGTTACTTAATTTTAGCTTGTCTATGCTTTTATTATTGAAATGTCAAAGCAAGCGTAAGGTTTTGCTGATGGTGATGTGATGTGATCATCACCGCCCACGACCTCGCGTAACACCAGAAGAGCTACAGGTGCGGTGCACGCTCCGCATGATAAATGCGGTAGAGAACGCACAGCGAAGGGACGGAGACTAGGTACACTAAAATATGTGAGCTAATGGACGAACTAGGTATCGAATAGGATTGCTGTTGATTGTTTTGATGTTGACATGCTTGCTGCTTAGTCTTTGCGACTAAAATATATTTATGAATAAAATATGACTCTTTAGATATTGCCTTATTATTAATGTGTGGCACAAAATGTGACTATAAAACCGACTAGTTGTGGGTTCGAACCCCACTCGAGGAGATGAAATATTTACTTAAATTTATATTTCTATTCTTATATTTCCTCATATTTTTTTGTAAAAATAAAAAAAATACAAGGAAATTTTACATAAAACCAACATAATTGCTTTTTTTATTAAGAAAACATTGAAAAAAGTATTGTTATTTCACGACGAAAAAATTTAAAAATTAGAAATTATTATATATATATCATTTACAATCATCAAGTATCTGTTAATAAAATCCAGAGACAATCTGAACTGCAAAGTTTCTCCGTCGCTACGAAGTGCAAAGTTACAGTCATAGTAAATTTATTATAACTTTTATTTCAATTTATAATGATTCTTTTTACAAAACTTATTTCATTTTTATCTTCAACTTTTACAAATGTTCTGGCTGGATTTGGTTATATTACATTTAATTTCGGAATACAATTCAAATCTTTATATTTAAACAAAATTGCAATGAAATTTGGTTTTAACGGCTATTTTGACTTTAATATTGTTTCAATTCTTCTTATTGTGGCATAAAATTAAAATTAAATTAGCTTCACGCTATATCCCGCACACAGCAGGGTAGGCCGTGGGAACCTAGTGTTAAGACAATCTGTTCCCAACTTTCTGTCGAATTTTGGAGGCATTGCGTGTTGAGTGGCAGAACTCAACGCCGCGCTTTTCCTCGACACCAGAGCGAAGAAATGGAAATATAAGTAGTTAAGTAAATATTTCATCTCCTCGAGTGGGGATCGAACCCACAACCAGTCGGTTTTACAGTCACACTTTGTACCACTGCGCCACGACTGGCCTCATTGTGGACTGGACTGGCCTCGACTTATTGTGGCATACGTATTATAATAAATTTAAAACATTTATTCTTATCTAAATAGCATACCTAAATAAAAGCGGGCAAAGTAAATGGCAATATTATTTGTAATATATCATTTTAAACTTTGCAATCTACAGCTACATCTTACAAAGGTACCTAACCTTCTCCAAGACATAATGGATAGTAAAATGAGTCACGAAATGTGTTTATTTGAGAAATTGCCTGACATAAAGCACTGTCTCACGTAGCAGTCAAAGACACGGTGAGAATATCCATTAGTTGAAATTATTTAACTTCCGCTACTAAGATAAAAGTTTGTTGTCGATTGCTTTTATAAATAATTTAGTATGAAGAAGAGGTTCATAAATAAAATATTATCAAAGTTGTCTTCGTAAAGATATGTTTATTTTAAAGAAATCAAATCAGCTTCACGCTGTATCCCGCACACTGCAGGGTAGGCAGAGGGAATGTAGTGTTAAGACACTCAGTTCCCCCACTTTCCGCCGAATTTTGGACTTATTGCGTGTTGAGCAGCGGAACTCAACGTCATGCTTTGCCTCGACACCAGAGCGAAGAAATTAAAGATTAATTAATTTATATTTCCAATAAATTTAAATAAATATTTCATCTCCCTGAGTGGGGATCGAACCTACAACCAGTCGACATTACAGTCACATTTTGTGCCCCTGCGCCACGACCGATTTTTAATTATACAAATATTAAGTTTAAAGAACTCACTTTACGGTTAAGAATAATATAGGTCATCGTAGCGCAATAGCTTCTGATAATATGTGATGATGATGATGCGCATGTCATTTTCCCACTCTGGTAAAAAAAAGTTACGTTGAGTTACAATTATTGAAACTTAATTTATCTCTTTATACGATATTTAAAAAGTGTAACTGACAAAAAACAAGCTCTCTCGCACAATACACTGTTTTAAAATTAAATATATTATTTACTTGCATTTATTATTTAGTTACTGTCTTTTCCTTCTAGCTTAATAAGATTTTCATGTTTTGCTAAAAACTTTGGTATTTACCGAGCCAATTTCCCTGTGGAATTATCAAATTCTAACATCTTTACCTAAACATTCATTATGACGATATTTATGGCATACATTTAATTATAAAACGATAATAAAAAAAACGTTTTATGAGAAGAATGTATTATTTACTTAAATTTATATTTCCATTTCTTCGCTCTGGTGTCGAGGCTAAGCGCGGCGTTGAGTTCTGCCACTCAACACGCAATGCCTCCAGAATTCGGCAGAATGTGGGGAACGGAGTGTCTAAAAACACTAGGTTCCCTCTGCCTACCCTGCTGTGTGCGGGATACAGCGTGAAGCTGATTTATTTTATTTTTATTTTGTGTATATATATAGAATATAGAATATGGCAACAATAAGCCGTAAAAGTTTGCCTACAGATTATACGATGCTATAAAAGCCGATGTAAAACGTAGCCTGCGTACTGGATTTAAATTTAATAAAGCATGTTTCAACCAAACAGTCCCGATCGGTCTCGGCAATGCGTGAATTTAATTGCCTTTAAATAATTATACATTTATCCCGAATGAACTGCGATTTGCAATTACTGTTTAATATACGTGTTGTATTGATACTATTTTGTTAATGTCCCACTCATATTGTGTACTTTATAATATGTTGGTTTATATTGTTAAGCATAAATCGTTAATGAGGCCAGTCGTGGCGCAGTGGCACAAAGTGTGACTGTAAAACCGACTGGTTGTGGGTCCGATCTCCATTCGACGAGATGAAATATTTATTTAAATTTATATTTTCATTTCCTCGCTCTGGTGTCAAGGTAAAGCGCGGCGTTGAGTTCTGCCACTCAACACGCGATATCTCCAGAATTCGGCAGAAAGTGGGGAACAGAGTGTCTTAACACTAGGTTCCCTCTGCCAACCCTACTGTGTACGGGATACAGCGTACGAGATGTCTGAGGAAGAAGAAGAAAAAATCATTAATCGCCATAAATGATTTGTTTTTTTACTTCATTATTAAAGATTTTAATTTTAATGATGATGACGCTCTCATTACGAAGAGTACTTTGCAGTACTAGTTTAAAACTACACGTAACTACACGTATTAGTTTTCACTTAGTATCAATTAAACATATCAGTTACTAGCGGCCCCCGTACGAATATTTATTTAAGGGTACTTAAGAAAAAAATTGACCAAGCACGAGTCGGATTCGCACAGAGGGTTCTATAACAATTTCAAGATTGTGATTGGCATCTTATAGGTTTTGATGATGCGCCGAATAAAGAAATTTAAATTATGCCCGCAAATTTAAATTTCTTATTTAGTGTGAAAGTTTTTTTTAATAAAATAATAATAAACCTTTACCTTTAGATTTTATTTGTTTATTTGTATTGTAAAATCTTACTTCGTTTTAAATTTCATACTTTTATAACTCTGATTGCTACTTATTGCTAGTGAACTGTTCTATTTATGATAGACATAGTGGTTCATTTAATAATATTTATTATTGTTAAGCAAAATTTTGCCCAAATAATTGGTTTGTGGTAGTGACGTTAAAGATTTTCAAAGATGCCGTCGCGACACAGTAGCACAGCTTGTGATGTAGGTTTGAATACCAACCGGAAGAATTCTTAAAAAAATCCTTGGCGTTGGGTGCCACCCTTCAACACACAATGTCTCAAAAATTGAGCGGAAAGTGGGTAACAGGGGATATTAACACCAGGTTCTCTTTGCGTATCCTGCCACAACGTCAAGCTTATATAAATTCTTACTTCGTGCCAAATTTCATAACTGTCGATCCAAGGGAAGAGGCCTATAGGTTTTGCAACATGTGGCAAAAATTATACACAAATTTATTACTCAAAATAAGAAAACTTGAGACTTTTTATAAGTCTCTGCACTAATATTACATATTATTTTCGCTTATATGTCCCAAGATTTCTGATCCCGTTAAACAACGGAAGTCCAAGGCGCCTATCGAAGTAATTAGCAGTTCAGCTTTACATCAATCTGAAACTCTGCAATGCCCCTTTAATTAAATGTAAACTTTAAACAACTTACTTGAAGATTCAAATAAGCATGCAGTCCTTTGTAAAGCAATAAAGCAGGTCAAGTATTTGACATGACGTATGGGAGGATCTCCTTATTGGTTCAAGTGACATCTCTATGTCGTTTCATTATTCCAATATACAGATGCAAAGAATCTTCTGAAATATTTTCATGAATATTTCTTTAATCATAATGATTTTAATGGGAAGAGAGTGTCTTAACACTAGGTTCCCAGGTTGTCTATGCTTACTCGAAGCTAAAACAAGGAAAATTGTTATAGGCACAAACTTTGACTATGTCAAATAAATGAAGTGATTTATCTAAGAAGTATGTTTACTAGATACGAAATAGATGTGAAAAGGCGTATTGCCGCCGGTAACAAAGTTAACATAGCCTTAATTGTATTGATGGCGATGATGAGATGGTGAAATGGTCAGCACAATTGCAAGTTTGGCCCTACACAATCAGTTTAGCTGATCGAAACCGCAATGAAGAGATTCACAGAATGGCAAGTGAGGATGTCACGATGAGAATGAAGAAGAACACGCTCAGGTAGTTTGGACACGTCGAACGAATGAGTGATGAAAGAATTGTATAAAAATTTATAAACTAAAAGTGAGTGATATAGAGAGGTAGAGAAAAACCTCAGTTGACCTTGAACACGCAGTTACTAGAAAGTCATATAAATAGAATGAGGACCCTCCGAAGAGTATATATGATGACAGTGGACAGAGTGAAAGAGGTATGCAGAGATCGTAGCGCTCCATTGGTCCGGTAGGGATACAGCGTGAAGCTCAGCTCAGCTTAGATGACGGTAGAAGAGAACACAATAATGCTCTTTTTTAAAAGTACCTCAAAAGGTAAATATATCAAATATTCAGGATCTACGGATTTTTGAAGCACAGATAAAATCAAACTTATGCTTCGATTTACCTCGAAGCATTTATTCTTCGATTTTACTGCATTTGGTATGAAATTCGCCGCGTAATCAAAACCTATAGGGTTTATCCCGTGGACCTACAATCCAATTATGTAAACTTATATTTATAATACATATAAACCCTATAAACTTATAATTGTAGATAATTTTATACAAAATGAATGCGCTCGCATACTTTACATTCTCAACTTTCATAAGGTGTAATTCCCATTAACATACAATCCTGAAATTGATTCGGAATCTAATAATGAGAATCGATCTCGAGTTTGACCGATTTTTATTATAATAAATTCTCTGATGTGCATAAAATGTATATGTTATAAATTACATACCATAATATAATAAAAATACGGAAAGCAAGTGCCCCTTATCAATCAAGAGGAGGATGCAACACTTGTATACACAAAACAAATTTAATATAATCTTTGTCTCAATATATCTATTTATTATATTTGTAATTTGTTGTTATTAATAACAAAAAGAACATCACTCGCAAGTTCCTGTTAATATTTATAAAAAAAATTATAAAAACATTTTTTAAACTTGTTAAATACCAATTCTTTTTAAATTGTACAACACGTATAAAAATGGTTGTCATAAATTCTTTTAAATTGGTTATTTTATATTGGTAATACAGCGTGAAGCTGTATTCCACACACATCACAGGGAATCAAGTTTTAAGACATTCCGTTCCCTGGAGTGTCGAGTTTGTATCGAACTCACAACCGTCGCATTACAGTCACACTCTAGTGCCCCTACGGCACGGCAGCCTGAACAGCCTGATTTGACTTAATTAAAAAAAATCAGTTTCACGCTGTATCCCGCACACAGCAGGGTAGGCAGAGGGAACCTAGTGTTAAGACACTCCGTTCCCCACTTTCTGCCAAATATTGGAGGCATTGCGTGTTGAGTGGCAGAACTCAACGCCGCGCTTAGACTCGATACCAGAGCAAAGACATGGAAATATAAATTTAAGTAAATATTTCATCTCCTCGAGTGGGGTCCTCGGTTTTACAGTCACACTTCGTGCCGCTGCTCCACGGCTGGCCTCAGAAAATCGAGGAAATGAAATATTTATTTAAATTTATATTTTCCATTAATTTCCCACATTACGTTATAATTTTAAAAGGTAACAAGATTTATAGAAATCTTTGATTTACAGCTCTAATTTGACAGATTAGTAATAAATATAACGCGCATTTTATTATTACATAAAATTAAAATCAATTCAGAAACTAAATATTAAAAAAATGCACTTTTAAAATATCATTTTTTTGTTTAAAGTAATATTTTTAAAGCTAGCTTTAATTTCATTAAAAATTTTCATCAAAAGCATACTTTCAACTTGCACGCGACATTTGTTAGTTGAAAATAACTTAATGACCTCTTAAAATAACTAACGCTGGCGTAAAAGGGACTTCAGCTAGATTAAGACTACAGTAAGAACAGCACTTAGCTGGAGTACACTACTAAGTATACATTTTCTGCTTTGCACTTCATTTCATTTTTAATATTTAAAAAAAATCGTCGGTTCTTTTATAGCTCCTGGGCTAAGATAGAAAAAGAGTCCACTTTCAACCACCTCTGACTGCTGGGGGCTATACACCCCAGAGAAACTCGAGATGGGGTTTAAATACATCTAGGACCTTATACCGGAAACAGTAAATGTTCATGACCTGAAATACAGGAATAATAGCGGGAGTAGGAACAGCTATTTTATGCTGGAAGAGTAACATCGGAACGCTGGACAGAAAGTACGTGTTAACGCCACTTTGTGCATTGTTTCAAGCGTAGCTCTACGCTCTATACCAAGCCACTAAAATTGGGCTAGGATCTTCGGAGTCATCGACCTGCATACTGAGTGATTCCCGCTCGGGTCTTGACTAGCTGGAAAACCAGGACGCGTCCCACTCGAAAGCGTTTTTCAGTAAAGAAAATCTTAAAAGGGTTGCAAAAGAGAAATATCAGACTCTTTTGGGTAAAGGCGCATGTTAGTATCCCAGGAAACGAGAAGGCGGACGAGCTAGCAAATGTGGCAGCGGCATATAAGAAAAGATAGCCATTTGTTAGAAAACAATTACAAATAGTCCTAGCCTAGATAAATAAAAGTAAATTAAAATAAATTTAAATTAGTAAACTTATGAAATTTAAATTAAAAGAAAATGAATATTTTTTGAACTATGAACAAACTACGACTTGTCTCTTGTTGTCTTGCCTAAATAACATTTATTGCACCAAAAAGTGTAAAGACTAGACAAAGTCTCCGGTCACGACAAAGGAAAACGGGTCAGTTTATAAAAAATCTTTTTAATATATAATTATATACCTATTTAAGAATCTTGAATTTTATTTTATTAACATAGTAAGGAAGAAACTACGCTAAAACGATTATCGCGTGACTAACAGCTTTTGCTACACATTTTCTTATCCGACCGACATTACACTGTTATAATTACCTAAACCAAGCAAGGAGGCCTGCAATCTGTCATTTAATTGAGTAGTAAATAGCAATTTTTTTTTGTTAAAAAATATATAAATTTATTAATAATAATTTGCTTTTTGAACATTGTAAAAGACAAGGCAAACGAGCGTACGGGTTACCTGATGCTAAGTGATCACCGCCGCCCACGACTCTCTGTAACACCAGAGCAGCTACAGGAAACCCATTATTTCTACTGGATAAAATATCAATAATATACTTTCTCATGAGATGAAATATTTACTTAAATTTATATATCCATTTCTTCGCTCTGGTGTCGAGGCTAAGCGCGGCGTTGAGTTCTGCCACTCAACACGCAATGCCTCCAGAATTTGGCAGAAAGTGGGGAACGGAGTGTCTAAGAACACTAAGTTCCCTCTGCCTACCCTGCTGTGTGCGGGATACAGCGTGAAGCTGATTTTCTGATTTTTTACTTTCTCATGTTAAAGAAAAGACATCCCGATCCCGTAGTATCAAACGTTGTCACTATCACCAAAAACATAAAATATTAAGGTTCATTTAATATGCAATAACATTTTCTGTCGTATTTACTGCTGATTAAGTTATTTCAAAATAAACTCCATACTAATATTATAAAACTAAAGAGTTCATTTCGTTAAACTATCTCTGGTTATATCGTATTCAATTTGAAAAAGTATTTTTGGGTTGGAAGGTCCATTTATCGAGGAAGGCTTTATAAGCTATGTACAAAAGTGCGTAAAATATCACGTTAATGCTTTCCTATTTACCTGTGTGAATGTCAAACACAACACTTAGTTTTTAAACATTTTTTAAAGTGTTATTCCACACTTAGGAAAGAAAAATACTTATTTAGAAAACGTATAAAAATTTGAACGCAGCGGGACTCGAACCCGCGCCTGGTCGGTTTCCAGGAGGCGCGGGTTCGAGTCCCGCTGCGTTCAAATTTTTATACGTTTTCTAAATAAGTACAACACTTAGTTATTTTCCTTTGGCAACGCTTCTAAAAACTTAGTGAAACTACAATTATTACAATTATTATATTATTACAATAGTAGAGCACAAGCGTGTGGCTGCAAGCGCGAAAGGTTGTGTGTTCGATACTCGAGAAAATATTTAATATTCATTTCTTCGCTCTAGTAGCGAAACAAAACGCGTCGTTGAGTTCCGCCACTCAACACGAAATGCCTCCAAAATTCGTTGGAACGGGAAATGGAGTGTCTTAACAGTGGGTTCCCCCTGCTTACACTGCTGTGTGCGGGATACAGCGTGAAAATGGATTACGTTGAAGACATCAATTTACAACTTAATTAATATAATAGTGGCCATAGGGTAACATTTACTTTTAATAAAAACCCCTAATTTTAATAATATTTTTTTTATATTAACATATATATATATATTCTTTATTGCACCAAATTCATACATAATAAAACATACATTTAGAAATTTCATTCACAATGGTGGACTTATCTCTAGAAGAGATCTCTTCCAGCCAACCCGTGGAAGTGGATGAGTGCAAAGTAGCGGGAAAGACAAGAAGACAGTGCGGTGAAATTGAGATTAAAAAAAAAAAAAAGAATATCAATAATAAACCTAAAAAAAGTAATAATAACAAAAACGGTAAGGTATATATAAATATAAACATAAATATAAATATAGCTAACATATTATTACAAAGTAATAATTGATACAATCATATTAATATTAATCTAGTACAGCGCTCCGTATAATACAACATTCAAAGGTTAAATAAAAGAAACAATACACAAAGCCGTGTAGAATGTTAATTAATTTAAACAAATGCAAATGCTTGTTGCGCCTTTGACTCCGAACATTGCTCCACGTGGTGCAATCTTCTTATTAAATTTACTCTGACTTCATTTGTATATTTGCAGTGAATATGAAAAAAGAATTTAATATAAAAAAATTGTCATAGTCGAGAATGATTCTTTCATCAATTTTTTTTTCTGAGCTTCACGCTCTTTCTCGCAAAGCGAAAAGAAGGAAGAAAGGACGAGTCTAGAACGAACCAAAATAAGTATTATATATACTTACTTAATTATACGATCTTATGCAATTATTAAGCTGAATACATTGTAAGTAAAGATAAATAAACACATACTATATTTGATTTGGTTAGTTGTCATTTATCACAGAGATGAAGAGATAATTATCTTTTCGTAATTAGTGTTATTCTTCTTCTTCTTCCTGGCATTAATCCCGGCTATTTGCCAGGGTCTGCCTTCCTACTAAACCTCCTCCATTTTGCGCGGTCTTTAGCGTCCTCGGTGGTTAGACCATTGGCTCTCATGTCCTGCTTCACGACATCCAACCAGCGCTTCCTTGGGCGTCCGAGAGGTCTCACTCCAGGGACTGATATAGCAAGGCACTTGCATCCGACATAGTTCTTAGGCCGGCGCGTAACGTGACCAAACCATCTCAGGCGACGCTCTTGGAGCTTATCCGCTACGTCACGGACTCCAAGACTACCCCGAATGAATGTGTTGCGTATGCGGTCAGACCGCGTTACGCCGCACATCCACCTCAGCATCTTCATTTCCGTGACGTGAAACTCCGTGAAGTTCCGTGACGTGCTCGTAATTAGTGTTATTGTCCTTCCTATTATAATAGTTATCCTTATTTTGTAATAGAATTAAATGTGAACTTGTATGTTACGCACAAAGCCTGGAACATATATTGTGAAACTTTAAGAGACCAGCTAAAATATAAAAAGGCGGAATGTATTTCAGCAATTTTAAAAAAAGTAGTTTCGCATGATTAAACGGAAGAAAAGGGTTTTGATGGTAGGTTTCACTAACGAAGTCACTGGCACCGTTTAGTTATAAGAAAAAATAAGGTCTAGGTCTCACTCAACAAAGATAATATTTACTATTGCCATATAAATTTCGTGATTCATGATTTGTACTGCTTTCCATTGACGTAATCATTTTATACCGTAGGTATATATGACACCATCATTTACAAAACATAGGTAACAGAACGCGAAAATTGAATATTTAAAATTGATACGGACAAAGTTGTAGATTCCATAAATAAAAAACTACCTTGCAGTGTAAAAATGTTTGAATGATTAAAAAAAAAAGAGGTATCAGAACACAAGATATACTAGATACAAAAGAAATATGGACATTACCTAAAGACTCGTGGTTGAATATAACCAGGGGGACATTTTGATGACGACGTGAATGCAGTTTGAAAGTCACTGTTAAAGTGGAACGCTAGTTTTGTTATACTTCAACTTACATTATTTATAAAATCAGCTTCACGCTGTATCCCGCCACAGCAGGGTAGGCCGAGGGAACCTAGTGTTTAGACACTCCATTCCCCATTTTCTGCCGAATTCTGGAGGCATTGCGTGTTGAGTAGCAGAACTAGCCTCGACACCAGAGCGAAGAAATGGAAATATAAATTTAAGTAAATATTTCATCTCGTCAAGTGCGGATCGAACCCACAACCAGTCGTCGGTTCGGTCGGTTGTACAGTCACACTTTGTGCCGCTGCGCCACGACTGGCCTTTACAATATATAATAATACAAGATGATAGAATACAATATGCAATTTTTTTGTGACACTCTTACTATTTTCCTAGAGCGCTCGTGCGCTTTTATATAGGTGACACAAGAGTTTGTTTATTATATTGGTAATTAAGTTATATTTTTTAGAACATTCTACATTTTTCGGATACTACAAGGCTAAGTTAAAATATTAATTTTAAACAATATATTAATAATAATATAAAATATACTTTGTCCATTTCCCGCCGAATTCTTGAGGCATTGCGAGTTGTGTGTAGAACTTAACGCCGCGTTTACCGCGCTATTACCAGAAGGAGGAAATCAAAATATAAGATAATTCATCCCTCGAGTGGGAATCGGACCACAATTTTATTCGTAACTCTGCGCTAGGATAGTCTCGATTTATGTTGCTATCTTATTAACCATGTGGAATATAAATTTTATACAAATTATTTTAAGCAATCGGCGCTATTTACTACGTTACATTTACACGCGCTTTTTGTAACGCATTACAAAAGGCGTTTCCTTGTTGGTTATGGTATTGTGTGTTTTGACAAAGTTTAACCTTGACAACCATAAATGTCCGAACCATGTCTAAATTCTGTAAACTTCTATAATCGGAAAATAAAATAAAATATATGTCATCTATTATGCTAAAAACTTACGATCGACCGAATAAACAATAATATCGCTTCATGTCATATTTTCACTGTAACCTTTTCATATTCTTGAAACAAATTATCTTTTAATGTATAATAATAATTTGAAATTAAAAAAAATGCACAATTCAATTAATTTAAACCAGAAACAGAGTTAATCCAAACACAAGTATTTAATTTAACTATAACTAACGTAGAACTACAGAACTCTCGCTAATTGAAGATTGTCGTGGGCTTCGTTAACTTAGTCAAACTTTTCAACAATAACTTTTAATGCATTATAACATTTTCTGTAACTAATTATTGGACAAGCGTGTGACTTTTAACGCGACAGATTGTGAGTTCGATTTCCGCTCGAGGAAATGAAATATTTAATTTTTGCATTTCCTCGCTCTGGTGTCGGGGCAACGCGTGGCGTTGTGTTCCGCCACTCAATATTTATTCAACGTTCGTTTTGTCGTTCGCGTTTATGGTCAGACTCACACACATACATATTATTTACTTTTTAGGAAGAATTAGATTGTTATTTAAACCCCGTTTCACAATACGCTTACCCAGCATCGTGCATTATCTATGTTTTGTGACGAAACTAGTTATTTCAAGACACGACTGCAAGCTTACGCGTTCAGAATAGTGATTTCATTACTTACCCCCCAACCCCTAACTTGTTGTCGCTTCAGCCACCCTTGGCAATTAATTATATAGCATTTTTACCTAACTATTACGTAGCGACTAATTTTAATCAATGAACTATTTATTTTTAAACATTTTTAAAGTGTTATTCCAGACTTAGTAAAGAAAAATACTTATTTAGAAAACGTTTAAAAATTTGAACGTAGCGGGTTATGAACCAGCGCCTCCTGGAAACCAACCAGACGCTCTGACCAACTAAGCCGTACTGAACGTAACGAGTTTGATTTCGATTTGATGATGATTTCTACATCTATTTGTAGTTTACTTGTTAGAGAAAACGAATAATAAAAATTTTAACTTTGACACCTCGGTTTCCAAAAGGTTCAAAACCCGCTGCGTTAAAATTTTTATATGTTTTATTAATAAATATTTTTCTTTCCCAAGTGTGGAATAACGCTTTAAAAAAATATTAACATAACATGTGTAGATTTATTCGAAATTTCATTTATTTTGCTATTTCTTTTGAAATAAGGAAATGAATTTAATGAATAACTACAATTGAATTATTTTTATTACTCTCTCTGCTAAGAGGAAGGAATGTTATTGGACTTCGCCACCCAACCCGCAATGTCTTTAAAATGGACAGCGGAAAATAAAGCGTGTAACCACTAGATTATCTTTGCGTTTCCTACTTAACCTTGGATTTGCGTGAAGCTAAACAAATATTAACAAATACAAATTGTAAATACATAAGTGATAAGAGTTAGAGTTGTGTCAAATAAAAATCGACTCCAACACGCTATCCAAGACTTCAAGAATCCAAACTGACATAATATGGCAGCATTCGATTGTTATTATAAACTTAAGTATTTATTTATATTCTTAGATATTTTTTATTATATTGGTTATAATTATAATTTAAAGTTAAATCATAACCAGTGTCACAAGCAGTTTTATGTTAAAAAATCAAATCACTTTTTAAATGAGTATATTTTCAAATTTAATAAAACACTATCATGTAAAATAAAAACAATGTTTTATAATACATGTTCCATTCATCATTTCAATCTATCGCAAAAGCTCTAGATGAGTTAAAATCGTTCAACAAGAGAGCACTCTTCGAAGCTCATTTTTCAACAATCCAATTTTACAGAATAGTTTACTGCTTTATGCACTAGCATAGTCATATAATATTGTATACACGTAAATATTATGTAAAACTTTGTAAATAATTTTAGATAGCAATATAATTGTACAGTTCAAAAACGGGTTAACTTATTTTATTTTAATGTCATTAAAAAAGTACGTAATATATTTAAGATCACAATATAACACAATTGCAAATTCAAGAAGGAAGGTAGGAATTCAGAAATTCTACACCGCTGGCCTCGCTTATTCTAACCTAGTTGCAAAATATGGCTTAAAAGTAATTGAACTCACGACCATCTCATTTACAGTAAGTCGCTGTACCACCACCTTTACTTATTTTGCGAATATAATGTATACTTTCATTTTATTTTATAGCTTCTATAATACTTATAATTGTTCTTAAAAGGTGAAACAAACAAAAATAAAATGAAGTTTTTAGTTAAAAAGGTAAAGTTTAAGTTAAGTTTTCCAGTATAAAGTTTTAACTTAATCATTTATTTATTAATTTTACCATATTACAATGAACCCTCACGTAAACCTTTAGCCACAAATACTAAAACTAATTAAAAATGAAAATATAGTTTTTCTAATTGCATTTATATATTTTTATTAAGTTTCTATTTTGATCATTAACATATTTTTTTTATAAATATAAGGAAAATTAAATATCATATGTGCGTATTAATACCCTAAAATGAAAAAGAAAGGAAATGGGACTATATTTTGTACATTTTTATTTATAGACATTTATATGTTTAATGTTTCTTAATCTGTAATATATATTATCTGTAACTGAACAGTACTGAAAAAAAACATGACATATATGAAATAATACCAACATTTTATCTTAAATAAAATGTAACATTGTAAAATATTAATAAAATCTTGATTAAATTTTTATTAATTTAAATTTAATCATTTCTTTAAATAATATAGTTAAAATATGGTACGACGACAACGAGAACCCAGTACTAGTGAAGATGAAATTGTCATTGGTAATTTTTTAAAGAATGTATTTTTCTCAAAACAAACAGAAATCAATAATTTGAATACGGCACATTTCAGATGCATCGCCGCAAAAGAAACAGAAGCGGCACAAGCATAAAAAGCACAAAAAAGTAAAAATCGACAATGAATATGATAGCGATACTTCAATCGACGTTGCTTATGAAGATGGTGTAGAAAAATCTTCGTACAAAATGAAAACTAAAAAAGATATCCCAGGTACTTCCGCAGCCGATATATTAAAAGCTCAAGCAATAAAGTCCTCGTCTGACTCCCGCAAATCAATGCCAGGATCATCATCTAGCACACCACCAAAAGTTTCTTCAAAAAAAAAGAAAACAAGAGGTCGAGACAGCGGAACTTCGAGTGAAGAGGAAAGATGGCTTGATGCAATAAAATCTGGAAAATTAGAAGAGGTATGTTTTACAAAAAATGTATTTATAATTTGTATTTATGATGGTGCTATCATTAAGTATTTTTATTATTTTATTTTACATTGTTGAAGGTTGATGAAGAACTCAAAAAAATAAAACCAAAAGATCCTAAAATGATGACTGCAAGACAAAGAGCCATGTATGAAAGAGGTACAGACAAAGAAACAAGCCCAGGTGGAGAAGTTCTCTTGGCATTGCCTTCTGGATATAAAGAAAAAGTTATGACTGCTGAGGCAATACAAAAAGCAGCATTGAAATCTCAAAAAAGAAAACAATTAGCTGATGAAAAAAGAGAAAAAGATAAAAAGAAAACAATGGATCGACTTTTGAAGAAACAAGAATCAAAAAATCTTAAAAATGCACACAAAGGGAAACCAATTCGAAAAATAGAACCTATGATAGTTTATAAAAATAATAACAATGAAGTTACTCTTTCTATGCCACCAGGTGTACCTTATCCAATAGAACAGCAAATTCCTAAAGAAGCCCCAAAGCCAACTAAATGTGGTGTAGATGGATGTGATAATATTAAAAAATATAACTGTTCAAAAACAGGTGTACCAATTTGTAGCCTAGAATGTTATAAAAAAAATTTAATTGGAATAAATGTTTCATAATTTAGTTGTTTTTTTTTTGTAAGTTAATTGAAAAGTAAAACTATTATTGTTGTTCTCAATCTGTTTCATATATCAAAAGTGAAGTTGATCTGAAGAAGAAAGTCATTCTTTCAAAGAACACACTCTGCCATAAAGAATATTTTATATTCTTTTATGATATAAATCACTAAATACTGAAATTTCCTTTGTTTCTTTGTATATTTTTTTTCTAATTCATAAATATGAATTTATGTTGAATCTTTTAGGCAGTTAATATAAGAAAACAGAATGCCAGTCATTCCTTCTCATATTTATCTGCCTATCCTCAAGTATTTTTAAGCAACTATTCCCGAAGGTAACCAGTCTAGTGAGAGATAGACTTGTCTATTATCACATACTTTGGCATCCTATACATATTATTTTTTTCTTTTATTTCATTTCTCAGCATCACCTATCCAAACCATCTAAGCATGTTACTATTGATACTTATTCTCACTTGTTAACATTTTATACATCTACACATTGTAGATTTGATGATTTCTCTCAT
The DNA here is from genome assembly GCA_030704555.1 of Heliconius charithonia. NCBI lineage: Eukaryota > Metazoa > Arthropoda > Insecta > Lepidoptera > Nymphalidae > Heliconius > Heliconius charithonia. Next base: position 12,432,837 of record CM060827.1, on the reverse strand, counting down.
ACTATAAAATATTTAAATGAAAATTCTTTCCTTGCTCTGGTAGACAACTGCAGCATTAAATACCACCAGTCAGCTCCCAATGAATCTTTATAGAAATTGCTGCTTAGATATTTTTTAATCCTCTTCCATGGGTACATAAAAAAATTAAAAATAAGATATACCTAGTGAAGAGATTGGGGCGAATGTAGAAATAAAACCCAAGTTTATGGACAGCTAAACAGTGAGCATATATTTATTTATAAGAGTTAAATATTTATAAGTGATTTAAAACAGATTTTACAGACATTTATATCCTTAATTATATCAAAATATAAACATTCAAAGAAAGCTAATTACAGTCAATACAGAATACCATTTCTAGCTGTGCATTCATATTTCAAAGAAATGAAAAAAGTAAATAAGAGAAATTATTATTTTTAAAAGAGACAATTATTTAAATTACATAAATGTAAATAACTAAATAATAGCCTCAAAATTATTTTAGTTGACATATTCTTATTACAATAAGAAATGGAATAACAAGTATTAGACTAGACTGCTTTCTATTAATTAAACTATTGGCCTCACAAAGTCTTTTATATGACAACATATATTGCAAACCATGTAAATCACGACTAAGATTGCAAGAAAAAAAGAGACGAAAAATAAAATTAAAAAAAACAAGTAATAATATCCAACAACAACAAAGTGTTTGCCATATTACTAAATATATACAAATATAAATGCATCCATTGGCATACATTTAATTAAAAAACTTTTTATTTAATATTTTTTTTTAAGAAATGGAAAGGAAATTCCACAAAACAGAGTTACTTCATAAAATTAACTATGCTTAGCATCTGCATTTAAACCACTAGCACTCAACAAATTTCATGTTTAATTTGTTCTAGAGTTTTATACTACATACAAGTTACTTTTGAATAAATTCTATTACAGTAATCATTACTATATTACTATATTAATATTTCATAGATTTTCCAATATTTAACTAAACCATGCTATAAACACGAACTTGTACTGTTTTTTAGATTGAAATTACATCTAAAAATCTAACTAACATCAATTTGGCATATTACTTGAGCTATGAGAATAAATAAATTTGTTTTTTTTTTGCATGGATTAAAGTATTAGGGTCGATTCACATAATAATTGCTGCCATTTCCTGCTGCAATCTTGACCTGATCAAATATTCATGAAGGAGGATGATTGTTGGATCGGAGATTTGGGTGATACTTGGATGTTAGTGTAAATTTAAATAAACACATTAGTGGTAATAATAAATTGACTAAGCCAAGATTGTATCAAGAAAGAACCACAATCATTGTATGAATGCAACCTTAAATTTCTATAGTTTTTATATTTTACATTCACTACATATAAATTAGGGCTTCCATCATGGGTCTCCTGAAACTGGAAGTAGTATGCGTACTACAAGTGATAAAGAATGTTTCAACATTTAGTTAGCATTGTGGAGCTCATCATACTATCGCAAAAAAGTGCCATTTTAATATAAAAAATTTTAAAATGAATACTTGCTCATCAATAATTGCTTATTTTAACATTCATTTAAATATGATTTTAGTAATTGTATATTGGTGTGATACATTTTTCGTTCTTTTTTCTTAATTTGTTTTGGTTAACTGTTTTAATTGAACAGTGTAATTTGATAGTTCTCCTGTTTACAGTAGAACTTACACAAATGTAGTTATATTGAACAATTCACTAATTTATTTGGCTTATATCAATAATATTTTATATAGGCACACTCACTCAGAGCTCACAGATTTTAAATTCCTAGTTCTGAAAATACTATATTGAGATTAAATTTTGTTGAGTTTGGAAGCCCTAATATAAATAATACATCAAATACACTCACTAGAGATAAACATTGAATGTTATATATAAGTACACTATAACAAAGTTTAATAATATAATTATTTCTTATCTCCATTATTACCATCCTCACATATCATTTATAGGAAAAGGGTGCAAAACTTTTTAATAGTTATATCATAGTATTTTTTTTTAACTAATGTACTTTTAGTAAATCTCTTCTTTATTCATATTTTGACAGATAAATAATAAGTAAAGTTTTAAATATGTTGATATTTATACAATATTACAGGTACAGATGTCATTCAGAATCGATACAGTAACAATTACAATAAAATACATCTTTTATTATTACATAGATATATACATAAATTTGTTTTTAAAATTACAAAAGTTACTTCATCTTATAAGATACAAAATGTTATCAGTAAATTGTGTTACTGAATTATTATAATCATATTGACTGCATGGACTCAAATCAACTGCAACAATGTTAACATTGAAAATATATTCATATATTTGTAATTTCTTATCATTACACTAATTCCATACACATATGTCCTTGTTAGAAACTATCTAAATAAATGCTTCACTTTGTTTATCACCAATTTATGAGTTCACATGAAGGAAGGACTCACAGAATAGTCAATAGTTCAGGCAAGTTTATATACCGAAACATGGAAACCAACAAAATGGTAGAAAATACTTGGCTTGGTATCAAACATTTGTACGTTTGGAGCTCCTAAGGCGAGCCAAACCAGACTGTAACCGCTAAGATTGATTATTCTGTTTATTAGATCTGAGTCTGGCCAAGCCTGAGCGCTCCTCCTCCTCGTCACTTGTGCAAGATAGTCCCCCAACTGCCCCTCGTGACGATGTGGCTTGTATTAAATCTTGATCGGGGCCATTTCTGCTTTCATATAACAAAATTCCCAATGTTTCTTCATAGATTCTAGCTTCAGGAAATTCCACTTTTGTATGTTTCTTGTCAGTTGCATATACAATAGATGTGCAACAAACTTCTGCACATTTCTTACCATGGCCAAAGAATGACCAACAGCAAATTTCATTAGAGCCTATAACATCTTTTATAAACAGGACGCGCCCACTGAAGCGAAGTGACAACTTGTCAAATAATTCAATGTTTTTAAGCAAATTATCATCTGATGTGCTTGTGTAAGAATATTTATTGTTATGTCTGTTGATGAGTAGCTTCACTACAGGCTGCAAAGAAAAAAGTTTATTAATATATTATCTTAAACTAGCTTAACTTAAAACAAATTAAAAGACAAGTATTTTTTATTCTTGTTTAGCAGGCAGGGCTGAGGGCAAAGACCAGAAACCTATAGTCAAGACTCCATTCACCATTTGAATCTAAGCCAATTCCTGTTGAGTGTGAAATTAAAAGATAAGTATTTTTTTAGCTTCACATTGTATCCCACACATAGCAGGGCTGAGGCCAGAGACCAGAAACCTATGATCAAGACTCCATTGTTCATTTGAATTTAAGACATTTCCTTTTGAGTGCCAGAACTCAATGCAGCAGAAATTTGGTTTATATTGTGTAGTGCATTTTCGTTCAGTATGAAACACTTTGTATATGAAATGATAAGAACCTTTGAAGTTGACATAATGAGAAGTTGCTCTTCTTTGTGAGATGTAATTAAAGGTACTCTGCAAATTGGTTCAGCTTCTCTTTCTTTCTTACTAAGAGCTTGTTGGCAAGAATCTGTTAACTCCTCTATGAGGAAATATTTTGCTTCTGCCAATAACTCCATAATTTCACGATAACTGTCCGGTAGAGCCACGGTGCCATCTCTCAGGTAATTTAGGATAGTCCCAAAATGCTTTCCACACCGATCAATCAATATCCAACCTGTGTGAAAATTTTACTTCATTATATTTGTATATCAATAATACCTTAAATATCTTCATATAAAAAATAATAAATACCCTCTGAATCTGTAAGGACCTCCATCCTACCGCTAAACATAGTTCTTAACATATTATCACTTTTCGTCAGCGTACCAATAGTAGTGTAAAACAATGTGCCACCCACATTTAATTTCACATATTGTGATGGACTTCCCTTTATCAACGTTTTGTGATCGCCCGACATTTTATTCCACAAATTTCGGACAAAACTACTATTTTTTTTATTTTAGAGCAAGTAGATACAATAGTGATATTGTGTGACAAATATTTAACTATTGAATTTCGTCATTATGTTTGCAAATATAGGTATAGTTTTAAATTTAAAATTCACGTAAATATTCACAAAACCACCACTGCTGTACTTTATAAAATTTACAATTTATGAATTTACATTTACTCAGCAACCAGCATAGATATTAAAAAGGAACTTTATACTCTATAGTCTAAAAAACAGAGACAAGTATATCTATTTATACCGTACTATCGTAAAATTTTGTCATGAATGGGGGCTTTATCACTTTGAGAATAATAAAAAGAAGAGCTAAATGCTTACATAGTCTTCTTATATATTTTGTCTTATTATTAGTTCAAATATCCACGAATACTGTGAGAATTATATTCTTCTTTTATCTTTATGTATCTCGCGTTCTTTTTACGATGTAGATATAGAACATAATATTTAGATTTAGATATGCAGTCAGATTTTTGTTGTTTTATAATATTTGTTAATTCCATACTTTTTTATTACCTTTATTATTAAGATTCTAAGACTGAAAATTTCACAATCTTTTTATTTTCTTGAAGGATAATTTAGATCTAGATTAATATATTGGTAATTTGAATCTGCTTTCACGTTCCACTAACAGTACGTGAGGTTAACGTAAGAAGTAATAACATAATACTAAAGCTTACTATTTCGTAAATACTAAAGTATAAAGTCAAAAGTACGAATATTAGTGTTAAAAAGTGGTTTAAGGTGGTTGTTTAAAAACTCTAAATCGTTCTATATCATAAACATGTCTTTACGTTCTGGGAACTGACATTTCTATTGCTAGCTAAAATAAAGTACGTATTGCCAATAATATTGTGTATATGCGGCCGATTTTTCGATATTGATCAATATTATTGTAGACTTCTAGAAATTCTGGTTTTGCCACCGCAATATCAGGGGAAGGTTTTCTTATCCATTCCATTCATCCATCCTGATCATCATGATTCATCGTTTCTTTCTTGATTGTCTTTTCTTTGTTAATAAATTAAATGCAATAACTAAAGCGACGGTTTTTTCTTTCCGACCATTTTAGATGTAACACGCATATACATAAAGCTACTGAGCGACTGTGGCAGATTTTGTGACGAAATATTGTCAATAATATTGTGGGTGTGCGGCGAGCCTATAGTGACTATTCCAAGATTAAGACGATTAGTTTAATACCTACGTACTTATCTCATTAAAATCGGTCTATACGTTTGTTCACTCTACAGAGTTAAATATAAATACTTATATAATTATATACATACATATACAATTATAGATATATAAATATCTTTTAAATACACACTCTTCTTTGCTTCACGAAGTCGGGCGGATATAACATATAGTAAATAATATACTCATAATAATTTTTATATATAGAGAATCTACAACAAAATACAACTAAAAATCTTTGGTGATAACTGATAGGTAAACATTGTTATTTATTAAACCATAAAACGATATTTACGAAGACGTTTTTCATGTAATTATAAAATATTTTGGCCCAATTCTACGCACCTTTGGAATTTTAGCATTTGTTCAAATTTATATTAATCGTAGCATGAAATCTGTAGTTTATTTTTGTTGATACGTTCAAAATATATCGAATGGAAATTTTATTTAAAAATTACTTATTAACTAAAATATTCTCTAAAATATTTTTGATTATTGCCCGTCTGTAAGAAGCTACGAACTGGACAGAAGTTAAAAGCTTGAAGTATACAAAATGTCTTTGTTTGGAATAATCTGACAAACAATTTTACTTTTTTACATTATTTTAAAGCTTAGCAAAAATTCTTCATGCTTTCAACTTTATAAACTTTATTAAAAAGATTATAAAAAAAATATTATTAAAAATATATCATTTGTATTTTAAAAAACCCAAAATAACCCACAAAAAGGTGAAGATGTTTTATCATTTCACTTCTTCATTTTTATTATCTTAATGCCAATAAAAGACATATAATAAATATGAACATTCGGTCAGTATCTGTAAAGTTATCGTATAAAATTTCTTTAACTTTAATTCAATTTTAGAAAAATTGTTTATTTTAAGTAACATTTATTTTACTCTTAAATCTACACTCATATTATAAAGCTTGTGGGAAGCTGCAGATAAAAGCTAGTATGTAATGAAGCCAAAAATATCGTCTTGTGGGTACAAATTTTAGTACATTTAGGAGGCAAAAAGTTTCACAGCATTTACATGATATATGGACGTATGAAAAATAATTTATTTCTTTTATAAAAAAATGCACAGTAAATAAATATTACAATTATTTGTAAAAACAAAGACTTATAACATTTATTATTATAATAGTAATAAATGTTATGTTATAATAAAACTGCCTATCTATCAGTTCACATAAGAAAAACCAACAAAATGATTTCATGTTAAGACATCAATTGTACTGATTCACGTATTTTATTTTTTCGTCCAAATACTTTGGCTTCTTCTAAAGTTTCTGGTAATTTTGCATTTAAAGTTTCTGGTAACAAATATACTGCTACCACTGCGCCTATCGAGAGAACTGTTAATATTATACCAGGTAAACGATCATCAATTCGGCGTCCCTTAAAAAATAATAAATAAATTTAATTTTTAATATAAAAGAAATTAAATTGAAGAAGAAATTAGATTTGGTTGCTTTGGGATTTTATTACTTACAATGTACAAAATATATGGGCTCATAGCAATTGATACACCGGATATGATATTGCCCACAGCCATTCCAGTTTGGCGAAGACATGTTGGATGTAGTTCTATGTTAAGTAAATTTATAATGACGCACCCCATACTCGTTGATAATCTTGCGACAACAGAGAAAAGACTACCCATCCACCATTGCCGCATGAAGCCATCTGAGCCTGCAGTAGTATGAATATTAAATAATAAGACAAATAACTTTATTTTTTATCTTATCACCATTATGTTTATTTAACAATTAGCAGAATAATCTTTCTAGCTAGCCAAATAAATAAATAAATATGGATATTATTCCTCCTACTGTTGTAATATTTTGTCTAAAAACATATGAATAATGTCAATGGCTATGCAGATTCTTTTAGCGTCACCAGAGAGATCTGATCAGCAAAAGTACGCACTGTTGCTGCTGTCTTTGCGTACGTACGTAGGTACTGTAATCAACCACCAAACCGATTGATTTACTTTATTATTTTTATGAAATTTATATATTAATAGAAATCAAAATTATATACGTCATTCCTATTTTATTGTATTAAAATAAATTATAAAAATAATATGCCATAGAAGAAAAAAAAATTGGAATACTTACTGTTACTTCTAAAAGATGTACATGTCCACATGCTGCCCTGCACAATGAACGTTATAATACCTGTACGTCGGCGACCAATTTTGTCTAAGAGCCAACCAGCTAAGTAAATAGCTGGCACATCTGCTATTGCTTGCAACAAAAAATCAAGAAATGGATTCCCGTCAGATTTTTCACCCGCACTCATAAGGAGTAAAGAAAAACTCGTGCTAGTACTACACCTGCAACGTATGTACGTTATATATAAATGCATTATCAAGAAAGCCTCAAAATAAACACATTGCTTAAATTTCTAAGTAATTTCATTGTATTGAAATCTTAAAACATTTTGTGAACGGCGCTTACTAATGTATGTAAGTGTGAGTTTTATGTGAAGAAGAGATTTTGCAATTATTCTGAAATAAAAATTCAACGGCATACCATATAAACATCTGACAAAATGTATTCAACGCGAGCCATTTTCCAGAGAACAATAAGAAAGGTGCAAAAGTTTGAGATTGTGCATTCAAAACTGTCCTAGTTAGTTCTGTTTCCGTTTTAGCATTTAATTGTTTATTATTTGCTTTCGCTATGTATTTTAATATATTTGTAGCTTCTTGAAATCGTCCTTGAGTATATAACCATCTAGGTGATTCAATGGCATTCCTGAGGGCATAAATTATAGATAATAAAAAAATAGTTTTACTACAATTAAATTTAATTTAGTAATTTCATGGAACTGACCAGGATAGTATTAGAAAGAATATTAAAGGAGCAGTTGTTACAATGGTGACTATTTTCCAATCTCTTAACCACCAATAAAGTAGCCCTAAGAGTACAAGTCCTAAACTACCCGCTTTAAATTTTGTAGTAGTAAGTTTTATACGTCGTTTTGTTGAGGATATTTCAGTTGATATGATTGCAGTAGTTTGTGGTGCAGACCAAGATGGAATACATGCAATTAAACATCCAGTAACGAAAATAAAGTATGAATTTCCAGCTAGAATTGAAATAATCCGTCCAATTATGAGCATTGCAACTGAAATAAAATAAGTCAAGCGTCGTCCATATCTGTTAAATAAAAAAATATATATATTATTATAAAAAAAAGACAAGCAAATGACATATTAAAAATATATTCAAGACGTACACATCACCAAACCATCCGAAAAAGAAAGATCCAATAATTTCTCCGATTCTACTATATGTTAATATATATGCTACATTTAACTCTTTATCACAAACCCAGCCAAATTCTGATGACGCCGTTCGATCATACCAAGTTTTATCAAAAATAAATTCATCACATTCTATAACAAAAACAAAATTAAAATCACATTGCGAAAATAAAACAAAATTTATAGGCATTGCGTGTTGATTGAACTCAACAATTAAATACAATATATACTACAATATATACATATACATAAACATAAAAAACCATATAATAAGCATGTTACGTGTAACATATATATACATACATACCTTCTGTAATATTATTTTCATAAGGATTTTTATATATATGACATTCATCAAATTTTTCCTTTCCGTTATCATCTGGATGTCTGAATATAAAAGTAAATCATTACATACTACGTAATTTATCTTCTTTTAAGTGGTTTTAAGTAAAACAACACTACATATACGTAATGTACGTGTCCCGGCTAAATTTTATGTATTGATTTAATAAACAATATTTTATACCTTGGTATATATAGTAGTTTCCAGTCCTGTTCACTAATATTTGCAGGATTTTTTAGAAGCTTACATGTATGAGGTATAATGGCGAGTGCCAATATTATATTCGTATATGCTATAATCCAGCAAATCATAAAAGCTGAATTATGTATCAGATCAAAACGGTTTTGATATTTATTATCGTTTCCAATTTCTGCCAATGCACGATCATAAGTTTCACTCATATTGAAAAATATAAAAATCTTAAACAACCACAAGATGACTTGTCCGTAATTAGTTATTATGAAATACTGGTACATTTAAATATTTTTCTTTTTATGAAATACGTTTCAAAACAAAATATATATCGTTATATTTGTTTTAGATCCCTTTATCAAGTAGAAAATAAATAAAATGAGATGGATTTGTAAGATAGTAGCAAAGATATATTGTTTCCTTAAATATTTAAATAAACATTATTTATTTTAGTATCACGATTACATTTTATCTAGTTCCGTCTTTACCATAACTTAAAAAAAGTACCCATGTCAGGGCCCTAGACTCCAACAAATCCAAAAACTGTACTGATTATAATAATTTAGTTACGATTCAATTATTACTGTTATATATATTCATGCAGAAAGTAACATTAAAGCTTATACATTATTTATTATATTTACACGCACATATTTACTTATTTAGTATAAGTAATTATATAATAAGCCGCTGTCTTAACATTAAGGTATTTCTATGTACCGTGTTACGAAGTGTAAAGATAAAAAAACAATATCACATTTATTAGGAAAAGGAATCTCATCATCTTTAATTAGAAACTTGAAGATCACTCAGTTAATAAAATACAATTTAATTTACTACTTCCCTAAAAATACCCTCCTAACTTAACTATAAAAATAAGAAAAAAGATTGTCAAATCCCGAAAATATCGAAAAAACCGGGATCCCGGGATTTTTCTGAAGTCGATATCGAAAATCCCGGTTTTGCTTGAATGGTCCAATATTGCGACCCCTAGTTGTTGTATAAGATAGTAAACAAAGAGGATCTTATGTCATACGTTAGGTGCACATAATTGGCCTTTTATATTACTTAGCAAAATTTAGGAACTACAATACGAAATAGATTTCTTATACCTCTAACAACTTTGTGTCACTTGTATGCAAAGAAAATTTCTATAAGTGTAGTGGCTTTGACATATTTTATTTAAAATGAAATTAATTAACTTGGCCAGTCGTGGCGCAGGGGTACGAAGTGTGACTGTAAAACCGACTGGTTGTGGGTTCGATCCCCACTCGAGGAAATGAAACATTTACATAAATTTATATTTTCATTTCTTCGCTCTGGTGTCGAGGCAAAGCGCGGCGTTGAGTTCTGCCACTCAACACGCAATGCCTCCTAAATTCGGCAGAAAGTGGGGAACGGAGTGTCTTAACACTAGGTTCCCTCTGCCTACCCTGCTGTGTGCGGGATATAGCGTGAAGCTAATTTTTTTTTTTAATTAACTTTTAAAAGACATTTTTAAAAATTGTATATTGTATTAATTGTTTAGGTGATGATATTTTTTAATAGTAGTTTTTAACGAAGATTTTTTTTTCATTTCACGATCTTTATCCATCCTGTATTTCATGTGACGCAGTAACGCATAGATAAGAACAACGTAAACTACTACTACAAAAATACTACAAAAAGTTAAACAACTTTGAACTTTGCCGCCAATACTTACGACTCGATTTCGGAATGAGGCGTGTGCGGCGATTTCCCTTTGATAGGTTTATGTCCCGGTGCGTCGTTCTTGACAAAGGGCGATGATGGCGAATTTTTGGGACGTTTTTTAATTATTTTAATTTTAGTTCAAACTGTGGTTTCATTTAAAGTGGTGCTAACATAAACACTTTTATTTCCAGTTTGTTGTTTGTTTTCTTGTATTTACATAAGATGTTAGTTATTTCAGGACAATATCTGACTGTAAGTGTGATGGTTGAAGAGGAATGAGGGATAAATTATTTACAATATGTAACGTAAAGATCTTCCTCATCGCGTAGTGTCTTAAATAATTAAAAATTTTACCACCATGTTTTCTTTTCCTACCTTGCTATATAAGAGACAAAACATGATATTAATATTATTATATATTTGTTTTATATCAGCTTCACGCTTCACTAATTGTAAGACTCTCCGTTCATTTCCCCCCGAATGTTTCGAGACATTGCATGTTGAGTGGTGGTACTCAACGCCAGACTTTCTTGCCTTGGTGCCAGAGCGAAAAAACGAAAATATAAATTTAAATAAATATTTACTTATCTCGAGTGGGGATCGAAACCACAATTACTCTTTTAGAGTTACAGGTTGTGCTTGACCTCAATGGCCTTACTGGCCTTATTTACAGATATTTGAACAAACAATGTTTAGGTACTTTAAAAAAGTCTTATGATGTACAGCTTTCCTTATATGTAACCATCAACAATTATTGTTCGGTAAATTACAATGAATTCATGATAGTAGTCTGTGGATTTAAAGCTTGTCGCGTTCTTCATCTGTGCTTGCCGCCCGCACAGATTTTAGGGTACTTGGCGCGTCAGTTATTTAAGAATCATATTTCATGCAATAATTTAGCAAAATGGGTGCTTATTTATCAGAACCAGTTACTGAAAAAATGTCCAGTGATGAAGTAAACAACAAAATTGAATGTGGCGCAAGTTCAATGCAGGGTTGGCGTGTCAACCAAGAAGTGAGATAGTGTTTCGTTACTAATTATACAATTTTATTATTTTTTACGCAGTGAATTATCGAAAAGTTAATAATTTAAGACCAACGATTATTTAAGATCAAGTATATACGTAAGGAATAACAGTATTGTTTATTATTTGTCGTATCAAATTCACATTATACCATTGTCGTTCGTGTATGCAATAGTCCGGTTTACGGAAGAGCAGTCTATTTACTTAAATTCCACTAAAATATAAAACAATGAAATGCAATTGTTTTATTCATTTTTTTTTATTTCTAGGATGCTCATAACACAATTCTTGATTTTGATGAAAACATATCATTGTTTGCTGTTTATGATGGACATGGAGGTGCAGAAGTAGCTACATATTGTTCTCAAAACTTACCTAATTTCATTAAAAATACAGAGGCCTATAAAAGTGGAGATATGGTAAAAGCTTTAACTGATGCTTTTCTTGGTTTTGATGCAGCAATTGCCACCAAAGAAGTCATGGACATTTTAAAAGAATTGGCTGGTAAGTTTTTATTGTATGTTACTATACAAAATTCTATAAAGTGTGATTTAAAATCTTATAGTTTACTTTTCTATGAGCAGGTGAAATCAACCCACCCGGACCAAGTGACAATGAGGAATCAGATGATGAAAGCATCAGTAATTTGCATAAAGATGCTACACTTCCTTTGCAGGTGAAATATATATCTTAATTTTGCACAATTTTTATTTTATATGTTTGTTTATAAGTGGATCTTTTTACATTTACATATACATGATATACTTTAAATATTGGAGGTGAATTTGAATGAACCTAAAAAAAGAATTCATGCTGTGTGATGGATATCACAGCAGGGTAAACAGAGGCAACCTAGGAACCTCATGTTAAGATGTTGCTGTTAATCATTTTTCACTAAAACCTCTCTTTGCTTCATTACTAGAAAGAGGAAATGAAAATTTTATAAATGTTATTCCCCTGAGTGGAAATTGAACCTACAACATGTTGTGTTTACAGTATCACCCCTGCCCCTGCGTTTTGACTGGGTTCAAATTAATTTAATTACGTTCCATTTTTATAAATAGAAACTTAATAATACAATGTTTCTTTAGGAAGTGTTGGCCAAGTATGAAAATAAACTGAGTACTCTTCATCGTGCTAGATTAGGAGATACAGCAACTCCACTTTCTCCATGCCTGAGAGCCAAGAAAAACATTGATGAACCAGGAGGCTCAGGTAAAAAAAAATATGTTTTTTTAATGGAAAAGACAAAGGCAACAAGCGTATGGTGGCCTGGTGGTAAGTGATAGCTGCCATGACCCCATGTAGCACCAGAGGGCATACAGGCCACTTTTTAAAGTGAATAAAGAAAATGTATTTAGTAAAATATTAATTAATTCATATGATATAGTCAATTTTTTTTTTAAATATTTTATGAATTTGGTTTAAATGAAAATTACAACAAACAAAATATTTATAAGTAGAAAAAAAATGTATTTAAAGCACAGTGTCTTATTGTAAGTATGATAGTTGTTGTCAATTAACATTCAAAGAATGAAATATTTTCATATTTTCAAGACAACTTTTTATTCATTTTTGCCACTCAATATATAATATCCCGAAAATTGGTCTGAAAGTAGAAAATGGAGTGTCTAGTCACTATGTTCACTAAAAAAAAATACTGTTATTAAATTACACAGTAACATATTATATAGATATTCTAATAAAACTATTCTAATAGGAGCTGGAACTTCAAGCTCAAGTGCAGGGTTTGCTGCTGCGGGTTCGAGTTCAGAGCAAGCCACTGAGGAGGCCACATCTAGTAAGAATGGCCTCCCAGAGAAAGATGTCAAGAAAACAGATGATGATGCTGGTGGAGTGTCTTCAACAAATTCAAATGAAGAAGACAAAGAAGTCAATGGAGAGGTATGTCTGCTCTACATCCTAATAATAATGCCTAATAAATTAAGTATGAAAAGTTACAATATGTAATGAAAAATGCAAATTTTCATAATGATAAAATATTATATAACTAATAATAATTGAGTTATATTATATAATAATAATATAGGCCAAAGTGTGACTGTAAAACCGATTGGTTGTGGGTCCGATACCCACTCGAGGAGATGAAATATTTACTTAAATTTATATTTCCATTTCTTCACTGGTGTCGAGGGTAAATGCAGTGTTGAGTTCTGCCAATCAACACGCAATACCTCCAGAATTTGACAGAAAGTGGGGAATGGAGTGTTTTAATACTAAGTTCCCTCTGCCTACTCTGCTTTGTGTGGGGATACAGCATGAAGCTAAAAAAAAACTAATAATTTATATCAGAAAACCTTGCATTGCTTGATCAGAGAAGAAACTTTATCATTTCTGGAATATGGTGTGAGATTGTGAGTGTGGCACTGCCCACGCTCCTCTCTCTACCAACACCAAATGTGAAATGGTACTACTATTGTCACTTTAGAAGTACATTTTGAAAATTAACTGATGGTAGTTCTAGACTGGCCAAGATATTTTAGCAAACTATAAAGATATTTTGCTGTTATATTTTCTTCTTGTACTATAGAAACAAGTTGATGAAAATACTTTTCAAGCTTAATACATTTCAAAGAAAATATTGATTCCATATTGGGCTTCTCATAACTTTCCTTTTTGTATTTATGGACTTTATTGACTTGTAATTAAATAAATCTATGACTAACTAATCTAACTGTTACTGTGACTCATAATTTATAAGTCGCACTCAACTCTGAGATCAGTTTCATTCATAGATGATTAAAATAGCATTTTTAAATATCTCAAAATCAATCTCAAAGTTGAGAACGGTTTCTAAATATGGGCTTAGAAATTGTAAAAAAGGGTAGCTAAATTATCAGTGGAAAAATCAAACAATTTTATGTCAACATTTATAAATGTGTACATATTTGGGAAAGAGTGCTATAAACTCTTTGTCCTCTGTAACCATAGTGTGAAAGCTTTAAGTGTATTTTTTTCTATATTTCTATCAGTTATCTAATTCTTTTATCTCTCATTAGGTATCCACTAGTGACAATAACATAGTATCAGAGAAGGCTGTGGAAATGGAAGTAGACAAGACAAACACCCCAGATAGCTCAGCAGAAAATTGTAATCAACCAGAACAAAGTGCAGATTCTAAGACTGAAAATGGCTCCTCTGAAATTTGCAATGGAGAAGTCACCAATTCAAAAGTTGATGGAGAAAATAATATAACTTCATCCAATGGATCTGGAACACCTCACAAGTCTGATAAATGCAAAGGTATTTTTTTATCGTTTTCCTAGCTTTATGCTGTATCCTGAATATAGCTGGGTATGCAGAAAAGACCCTTGTGTAATGACAATCTGTTTCTCACTTTTGGCCTAATTTTTAAGAGATTATGAGTCTCAGTAGTTAACACCACTTTTGCAATCTAACCACAGCAAAAAAAATTAAAATGTTGAGGATGTATGAACTATTTTAACATAAATAATAAAAAGGTAGCGCAAGGCCCCAAGTGCTTGACTGATTATTTAGCAACTGGTTGTGGGTACAACTCCTACTCCCTCGAGTAGTAGTATGAAATATTTATTTAAATTTATATTTCCATTTCTTCGCTCTGGTGTCGAGGCAAAGCGCGGCGTTGAGTTCCGCCACTGCACATGCTTTGTCACTAAAATTCTGCGAAAAATGAGATACAATGTCTCAACACTGGAGTTCTCATCCTCTACCTATCCTGCTGTGTGCAGTATACAGTGTGAAGCTAATTTTTTTTGTACTAATATAGTTGTGTCACTTAATTAGGTAGAGTAGTTGAATAGTTTCCAAGAGTTGAAGGTTCAATATTTTTTTCTAAATTTCTCTTTCTATATTTTTTTCTAAATATTTCACTTTTTCTTAAAACATTGAATGCCAACATGGTCAGTGCTGACCGCTAGCATAATATATGTTAAGGCCATCACAGTTCTATCCAAATTCAAAGCAAACGCTTAGACATGATATATGTCTATAAGTCTGTTGCAATATGGGTACCATACCATGGTACCATATTTCATTTTTTATGTATTTCATATTTTTCAAAAACCAACTCAATTTGGAGTCCCTTATTGGGGGAAAAACGGAAAGCATAATTGTCGATCATCACTGACCGCCGCAGCTTGAACGGGGAAGTGCATATGTGTTTTTTCTTGGCGTTTAAAATGTAAATTAAATGAAGGTTGGCTGGTAGGGAATGCTTTTTAGCGTTAAGCCTGCCTTTTGTACATGTATTTTTTTATTTCAAAAAATGTGTGCAATAAAGAATAAATAAATAAATAAATATTATACATGCTATAAATTATACAAAAAAGGAAATACCATGATTTGAAATTTTAGATAAAGTATCAAGTTCCGAAAAAGCATCCCCTGAGAGACCTAAGAAAGCAAATCTCCGAAGAGCTGCAGCTGCAGTGTATGAAACCATATTGAAACAAGTCACCAATGATGATGACGATGATGAAAGTGATTCTAATGATGAAAACTTTGAAGGTGGCGAAGTTGATTCTTCAGATGAAGAAAATGTGAACGGAGTGGAGGCGTCATCAAATGAAAGTATGTGAATATAAAACTGTTTTAAATTGTTATGAACACTACACATCTGTACTGAGTGTTTTTGTCAGCACCACTTTAAATGAAATCACAGTTTTAACTACTCTATAAAAGCCTAATACAATTTAAAAATCCCTAAAATGAAAAAGTGTTTTTTTTTTCAAACAAAATAAATAATAAAATTATTGTAACATAAAACGCCATTTGTCAAGAATGACGCGCGCAGGCATAAATCTATCAAAGGAAAACCGCCACAGACGCCTCATTCCGAAATCGAGTTGTAGGTATTGGCGGCAAAGTTGTTTAACCTGTAGTAGTATTTTTGTAGTAGTGTGAGTTTACGTTATTGGTGTGCGTAACTGCGTCACACGAAAAGCAGGCATATAGATAAACATCGTGACATGAAAGAAAAATCCTACGTCTAAATTGTTGAGGTATCTTGATAAATTTTTTTAGGCATGGGTTTAAAATATTTTGCCCTAAAAGGAGCGCTGATGTTTCCACCGCTGACGTGTAATGTACAAATTTACAAAGCTAAAATATTTTATTCTCAGGAACTGATAATATGATAAACATCGCCTTCCTCTACAAATTCTTATTGTATTTGTCGAGGAAGGCTATATTTCATCATGTTAATTGTATTGATATAACCCACTGTACCCTTCAGGTCATCACTCAGATTAAGAGAAGTTCCAGGATTACTACAGTTTTAAAGTCGATTACATACATTGACTGGAGACTGGGAGTGATTATACTTGACTTATTTTTACCTGCACGCTCTGGTAGACAAAGCGCGGCGTTGGTTTCTGCCATTTAACATTATATTTAAGTAATGAATATCATTAAATATTCATTAGTTATTGATTTTCGTTTAGAAATATAGGATTATAATAAGATAATAATATCAAAAAATCATAAAAAGCTTCATACATGATTATGGATGTCTAACACATACGTAAAATTTCCTTCCATATTTTAAACTGAACATAAAAAAATCCCTTCACTTCCCTTTTCAAAATGATGTAATGTATTTTTTTTTATGATATTTTTTTTATGAATATACTCTTATTAATTTTTACAAATAAATGTTAATAAGTTGTATTGGTACAACTTAGACCTAATAAAATTTCATATATTTTTTGATACAGCCAAACAGTATAAATGTATGTTTTTACAAGCACTTTTCCATTAGATGATTTTCGCATTAGAACAACAAATTGTCCAAAAAGGTACTGCAAAGACAAGTTCATTATCAAAATATGTATTTTATTTAACTGTTATAACACCTTAATTATTATATGATTTTATCAATCAAAAACATTAATAATAATAATAATAAATATTCTTTTATTGCACCTTAACAAAAAAATGACACAATGTAAAAGCTTAAAAAAATAATTTAAAAAAGACAAAAAAGTACAATAAGGCGGCCTTATCGCTTAAAGCGATCTCTTCCAGGCAACCTTTGGATGTTGGAGTTGTGTAAAAGTGGGCGGTGCACTAAATGAAACATTTACATAATTATGTAATATTAAAAAATATAAAAAATAAATAAATAAAAATACATAAAATACAAACAAATAAATATATATATTTATTAAGATATATACATAAATATTACATACACACATTCAATCATACATACATACATACATACATATACTATATGTATACACAAAATATAAAAATGAAACACAATAAAGAAAAAAAAAAATATTAAAATAGGGAATCAATTGAGTGTTTTAATAATGTTATATATTAAAATAATAATATTTTAGCTTTTTTTTAAAAATATATAGACTCTTGGCACGTCTGATATCTATAGGTAAAGAATTCCATAGACGGGCAGCTTTAATAGTAAAGGAATTAGTGAAATAGGACGAAGAGTGTAGAGGAATTTCTAACAATAGATTGTTGTTGGAGCGTAGAGAACGTAGGTGGGTGTCATGCAGAAACATGAATTGTTTCTTCAAGTAAGAAGGAGTGGAAGGGTTGAACAGCAAAGAATAGAGAAGATGAAGTATGTGAGTATTCCTGCGAAGGCGGATCGGGAGCCACTTAAGCTTATTTCGGAACTCGGAAATGTGATCATATTTACGCACACCGAATATGAACCTTATGCAAAGATTTTGGAGCCGCTCAAGTTTGTTTAATTGCTCCTCTTTAATGTCAAGAAAACATACATCCGCATAATCAAGAATTGGTAATAGGAGCGAGTTTGCCAGCGCAATTTTGGTCGGTATTGGTAGGAAATTGCGCAGCCTTCGTAGCGACGCAGAAGCAGCGTAAACCTTTCTACTTACCTCTCTTATTTGCGGTTCCCAAGACAGATGTTGGTCTAAAATTAAACCTAGGTTCCTTACAGACTCGCTAAACGGAATATATACCCCATTGATTGTTACAGGCGCTATCTGTGATTTATCAATTTTTTTCAATAACCTAGGACTGCCGATTAAAATAGACTGAGTTTTTGAAGGATTTATCGTCAGTCCAAAACATTTACTCCAAATTGATATTTCATTAAGGTCGTTGTTTATCTTATCGATAGTACTAGGTAGCTCAGTGAGAGTACCTTGTGCGTAAATTTGTAAGTCGTCAGCATACAGGTGGTAGAGAGAAGAAATTTTAGGACATACAGAATTAATAAAAATTGAAAATAGAAGAGGAGACAACACGCCACCTTGAGGGACGCCAGCACTGGTTGAGGACCATTCAGAATAGGAATCTTCTACTCGAATGCGCTGTCGGCGTCCGTACAAGTAAGAATGAAACCAATCAACCACCTCAGGAGATATGTTAAGAGAACGCAGTACAGCAAGTAGTATGTCAAAATCAACAGTGTTGAAAGCGTTACTGAAGTCTAACAAAGTCAGCACCGTAATCTTCTGATTATCCATACCCTGCCTGATGTCATCGGTGATCTTGACTAAAGCAGTAGTCGTACTATGACCATGGCGAAAGCCGGATTGAAATGGATTTAAGAGATTATGCTTTGAAAGGAATGTGCTTAGTTGATTGTGAACAAGACGTTCTAGCACTTTGGATAACAGAGAAAGAATGGAAATAGGACGATACTCAGAATAGGAAGATGGATTATTTTTCTTAGGTAGTGGGAGGATCTGGGCGTCTTTCCAAGCGGAAGGGAAATCACCATTGAGTATTGAGCGATTCAAAATGGATGTGATTACAGGAGCCAACAGGTCTATTATAGGAATGATCATTTTACGACTAATGCTGTCAACACCTACTGCATCCGACTTAACAGCTATAATGTTTCTCTTAACATCACATATAGTAAATTGATTAAATTTGAATGGAGAAACCTCAGGAGTGGATAAAGTAGAAATATAGTTTAAGGTGTTCAATTTATTTGTACTATCAATTGTACTAGAAGAAGTGAAATGTTTATTAAGAGAATTGATATCTAGAGATTTCTGAGGAATATTATGTTCTGTTTTACCGACTCCAAGGGTTTTAAGAAATTTCCAGACTTTAGCTGGATCATCTTCATCGATTACTGATTTATAGATATGGCGTCGTTGACTATCTCTACAAATCCTGTTGCAACGATTACGAGCCCTCACAAATTTTTCTCTGTTGCTGTCACTTGAATCAGAAGCATATTTAGATTTAGCACTGTTTTTTTTATCTTGGAGTTTTCTAATATCTGCGGTGAGCCAAGGTGCAGGGAGATGTTTCATTCTGACCGGTCGGACTGGTGCATGGGTATCATAAAGTTTTATTAAAAATGAGTTAAAAATATTTACTTGCTCATCAACTGTATTTGCATCGTCTATTACGCTCCAGTCGATATTATTGGCATCTTCGTAAAGACGCTCCAAATCAATACCTCCAAAGTTACGCTGGAGAAGAATTCTTGATTTTGCCTTGGGGGGTCTAATTTTGTAGGATATATAAATAAGATCATGATAGGAAAACGCCAGCGCAGGACATTGACCATGCCTCGCAACATGAACTTTAGAAGATACTATAATTAAATCAAGAAGAGAAGGATTGCTATGTGGAAAGTGATGAGTTGGAGCTAAAGGTAAAATATGTAAATTAACTGAATCTATCAAACTTTGCAAACGACACGCTCTATAATCTTTTTTAAGTAAACAAGTATTAAAATCTCCCATTATCAAGGTATGCTCATAAGAGGGCATAAATTGATCCACCAGGACTTCAAATGAAGAGAAGTAATCGACCGTAAGATTTGGACTATAATAAACCCCAAGAAGAAATTTTGTATGGTTTAAAATAACTTCGATGAATAGGTGTTCAGCATGTGCAGTGCCCATTGGTTGTGATGTATTCACAATTGAAAAGGGAATATGAGCACGCAGGTAGATTGCTACACCCCCACCAATTCGTCCAATACGATCATTTCTAATCAATTGAAATCCCGGCAGTGTGTAGGAAATAGACTGTAAGCATGGTTTTAGCCATGTTTCAGATACTAAAACTGCATGTATGTTCTTACTAGTGAAAGATGACAAAAGATCAGGATAATGTGCTGGAATACTCTGAGCGTTAATGTGGATGACGTTAAAATTTTTCGGGAAGTCCGAGAAATAAGAATTAATACTTTCATCAAGTGATGGGATGCTATGGAAACTTTCGCTGCTGTCAGAACCTTCAGAAATGGAAGATAAGGAAAGAAAGGAGTTATTACTATTATCGTTAGATGCCATTATATTGTGTGCAAGATAATTATATAAATTATATAAACAAATATAATAAATAAATAATATATACTAAGAATAATAAAAAATAAAAAAAAGAATACTAAATATATAAAAAATAGCCTTAAGACCAACAAACCCGCCAGTTGCAAGAAAAAATCTCAAATAAAAAAATCACTTTAAAAACAGAATAAAAACTTAAGAAATACAAAAATTGCACCAACCTAGTAATAAAATTAAAAAGGAAAAAAAAAAAACATACCCTACCTGACCGTATATATATATATACATATATATATATATATATATATATATATATATATATATATATACATATATATACCCATATACACACGCAAACACATATAAAAAGAATAAATTTCAAAATAATAAAAAACACGTATTTGTGATATTACAAAAAACAAATATTACAAGATAATGAAAATTAAACAAAACATAATAAATATATTATTTTGTTGCTCTAACTAAAAAAAAAATTAAAGAATAAAACATTAACCACAAATAATCAATACCTCTATGTTACAAGAATCCGAACTACATATCTGTCATAACTTATCTATGCATATAATCGGAAATAGGTTTTGACAAAAGATGACAAATAAGAAATGACGTAGAAAAAAAATATACTAATAACAAAGAATACAGTATTAAATTTCTTATAGTTTTAAAATATATATATATATATGCATAATCAATAAACATTACAAATATAAGTTAATATACTATGGAATATAAAAACAGTAGTACAGTAGTTAGATATTAGCACAAGAGGGTAAATTAACATCAAGTTTAAAATTAAAAACAACCGAACACACACAGCTAATAATTATTTTTTTACTAGTCTTTTAGCCCGAGGAACTGCTTTGTCGGATGCTTTAATATTAGTGTCTTTATCAACTGGAGACTTACTATGTGTACTCGAAAGAGAAATGACTTCAGCTTTCGTTTCAACTTGATGTCTCGACCCATCCGGTCCTATGATATGAATCCATCCATTACGAGACCAACATTTGCCAACCCCAAATCTCTGTCTTGCCTCGAGAAAGGCATCATGTCGATCTTTTGTGAGGAATTCAGACTGGGTGATACCGCTGCCCTTTAGTTTACCCTTCGCAAACCAAACCATGTCTCGTGTTGACACATCTGTAAACTTAACCACTATAGGCCTGGGCTTATCAGAAGATCTACCTAACCGATATGAGGTCCTTATGCTTGAGGAAGAGAAATTAGGCAACACTAAATGTTTTCCTATCAACCCGGTGATGCTAGTTTTTATGTCTTCAGATTTTTGTTCTGGCACACCATGAAATAGCACAATTTTACGCCTTCTTCTCATCTCCTGCCTATCTAGTTCAGTAGAAAGAAATTCAACTTGCCGCTGCAAAGTATTCATGAGCGAAAGAATGAGGCTTTTAAAGTGATTAAATTCGGCTGCCAATGATGTTGTAGAGACTGGGGAAGCCGTTTTGTGCAAATTGTGTTGAAACTCACTCATTTTTGTTGTAAATAAATCATTTAGTGCAGTCATTGACTCCTTGATAGATTCCATGTTGATGACACAAAGAAATTAAAGTGGAATAGTGAATTAATATAGGATTGTTCTTGCTGGTGGGTATGTTATCACATTAACATTTGTTCGTGAAAAAAAACCTTTTATTATATTTATTATTAAATAAAAATAAATCAGCTGATTTGAACAGGTGTTGTCACTTTCACTCCTACCCACAAAAAAAAAAAACATTATAATATATCAGGCATTATCTTGAAATATTTATTCTGTATGCATTAAGTACATGTTAGATCTCTAAGCAAATATTAAATTGGTGATATAAAAACATCCAACAAATCTCTTTCATGTTTAAATGCAGATATTATAATATTAATAAACATGACGATACCCTTTCTCTTTGTGTAACAGTGGATCAGCTTCTAACTGCAAAGGTGATCGGTATGGGTTCGATTCCCATTTGCTTTGGCAAGACACAGTGCGACATTGAGTTTCACCACTCGGAAAATAGTGTCTTGAATTTAATGAATGGAGAATGGAATGTCTTGATACTTGCTCTTCTCCACTCTGATAGATCATGGTGTTTGTTAAGTATTTATATTGTTACATGAGAAAAGTTAAGTTAGTATATAATATTTATACAGAAGTGTTAAAAAAAATATTTCTTCAGGTGAGGCCGAGGACGATGAAGAAGAAGAATATGAGGGAGAGTCAAGTGATGAGGAAGGTGAACAGGACATCAGTATGTCTGAGGAGCCTGGTAACGACAGTGGTTGCACAGCAGTAGTTGCTCTTTTAAAAGGTAAACAAACATTTTATTGTAAATACCTCGAGTAGGTATCTAACGCACAATCTGTCGCGTTTACACTCGTGACCCTGCGCCACTACTGGTCTTAATAATATTAAGCTTTCAAAAATATAATAAAATATTTTTATATATGTACAATTTTATATAAAAAATCTTTAATATAACTTATACTAACTGAGAGCTAATGTTTAACCTATATTTCTTTTTAACAGGGAATGAGCTACATGTCGCGAATGCAGGCGACTCCCGTTGTATAATTTGTCGAGAAGGCAAGGCCATAGACATGTCCATAGATCACAAACCTGAAGATGCACCTGAACTGGAAAGGATCACAAAAGCTGGTGGAAAAGTGTCTAATGATGGTCGGATCAATGGTGGACTAAACCTTTCACGCGCCATCGGAGACCACTCTTATAAGCAAAACAAAGAGCTGGATGCGAAAGAGCAGATGATTACCGCTTTACCAGATGTTAAGACCCTGACGATAGAGCCAGGGAAGGACCAGTTTATGGTCCTCGCTTGTGATGGAATATGGAACTTCATGTCAAGTCAGGATGTCTGCGACTTCATCTTGCCCAGACTGGTTGAAGGCAGGGAGAGACTATCACAAATTTGTGAAGAGGTGTGTGTGTGTAATATTAAAAAAAAAACTGAAATTTATATTTTTGAAATGTATTTTATGTGACAAATCATTTTTATAAAATAGACAATATTACTGTTCTTTTAGTCTCACGCTGTTCAGCACAGAACAAGAGAGGCAGATTGAACTCAGGAACCTAATGTTAAGACTATCCGCCTAATTCTTTAGGTTGAGTTTCGGAACTCATCGCCACCCTTTACCTCGTTACCAGCGAGGATATGAAAATATTAAATATTCCTCGAGAGGGAATCAAACTCATAACCATCACGTTTTCTCTCCGCTGCTGAATTCGAAACATTTTTTTTTATTTTTTTCGCAATTTTTTACATTTTTTGTGTTGTTCTACATTTAGGAAAGAAAAAATATCCATAATAAATATTTTTTTCGTAATTGGCATAATAAAATATCTTAGTCATATCGTACTGTTTTTTAGGTTAATTTAGTTTTTTTTTTATTTAAATAGTAATTTAGACTATAACAACAGTAGTTTCGAACAAAAATATCATCATTATATTTTATTTATTCGTAACACGGTCTCGATTTTTTTTATATTTCTTGGGCAACTCATTTTACTGTATGAACAATCCTCGATGACGACATCGACGATGATTCAACGTCAACCATTCAAACATTAACCATATGTCAACTAATTTACAAAACCATCATTTCTAAGACGTGTAAATATAATCTTAACTTTGAATTGACACTTCAAACTGCAAACGCAACGGTCATGGGTTCGTTCCCAACTCTGGGACAATAAATATGTATTTGCATTTAAAGGTTTAAAATAATTACCTTTACGTTTATTGAAAGCAGCTTAAGTTTTCTTGGTATTGATTTTATTGTAAATTTCGTAGATGTTCGACCATTGCCTGGCACCGAGCACAGTGGGCGACGGCACCGGCTGCGACAACATGACAGCAATAATAATAAGATTCAAAGATGGCGTTATTTCCGACGTTGCCCAACACACAAACAACGTCGAGTCGAAAAAACGCGCCGCCGACGACTCCAGTGACGACGTACAGGACTCCAAGAGGCAGAAAACTGATGACCCCTTGTCTAGTTCCGTAGTGACTTCAAGTGTTTAATTCTATCATTAAGTACACAGTGTATTGCATTCGTAGAGACATTCAAATGGTGAATCGATGTAGTTCTAATGACATTTTTCTAAACTTTATATTGGATTATCTTTACATTTTGACGTAAACAGTTTTTTTTTGCTTAAACAAAACAAATAATTTCATTAATATCCTGTGTGCTGTTTATCTTGACGATTATTGCTAAATAACCTCAATATTTAAGTATTTTGGTTCTAATCTAATTTTGATGCATTCCATTCATATATCATGCATCATTATACTATATTTTGTTATTATGAAAGCTCTTTTACAAGTATTTTTTTAGTTTCTTGATTTATTATGATTATTTTTTACATTCTGAATTATAAGGAAGTATAATAGATTATGTTATTTTTTTATGTTGTCCTGAAAATATTCAAAGTCAATCCTATTCATTTCAAATTTGTATTGTAATTAACATTGACTAAAATGAACAGCAATGAAAGACTAAGGGTAGACCCGTTGATAATATAGAACTGACTTGATGAAAATAGTTTAAGTGATTAGATTAAGAACGGTAATTAGTCTTAAGATTCACCTTTTAAGTTTAAGAAGGACTATGAATATCGTATTTGTTTATGTTTGGCGGGTGTGGCAACATTTGGGCTATATTTTTTTTATTTACATTATACTTATTGCTGGAATATAGACAAAATCGATAACTTTCTTTTTTTGACAATATCACTCAGTTAATAAAGAGCATGATGTTTGTAATTCATGTATTGAAATTTATTTTCGTATTTTCATTTTGTTAGGACACTTATAGGTGTTTGGTGTTAACAATTGTGACATTGTAATTGGCATGTTCCTACAAAAAATTCTAAAGTTAAATTTTGAATCAAGGGAGTGAATGTATATTTTAATTCATTATCTATTTATATGTTACTCTAAATGTAAGTAGTAATATTTTTCTACCACAGGACATTTTGGAAAAAAAATAATAATTTAATAAATTATGCAAGTTTCAGTTTTCGATTAATATATTGCAAATAGATGTTGAAATTATTAAATTATCACTGTAGAATTTGGTTTACAATTACTTCTTCTTTGTGTGAATCAAATAATATTATGAAAAAATACATTTTTACAGACTCTATTTTGCATCTATTATTTCTTGCATGTTTTTCAATATAACATACACAAACATTATGTTACATAAACAAAAATCAAAGATAAAACTAGTAAATAAAAATAAATAATTCATCTTCACGCTGTATCCCGCACACAGAGTAGACAGAGGGAACCTAGTGTTAATACACTCCATTGCCCATTTTCCACCAAATTCTCGAACGTGGTGGAACTCAACGCCCCCCTTTGCCCCGACACCAGAGCGAAGAGCTGAAAGTATAAATTTAAATAAATACTTCATTTCTTTGAGTGGGAATCGAACCCATAACCTGTCGCATTTAGTCACACACATGTGCCCCTGTGATTAGCAAGATTAGCCTCTGATAAAATTAGTAGTAAACTAGTTAGTATCAATAAGGGCAGAGTATACAAAACTGCAAGAAACTTGGTGTTACAATCCATTAATTCTGTCTACTCAATTTTTTAGCCATTGTTGAGTTTTGGAATTCAACGCCGCAGTGTCTTATTACCTAAGCAAGAAAATGAAAGTAATTAATTAAAACGCTCTACCGCCTAACCTTGGCAGACTCATGATTTTGATGAATTTAATATAATTTTATAAAGACATACAATGTATAAATCATGTCTTAATACGATGTTTTGTTTTATGTAAAGGACAATGCGACCGAGTGTTCGAATTATAGTAGATATGGGATCAAGCCGAAAATGATGAAAATGAAATGTCTCTGTAGTTCCTCTGGTATAACACGACCTCGTGTTATACCAGAGGAACTACAGAGACATTTCCGGCCTTTAAGGTGGAGAAAGATGCGCTTTTTTGGTGGATTGCATTTCCGGCTTTTAAAAGGTAGAGAAAGAAGCACTATTTTTTGGCGGATTAGCCATTCCACTGTGTTGCGTGGCGTACGGAACGAAGGTTCTGCGACACCGCACAGTAGTGAAGGGCCACTAATTCGGATGGTGGGGATGATATTTGGGCTTATGAGGTACTGCGCGGTGAGAAAATTCGGCAGCAGGTACCAGATAAAGAACGCACAGCGAGGAGATATCTCTACGCAAAGCCAAAGTATCTAGCCTTTCACATAATTTTATGGCCCTAATGATTTGAGCGGTTCTACGTTGTATGTGATCAAGTGGTTTGTGCACCGAGAGGATACTGAGGTCCCTATTGTAACTTAGAAGGCATAAAGTTATAGATTTCTTTCATTTAAAAAATTACGATAAAATAACCCAAGTATAAACTAAAAAAAAAAGGGAAAAAACACCTAATATAATTTTAATCAGGTTTTTATTAAGTGTACGGAACGGGTAGTTACCGTAGTTGTGTCAAATAATCAATAGTCTCCATTTGAGTAGCTTCCAAAATCTGAAGTGCATCATATTCGCTGTCTAATTGTTCAAGAATTATTGACTTGTCGTTTATTTCAGCCTGAAAACATTTCAAGTATAAAAATACACAAACAAATATATAAGTAAATAAAAAAAAAATTAAATTAGCTTCACGCTGTATCCCGCACACAGCAGGGTAGGCAGAGGGAACCTAGTCTTAAGACACTCCGTTCCCCACTTTCTACCGAATTTTGGAGGCATTGCGTGTTGAGTGGCAGAACTCAACGCCGCGCTTTGCCTCGACTCCAGAGCGAAGAAAATGGAAATATAAATTTAAGTAAATATTTCATCTCCTCGAGTGGGGATCGAACCCACAACCAGTCGATTTTACAGTCACACTTTGTACCACTGCGCCACGACTGGCCTCATATAAGTAGGTATTATATTATTTTATAGAACACTCTGTAATTTGTTTTTCTGAGTCTCGGACAATCAACCTTGGGATTGGAACTCGTTATGTTTGTTTGGTTACGTTGGAATAATTTTTAACCGTACTTATTATTGCTTTTTCATTATATTAATGTTATGTTACCTACCTGTAGTTTAGCTTGTTCACTTTCTCTATCTTTTGCGATGGATTTTAACAAATTTGTAGCACCTATGGCTGCCATTTTCTGTCTTTCCACGTTGTCCCCAAGCTCTTTCAGCATATCTAACAACGAGGTAATTATTTTTCCAAAATCTTGAATCTCTAAAAATAAAGAACTAAAGCATAATATTCTTGGTATACATAAAATAAAAAAATAAAATATATTTAGGCACACACTTATATCGTAATCTTTACAAGTATCCTTTAAATCTTCTGTTTCTTTCAAAACTGAATTATCAATAACTCTGATTTTATTAATATTATCATAATAAAGGTGTGCTTTTTCTAATTCTTCTGCCATTATTATTTGATAATTTTATAATAAATGGTTAATTCCTTTCTTGTTACTATTTTGTTAGTAAGTACTTAAAATTTTTCGTTGCTTAGCAATGAAATACAAACATACAGTGCAGTATGCAAACCATGATCTAATTTCAACACAAAGGATCCCAGTGCCGTCAGAGCTACGTCATTTTAGAATATCTGAAACTTTTAAGACTATTAGTCTAATATAAAGTTAAGATAGTATGCGTACTGAAAGTGGGGCCCTTTCTGAAGTAGCGCCAAATAAAGGTATATCTCGGTTTCGGAGGATGTTTGAGTCATCGTATTAGTCTGGGTGCTTAAAGGGGGTCTTGAAATAGTCCATAAATAATATATGTAAAATTAAAACTAACTAGTATTTTGCCTTAACTTTAAACAACTTTTAGGAAGTAAAGGCCTACGCAAAGGGTCTAGTAATCGTAAATATACATTTTTATACTATACTTAATAACATATTTAAATACGAGCGGGTTTACGTGGGTAGATTTATTCAAACTTTAAGAATCGTAACATTTATCAAATTATTTTTATGGCTTATGAAACATTTCTGCATTGCAAACAGCATACACATTAAAATTCAGAGATGCGGTACCGTAAGTATATCTAATTGAACCATTTATACAAGAATTTATTAAAAAAGAAATAAATAACAAAAATAAATTATAATCTATTCGCACCATCGACAACAGTAAAAGTGATATAAGAATTTGACATTGACATATGACAATTACCACAAATAATTTTGTTGTACAATAAAATAACTTTACAGAATACTCCTATAATAAAACTAAAGCGATATAGCAATAGTTATTATTACTAAAATTATTTGTTTATATTTGTGGTATTGTAATTGATAGCTTTACATATTAAATTTACATTTTGCATAGTGTTTTAGTAAATTCTAGCCCATAATATTAATAAATTTATAGTCTTTATAAATACTGATAGTTATTTTCCTTTTATGATGCAATAAAAGTAAAATATTCTAGTGTAGTGGTTAATAATGGAAGGCTTAAGTCAAAATGAAAAAAACATTTGGAACTGCTGGGAAGAAAAATCTTCCAGAGACATAGTCCGTGAAGCAGCAGCTAAGGGCACTCATATTAATCTAGCTATCAAATATTTGATTTTTAAAAACTCCTGGAGTGAAACAATTGCTAGAGATTGGTTTTTAGCAGAGGTATTATTGTATTAATTGTTAAAAATATATGATGTCTTTTTATCAGTATTTTAAGTTGTAGTCAATAAATATAACAAACTATTTTCAGGTGAAGGCATGGACAGTACAGTTGTTAATGAGAAAACAAATATTCAAAGTTCTTCATATACTTAATAAATGTAATTTGAATCCAGAAGAGCACTTATTATCAATTGCAGAAACAGCAAATGAAATAGAGCATAGAGATTTCATAGTGGAACACTTACATAAACTAAGCAAGGATATAATCAGTGAAAATCTTGATAAATGGGAGAACTTTAGAAAACATTGGAACCTTCTTAGGTGCCTAGAAAACTCATTTGAAGTAGATGGTACTTTTAAACAGAACAAAGTGTTTGGAATAGATAATGAGAGAGTATTTGTTAATGAAAGTGAACTAAAAGCCTTAACTGTGGAAAAAATTGCAAAATACCCTTCAGAGTGGAAAAGCAAAATTGCAACATGCCTGTTTTTTGACACTTTTGGTAAGTTTAAAACTTATAAATTGTCTTAATTATAAATTTGAATTGTGTGGCAATTCATCTCCCTAAGTGGGGTTTGAACTCCCAATTAATGCATTCACAACCAATTCAGTTTGGACGACTAATAATATTAATTTATCAAACAAAATTTCAATATATTTGTTAATTTCATTGACAATATCAATGAAAGAACACATATTTTTGTTGAAACAGCTGTAAACAGGAATTACAATAATACTGTCTTATCACAACAATACTGTATCTCAATAGGTTGACTGATAGTAAAAACAGTCACATTTTTACGTAAAATATCTGCATTACCTGTCTTTTATGATTCAGCAGTTCCAAATGTTTGAGATCAAGCTGGCTTTTGGGTATTTTTACATGTGAAGTACTTAAATATTAGTATAGAAAATTAAGAAAATAATTTATGATACCTTAAAATAAGGTGGATCGTATCTAATCTACATCTTTACTAGGGTAGTCTGAGATAATGAAGCACCATGCGCTATATAGCTACTAAACTTAACATCTAATTTTAAGTTAAATTTTACAATTTTAGGCTTGGAATATGGAAACAACCTTCATTTTTGGATATGGTATTTGCTTCTTTGGACTTATAAATGTATAATATAAAAAATAATATAATAAATCCATAGATATTTTTTTGCTTACATAAACAAAAGAAATATCTATGGTATCTCCATCAATTGTGACCTATAAAATAACCTTTTCTGATTTGTTTACCTTTTACCTCTTGGCTCCTTGAATAGGGATCCCTTCCTCTAAAGCTAAAATAAGAAACTTAACAACATATTGCATTACATGATGAACTTGTCTATTTTGCAGAATTCTCCCTTCTGGATTTTTCAACACCATTCCAAATGTGGAATCATTTAATTCAAAACAACAAATCTATGATACTAGTACGCTGGATAAATGTCCAGATGTCAGAGGTCGTACGTGATATGAACGCACGCTATAATTTCTTTAACAATGACAATTTTGTCCAAAAACTTCTAAATGTTGACACAAAAGGATTTACAAATGAAGTGCTCGATACATTAGACGAAATATTTCGTAAATGGTCAATATCAGAGGAAATGATAAACATAATTGCTAATAGCAAGTGCTTTGATTACACTAAAATGTGTATCTATGATACATTGTCGTCCTATGGAATTATTATGGATGATAAGAAACAAGATTTGTTCCAAATTATTTCAAGACTAACCAGAACTCAAAATTTGAAATTGCTTGATGAAATTTTTTCCGAATCTTGTGCAACAATGACTAGTCAAGAATTTTACTTGGAATTGGTAAAATATTTTGTGAAAAATAAATTATATAAACTTTTAACAATGTGCATTGAAAGTTATATTTTAGATGCAGATCTGTCAGACTTGGAACAGGATACTAAAGATTGTATACAATTGTGGTTACTATTCAAAAGCATTGAGCCAACGGTTGACAGGCAAAGCCATGTTGTACCAGTATATAAAACTTGCCAACAAATAGCTAAAAACGACATTAATGACTATATCTCTTCTAACCCTTATTTAGTGCTGGGTATGCTTTTACTCGAAGATAAGGCCAATTTATTTGATATATTTTCCGAAAAACAATTTCTAGAATTCAAAGATTTTAAACTTCCAAATATGGGATATAAAAATAAACTTCCGCATTTGTACAATGTTTTCAAAAAGCATTCAAGCGAAAATAAAATGTATGAATGTAAGGACGTAAATGTGTACCAATTATTATCTGGATATCGAGGACTGGATGTGTCTAAAATATTTGAATTCCAAATAATCAACATAAATATGAACTATAAACTGCCCGATAAATCAGATCGCCGAAGCTTAGGAAGTCTTTTGTCAGACGAAGTAGATGTACGCTTAAAAACTTTGTCACAAAGACCAATAGATATGCCAGATTTTGCGAATAAAAAACTTATGAAAAGATACGGATATGATGCAAAACTGAACCATATTTATTATTTGAAGCAATACCGTCCATGCAATGCTAGCCAGGCTTTTGTGTCACAACAATACCAGACATACAATAGACTGCAAGAGAAAAGTATAAAGAGTGCTTGTTGTGAGGCTCATGCTCTAGCTCTGCAAAATTGGTGCGATCCCGCCATGACCGCTTGCGCAATATCTTTCGTCGCTATGATCGGATGTAACCCAACAAGATGCAGAGTTCATATATCAGCCACTAAAATGATGAAGCACCATCTCATGGTTCGCAAAGGTTTGCCAGAAAATGAAGTTAACAAAATAATAAATGAATATATGACGAAACTAATTCAAAGTAATGACGACACCGCTAAACTCATTCTTCAATATTTGGAAGATATAACATTGTGTACTTTGAAAGAGATTCAAGAAGCTCAAGGAAAATTTGATATGTCCTTTGTTTTGTACGAATCTCAAACGATGATCAAATTTGCAATGCTCCATAATTTACCGTTACCTGAAATGCAGCTCCGGGAGTTTGTAAAAAGCAATTCCTGGTTCAACTTCCTGCTTTTTGGAGATGTTTTTCGTTATCCTCTAACCCAAATGCTTCAACTATCTCAGGAGTTTGGTAGAAAGTCCTATTCAGAGCATTTGAAACATATCATGACGCATAGAACACTTGATGACGACAAAGATCAGAAATCTAATTCGAGTAATGGACAAAGAAGACTGACACGACTAAGTTCAATTGACAGTGTCAGTCAGGTACTTATGAATTATTTTACTTTTTATAAAACTTCTAATCTATTATTATGATTTGTGATTTAAGTTTTTTTTTATTACATTAAGTACAGTACAGCGTCTACTATCCGAACGACCACTGGCTTGTTCGAACTACTACGCCCGCTCAACAAATGTTCCGTTCAAATGTTCCAATTTGTTTTGTGTTGTTGTTTTTGTTTCGATTTGTTACTAACACTATTATACTATTATTATTTATATACATAAAAGAAAAAATCTCGGTTAAAAATGCCTAAGTGTAGCATTTATGACTTATACAAAGAATAATAATTGAACAACAGATACAATGTTTCGTACACTATATTTTATGTTCAATTCCGATTTGTCTTTAATTAGGTACGTATATGTATATAAATTAGGTTTTTATTGCCTTGAATAAATGTTTAGATGTGTCAATAATGTTCGATTAGGAAATTGTATGCGTATTTACAGCTAACACAAAATTTCAGAGCCCTACCCAAAGCCTGACATTCGACTTCCCCTCAAGCACGTACATGGGTCGTGAGTTGTGGGAGGTCGCAGCGGCTTGCCACGGGCCAGAGGACCCTCCCGCTGCCCTCTTGCGAGCTGCCGACGTCTACAGGGAACCCTTATTGGTTCTTATAGCTAGCTGTTATGAGGTAAATAACTTAAGTTAACAGGAAAAGCATAGAGAACCAAGTGTCAATTTGTCAAGACACTCCGATTGAGACATTCGTGTTGGATGGCGGAAATCAATGTTGAGTCAAGTATTACCTTAATCGGAAATTAAATAAGTTTAAATATATTATGTCCCCAATGGAGATCGAACCCACAACCATCGTATTCACAGTCGGACGTGTTAATTATACGATATATGTTTTATTTTGGTATTAGTTCTTTGCATTTTATTTCTTATTTTCAATATTTTCCGCACGTCTTTGATAAAAACAGGATTTTTCGCATAATAATTCGTACAAAAACGAATGCGTGTGTCTTTTATAGAATCGTAAATTATGTATCATGTGACGATCTTTATCTTAAGCAAATTTGTTGTGCATGACCTCACGAAGGTTTCTTTCCTCCTAATTTTCCATTCGAACTTAATATCAAGCTTCGCCTATAAGGGCAAAGAAAATAATTTAATTATAATCAGTCTCGAGTGGGGGGACAGAGTCAACATTTTCAAAACAGGCTACTACCCTATTGCCCAACGACGACTTTGAATAATATAAAAGATTCCCATTTATTCAACTACATATTTTGATTTGACCCACAGCCCAATGCGGTAGACGTATTATGGGCGCATTGGATACTCTCCTCTTTGGAACCGAATGCCAGAAGTCGTGAAGCCTTACAGGCAGAGATCGCCCAGAACGTGCCGGCTCAGCTGTTCCAACGAGTGGCTGAAATATGTCTCATAGAAGGATATGTTGCTACGTTACACGAGTCTATGCTTATATTTTTACCGGTAAGCGTGTGTTCAAATTAGGAACCATTAATAATATGCTAGGCACCGTTGTATGGCATATCTATCAAATTCATTAACTACTTTTAGGTCTTAGATAACTGTTAATATTTAAAGTATCTGCTTTTCAAAAAACTATCTAATTTTAATGATAGATCAATCGTGTATTTTTATTTTGAGTTGTTGATTCAAAATGTTCAAAAAAATAAATAAATTTGTCAATTAGTTACTCGATAATCGGCTTGTATATTTAACAGGAAAGTCCTCTCGCATTGCTAACAACTTTTCTTTACCGGAGCGTCCGCCTGCTTATTTTTGATACGGATACGAACAAATATCTAAATAGTTTCATCCAACATTGTCTTCGGAGATACAGCGTAGATGCAAGCAGTTTACCTTATGAATTGTCTAAGGAATCGTTACAGAAAATAGCAGTTTCTCTCATAAAAATTGCTCTAATGAATAATTTCGACATGGCTTATCATCAAAAGGAATTCTTAAGATGCCTGGCTAATGTCCATTTTGGAAGAGATCTTATTGGTAAGTACAAGACATTTTTAAAAATATATTGTTTTACAATTTGACAATGGCTAGCTATGATGCTTTCGTAAATATATATAATACTCTGCAAACAAAAAAAATCTAGAATACTATCCCGCAAAATATATGAAATAAATGAAGAAACTAAATCTGTTTACATTTTTTTTCAGTGCCATCGCCCAATTTCACAACTCTGTATGAAATCTTCGAAATATCTATGGAAACTTCTACAGTTATGGATATATCAAAAATGTTACAAGACGATGCGTCAAGTTACTTCCAAGAATGCGTGAAAATGTATACACAAGATAAAAAATACGACGTAGCATTAAAAATTGCAAAACTAGCCGACCTCCCTGTTGACGATATTTTAATATCTGAATGGGAAAAGAAGTACACAAAACTCACTTCTATAACCGAAGACGATATTATCGTTGAGGATAAAGATATAACACGTTTCGTCGCTCAATGCAGCGAAGCCTTTAAAGAAGCAGGAGTCACGTTAAACAAAGCCATTGAATTCTTATCAAGAATTCCCACACATATGAATGAACGTCATCAAAAGTTCTATTCCTACCGCGTAATGATGAGTTGGTTCGAAGAAAACCATATTTATGGAGACAAAAGGGAGGAAATTGAACACGAAATGTGGGAATCATATTTACTAATCGATCCTAAAACAGATATCGTGTTCAATGATTATCAAGGCACTACTAAGTTCGTACTTAACGATCAAAAAGTACCGTTTGGATCCCCAAAGGTCGATATGCTTTACGAAGAAAAACCGTTTACGCAAACTTTGCACGAAATCGAAATGGAATCTGACGTGATGAATATCGAGAAAGTGGAAATGTTGGAGGAAGCTGAGGATATTGAGCGTTGGCAGAAAGCAGTGAACAAACTTTTGGAGTTAAAATTAATTGTGGAAGCGTTTCGATTATCAGCTTTGTTCAGAACACCAGAAGAATATAAATATAGGACGCCAGCCTGTCCGGTGCAAATTATACGAACATGTCTTAGATTGGCTGAAGGAACATGCTCACCATACGAATTACCTCAAGAGTTGCGTTTGGTAATATCATCGCCTACATTACAATATAAATTATCGGGTAAGTATTTTTTTAGGTATTAAATACATTTTTTTATATTTTAAATTACTTTCTAATAAGTTACTATTATATTTATAAAAACAAAAACCCCGACTGCATAAAACTAAAAAGAAAATAAACAAGCCCAATATTTTATTAGGATTAACAGTCGGAAATTGGAATATGAAGTGTCTTAACAATAGGTTCCCTCTGCCTACCCTACTATTTGCGGGATACAGAGTGAAGTATATAAATAAATTTAAAAATAATGTTTCAGAAACCTCGGAAACAAGTTTCGAAGAGCTCGTGGTGATTCAAGAACGGCAAGATGGGGACGCCGTCCCACATTTGGCTGCAAGAGAAGAAGCTGACAGACTCTCAGCTTTGGAAGCTCTTGCAGTCAAAAGTGGATTGACTGTCGCAAAACAAGTATGTATGAAATACAGGTGGTATATTTTTGAATGATTGTAAATAATCAAGTAAGCGTTAGGCTGTATCTCACACACATCGGGGTATGTAGAGGGAACATAGTGTTAAGACACTCCGTCGCCCACTTTCTGCCGAATTCTGAAGGCATGGCCTATTAAGTGGCGGAACTAAACGCCGCGCTTTGCCGCGACTCCAAAGCGAAGAAATGAAAATATAAATTTCAATAAATATTTCATTTCCTCGGGTGGGGATTGAACCTACATCCAGTCGATTTTACAGACACACCTTGTGCCCCCGCGCCACAACTGGCCTCAGAACAAACATTATTATTTTAGTCATGAGAGGCGAGTGTTCATATTTTTCTTTAATAATATATTTTTATAGGTGGCCAATTATTTTCGAATTGCCCTACAAATTGGTTGGGATTACACATCGGTACTAAAATACCAAAGTCGGCCATTAGACTTCATCAATTTGGTTAGCGGTAGATCTCGGATGTCACTGGCCAACCTAGTCTTTAAGACATTCAACATACCATCTAAACAGGTATGCCATTTACTTAATTAATGCCATTTGCTTTGAAGTCTGGTAGAAAAAGGAGTATGTTGACAATAGACGCTTTCTTTTCCCTATGCGGAATATAACGAGAAGCTGTTAAAAAAGTAATCGAAATATATTTTCTAATTTGTAGGTTGCAGAGTATCTATGCAGAGAACTAGTCACGGCCATTATATCACCACATTTAGTGAAAACATCTTCTTTTAGACAAAAAGAGCATTTTCAATACACGCTATGGGGTTATGTACTTGATTCAGACTTGGAAATGTTCCTCAATATGCGTCCGGACGCGTGTAGCCATATTGGCAGACTCATATTAGATCATCTAATGGCTTTCCAAAAGATCTACAAAGCGACAAACACATTGAAAATTCCAGAAAACGTTTTAGACGACAGCTGTCTCGATGTTGAAACACTAATCGATGAAGAATATCAGAATGTAGAAGGCGATGAAATAGAATCAATTTTGACCGAGGAGGGGACACTAATGTCGGCAGAAACGGAGTCAGTGTATTCAGTCTCTACAGTGTATACGGCGGGAAATAAGATGTCACGAGACACACGGAGAAACTTGTTTGATGTCATATCGAGAAATAACGTCCATATTAGGTATGAAGTTAAATCGAATATACGGAAGATAACTAAAGGAGCTAAATTGTCTACCAAACAGGTAGGAAAAAAATTATTTAGAATTTATTTAGTTTTTTTTTAGATTAACGTTATTAGGTTGTACATACACATTGGAAATGATTATTTAATTTTTGTTTCAAATACTTGGCGGTACGTGGGGGTTCCTCGGCAGGTGAACATAGTGTCGATCGAGCTGCTGGTGGTGGCGCACGAGTGCTTCTCGGCGGCGGTGGACACGGAGGGCGTGGCGGTGTGCGTGCGCTCGGCGGCGGCGCTGGCGGCGCGCCTGCGGGCCGCGCGCTCCTGGCGCCTCATGGTGCGCCTGCTCACCGGCCTGGCGCGCTACGCCGAGTGCGCCTACATACTGCAGGTGAAACTTAACTGCGTGTGTGTGCAATTGTGATGTATGATTTATAAGCAACTATTTATGTGAAGTAAAGTTTAATCGGGCGAAGCCGCGTTTGGGTCTACCTACCCAAACGCGGCTACTTACTGAATTTAAGAATAATATCGTGTTTATGAATCGTATAAAGGAAATACAATTTTAAAATAATTACTAATCCAGCTAAGTCATTACATACATTACAATAGTATGAATATCTTCCAATCTTATGATTGGAAGATATTCATACTATTGTATAAAAATATATACTTATGTATAAAAATAATTAGAAAATATTTTATGCCACTGGAATATAGCGTACAAAAATTCTCTTTTGTTTTAATTGTATTAAGTTTTTATAGAGTTGTATTCTCAATTTTCTCTATTATACAGGATATTTCTGTTATCAGCTCTTTAGCTGATAACAGCTAAAGAGCTGATAACAGAAATATCCTGTATAATAAATAATGTAGGGAGGTAGATCAACTGATTTAACCCGATGGGCTTTATAATAAAAAACGAATACTTATGTAATATATGAAATAGAATCTGTCTTAGACCTTTGTAATATAGTAACTATATTATTTAATTTGACAAACTTAAAATAGATAGACTACTATATGTATGCTACAAAATAGATAAACAGTGGTATAATGCTCTAACAATACAATTTTGAATTTTAAGGCATTACGTGACAATCACCAATTCGAATTCCTCCTCGGCCAATTCGACTACATGTTGGGACAGAAACAAGATAAAATCGCCGAATTTAAACATGGCTTACTGGACTTCCTCAAAACCCACTGTCCCGGAGACACCGACACCTACATTATGGTTGCCTTACACTTCAACATGCACGCCGAAGCTGCTAACGTTAAAAAGAAACAGGCATTCGATCTAATCGATGATTTGGAGAAAATGGCGACAGATTCTACTTCAAAAACCACAAAGAAATTGCCACAACCAGTATGGCCACTGATCCATGATAATTTACCAACTCGATCTTTATTGGAGACAGCCTTGAATCACTGTACTGACGCCTGTGAGTTGTATCTCCAAGGAGGTTGTACTGGGTTCGCTGGTGAAATGGCGACTCTAGCGCAGCAAATAGCGTTGCAAATATCTCTTTTGAATGCATCGCCAACGAGACTTATTTTGAATAGAAGTACTGAACAGACGTATAGTCTTGTGAGTGATTATTTAAGGTAGGTTGAAAAGTAATGTAATTTATTATTTAAAGTAGATATATTAATAATTAACGGTGGTTACTAGGAGAACCAAAATAAAACGAATGTTAAGTATTACGTAAGAATGCAATTTTTTTATTGCCTTTGATTCTTCGTAAAACACTCGAATAGGGAAACATAAGAAATACATGTTATCTTGGCATATTTAAATGATTTATTCTTGTGTTTTATAATAATGTGCGTGTATTATGCGCACTTTGTGCAAAATAATGTATCTGTCGCGCATTGTAGTCGAGTGCTTTACTAGACCCCCTTTTTTTACTCAAATTGTGCTACCCTTTAAACTGAGGCTGTTATGGTGCAGAGGCATAAAAGTGTGGTAGGAAAGCGACGGTTCGATCGAGGTTTTTAGTTCGATCCCCACTCGAGAGAATGAATTATTACTTATTAATATTTATATTTCTTCGCTCTGGCACCAAGGCAGAAAGCCCGGTGAGGTCCACCACAAACAACATGTGATGCCTCAAAATTCGGCGGGAAGTGGAGAACGAAGTGCCTTGACACTAGGTTCCCTCTGCCTATTCTACTGTATGCGGGATACAGCGTGAGGCTGTTTTTTTTAATTTTTTCTAATTTATTCTAGCGTTTTTCTAATAAATACACATGTATATTACGATATTATATTACAATAATGTAACGTGGTGTAGTCTGCTGGAGGGGCTGGTGCTGGCGGCGGGCGGCGCGGCGTGGCGCGCGCTGGCGTACCGGCGCGCGCTCGCCCACGACCAGGTGTACCTGCGCGACCTCGCCGCCTACCGCCCCGACGTGGCTCACGACTTCCTCAGTCGGTATGGCGCTCTTTTGTATTCCAACTCATACAATCATCTTCTCTCAATCAACCACTTAAATAGTTCCACTTAAAATAATAAGTGTATATTAGAAAACATTACATATAAATAGATTTTTCTCCTTAAAGCTATTTGATGTGTCAAAATCTGGTAAATAGACACAAATATATGAAATGTAAAATTTTTAAATAAAAACGTAAAATCTATGCATATAATAAAATTGTAGCTAACCGCTGTCTCTACAGCAAAAATATATGAGAAAATCTGTTATATTTTTTACTGTTATCTGTTTGTTGTATAGGGATATGTCCTAAACCAAAGCAATGGTTTTTTAGTTTTTTTGTTTCTTCGTCTGTGCGCGCTAATCTTAGAGACGACATATTTAATTTAAATTTAGCTTTTCCTATTGTATTTTAGTAAGCTTTCTGAATATTTAGTAGTTTACATTTAATGTTCTTTTTATTTAAATCGCTTCATAAATAAAAAAGTTATATCTATAGAAGTATTTTTTTACGACAAAATTGCTCAAAGTGTTTTTGTTTTATTGAATAAGGTGAAATTGTAGCTTGCAATGTGAAATATTGACTTTAAAATGACAATGTTATATAGTTACGAAAGTAATTTAAATTAACAAACAAATAATTGTATACTTTAAGCAGGCGAAGCCGCGAACGAGTCTCTAGTCTGTAATGTATGATTGTCTAGTCTATAATTTATTGATTATATATAATTATTTAAGACCTTTTTCGCCTATCTGGCTTCGTCGTTAGAAAAATTAACAAGCAAATTTACTGCGATCAACACTGATTTAATATTGAAATACTGATATATAAATAGTTTAACCCTCAGAGCTATTTACAGAGACTATGCACTAGTGGCTATATACTATATTATTAAGACATTTGTAGACTATATTTAGACAACTATATAATATCATTAAAAAGATACTGTTTTTTTTTACTTTTCTTGTTTAATATCTATACTTATATATAATGTTTTATCTATACTTATATATAATGTTTTATATATATGGTATCTAGGTACACTTGGTTTTTCTTTCTATTTTGACATCTTTCGGATTCTGATGATGATGAAAAGAGTATGTGGAATATTTTTATATACTCATTTGCACTTACATTTAAACATAACATTTTAAATTTTTTTTAAGTTTTTAAAATAAAGTAGCAAAATTTTTATTACAGATACAAATCTGAAAAGAATAAAACTCCAGTATCCCAAGCTGCCATGGCAGAGTTGCGCACTCTGCTAAGATGATATTGGCTTATAACAAATTAATCCATAAGATCTCAATAATATCTGACGTCTAGTGTATATTCCAAAGTGTAATATTGTAATTATTTGATAAGTGATATTAAAAAATAGTATATTATTATATTTAATATAAAATTATACTTGTATATTTCTTTAAAATGTATAAATTGTATAATCGAAATTTAGCTTCCCCTTGTTATTGACAAGTGTATTGCTGTGATATTCTAAATTGACTGAGAAATTTATTTGTGTGGGAATCTTGTTAAAAATAATAAATAATCTTTTGTTATCCTGAAATGTTGTTTTGCTATAAGTATTAGTTGTCTCGTATAGTAGTAGGGTAGGCAGGGAGGACCTGGTGTTAAATCATTTCGTTGCCCATTTTCTGCGATTTTTTTTTGCGACATTGCTTATTCAGTAGTGGGAATCAACGCCGCGCTTTATGATGTTACCAGAGCGAGGAAATGAAAATATTCAAATAATTCGTTCCCTCGAGTAGGAGTCCAAACAACAACCCTAGTGTTTACCGTCAAACGCTTGTGTGCATTACTTCGTCACGATGAACTTTTGATATATTCATTTGCGTATTCACTATAAACATTGTATTTTAAATGCAAAATTAAAAGTGTATACTTAAATTAAATACAATTTAGCCTATTAACCATTTTTTAACTTATTTTATCGTAGAGCAGCACTTTAGACTGAAAATATGATATTATATATATTATATATTTTTTGCCAGGATAAAATAAAACTATTAATACTTAAAATATATTTTATTATAAATAAACTTAAACCCAACACAAATATATTGGCTACATCTAATACGTAAAAGTGACAGAATATAAAGCCCTAATTTAGGGTACAAGTGAAAAGAACCTCAGTCCTTCTAATACTTGAATATATATAAGTAAACAAAAGTATTAACTGCAAATATATTTATTGCAAGCTGGACAAGATTATAAGAACTAATGTAACGAGACTCATTTTAAAATGTCATATTATATTTCATTATATAAGATTACTGAATCAACTGTTTGTTCAAAATAAGAAACTTAAAAAAAAATACATTAAAAAAAATACAAAAAATATTTAAAATTTTAATGGGCATACATAGCTATAAATTAAATAAAAACAATTTAATAATAAGCAAACAGATGACTACATCTCTAAGGCACCAAATAACAATAGCAAGCATCGACCATCTAACTTAGGCAAGAAAACAGGACTGAGTGCTACCTTTAATAGAACATTGGAATGTATTATAATAATATATTTATCTAAGAGAGTCAAATGCCACAGATAGACGTACAGTCAAGTTTATAAATATATCAAGTTCGTTTAATTTGTTCCCGAAGTTCATAAAGTTTATAAATAGATAGAAGTTACTACATAAGTAGATAGTTTGGCAAGTTTTAGTACTACTGTCATAATATTTACAATTATATACATACTATATTAACATATAGGTTTAGGTATATATATAGAAAATTATGCACTCGATTTAAGAAAGCCATCTCTTTAAAAACGACAATGTACAGTATGGTCAACGAGTCGTGGCGTGTAGTTAGGTTTTCGACACTTGCGCATTTTTCACTCCACGGCCACGGCTCGTTGACCGTATCGTATACTTTATGAATATATATTTTAGGAGTTTACAGAAAGGATTCCGTATATATGAATTTGTAGTCATATTTAGTGATAAACAATTCAAAATAAAACTATATGAATTATATATATTTTTACATAATTGACACCGGTAACGCAGTATCCTATTCTATAACTAGTTATTGTACTTAGTGGTAGCTTTGCGAGTCTTAACTTTAAGTGCATGAATAAAATATGATTATTAATAAAAAATAATATTTTATAAAAAAAATTGCTTTTCAATTGAGCAAATGAATTATGAGTTTAAAACTCGACTTAAAGCAACCAAGATGAGTTTGAAGGAATATAACACCGATTGACAGATTATATAAAACGTTTTGAACGTCAATAGTTTTACTTAGTTGTTTGAAGCATCATTATTTACAGACAAAGACATGCAAAATCATATTCGTTTTAAATCACCGAACTATTAAGTCTAGAAGATATAGTACGATCAAAAAGTCTTGGCCGCCCTGAAGTTAGGTTTTCTGAGCTTTCGCGCATTGTACTCGAGAAGAAAATAATCCTTAAATCAAATCTGCGCAGCCACCTACAGCCAACTTCAGAGCGGCCACGACTTGTTGGCCGCACTGCAATTATACTTAAATTTGATATATTTTCACACTAACGTCATCACAGTCTTCTCACATTACGCCTACTAATGCCATTCCTAAATAGTGTTTGTTTATATAATTTAATTTCTATGTACAATTAATAATTTCTAATATTTACAATGGAATATAAAAAAGTGATCTTGTCATAAATTTGTTTGAATCACTTGAAACCGAAGTGAAATGTCAAATTGAGATTACAACCCCATATCTGCGTATCTATCTATTGTAGTAAACGCACGTACTGTACGTGTATGTACTACAATACATCGATTTCGAATTACAAAAAAAAAAATGTAAAAATATGAATTTATATAATTTTAACTTAATTCTTCTAGTAATTTTAATATGGATACCTCTTCAAAAATATGTACTAAATTGTACTTATCATGATATTTTGAACATGTTCACACATTATATACTTAAATTGATCGATAATTGTCATAGTAGAAAATACTGACTTTTTTTTATATTAATATGTTATTTTGCTATGTTAATAATAGCTTAAACTACTTGAGTGACTCGGTACGAGTGTTTCTCTTCGATCACTGTTTGTATGGTGCGATGTACGTTCTCTGGAAGATGATCCAGCAGCATCCTTGGCATCACTTGTAGCTCCATGAAGTCCTCAGGACACGCCCATCGCATTTCGTATGACGGCTCTTGCGTGCGCACTTTCCTAGAATCAACACATTTAATATAAATCAAATTAAATATATATATATATTTTTAAATCGAGGTCGTCGTGGCGTAGTGGCACAAGATTGTCACTGTTACGCCCCACTCGTGGGATAGAATGATTATTTAATAATATTTTCATTTCTTTATTCTGGCAACAAGACAAAAAATCCGGCGTTGAATTCCGCCACTCAACACGCAATGCCTCGAAAATTGGCGGAAAGTGAGGAACAGAGGGTCCTAACATTAGGTGCCCTCTGCGTACTCTGCTATGCGGAGCTTGAAACTGATTTGATTTATTTTTAAATTACCTTTCCTCATCTGCGTCATTGCTGTTTAGAGTAAGACATGTAAAACGTTTAAATGTGAATTACTCAAAAAAATATTTAAAAAATATAAAAGAATTATAGATATTTCGTCTGCCTACTTGAAACATAAAATATGTAAAAAAGCAACTTCGCTTTTTTCACAAAGCGGGTTAAAATAGTCAAAACGCTGTTCTCCGGTCCGGTCAAGAATTAGAATAGTCAATTTGGTCAAGAACAACTAATTAAAATTAAGTACCACTCAAAGTAATTAAAATTAGTATTAAACGCGACAGACAGTGGAGTTTCATTCCCACTCGTGGAAATTAAATATTCAATATTTTCATTTTTTCGCTCTAGTGTTGCAGCAAAGCTCTGCGTTGAGTTTCGCCAATCAATAGGCAATGCTGCTAGAATTCGGCGGAAAGTGGGAAAGAAATGTCGTAATAGGAACGGAGTGTCTTCACACTACGT
The DNA here is from genome assembly GCA_030704555.1 of Heliconius charithonia. NCBI lineage: Eukaryota > Metazoa > Arthropoda > Insecta > Lepidoptera > Nymphalidae > Heliconius > Heliconius charithonia. Next base: position 12,387,849 of record CM060827.1, on the reverse strand, counting down.
TTCCACATTCCCTTTGCCTATCCTATACAATATACGGGTTACGGTATACATATAATATACGGGATACAGCATGAAGCTAAAAAAAGTAATGTATACATAACAATATAACAGATTGTTTACTAACTTTTCGATCCCCATGCGCTTTCGTCGAACAATGTGGAGAATTCTGCCGGCGGTGAAGAGACGAGCTGAGGAGAAGCGTCGCGCAAACACGTTCCGAGAGACCAACGCCGCCTCCTGGAAAACATCAAAGGCGAATTTTAAAAATAGGCTGCAATTTTTTTTGTTTTAAAACACAAGCAGATAAAGATATTCTTCTTATTCATCTTAATAAATAATTTCGTAGTAAATAGAGCCTGGAAAAAATACTATAAAATTAAATGTGTATATGTAGAAATATATGGGTACGTTCACCTCAACCGTCAATTTTGTATATCAATTCATAAGTAAAAACTTAAATGAATAAAAAATATACACGCTCATTATATCTCAAATGCATATTCCATATGGGGATCGAACCCACGACCTTGGAATTGCTAAGTCATGAAAATAATCATCTTATATGTGTAATTCACTGCTATCCAATCAATTTATATTTTTTTGGAAAATAACATATTTTTAGCGTGGGCCCTCGTCATCATGCGTGAAATGAAGTATACTTAGTAATTGTATATTATATTATTTGGCCGTACTCTCGTGAAAGTTAGTTACAAATTTCATAAGGTGTACCCGTTTTAAAAATGAATAAAAAATATATTATTCAACACGATATTTGATAACATGCAGTGGAAACTCATTCTGTGAAAATATTAATAAAATGGTATAGTCTATTATTATTTATCTATATTATAATAATTATAGACTATATGGAAAATGTCATTTCAAGAAGTGATAAAACAACATTTAGTGAAATATATATATTTTTTAAAATAATATAATAAAAGTAATTCATTTAATTATTTATAACTTCTTTAATTATTATATATATTATTTTCATTTACGCGTCATCTACACATAACTTTTAAACGTCCATATTACTTTTTTTTGGATTTTTTCAATTGTATAATTTGTCAGTTTAACCAACTAAACTATGTTATTTTTTTGTTTTGGTACACAAAATACATATAATAATAAAAGATAAAGCTGTTATGGTAATTGCCGCCTCTAGTGTTATTAACTTATTTTATAAGAAAAAAAAAGAAAAATGCTTAATTTAAAAGAAATCTAAAATACTTATAGTATTTGTAAATAAGTTACACATTTACACGAACAACTTCAAGAAAAAAAAATACGAAAGAAAAGAAATCAAAATGATGATGCAAATGAGCATGACGATGACGGTGAATCCCAAGCGGCCATCACATCACATCACAGCACAGCACAGCACACGTGACAGGGTAACCTGGGAAACGACACTGACAGCACTCACTGTTGACACGCCCTGCACTAGCAGCGCGTCAGAGTCGTCGGAGTTGTTCGCTTCCAAGTCTTCCGGTCTTCGCCATGTTGACTCTAAGTCGCGCGCCGGGACACCGAAAAGGGCGTAGCCAAAGCCGTTCAGCATTATGCGGTACTGTTGACAATGAAAATATTTATAACATTTTTTTTCTTTTAATTTCCTGCTGTATCCCGCTTTGCTATTAAAAATCCGTTCCGCACTTTACGCCGGATTCTAGAGGCATTGCGTGTTGTGTGGCGGAAGTCGTAGCGCTTTGCCTCGACACCAAAACGAGGAAAATGAAAATATTTCATTTCCTTGAGTAATAATCAAAGCCACTTCCACAGTCGCAGGCAGCTCTGTGCCACAAAATTTTGAAAAGATGGCGGAGATGTTCTAGCTTGTTAAGCTAGAAGTTTAACTCTAAAGAAAAAATCCAAATATAATGTTGTGTTTAAGAATATATTTAAAGAAAAATATTATTGTTATAATTTTAATAATTACCTAATTATCTTTAAAATTAAATGATTTGATTTGATTAAAACTAAATCGTAGTTAATATATAAAATTTTATCTTTGAAGTAGAGTTCTAGCTAATGTCTCACGTAAATGCCAAATACTACTCTATAGTTATATATAGAATATAGATATTTTTATCCTCAATGTGTCATATGTTTAGAAAAGTGACATAATATATTGTTTCTTTAAATATAATGTTATTAAGCGACGATATTCGACGGCGTTACAATAAGTTGTCAACAATTATGACATCATCATCGTAGCTCGTATATCACTTGGTTATTATTTTCTGTAATTACGCAAAACATAAAATTAAATGTAAAATACCAATCGCTGTAATAACAGCCTGCAGGTATCCTTGTAAAACTATATATTAAACCGGATAACACGGAGCTCTGGATGGAGTCACATTTGGGTTTCCAGTATTAGTAAATATCGTTTTAACAAACAATTTTGACATGACATTTTTTTTTAAATGTACAACATTTTTGTTATTTCGTAAGTAAAAATAAAAACTGAACCCAGGTCTAAGTTAGTATCTACACATGCAAGGAGCTTCACGTAAGAGGCATTTTTTTATATGATTTACGAACGTGCACGGTTTTAATTTTAGTTTAGTAGCTATCTTTTTGACGTTATCTCTAATATGAGTTATATTATCATACAATATACTAATGAAAGTATAAATTATTACTTATCAATAACCGGTGAGTGCTGCTATCATCACATTAGATATAGATAATAATAGTTTCGTTTCACCTATACCTGAGCATTTTTATAACAAGAGTAATTAATATAAGTTCCAAAATTATTATATTATCTGTAAGTAAATCGATTACGACAAATATTAAAGCGGATATGGTAAATTGATGCTACTTGATATATCGTGTTGTTAATTAAATAATTATTTTGAGACAGTACCTAATTATCTATATTAAAGGCCGCCATGATGAAGGGGCAAGTGTACGACTTACAAGGCGTCGGTTGTGGGCTTCATTTATACCCGGAGAATTGATATATTCAATATTTTCTTATCTCGTTCTGGTAATGAGGCAAAAGCGCGGCGTTTAATTCCATTACTAAATGGGCAATGCCTTAAGAATTCGGCAGAAAGTGGGCCTCGGAGTGTCTTAACTTTTAACAATAGGTTTCTAGGTTCCTCTCTCGCCTGTATATCGCAAAAAATAATAATATAAATTTACCTTAGGCAATTTAGTGGCGTGAATGGTTTGTATGACTTTTGTCCGTAGGTTCTCTATACTGTGGACACTGAGCCTCATGACGAGATCGTCTCCTACTCCGATGGTCATCACGAAAGTCTCTGTGAACCGTGCCGCCTCCCTGCTGATAAGTCCGGCTGAAAAATTAATAAAAATGTAAAGTATGTAAGTAGAGTAAGACATGTAAAACGTTTAAATGAAAAAAAAGATTGCTTTTCAATTGACTTATATAATGAGTGCATAATGAGCAGCACGGCGTTGAGTTCGTCACTCAACACGTAATGCTTCAAGAATTCGGTGGAAAGTGAACATTAGGTTCCTTCTACTTAAACTGATATATAGCAGGGTACAGAGTGAAGTTAAAATAAAATAATGTAGGTGGAAATCCCATTTTCTAATATTTAGAAAAGCTATAATAATAAATTAGTAATAATTTTTAAATATTTACCTGGTGTTGAAAATGCATACACTTTAAGATGAGGGTATTTTGGTCTTAACTTTAATGCTACTAATACTGCTACTCCAGCGCCAAGGCTATGTCCTGAAAAAAAAAACTTTATATGAAAAGATTCAATTTAATAAAAATTATATACGTACAGAAGCAAGCAACGGCGCATGGGCTCAAAATGTGACTCGACTGGTTATGGCCTCGATCCCAACTTGAGGAAATAAAAAATGTATTTAAATTTATATTTTCATTTCTCAGCTCTGGTATTGACGCAAATCGCGGCGTTGAGTTCCACCACGCTACAAACAATGCCAACAGAAATCGGCGGAAATTAAAGAACGGAGTATCTTATAACACTACTATGTACTAGGTTCCCTCTGCTTACCTTGTGCAGTATACAATGTGAAGCTGATTGATTTTATTTTATTCGATTTAATACTCTTTTTTTCTCTTTATTTTATTCGATTTCAAACTACTGATAAGTTTATAATGTATGTAATGTATTCCTTATATAGCGATGGAATGTGTACATATTTTCCATATAAAAATAGACGCCATTAATTAAATAATTAGCATTTATTATTAGCACCTTTTATATGCAAATTTTAATAAAATCGTATAATACCGATATTTAAATTAAAAAAAATATGTTTTTTTTTAATATTAGAGGTCGTCGTAGGGCAGTTGGACAGCGTTTGACTACAATCGCCATGGTTGTCCCGACTCGAGAGTATGATTATATTTAAATTAATTATTTGGCGTGTCGGGAAACTTAATGTCTTAACAGTAGGTTCGATCTGCCTATCCCTGTTTAGATTTTGTTCGCTGTATTTATATATATATATATATACATCCTTCTCATTAAATTGGCATAAAAGAGGCGACTAATTGGCATAAGAAAGATAGACGAATGGCAGGGCTAAAGAAATATCACTAATAAATATAAAAAATATTTTGCTTATTTAACATATCTACCTGTAAGAATTAAATCGTAATGTGGAAACTGTGCAAACGACCTTTCCAGTATGGGCGTAAGACGCCTTAACATCTTGGCTGCCCCCATTGACATACCCTTGTGTGCTGCTGTATCTTCTGGTAAGCCTGAGCATAAAATATAAGAAATAAACATAATATATGGCAAAGATATGAACTAAACATAGACCGGATGATGTAAAGGATTTTTTTTTATTTTCATACGTCTCACGAGGCTTTTAGCCATCCTGGACAGTACAAATCTCCTCGTTTTCTACTTTTCTTCCACATCTGTACCCTCTGGTGAAAAAATCGCCACTTTTTGTTTATCCAAATCGGAGAAATATATTTTTTAAATATTCTTAAATTTAAAATTTACCCCACAAGACTACAGTATAATAATGCTTTATTGTGCCATAACGGCGTAGCGTAAAATATTTTACATTTGGAATTTTAAAAAAAACATACGATACTCGTCCTTTTCCATTCTATGATTAAAAAAAAATCATACATTACGAATATATCTTTTTTTACAGCTATAAGTTTATCACGGTACATGAAAATCATATCGATTTACAACAAAAAAAATAGCTTCCGCAATTTACAATACGTTTGCTTACGTTATAAAACAAGTAGAGTCGTCAGTACGTACCGTCGGCTTCAAATTTCTCCGAGCCAGCCGTAAAATCGGTAAAGATGTCCCTCAGAGATATGGACCCTCTAACCGCCACCACGATACTTTCTCTATCGTGATCAGCTATCACGCAAAACGGCAACTGTTGATAAGCGGAAAACATTTTTGATTTTTCTTTTTAGTATTCTTTACGGATCGTCCAGTGAGAATATAGGAAATTGAGTGATAAGTTAAGTTAGTTACGCTTCGTTTTTTATTTTCCGTCTATTTGGTGAATGAATTCATTTTGGAAATTCAACTAACTTTTTAAAATTTCAATTTTTCCTTTTGCCCAAAATGTTGTAGTAAAGTAAAACATACCTGAACATAATTGTGAAAACATACACATATCTCTATATCTATATATATATATATATAAAATGATTTTTTATTACTTTAATCTTAATTAGAAGTCATTTTAGTTGTCAATTAATTCTGTTTATTAAATCAATAATCATGTAGTTTACGCGGGCAAAGCCGCGGGCGGGCCGCTAGTTATATATAAAATTGATATTAATAAATTTTATTAAATGTATTAAATAAATGAATAATGGCAAAATAAATTGAATAAAATGTATGGGTAAGGTAAAAAAACGTTATACTACATCCACTAATGCATTTTGTGTGTTAAACATATTTATTAATAGTTCGTGTGTCTTTATAGCGTATTTATATTGAATTACAATCTATAATAATATTTTTTTATTTTAACATATATATTATTTTTCGTATTATTAAAATTAGGAAAAATTTCCTTCTCGCAACTGTCACTTTTTGGTTAAAGCAATTATGTTGGAGCTCGAGGTTTTCGTATGAACTGGACCGAAATAAATACCAGCTGTACCGTATGTAATTCACTCTTTTTCCTACTTGTCAATGTCAATTCTAATAATACGATACACTAAATTACGGTACAAGAGGAAAATAATACGGAAAAACGCTATAAAGCTAAATAGTTTAAAAATATACAATTACTGAAGGCAAATTATAATTCATATTATATTTCACAAAACACCTGTTTATAATTTAATTTGAAAGGATTACAAGAAATAAATGTAAAATTATTTATTACATCACTTCAATTTTATATGCTTGTCACGTCTGCTTCATTATATTACGATTTTATCATTGAGCATTGAACATAAAATGAAGTATTAAATTTAAAATATCTAATAAACCAATTAAATAAGAATATAAAAGGCTATCAAATAAATAGAGATAGATTTTTAAACATGATGATTACTTCAAAGACACGGTTGTTGAATGAAGCGAAGATGATGTCATCCGCGGAGAGCTTCGACATGTACTTGACGCCGGCGAAGTGGCACAAACAGCAATTGTCGTCCGTTACTATAGAGTTCTTTGGCCTGAAATTATTTTTAACCGATTTCAAGAATGAGGAGGTTCTCAGTTTAGTTGGTATATTTTTTTCATATTACGTAGACACGCCACAACTGGCCTCAATTTGGTTTATATTGAGGCCGAATGTGGCACAGAAGGCACAAGTGTGAGACTGTAAATGCGACTGGTTGTGGATTCGATCCCTATTCGATGAAATTAAATATTTATTTAAATTTGTAGTTTCATTTTTTAGCTCTGGTGTCGAGGCAAAGCGCGGCGTTGAGTTCGGCTACTCAACACACAACACCTCCAGAATTTGGCGGACAGTCGGGAATAAAGTGCTAATAGGCTGCTGTGTGCGGTATACAGCGAGAAGCTTATTTTATATTTATAACTTACTCAAATAAAAAAAAAAGTCTTTGTTATATAGCAGTTACAATAATAAAATTTTACGTATATATTGTTACTTTACATAATATATTACGTAAGAAGAAAGGGATTGACCTCTGAAGAATTTACGAGTGACGCTATTTTATGGATCTAGTGTAAGCTAGAAATTGCGTTTTCTTTCAAACTTGCTAGCTAACTTCGCTTTTTATTAGTGTTTTATAACTATTATTATGTTCATTATTAACAATTAAATCCTCTGCACGCTGTATCCTTTACACATCAGAGGAGGCAGAGGGAACCCAGTTATAGACACTCCGTTACTTCCCTTCCACCGAATTTTTTGAGGCATAGCGTGTTGAGTAGCGGAAACCAACGCCGGGTTTTCGCTTTGTTGGCAGAGCAAAGAAATGAAAATATTAATAAATAACAATTCATTCCCGCGAGTGGAGATCGAGCCCACAACCAGCGCCATGACGGCCTCTATATTTATAACTATTATTATGTTTATTATTATACAATGTATATGGTGGCTGACTTCGTAAGACAAGTTTGTAAGAAAATGTATATATATTTATAAACATGTATACATTTATAATAATAAATCTTAATATGTTTTCTTGTCGGATATTCGATGTTTTTTAACGTTTAAACCTTGAACCGTAACATATTTGCATTAGGCAAATATCGCTACTATTATTTTTATATAAAGATGGATAAACAACTATTTCTAGAGGCCAGTCCCTAGCGTAGGGGTTCTACGTTCGATTCCCATTCGAGGAAATGAAATATTTGATGTTTTCATTTTCTGGCTTACGCGTCTTAACAAGAACGGAGTGTTTTAACACTATGTTCCGTTTGCCAACTTTGCTATGAGGACGAAATAATGTCAAGTAAAAAAAAATATATCTAACGTTAAAATTCGAGATCTAACTATATCACATAAAGAAAACATTTTTACTCGTAATTATGACTGAGTTCTACTACTTAAGATCGAACTTACCTACAGCAACAGCAAGTCAAATGTCGGGCCAGTTTACAAAATCCCGTAAAACAATGTCGGTACAACACATAAGGCCAGCCGTACGCGGCTATGGACAATCTCAAGTAGTGCAATGCATCGTCCAGATTCATCCAGGGTGGGGTTTCCGAGAACACTTTGTTGACGTCAGTCGTGTATATCGGTTCCTCGTCGTTCAGCATTTGGATTCTTCGCATCTCTCTAGTTTCGCGTTTCTGACGCACTCGAAGAAGGACACATCCGGCAACCACGTCGGATGGCACCAAGTCGGTTGATCGGAATAAGGCGCTGAGGAGTGCTGAAATATATATAAGCCCAATGTAAATTGAGAAATCGTTTTAAAACTTTAGACGTTGTTTTATGTTAAAAAAATTACAATATGTGAAAAAACTACAATATTTTTCATTAAATATTTTTTATATTAAGATTAACTACGTTGTCATATTGTGATAGGTTCAAATTTCAATTGGATGAATATTTTCATTTAATACGTTTCACCTATTTGATTAAATAAAAATTAAACCAAAATAAAAGGAAAATTGAAAAAAAAGTGTTATGCTACTGATTGGTTTGGGGTAATCCCCAATAAAATATTTTAATTTAAAAAATTTAAAAATAATTTGCATAATCTAAGCAATCCATTAATTATCACTGATATAGATATATTTATTAAGACATTATTTATACTATATTGTTTATATATTATAATTATTTATATTATAATATGTATAACTTCTGTTCACATTCTATAATGCAATATTATACGATTATATTTAAAATGAGAAACCTTTATGAAAATTACTATAATTATTTAAATAAAGAATATTATGGCGATGCAACCCATTTCCCATTAACTATTCCTGAGATAAATTTACAAATACTTTTATCCCCATAGTTGCTACCCAAAAAATAAAAAAACACGGTACCTGCTACTTGTTGAAAAGCTTCCTTCCCGTGTTCATCCCTTTTCAGCCAACAAAAGGCCCACCTGAACCGCCGTGACCATAACCCAGTTACTTTTCTATGATGTCGGACTTGGTTGGGCGTGTCCTGCATATCCCCATAGTTAACTGATCCCAAGGGGTCGAATACCATAAACAGTCCGAACACCGTTAGGCCCAGTTGCACCCAATTAAATAGAACTATACCTAAAAAAGATGTTTTTAAAGTAAATCGTTAAAATAGATTTCTAAATTTAGTAACAAAGATAAAGTAAACGATAAGTTGGAGAAAGTTATTAAACCCGTCTTGCTTACTTTGTATAACAATACTAGAAAACTTATCCGATACAGTGCACTCTATGATTTCACAGAACATCCACATGGTCCCCATTACATTCAAAGCCACCTCTGGCAACACTAGAAATACCCTGAAATAGAAATTTGATTAATTATACTACAATTTAAATTTTTAGTTATAAAGGCGGCTTTACTTGAACTATACATTTATTTACTTATGTATAATTATGGATAATTGGATGAATTTCGTAACAAAGTTGTCTATACTGTTGTAGATTAAGTGAACAGTAACTTAATCTATTTGTATATTTTTTTGTTTTTGTCACAAAAAAAGTATTTAAATACTAATATCAAATAACCAAACCGTTTGTGTTTTATAATAAACTAACTACATGCACTTGAAAAGTCACAGATATTTCGAAACCACAAACACTTCAGTTTTATTTGTGTGTATGTATAGGTATGTATAAATAATATTAAAATTACGTATTTAGAAAACGTATAAATTTGAGAGGCCAGTCGTGGCGCAGTGGTACAAAGTGTGACTGTAAAACCGACTGGTTGTGGGTTCGATCCCCACTCGAGGAGATAAAATATTTACTTAAATTTATATTTTCATTTCTTCGCTCTGGTGTCGTGGCAAAGCGCGGCGTTGAGTTCTGCCACTCAACACGCAACGCCTCCAAAATTCGGCAGAAAGTGGGGAACCAAGTGTCTTAACACTAGGTTCCCTCTGCCTACCCTGCTGTGTGCGGGATATAGCGTGAAGCTAATTTAATTTAATTTTAATTTTAATAAATTTGAGCGTAGCGGGACTCGAACGCGCGCCTCCTGATATTAATATAATTAATTATTTGTGAATAATTGTATAGATGCTAAAATAAATACAAATACACAAAATAATCTATTATTTTACAATCATTTCAACTTGAGGACAAAGAAAAGATACCTACTTAAGTAATAATAAAGGTGATACAAGTTTCCTTGCATCTGTCTCCGTGATGGTTCCTCTGGCAGATTGTTGGGCCAGTGCAGCCAACAGCAGCAGAAGGCAGGCTTGCAAAGCCAAAGTGCCACATAGGTACAATCTGACGAATGAGCCTCCGTGCCATCCATTGCTTTGGCACTGCCATGTTATAGGATACAGGACTTCGACCACCAAAGCGATAAGGACTAGCCTGGAATAAGAACGTGCTTTTAGACAAATAACATCATCAAATCAACTTAATAATACTGGAGAATTTTATAGGAAATCATTATTTAACAACAACTGTTGTAAAGACACAATTGATAACAAGGCTTAATAATGGACTCAAGATTGCTGACGTTCTGTACTATACTTTTAATTTAAACTAATACCAATAATAAGTAAACCCAGGTAACGTAGGACCCATTCGTACCCATCCGTATTAGATGGGTCCTAGTATATATTCCGTCATGCAAGAAGACACAAAACATTAACAACTCAAAGTTACATATTTTAGAAGTTATTGCCAGTATTATTGTAGAGAGAAATATTATATTATAATTCACACACATTCAGGTTATATTATATATTATAGTATATATTCGTATAGTGTATTAAGTAACTTTTACTATTTTTAAAATTCTTGAAATAAACTTGAGTTTATATTGCGTCTCCCATTTTTTGTGTAGACCGAACTTGACACTCTACTTTTCGTTTCTTCGTCCACTTAAGAGTCATGACGTACTTAGTTATAAATAACAACATTACCTGATCGATTTTGTTTTTAATCTTTCTAAATTAAAAAAAAATTATTCTATTAAGTGTGTAACTGTATGTCATATTTAAATTAAGTTTTTACTCATACTTATGATTTTTTTATAATCAACTAAACGTGTTTCTGTTATTAATACATTTGTATCTATTTTATATACAGTGTATTACATGTGTGTTACAGTGAATATTAACTACTCTATAAAAACCCAATACCATTAAAACAAAAGAGATTTTACCAAAAATAAAATAGTGATTTTTCAAAAAAAAAAAAAAAAAATATCCTTGTAAAATCATACGCCATTTGTGATGCACACAGACACAAATCTATCAAAGCTATAGCACCGCATACCTCATTCACGAAATCGAGTCGTAGGTAATGGCGGCGATGTTGAATTGCGTAAAATAGAACGAGAGATCCGTTTCTCGTTCTAATGTGTTTTTTGAGAATGAAAAGCGGTAGGTTGGCAGTGCTTAGTATTATTTTTTTTGGTTGGTTTGAAATATTTTACTCTATATGCTGCTCACGTAAAACGAACGCAGACGCTTCCACCCTGCGCACCCCTGTCAAGGCAGAGCGCGGCGTTAAGTTCCCCCACTCGACACGCAATATCTCCAGAATTCAGCAAAGAATGGGGAACGGAGTGTCTTATTTAGGTTCCCTTTGCCTACTCTACTGTGTACGGGACACAGCATGAAGCTGTATCCATAAATAGCCTCTGTACGAGCTGCAGCAGTCTCGTCTAGTAAGTAACCTACATCTATTAGAAAAATAAGTGCTGAATTGAATAATAAGCATGTCATGTCCAAAACTAATGAAATGTCCGGTGCGACAGTAAGTGGCCAACAAATAATGGCAATCAAAACGATTCGTGACAATTTAAAATCCATTACGAAGCAATCAGATGGGAGCAGAAGGTCAGTGGCGGACAGACCGCGTCACCGGGAACAGAGGAGAAAGCTTAATGAACCCAAAAATATCTTCCCTAATGAATATTTCATAGCAAAGTCTAAGTGTCATCTAAAAATCGTGCAAAACACCGAATATAGAAAAAAAACTCAATTATGATTTCTTGAAATATATTATTATGGGTGTTTAATATAACACTACACTACAGCACTAACATGTTAATATAATAATGGTTAATTTAAAAACGTTATGTGTTGCCAAAATAAAAAAAAATGTGTGATACATTAGTATGTCTACTACAACAATAAAAAAATAACAAATTAAGTATAATTATAAATATTAGTTCCTATAATTATAACAGATTGTCGTTACTAGAATAACATGCAAATTATTGACAAGACCATACAAAATTATATAGTAACATTCTATAATTAATAGTTTCAAAGTTATTAAAGTTCTTTGGAGGAACATACGTCGTCTGACTGGGTGTGAACCTTGAACAGAATCTAGGCTATCTACTTGCTTCATTTCGCATGCGCTGGTTATTTAATCAAGTTTGAAATTTCTAGCTAAATATATTAAGAAATCCATGTTTCTCTATAATTTGCATTTCCTTGTTCTAAAATTTTATATAAATTAGTAATGGTTTAAAATTAAATATTTATTTATGTGTTGTAAATAATCCAAAAACAATCAGCTATTTCGATACATTTTTGTAAATTTTGTTAAGAGAAGAAATAATAATAATGTTATCAAAACTGGTCATGTACATAATATTAATACTAGAAATGGGCGTGAACTTATGGTTCTTGTAATTCGATTGCATCGAGTCCGTAATACTTTTATAGCACAATGTGTTCGCTTTTACAATAGAATCCGAGAAGACGTTAGAGAATGTTATATATCGCAATTCAGGAGAATTGTAAAAAATGATTGTGTGTTAAAGACTATTCAAATTAATGATTTTATAAATGATAAGACGCCTTGGGAATGACATGGTCTCTTCATTTCATATTTATCAAATAATTAAACGTATTAATGTAAATTTATATGTAATTGATTTAATAATCTTGTTATTTTGAATAAAATGATTTGACTAACTTTGAAACCTTCATGTGAGACACACCAAAACTAGCAAAATTTTTAATTTAAGTACCCCTAACCAAAAGTGCCTCTCCTAATTTTGACAACGTGTTGTAGCTTTTAAATAACTATTCGAACTTTCATAAAGCGTAGGTTAGAACCGTCGCGATGAACAAGGCGTTTGATTAAAAAGACCACACTCAAATCGGTTCATTAATTCAGGAGCTACAATGCCACAGACAGCCACACAGAAACGCCAAACTTGCAACATCCCTCCTTTTGCTCCGGGGCTTAACAACCGGTTATTACGCAGAAAGAGGAAACGCATCCACTTATCATCGAAACACAACATCCATATCCAATAACGCACTTACCAAACAAATCGGAAAAGAAGTTCGAAGATACTTGGAAACACGAGATCATCTGAGGCGGCCAGCCACTTGCGCCCGAGGAGCCGGAGCGCCGGCATTCTGCGACAAAACAACACCTTTAAATAAATGCAATTAAACCATTTTAAATGTAGTTAAATGCAATTAAAAATAATAATATTACACTAACTAACGTCATAAGTTCATTAGAAATTATTAATACTGCCTTCGACTACGGAAAACTCATTTTTGTTGTGTAAAAGCAATTTGTTCGTTTTGCGCAAGTTGATATCGTAATTCGCATAAATAGCATGCTAACTAATACATCTATATACATACATGTGTGTTTAGTTTGATTTGGCTTTATTGGTAGTAATATTAGATGTCGAGAATTTTATTTTAATAAAAAGACTAGATTTCCTAGAATGAAATGACTAAAATTCATTCCAAACACTGAATTTATTATATATATATATATATAATTATATAAGAAATGAAAATATTAAGTAATAATTCATTACCTCGGGGGGGAATCGAACCCACTAACTACCGTGGCATTACAGTCACACCCTTATGCTCCAGTACCACGACGGCTTAAATATTATTTGTTTATTTAATTCATACTAACACCGAAAAATTTTGGTTAACATAAAAATAAACAAGACAATGTCGCAAGAAGACATCACCTCGCCCTCGTATCCTATATTCTGCATCGTACGCAAACAAATGTTTTGGGAATCTTCAGTTCAGTCGTTCTTGTTTACTATTGCTATAATAAAGCGCGGTCAGTAGGTAGTATATGTAGAGTATGGCCAATTTATTGCTTTGTTTATTTTTTAGACGTAAGCGAGTTAATTCTCTTTACTATTTATCTTACGCTTCAAATGCTGAAAATTAGTTTGCGATTTATTTCGCTATGTATGAGAACAAACGATATTTTTATAATTTTAGGATACCGTACCTCAAAACTAAAGAAATGGAACCTGTATAGGGTATAAAATCACTTTGTTGTCCGTCTGTCAAAATCATTTATCTCGATATCGCGTGAAGGTATCAAGCTGAAATTAATGTCAAATATTCGAGACCATGGAGCGTAGAAGAAAGTCAACGCAATCAAAACATTCGAGCGTTTATGTATCGTTATTACTGCATTTTGTATGAAATTCGCCGCGTTAATTGTAAAATTTGATATTTGTTAATTATAAAATTTGAAGAAGTGAGTACTTACAGTACATAAAAAAAAATAATACAAACTTATATTTTTTGTTAATTTCATACAAAATGAATTCATACGTCCGCAAACTTAAATTTGTCAACTTTTATGTACTTCACGTTGACATGCCATTCCGAAATTGGTACAGAGCCCTCGGTATGTGAGTCTGACTCGCATTTGACCAGTTTTATTTCATATTATATAATGCCAAGAAAATTTAAAACATAAATTATAAATAGCAGCATTTTATATTTAAATTAATAATAATAAATTGAAGCTTTTATTTTAAGCTACAAATAATTTACGATTTGACTTGCGAGCTTTGATTGACGTCAAATTGAAATTTAATATAGGAGGATCTTAGCTTTTTGTACGTTATTAAAATAAAGTACAAAAAGCTCAATAAAGACTAACAGTATTGAATGTTGTATCTAATAGATGTATACGAGCTTGGACTTAGTTGTACTCGAGGGAATTAATTATTATTTATTAATATTTCTCACTAGGTTCCCTCTGCCTACACTGCTGAGATACAGCGTGAAGCTGATTTAATTTAATTGTACCTAACATACACTCACTTTTCTCCATTTTACACAATGCAATAAATCAGCTTCACGCTATATCAGCAGGGTAGGCAGAAGGAAACTAGTGTTAAGACACTCCGTTCCCCACTTTCTGCCGAATTCTGGAGACATTGCGTGTTGAGTAGCAGAACTCAACGCCGCGCTTTGCCTCGACACCAGAGCGAAGATATAAATTTAAGTAAATATTTCATCTCCTCGAGTGGGGTTCGAACCCACAACCATTCGGTTTTACAGTTACACTTTGTGCCGCTATGCCACGACTGGCCTCTCTGACACAATGCAATAATGGAATCGAAAGTAGATTAAAATACTTGACACAGCTGGGTAATAAGTTTTAATAACGACGTGTCTCTTTTATTTGAAATATTTCTGGATATTATATTTTTTGAATAAATACAACTGCATAGAGATTTGAATATAGATAAATATACAAGCTGGATAAGCTCGTCGGTCTCACCCACCGAGGGTTCCGTACTCGTCGGTCTCGAGGGGTCTCGAACTTTTTCTAAAATTCAGACTTAGCTTAGCCAGAGCCTTTTCATCTGATATTTCACTTGAACTGGCAACTTTAATACCAAATCTTTCCCCTTTCAATTTTTTATTTTTTAGGATTTAACCAGAAATGTATAGTAATCTACGTTAAAAAAGGGTGGGGCGCATCTTCGTGGATGACACTATCTACATATGTATATTATGCATTACTTTAAAGTATATCTGTAACATCATAACATCGTATACTCGTACGTAATAATATATAAATAACTGGTTTTATTTTAATTACCTTTATTCCCTTAGGTAATGAGTGACTTCAAATTAATGATATTGCAAAAATATTGTATAGGGGTATTCAAGGTCTGATATTAAAACATGAACGAACATATCATTTTATTTAATATAACCTACATAAACCATAATCCTATATGAATTCGCAAGATAATATAACGCAAATATTGTAAGATGGCTTTTTGATAAAAAATAAATTAAATTAGCTTCACGCTGTATCCCGCACACAGCAGGGTAGGCAGAGGGAACCTAGTGTTAAGACACTCCGTTCCCCACTTTCTGCCGAATTTTTATAGCATTGCGTGGCAGAACTCAACGCCGCGCTTTTTGATGATTTTTAAATATTTTTACTTGACTTTTAAACTTAATATCCAATTGATGGTTATATAAAAATTTTACACTACTAATATTGTACTTCAGATAAATGTGATTTCAATAAAAGAAGAACATGTACATATTCATTAATTCGTAATCGCGTTAAATGATTACAATTTATAGTGCTAATTTTATGTATGGAGATAAGCATTAACAGATAAAAAAATATTAAATATCAACGAAAAAAATGTTAAACACGTCTAATAATGACGATATCCAAGTTTTGTCTCCCAAAACGCAGCTTAGGTAGAAACGCTAAGAAACAAGGTAAGCTCTTTAAACGCTCTTGTCCTGTAAGAAAACATATATTTTATTTACATCCATACATATACACTCAGAGATTGGATATATATCTATAATTTGTATAAATTTTTAGCATAACATATTAATAAAAGATTCTTATAAAAGCTAAATCGACAAAATACCAACAAAAAAAATAACTAAACCTGACTTAAATTATAAATGTCGTCCATTACCATATATTGTGGCTGTCAAGATGTTATTAATTATTAATTTTCAAAGCAGATAATTCTTCGTACTCATAAGTTTTTACAACCACAAATAAGCGGCAAAATCGAGTCTAGCAATGACGTCAACCCTTCCTCGATCAAGTTAACAGCGTCAATTTGTTTTATAACTTTAAAATGTCAAATATATTGCGGTACAATTATCCAAATTGTTGTTGTGTATAAATTAATAAGATAAATTAGTTGCTTTTGTTTAAAATAAATAACAACAATGATATACTCGTATGTAATTAAGATAAGCGTAATTAGTTTAGTAATAATGTTGTTTTTGCAATATCTTTTTCACTTGTCAGTTTAACAGATCTTTGTAATTTTTTTTATGGAAAAAGACAAGGCATACGAGCGTACGGGTTAACTCATGGTAAGTGACCACCGCCGCCTACGACCCCGTGCAATGCAGATGCATTGCTGACTTTTGAGGTAGAGATAGCGCTTATTGAAGACGCGACACGACTTTTGAGACACGCCATTCCACAGTTGTGTTCTTACGAAATTAAACAGATGGTGTGGATGATATTTAAATTTGTAACGTACTGTGCGGCAGGTAACAAATCAAACAGTTCCCCATAACTTTATAACTAGTTATAACTAATCATAAACAAATAATTTATGATTAGTTATAAATTATAATGCTAACATATTTTAAGGTTTAACCTTAAAATATAAAGTTTTTTTCTTACAGATCCGGGATTCCCCACATTTTATAGAGTAGGCCTCTGCCTAATCTAGTTGTTTCACTATTTTTTTTTTCGGCTTGTACTAAAACATTTATTATACTGTTGTTTTGCTCTCTTAATTTAAAGGTAGACAGGCAGGAACTAAGAATTAAGACATTTAATTTCCCACATTTCCACCGAATTCTGTAAACATTGCGTATTGAGTGGCAGAACTTAACGGCGAGCTTTGCCTCGTTACCAGAGCGGAAACTCGTTACCAGGAAATAAAAATATTAAATATTTTATCCTCCTCGCCCTCCTTCTCCTCGAATCGAATTCACAACCTGTGTGTTTACAATGCTTGTGCCACTGCGCCAAGACTGGCCTCAATTACGAATGTTTGTAGAAATTGATACATGTATACAACAAAATAAACAACAACGTTTAATATCCGCACAGATAAAAATAATAATAAAGTCCATCGGCAGTCAATAAATCCAATCGTTAACCAGAGCTTTCGAAACACATAAAATAGATAACAAATAAAAGGGTAAACAAATAACAATTTATATGCTGAGACTTCCCACATTTAGGGATAAAGCAATCAGACATTGCTGAGTTCACCCCTAAAAGGCATTTAATAATTATGAATTAGAAAACAAATATGCTATTTTTTACAGACGATGGATGTGTTTGCGCTCCTTTTATGGGAACAGCATTATTTTGTTTAAAAAAAACACTTTTTCATTTTTTGAAAAATTTTGTGTTTTACTTGTATTAGGTTTTTATAGAGTTAAAACTGTCGTTTTATTTAATGTAGTGGTGATAACAAAAACACTCTGTATAATACATCAGTTTCACGCTGTATCCCGCATCAAGCAGGGAAAGCAGAGAAACTGGTGTTTAGACATTCCCCACTTTCCGCGTTTGTAGGTTTTTCGAGGTATTTCGTGTTGATCTGCGGAACTCAACGCCGGGATTACTGACTTGGTGCAAGACCAAAGAAATGAAAATATTAAGAAATAATAATTCATTTACATCCCTGTGCCCTGCCAAGATGGCCTCGTATATATATATATCATGCATTCATATTAAGTAATTATTAATATATATATACGGTCAGTATAATCAAATAATCTTATATAGGAAAATCTTATTAGGAAGCTGGTGTTCACAGTATTTAATTTAAGCACAGCAATTCTTCAACAAAACATTTTAACAGTTTCCTCTTAAGTTTTATTGCATCGTTTTATATACAAAATCATAAAACTCAAGATACGATAAATAATAGGTTATTAGAAAGAAAATAAACTTTGATGTTTTAGCGAATTATTTACGAGAATGTATTTTAGAATCTTTCGTCTAGTAATTTGGCATGACTCCGTGCTAAGATTTTTTTAAATGTTTTAATAAATAAAACTGGTTAAGTCCGAGTCGGAATCGCTTTCCGATGCTTTCCTATTAATATAAGGATTGGAAGTCAACGGGAAGTATAGCATATAACAAAAAAAATATAATATAACATATAACAAAAAATATATAAAATAAATTGGCTAGAATATGCACTCAGTTTGTATGAAATGAACTGCAAATATAATATTGTAATTATTTTTTTCTATGAAATACTTATAAATTTTCACTTTTTGGATGTATTCCTTTATTTGTTGATCTGAATATTTGAAATTAATTTTAGCTTCGTAACTTGACGCAATTTCGCGCGAGATAAATGGTATTGACAGACGGACAGGCGGACATCAAAATGAATCCAATAAGCGTTCCGTTTTTACCTTTTCGAGGAATGAAACCCTAAAAGTGCATATTGAATAATATTTAACGTTTTATTTCATTCACGTATATACATTATGTCATTTAGTTATACAACGTACAACTAAATACTGACCTTGGACCCTTTACTATCTTAATATTACAACAAAATAAGTGAATCGTTTTATCGTTGAAATATTTATTAAGCACAGCCTCACTTGATCGATTATTGGATTTTATTATAAGGACGAACTCTCCATGTACGTACGTACGGTGATACGACTACATCCCACGTAATTGCTTTACTAAATTAATTACTGAGCATCCTCGACAAACTGTGGACAAATGAAATCAGCTTTGCTCTTCAATACTTACTTTCATATGTACATTGTTTTAGCCATCATTTTAATTTTAAAGCAGTTTAAAAATTAATTTTCATGAAATTCTTTGATTAAATAAAAGAGGCCGTCGTGTTGCAGGTGCATAAGTATGTGGCTGTAAACGAGATGGTTGTGAGTCCGATTCCCACTTGAAAGAATGTAAAATTTAATATTTATCGATCGATCCCGATCTGGTAACAAGGTAAAGCGTGGCATTGAGTTCCGCCATTCAAGATTAAAAAATTAAGAAAATATCAGTAAATAAATTTGGTGTCAAATTGGATAGTCACTTGTCGATATTTCCTTCCTAAGAAATACCCGTCACGCATACATATGAAAATTTTCAAACAATATATCATCGAACACTGCTATACTCAATATAAGCTATTAATAATCTTAATATTATTATTCTTCTTACTAAAAGCTATTTTCTTGATACAAGTGATTTCATGTTTAACCTTTATGACCTTTACAACTGAGACTGTAAGACATGTTAAAGGTCAAAATATTATTTCAGTAAATGTTTGATTCTACTATATATAGTTAAGCTTTTACTTTTTACTTTTATATATATTAAAAAAAAATAAATTAGCTTCACGCTATATCCCGCACACAGCAGGGTAGGCAGAGGGAACCTAGTGTAAGACACTCCGTTCCTCACTTTCTGCCGAATTTTAGAGGCATTGCGTGTTGAGTGGCAGAACTCAACGCCGCGCTTTGCCTCGACACCAGAGCGAAGAAATGGAAATATAAATTTAAGTAAATATTTCATCTCCTCGAGTGGGGATCGAACCCACAACCAGTCGGTTTTACAGTCACACTTTGTACCACTGCGCCACGACCGGCCTCTATATATATTATTTTCTAAAAATGTATAAAGTGGTAAATTATAATAACTATTACATTCTATTTAATATATCGATTTTACAACTATCTTAGGTATTTTAGTATAACATAATTTACGTTTTTTTACATCTTACTGGAATTTGAATCCCCAACCATCTCATCAGTTGCACTGCAACAATGCACAAGTTGTATAAAACCGTTAATAAATTTAAGAACCCTGACCTCGTCAATATTAAAATACGCAGGATTACGGTTTTCACTTAAAAATAGAATGAACACTATATATTTATAAACTAATTTAAATAACAAATTTCAGTTCCAGCAATTATTTATTTCATTATCATTGTGCTCGCTCACAGTTGCCATATTGTTTTAATTATCAAATAATAAAGTTTTATTTAAAAGATTTACTTAAATAAAAAAGAAGTTATAAATATAACGTTTGTGAAGATGTACTCGTAAAAGAAACCACAAAATTTTTAATTGAACCCTTCACTTACATTTATCGAAACTGAAAGGATTGAAGTGAAAACTCGATTTACCGTTTTTTTAATAAGCGAAAGCTCCAAGCTGATGAAAATTTATCGGAAAAACTTTATATAAAAAAATCAGCTTTATGCTGTATCCCGCACATAACAGTGTAAACAGAGAAAACCCAGTGTTAAGACACATCGTTCTCCATTTTCCGTTGAATTCTGGAGGCATTGTGTGTTGAGTGACGGAACTCAACTTCGCGCTTTGCCTTAACACTAGAACAAAGAAATGAGAATATAAATTTAAATAAATATTTCATTTCATCCAGTGGTAATTAAACCCACAACCAGTCGCGTTTACATCCCCACTCTTGTGCCCTTGCGCCATGACTAACTAACCTTAGAACTTTAATGAAATAAAAATATTTTTAACAGAACAAAAAAAAAATAACATTTTAAACCTATTTCAGTTCATCTGAATAATCAATAAATATTGTTTTCATCAATCGGCCACAAGCATTAATAAACCTTCAAGAGTCCCCGTTTGTATTGAATCCTCAAGACGTTTAATTAATTTCAATAACTGGAATTAAAATATAGAATATAAACTTTAATGTGGTTGTAACTTTGTTGTTTACTTCTCTTTTAATAATAGGATATAGTAGTAATTACAACATATTTAAAAAAAAAGACCACTTGCTTAACAATTTTTACTACTACAATAATAAGTACTAAATAAGAAATGAATGCATATTGTCCTCGAATTCACTAAACACCACAATATATATGCTTTAAAAAAATATTTTTATGTGTTCATTGTTATTACATACAGTTACTGTATAACCGAAATTGGGGTGTATTTTGTTTGTGTTTTCCTCATTTGCCTCTCTGAACGAGCGTCTGTAAGTTTTCTACGGCAAGACTCTTTGAACTGAATAAAGTAAAGCGAAAACAACTTTGTAAATAGAAGACGGCAATATCAAAAGCCTTTTAACTGTAAATAAATATTCCTGTTCGTGTGATGCGAATTTATTAATTTTTTTCAAGCTTCACGTTGTACCCCGCTCATAACAAGGTAGACAGAGGAAACCTGTAAACCTAGTGTTAAGACACTCCGTTCCACATTAAGACACTTCCGTTCCCACATTCCGCCGAATTGGTCAGTTTAACGCAAAGAAATGAAAATATCAAATATTTGATTGCCCCGATTGGGAATCGAACCCACAGCAGACGCGCTTACAGTCACAAGGTTACGCCACTGCGCCACGACTGGCCTCAAGTAATATAATGTTAAATATACATATGTTTTTTAGTAATTCGGCAGAAAGTGGGGAACGGAGTGTCTTACACTAGGTTCCCTCTACTGACCCTGCTGTGTGCGGGATATAGCGTGTAGCTAATTTACTTATTTTTTATGTTTTTTAGTATAGTGCTGAACGTAGTATTTACAACGATATATACGGTCAAAATTGTTCTTTGATACTTTCTTGATAATGACGATTTTTTTCAAACATCTATGAGCATATTTAATAGTATCTTTAGTAAATAATAAAACATAAGATATTCATTTATATATAATAGGTATTTTTATAATATAAGGTATTTTCTGTTTTTGATCTTTTGAATTTATATAATTTTTATTAGGCGAATAAAAGACTACAAAAGGTAGAACTTGTACAATTCTTTGATTAATGGTGTTTACACTCGTATTTTTATTGAATTATGTATAAAAACAAAATTTGGAATGATGATTAATTACATTGACCTCCTTATTCCCTTAGTCAAAATATATTTAATTACGATTTCATCTGTGACTTCGCTCTTTTCGAAAAATCGACAATATAACGCGAAAAGAATTCATCAATTCGAACCAGTACCTTCTGAGATAAGCGCGTTCAAGCAAACAAACCCTTCAGTTTTATTATATTAGTAAAGATACGGCAGCTGACAACGTAATATTATTATCGTACATTCTATGGCTTCATATTACGTCTATTCTAGACGTGGGTTAAAATGTGCATTGGGTAAGAAAAAGTGTTTATATAAGTAATGATGCAGTTAGTTTGAAATATATTAACTTAACAATAAGAGTGCTTGTTACGTATTGAAATAATAAATATTGATGTCCTTACAAGTTTATTTCGTGCGAGTCGGACTCGCCCTCAGTGGGCGAGTACCGTACCAATTTTAGGATTGTAGGTCAACGGTAAGTACAACTTATTTGTATTGCTCACAAATTTAAGTTTGCGGGCATACACACTCATTTTGCATGAAATTAACGGCAAATATAAGTTGGTAATATTTTTTATTTACAAAATACCTAAAAAAATACTTTTCTGATCTTCCTTTATTTATATTGTAAGTTCTTACTTCGTGCCAAATTTCATAACGGTAGGTCCATGAAAAGTAAACTAAAGGTTTATCACGTGACGAATTTCATATAAAATGCAAATCGATCAAAGCAAAATCGAAGCATTGTTCGAGCTCGATCGAGCTAGTATGTTTTGTTTGCATTGACTTAAAGCTTGATTTCATCTGTACTTAATGGTATCATAGACCTGAATATTTGATATTTATTTCAGCTTCATTACAACACACTAACTCGAGATAAATGGTCTTGACAGACGCACAGACGAGCAACAATATAATCCTGTAAGGGTTCCGTTTTTACTTTTTGAGGTACGGAATCCTAAACATCAAAGCGAACCGTAGCAATGCAAGCAGTTATCGATTCGTGCACGTGAAAAGTTTTGCTGATATATAATTGATTCTTCGATTTCTCCAATAAATGAAAATTTATGGGAAACAGACAATAAATCAAGTAGATACTAAATCTAGTGCTTAAGTACCGAAAGATGCTGTAAGGAATGATGTATATCAAATTTTCTGAAAAAACAATGAAAATTCGAATCGAAACAGAAAAAAATTGTCGTAACGGAAATGAAAATATAAAATGTTGGGCTAAATTAAGACGGGACTGACTGACTCGTTTGCCGCCCTCTGATGGACATTTAACTTCACCGAATAGGTTTGCGGTATTAGAAATGGAAACTAATTATTTTTTATGGTCCTCGACTTTAATGGTTCCAACGTAATTGACAAAAATAATTTGTAATATAGTATGAGCACTTTAGAAATGAATTAAATCAGCTTCACGCTGTACACTGTTCCCGCACACAGCAGGGTAGGCAGAGGGAACCTAGTGTTAAGACACTCCGTTCTCCATTTTCTGCCGAATTCTGCATTGCGTGTTGAGTGGCAGAACTCAATAAAATTTTTTTATTAATAATTATTTGTATATTGTTCTTAATTTTAAGTAGGTTATTAAAATTATTTGTGTTTTTTATATATTTTTGGAAACAACACTTAACTTTGGACGTTATACAATAGGGGGCTAAAATGTTTTTAATGCCAGACCAAATTGATTACTGCAAATTTTAATGTTATTTTTATGGCTAAAATATAAATATTGACATTGCGTGATGAATATTGGAAGCCTCTCTCACAATAAATAAATAATTATTTCAAATAATGAAATTGACGGAATTAAGTTTTTTTTAATTTGTTTTATTATCATGAACTTCGAAGTCATACGTTTTATAAGGGATAAATACAATTAGATTAGCTCAATGGAGATCTTGTTATAAACTTGTGGAAGACCAGAACATTTTAAAAAAAACAGTATGAAATGATCATGAACGAATATCTGGTGATATTAACATTACAAATAAAATATATTAACATTAAATTCGTAAAATTGAAATTTAAATTTGTTTACACGACCTTTTCATACATTCAAATGAAAGTTTTGTTTCACTGTCAATTAAGTTCCCTGAAAGCCTTAGCAGCCACCGACCGTGGTTTCCTTTAATATTTGAACAGCTCCCGCGTGAAGCTAAAACAAGAGAATACGTGATGAAAGGAATAAAACGGTTTTCATATACACGAACAGCGTTCAAGAAAATGTAGATCTTATCCTATGGGAATATGAGCTAGAGCTCTTATTCGTTTTTGTAAATGTATCCAGGTAGCTACTGCTGCGGTATTCACGAGGGAGGTGTCTCAAACGTATCAGAAAAGTGAGTAACACCGTACATTTGTAACATCGATCTTCTTGATTAGAAAAGTTATCCTTACCTAAAAACATACATTGTTGTAACAACGTTCGAATTTGTGAGGAGATTATAAGTACTTTATTTTTTAATTCATTTTATATATTGTTAGACGTTGACGATGTGAGAATTACAGCGTAAATTAAGTTTTTTTTAACTTAGTTTAATTACAATTTTTTATTTATTTCTTTATGTAAATATAATCATTATCACGTCGGTCAAACAGTGAAGTTTCTAACCAGCACGAACTACCACGATGAAAAAACACCAAATAAGCAACGAGATTATTTTATAACTTTATATAATCATTTAACTAACTCATTATTATTTTTAAACAATACACGGTTTAAAGCATCTTTTTCAGTGCCCTACAAAAGAGAAGTTGCAAACATTTATTCATAAACCATTAAAATTAACTAAGTTTTTCTTTTATTTTAGCTTTCAAAAGTTTTCTCAACAATAAAGGTAATCAGAAAAAGCATGTTTCGGTCTTTTGTCTTCTGTTGCGCGTCGTTTTATTCAGTCCTCGTTATTATGTTGCGTTTAGAACATTATGAGCTTTCATTTCTTTTAATTCAAAAAAAAAAAAATATATATATATTTATTTATTTATTTATTTATTTATTTATAGAACACCAACACAGCTTACACTAACAAGATTAGAAAATACAGAGTACAAAACTTAATACAAAAAACCAAGTGCAGCCACAATTATAGGTGTTGACGGCATGCTAGTTTTACACCTACAGTATAAATATTATATTAAAAATATATCTGTAAAATTATATAAAAATAAAATAAAATAAAAGCTAATTGCAAATACACAAGATCAAAAGGTTAAAAAAATAATAATAATAATAATAGCAACGAATTAATAATCAGCAGACATGGTTACTTAGATCTCAAGGACTCCAGTATTCTGTCACGAAATAAGGGCCGTTTATCAAAGAAAATGTCAATGTCTACCTTTTTGGATATACTGTTAAAATGTGTAATGATACGATTTATTGGAGAAAATTTGCCTAAGTTTGTAGAACTTGTAGTTGTGGTAAATAGGTCGTACCTACAACGCCTAGGTAATTTGGCTGGAGCTGGAAAACGCAGTGTTGATAAAAGTTATATATATATATATATATATATATATATATATATATATCAAAATGAATTAATAGTTGGATAAAAAAATCGGTGATGTCACATTGTTTTTAACTTTCTCTTTAATCTTACATAATATCTTGATGTATCTTCTAAAAGCATAAATGACTTAATTATTTTCTCACTCGTGGACACGGATATGGTAAATTGTGTAATTTATAAATTTTACTATAACAAGTATTAATATGTTGTATGTAATAAAAAATCTGCATCACGCTGTATCCCGCACACAGCAGGGTAGGCAGAGGGAACCTAGTGTTAAGACGAACAACTGAGTGTTAAGACACTCCATTCCAGTTGAAATCTCATTTCGTGTCTCTCAGCATTTCGTGTAAAGTGGCAAAACTAAACGCCGCATTATGCGCGAAGATACCGGAGCGAAGAAATGAAAATGTATATTTAAATAGATATTTCACTTCCTAGAGTGGAGATCGAACCCACAACCAATTGATTTTGCAGTCACACTTTGTGCCTCTGTGCCACGACTGGCCTCGTGTATGTCTTGTATGTAACACACATATAAAATATTCATATTTATAATTTTAGATGTTTTAGCTCACGTTGTACCCTACATATAGCAGTGTATGCAGAGAGAACTCTGAGTGTTAAGACAATACGTGCGATCCCCACTAGTGGAAATTAAATGAATATTTCATTTTCTCTAATGGGTATCGAACCCACAACGAGCGTTTACAGTCACATACTCGTGTCCCTGCGCCAAGAATGGCCTTCATTAAGTAGCATCAAATTTCCTATTTTACTAAACAAATAATTTAATTTATATGCGATAAAAGCAGCAGAAAATACAAACATTGTTCAAAAGCAACATTGAAGCTTTGAAACAATAGCTTTTATACAACCACGTGTAGGTGTTATAACATGTATATGGTTAGTGCGGACCGTGAGCAACATAAAGGCCGAACCGTAGACTATTGAATTCAAATGTTAGTTAGTATTGTTATTGTATGTCTCATACACTTTGGAGTAAGCGTATAATGGTCTCATCTTATTTTTAGATTTATAATAGAGAGCTTAATGTTACAAAAAGACTTTCTATCGAAAAAATCAAGTTAAAAACAAAAAAAATATTTATTTCGACTCTAGTAAAGAAGTCTGTTATAATAATAATATTTATTAAAAAAAGGTATAAAATTTTTTACGTAACGGGATTTGAACGCACGCTTCTTTAGAAACCGTCCAAGCGCTTTGACCAACTAAGCCATACGTCCTTATCTAGCTACTTCGAAATTTTTATGTGCTTGATAAAATTTAGCAGACGTTCATAATTTAATACGTTTTCTTAATAAGTATATTTCTTTACTAAGTGTGGAATAACACTTTAACGCTGTTGAAAAAAATCTACTATATTAAAAACACGATCAAGAATATATTTAGATAAAGAGATTGCTGAATGAACCCACAACCACGTGTTGACAAATCCCAAATGCACTACAAAACATATCCAGTAATTACAGGCAACAATGACGCCAGTCGTTGCGCAGGCAAACAAAAAAAAAGCAATTACATAAAATGCTATAAAATTGTCTTTTTACATTATTAATATATACATTAAATCAATGTCACATTGGACGTCAGTATTAAAACATCAGCAAATTAAAAAGAACATTTCACGTAGCATGCAATACTTTTGTTTTATATTTTATATTGTGCATCAAGCCACTAACTACTAAACCTCAATGTTTTAAAACTTTTAGAATAGAAATGGTTTTTTTTTGTTATTTATATTTTTATTTAAAAAGTACTCTAGATTGACGTGTACGTGAGGCCACTCGTGGTACAGGGGCGTTCGACTGTAGGCATGACAGGATGTAGATTCGATTCTCACTCGAGGAAATTAAATATTTAATATATTTTTTTTCCTTGCCCTGGTACCGAGGCAAAGCGCAATGCCTCCAGAATTCGGCGGAAAGTAGGAAAGTTTTAATGGAAACAGAGTGTCTTCAGATTCCCAAGTTCCCTTTATTCCCTTTCCCTTTATCTACCCTACTATGTGCGGGTACAGTGTGAAGCTGCAAAAATAAAAATAATTTGAAACCATTTACTGATATTGATTTCATTACTATAAAATAAAGTATTATTTTTGAATATTTTCAAAAAACATTTAAGAGATTCTTTGTACTTATACACTAGAGATTGTCCTCAGGCATCAGCAGTTTTAAGTGCTTAAAAAATCCTATCGCAACTGCACTGGTTGCTTTTCAAATAATATGATGCAAAAACAAATTAATCGAACTAATGTTTAACCGTAACTTACTTATTACACATTACTAAAACATTGATGTAATTAAAGATTACAATATATGTAAATGAACATAAAAAAATGTACCTAAATATATTTGTTTCAATTAGGTAAACTTATGTTTAAGAATATCAGATTTTAAAATATTTTAAAATTAAGAATTCAATAAGGAATTATAAATATCAACTGTTAATGGCCGACTGAACAACTATTTTAGATTGTACTAAATTAGAAATAATGTCAAACACATAATACATGTATAATGTTTTTAAAATCACGTTGTATTTCTTAATCAAAATAAAAAATTGAGACCATTTACGATATTGATTTCATTACAAAGTAATAACGTATTTATTTTTTAATATTTACAAAAGGCATTTGCTTTAGAAATGTTGATTATTTGAAAAATAATATTCTACTTCATCACAATTCATTCATCATCATCATCATCGAGGCAAATCACGAGAGTGAGATGTCGAATTTCTCCACTCAACACGCAAAGCTTCCAGATTTCGGCGGAAAATGGGGAACTAAGGTATCTTAGTTTGAACGGATTGTCTTAACACTCTCTCTGTCTGAAAAAACAACATAACTATTGGATCTCCAAAAAACTCCATTGGCTTAAAAAAATAATGAAACCAGATTTCAGATTCAAATATGGAAGAATTATGGAATAGTTCACATTATATAATTGTGTATAGAGTAGAAACCTATAAATGTATTGAACTCCCAAGTCAAGGCTTCTGTCAATCCGATTGTAACACTTTTGAAGCGTCAGTATTAGAAGCTTAAGTAGTTTATTTCTAGAAAAGTATATTAGAAAATATCTATTGAGGAGATTTCGTATAGAACATAGATAACAACCAATTCGCCTGTTGATTATTTTATTACCAAAACATTTTTTATTAACAAAAAAAAATAACTAAAATGAAAACAAACACTTGTCTTTTTTTTCAGCTCCACGCTGTATCCTGCAAATAGCAGGATAAGCAGAGGGAACCTAGTGTTAAGACACTACGTTCCCATTAAACACACTTTCGTCTCCCACTTCACTCTCGTTGTCGTTTGGCTGGTCTTATTTTCGTTGTACTAGAAAATAATTAATATTTCATTCCCCCGAGTGGGAATCGAATCCACGTTTACAGTCGCACATCTGGGATATTGCAAAGTTTTTTTTTTAAATATTTAATAATAATAAATTTATAACAGATTAAATCTCTTTATTTTACTTAACATAAACTTAATTGCTTTCAAAATATAATAAAGACTGATAAAATAAAAAAAACGAACTATTTTCTCTGTCAAATGATGATTGTATTCTATGCAAGTTCGTGCGCAAGCGCAGCGCTAAATGACTAGCCCTATTGTATCGCATATTATGTGATTGGTGCGCGGAATCCGTGACCTGAATGCGTTATACCAGAAGAGAAGACCTTTAGAGCTTTGTTTCAGGTGGAAAGGTCAAATCAAAATGACGCTTTAAATAGTTGTTTCGGATAATAAGGACAATGAAGAACGCAGTGTCTTAACACTAGAAGCCCTCTGCCTATCCTGCTGTGTACGGAATACAGTGTGAAGCTGAATAATAAAGACCATACTGAAGTGATTTTGGCGTATGGAAATTGATGTCGATTGTTCGGATCGATTAGTTTTAATTAAAACAAACTGATCGATATGTTGAAGGTTACCTTGTCATGTATTCGTTCCTTTTATAATTTTATTCATAAATGTATTGACGTATACCTAATTTATATATTCTATTGACATTTTTAAGAGATTTTATTAATCAAAACGAACAATAAAAAAATATATTTTAGCATTTAACATTTATTCCAAGGATTGGATTAAAAAATTGTAATTATCTTTAGTTATATTATATTCACAATAATTTCAAAGTTTAATTAACCTAATATATTATACACAGATACACTAAACTAAAATATATTCAAATATGTTGAGCAAAGATGAAGCTCTACAGGATTTTATCTCCTTCTTTGAGACTTAACTTACGCAAAAAATGAACTAATCGAAAAATTTGAACTTACTTACTTCTGTTATTGCTTTAGTTACTGTTCCTGGGACATTTTTCTAGAAAATAAGGTTTATCCTCCTCTCTCCCTCTCTCTCTCTCTCTCTCTCTCTCTCTCTCTCTCTCTCTGTCACTCTGAGTGAGTCAGTAATAACTAGATCTTTGGCTACCGTAATTAACAATATTGCGCGAATGCAACTTTTATAAATTATCACTTCTATCATAGTAACTTATTATTTATGTTTCTGTGTCATAGGCAAGTCAACTTAGCGTGCGGCTCTATAATTATTAAACAATGGTTACATGTCTATGCAAAGGATATTCTGTTAATCGGCATCATCATCTGTCTATATTCGAATTGTTTGGTTTTTTCATACAAATTAATGTCTAAGGCCTTTATAAGTCAATCTCAACGCTGAGATCGATTTTGAAACGCCGTTATCATTTATAAATCTATCAACATGCATGTTTATAATAACTTATTCAAATTGAGGGCACAGTTGTGCTGCATGGTTTGCTTACGTTCTCCGGTAGGTACCGTAATTTTATAGAAAATATTTAAAATTTCAAAGTTAGAAAAAGATCATAAAATCAAATTTCCACAACCATCTACCATCAGCTAACTTTAGTGAAGACTCGTTGACTGTAGTGTAAAGGTTTGTAATCACTATTTAGATTGTTTTACATTTTTCATACTATGAATAGGTTCTTTGTCTATAAAACTTATAAAATTGAATCTAGTAGAGTTTTTAATAACCCCCGATTTAACGATAAAGTTTATGTTTCACTCCGATCCAGAAGTATAGAGCGTAGCCTCGAGTTAGTTACTTGATACATAATAATTATTTTTAACCTTTATATTTATATATTTTTTATATTGGTTTTAAAAATAAACGTTTTATTTTTAATAAACATTTGGCTAAAGTCTATCGAATATATTTTCACATATTATCTAGGTAATTCATGCAATCATCAATTTGTATTAAATTATGTTTTGATAAAAAATAATCATTCAGCGAAATTATCTTCTACGTCAATGTCAATTGAATTTTCTCGAAGCCAATTCGATTTTCAATTGAGCGGAACGTTAGGTGCGATGAAGTGAGTATAAAAAGTATGTGTATATTTTTTTTTATTTTAAAATTATTTATTACATAATTACGATATTTTTTCAATTATATGTTTATTTTTAATAATTGTACAATAACATTTTTTTGTTTATTATATGTTCTTTTAGCTTCACCTGTATCACGCACAAAGTAGTAGGCAAAGGGAACCTGGGAACGTAGCGTTAAGACACTTAGAGAAATGAAATAAGTTTTCATTTCCCTGGATAAGGAACGGATTTCACAATAGTCGCGTTTTTTGACTCACGCCTGTGCCCTTGCGCCATAACGAACTAAATATGCTATGTATGTCATAACTAATAACTCATACGTGTATTTTTATAAATTTAAATAATCATAATCAGAGGCCGGCGTGGCGCAGGGGCAAAGTGAGACTATAAAACCCACAAGGTTCGATCCCCACTCGAGGAGATGATGATCTTAAATGTATATTTGCATTTCTTCACTCTGGTGTCGAGGCAAAGCGCGGTGTTGAGTTGTGCCACTCTACACATAAGGCCTCAAAAATTTAGCAGAAAATGGGAAGAACGGAGTGTCATACACTAGGTTACTACTCTGCTGCATACCCTAATCATGTGAGATTTTCATTTATGTTTTTAAAACTAAACACAAAATTGTTCACATTTTAATAATATAATATGCATTTAATCTTCTCTGTGTTTGTTTTTTTACTCGACTGAGTTGTTGCGTTGTAGTTAAAAAAGCATGTTAAGTTAGATAATTCGTTTAAATTTTTTTTAGCAATGTTTAAGAATTTTAATGTAGGAAAAGGAATAATTTACCTATTTCATTTATACATTATATAAAAGTGAGACACTTTGTTCCCTACTTTCCACCAATATCTTTGAAGCTTCTTCTATTCAGCACACAATGAGTTAAGTAACGGAACGCAACGCCGGGCTTTTGCCAGAGCGAAGAAAATGGTAATAATAATAAATAATAATTAATTTCTCCGAGTGGGGATCGAATCCACAATCGTCGAGTTATAGTCACAGCCCCTGCACCACGACTCAACATTTCTACTGTAACTAAATTTTATATTCACATCCACTCCATTTACATATCGCATATTTTGTCTTTTCCCTATATAGATACTTTCATGCACTACCATAAGTTAGCTGAAAAAAAAATCTCTTTAAGAGAAAAGCCCACCGAGGCAAACTTTTTTTTCTGTTAAATGTAAACGATTTTATATAGATTTCAATAAAGAATAATCTAATAGCATGTAGACATGATTTAATATAATTTTAAATTTCTGTGACATAACTATAACGACGTTAATTATGCAGATGACACTCCGTATGGAGATGTCAATACGTGCTCTGCATATTGATGTTATAACATAAAATCGAAGTGATGCAGCCGTTTAGTTAACACATAAATCATTCACAAGTTAAATTACACGGAAGAGGTTATAAATAACACTGTATATTTACGTCACCATACTGTGATACATTAAATTATTTCAATAACAAAATATTTTATATATAGATATAAAAGTATTTTTAAATTAAAGGGAAACACTAAAAGTAAAATAAACTATATGTTATTAAATTTTTATTGTGTATTTACGGGTGTTTTAATACTGTAAAAAGATATAAAAATCATATAATAACAGTATAGGTAGAGCAGTGTATACGAAGTAAATAGGATCACTGACGTCGCTCCATTAGAACCAGAGTTACAAAAGCTTGAGGAAGTTAATTGAATAAAAGCTGCGTGCGTGGGAATGGAGTCAAATCCAGTTTATACTAATAAAACTTGGTGAACGCTGTTAAGTTTATTAAAGAAATAAATACTAAAGAGCAAGTGCTCCTTATTAAATTTACGCAAGTACAATATTTTTTTTCACGCAGCGTCTAGCAAGTAACAAGGAAAGCAGTAGGAACTTACTGTTAAGACACTCCGTTCCGCACTTTCGAGTGACAGTATTCAACGCCGCGCTTTTTCTTTGGTACCAGAGCGAAGAAATGAAAATATATATAAATAATAATTATAGAGTGGGAGTTAAGCCCACAACTTGTCCTGAGCGTTTGCAAATCAAACACCCTGTGCCCCGACGGCCTTAAATAATTCCTAATGTCAATTTGATAAAATAGAACTTAAAAAAATAGTTAAGTTATATATTAAGTTTTAAATAATTTTATTTAACTTCATATATAACATTGGTATATAACATTGGTTGAGGCCAGTCATATATATAACATTGGTTGAGGCCAGTCGTGGCGCAGTGGTACAAAGTGTGACTGTAAAACTGACTGGTTGTGGGTTCGATCCCCACTCGAGGAGATGAAATATTTACTTAAATTTATATTTTCATTTCTTCGCTCTGGTGTCGAGGCAAAGCGCGGCGCTGAGTTCACTTGAGCCACTCAACACGCAATGCCTCCAAAATTCGGCAGAAAGTGGGGAACGGAGTGTCTTAACACTAGGTTCTCTCTGCCTACCCTGCTGTGTGCGGGATATAGCGTGAAGCTAATTTAATTTAATTTTTAATTTATAATATTGGTATTTCAATAAATGTAGATCACTCATCGATCAGATATATTTAAATTACTTATTTAGGAGGTAATTTTAGGTCTGACCTTTAACAGGAAAAGACTTTATGCTTATAGAATGTAAATATATAATATTTATGCCAATATGTTACGTTATACTCATATAACATCGTCATTGATTGATTTTTAAAAAATATTAAAAATAAAGATTCTTAGGATGTTAAAATTTGATTTAGTTAAAGAAATATTCATATTGTACAAAACACCCAACCAATAGAAATATAGCGATTGTGAAAGTTGATACAAATCATGTTAAAAATAATCCTTTAGTTTAGATGGATGCCCGGCCATTTTTAAAAACCCTTAGTTATCTTTAGAATGTATCAATGTCACAGCCTCCTTGCGCGGCTGTCGATAAATATAGACATTTGTAGTATAACAGGGTATCCACCCACAGGATCGTGTCTAATCACTCTGTTATCTATTTGACCTACCCGATACTCAGAACGCTAAAAATAACTTTTTTGGGTGTGTCAATAACAATGATATAATATTTTAAATAACAATAATATAATATTGTAACATTTTTTTATATACAACAACTGATATGCAGTCTCTTTCCAATATGACTAATTTATCCTAGGCTTGACCAAAGCCTTCAGGTAAAATTTGAAATAAATAATAAAATAATTTCGGCCTTAGAAAGGTTTGTTTTTTAAATTTGCGTCACGCGTATCCTGCAAACACGCAGCAGGGTAGGCAAAGGGAACCTAGTGTTGATTCAACGCCGCGCTTTGCCTGAACACAAGGGCGAAAAAGATGGAAATATTAAATATTTTGTTTCCCCGAGTGAGAATTGAATCCACAACCTG
The DNA here is from genome assembly GCA_030704555.1 of Heliconius charithonia. Lineage (NCBI taxonomy): Eukaryota > Metazoa > Arthropoda > Insecta > Lepidoptera > Nymphalidae > Heliconius > Heliconius charithonia. The sequence goes on along the minus strand of CM060827.1, from coordinate 12,352,839 downwards.
TCGCGTTTACAGTTACATTTTGTGCCCCTGCACCATAATTGGGCTCATATATATACAGGAACTGAAATATTTTTAGTGAAACCTAGAAGTTTCTAATTTTTCAAGCTCTGTTTCAGGCTTTGCCAAGTCGATCCTAGAAGTCTATCTGTACTTGTATTTGTGTGCGCTGACAGCGTACTTTTTGCGGACTATGAAGGTTTCGGAAGTAAGTTACGTGCATGCAACGTACACAGTCAAAAAACATACAAATAAATAAATCGAGTATAAGAATGCAAATAGAATTTTCTTCAACTCGAAGATGTGCTCGACCTTCACCAATCTTTAAGACAAATCTGTGTAATCATTTTACATAATATTGAAGAGCAATTAGACTGCTAAAATTTAAATAAGAGCTAAATGGAAAAGATCTAACGTATTGTGCAATTTTAAATTTCATATTTCCTCACCATGTGAGAACAAAGACTTTTTTGACATTTTTTCCGCAACGCGGCGTGTGTCGTAGCGGGATGTAAACCCGCGCCTCTTAGAAATCCAACGACAATATTAAAACAATAAACATTAAAATTAGAAAATGAGGTTATGTCATACAAAAGCTAACAAACTATAATAACTAATTGAAGTTTAATTGGTCAAAATCCCATTTCATGCAATTGAGTTTCGACGTTTGCCTAACCAAATAAATCTCTACTAGGTTTCACGAAAATTCTATAGTCTAAGACCAAAATTCCAAAATGTCACGTTGAGTTTCGACTTGAGTCAAACATAAGAAGTTTCGAGGGTACACTCTGCATATAAATAGTTGATAAGTAATTAAACATTTTGCCATATTCATTTCAGAATTTAGCTCACTCGCCCTGATTTTTATCACTTCATTTTTCATTGTTTTTTTTTATTTCAAACCCAGATATGAGAATTTTTCATTCAATATTTTTTTGTTTAGATGAAATGTAGAGTTCCTTTTAAGCTTTAAAATAAGAGTAAAAAGTTAATACGTGACGTATTAAGTGAAAGTTTTTATAAAATGATATATAACATATAAGTAATGTTGGTACTTATTTCGCTTTATTTTGACATCTTTTTATCGTAATAAACACGTAAACAAAATAGTAAGCTAAGCTAAGCTTGGACTGTATTATTCGTTATTTGTACTACAAAAATGTATATATTATTCATTTTTAGACAAAAGATTTATAACCACAAATTTTGTTCCCAAAATCTCTTTAAAAAGAAATATTATATTTAAATGTCATTTGATAAAAGTATTTTCTTTTCTTAATTAATTTTATTCTAATTAAAAAAATCTGTCAAGCACGAGTCGGTCACGGCTCCAAAGAGTTTTATACCAATTCCATGATTGTAGTCATTTGGAACGTAAGTTATGCTCGTACTAATAATACAACTTACTTTGTATTATGATTGATTTAATGATTATTTTGTACGATATACCTAAAAAATACATTTTCAGGATATTTTCAACGAGGCCAGTCATGGCGCAGAGGCACAAAGTGTGACTGTAATCTGTAATCGACTGGTTGTGGGCTCGATCCCCAGATACACGTCTTCACAGACATTCAGCCAGACAAATAAACAAGGTGAACCTATAATATTCACTTCTGTTTTATTTTAAAGTATGAACTATCTTTTTCTTTCTTAACATAAAAAAGAGGAAAAATTATAAATAAATTTTCAAAAACATTGTGACCTTTTAATAAATATGCATATAAATCATTGACTCTTAGTGTTTTATTTTATGGAAATGTAAAAGTAATAAAACATATTTATGTTATAAAAATTATCTCCATAATAAAAAATATTTATATTCAGAAGATAGTAATACTATTTCATTAGTTGATTTTACAATTTCTTAATTTAACTTTGAGTAAGACAATAAAATAGACATAATTTAGAGGATAGCCTGAAGTACTCGTGTTTAAAAAAATGTAAATTAGTACTTTAATCCACTTCTTTTTTCAAGAAAATAGAGATTCTATATTTGTCAATTATATACAAAGGTTCTTTTAAGCTTGCCTCTCGATTTTTCTGTCATTTGTGGATCGATTTATTTTTTTTTTTATTTGAAAGGGCGTAGGATCATTTAGGTGTTTTTTATACGTTAAATGGATATTAAAAGAAACTAAACTAAGTTTAGAGTAGCAAAGATTTACTTTTTTAAATTAAAATATAAAATAATCGCTCTTTAACCGACAGGTAGAAATTACCATAGTAATGATTTTTTAATTATGACTTGATGAATCTGAAGATTGAGATCTGAAGATCCAGTACATACCTACATAGTAAAAATATAAGAGGCTATTATTGAAGTTTATGAAATTTAAAAAATAATCCGTAATTTTTTGTGACAATGTTATTTAACGTGCTATTGTCACACCATAATTAAGATGAACATCTTTAGTTATTTTATGACTATGGAGATATTTTTCTTAAGGAAACTATGTATCTGAGTGAAAAACAATATTTATGTAAATACAAACTTTTAATATAATATTAGATATTTTCAGTAATTGTAAGGTAGGATATAGCATATATGCGGTAAGAAATGCTCTAAATTTTAAAATTATAGCCGATCAGGTGCACGTCACGCCTGACTAACAACAGTTAAAAATAGGCTGACATCCAAAGATGAGTTTATTAAAATTTACAACAATAAGAACCATCAACCGGTGCTCGTTTCGGATCAAGTAGAGTAAATTATTTGCATTTCTAAAATTAAAAATTGCATTAAAAAACAACAATATAATGTCAGTTTCTTAAGATTGAACAAAAACGCGTTCTTGTAGAGCAAGTCTTATCAGAAATGTCTATTGCACTAACAATCATAACTTTCAACTTAAATACGATATATTTACCTAGTTCAGATGATCATAAACGAATCACCTATGAAATATTGTAGCTCTTGCAAGAGTTACACCATTGTTTTCACTCCACTGTTTCTTTCTTCATGCATAGTCTTCAAAACAATATATATTCCACACTAACGTTTCTCTCCGAGTGGATGATCAACGATCTCCGTAACAGTTACACACAGAAACGTACACGAAAACCGCAATATCAGAACTCCTTTCACTTGAGCACCGCACACCAAAATACACCTTCTAACCTGGCATGATTACTGCAACTCTACAAAATTCAAGCACGCCGGCCGTCTAGATCGGTATCACAGCCGCTTTGCGAAATTAACACTGTATTCGAAAAGCTGAAGGCTTTTTAAATAATAAGATTAGACGATTAAATAAATAAACTAGGTGTTTCTGTCATATGGTTTGTTTACACTGATAATGTGAGCCGCGACGCAGCGCTGACGTAGCGGCGTAGAGTCCACGTCGGTCGGCGACCGGCTGCCTAGTGGCTAGTGCTGTGCCCCGCGCTCGGGCGCCGGGCCGGTGTCGCGGTATTCGCGCCACGCGCCGCTCACTTACGACGTTCCGTCTCTACTGCTGTCGTTTCCCCCGAAGTGTTGCGATCGGAGACGAACTCGTCCGAATCGGAGCCGGTTGCCGCCAAATCGTGTTTTCCTTCACGCTCGCACCGCTCTCAGGGGCCAAGAAAGCCATTCCGAAGAGAAACTAGAAAAGTGGAACTGTGAGTTTTCATAATCGCATGCAATATATTAAACGTTACGGTTCGCCTTTATTAGTTTTGGTTATATAATTTTGATCTCAAGTAAATATTGAATTATAAAAATTACTTTTTATTATATTTTTACGAGAGAGAGAGCCGGTTCATTATTTTTTAGTTGATAAATGCTCTGTAAAAAATTTTCTCCTCTTTACCAGATAAATAAAATCTTAAACTCATGAAAGACGTAATAATCTGACTTTTATTTATCTTCAAATGATAATAAAAAAGTAAATAATAAATATTGGGGCCTTGTAAAATATTCCAATAATTAATTTCCTACGTATCATATACGAAAATATAAAAGACAAACTTACAAAAAAAACCGTCGCTGATTGCATATTAAATGTACCTATCATAATATTATAATGTTTATATAACTTGAAACGCATAAAACATAAACTACGATAAAATGGCAAAGTTGATTTATATATTTTATTAATTTAAACATTGAATTCATTCCATAAAATTGAATAAAAACAATTTAAATAATATCTATTATAAAAAAATATTTCCATATAAATTTGATGTAAAATTTTAGAAATCTTGTCTATTCACATTATTCTACATTATAGGTTGAACGTTAGACGTGACATTCACAACTTTCAGGGATAGACATTAAAATGGAAAGTAGCGCGCTTTGCAGCGTGCTAATGGTGTGAAACAACTGAGCATATTGTCTGTAAATTCCATATAGTTTTTATATATCAGACGAAAGAGAATACAAAACTTTTACAAACATAATAAAATTTTCAATATTTTGTTTTTATATTGTCAAAGTTGAATGTTACTAGTTGGACTAGTTTGTTTCTAACCTTACAAAAACAAGAAAATGATACTTAGCCATAATTAATCTATTGTCTTGGCCATTTTGTCGACAAATATGTCCAGAAAAAACGATTTCTAACATTAATCGTGGACTTTTTTGGAAAATCTTAAATAAGAACCTAGAATGTGCTAATTCATATGACATATTAATCTAACTTTACTTCCGTATGTTAAATATGTATGTAAGTTTTGTAAATTTTGCTTCCTTGTCATTGTAACTTAAATAAAATATTCTTTATTAATTTATATCCAAATATATAAATTAACTAAACCTGTCATAAAACTTGGTTACTCTTTACTAATGTAGAGTCAAAAGCGCAAGATGTGATAATTTATTTGTTTTTTATTTACATTGATATATAAATAATAAAAATGTGTTTATTATGTTGTTTATTATTATACATCAGTGTAAGTTAAAGACGATAAAGTCGTCGTTACAAATTTCGTCAAATTTTTGGGTTAAATTGTGATTCCGGTTAGATAACATTTGACCCTATGAGTCATAATACTACCAAAGAAACGGACGCGATACTATGAATCGTCCGGATCTAGTATTTATCTTATCTTATACCATACTAGCAACAGCGTGCGTCGACTGACATGTTGAAGCTTACATTAAAATATATACAATTATTGTATTTATTTAACTTTAAATCTACTAAAGGTTGATAGTTAAATAAATTATTCGGAATAAAAAATTACGGTTCCATAACAGTTTCGCTTTTATGTCACCAGAAAGTTATCATTATGTTGACCAGCTGTAACAGATAAACACTTCAAAAAAAATTTTTTTTCTTTTCTTACTTGTAACTAAGCAATTAAAGAAAGACCCTTAAAGTATTTTTTTTTACTTTTGATCAAATATTTCTTTTAGTCTATAGATAACATACAAATTGAATTTTATTATAAACATATTAATTATTTTATTATATAAATAATACAATTTATATAAATAAATATTATAATTTATTACATAAATATTAATATATATGTATGTAGTTCATACGTTATCTTTATATCACTACCCGTATATTATAATTTAATGTAATATGTTTGAAAAAAATATGATTCATCACATCACTAACATCGTGATGCTTCCAAAAAGTTGTCCTTAGTTAATTGTTCAGATTTACAAGGCAATATTTATTTTAAAAATAAAGAATGTTTGCTAAACTATATTAAAGATTTAAATTATTACTTAGATTTAAATTTTAAATTATTATTTTTATCCGTCCGATACCAATTGTTACACCTCTATCAATAACATAAAAGTGTCTCCTTCTTGTAATCCAACCTTTTTCCTATCCTCCCTTCTTCTACCTATCCTTCCCCCTTATCTATCTGACCTATTATTAATAATACACCGCCATCCGCCGCTAGTATGAAACGATTCAACGAAAGAGACTGGATACAGTTAAGGCGCTAAACTAAACTAAACGATTTCGTTATCAAAGGTTTTACTGTTATCTTTTGTTTTTAATCATCTAGATAGTAACGGATTCGTTCTATATTATTATTTTTTAAAATAACATGTAAAAATCCATTATCTTTATTATCCGGCCATTGTGGCTGGTCATGGCGCTGTGACTGTGGACGCGACAGGTTGTTTGTGTTCGATTCCCACTTGAAGAAATGAAATGTTTAATATTTTCATTTCTTCACTTTAGTGTCGAAGCAAAAGTTGCTACGTTGAGTTCTCTGAACACAATGCCTTAAGAATTCGGCGGAAAGTGGAAAGCGGAGTGTCTTAGCGTTAAGCTCCTCCTGCTTACCCTGCTATATACGAGATACAGCGTGGAACTGAAAAACTATAGGCAAAATTTAAATCCACATTCCTTAAAGATTTCACAAGTATATAATATAGTTATACAAATAAATAAGCTCATGGCACATGTATATTCAATAACATTTTTTTTGCTAATTACACATAACAATGCTTTAAATAAGAATACGTCGTGTGGGTAAAACCATTCGAGTTTTTTTCTTTTAATTATGTTACACAAAAACTAGATTTTTCTTTTCTCCACAATAAAAACTTATTTCTCATTACCTTATGCAAAAGAAATATTTTCGCCAGCCACTATTAAACACTATAATAAGCTACCAATTTGCTATTCATGAATAATGAAATCAATAATTAATTACCTCATAGAATATTTTTATTTAGACTTATTGATGCGGATACGGAAGCAGATCTATTATGGAGATGACGCGGATGCGTGTTAATATAAAATCTACTTGGATCAGTTGTTTTATGATTAAGAAGAACGCCAGAACAACAGGTGATATACCCAATACATTTTTTTAACGAGTATCGCTTTCTCTTTTAAATTTTGTGTAAAACAAAATATTTCAATTTCTTATAAGCACAAAGTGGGGTTTATAGTACTTACTTGTCCAATCCGCTGATTCAGGCTTACATAAGCACGTGTACTCGTTTTTTACAGTGGCACGAGCGCGCTCACCACTCCTCATAAACCAGATTTCGACACTACCACTTTTTTTTCATTGCAACACATCTGAAGGAAAAACACACACACAAACAATTGTTCCGGCTAACATTGCACGCTCGACCGCTTTCGCTGTCTATGCAAACAAACACTCAGCACCGGAACGACAAAACCAAACCAAACCAAAAAAAAAATTATAATATTTCACTACGCACTTTGAGAATTATAAATATAGTATATAGTGAATGTATCGCGATGCGCATACGCAGTGCTGACGTCCGTCGCGGCGGCTTCGAGTGGTCGACCGCGTGGCACGCTCTTACCAAGACTGAAGGCGGACCGCGGCCGACCGCGACCGTCGCTCCAAGTGGTACCGGTGTGGTAGGCCACTTCGACACACTTCGAGCTCCGACCTGGTACATCTATCTATACGTCCCAGAATTGATTGTTCATTAAACGCTTGTGTCACTTTCGCCATCTGATTCTTCATTTTAATAACTGAATAATAGATGCTAATGTAGTGTTTTAATTAAATCAATTTATTATATATATATATATATATATATATATATATATATATATTATGCCTCCGTTATCACCCTGAATCACCTTCACTTTCACAAAGAAACACTTGGACGATCTAGATTTTTAAAAACTTAAAAAATACACTAATTTGCCATCAAAACGTTATTCCAGAAACGCTAGTCGAGAATAATCAATTCAATCAAGAAAATAGACCAAAAAATTCTATAGCCAAATTGTTTTGCCTAAAATTATATTAATAGTGAAGGTTGCAAAACAACAAACCGTAATTAATTTTGATTTATGACAGGAAATATTATTACAAAATGTAGTTTTTCACAATATAATGAAGTTTTCAACCTTCCTTATAATGTATTATATTAATTTACTAAATATGGACATGGACAAAAATTAAAAAAGAAAAACAACAATATACATTTTTTCAAATTAACAATGTTAGTTTTGAAATTATTTTTGGTGTTGTGCACAAATTGAAAAAAAAACTAAATGAATAAGTTGATAGTACATGAGAAATCTAATCATTTCGCTATATTATTTAAAAGACTATCTTCTTACTTCTAATCGCTGAGGAGTTGCGCCTCCATCATCATCAGCTCACCAATATCATCAGATGATGGCTACAAGAAGCAAATATATGATTATTATTATAATTATAAAAAATATATTGAAAAGTGTATTAGGTAGATACTTATGAAGTTTAAAGAGGTCATGTTTTTTTTTTTTAATTTTACTTCACACTCTGTAGAATTCGGGAGGTATGTTAACTAACCAGAGCGAGGAAATGAAAATACTAAATATTTATTTTTCTCGAGTGGGAATCGAACTCACAATCTGTTGCGTTTACGGTGGCTTGTGCCCCTGCCACACGACTGGACTCATAAAATCTTTTTAAGATAAGAAAGATTTTTGGAAAACAGGCGATCAGGACCGTTACAAATGACGAAGAAATAAAATAAATGTAAAAGCTTTTTTTTTTTGAAAGTCGTTTAAAAAGGAAAACGTTAGACACGTTCTATTCTATTATCGAAATTAAATTTGATGTGAACGGATACATCCCGTCTTTTATGACGTGAAAAGTAAAATCTCCTATATATTTTAACACGGTCATTTTAAAACAGAAAACTCGTTAACTATTCCTTTTAAAGCCCAGTCGTACCGCAGGGGCACAAAATTAAATTGTCAACGCAACAGGTAGTTAGCTCGATTACCACTCGAAGAATGCGTGATACAGCGTACGTGATGCGATACGTGCGCAATGTCTACAAAATTCGATACTAAAAAAATCCGTCTAATACTATATACAAAGTGTTTTTGTCATCACTACTTTAAATGAAAGCACAGTTTTAACTACTCTATAGAAACCTAATACTATTCAAACAAAAGATATTTTGCCAAAAATTAAAAAGTGGCATTTGAAACGATTTTGTTTGAAAAAAATTAATAAAATTATCGTTGTAAAATAAAACGCCATTTGTTAGTTGTTGTTGATGAGGCCAGTCGTGGTGCAGCAGCACGACTGTGACTGTAAAACCGACTGGTTGTAGGTTTGATCCCCACTCTAGGAGATGAAATATTTACTCAAATTTATATTTCCATTTTCTTCGCTCTAGTATCGAGGCTAAGCGCGGCGTCGAGTTCTGCCACTCATTTACACGCAATGCTTCCAGAATTCGGCAGAGAGTGGGGAACGGAGTGTCTTAACACTAAACACCCTCTGCCTACCCTGCTGTGTGCGGGATACAGCGTGAAGCTGATTTATTTATTTTATATATTTGTTAAGAATGACGCACACACAGACTATCAAAGCAACAACATCGCACACACCGTAGGTGTTGGCGGCGAAGTTGAATATTGTTTTAATTTTTTATAGAAAATAAGTTATTGCGTTAAATAGAACACATCTCTTCTATTTCAAACATCTCTTCTATTTCAGGTATGTTTTTTGACAATGAAAATGGCAGATCGGCAACGTTTAGTAATTTATTTGTAGTAGTAGATGTTTACGTTGTTGGTAATACAGCATGGATAAAAACCGTGAAATACAAAAAAAAGTCCTACGTCTAATCTGCTGTTGTTCATTATTAGGTATGGGTTTGAAATATTTTACCGTATGTGCTGCTCCCGTAAACAAAGCCCAGACGCATCCACCTTGTCACAAAAAATATGTTAAAAATATAAATTTATTGTAATAATGTAATTTAAATAATTTAAATATATAAGTAGTACAATAATGAATAAAAACAGGTGGTTAAAAGTTGAACAATTTATTAAAAACTTATTAACGTTAATGATATTTAAATTGATACTTAATTACATGGTAATTATATGTTTTGTACGTAAATTGTTATGGACATAATATGTATGTATGTATGTATGTACTGTATAATCGTAAATCTACTAAATAATAATACTTGCATTTTATAATAAAAATAAGTTGCTGGTATAGAACAGGCCGTGATCTTCGATTGTACTCTACTTTTATTTAATATGATATTTGTATGATTAATTATCGTTACTTATGTCTATTTTCCAGAAGTACTATATATACTATATTATATAAGTCGAACGGCACGACTGCCGAGTCGTACTCTTATAGTAAACGTGACAGGTTCGATTCCCACTCGAGGAATGAAATAGATATCTCTTTTATTTCCTCGCTCTGGTAATGACGTTAAAGCGCGTCGTTGCGTTCCGCCACTCATCAATTATCTCTGGTTTAGTTAAACGCTCTAATATCGGGAACTACTAGTTCATATTGGAAAACAAAAGTGTGTCGGGTAGTCCGTTTATAACGAAAGGGTGTATGTAGGCTATAAATATAACATTACATTAATAGTTTCTATGTAACCAATTATAACTGCGTTTTCCTCTATACGGAAATAAATCTTATTATTTATTTTTAAATTATTGTATAAATACTTAATAGCATTGTTGAATTTATTCCAATCAGATTTTTTACATTGTTGTTTTAACTTTCCTCTTTATCCTACACATAGCGGTGTAGGCAACCCTACCATCAAGATAAAGAAGAATCCGCTCTCCACTTTCTACGCTCATTTGAGATATAGCGTCTTGTCAGAGCGGAACTTGACTAAAGTCCGAACCCACAACAATCGCGTTTCCACCTGTTAACACTTGGACAGGGTGTTTCGGGCGAGGCCAGTGCAGTTCGCTAGTAAATTATATATATATATATATATATATATATATATTAGGCTAAGGCTAAGCTGTAAAGCAAATAGATATTACACAATTTTCTTATAATAACTCGACCTTTCGTAGTCTCATTGAAGTTTACTTTGGGATTGACAAATTCATTAAGGTAGAAACTAGAAAGAACCTGTCTTACGCTAGCAGCTCTACTCACTCGCTCAGCTTGCGTGCCCGTTTCTTTTATTATACTTCATTTTTTCCTTATTTTTGTTGGCATAGACCCTATTACCATCACTCCAATAAAAATTATGATTAAAAAGTATTCTTCGTCTATGATCTTGTTTTTATAATTTAATTTGTTTTATGTGTGTTTGTATCATTTCCTACAATGTAGAAGTTAGTATTTAAAAACTAAAAAAAAAATGAGAACAATGCGAGAGATAACGTTATGAACGCGTTTATCATGAAATGGAAATTTAATTGTTTTCAGAATTCAAATTAGCCGTAAGATATGCTCTGAAAAGTTTAGAAACTCTTCGTGAAAGTCCGGTCAAAAAAAGAGTTAAAAAAAATTAAAAATATTTATATACATATATAATACATATTAGATTGTTATCTTTATAGACGTAAAAAAATTATCAATATTAAAAAGTGTCGAGTTATTTCTATACGACTTTTAATACTTCATTAAAATATTTGAACCATCAATACAAAATTATTTTGATCTTTATATTTTAAGAATTTTAAACTTTATTGTTATTTCTATGAAGGTACTATGACTGTCTTGTTTTTCCAAACTCACGCTACATCCCGCACGCAGCAGGTTAGGCTTAGAGAGGGAACCTATTGTTAAAACGCATCGAATCCCGATTACAGCCGAATTCCAGAAGCATTGCGTTTTGAGTATAGCATCTTCTTCTTGAGAAGTGGCGGAAGTCAACACCGCTCTTTGCCTCGATATCAGAGCTAAGAAAACGAAAATATTAAATATATCATATCCTCGACTGGGAATCGAACTCACAATCTATCGCGTTAATTTCAAAACTCGTCAGATTTCTTTATTGTCACTTTATGATTCAGTGCAACTTTCTTAGAAATCCTCGTAATAACCTCGTCAGCGTCATACGCCGGTCGAGCTAAGAGTAAACAAGCAATTACTTGATATAAATCTTAGACTTGCGGTTTTCTTAGCGGGTAAGCGTCCTTGCATTTTTAATGAGGCGGTTTATTAGGTTGGTAAAGTAGAACTTATCTCATAAGAAATATAGGAAAATAAAAATAATAAATCAGCTTCACGGTGTATCCCGCAACAGAAAGGCAGAGGGAACTTAGTGTTAAGACACTCCTTTACCCATTTTCCGCCGAATCCTGGAGGCATTGCGTGTTGAGTGGCGGAATTCAACTCCGCGCTTTTGCTTCGATAGCAGAGCAAAGAAATGGAAATATAACTTTAAATAAATGTTCCATCCCCTCGCATGAGGATCGAACCCACAACTAGTTGATTTTACAGTCGCACTTTGTGCCCCTGCGCGACGAGATATATTGTTAAAAATGTATTATTTATAATTATGTTTTGCAGTTAATGACTTCAATGGAATTGTATTATATAATCACCTTAAACTAAAATGCTGCTAAAAACTACATTTTTTTTTCTAATATCAATTTAACACGCTAAAGAAAAATTTGAGTTTAACAATTATAATGTATTATTACTTCAAAAAGCAGCACGTTACAATATTAGTATGGCTGTATCGGACATTTATGAATATGGAACATCAAACAAAAAAACTGTCATGTATTTGCTATTTTTGCATACTAAGTAGTTTACATATGTATCTGTATATGTATTTGTGTTGCAATTTTTTGCAATTTCAATTACGCCTTTAAATCTTAAATAAATCAACTTCACGCTGTATTCCGTATACAGCTGGTTGGACAGAGGGAACGTAGTGTTAAGACGCTCCGTTCCCCATTCTCCGCCAAACTTTTCGAGGCATTGCGTGTTGAATGGCGAAACTCAATGTTGGGTTTCTGCCTTCGTACCGGAGCGACGAAATGAAAATATTAATTTATTTCCTTTCCGACTGTTGTGGGATGGAACCCACAACCGTCGCGTTACAGTCAGTCACACCCTTACACTCCTGCGCCACGACATCTTAACTTTAAGTTTTAAATAATGCTCATTTTGCATCTATTTTAATGTAGCCCATGAATTGTTATTATTATCCATAAAATATTAATGAATTCTATACAAAAATTACATAAATATATAAATTGATTAATTTAATTGTTTTCTTACCTCCGCCATATTATATAGTTATAAGTAAAGAGTTAAGCTATTTTAAATTAATATGAACAATGAAGGTAACCTTTGAACTGCGACAATAAAATAACGCGCAAATAGCATATACCACAAACATATAGACAGGTAGACATCTATATATATATATATAGAGGTATGAGAGATATATTAGTCGTGGCATGTAATTCCCCTGTGAATTTGAATATTCACGCCTTATTTCCGTAAGGTATCAACCCGCCTTTTACGCCACAGTGCCTTTGGGACGACAGTTTCAATTGACGTCATGGGGATTTTACAAAGTCACTATTTAAGATTATATATATATAAAATATTACAAGGATCGTATTATAGGATGAATAATATATGATAATTGATAAATGACGGTACCTCGTGTACTTTAGTAATAGACATATAAAATGTATGAAACCACAAAATATGAGTTGTTGTTGTTGTTCATTCTGACCGGATCTTATGGTTGACGAAATTTAAAAAAGATAAAAAATATATTTCTACGAATTTTTATATCAAGGATTATCCTTCTGCAAAAAAATTGCGATGTACTGACCACAGTTGCATTTGCAGAAATTTTATTTATGAAGTTATAAATAAAACTTAAGGACGTTGTGATGCAGGGACCCAAGTGTGTGATTGTAGCGCGACGGTTGTGGATTGGATCCCTACTCGAGGGTATAAACTTCGTAATATTTTCATTTCTTCGCTCTGGCATCGAGATCAAAGCCCGGCGTTGAGTTCCGCAAAAAAATAGGCGAAAAGTGAAAACAGAGTATCTTAACACTAGGTTCTCTCTAACCTACCGTCTACCGTGCAGATACAGTGTGAAGCTGATTTATAAATAAAACTTCATTAAATCACACATTTTTAATATTTTTTAAATCATATCTTAGTAGGTAAGCTGATTTTCTTTAAGCGTTGAATATTGTAGGTGAAACGTAATCATTGTAGGTATATGCTATATTGTCACGAGAATATATACATATTTACATAATTTTTTTGGTTGTCTGTTTATAGACCCATTTTCATACTTACATTTTATTGTTGTCTCGTGTTTATGTAAAAGAGTAACCAAATACTTGTTTATTTAATTTTTATTATTCACTAAAGATCCTATCTACTTTGTGGCCTATTAGTAATTCCTAGGGAAAAGACGTCGTAAAAACAGAAACAATTTACTATAAATTGTACGAGACATGCGAGCCTCGGCCTTGCCCTTTCTAACCACTCCATGGTTATGATAAGTGGCTTTTTACACGACAGTCCAAGTGTGCTGTGGTGATGCCAGCTACATCTGAAGATACGTTAAATGGGAAAAATATTTTTTTTATCATAATCGTAAAGTTTATATAACGTCACTCCATTTCCTCCGCAATTTGTGCAATGAAACTTAACACTGTAATTCATTTTGCTCCTACACGATTTGAACCCACAACCATTAGCTGTTGTAATACGTTTTTATGGTATACTTACCTTATTATACCACAAATTATGTCTCTATTTATTTCTTAACTTCACATTAATTCCTATTAACATACCTGTTTAAATAATAGGTCAAATGTTAATCGATTGAGGCCACTCGTAGCGCGGGGGCACTAGCTAGCGACTGTAATCACGACCGGTCGTGGGTTCAACCTCCAATAGTTTAAATGAAAAATTTAACATTTTTATTATCTTCGCTCTATACGCGTATATAATAATACAAAATATCAATTGGTTTGCTTACAAATCCGTGACGTAAACCGCACTGGTTGTCATTCTACATATCATGGCGGCTGGTTTGCTTGTCTTGTAGTTTTATTTTTTTGCCTTTTGTAAAGTTATTTTAAAAGATCATTTTCTCCTTTTATAAACGTTTCCTACGGCTACGCTCCGTTGTCCAAATAGAAATAATTTATAAGAGTTGCGTATGACACACGACGTTCTAAGTGCTCGAGATAACTCTGACCGCATCCACCGTGGATTAAATTGAAGCGATTAACGTGATGTAATATAACCTCTATAAATAAAATATCCAACACAGAAATATTTTTTAAATTCAAAACAAAAGTTCCTGAGATTAGCGAGTTCAATCAAACGAACCTCAGTTTTGTAATTATAAATATTTAAAGTTGAATTAGCTTCACGCTGTATCCCGCCCACAGCAGAGTAGGCAGAGGGAACCTAGTGTTAAGACACTCCATTCCCCAATTTCTGCCAAATTCTGGAGGCTATGCGTGTTGAATGGCGGAACTCAAGGCTGCGCCTTGCCGCCTGAGCAAAGAAATAGAAATATAAATTAAAATAAATATTTCATTTTCTCGAATGGGTATGAAACTCACAACTAGTCGCGCTTACAGTCACACTTAGAGCCCCCGCGCCGCGACTTGCCTGTATAATTATGGTATAAACAATTAAATACCCTTCAAAATGATAAGTAGATTGTAAATGATAATGGAAAATTCTTCTTTGAAAGCATACACGTTTTCATGTTTAATAATGGCCTTAGATGTATATATACATGTACATTCGACCTCATTAGTGATTGGATAGACATTTCATAACTTTTTAATATTGACTAATTTCTCAACTGTATCGGGGTATTTCACGTAACATTTAAATAAAACCTTGTAAAACATGTTTGTACAATTCTAATTAAACTTATATTTACAAGAATTTAAATAAATTTCTCGAAATGTTTAAATACAATTAACTTAATCAAATTGTTTTCTAAAGTTTTAAATCCAATATTTACAAATTAATGACTTGTATATATGATCTTAAAACTGCATTTATAAGAAAATAAAGAAAAAAAAAGGCGAAGCCAAGGAAAAGAAAACAAATATACAGAGATAATACTTATTTATTTAAGGTACAGATGGCCGACGCGTTATCTCTAACAATATAACAAACACCTATGTTGATTTAACATATTATATATTTACACGTACATATAGGCACTCGCAGCATCCTAGCTCTATCATCCTTAAATCATGAACATATTAAGAATAAAATAAGACTCGACACAATAACAAATATATTTACAATACAATTAATATTTTGATTTATATTTCATTTTAAAACTATATTGTATCAACACATATCACCAACGAACCTGTATTATATTTTAAAGTAAATATCACAACGATAAGAACATATTGGAGACAACTAAATAATTTAAATAAGTATACGAGAAATAAATTTGGTGATATACCGAGATACAGAATCTTACCCTTGGAACATCTTAACCTCGCTGTTAGCGCTCGCTTATACTTGTTCGTTCTAAGCTTATCCTTATAAACTATTTTACATGTTAAAGCTTGTTTGATTTACGAACTTAAACTCGGAGTTGTTTAGGAATGTATGGTATATGTACTATTTATTTTATAGAACACTAAAACGTCGGTATATTTTATTTCATTCTGTTTTTGCTTCACGCTGTATCCCGCATATAGTACGGTAGGCAAAGGGAACCCAATGTTGAAACACTATTCGTCATCTTTAGGTCAATTTTCGAGACATTAAGTACTGGATGGTGAAACTCAATACTCAATGTTACGAAAATTGTGCTTTGTCTTCCTCCGTCGCCTTTACAGTGAGACATTCCACTGCGCCACGAGGGGCTCAATATTTGAAAATCTTAAAAGAAATGAGATAATAAAACATTATCACTCGAGATTATTTAAAGTTTTAAAGCGCTAATTCTCAATCGAGAAAAAAAAAGATTTTTTAATATAAAAACACATTCGTTATTATTAACGAACGGAAATAAATGAGAACATCAGAGAAAAGTGACACAAACATGGAAAGTATACTAGAACTAATAACAATATTTGCATATCAAGTTACGCTAACCACAATATTATTATAATTAATGTTAACAAATTATATATAATTTAAAACCAATTATAAATTTTATTTATTTTATTTTATTATAGTGTCACTTTTCTCTCGAGGGCTTCAATTTTTTCATTATTTGATATGTTTTTATAATATCTATGTCGTACGGCTTCTCCTCTTTATGATGTCGATCAAAAAATCAAAATCTAATATTAATGTCAAGACCTTAAAATTATAATTTCTTGTTAACATTGACTTTTTATAAAAAAAAATAATGAACATGAATAATCATACAAATGAACGTGAATCATTACATAATGATTGATTTGATTATAAAATATATGAACATAAAAAAAATCGGGTGAATTTATTTTTTATCAACAAATATCAATTTTACGAGCAAATTGAAGTTGAAAAAAATATTTTAATATACATAAGTTAGAAAAAAAATGTTTTAATATACTATTCTATTCTTTTTTATACTAATCAGCCATTTTGTTTGCAATGAATGTGTAATGGAATTGGCTTTTAGCGTAATTTGATTAGAATTGAGCTATCGTTTTAAACAACTCGAACGCAATTCTAAAGTGATTAAAAGCCATATACAAAGACCTAGACTTTCAAAATCATTATATTTTTTTTAAATCAAGTTATGTAAGTTGGTAAAGATGGCACCATCCAATATAAAAAATGAATGTAAAACTTTCATACGCTTACACGTAGAAAATAAAAAAAAATAAGTGACTGACCAACGTAAAATATGCTATTTACACGAGCTAAGACTAAATAAAATATTTTGTAGATTTATTTTTTTTTATAAAAATAAAATGTGAGATAAAACGTCCTATAGAGATAAAATAGTGAATTCCTTTGCTAATAAAAAGCACACGTGGAGTCGAGGTGGGATACTAGTTATCTTTTTTTTATAAAAACTATACAAATTGTGGTCCCCGATAAAATAATATTTTCTCATTAACCTCACATCTTATGTGTTTTTGTAATATTATTCTTTGTTTAGTATTGTTGATCACCGTTAAATATAAATCATAGCCCTACTAACGTACGTTTCTAATTACATTCTAATAAATATGTTTCGCACCCCATTCAGTGGAAATAGTAATTTTCATAGCCAATTTTCACAAGTTTAACAAGGCGGTGTATCCAAAATACCTAAAGTCGCCTTTAAAAACACACAATTTAAGTAAGTTTGTTTCGTAGCTTATTTTTAAACATATAAATTCAGTGTAATATTTATAAAATCATTAATACCAGCGAAATTTATTTATCGATCTACACTAGATCAATGGCACAAGAATAACACCATATATAGAGACTTCAATATTATTTGACAAGCCTTTGGATTCCTCCTATAATAAGTAGAAGCTGGAGCCAATCTACATTGATACAATTATAATTACAATAGGATTTATTGTATTGGTACAGTTTCAGCCGCAAGTCTTTACCTTCAGTTGATACTTTACATAAGTAGCGCATTATAAGTCTAAAATAGATTTTCATCCATTTTAACATGTATAACATATTTACTCGACAAACGTCTATGTACAGATTCCTCCTACAACAAATGGAAAATGCAGCCAAACTATGATGTAGTTTGGCTGCATTTTCACTCAACTATAAGTATAAAAAAAGCAACGCCTAAGCTAAAACGCTGTTTTAGCTTAGTCGTTGCTTTTTAAGCTTTTTTGCTTTTTAAGTACTGCGTAAGTAGTTGCATATTCTTTCAGCTGAAATCACCATTTTAGATGAATCTTATTTATATACATCCTTCAGTGCATATGTAGTTCACATGCGGACTGCGTAGACAGGTGTCGTGGCGTCAGTAGCGGCGCGCGGCGTGGGCGGGGCGGGCGCGGCGCGGCGGCGCGCTGTCGTACTCGTAGAAGTTGGACTGCGGCCGGAACCCGCCCGGCCGCCGGCTGTGGACCGAACAAATATTGGTTCTATTCTCTAGTCTTTCACTATAATATTATATTTACAAATATCACTTTAAAAAACTAAATGGCTGTCTACCAAGTATCTACATACGTATAGCAAGTGAAATGAAAAAATAGCTAAACAACCAATACACTACGGCACTATATGAAGGATATGTTAGAGACAAAGATATAGAAAATTAATTATTTATGCAAAAGTTCGCTAGCTTTCTGACTGACTACATTGTTTTTTTATAATCTAGCAACCGAATAACTACTTCAGTTATACTTTAATAAACAAAAAAAAACCTTATACTAGTTCAAGTTTATAAATATGTAATATTATAAATGGCATTGCATCACCTACTAATTTATATATTCTTTTAAAAAATGCAGTAAATATGGATAAATAAATATAAATAGGATACTATAACCATAACTAAATACTCGGGAACTGTAATATGACAGTTTGTGTTCGAAATATGCGCAAAAGTAGCAATTACCGTGCAAAAACTTGCATCTTACCGCCCCATGGCACGCATTTAACAGAATATATAACAGAGTATATTTAGTTACTATTATTTTAACAAATTATTCTAATATTGTGTTATTTTTAAGTATTTAGTACTACTTTTAATATCTATGTTTAAGCTCTGGTATCATTATATTAATAATATTGAAACTGGAAAATAGTGTTATTTACAATAATTACGAAAACTACAAAATTTAACAAAAATTTTATGGACACTTTTTGCCTTATTGTAATTAGTGGGTTTATTTTATATTTTCATTGCAATTTGCAAAAATACACATATTATAATATATCTTATATTGGAAATAAATAAATGTATTTTAATCTTAAAATTTTATACTCATTTTTATAAAACAGGTACAATCCCCACTCGAGGGAATGAATTATTGTTTATTAATATTTTCAATTCTTCCCTCTGGCAACAACGCAAAAAAAGCACGGCATTGAGCTATTCAACACGTAATGCCTCGAAAAATTCGGCGGGAAGTGGGAAACGGAGTGTGACACAGTGCCCGTTCTCTCTGTCTACTCTGCTATGTGCGGGATACATACAGCGTGAAGCTGATTTGATACGATTTGTTATATATATGTATTGTTAGTTTCATATCAATCACAAGATAAAGATATATTAACCCGATTAGTGTTGTTGTTGTTACCGAATCAAAATTGAATACTATTTCTAACACCGGTTTTGTTTTTATATCAACCTGTTATTAATATTTCATTTTGATATAAAAAAGACACCTTCGTAAAGTAACTAAGCTTATATAATCTGATCAATACATTCTTATATTACACGATAGCTATGTGTTGAATCAAACCATCAAATACGTTGTGTTAAAATATTTATCTTAAACAATATAAACATTTTACACTTAGTTATATGTAACTATCATAACGTAATAGAACTACCGTTTTTGTTATTCCGCCACTGAACCAGCACTACCTTTAGAGTTCGGCAGAAATAGGGAACCTAGTGTGGAGTGGAACGAGAACGGGAACACTAGGTTCCCTATGCCTACTCTGCTGTGTGTGAACATTATAAACATACATAGATATTTGTTTCCGGATTATGATATTTTAGATTCTTCAACAAAATATACTGATACGAAAAATTTTAATTAAAGCTTATTCAAAAATCCATTTACACTTGATGGTCGATCTTGACTGTATATACATAAAATATTTGATACGCTTCTTTCTTACGATGACATAAACAAGGAAGTCGAAATAATTAAGACTTTACGGATACAAATTTATTATTATTTTTTTATTAAAATATGAATTCAACAGAACCGAAAGAGGAAAAGAAGTTAAAATATAATATCGCAAACTCCTAATTAAGTTCTCAGTCATTTTCATGATTAATACTAAGTGTTGAAAAATACAACATATAAATAAAAACTGTTATTTCATATAATTCCACGTACAAAGGGTTCGGGCGGTTTTAAAATATCGTAATAATTCTTTATATTTACACAGGAGATGCATCCTGCGAGATAAAAAGATATTGTTGCTATTCCTCCATTCTCGACGCCTAATACATTGAAACATTATCCTATGAATCATTTTCATTGATTTATTTAAAATTTTCATTTGATTCGCTCTGGTAACGCGCGGTAAAAGCAAAGTGAGGCGTAGAGTTCCACCACTGAATACGCAATATCAAGAATTCAGCAAAAAGGGGCGAACGGAGTGACATAACACTAGGTTCCTTCTATCTACCCGCCCCTACCCTGTTACGTATCGTGAATTATTTTTTTTTTAGACGCAACGATTCGCTGTACATGTTTGACTGTTGAAAAATGTTATAATTTTGTTGTGTACTATGTACTATGTACACAACAAAATTATAACATTTTTCTCCTATTTTTTCCCATTATCCCATTATACTCCTCGTTAAAAAGTTTTAAAATGTCAAAAGAAATATTAAGGGGTAACGGAAATTAGCCTATTATTTATTAAAATTCAAAAATTAAATTAAATCAACTCCACACTGTATCCCGCACACAGCAGGGTTAGGCAGAGGGAACCTAGTGTTAAGACACTCCGTTTCCCACTTTCTTATTATTTATAAATATTTTAAATATGTTACAGATTTATTTCCTTAACAAACTATTATATTACAATTTAAATATACGTTTTTACAACATTATTATCATTATTAAGCCCTTGAATAGATTTAAACCAGTTGTGTTATTGCAGCGTTCAGCGAGTGATTGGTTTGACCTTTATCTATGTACGTTGTGTATTATATCAATAAAATGGATTATTAATCGACACTTTTTGTCCTGATCTCTTGTTTGTGTTGTTTATGTTGTTATATAACA
This sequence comes from Heliconius charithonia, assembly GCA_030704555.1. Taxonomy (NCBI): domain Eukaryota; kingdom Metazoa; phylum Arthropoda; class Insecta; order Lepidoptera; family Nymphalidae; genus Heliconius; species Heliconius charithonia. The sequence goes on along the minus strand of CM060827.1, from coordinate 12,331,300 downwards.
CTCTGTTTTTTATTCTACATTTTTTATTCATGAAACCTTTAATGGATTAATGGACAAAAAATATACATGTTTCTAAGATTTGCTGTGTTGCATTTTATCATTCGATTGATTGAAGAAATGTCAAAGTTATACCTACACATTAATTAAAATTACATTTAAATACGTATAGAGAGAGAGAGAGAGAGAATAAGATTTAGAGAGTAATATTTTTTATTCATCTACTATTTTAGAAATAATTATTTCATATTAAGTGGTGGAACCCAATGGCATATGTTAGACAGAAATATAAATATTAAAATAACTATAGATACTGAGCTAATACTCTTAGGTAACTATCAAACATTAAAACAAATTCCAACTAACCCATTACCAGTGAACACATCATTTGCCACGCTGCGTCCCGCATATAGTAGGTAGACGGAACCTTGCGTTAAGATATTTCATTTCCCACTTTCCGCCTATTTTTTGAGAAATTGCGTATAAATGTTGGGAATCGCCCCGCACTTTAACCTTTAACCATAGTGAAGTAATGAGAAAAAAACGTTTTCCCGAGTAGAAATCGATCCTAAAATTATCACGTTTACACCATTCTTTAGTATCTTAAAACAAGTAAAAAATATATATCTATACCGATATAATATACTATAAGCAAAGCATAAAATATACAAATGTAATTTAATATATGAAGCAAATCACCTGTCGTTCCTATCTTCCAGCACTTGCGTGTGCAGGTGTTGGTGGCCGGTGTTCGTCCGTCGCACTTGTCCTATTTGAACCTCGCTCAGTTTCTCTCTTCGGGCACTGAAACGTTTATACTGTTAGATTTTCTACATATAATTGTATACATAGTACGCCGGACGAGTCGTGGCCGCTCTGAAGTTAGTTCTTCGGTGAGAAAATAAATAAAAGTAAATAAAAATAATAAAAAATTATCTACGCAGCCACTGCAGAGCGATGATTCGTTAACCGTACTGTCATTTAAATATCATTATTATTAATTATTAAATAGCTTAAATACAAATAACTATTAAAATATTTTTTAAAATGTTATTGACGCACAAAAGATGGAAATTTATTTAGAAACGTATAAAAAAATTAAACGTAGACGACGAGCTCTATAACGCATACCGTCTAAGGTCCATTCGTGTATATAAATTTTGACGTAACTCAATAAGAATCTCCTTAATTGGTTAAAGAAGCGCTTTGACCTCTTGGGGACCCAAGAGGCAGGTCGAGTCGAGCTCGAGTCTTTGTTCGTATTTTTTATGTTTATAAATAAATATATATGTAGTAAGAAAGTCAGTTTGCATTTGCATGAACATCAAATTGGGTCCTAGGTAAATGAAACGAATATTTTTTAAATGGTAATATATGTATCATATTTATTAAACCTTCTATTTGTTGATTTTATTGATTCTTTTCAATCGTTTTTATTTTAGTTTAGTAGGTCAGAGCAAAGCAAAGGTCAAAGCCAGAAAAACAGTATTCTTTTCATATTTTCAAACTCTAACCAATCTTGTTAAAACAAAAATTAATTTAATGTTTTTTTTAATTGTAACGCAATGACAATGCATATTAAAAGTTTTTACATCGTACTGTAAATCATGAAAACTTCTTCATTTTCAGAACAACACTACTACAAATAGTTTAGGTTTATAAAATATTCTTTATTATGTAAATATGATCTGAATTGCAGCTTAGTTCCGATAAACAATATCATTTAAAATTATTAAATTATTTTCATTGATTACCTAATTTTTTTTTGTTGAGAAGAAAAAAACAATGTGGCAATACATGTATAAGATAATTATTTCGTGTTAGAACAAGTCCTTAATTAGGTAATAATTTTAATAATTTATCGCTTCTTAGCAAAATTTTAATTTATTATATTAACTCTTGATATAAAAATACAATATGGCTTATACACACAATATTCACTAGTTAAATATTTAGAACCTATATTAAAAGAATTACTTTAAATTTTGTTGTATTTCTTCATAATTGACATAGTGGCCGGTGGGGCCCCACGCGGTGTCTACTGCCTGAAACAAAATTTTTGAAATAAAAAAAAGAAACAGATACGAGGTAGACAAAATTAAAGCAACGAGGGAAGTATTTGACGCAAAAGTTTAGAGTGCAATCCTCACTCTAATAAGAAAATAAAGCGTGACACCGTCACTCGACTAGCAAATTCTCGAAATTTTGGGAAGGGGAGGGAGACGGAGTGACTTAACACTAGGTTCCCGATATATACAAATATATATAATGATACCTGGTTGTGCGGGTCACAGGGCGCGGTGCGGTGCGCGCGCGGCGCGTGTCCGCTGCGCCGCTCCGAGCGACTGCCGCGCTCGGAGCTGCTTTGCCGAGATCCCCTTTCTTCTCTGTTTCAATAAATACTGGATATTATTTTTGTGACGGGATTATAACCTGCTGCTTTTGTATAAGTTAAGAGTGTTTACCAAATAGAAATCTACTATTTTTAATCAAATTTTTCAATAAGGAATTTCATTAGATTTCTGTACTTTAAGTTATATAAATATAAATATATTTTCATCTTTTTCACGCTGTTTCCCGATGTAACAGAGTAGACAGAGGGAAACTATTGTTAAGATACGTCATTCTCATTGAGACAGTTTTATTTCCCACTTTCTGCCCAATTCTATAGGCATTGCATTTCCGTGGCAATGTCGAATTTTCTCTTGTTACCAGAGCAAGAAAATGAGAACATAAATATCTCATTAATTGGAGTTTTAATTGAACCCACGACCTGTCGCGTTAACGCCACAGGATCGCTCGCGCATACTACTGCGACGTCTCGGTGGAAGGCAAGCCTATTGCGGGCCACCGTCACCTTCAGGGTGCCCTGGGGTTTCTCCTAGGGCACCCGCAGCCTCGATGACTTGCAGGAGGATCACTGACCAACTTTATTTATGCCTAATGTAACATGATTAACATGTGCCAAAGTAAACATTGCCTATTCTAGTGATGGTTTGACTTTTAAACTAAGACAAGTATATAAATAATGTGGAAATATTTATTTACAATTTAGTCGGCTATATACTTGTACATAAGCGCACTTGTACTTGTTTATACTTTAGCATTGTTTTTCTATTTGAAACTGTGCACAAAGCCATACCGTGCGGGCGCGTCGTCGCGCGACAGCGACTTCTCGGACGCGCGTCCCGGCTGCGACCGCCCGTACACTTCGGCTTCCGTTCTCTTGTGGGGCTTGCCGATTCTAAAATATCATATTATATTTAAATATGTTTCTTGATGTAGTTACATTTTTTATATATTAGTAACATAAATTGAGTATGGAGAGTTATTTATTTAGTTTAGCTGGTGAAATAGGAATAATTATCCATAGCTAGATAGACATTGTTACACAAGGCCACGACTATGTAGTTAGTAAGTCCATAGTATATGCAACGTTTGTAAATTATCAACGTTTGTTATATATATATGGATATATAGATATACAACAAAAATTACTAGCTTCTTAATATAAAACCCGTTGATGAGTACAGTTACCTAAACACAGTGACCTGAAATTAGGGTTAGTAATAAATTACCAATCTAATACTATTCTCTCTCTCTCTCTTTTCATGACGTGACAAAAATTAATGTTAAAAATTAAACAATATGTTACCTAAACATAGTAGACAGTGATTTCAGCAAAGATGGTTTCTTATGAGATAACGAGGACTGTTGCGGTGAACCGCGAACTATCGTTTCGGGCGCCGCGTTGTCGTCCGTCAGCCAATGCTTTAATGCTGCAATATAAATGGTAGGTATCAAAATATAAAAAAAAATAAGTATCTAATTTTAATCAAATAATTATCTACTAGGACAGAGTAATTTGTTAAGTTAAAATAAAATTTTTGACATGTTAATATTTTTTATCTCGTAGTTTATGCCTTTAAGGTACTTACGTGGGTGTGCCCGCGCGTATATGGGCTCGTTGCGATTAGGGTTCCTCTGAGTTTCTTGTATCGCCGTCTGAAGAGATTCTAAACTTGATGACTTCCTCATGCCTAGTGATGGTCCTACTTGCATTGCTAAACAAAAAAAAATATTAATTAGATTTTGACTCATTCGCACAATACACAATGTCATATATTTTTTATTATTAAGGAGCCTCTGAATTAAATGAAATAGATAGAAGACATGTTTTTTTTACAAACACAAATATAAAAAAAGAACATTTGATAAAAATCACTTAACATTTTATTTTAGGTAAATATTTAGATAAGTAATTTGTGCAACACACTACGATAGGGTAATTTTTTATCTTCATACTTACACGCACAATAGCAGTATAGGCAGACTGAATTTAACGTTAGGACATTGCGTTCTCCGCTTACCGCTCGATTTTCGGAGATTGCAAATGAAACGTTTACCACAGTGAAATTGAAATCACTCACCACTGATGGCCTTGTTCTCCTTGATCTTCCTGTAGGTGCCGGTGGCGCGCGCGTCGAGCGCGGCGTGGCGCTTCTCGGACATGGAGCGGCGCCCCACCGCGTCGCGGCTGAACGCGTCCGCGCCCGCGCCTCCGCCCCCGCCCTCGCTGCCCGACTCGCCCGTGCTGCCTCTGTCGTATATTTTACCGGGTACAGGGAGTTGAAATTAAAAAATAAAAGATGTATATAAATGTTGATGTTACCCAAGTTTCTTGGCTTCCAAGAATTAATGCAGAAAACAAACATTATAACTTCTCTTACTTTAAAGTTCCAAAATCTAACTTTTAGTGAAATACATATATTATATACTAAATACGTAACAAACAAAAAATGTTACCTCGTCGTACCATAATCCTCTTCAATAATAACATTATGGTGTGCCGGTGGAGATCTAGACATGTGAACATGACCTAAATTCTGCCTGTAATGGTGGCCATTCACCGGAGCGTCCGTCTGTGTCGCCATATAATAACTTTCATTTCTCAACCCCGTCAGTCTGTCTATAACTGGATTCCATCCATCTAACCTACTCCATTCAAAACTGTCCCGTTTACTATCGTGAGGTATTGTTTCCTTATCTCTCTCTAAATAACCTTTGCTATCGTCCGATTGGTTTGATACCCAGCTATTGTTATTATTGATAGTGACTATTGAGGCATGCTTCTTGTTCGTTCTAATGTCCGGTTCTTTAGTTTCGTGTTTTTGGTAATCAGTTGATTTGTTTTCTTTTTCGTGTGTCGTGTTGTAAATGACCGTGTTGAAGTTTTGAGAGTTGCTGTTTTCGTTTGAATTTGTGGTGTCGTTGCCGTTGGGTGGGGTGTCGTCTTTCCACCTCGCTAGGCTGTCCATACTGTCTATAATTTAGAAAAATACTCATAAAATTTTGTTAATTTAAGCTGATTGTTATTGAACACTGAGGAATGACTGTACTGATAATTATTATACGATATTCGAGTAAATGTAATTATCGAAAAAAAAAATTATGTTTTATATAAATTTAGTAACACAATATATATAATTACCAGTACGCCTCGCAATAGTGAGTGAGATGCTGCCGCGCACGTGGGGGCGCGCGTGCAGCAGCGCGCGCCGCAGCGCCTCCATCGCGTGCGCGTTGGACTGCCCCACCAGCGACACGCCGTTCACGCTTAGCAGCTGGTCGTTCGTGTGTAACCTGGAACATCACAAGTAAATAACGCGGCTTATAGATGTGGACGTAAAAGTGAAATATTTTTAAATTTTGCCCAATTAATAAATAATCAAGAAAAATATTAACTACTGTCACACTATGTTGAAAAATATCTGAATATCCGAGTACTTGTGATTTTTAGCTTCACGCTTTTTCCTGTAAAAGTTAAGACATCAATTCCGACTTCGTTTACCACATTCTACCCAATTTTCGAGACACTGAAGCTACCAGAGCAGAGAAATGAAATTAATTAATATTTTCGATTGCGGCTCAATCCCACGACGCTATGATCACTTAAATGTTTATATTTTAATATACTTTCATTTAGCCAATAAAATATTTATAGCATCTAAAGAAAAAAAAATATAATATAGGATATTAGGGAAGATATAAGATATAATACCTTCCATCTCTAGAAGCAGCACCACCATGTAGGACGGATTTGATGAAGATGCCTAAATCATGAGGTTCCGGACCAACAGTCACTTTGCCTTTCACACTAATGCCAAGACCCGCTTTCTCTGAATCATGGACCGGGACATCTAATCTAAGAATCAGTCGGTTTCTAAGTCCTAGCAACTGGAAAAAAAATATCTATGTTAAATCCTATCCTATTAAATAAGGTTTTTTAATATTAACAGATAAATGAATGAATCTACTGAATTGAAAATAGATGACCTAATAAATTTTATAATATAAACATTACTTGATCTTTTAAGTTTCTGAAATTTAAAGTTATTAGGAAGGCAAATTTATTAAATAGTACCCATTAATTTTAAAAGCGAATAAAAAGCGCGGCATTGAGTTCCGCTACTCAACACGCAATGCCTCCAGAATTCCGCGGAAAGTGGGATAGTGGGATAGGATTCCGTGGAAGTGTCTTAACAATAGGTTCCCTCTGCCTACTCTGCTGTGTGCGAAATACAGCGTGAAGCAATAATAACAACACACTATGTTAAAATTACATTTTTAATAAAAAAATACTCACCGAGTTAGAAGAAGAATTAAGCGCATCTTGCATAGCACTGTCAAGAGATCTTTCATGATCTTTCAATAGATCGTCTTTACTAGAACTCTTTGGTATTCTGCCTCGTATCGAACTCTGATTTATTGCGTTCACCATACTGGACACACGGCCATTTTCTTGTTTGCTCTGTTCTTTAACTTGTATGGGGGTTCCTACTGATTTTTCTGTGTATTTGGTGGGACTAACAGGCGCTTCAACTTTCTGGAAGGTTATAATTAAATAAATATTATTTCTGAATATAAGCTTTAGCATTTCTTTAGAAATGTAATTTGTTTTTATTTGTTCTGTTAATATCAATTTGGATTAAATTTCGATTTAAAAGACAGAATTAATAATTTATTCATTGAATCGAAAAAGAGGTTTAACAGTGGTATACCTGTTCCCGGAGGTCGGCGCGCTCCACCACGAGGTCGACGCGCGCGTCGGCGGGCGTGTTGCGCAGCAGCGCCACCACCTGCTGCTGCGAGCGGCCCGCCACGCCGGCGCCGCACACCGACACCAGCCGGTCGCCCGCGCGCAGCCGCCCGTCCGACACCGCCGCGCCCTGTTACCGTACAAGTTTTGTGTCTTAATTAGTGTTACCATCAAATATGGACGAATTACTGCTTTAATAACATTATATATAATCTATAAAAATATAAACCTTCGGTAATATATTCTTAATATAAATAGGGCAGTGTCCACCGGTAGGGTTGTCCCGCGTGGTGATGGTGAAGCCGAGCCCCTTCTCCCCTTTGACGAGGGTGACGGCCACGCGCTGCACGCCCGGCTTGCTGGGGCTCAGCGGCGCGGCCGTGCCCGATATCGCTCTCTCGCTGCTACCCGCTGCGGATTAAAAATAAAGATTAATAAACATTTGGAAATTATTTCACACTGTAGGTAGGTAAATTATTATTAAGAATTTCGACGTAGCTTGATAAGAACATTACTTAGCTTAGCAACAGCTTAGTTGGTCAGAGCGCTTGGACGGTTTCCAAAAAGGCACGAGTTCAAAATGCGCATCGTTCAATAAATCATTTGAACTTATTTAATTTTTAAGCTAAAGAAAAAGCAATTTGATGCACTTTTTTATATTTTATGGTGCATAAAATTTTAGCTTGCAATCGAACCCACAAGGTACTTATTACTTCATAGATATAAACTTTTTTTGCTTAATATAAATTATTTCAATTACTTACTTTCAGGCAGTAAATCCAAAGGACGTTCCTGCACTGCAGGTGTAGTAACATTGACATTATTTACTCCGGACACCCATCGTAACATATCTTCTACCCTACAATTTAAAATTTAATATTATTCCTAATGAAATATAAGATTATTAATTCAATAAAAGACAATACTTAAATAAACAATAATTAAATATGTGCCTATAATTTAGTTTATTAAGTGCTTTTATAGATTTTTTAACATTTTTGGATAACTTACACATGGACATTTGACTCCAAACTAGGTAGAACTTCTACTATGCTGATAGGACAACTAATAAAAATACATATATGTACACATTGTTAAATACATACATAAATTATATAATTATATTTAAAAAGCTCACTGTCTCAGGTTTAATAAATCAATCATTAACACAGGCATGTAACCATACAAATTTAATATAATCAATACAAAAAAATATATTTTAATCTACTGTATCATGTATTTAAAGATACGCCCCTTAGAGAACCAAAGATATGGTTCTCTGAGGGTTTAGTTTATGAAATAAAAAAAATAATGAGCACAATCCAATAAAATATCTGAGTTATTTTATAATAATACTTATTTTTACACTTTATCCTGCACATAACAGGAATAGCCAGAGGGAACCTGAGAACCTAGTGTTAAGAAATTCTGTTCCCAACTTTTAGACGCAGAGTCTGTTGAGTAAGGAAACTCAACGCCGCGCTTTGCCTCGTTACCAGAGAGATTATATTTAATTACATAACATAATATAATATATAATTTAACATTATAAGTTATTCGTTTTTCTCTTATTTACTGTGTACTTCACATTTATTAAATAGCTTACCTATGATTCTGATCGTTAGAGGGAGGTGTGTCTTGTCCTAAAGGTTCCTTTCTTGCGTCTCGTGGCAAACTCTTACTTCCATATATTTGAACACGTTCAGCTGCATCTAGCCATACTCCACTTCTGTAATCGAATAGTAACATTATAAGCATACATTATTTTCCTGTATCTATTATCTCTATTATACAGGGTAAGCAGAGGGAACCTTATTTAAGATACGTCCTCTATTTACAGAACTCAACGCCGCGCTTAGTCTTGTTACCAGAGCGAGTGATTGAAAATAATGAGTAACTCATTCTCCAGAGTCGAATTCGAACCATAACGGACGCGTTTGTGCCACTTGCGTCACGACGTAATACATATTATTATTGATTAAGTAAATAGATGCATTATTAACTAGCAATAAATTATTGTAACAAATTATTCTATGGAATATTTAAAAAAATATTCTAGATTTCCAAATGATGTATTCTATATTTAAATGTCGATTGTAGCTAACATCATTTATATGAATTATAAAAGACCATGTATGGTATAGGTATGTATTTTTGTAATATAACATAATACGTGAAATTTAACTTGCTACTGGAAAAGTTACAAATTTTCAATTTGCTTATCGTAACTTGCATTTTAATTTGTATTTGTGATAACAAAGTTCGTTGACTTTGAAGAGTACTTTTAATATACAAGTTTTTTAGTCTACTAAAGTATTTTTTTTAATTAAATGGTTTAACCACGAATGGCGAATATAACGTAACATTTTATTTTCACTGAACATTATGCAATGTACATAAATACCTAGTAAATTCAATTAAATCATTAGCTTCTATAGTTTCAAGGTATTCCGGTTGCAATTTACAATTTACTTGTATTGTAATAAATTGTTATTTATTTCTCACTTTATAGTTATTTATGTTTTAAAGAACACAAGTACTAAGTATACATAAGTAATAGTAGTGTATGTAAACAGTTTTTTTTTTATTTTTTAATATATAACTATTTTCATTTTTTACCATTGATTTTGTATTATTGGTAATTAATATGCCTAGTTTTGAACAAAGATAACATAAAACCTGTGATCATTTCATGTTATACTTCCAAATTCCTTTTATATTTTTATTTCTGGTCATCAAGTAGGGCTCTACTTGGGTGCTAGAAATAAATAATTAGAAACCTATGGGTTACTTTTTTTTTACATAAAAAGCAACTCAACATAAATTCGCTCATTTCACTCCGGTCACTCATTCATATATACATTAATTAATAATTATTCCTTAATGGGTACTAGAAGCACTAGCGAGACCAGACGTCCCTCCATACCGTGCAGGTACACGCCTCTAAAATATAACTTACGGTAAAGGACCGACTTCACAATAATAACGTAATAAAAATAAAAACTAACCCAGGCCCAGAAAACTGCATGGATAGACGATTCGTCTGCCGCTGGAAGTGCCCATGGCTCTGGCCGTGGTCGGCCGGCCCGTCCGCCGCGTGCGTCTTGTGCGTCGCGCGGCCACTGTCCTCCCTACACACTACAGCTGTTGACCAGCGCTTTGTTTGATCCGAATCCTGAAATATATTATTTAATAACTTAGTATTTACGTATAAAACACAAAATTTATTAAATATACTAATAACTTGAGGCCAGTCTTGATGCATCATCTTTAACCGTGTGTTATAGGTTCAATTCCCCACTCGAGGAAAATTAAATATAATTTCTTCGTTCTGATAACGAGGCAAAGCGCGGCGTTGAGTGTCGGCACTCAACATACAATGAGTCCAAAATATGGTGAATAGTGGGGAAACGGAACGTGTCTTACTGGAAACGAAGTGTCTTACACAGGTTTCAGGTTCACTCCGTAAAAATACCACCATCGCACTTGTGACAAAAAAAAAAGGAGTTTATAGACAGTTAAGTATAAGTTATTGAAGTAACGTAATTACCTTTTAAAGCTTAAGAGATATCAAAATATTAACAAAAAAAATCTTATACATTATTAAAGTTTAACGTTTCCAAATATCATATAACATATAAGAAATATATTTACCTGTCTCTGCGGAGGTAATGTGTCTTGATGTAGTGTGGGTTCACTTCCGCGACGCACTTGTAGACCGTTAGAGCCATCTTCCAAGTCCGCTACACCTACTTCCACGCACGAGTCCGTATTAGGCACTCGCATACTGCCTCCCATACTGCCGACACCCTACAAATTATATTTTACTATGAAAATTAAAGGCGATGTGGATTGTAGTTTGTAGTCGCTTACGACCAGTAAATAAATAGATCGTTGCTTTTAAAATCAATTCCGTTAACTTCAATTTATATCAAATTGGTAGAACCGCAATATTGTATTATCATAAAATTGTTGTATTCAATAATATCTGTGGCTACTATAACCACAATAATTTACAAATATTTAAAAAGTATTTTTAAAATAGGTCTGTTTCGATTAATAATGTTTATATATGTTTTATACCTGGACTAAATTACTGGAATTCTTAAGATTTTGTAGATTTGTATACAAGATTAGTCTTGTATATCTCTACAAAATTAACCAAAACTACGTTATGTTATGTAAGTTACGTTAAATACTATATACCGAATACCGATATTAGTATCGTACACAAATATTATAATCCTGTTAGCCTAGTTTTAGCTTCTTATCTATGAAACAGAAACACCTATATTTATACATTGTATGTATCGGCAAATGTGTCACTGTACAATTCAAAGTTAGTAGAAAAGTGGTTCATTAAAATTGCATATAAATATTAAAAAAATACAAAAACTAACTAACTCTTTTAGATAAAATCATTTAACGATATTCATCTTACCTTATTTAGTTTAACTGGATATAAGCAGCTTGATAAGCATTTACCCATTATAAATTTATCTTCTAAACAATTATCCTAAAATCTTTTATTAATTCTAATACAAATAGAATAAACTACTGCACACTTATCAAACACGCTACGGAAATGTTGAAACCTGTATATCAATTTAAAGATTAAATGCAATCATGTTTTTTCATGTTCAGTTTTCCCGCCTTTTTTATTTTTTTTACTTTGACCATGATATTATGTATATTCAGCTTATTGATAATATTTTTATTTATTAATTTGTGTTTCGTGTTTAAATTGTTTTATTTATTTTTAAATAAATATACAACATTAATTTTAAATAAAGTAAAATTTTGAAAAAATATTTTGGTAACATACCCGAAACATATCAGGCGAGGCAGTGCCAGCAGAGGAACCGCTAGCACCGTCAGCTTGGGCAGCTCGTGGTTGCGCTTGATTGGCGCATTCTGCGGTAAGGGTTTCGCGGTCGTCGGCGACATCTCGGACACGGTCGTCGAGGTCTAGAATACCTCCTGAACTGGCACGAAGGGCTCTGACGCCTATCCATGTTTCTGGTCCCTAAAAAATAGTAACAATCATTATAGTAACTTTAATAATATAAAAGATTGATATATAAAAAGTAGTTTTATTTAAACTAAAACAATATGGATTCAAGATTTTCCTAAAATTTTCTTGAATTTTTTAAATAAGCATTGTTATAAATATCTAAAGTAACCTCCATTAACATCTATACGAGCAACTAATGCGAATATTGACACTGTAACGTTAGTTTAACAAATTTCTGTTTTTCTTGGAGCGAATTCATCACGGCAATTTGCGACCGCGAATGTTCCCACGCAGCCTTTGCCTTTCAATCTATTCATCGAGTGAACGTTGCGTGAACACTTGGATGGTATGTACGTTTTGTATAGACGCTGGTAAGGCTTTGTGTGGCTGTCAGAATATTCCGCCAATGAATGAGCATTGTAATATTTGTGAATATCGGATAGATTATCTGTGATGCTAAATTCAATATGGCTGTCCCTGTCATAATTACAGGTTCGATGAAGTTTAAGGTAAGGAGATATTTTTATACTAACATAACAGAGCTCAATATAAATAAAGTCTATTTTTTTATATAAATAAATATATACATAAGTACTTCACAGGAAGCCTTAAATTGAAAAAATATATACAACAAAACAACATCAATTTTCTAAATTTAGATGTTTATCTGCTTTAGCAACATACCCAAGTAACAGTTCTCTTTTCGCGTTCACGTTTATTAGCCAAGCGAGCACGTTTCTTTAATCGAGGCGGAGGTATTGGCGTTTCCTCAGTCTCAGTCATCTTTTTCTAACATTTTACACATATTTATCAAGTCTCACTCACACACTATAATAATGATGTCGTCACACTTTTTTATATAATTAGTAGATAGTTTTGCTATTACTTACTTAAAAAGTCATGCTAACACAATTTATTATGATTTTTATTATTTTCATAATAAATTCGATCTATAATAACATAAGGCCACATGTATCAAAGAAGTTGTGGTCACGAAACAGCATTTAATTGTAACAGGTCATTGGTGCGGATGAGGCCTTGACCTTCGCGCACCGTCGACTAAACACGGCCTCGCGCCTAACCAGCATGCACTAGATGCTACATCCCATTTAGGATCGCGTGATTCATTAGAAATCAGCTTATCAAGAGCCATACTGCAATTTTATCTATTTATACTATGAAACCGAAATATAATAGCCCAACAGAAACGTAATAATTCACTTTAAATATATGGTTATTAAAAGGATGAAAAGTCGTAGCGCAGGGCACAAGCGTGTCACTAAGCGCGGCAGGTAGTGGATTCGATTTGTGTGGCTGTCAGAGAATAAATTGAAATATTTAATATTTTATTTTCTTTGCTCTGGTGTTGAGGCAAAACGCGGAATTGGGTTACGCCACTCAACACGCAATGCTTCCAGAATTCGGTGGTAAATAGTGAAGGGAGTGTCTTAACACTAGTTTCCCTCTGCCTACCCTATCGTAAGCAGAATACAGCGTAAAACAAAAATCAAAAAATAAGGATTATTAAAAATGACTGCGGCTGTTGAATTAAAAACGTGACCGCCGTGTTGCAGCAAGATCACGCAAAACTTTTTGCGTTCGGTGCAACCGTGCGAGCCAATCACAACAGTCATGCTGAAAAACATAATTTTTCTTAATTTTAAAACTATCACGGAATTGAAACGTGTGTACCAATAGGGAAACGATGTGCGTATTTATTTATTTATTTATTTTTAAAACTTATATTAGGATTTATCTAAATGGCTAACAGAGATATTGGAGAGAAAAGTACTTATCACGGAGTTCCCCGCCTTTCGTGCACTGAATTATAATGATGCATAAAGACAAAAGAAATAAAAATGCTCACTTTTTACCTACTTCATAGAGCAATCTTACAAAGAATGCAAAACGTTATCTTACGATCTATAGCTAATGTTCCGTAATACATTATAAATTATGAAATTCAACACAATTTACAAATATATATGGTGAAGAAGTTTGTAGTTTTTATATCTTTTGTGCATATTTTTCTTATTCTCTTTGACTTCTGGATCAGAACTTTCCAAAATATCTTCAAAATAAATCTGATAATTGATCCGATAATTGGAATGTGGAAATTAAACGCGGGATGGGATAAGGTATTTAGTTATTTACTTATAGTCGTGGCCGCTGTGCAGGATGCACATACCTAGTTGGGTAGGCAATGGGAACCTGGAAACCTAGCGTTAAGACACTTCCGTTCCCCACTTTTCATCGAATTCTCAAGACATTGCTGGTTGAGCGGCAGAACGCAATGCCGAATTTTACCTCGTTACGAGGGCTAGTAAATAAAAATATTAAATATTTGTCCCGAGTGAAAATCAAATCCACAACTGTCACGTTTACATTACCACGCTTGTGCCCCAGAATTCTATAACTTGTGTCATATAAATACGAGCATATATTACACAGACTCATCTCTCACTGACTACTAGACTGACATTCCATGGACCCCAGACCTACATCATTTCAGCAAAGCTGAAAGTTTAAGGGTGAATAGTATGTATGTATGATATGTAGTCTGTATGCGTACTTACTAACTCGAAAGTGGAGCCTTTTCAGAGGTAGCGCTAACTTAAAGTACACGCTCACCTACGTTAAAGTAGAAACAAACGCTCGTATTTAAATTTGTTTTTAAGAATTAAGTAAAAAAAGGTTTTTTTTTATTGGGGCAAACTACGTTATATTAGCAAGTTTAAATTTTACATATATTATTTACGGACTATTTCAAGACCGCCTTAAAAGCACCCAGACCAATCTGATGACTCAATCATCCTCCTAGACAAGATTTAGCCTTATTTGGCGTAACCTCTGAAAGGGCCCCACTTTGAAATTAGTGATTAAACATACTGTCTTAACTATATATTAGATAAATGTTCCTAAAAATATCAGCTTTGCTAAAATGACGTATGTAGGTCTGGGATCTTGGGCTATACCGAAGTTACTGTATACCTGTAATTACAGAAATATTTCAAAATAATGATCAGAGAGCACCACCTCAATTTCTTTAAATTTACATTGCCATGTATAAATTCAGCTTCACGCTGTATCCCGCACACAGCAGGGTAGGCAGAGGGAACCTTAGTGTTGACACTCCGTTCCCCACTTTCTGCCGAATTCTGGAGGCATTGCGTGTTGAGTGGCAGAACTCAACGCCGCGCTTAGCCTCGACACTAGAGCGAAGAAATGGAAATATAAATTTAAGTAAATATTTCATCTCCTCGAGTGGGGATCGAACCCACAACCAGTCGGTTTTACAGTCACACTTCGTGCCACTGCACCAAGACTGGCCTCAAAAAAATAAATTCTTTATATTAATTATACTTAATACGAATCATCTACGTCTGAATTTTTAATTCAACTTATCCACTGAACTATAAAGTCTAAATATAATTTTTTAGTAGGTACAAGATTTGAATTAAATTCATTGTGACATTTGTTATAATAATCACGAATTCGATGTATTAAATATATCTACGCACGAATTTACATGTAATTCAAAGTAAGACTGATTATCTTGACGACAAATTTGCCGAAGACCTATTGGAGAGCCATCGGAAATGCAATCGTTTATGGTTTTCGTTGTTCGTGTCGAATTATAAGTGAGGCGATGCGCGTCAAACGTGTTTATCAATTTTGTATACAAGTAACTTAAAAAAATTGTAGTAAGCCTATATTTATATGAAAGTAAATAGTAATTAAACCACAAACTTTAATGACAATATGGTATTTTAAATAAAAATAAATGAGCTTGACGCTGTATCCCGCACGGATCAGGGTAAGGAACTTAGTGTTAAGACACTCCGTTCATCACTTCCCATCGAGTTTTTCGAGGCATTGCGTGTTGAGTGGCGGATCTCAACGCCGAGCTTTTGGCTTGGTATCAGAGTGGAAAAATTTAAATATTAAATAGTAATTCATTCCCTCGAGTGGGGGTCGAATCCACAACCATCACGGTACAGTCACACACTTGTGCCCCTGGAACACGACGACCTCATGTTATTTCATTTATAAATAAGATAAAAAAAAAAATTATTATACTTTGATTTATATAATATTGATTTTTGACATTCTGTTTTCTTTTTCAGAAAGAAAAAACATTTTAAAACACAAGTCAAGGCAACCCGCGAAATTCTTATGTAAATAGTAAATGTAGAGACGTGCATATTCGCGGTCATTTGCAGCTCTTTACTGACATCGAGTGTTTCAAGGTGCGTGGTACAACACTACAATTTTCACTGGACACAACATTCAACTTAGTTTAGTTATTTCAACACACGCAGGCTATATTCCACTAAGAAAACATGACTTTCAAAGTAAGATAGCTATTTTGAGGACATAATGCTTTGAAATTGAAGTTAAATCACAACACAAGGCCATCGTATAACTTTCACGTTGCATTATTACCAATTTCTTTTTAATTTAATTAATTTTAATGTCTTCTCTACAACACAATACCGTCACCTCATAAAAAAAAATATTAGAGCGTTTCGCACAATCGAGCCGTGCCGCGGCGTAAATACGACTGAAGGCAACTAATAAAGATCATACAACAACGACGAACAAACTTGAGAAAGAAACTGTTTCCAAAGAAAAAGCAACATAAGCAAATGGAAACAGCAAATTATGCTAAAATTACCGTAATAGTGAGTGAACACTATAATAGAGCTAATATGGTGTTATAATATTTATACGTTTATGGGCAGTCACATTCAACCAATGGCTCTTTGGAGTTTAATCACGCACCCAGTGAAATACTACGTATGCAGCTATACATAATATAATTAAATTAATCATTACACCAGCCACGAGGCCAGCCGTGGCGCAGGTGTACAAAGTGTGACTATAATCGCGACAAGTTGTGGGTTCTATTTCCACTCGAGGAAATGAAATATTTAACATTTTCGTTTCTTCCCTCTACTGTCGAGGCAAGGCTATGGCGTTTATTATACAAAAAAATATATATTTTTTTTATTAATATGGCGTTTATTACGCAATACCTCCAGTATTTGGCGGGGAATGGAGATCGGAGTGTGTAACACTGCTTAGTGTTAAGACGCTCCGTCATCTCCCTCCGCTTACCTTGTCGTTTGCGGGATAAAGCGTGACGCAAAAAAAAACATTTCACGACTTTGTCGTGTTTTAAAAAAAGCAACATAATTTTCCTTTAATAATATGAGTACTAGGTATTATTATTGTATTTTAATATGTTATATTTTTCCAATAGTCCCTTTATCCACGTAGTAATAATATCTATTTATATAGAATAGCAAATGAAAAACCGTAGCGTTTGGCGCTCCGTTCTCTCTGACTACCCCGCTAGGGATAAAGCGTGAAGTTAGTTTAGTTTAGTTTAGTTTAGAATAGCAAATGAAAAAAATTATGAGAAATCGATTACCGTATTTTAAAAAAAGCGAATTTGTTAATTTATCCTTTTAATTATAATTATAGTTTTAATTGATTCATAAGTAACCACATAAAAATACAATATTTATAAATATACAAATATATTTACATGATAGTATTAACTAATTCAAAGATAAGTTAAGGTATTGTGTGACGTTTTTTATACACCTGGTACAATAATGTATATTATACACGCAGTAGTACACGCTCTACAGGAAATGGTTTTGATACTAACAATGAGAGTCGCATATATGTATGTAGACGGAGGTTAGTTATTCGATTTTAATGAACCATAGAGGTAAATAGAGTACATATATAGTAGAGTATTTCAATGAAGCCTATATATATACACACACATTAATCCATTTATTTAATAACAAGATAGCACGCCAAGGCAAAAAATTTAAGATTAAGCCATTTGAATTTTAGAAACATTTACTTTTAATATTACACAAGTAGTTACAGTTCATAAATTTAAAAACTTTACGTATAGATGGAGTGCAGAATCTTTATATTTTCTTAAATTTACCGCGTCAAGGGTTCCCTAGTTAATATAAATATTGCGATAGCAGATTCATCTATTCAATCATCCACTGCGACTGTTTCTCGCTGTCTTCTAATACAGAAAGTTCGTATTTTTACACATTGTTTTTAATTTCTGGAAATACATAATCATAAGAGGCCAGTCGTGGCGCAGTGGCACGAAGTGTGACTGTAAAACCGACTGGTTGTGGGTTCGATCCCCGCTCGAGGAGATGAAATATTTACTTAACTTTATATTTTCATTTCTTCGCTCTGGTGTCGAGGCTAAGCGCGGCGTTGAGTTCTGCCGCTCAACACGCAATGCCTCCAGAATTCGGCAGAAAGTGGGGAACGGAGTGTCTTAACACTAGGTTCCCTCTGCCTACCCTGCTGTGTGCGGGATACAGCGTGAAGCTGACATAATAAGAAAAAAATCAGTTTTCTACCTTATATTGTGACGATTTCTGATTTGACATTTCGTAAAATAATGTTAATATCTAACTGCACTTTCTATTAAAACATCAGATGTCACGGACACCACCTACGTAAGCATCATCAATAAAACACATGGAGGTCTCTAATTTAAAATACCTACATTTATATATCTAAATACATTAATATTTATATCCAGTTTCATTTCAGCGCAATTATCACAATATTGATATTAAATATAATTTTAACATGTAATGTAAAACGTGTACGTGATATAAATAGAGACCTTGTACTGCGCAAGCGTAAATATATTTATTTATATATTTTTTTTAAAGAAACTCGAAGTCCGCAGACAATTTTAATTAAAAAAATATCACGATTATTTCTCTATGACAAATATTAGTCAACATTATCGCGTTGGAATGGCAGATTAGCAGCCATCGAGGAGATAGGCATTGTACATTTATAGATCGTTTCGTTTTGTAATTACCTATCGATCATATTAAGGCAAAAGCAATCAATCTCTGCTTTATAAGTTAGATTGTTAATTACTAATAAATCTATTTTATATTCAAGGTTTAGTTTACTTTTGTTATTTTAACATTGCTGTAACTTTTAATGGTTATCTGTCACTAAGAGCTCGTCTAAGTTTTTTTTTAATTGTTTTGTTTTAGCTTTTTATAAAAACAAAAATGAACTCTTCGAAGGTAATAGAATAATGTTTTATACAAACAATTTAGTTTATTGACCAAGTGTTTTTA
This sequence comes from Heliconius charithonia, assembly GCA_030704555.1. NCBI lineage: Eukaryota > Metazoa > Arthropoda > Insecta > Lepidoptera > Nymphalidae > Heliconius > Heliconius charithonia. Next base: position 12,312,030 of record CM060827.1, on the reverse strand, counting down.
CTGTATGAGTGTATTCAGTACGTATAGGTAAGTCACTTTGTTAGATCGTCGATTTAATTGCACTAAGTTGGGTTAATGTAATACTTTCCAATGTATCCTCACAGTAGGGACCGTGAAAGTTACTACAATGGCGCTTGACATAAAATAATGACTTTATTTTTTTTCTATTAAACAGAAAATATTTTGCTAATATTTTTATTGCAAAAACATATTTTACAATGTATCATTCATTTATACAATATAGAAAATCATAATAATAATAGCTATTTTTAGATTAAAAAAAATATACAAAAATATATGATTTAATTAAATATTTTCTTAAATTTATCCATAAATCGTAGTTGATTGACTCTTACCGTATCGTTGCACTGGGGCAAGATGTTCCTTTGTAACTTTTGAACAGGATAAGTCTGCCTCCATCCGAACAGTCTCACTAGCTTGTCTGCCACATCTTCACAGCGAGGAGGATCTTTCATATTTTATTTTTAAAACTCTTGCTTTGTTTAGAAAAACATTGTTGCAAATTTTAACTGTATTCACTTCTATGTACCGATTTAAATAACATTTTTTATATTATAAAACACAAAAAGTTATTAAGAAGACATCCGATCTCAAATGAAAAATATCTACTAGTGTTCAAATCGGTCAATTTTAGCGACGAGACGCGCAAAAAACGCAAAAAAAATTGCGATGCGTCTAACCAGCGCACTGTGCTTCGCCTCGAGTCCGTTATCTTTCTATCGTTATCTACAATCCCCACTACATTCGCCTTCGGACGTTGCTTTGAAAAACTTAAACTACTGACACATCTAATTACCTCATTCTAGTCAAAAGGTGTCGTGTCACTGATTAGCGTTTGTTAGCCTTCCTTGATAAAGGCTCTGAGTTCTTTTAGCCTTTCTATAAAGGTTTTTACTTAATATAACTCTTCTATAAAGGTTCTATTTATTGTTATCTTTGACTTTCTATAATGGCCCAAGTTCAAATGACTTAGTTTCTTCGTGGATTTGTGCACTCGAAGCTCACTAACTAATAGATATAGTATATTAGTATTCCTACTATAGCATGGGGATATTCCGTATAACATGGTCTCCAGTTAAGTATTATGATGATAAAACAATCGGGTATGTCATAACAATTATTAAATGACATATTAAGGTGATTAGTAACAAGTCGTTATGGCCATAAGTTTTTTTAAATGTGTTTATACATGTTTTTATGATAATTTTTAAAAAGATGGATTACCAACTGGCCCTAACGCCGCTCTGAACAATATTTACATGCGAATGCAATGTGAAGGGAGACTTCAGAATAAAACAACAAAGCAGAACTTGATGGTCGGGACGTTAAAACTGCTAAAAAGTTCATTGATCCCACATTTACAGTGATTTGAGTCGAATGATTTAGTTTAAAATTAAATATATATTATAAGGATAACTTCCTCCTCATCAACTCATCATCAATCTCGAGATTCCCAACCTAAGATTTAAACAATCGAACATTAAAAATAACAAAAGCATGTTAACAAATCCGACTTAAAACTAAACCATTGTTATCAGCACCGAGGTTACGTTGACGTGGGACCATTTTAAAATCTTATATCATAATTGCAACACTTATTTAGCTCTTAATATAACAATATTATCATTATTAAAGATATTAGTAATCCAGAGCATTCCAAATTAACTATAAAGTTCCAGTATAAATATACACAAAGGAAATGGTGTCGCTATTGTAATATAAGAGAAAATCAACACCAGGTAAAAACAAAGATAACAGTTGTTTCTATATTGTAATTGAGGTATATAGATCACCATTATATTGCTAGCTCTAAATAACAATGCATTAAGCCGCACCAATGGGGCCAAATACCCATTGGGGGTTATAGACAATCTCCATCACAATACTACACCGGTTTATGTTCGATCCCATCAAAAACATACATGTGAAATGAGAGCCAAGTTAAAAGTTTAATAATGTCGTTTTCGATTTTACCGATTAAAGAATGGGAAATCTGTGTAGGTGCCGAGTTCTGTGTTCATTCAGGATAAAATTTGAGCTCTATATTTCTCTTGATTATTTATATTATATTTGCAAGTTAGTGGTCACGATTGTACTAGACTATGAGATTGATATTTGGAATGGTGTCTGGTGGTAGAAAATTGCCAAATCAAATTATTATAAAAAAAATAATAACTTTGATATTCTAGCGATATGACACTTACATTTCACATCTAGTTGCAAGATTGCATACTTAATGTAATATGTATAATACGACCGTGCAAATTACAGTTACGTAGCACCTTTAGCGTCAAATTTCAATGTTTTATTCACTGGTTAGGTAATTTTTAAATATTAAATATAATATGAAGTTAATGAACAAAATGCTTTTGTTCTTTAGAAAGCAGAATCACGACGAGAAAGTACAATATAATATGCTTAACGCGTATGGTGTCACTATAATATATATTTAAAAGTGATTCGCTTAGTAATTACATAGTATTGCGTTATCTATTATGATCAAGGGGAATCTCGGCTTGCGTGCGGTCACGCCACAATGAAATATTAACAAAAAAATGTGCTGAAGCACGCTTATTTTTGAAGATTTACTTACAAGCCTTTAATTCCTTTTACAAGCTGTATAAATATTTTAAAAAAAATATGTCAGATATTCCGTGAAAAACACACCAAACTTATATATAATGATGCTACTATACACTTTTATATTGACCAAAACAGGGCATTACTATATGAAATAGAACTTTTCTCATTTGTGAACACTTTCAACCTTCACTATAGGTTGCACTAATGCAGTGGACTGAGCAACTTTTGTGCAAAAACGAATACCTATCGGGAGCCGTGGTAAGCAACAATGCCTTCAGCAACTACCACTTCGGAACGTGTCACTGTTGTTTTATCTAAAGAATTCACTTAACTGATGTTCCCACTGTAACGTTATATGACTAATATGCTTAAATAGGTTTAACGTGACTTAAATAACGGATGTAAACAAACAAGAGGCTGCGCGGCGACAGCAAGCAACTGGCTCGGTTTTCTGCGCGTGCGTCGGTTGTGTCGGTTTCCGCGGAGGGAGGGAGGGCCGGCGCTCAGATCGCCTCCTCTCCCCTCTGAGGCAACAAAGTCATTGAGCCCTATGTAAACAATCAGATGTAGTACTGGCTGTATCAAAAAATATATGAATTATTTATTATTTATATATATTTTCTACGTAACTCGTCTAAGCTGTTGAGTAATAAAATTACAATAAAGATGCAAATATTAAAAATATGTAATTACTTGCTTTGAATATAATTTAAATTAATACATTTTAATAATAGAAAACCACTGTTAGGTTGATAGAATGTTGTTGGTCTTCATAATCGAAGTCGTATAATATACAGGTAAAATGTATGGTTATATTTTCATAATTCAAATTTTATTTATATTTAATTTTACTTTATATTTCCATAGGAATTAAGATTTTTGAATGTTGACGTTCCTGTACTAAGCCATGATAACACACAATACATAATGGTGTATTGTTGTATGTTTTATTTGTGTAACAAAATATCGATTTTATGTCATAAATTTTGATTTACAAATTTGTTTTAATGAATATATGACGTTGAGCTTTATCCCACATGGGAATCTTACTACTTTGCTATCCTGACCTATAAATATAGGTACACACATATGTGCATCTACATGTATACGTAGTATTCAAAATATTGTTCTGAAATATTTCAAGAATAGGTCTAAATAGTACTAGTACTGTACCTAGTAAATTATTTTATCGCCTCTTTTTATTAACTTCAGTTATAGTTATTATCCGTACGTTTTAAGAGAAATCGTTTTATTTAAAACTTAAATGTTAAATTTTGAATGTAATGACTATACGGGATAACGTGAGAATCGAGTAAAAATGTATTTATTTAAGGGTGGGAAGGATGTCGTTGGTAATGCAGCGGAGCGAGACGGAAGCGTCCAGCGGAACGCCCGGGGTGCTGGCTGTCGACCCGATCCAGTTCATATCAAGGACACTAGACACTTTCTAATAGGAAATTATATTTAATATGTAAAGAACAATTATATATTTTAAAGAATTTATTATTTTATACATACGTTATGATTGTTGAAAATAAGAATAGAAGATTGATACAAAATTTTAGTGTTTTAAAAATATTGTAAAGTGATTGAATGATTGTAGCACAATGGAAAATTTATAGCAAACAAGGGTAATTTTGAATTATACTCCTTAACTGAGATTTTTTCTAACTTATTGTCCGTTTTACGTGTTCTACGAAAAGACATGTATAGAAAAGAATAAATTTATTAATGGTTTCTATCTGCGTATCCCGCGACCAGGAACAGTGGGCCGAGCACGAAAAATATTCGACTCCGTATTGTAAACGTATCGAGGTAACGATACGATTACAAAGTTCGAAGCACGAACCATAGCGTATCGACTATCGAGGACTCGATACGATTAAGTAGGTGACGTCATGCTAACGAGACTTAGAGCGAATGAAATGGACGTTCAAAAACTAAATAAAAGAGTGAATGTTAAAACATTCAATTAAAATGTTTATTTATTTTAATTTACATTACAATTTACGTTGAAAATGAAGAAAAATCTATGAAAATATTACGAAAAATATAAGTAAGTTATCAAGATTGGAAGAAATTCAATCCTTTTGTATATTTAAAACAATATATATCTTGCGGTTTCTAAACGAATCCACTTGACACCCCGCCAATTATAACTAAGTTTGTATTTGTTTTGTAAGCAATTATAGTAAGTTTTATTTCTTTATTATTAAAAAATTAATAATGAAAACGAGCTACTTACAGTATTTAACCATGGTGGAATTCATGGAAGCGTGAGTATAAATTTAGTATGAATTATATTATATTTAAATAGTTGTATTTAGTCTTAAAAATAAAAACATGTAATAATCTAAGTAAGGTATTATGAAATTTGTATTTTAGGAATGGCGATTTATCTAAACCCTCAGGAGGTCCACGAGGTCGCCATTTTATTCAAAAAAAATGGAGAGAGTTAATGAATAAATTAAATAGTGATGGAAACGGGGACCCTAGGACTGAGGAGAAATGGCGCAAGGTATTGGAAATTATATTTTAGGTATAAATGCTTGATTATATATAAATGTTTCTTTTATTTAATATTTATATTTGTTAATTAAGGTCTGGAGTGATTACAAAAATAATGCAAAGAAGAAATTTGCAAGAATGAAAAGGGCTGCTAGTGGTACTGGTGGAGGGCCTGCACTCCAATTATCGCTGACTGACCTTGAAAGTCGAGTCATTCAGATAGTTGGAGTGCAGTCAGCTATTGGCATTGCAGTGGAGGAAGCTGGATTTCCATTGGTAAGCAATATTTTATATCGTTTTCTTTATAAAAACAATAAAGATACAGTAAAGTTATGTCATTTCAGAATAAAGTTATTGAGGCTCCTCAAGCTCAAACAGACGAGTCAGTCTCCAAAATCTGTTTGGAAGTGAATGATTCTGGTAAAAAAATATTATTAATATTTTTTTGAGATGTTTTGCTATAATTCTGTTAGGAATGGTGTATATATTTCATTGTAAAAAATACTTTTTAATACATTTAGAGTTTGGAGTTTTTATTATTTAGCTTCAATTGCAATTAATATCAAACAATTAATTCAACCAAATGCATCCATTATTATTGTTTTGTTTTTAATGACAATTGAAACTATACTTGGCCTCTGTTAATAAAAGAAACTTATAGGTTAATTTTATATTGTAGATTGGAATACTCCAGGCACAAGTAGCCAACCTACTGTTGAAACTTTGCAGTCAGAACAGGCAGAGGCTGAGGCTTCATTTGCTCCAAGCAATGCTGGTGGAGAAAAATGGACACCATTACCACAAAAGCCTAAAGAAAATTTGGCCAAATTATTTATAGATGTGGATAGGAATGCAAGGGAGTATGCCAGAGAGCGTGAAAGGGCTAATGATGAATTGGAAAGAGAAAGATTAAGATTAAAAGAGCTAGAAATACAAGAGAGAGTAAGACAGAGGGATGTAGAGCTGCATTTGCAGAATCAATGGCTGGAATTTATGACAGAGGCAATGAATGTTTTTGTAAGATACATTGATAAACGTTAGATTAAGAATTTTTTTTTGTGAACTGTGATTTTGTTAATTCTTATTTTAAAGACTGATTAGGAATGACTGATTAGGTTTTGATTATGTGATCCAGTTGAAATTGAAGAAGTTTTTTATTTTGTTACAAATTGTTTATTTTTTTTATTGTTAATATTATATTTATTTGTAAATGTAAATGTAAAAAAAAGTAAAACATGTAAATGTTTGTTAATTTTTTGATTAAAAGAAGAAATAAAAAATATAAATTTATTAATGCAGTCTATTAATTCTTTCAACTAATATGCTTCTTACAGCTCTACCCATCATCAAATCATCTGCTGCATTGTCTTGAAAAATAGCTGTTGGTCGGCGAGTAATAATGGAGTTTTGCTGTTCTGGTTCATGGCATGGCACATGGAAATTCATGGCTAAATTGTGCAACACGCAACAGGCATTTATTATTTTTGCACACTTCTCTGGTGTATAATGCAGCGTGCGATCTTTACACAAACAACGCCAACGATTTTTCAAAAGACCAAAAGTATTTTCTATGGTTACTCTTGTTTTTCCGTGAACTGTGTTATATTTACAAGATGGAGTTCCATCAGCGGCATCAAGAATCGGTGTCATTAACCAAGGTCTTTGCGGGTAGCCTGAATCACCTGTAATTATCCAATTATTATATTAATTACTGTGGTCATACGAAAATACTTTTGTATATTTTCGCAAAAATTCAGAGATGGCAGTTTTAAACATATTTTAAAAAGACGAGAAAAATAGAATACATAATCATAATTAGGAAGTAGGTAACATTTTTTTTAGTACTAACCTAATAGCCAAACTTGCTCATTACTTTGATGTATTGCTCGCATGTAATTATTGGCTACACTATTTTCCCAAACAAATGCATCGTGGGTAGCTCCTCCATATTTTGCATTTACATTAAGGATTTTGCAGTCGCTGTCACATATCTGGAATTAAATTATAAGCACATTATCTTACTATATATGAAGTTATATGCTGTATGTGTATTCAATATAAAATTAAAAATAAATGTGCTAACCATTTGTACATTTAGAGAATGGAAATGCTTCCTACAGTAAAATAAATGTTCCGTTTCTTTGTTAGGCTTAACAATATGGAAATGGGATCCATCAATGCATCCTACAACTCCAGGAAAACCAAACTTCTCATAAAACCTGTAACATAGAGCAAAATTTAATATTTACAATAAATTTACATTCACGTACAATTTCCATTACAATTAAAGACATACTTATGTTTAATTATATCCCTCTCAGCTCTGGTGCTTGGAAATTTTATAAATTCATTTATTACCGCAGGGGTGATTAGTGCATCAGTCACTTCGTTGACAAATTTGCTGATTGTAGTTTGACCTAAATATTTGGCCATTCCTACAATTCGCTGGTATGATCCAGTGGCATAAAAAGACAGCGCGCTTAGAACCTGCGAAACATATCTCATATTAATATTTTCTTTATTGTTACATTGATTTTATATGTATATTCTATGTGAACGGCGGTGGGGGATACCCAACCTCTATTATCCTAAGAATAACATTAGCATAACTTAATTTTTTAACTATAGTAGTATACTATACATTTCATTGGCAAATAATTAGTAACTATGCATATATATAATTACCTTAAGTTCTAAACTAACTCTGGAACTCGATTTTAATGATGTTTTTTGACGGAGTTGCTCAGTCAAAAATTTAAAAGCTTTTTTATTTAACCTATATCTATTTTTAAACTCCGTGTCATTTATATCCATAGGATCAATATTTTTTCTTAGTTTAGCTCTTCTTGTTATTTCGCTGTAATAAAAACAAAACAATAAATTTATACACATAATTCATAATTTATATATAAACGATGATTATTTACTTCTAACTTACCTAGTGTTTCTTATTCCTTCTTCATTTTCTAGTAAACTTGCACCAAGAAAATAATATAAAGGGGAACGTTCGTATAGCGACTGTCTTTGCATAGTGGACGTTATTTAATTATTAATAATAAATAATAATATTCTAAAAACATGTACAAATAAAAAAATCAAAAAGAATTCCCAATAACACTACAAAATTATTTTAAAACGGTGATTTACTAACGAAACGAAAGTGTTCTCACTGACAAATATTAACCGAATGAAGTCCCGTCGTGCTCGATGGCCAATCTTCGACGTTTTCGTTACCGTATGTCAAAATGGCCGTTCGTGCTACCAATTTTGTTTACTGCGTTCGAGTATCTCGATATTCGAACGTAAGACGATACGAAAAATGGTTCGTGCTGCCGTGAGCTAGTTCCTTTTACGCGCGGTAGGGGCGCTGTTCAATTCCTATACAAATTGCTCTCGATAACGATACGAATACTTTTTCGATAGTTTTTCGTGCTTGGGCTACAGAAACAGTGTAATGAATTAAACTCTCTCTTTAATATTATAAAAACGCCATCTACATTTTAACTAATAAACTACCAGAAACCTCGTATTTCAGTGTCACATAGGCACGCACATAGGCACAAATCAAGTAAAAATTATACTTAGTATTTAAATTATATAAATATACACTCCTTAATTTTGGTAAAAAATGTATAATTATATACATAGAAATCCTATGAATCAAAAGATAAGCAAGGAATATATAAAACTATAAAGTAGTATAACCTTTTCTTCAACAGATGTCACCTACAGTAATTTTAAATTCAAGTCAGGTGATAAAACATAATTTATTATACAAAAATAATTAATAAGAAAATATATGAAAAGTAGTTGAAGAAAATATGACAAAATAAATTGACAACTGAACATTTTAAAGACGAATAATTAAATTTCAATCTTAAATTATTTGTATTTCAAAACATCTATTTAAAGTAATACTCCTTATTATGAGTTAGTAAGTTTCTTTTTTGTAACATTATTTTCTCACTCCAAAATTAAATGAAACTTCATAAAATAGATTAAATTTATATTTTATATAAATATTACATTATCACTTTGTCTACTGTGGTCAGAGTTGCCTCCGCCACTTAGAACATATTGTGTCATACTGAACTCATATGTTTAACTCTTAGTAGTTTCGGTATGACCACGAGGGTGAAGCCTCAAGTAAAATGTTATATAAAAATAAAAAAAGTGATATAAAACTTAACAATATTAAATAACTTAAAAAGGTTTTATTTTAACTTGCCATAAACATGACATTGTGAAATAATGTTTATATTTTTTGATATGTTAACTTTCTGCTGGGTTCCTGTTTTTTCTAACAAAATTTCATAAAAGAAGGTGCAAGTCTAAACCTGAAATATTTGTTTAAAAGAATACAGTAAATAACACACAAAGGTAACCTGCAAAGCAGGTTTATAAGGTGCACTTTTTCAAGTGTGTTGTGATAACATAGTAGGTTGCCAAATCCATATCCTTCAAAATCTTGTTTGTGGGCAAAATGTTTTCTGTGGTATACCACAATAATTTTTTTTAATAAAAAATTCGGAAGGATCTACCAATAATTGCCTTAAAGCTTAAACAGTGTAAAGAAATAATATATGTAAATATTCACATAGGATTTAAATACCAGATTTACTTAATAATTTTTTAAACTTTTCATGTATTTTTTTAACCTTACACTGTATACTGCATGTAGTGGAGAATCTAGTAAGGGCTCCTTGAGATATGCATAGCTCGTTTTTTTCATAATTTCAGCCTAATTTTCGAGATATTACGTGTTAAGTGGCGGAGCTCAATGTCTTGCTTTGTTTTCTTACCAGAACGTGAGATCCCCGAGTGGGATGAAACCCATGACCTACACTACAGTCAGACATCGTCCCACTGCGTCATTACATAAGATATTTTTTAGCCTTCACTCAATTTAAAATTTTCCTACTTCCAAGCAGCCTATTATACGTATGGAGCTATTACAAAATAGCATTCACAGTAAAAATCAATCAGGGAGAAACCTATCAACTGTTTTCCTACTAGGCCAGTCTCCTGCGTAATGCGCCCTGTACATACATACATACAAACATATAATAACTTTATATATATATAATAGAGTTCATTAAACCACTACATGCTATACCTTAAGCCCCATTACTGTTCTATTGAGTAATGCGTCCATGGTAACCTAGCTAACATTTTATAGAATTTAAAGGTATTTTACGTTCACTTACAATTTACATAAATTGTCATGCGAGCGCTCTAAACTGGATCTAAATGTAGTATAGTTGACCTACCATTCAATAAAATTATCAATCTATACTATTATACACATACTATATAATAATACGGACGAGTTTGTTTTTTGTTTGTTTGTTTAAATGCTAAGATCTCTGGATCTACTCGTCGAATTACCTTTGTATGAAAGCATCATTCTTCAGGAGTGCCATAGACTATATAACATTACGGTTTATTCTTAGTTAGCCTTAAATAATGAAATTGTTAAATATATTTATGTATAATAATTTTTATTATAGTCTATAATAATAACGTCTATAATAATAACAAGCATTTATAACTTGAAAAAATTACTATGGGTTGTTAATCATCAGGATTAGAAAAAAAATATTTTATCATATAAAAGTATTTTATGTAAATAAAGATATTAAGCTTCCCAATAAAATTTTATTGAGGCTTTATTTAGGTATATATTAATTTATGTAAAAAGTTGTTGTCCCTACATGATCCGATTAAAAAAATACTAAATTTGTGACAATTACACACAAGTTAAATTACTGGTTTGGGAACTACACACAGCCCAATAACTTTAGGGCACTTCGAATGTGATTCCAAAATTGCATATTTGTTGTATCTTGCTACGTTTACAATTTTATTAATATTTAAAATCTTTGGTATAATAGTGATAATGTAGTAAAAACGTAAATAAATAAACTTCACGCCGTATCCATCACACAGCAGAATAGGCAGAGGGAACTCTGTGTTAAGATACTCTGTTCTCTATTTTCCGCTAAATTCTGGAGGCATTGCGTGCGTTAAATATTTCATTTCCTTGAGTGGCAATCGAACCACAACGCGTTCGCGTTTACAGTCACACACATGCTCCAGCGCCACGACTGGCCTCAGTAAAATTTGCGTCCATTTATCTATTAATTTTGACGTTTAAAAATTTTACTTATAATGTCAACATATATAAATTATAAATACAAAATTTATTATAAGATTTTTATCTTAAATATCAAATATTCAACCACACTATGCAGGTTAATTAAATTGAATCAATCGATCATTGTAAAGGTCGCGCCCACACGATCCGTCAGATGTGGAATGTAAACTATCGACAATATGCACATTATTGATATTGTATTAATCGCGGAAAAGTATTGTTTCACAAACATTGCTATTGAAAATAGAAACTCGATTTCCCAATGGAACAATGGAGATACTTTATGAAAACTGGGTAGCGGGCCTGATGTCTATATTGCTGGCGTGACCTTGTTGTTTTTCGAAGGAGCTTTCGTGTCGTGACCGTAAACCAGTGGGAATAGCTCGCTCGCTCTTACTTTAATTTTGTTTTTTTTTTTGTGGAATAGGCCAACTTAAATTAATTCAATCTGTAAACACATGACAAATAAGTTAATTTATTTTATTATTAAAATAATAGAAAGTAATAAATAGATTAAATAATTTTGATTTGACTTTTTAATCTTGAAATAATAGAAAGTAATAAATAGATTAAATAATTCTTAAGCTTAATTTCATAGTATATATTTTATTTGATCCTAAATTTTATTTAAATTTAACTATATGAGGTTGACGATCTCATTAAAAAGTGATTCATGGCAAACAACCGCCATTTCTACTATAAACGAGATCTTGACGAAAATAGTATTATATCTGACGAAATTAACACGACTTTCCTTTTTGTATTAAATGTAGTAGAACATGAGGTCACACGTCATGAAATTAGTGTGTAGCTTGAAACTCGTTTTAGATTAAATGAACTTGTAGTATTTTTTGTTACTTATGGCTTAGAAACGTTACTCATATGATTAGGCAGCTTCACGTTGTATCCCGCACTCAACCGGGTAGGCAGAGGGAACCTAGTGTTAAGACGCTCCGTTTCCCACTATCCGCCAAGTTCTGGAGTTGAGTGGAAGAATTCAACGCCGCGCTTTTTCGACACAAGAGCGAAGAAATGAAACTATAAATGTAAATAAATATTTAATGTCCTCGAGTCGATCGAGGGGATCGAATTCACAACCAGTCGATTTTACAGTCACACTTTTTGCTCCTGCGCCACGACTGGCCTCGTAATACATATGTTTAGGCGATTACCTACATTAGATGTACAGACAATGATTCTAATATACGCGATTTGTCTAACTATCATATAGTTATATGTTTAGAAAAATAGGACAAGCAACATCAATGCCACTTAAGTTTTTATCAATGTCGAATTATCTCGCGTACTAGACAGGGCCCAAAGAGAAAATCAGCGTCTAATTATCTACTTTCCAGTTAGAAAAAAATACTCTTGTCTATGGAAAAAATTCTGATACGTCATCCTATTAATATTATAAATGTGCAAGTTTGTGAAGATGAATGTTTGTTCCACTTTCACGCAAAAAATATTGAACGGATTACGATGAAACTGTAGGTATACTGTAGGCTTGAACATAAAAACAACACATAGGCTACATTTTTATGTAAATATTTATTATAGTGGGCAATAAAAATAAATTTAACCGAGCAAAGCTCCGATAGGTCTAGTCTAGTTAGTACATAAATTGGATACCTAATTTTAAAATGACAATCATGATTCATGATGTAGGTACTTATAACTTATAACGCGACACGAACAAACCGAACATACCATAGCGTTGACGTAGATAATATTAATATTAAGCAATAAATAAAATAATTGGCTTGGTAGTTGATTTCTTTATGTTTTTAGCTTCTCTGTTACAACTTACTTAAGTTGTTACATGCGTATAAAAATTTTCGACGTAGCCGCTTGATGACAACGTATGGCTTAGCGCCAGAGCGCCTGGTAGGTTTCCAGGAGGCGCGGGTTCCAGTCTCGCTACGTTAAAATTTATATACGTTTTCTAAATAAGTATTTTTCTTTCCTAAATGTAATACTTTAAAAATGTTAAAACAATCCATAATGTTAAGGAATTTCTATAATGTTCTATCAGCAATTTTAATACAAACTTGTATGTATGTAGATTCGGTTCACTTATTTCATTTAGTCAGCAGGGCATGCCGCCATACAGGGTGGTCAGCCGAGGGTAACGATCGTGGGAGAAAACGAAAGTTTATACTGTATATTATCAGTAGTAGTACTACACTAGTATATTATATAAACTACGTTGTCAGTATATATGTATATATTATAAGCGATTTGATAAAAGGATAATAAGTAACTTGTACACAGACAAGAATGTTTGTATATAAATGCAAATCGAATAGGTAAATCAATTTGGTTAATATACACATGACTGTATGACACAGACACAATCTTCGAGTCACGAGTTATATACGTAAGTACATACCACATCTTAATCCACATTACGATTCAATACAATGGTAGTCCACGATAATCTCTTGTGAAAAGTATTTATATATATTTTAGTCGCATATATTATAATGACTAAAAATACCTTACTAATACAATATATACTTAATGCTTGAGGCCAGTGACAGTGACAGTGACAGTGACTGTAAAACCGACTACTTGTGGGTTCGATCCCCACTCGAAGTGATGAAATATTTACTTAAATTTATATTTCCACTTCTTCGCTCTGGTGTCGAGGTTAGCCGCGGCGTTGAGTTCTGCCACTCAACACGCAATGTCTCCAGAATTCGGCAGAAAGTGGGGAACGGAGTGTCTTAACACTAAGTTCCCTTTGCCTACCCTGCTGTGTGTGGGATACAGCGTGAAGCTGATTTAATTAAAAAAACCTATTATAGCGAACTTCAATTTCCAATGTTCACATTTCAAAATTATCTACATTATCTCTTCACAGCCAATCGCAATAAATAGCAATGTTTATATACTTTAATATAAAACTTATCATGTTTTTGCTTATCGGGCACAAAACTGGGTTATATTCAGTACATATTTGATAAAAAAATAATCAATAGTTTTAAATTAAAGAAACAGCTATCATATACCATTTAAATATAAAAAGAGGATTTCTAAACGTTTATCTAAAGTAGAAATTAAAGAGAGTAATACATTTAAGAGATAAGATAACATTAAACCAACTGTTACCTCTAAATGAAGTAAGGAAATTTTAGGAACATACCGGGTCGTAACTATATATATGGAGGAGTCGAACAATGGGTGCGTGTGCGCCGGTTCAGGTACCAACTACCTACCCGACGTTTCACAACGTTTTAAATTTATACCTGTACTCTTTGTTCCCGTACTATAGTTTTGAAACACAATACTGTTTTATTTTAAACGTGCAAATTGTAACAGCCAGACAAAACAACGAGATGTAACTTTTCGCGCTTTGTCCCACCTTTTGAGTTATACAGAAAATATTTTTAAAACTAAAAACATGATATTTTTTATTTACTTTATTATACTAAGAAGGGGTTGTGTTAGAGTATCAGTTAAGAGTATCACAGATAACGGAGTAAAGTTATATCAAAAAGTAAAGATTACAATATATTTTTTTTAAATTATTCTGGATCTCGTTGGATGACCAAGCACAGGATAGTTTTAAATTAGTCAATTTATGATAAAATTTGACAGCTCCAAGAATAATAACTAGGGTTAACATTTGACATTTTGAGCACAAATTCTATTATGGTTTTCTCCCTCATAATGTAAATATATTTTATTAATACAATACAGGATTTTAAATAGTGTGAATTTTAAATACGAAACTATCATCAATAAATCAATATTATAAACTTGATATGTTAATACATTTTTTTATACATATAAATAACACAAAAAATGTATGTCTGTCTAACAGTATGCACGGACACAAACTTTCAATTTGACAATTTTGAAGTGTAAAAATTTTTTAATCTTTATTTATCTTTCAAGTAATTTAAAATATTATTTTCTTAATTTACTTTGAGAGTGATACAAATTGTTATAAATAATTTTAAAAAATATTGAGTTTGTATAAGCTAAATCTACAAAGAAATATACAAATTTACAAAGTTTGCACTAACTTCATTATTACCAAATAATAAAGGACGTATGTATGAGTATGTGTTTTGGCATGAATTATAAAATAACATGTAATCGTGGTGCATCGTGCATGACACCAAGTAACGAGTACCAGGGAAACTGTTCGTGAATAGCATAACAAGTGAATCAACTATATTACTCAGCAAGGAAATTGTTAACCATATTGGCTTAGAATAAATAATATATATATATTGGGACGATATATAGTAATATTTTGATATTATTATAGGAGGAAATCCTTCCCTAATTAAATTAAATAAATAAATAAATCAGCTTCACGCTGTATCCCGCACACAGCAGCTATCCTGCTGCTGTAGCTGCAGAGGTAACCAATTGTCAAGACACTCAGTTTTCCACTTCCCGCCGAGTTTTGGAGGCATTACGTGTTGAGTGGTTGAAATCAACGCCGCACTTTGCCTAGACACTAAAGGGAAGCGATGAAAATATAAATGTAAATATTTTTTTTATTTCCTCGAGTGGGGATCGAACCCACAACAAGTAGTCACAATTTGAGCCCCTACGCCACGACTGGCTTTGTGTGATTGACAAGTTAATTACTAAAGCTAAGTTTGGTTTACAGCATACCTACTGACATTGATTTGTAAATATAAATGTCACGCCATTAATTTTCATGCTATTTTACTATACTATTCTGGTCTCCGTAATTTAATTAAAAAATCTAATATTCTAGTGAGAAATTGAACTAACGAGCTTTGATTAAATATTGGTTATAAATATATAACACTTTAGACAGAAGTTAGGCTTAATAAATATAGCATACTCGCTTAAAACAAAAAAAAGAACGTTTTAAGCTGGCAATGCCAAAGTTAATAAAATATTTCTTGATTGTATCTATGTTCGGAAATTACGCACAAATCGTCAAGTTCACGGCCCCCGCTCCGTTATTCGATAATAAAAAATAGTATTGTATCGTATTGTAGCGACGCTCAAATTAAATATAAAAACTCCAGCTTTGATCAGGACTAGACGAGAATGTACAATTGTGTTTTAAAAGGCCTGCAGGTAGGACGGCATTCCACGGCCGGTGGGTTACCAAACGTCTTCACTTTCGAAGACTTTTATTATTTATTATTTTATAAACAATGTACAAACGCTATAATATAAACTATGATTTTTTATTGAGCCAATTTTTATTTTTATTATTTATTATGTTCAAGAGTACAAATAAAAATATTTTACTAAAATTAAAAAAAAAAAAAAATTAGCTTCGCGCTGTATCCCCGCACACAGCAGGGTAGGCAGAGGGAACCTATTGTTAAGACACTCCGTTCCTCACATTCTGCCGAATTTTGAGGCATTGCGTGTTGAGTGGCAGAACTCAACGCCGCACTTTTGCCTCGACACCAGAGCGAAGAAATGAAAATATAAATTTAAGTAAATATTTCATCTCCTTGAGTGGGGGATCGAACCCACAACCAGTCGGTTTTACAGTCACACTTCGTGCCACTGCGCCACTACGACTTTTACTATTACTCCTTATTTAAGTTCAGTATATAAATTTACTGCAATATCACTATTACACCATTATCATACATTTTGTGCTATCATTGATAATAAAAAAAAGTTATATTAAAACACATTTTGTTATAGACGAGCAAGTCTCATTTCTATAGGCGTATAGAAGAGTCAGCCTTGCGTCGGAGGAGTCTCCACGCCGCCTCGCCCTATCGTGATCTGTCGAACGCAATTACCAGCGAGCGGATATAAACCACTCCATCTTAAGACACTGGCCGCTCCACGTTCTCACATGTCGAACGTTAATTATATTTTAGATTTACAACGAATTAATAGTAATATTACTTACTTAAGTAACTCTTTCTCTTTTCTTGTCAATTCTATGGAAGTCTATAATATAATAATGATTAAGTTTCACAGAGAAATGAAAGTTTCAATTGATAATAACAGAAGTTAATGAAAAATATGCATTCGGCATACTTTCTAAATATTATGAGGAATCTTCGAAATTTTGAGGCCGTTGTGGTGCGATGGGCAGCGTCTGACTGTAAATGCGATAGTTGTAGGTTTGATCTTCACTTAAAAGAATGCTCAAATTCAATTATTTTTATATTTACATTTCACGAGGCTGTCATGGCGTAGGGGCACTAGTGTGTGACGTAACTAACGTTTGTGGGTTCAATTACCATACTTCCAACGCCCATTGTTCTGGTAACCAGGTAAAGCGCGGCGTTGAATTCCGCTACTCAACACACAATAAGTCAAGAATTCGTTGGAAAATGGAGAACTTTGCCTCCCCTACAATGAGCGTGATAGAGCGTGAAACTATAAAAAATACAGTTCCTGCTCTGGTACACTAATTGCGGCGTTGACTTCCGTCATTCAACACGCACTGGCTCAATAAAGTGGGGAGAGAGTAAGCGCGAGGTTTCCTTTACCAATCGCATAGCAAACGCAGGAAAATCGTGAATCTGTATTATGTATTTTTATTATTTTTAATTTTAAAAAAATAAACAAAAGTGTACAATTCTGTTCTATATTCCAAAAAAAAACTTCAGATTTGACTTTATTGGATTCATGGAATCAAAGCAAGTCATTTTAATAGGATTTAAGCGAAATAGACTCAACTTAAGAACGTAATTACTTTTTTTATAGTAATTGTTTTCTCTCGAAACGTGGATGTTTAAAAAAAACAAGAAATTGCCAAGAGGCGGGTCTGGGATAGTTTCATGCGCTACCTGACAACAGGTGCTTGTTTCCCGCAGGTAGTCGTACGTTTTTATATTAACTTTTTCTGTAAAATCATATTATGTATACTTCCGTTCGATTTTAAGATAATAATTTTACCACGACAACTCCTTGAAATATAAAAAGTTGACTTTTTGTATCCACAAATGTTTATAATATTGTTTTAATGTAAATGTTTTAAGTTATAAAATTTATTACATTTAAGAATTAATTTATAATGGAAATATAAGTGGATATGAATGTTTAAGCGTTGTCTTATATGTAAGCCTAAAAAGTCGGACCTCTTAAAAACATTCTTCTAATGTGTTTTGTTTCCACATGCCTTAAAAGAAATTAATAAAATAACTCCTTGATACTTAAATAATATCTCTTTTTGTTATTTACACATTCTTATACCAAAAAAAATTACGACTGACGTTAGCCAGTCATAGATAATATATAGCCAAAACATCAGACAAAACATTATCTTCAAATAGGTAATTCCACGCTTACCGAACTCGTTTTTCCCACTTATTACGTGATTGTGTATGAATTTTGATTTATTCGAGTTATTCGTATATAATTGCATTTTTTGTAGCAGAATCATTAATGATATTAGGGATTGATTACGTACAGGATTAAATAACTGAGGCAGTATAGAGTGTAACTAGCATGGGCGTAGGAGGGGGGAGCCGGATGGGCCCCAGAAATGTAACTTACAAGAAAATTTGTCCAAAAACAATCAAAAAACAACATTTTCATGAATATATCTGTTCAGCCAAGTCCAGGCCCCAGAAATATCTCTAGATACGGTATAATGGTTACAAGTATTAACCAGTATGTGGAAATAGGATTAAATTCAATGAATAGAGCCTAGTTTATTCTGAAAATTGTGTTCACGGAATTGGTCGAATGAATGAGTCACTTTGTTATCAAAAATGTTCATATTATAATAACTCTTGTATAAAATATCAAATTATTAATACTAGAAATAGTTGTATAATATTTATTTACGATACAGGCTAAAGTTCTTGTAATAGCATGCAGGAAAAATAAATGGAATCAAAGCAAAGTCCACATTATTTTGACCTTCAACATAGATGTACTAAATACATAACGATTTATATGTTAGACGTGTTAGATGTTATCTATATTAATTATTATTTATACAGTAATAATATTTAATAAATAGCATAAATTATTAATAGCAAGTCTAATAACCTACTATATGATTTAGAAAACGGTGTTTTATAGTATAGTGCAAACTAACCAGCAATGTTTATAAGGAAAAAAGATGACAATAAAATCTTAAATTAAAAGTCATCAAAAAAGCCAATGTACGAGGGACTCATATACAAAGCGTGGTGTTAAGTTGTTACATTCAAAATAAAATGTCAGGTAAGCTTAATCTAATATCGATATAAAAGTATGACAACACATACAGATGTTTATATCTAATAGATATTATAGTTTATAAAATTGCAACTCAAAGACGATCGATCACTATCTAACAAAGTGGTCTGAGAGGTCTAAGACTGGGACTGTATCGTGAATGTAAACCAGCAAATTGTCGCCTAATTGGACATGGGACGTGACTGACGCTGCACGTGCGCGTGAGTAAGCCTGGTCGACCCACGCTAGTTTTGTGTGACAATGCTGAAATTTGCACAAATATTTCATATTTTATACTTATTAAATCTATATATATAGAAGCCACTCGTGGCGCAGAGGCACAAAGTGAGACTGGAAACGCGACCGGTCGTGGGTCCAATCCATTGAAATATTTGATACTTCCATTTTCTTTGCTCTGGTATTGAAGCAAAGCGTAGCGTTGAGTCTAGAAATTCTGCGGGACATGGAGGACGGAGTGTCTTAACATTAGGTTCCCTCTGCTCACTCTGCTGCGTGCGGGATACAGCGTGACGGTCAAAAGAAATACATAATATATCTACACTCAAACCGTGTATGTTCTGAGTGTAATACTAATAAGCAATAGTTATCGGTTTCTCGATTTATATAATAAGATTGGCTTTGTATTTAAACGGCTTCCTTTAAAAAATGTTATGACAACACTGTGGTGTATTTTTTCAATATTTTTAAATCTTCAAGCATATTTTAACAATATATTAACTCGCTTGGTCCGCCGTCTTGTTCCAATTACCCATTTTATAACGATGATAAGATTAATCTTTGTGTCACGTACCACAAAGTATTTTATAAATTTTATTTAAAATTGGGCCAACATTAAAAAAATAAAATAATCTTTAAATATATACAATAAATATTAAAGATTATTTTAACTAAAATCGCAACCGAGTAATAAAAAACATATTCAATCAAAGACATGTGCAAATGTACAGTCTTTAACAAAAAAATCTCGAGTGAGATAGAAATGAAAGAAGCACATTTATTCACTTGACAAGGGTCCCACATATGGTCATCTTGTGAGAATCCCGTTTAGATGTCTTTTCCACGATACTGATTTTAATGGTGGCTATTAAATAAAAATGTATAATAAACACTTCGTTGGTACACATTTGAACGTCATTAAAATTATTTTTTTCTTATATACTATATAATAAAATATCTTAAATTGCTAAGAAACCAAAATAAGAAACCATTTTATAAATCTACGAAAATTTTACGACTTAAGGAGGAAAACAAAAAGCTTTTGTCACTGCGCGTAGTAAAATTTTACGACGGATAGACTAATCTCAGTTTTCTAGGAACCCAATGGCGGCACATTTCGCCCGCCCCTATGAGCTGTAAACTAGTAATACGATATTTGCATATAATTAGATAGCAGTTCGAAGCACCATAAGAATTTTTCGTCACGTTTCTACGAACCGGTCCATGGTGGTCAGTCAGTGGTCACATAGCACAATAGAGTGAAATAGGTATTTTGGATAAACTGGATATAACAGAAATTTACATATGGATAATAATAATAAGACTAAAATGTTTGGGCAATGTAATATGTAGTAATAGAAGTCTGGTATTGTATAAAGCGGTCGAGTTTTGAATCAAAGAAATCTAACTAATTAGTTGTTTATTTTTTTTATCCTGGAGATCCTGGGAATCTACTAAAGCGACACTCCGTTCCCATTAAGATAAGTAAGTATCTTATCCCGTCCTCCTCGTTCTGCCGAATTACATGTTGAGTAGCGGAATTCATCTCTTGTTTATATCATATACCTATATGATATAAACAAGAGATGAATTCCTACTATTTTTTGAGTAACCAACTTAACATACGAACAACTAATCAAAGAATTAATCACAACACAGGAAATACACGGCAATCGAGAATATAATCTGTTTACATGACATGTAATATAGAAAAGTCGATGGAGCGACAAGAAACTGTTTTGTCGGTCGTTAACTAGTGCTGGCGGTGGCGACCTTTAAGTTGTGTAACCACCACCGCCGCACCACCGCCGACCGCCAATCATGCAGAAAGTTTGCCAAAACTACACGGGCAGTATGTTTGTGTAATATTTAATGTGTTACTACCGCTGATGCAAGCGGGTTCGATTATTTGTTAAAGGATATAGGTAATTGGTTCAATTAAACGTTATATTATAGACAAGTATGTATTTTGCATGTTTTATATGTAATACTATTAATACTGTAATCTTGATATCTATATTATAAAATGTATTTCCAATTAGTAGGCTAGTTGTGGCGCAGGGCCACAGTGTGAGTGTAAAATCGACTGATTGTGGAAGTGGACTGAATGGAGTGAAATATTTATTTACATTTATATTTTCATTTATTCGCTTTGGTGTCGAAGTAAAGCGAGGCGTTGAGTTCCGCCACGCAAAGCCTCTTGAACTCGGTGGAAAGTGGGAAACTTAGTGTCTTAACACTAGGTTCCCTCTGTCTACCCTGCTCTGTGCGGCATACGGCGTGAAGCTGATTATTATATTTATTAATTTATATTAGATATTTTTCTCTTAATATATTCTAACGATACAATTTTGTTAACAAATAATAATATAAATGTAAGGTATGGCATATATATAAGGGTCTGTTTCAAACTAGCAAGATTAGCCTGTATTAGTGATCAGTAACGCCAGCGGGCTGGACCTGCAGGTGTGTTTGCAGGCTCACTAGTCAGTGAGCCTTCTAGCTCCTAGGAATTACCTAAACCTAAACAAATTAATAAAGAAAGTTGTCAGTCAATGCAGTTCGACGTTGTTATTTAATAATGCCTACGATTAGAACATCTATTTTGTAATGCTATACGTGTGTTTAAAGTATTGAAATATTCTCAATTAAAACGACGAATTTTGGCACCTTATTATTCATACAATTGTAAACATCTTATAAATTAAAAAGACCTTTTACTTTTGTACATAAAACTGTTATGTAAAACTTTTTTATAATAAAAAAAAATGTATTTGTACTTGGTACTAGTGCGGCGGCATTTGCATAAACGCTGGCGCTGTGCTAGTACCGCCTCTGATCTCATATATGACGCGAAAGTGGTTCGCTACCACGATCGTGCATTCCGTAGCGAAATGATCATTAGATACGCAACAACAAGACATGGCAAAGATCTACAAATCGTGACACCCGTTTTGTTACTCACATTGCCTTATTCACACTTTCCACTATTAAAGTAAATCGATTGTTGATATACCTAAATTCAATTATTACGCATTATCAGCTATACGCGAGTACCCTCAATTCGTAATAGTAAAACAATGCTGTAACTGACGTTTCCCTCGACCAATGAAAAGACGTGGAAAACGCGCGAAATTAAATGGGCAATAGTGTATGTACCTGTCCGGTAGCTTTCTTGTATCGCAGCGTCGCTTCCCGTACGAGGTCCCTGACCAGCAAGTCGCCCGCGCCGCACGGCACCAACACCCGCACGGAACCAAAACACACCGTCACCTTCATGATAACACAACAACACTATGATTCACCAGCGACCGTCGTCTCTCAGCGGTCGGCGTCACCGCTGTATTCACTGGCTAGCATATTAGTTTGTCCAAAACTAATAGGAGCACTCCACTATCTGACGCACATGGCCCCGGCAGACCTGCGACGAAACCACTCACTGAGCACCGTTGAAATAAAAACACCAAAACCATGGGTTCGGTGGTGCGCTGTCATACTTAGCGACGTACGGACACCACGCCACGCCAATTGATTTGGATTATTTTTGTAGTATCAATTCACACAGCTATAGAAATAGCATACAAAATTGAGCACATTTCGATAAGATTACGCGAAACACGAGTTGGGAGCGCTCGACCAGCGACCACAACGGGCAGGGCGAGTAACGCGGGCAGAGTATGAATAAGAATTCGTTGAAGTAGTGGCCGGGTGTGGGGGGACGGGGGACGGGGGATGGAGGACGGGGGACGGGGGAGGAGGGGGGACCGGTTCCGCTGCAGCCAATCCGCGGCGGCGTGGCGCGGCCCGCGGGCGGCAGCTGGGCCGCGTCGTACCTGCCGGCCGTGTGGCACCGTGTCGCGCGCCGTACTCCACTGGCATACCAACGGATTCTAATTTTTGAATGAAACCGCCCCTCACTGTGAGTAAGTCTGACTCATGGGGTTTTAAGAACTGCTTTTATTCTAAATATCCCTCAATGAAGCGTCAAATTAATTTAAAATACAATTTATTATTGCATAAAATATATAACTTTTAGAACAACTTGATTATGCTGTCAGTAATGGCTATGAACTCGTTTAAACTCCATAGCGATTGATATAGAAAGTATCGTGCATAGCTTGATCAATGTCGTCATGACGATAGGAAAATATTAGCAGGAGTAGCTAATACATTAGGTGGCTAAAGGGAAACAAGGCACGATTAAGTTATACAAGTATATTGTATATACGCTAGATAATCCGTATGCGTCAATTATTTAATAATTATAGTATTGTAAATAAATATTAATATTTTTCTATAGTTATTTTTATATAGTTCGATTAATTCATAGACATAGGTAAGGTATTGGGCACAAGCGTGCGATTGTAAGTACGATCGTTGTGAGTTCAATTTCCCTTCGAGGGAATGAAATATTACACTTTTAATATTTTCTTTTCTTCCTTAAAGGGTGGTACTCAACCTCCTGCCCCCTCTCTCTCTCATGCCTCCTGAATTCGGCAGAAGATGGACAGCGGAATGTCTTAACAAAAGGTTACCCGATTCCCATCTACCTAATAACATAAAAAAATCGTAGGTATTGTAAAAACAGACATCAGTTGTTAAATGTGCAAAATGATAATCAACAGTGAATGTCCTGCATTTACTAAATACGACATTTAACAATTTTGCAATATGATGCAATAATACAATAATATGTGAATCAGCTTTTTTTTTCACCGTTGAAATTGACTTGCTTTATACACATTTCAAGTATATATTTGTTTGGAGTAGGCAATAAAGGAATTGATTTTAATTAGGTTCTTTTTACCTATTTTTTTATATCACTGACTTCTATACAGCAGTACGTACGTAAATAAACTTTCATAGCAGTTCAGTAAGCCATATAGATATCGGCCACATTTTTTAACCTATTTCGTGCGATAAATATTCCAAACAAATATTACAAGCTATGAGGTAATTGTTTTCAAAATTAATCTTATAAAAAATACAATTAAGTAATAAGTCACACCCACTTGTAATTTAATTCCGAACAAACTTGTTCAAAATAGATATAAAAGATGAAGTTGTCGTGTTTGAGAAATATTAATAAACATATATGAGATAAAGGCCCGGGTCGTGGCCAAGGAACATAAGGGGGTGACTGTAACGCGGCGGTTGTGGGTTCGATCCCCAGTCGAGGAAATTAAATATTTATTTAAATGTATATTTCCATTCCTTCGCTCTGGTGTCGAGACAATATAAAAATCGTTGTCCTCGAGTAAAAATAATAAATATTAATAAATAAATGTTCAATAAATACTTTTTTAAATATTCATTTTAATCGTCACGGGATATGAAATGAACCCGTTATATTTTAGATAAAATCAGCTTCACGCTGTATCCCGCACACAGCATGGTGGGCAGAGGGATCTTAGTGTTAAGACACTCCGTTCCCCACATATATTTTAGTAGATAAATTATTTATAATTATTTTCAGTACTATGTTTTATGCATCACACTCTATTCCGCATATTCTGGGTAGAGTAGAGCGCTTGTATTAAGACACCCCGTTCCTCAGTTCGTTTGATACATTGTGTATTGAATGGAGGGAGTCAAAGCGTTTTATCTAGGTACCAGAATGAGGAAACAAAATACTTATTAAATAATTGAGAGATTGAGAATTGAACTTACAACCGTAGCTTTTACAATTATACGTTGAGCCACTGCACCACAACGGCCGTAAAGTTATTTGTTATTGAAAGGAAGGAAATATTACAATTTAAAATATAGAAATATTCCTTTTTTTTTTTTTTTTTTTTTTCGCTGGGAAATGCATTTACGCAGACTGCTCATTCGGAAGGCCAGAGCCTTCGGGATGAGCAGTACTGTGGGACTCACCGGTGAAACCGATCCTACCCACTAAAACCCAGCGGAAACCCTCTCCACCAAAATGAGACGCCACAGGATCGTTCGCGCATACTACTGCGACGTCTCGGTGGAAGGCAAGCCTATTGCGGGCCACCGTCACCTTCAGGGTGCACTGGGGTTTCTCCTAGGGCACCTGGTCTAACCTGGTTAAACGTAAGGCGGACTTCCAACAACGAACAACAAATACAAACAAAGAAACTACATATTATATCAGCACTAAATAAAAATTAAAAATTGTAATATTTAGTATAGAAAATTACCAATCTACGCATGAATGCATTTCATGCGCGTATTTCGTAAGAAGGAAATCCACATTAGTTTTAACTCAATTAAAGTAATATATGCAAATTAACATTATTAAGGTATTGTTTTTTACACGTAGAGTTTTCGCTGTATTTTTTTTATCTTACCGAGTTCCCGCTGTATTCGCTGCACGCACCAGTGTAACCAGAAAGAACCTGTGAACCTAATGTTAAGACAGTCCGTTCAGCACTGCGTGTTGATTGGCGGAACTCAACGCGGTGATTTTCCTGGTTACCAAAACGAGAAAATAAAATAATAAGTATATATATAATATCCCCAAATCGTTTCTACCTGGAAATCGAATCCACAACATGTAGCGTATGCTCCTTTGCCACGACTGGCCTCTGGACTAGTGTTTTATTAAATCTAATTATTAAGTAGATTCTTCCACGTTGTAATGTGACAATAGAGTTTCAACGGTCGCTCGTTAAAGCTCGGTAGACAAGTCTTTAGTCTACAGTGTTAGTTTCAAGGCTAAGGGCATTAGTATGCGGAATACAACACCGTGGGCGACGCTTCCCATACACACACGGCTATGGCAAACCATGTTATTATTATAAACGTGACTTATCCGTCGGGACGTACCCATAGCTAGCTCTAAAAAAATTTAAACTTGAATTTGAACGGTCAAATTAAAAAAAAATCCAAAATAGAAGTTGTTTTTTTTACTTACAATTAAAAAAAATATTTTATATGAATAAATTGAATATAAATAATATATTTATGTGGTAATAATAAAATGGGACTAAAGATTTAAAATAGATAAAAATTTAAATATGAGTCTTATAAAATATAATACTTTCTTTAGCTTCACGCTATAACTTGGGATACTTTTTTCAAATACTATATTAGATGCGGTTGTTATAGTCATATTGCTGGAGGTCTGACTTACTGTTACTATTAATAAAACCAAAATTCAGATCTTGTAAATCATTTTTATTATGTTTAATTAATATTGCTTAATTGAATTGAAATAAATAAAATAGACACTTGAATATGCAGCAATCGAAGTAAACAACAACTACAAAATAAGTGATACACAAGATATTTGGCTAATTCTCGGTAAGGTTTTTATTATCTGTGAACATTAAAAACGTTTATTTGGATATAAATACAAAGATTTGAACCGATACAAAAAAATACTAAATGAAATTTGCGTTTTCTAATATTTATACACAACAATATACCTAAACAAATCTTTTTTTAGCTAAAAAATATTCCTTATTATTCTACATCCTAATAAACGTCTTTAATGAATCTTAATCATCAATCATCAAAATGGTACAATTCTAAACTCTTCAATTCAAATGTTCAAAAATGACTTAGTTCTTAAGGAATTTTGTAATTTCTACTAATATTGTTACATGCGCTACTGATTTACATCGAAATATCATAAATTCCACCTATGATATATAAAATTGAATAACACATAATAATATAACATGACATAAAAGTAAGAATGTAAACTAAACAGCATCAAAATAAATATAAATATAAGCATATAGTCAAAATATTTGGCACTATACCTAAACACGTTAACGAGAATATCCAAAAATTGACATACCTACTGAGAAGACAGATTGCAAACAAGAGATCTCTTCCAAAAATAAGATATCTTCACAGCATGATACACTACTTAAGATTAGCACTAGACAGTTGATTAACAATATTTACAAAGATTTATTAACAGTTCACTAGAACAAGACCATGTATAATGTACAGGTTGAATGTTTAATTCTAATTTGTTATATCGACAAATCAATAAAATGCGAAGATTATATGAACTCCCGTCTAAAAAGTACGCAAACCGTTACAAATAAATGTCTTAGCACGATAAAGATTACGAAGGGTTACTGATATGAAAATATTTTTAAGTGATCATAAAATAGGACGCTTGATGCAAGCAACGGCGAAATGAAACCTTAATTATACATATATAATATGATATTAATTTGAATGTTCCACGACCAGCAAAATTAAGTGAGTCATTCTTCGAGCTTTATCGCAATTAAGTACACAGTGAGTCAAATAATACGTCAGCACTCGAGTGGCACTCTGATATATAGTAATAATCTAGTAATGATATTTAAATCGAAATTAATTATTTATTTGTATTTTAATAAACTTACACATAGTGATAACATGAATTGACACAAAACTATGTTACATAGAATAATATTATGTGGAATATTCTATAACAAATATTCGATACTGATTTGTATATGGGTTGTACTTTCGGTTTCGTTTCAATACTAAATTGTGATTGAGGTTGTAACTTTGAAAAAAGGACTCTAAATGAGTGTATATAAGAAGTTGTAGATGTGGTAATTGTAACCTAATTAAAAACTTTAAACTAGATTATCATTTTGTGTACATTTAATTAAGTTTAACAAATTATTATATATTTTACACTTATGTTGGGTATATAATATTCACTTTTTATTTATTGAAAAGATTCATTTTTTTTTAAATAGCATGAGAATACATATTTATTTTACAAAGTTCATGAAGATAATTGTGAAAAAGTGACTAGAATCGAAAGATAAAAAGTAATAGAGACTTCGAACCGCGAATAAACCATTGGCGTTATTTCATCACAATATACTATGTAGGGAGGTGAAACAAAGAATTCATAAAATCTAAGCAAATACAAATACAATAATAAATTGTGGTAACGATATTTCTAAACATACACAATATGAATCGAAATGCAAAATAATACATTATTATCAAAGCACAGTGACTGTCGTCTGTCCCTCACATACACACACACGATCGATTATCACAAGACAAGTAAGGGGCCATTCATAAATTACGTCACACGAAATTCATAATTTTTTTGACCTTTGCCCTATTTTTGTGACAGTTGGTCACATCTGTGAGACCCACTTCCTGTCTATGGTGACGTCTTATTTTGATTTCACGTCACAAATTTTCACATACCTTAAAATTAGTAAATTTAAAGCAGTAGTTGCAAATTAGGTTTGTTAATTTTGTAATGTCACGAAGGACACTTTTGGACCTCCCAACCCTTGTCACACAATGTCACACTTCGTCGCCCTCTCCCTTAACGTGTGACGCAATTTATGGACCCCTAACAAATAATTCTACATCAGAGCACCTTATAATTGTAGAGGGCGCACTAGACGCACAGGGACGCCATTAGATGGCGACGGCGAATGTACAATGAATATTATACAGTGGTATACGAGTATAGGTACATATTGACAATTTACATATAAAGTACACGAGAGTTACAAGTTACGATTTACAGGCACGAATAACACGACCGATCGCGAGAGTCCTAAATTCGATTCGAAATTGAGTATTAGTTAGGGGGGCGTTCAAGGATTATGTAACTTAATCTATTAGGAAGGGAGGTGACGTCTCGCAAAACATAGGCTATAATGTTTTACAAGGGCGAAAGGAGGATTTTTGTTTCTAGTTTAGAAACTAGGAAATTTAAGCATCAATAAACTATCCAGAGATTTTATTGTATATCATTATTATGTTATTTTAACCTTTTTCGTTAATATCCTATTGCAAATTAAAAACATTGTGATTTAAGGGTGACATTTGTTACCAAGTTTGGGGTTTACATAAAGTTCAGTGTGAAAGAGCGGTACAGATAGCAACCTTGGGGGTGGGGAAGAATGTTCTCAATTTGCGTTACGTAATACTTGAAGCCCTAGAGAGCGGAGTATGAATAGTTAGGGGCAGGCGGGGGCTAAACATCGCTTTCAGCGTCAGTAAGGTGCGCGGGCTGACCAAAGTTTCTCGTGATGCACTCGCTAACAGTACGTATATTGGCTCGGTAGCGGTGTGCTGGTTCATCCGAGTCGTATATTGCACTGAGTGACTCTAGTGACACCAGAGCCTCTGAGTCCAAGAGGCGGGAAGAGGCGCGCGAGGAGAGGTCGTCACGGTCTAAGTAACAGGAGTTGACGTCACTGAGCGCGGCTTCTGCGTCAGTGAGACCGGCCTCGTTTAACATGGACACGTTCTCCAGCGCGGGGTCGTCGGTGGTGTACCCGGTGCTCTCGGGGCAACCTCCTTCACCCTCACCCTCCCCCTCCCCTTCGCCCTCTGAGCAAGAGGAACTCCACTCAGACTGACTCTCCCCGTATATGCCCATTTCTCTGTGGTTCGAAGTCGTCACCTGTTGAAACGAGTAGATAAACGATATTTAGTACATTAAAGTACTGTTAATGATATAGATAAATGTGTTAAATATTTTTACTATAGCATATTGTGATTTAACGAGAATATGAATTTCAAATTTGATATATTGATACAAAGTGGATATATATCCTACCCGATTATGCAATCTCTCTTGTAATTCTTTTTCTTGTTTCCCTTTTATTGGTACTGTTTCCCTCGTTCTTGCTGTTGGTGCACTGTAAAGTAATAAATATATAATGTATAAAAGATACATTGTTGAATGTATACTAATTGTACTCGTATATACACATATATATACTTTATAAGGAGAGTCGTGGCGCAGTTACACACGAATTTGACTGTAGCAATTAACCCACTTGCGGAAATTATTTTTTCATTTTGGTGTCAAAGCAAACGCGGCGTTGTGTTCCGTCTTAACATTAGGTTCCTTCTGCCTACCCTACTGTGCGGGATGGGGTGAAGCTGACATATTTATAAATAGGATCATCTGACAGTGCAACTCATATCATATGACAGTCCAACTGTCCAATTATGATTGTACACTTCATTTATCAGCTCGAATGACAACTTGATTGAGACGAAAGATGGTTCGGTTAACGTGACTACTCATCATCATCATTGAGTACACCACTAGTAATATTACCAGGGAGAACGGAACGTCAAACAATAGCTACATATCTCTTTTGCCTAAATATTGTATTTAATATAATTTTCCGCTTCATGCTGTATACCATGTGTAGTAGGGCAGGCAGAGGGAGCCTAATGTCTCCTCGATTGGGAACCCACGACGCGTTTAGGTTACAGTCATACGTTTGTTGCCTTCCGCCGCGACTGGCTTCGTGTATTGAATACTTATTATATACAATACATACGGGTTGTGCCGTTGATCGTGAGCGTGCGTGGGCGAGGGCAGCTCGACGACCACGTCGGTGGGCAGCACGCCGGGGAAGTCCGCGGGCTTGAGGGGCGAGGCGGCGGAGGGGGCGGCGGGGGCTGTTGGGGCGCAGGCGGCGGGTGGGGGCGCGGGGGCCGCGCGCGCTAGCTGCGTGATGGCCGCCAGCCCCACCGCGTGGAGCGGGCTGCTGTTGTTGTTTACTGAAGGTGGAGCCCTGTAAGAGAGACATTTAGGTGCAATTGAATGTGTATGTCAATTTATATTAACACTGTGACTGTTTAACGTCAATGTTGCGCAGCAGCAGTGCCTCAATGTAAACGCGACGGTTGAGCTTTCAATTTTCACTTGAGAGAATAAAAATTTTAATGTAATATAAATTATTATCAATTTCTTGCTCCGGTAAAGCGATGCTTTGAGTTTTTTCTAGTCTCATACATAAAGAAACAAATATAACATAAGTCATATTTGTTTTCTTTACCGTTACCTTACCTTAATTCTAACTTCAAGTCCTTCCTTTCCGCTTTTGGCGAGTTAATCTTAATTAGATTTTTATCATCAAACAGCCTTTGTATCTCTCTCTCGAAGGGCGGTACGCAGGCCACGTCGGGGCTGCGCTTGGTGAATACTTCCCTGGCATCGTGGTTTAGGTGCTTCACGTTGGAAGGCCGGCTCCCGGAGCTGGAGAACGAGCTCGTCCGCTGCGTGAGGCGGCCCACGTCCTTCTTGTCCGTCTGACTGCACCCGTCCCTCTTCACCGACGCTTGGAGCATGTTTATAATACTCCTTTGTAACTTCTCCTCCTCCTTTTGGAAATCCAAACTGCTCTCGAGAATTTTTTCCTCGAGTGAAGACTTTTTATTTTTGTGTTTCGCGTAGATTTCATTGATGATATTGGGCGTCGGCTTGTTGAGTCGAATGGGGGGGTAGTCGTAGTTGCTGTGGTCAGTGCGCTGGGGGCGCGCGGGGGGCAGCCAGGGGGCGGCGCGCGGCGGGGAGGGGGACGCGTCCGTGGTGCGCGAGTAGCTCTCGTCCGACGAGCTCAGGCTGGGCGAGCGGGTCAAAGAACTTAATTCATCTGCCGAGGAGTGCACGCGGGGACTCCTGGCGAGAGGAAGGCTCTCACTAGAGCGCGGTCGAGGCAGCCTTGTTGGTGGTCTTCGTTTGTGGATCGCCGGAGGACGTTGCTCCTGTGGTCGCGGCCAGGGAGGTACCAGAGCCCGCGGCGGTGGCCACCGTGGATTGCCATTGATCCCGTGCGGAGGTGGCGGTGGAGGTGTGTCATCGGAATCCATGTTACGCCTCCCTTTACTACCCTTATGATTATTCCCATTGTTTTGATGACCGTTAGGAGGCAGCAGTGGCTCGTTTTCGCCGGCCACAGAGGATTCTCTTAAAGGTGGCAGTCGCGAAGGCTGGGCAGCTCGGCGTGCAGAATTTTGTAACATGGCGAGAGGAGTGGCGACACCACCATATGCTGTTGGGGGATTTTGGGGTTGATTGTTTGTATTACTTTGACCATTCATGCCATTAGATGGCGCTCTGTCCGTTAAAAAATAAGTGGTCATTTCACCCTTTCCTTTCACTTTAACTTTACCGCGACATATAAACTGATAGGGTAAATCTTTTAGCACTTGAAAGACTTCCTCTGTAACTTGGGTGTGGTTGGGAAGACCAGTTGAGTCCATACGGGACGCAACATTGACTGTATTTCCCCATATATCGTATTGGGGCTTCCTCGCACCTATCACACCAGCGACCACGGGCCCGACATTGATACCTTAAAATATATTTCGGTTTTGGCAAGCTACATAATAATGACACTATTCTAAAAAAATAAAATAAATAAAATTAAATTAGCTTCACGCTATATCCCGCACACAGCAGGGTAGGCAGAGGGAACCTAGTGTTAAGACACTCCGTTCCCCACTTTCTGCCGAATTTTGGAGGCATTGCGTGTTGAGTGGCAGAATTCAACGCCGCACTTTGCCTCGACACCAGAGCGAAGAAATGGAAATATAAATTTAAGTAAATATTTCATCTCCTCGAGTGGGGATCGAACCCACAACCAGTCGGTTTTACAGTCACACTTTGTACCACTGCGCCACGACTGGCCTCTGACACTATTCTATTTAAAAAATATGTTTATTTAATAAAAAAATAAATACCCCTTGATGCAGGGTTCTGCCACCTGATTCGCAAATTCGTCATCTAAGTGGAAGTGAAAGTGACTCTCGTACTTAGTATATTAGGACGGAATGAATCTAGTGTTAAGACACTCTGTTCCCCATTCTTCGTCAATTTGGAAAATATTGCGTATTGATTGGCGGAACTTGACGGATTTGCATTATGCTAAATAAAAATATACGTGCAAGCTTACCAACACGAAGCATGAAATTATTATACGAATTATCATTGATGTCCTTTAACTTGTCTCTCATAGCGAATACGAATTCCACTAAAGTGGCCATATGCTTTCTAGTGCTCGCGTCGTCTAACATCTTCTTATCGGGAATGAGACCGACGGCGGCCATGTATGTTGAGCCTACAGTTTTTATTTTATCTATTGCACTAAATCGATCTTCGCCTAAGAGCTGGAAAAAACAACATATCTGCTGGTAAATAAAAAATTACATTTTAAAAGGGGTGGGTTGTAGTGTAATTAGGAAGTATGTGAGTGCAAATGGCTGTTGTGTCGACTATTTTAAATCAGTTAATGTATATTTTTTTCGGTTTGGGTAATAAGTTCATACCATCATATAATATCTTGAAAATTGGCTAAAATAGATTCTTCCCACAATACACTTGACTTTCTTTCACCATAAAAATGTTTTATCATGGCATAGTACAAGAAACGGTTTTTAGAAAAAAGCCAGTCGTAGCGCAGCGGCACAAAGTGTGACTGTAAATCGACTGGTTGTGGGTTCGATCCCCACTCGAGGAGATGAAATATTTACTTAAATTTATATTTCCATTTTCTTCGCTCTGGTGTCGAGGCTAAGCGCGGCGTTGAGTTCTGCCACTCAACACGCAATGCCTCCAGAATTCGGCAGAAAGTGGGGAACGGAGTGTCTAAAACACTAAGTTCCCTCTGCCTACCCTGCTGTGTGCGGGATACAGCGTGAAGCTGATTTATGATTTATTTATTTTAAAAATATTATCATGACACTTTGTCAGCTTTTGTATTGACAGAGAGTAAAGATTAAAAAAAAACACTATAGTGATTAATCCAAAAGATGATCGATTCTTTTACAGTAAGACGCTACCCTATTTTATTATATACGTACTTCATCAAAATCAGCAATAATTTCATTGAGCAGCCTCAAGCACTCCATGCCCTGGTTGTTGCCGTCCAGCTCCATATAGAACTCGTGGTAGTTTGTGATGGAAGCGAACACCACACCAACACGTTGGTACGACTGGTGGTACAGGTCCTACAATATAATTGTTCTTTATAGCTTCATACTTTATTCCGCATATAGCACGAGATTCAGTGGAACCAATATTTGCCCAATTATTAAATAAATCGTGTGTTAATTGGTGGAACGCAACGTACGCCGTTAAGCCGACAAAACCATTAAGCCGTCGCTTTGTGTGTTTTTTTTTAATTAAAATTAAAACTTACCATGTTTGTCCTGAACTGATTATCTAAGAAGTGTGTCGCAACATGGGCCGGCAGCAAGTTGAACAGTATTCTTCTATTGGATGCCTGTAATATAAAATAATGTGTTTTGTATTAAACTTTCCTTCTGCCTTTCTACTGTGTACCCGAGTATTTCCCTGATAATATAAATCAAAACTACATTTTGACGGACTTTAAAAAAGAGGCGCTAATCAAATCAACTGTCTTATTTATGTACTTATATACTTTGATTATCGTAGTGTCTGAGGCACTAACTTTAGTGAACTGGTGGTAAATTATTTGACGTTCAAAAAATGAAGCATGTAACTTCTTATTTTGAACAAAATTATTTGACTTTGACTTTCACTTCTATGGTATGATTTCGGAGGTGATCCCAACTCATACAACACAACTTTTATAACAGTTGATTTAGTTTGTCGAATATGTTATTTGTTTTCATTTCTTCGCTCTGGTAAGAAGACAAAGCTCGGTAGTCAGTTCCGCCACTTAAGACACAATGTCTCGAATATTGGCCGATGTGTGAGAAACAGAATGCTTTAACAATAGGTTCTTCGTATGTAGGATAGAGCGTGCAGCTAACTAAAATATACGATATATGTACCTGCAAAGCATCCATATCTCGTTTCTCATCTCTCGCCTGCACCTGCCAGAGGAAGTCCAGCCTCGCGGTCCACTCGGTCTGCCGCGCGTGCAGCAACACGGCCAGCGCCAGCGCCAGCGTCCACGCGCACGCCACGTACGCTGACCCTACTGAGCCTGGACTGAAATTTCATGTATAAAAATATGGGATTTATTTTAAGTTTCACGGTAGGAATACCACAAATAGCATGATAGGCGGTAGGAACCTGGGACCCTAATGTTAAGACGACCGAAGATAAGTCGAAACTTTATTACTAAAATTCAAATGTTCATAAGGCCAGCCGTGGCGCAGGGCACAAAGTGTGACTGTAAAATCGACTGGTTATGGTTTCGATCCCTTATATTATATCCCTTCTATTTATTTTCATATACATCTACATTAAGTAATCAAATTTGTAACAAATAAATCAACATCAAGTCCTTCATTGGCTACAAAATGTCCTTTACAGCATAACAGATAGTTTGGTCAAACATAAAACACTTACTCAGTCATCAGGTCATAGCAGTCGAAGAGATGTTTATGGTAAGCCAGTATCACAGTGACGTAGCCGGCCGTCATCACCGCCAGCAGAATACCCTTCACCAGAATAGGCAGGCGCAGGAAGACGGCCACAGCGAGCATGCTGAGGCAGCATCCCAGTGTGATGTACAGGGGGATAGGGCAAGCTCTGTGGTCAGTACTACTCCATAAAACTGCTGACACCTTGTCAGGGGCCGACTGTATGTCACCCATTGTTACGTTTTCAGTTAGGTTCGCACACACATTTACTTCTCGGCAAGTTATCTGTGGCAAGGATATTATTTTAAATTTATACAAATATTTAAGACACTTTGAAGTATTAAATTGGCCGATTATAAAAAAATAAGGCCAAATTAAAAATAGGTTTTCTTTTATCTGTCGCATTTTGTTATATAAATGTTTTACATTTTTGTATATTATCTAACGATATCCGAGGAATGTATATAATTGAAATTGAAATAAATATAAATATTCTTGTGATTGAAATTCGATGCAGTTAATGGTATGGTATTTTATATAAGTAATAATATATATAACTATTGTATGTATGTATACATACCACATTAACTTGTCCCACTGCGTAACCGAGCACAATGGTGAATGTTGTTATAGCGTTTCTAAGGGCGAACGGTCTTGACACATCACACGGGATGAGTCTAAGCCGCGCCGCCAGAGTAAGAGCCAGCACAGCCGCAGACCATGCGAACGCCGTGACGAATAGGAGCAGCAGTATTGTTGTGCGCGGCAGGATAGCTGCTTGGAGTGCCCCCGCCGCCACCAGCGCTCCGAGAGCCGCGCTCAACGACCCCGCCCAACCACCGTCTGTTGACGCTCGGTACTAAAACAGAATGGAATATTGTGAATAAAGCCTTCAAACGTGATATCAAATAAACAGGGACATTGAAAAAAAAAGTCGCGTCGACCGTATGCTGTGTGACGCCTTCTGTAAATTAACTGTTTTGATTTCTCTCGCCCCATTTTATATTTGCACATCAGTAGGTTCCTGAGAAACGATCTGAGTCAGAAACAGCAGACTTAAAGCAAAAAACACACATTTAAACTATTTTCAAATTATTAACTGAAACGTTCGTTTTGTTCAAATATTGATAAAAATAGAAAATGTATAACACCAATCTCACAAAAAAAAAATTTTATTCCATATGAATCTTACCGATACATTCGAAGCGATCCCTAAAGTATTAAAGAAATAAGTATATTTTCAATGAATCAGCTACTAAACAAGATTTATAAATAATTCCACGATAATTCGATTTGCTCGTACATGGAATGTGAACGTTACCTGTGCCTCTTTATCAGCATCTTTGAAACAGAGCGTGAGCAGATGAACGTGTGTGGCCTTCTCCCGGTGCACGGAGCGCGCGTCTATCGCCTGCGCCAAGTACTTGTTGACGCGGTTGGTAGGCTGGTGGTACACAGAGGAATGACGCTTTTTCAGAGGCCGCTTTGACTTCTCCGTTACCTTATTCTGTATAAACATAATTAAAATTCAACACCACACATTTTTATGATTGTCAATTTCGTTGACACTACACAGGTGGAATTGGCAGAGGTTCAGTTATTACGTTACACGTTACACATCGAGGGTCAGACGTGAGGGGCTGGAGACATGTAGGGTCCACAGCATGCTGACGCCATGCTCCATTTAAAAATTGGACTGACCTTAGAAATAAAAGTTCCGGAATCCGAAGCAGCATAGCATTATTAGAATTGCAGAATGTAATAGTTTGTCAAAATTTAAACATCAATAAATTGAAAACAGTGATTTTAAAATGTCCAATTAAAAGATACAAGAAAGATTGACGTGACAATTGCACACACAAAGTAGACGTGTCTCATAGAGTTGAACTATTCAGACATAAGATTACATCAAAGTTATACAACTAAGTAAGAACCCATTGTTAGAAATCCATGCAGGTTATTTAGTGGGTCATGCCATGCCATGCTTAGGTAGCTAACCGGGATAGCAAGTGAAACACATTTCGGTGCATTCGGCTTTATTCTCAAACAAAATTTTATAAAAACAATATCAAGTATAGTTTCACAATTTTGAAAGAAAATAAGTCCCCATAATAAAATAGTGATATATAGAGTGTAGGTTTTGAGTGCTCGCGTTTCTCTTTAGCTTGGTCTTCAATTTACCCGATTCATTTGACGTTAGAAAACAAAGGTGCGAACGATTCATTCCTGAGGTGCGACCCTCGACCATAAATAGCTTCCTACATTTTTTGGGATATTTAGTGTCACCTGGTGAATGGAAAACAATAATACACATGAAAAACACTTTTCTGCGCTTACTGTTTCAGCGGGTATTTGTTGTGGAACTAAATGTAATGTCCAAGAGCGGAAAATCTGAAAAACAACGAGCAGACGTTCCATGTTAGTTGTTGGAACATGTTCTTCAACATTGAAAACATTAGTTTGCCTAATTTATCTTGTACTGTAATATAACATATACATATGCCATTAACCTGGGACATTATTTAGGCTTGATGAACTCGGTCTTTATTTTCATATAAATTAACAAGAATAAATTATTTACCAATAAATAAGAAGAAATATTGTGCAATTTAAGAATTGTGTTTCTTACGAATTTGGAAAATGGTGTGGATGTAAGGTGTGAGTGAGGTGTTTCTGTTGGTCGCATAAAATTTTAGTGCGAAGCGAAAAGAATCCAATCCCTCGCAAAATATTTTGACAGTGCCGTAAGAAAGCCTGAGAGCGTAATATAAAATTTCAGAAAAAGCTGCAGATTTAGTCTTAAAAATCACACTCGAAAACCATACTAACTACTAGAAAACATTAAGCGAGGTTATAGTTGGCTGCGCATATGAAACGCATTCACTTAATGCATTTCATGTACATTTTTGTAAGCAGAAAATAGGACGCTATAGTCATATGGTGAAAACGAGACAATTCAATGTTATTTTTAAGTACAATTATATCAGTAACGATTGAAATTGTTAACGTATTCATATAACTATATTGTTTGTCCATAATCTACACCCCGTTATATCGCAAATTATACAATTCATTTAAAAAAACAAAAAAATTATCAATATGCAAGAAAACTATCAAATTTTGATACAAACAATAAATCCAGTAAAAACAATCTAAAATGTTCTTGCATATTGACCATATTTAACTTGTCTATAAAATGTAGTATATGATGTTTTATTGGTCGTATAGACAAGTCATGTGCATGGTTAAGGCATTGGCATTGCTAGGTGCTATCGGTGACCGTGGTGCGCAGGGCGTGGTGCTGCATGACCGCGTCGAAGGTGTGGTGGTGGGGGGCGGTGGTGGTGTCGGTGCTCACGTGCTCCCCGCGCAGGGCCGCCAGGCGCAGCGCCTCCGCGGAGCCCGGCTCGGCGTGCAGCGCGCGCCGCAGGTCCAGCACCTGTCAACCCGGTCCCTGTCAAGCTGCCACTACTTCGTTGGCTACCACCGGACCGATTTACTTTCCTTTGGCATCCACATTCGTATAGATATTTACAATAAATATTTCGTACGAGGATATTTCAGAATTTCGACGGTGATATAATTTGACGTATTTTGGAAATGGTTTTTTTATTCATTTCATTGACATTGTATTTTAATTGTATCTACTAAGAATAGACGTCAATAAAAAAAAACAAAAATTTTGTGATTTATAGTATTTCAGACATTTAAACCAATAGTTTAGT
The DNA here is from genome assembly GCA_030704555.1 of Heliconius charithonia. Taxonomy (NCBI): domain Eukaryota; kingdom Metazoa; phylum Arthropoda; class Insecta; order Lepidoptera; family Nymphalidae; genus Heliconius; species Heliconius charithonia. The sequence goes on along the minus strand of CM060827.1, from coordinate 12,272,586 downwards.
GGTTTCCTATATTTTAGTTCGTTTTTTTTATTTTTGGTCACAAACCTTTTAGTTTATCCTTAAGTTTGTTGCAACGACCTGCATAATATATTTTAGTATGTCGTTGTTATAATAAATAAAATGTATTTATTTGCCGCTTTAATTTACATATCTACGAGTATTACTTCAAAAACTAGTAATTTATATAATCAAATTAAACTAACACCTATTACCATACTGCTTAAGAAACCTTTTAAACGGCAGATTCGCACTAAACAAACACTTGAAACTTTTAAAACTAAGGCAATGTAGAGGGATCTTAAGGTAATTTTAGTTATTAAATATTGAACTTACAAAACATATAAAAACGATTTACTATAAACACACAATGAGGTATATAGAATACAATAAAATTGGAGTAAAAGAAACAGACTTACCTTTGAAGTGATAAAAGTGGAGTTCACCGAAAAAGAATTATCACTCAATAGAAAACATCTGGTGAGAAAGAAACGTCGTGGACATCGGCCTCGTATCATTTGGCGTGTCCAGTACGATATGAATAACGTCCAAGTGCAAGTTCAAATTCAAAAAGAAAATCATAATATAAAGTGTATTTATAATTTACTCGACAAAACTTTAATTAATCTAAGGGAAACTCATTTTATGCGAAAAGTACCTTCCTGGCAGCGTTTGCCTTCAGTTCCTGAGGCGAGGCGGCCATATTGGAAAATGGAACATCTACGTTGAACTTTATTGAGTGTAATAATTGCACTACAACATTAGATACATTTTTGAAAGACAGCTTCCGACGAGATCCAGATCCTAATCCCACACCCGCTGACAGACACATCTGTAAATGTAGAGAAAATTAAATAAAGCATTCTCAATACATCATCAACGCACGAGTAGAAATAAACATACTTTTCTTCGTCTAGGTGGTGGTATGATGAAATATGTCTGAATGGAATGATCGCGGAGATATGCATTTCGACTAGCACCATGGCCAGGCTCTACCTCGTATGCGCCTCCAAGACATTCTAGCGTGGCTTGCGTTATATGTACCCGACTGGAAAAATTAAAAAATTCAAAAAATAAGTATTTTACTATAATGCCATTGGGTATTTTTTATCTTTATAAATTTAATTTAAATGATACGTGAGTGCAAGGTGTGACTGTAAAGCCGACAGACTGAAACATTTAATAGAGGCAACACGCAATGTCTCCAAAACCCAGCAGAAACACACCTACCTCTCTCCTCTGTCTACCCTGCTATATGCGGGATACAGCGGGAACCTAAAAAAAATACATACGTAAAAACTATTCATAATTTACCCAGGTTCACCTCCAGCTTCCATATTGTTCGCAAGCGTTACGTCGTTGGACCACACGTCGTACTGCCACTTTCGTAAACCTAACACCCCACAAAGCACGCGTCCAGTGTGAATACCTACTCGCATGTTCAGCTGCACGTCTGTTGCTTCCACTACAGATCTATAAATAAAGAAAAGTAAATAAGACACGGGTTTTCTTAAGTTTAAGACTATTGACTGATTGATTTATTAACCGTGTTTTTTTTCAAACGGGATTCATGGAAATAAACGTTACTCTTGGTTTTACTAAACTAGATTTATGTGATTTAATTAGATAGGAGTGAAAAAAACATTTTTTTTATTTATATATATGTGGAAATTCAAAACGTTGTTTTTTATCTATTTAAAATAAAAATCTAAAAAATAATAAAAGAGGCCAGTCGTGGCGCAGCGGCACAACGTGTGACTGTAAATCGACTGGTTGTGGGTTCGATCCCCACTCGAGGAGATGAAATATTTACTTAAATTTATATTTCCATTTCTTCGCTCTGGTGTCGAGGCTAAGCGCGGCGTTGAGTTCTGCCACTCAACACGCAATGCCTCCAAAATTCGGCAGAAAGTGGGAAACGGAGTGTCTAAAAACACTAGGTTCCCTCTGCCTACCCTGCTGTGTGCGGGATACAGCGTGAAGCTGATTTATTTATTTTTTATTTATCTAAAAAATCTAAGTATTACCAAATGGATTTTATAAATCCTTCTTGCTTCAACACAAATTTATAATTGAGGCCAATCGAAGTCAGTTCTGTCAATTAACACTAAAATGCCTCAAGAATTCGGCAGAAAGTGGGAAACGGAGTGTCTTAACACTAGTTTTCCTTTGTCTACCATCTGCATGTGCGGAATACAGCGTGAAGCTGACTAATTATTTTTTTATAAGGAACGATAACGTCCATTTTTGATTATCTTGCTTTTTTTCCCTACATTTGGACACTTGTATAATTATATTCATATACATTATTGTAAATTGTGTGTAACTCCAAAAAATTGAAGTAGCTATTCTTTCGAATGGATTATAGTTACAAAAATATTTTTCTTATATACTTCAGCTTACTCTCCTCCAAACAAACCGCAAAACGAACTTATTCAATTATAAAGTCTCCGTACGTTATATTTTATTCATTTCACTTATAAATCAGAAGAAAAAAGTTTTTTGCATATTTACTTAATTGTCTCCGCACAGATAGCCTTGACTTTTTGGCACAATGTTACATTTTTTATTAAATTGAAATAATTTTTGTGGATTCAAAAGAAGATAATATAAAAAAAAACCGTTAATTAGTTAATTAAACACACTGTATAAGAAGTATTTTAGACTTAGCCTAAAATATTTTGAAGTTATGTTCATAACGTTTAATATTTTTATTTGTATGTAAACAGCATATTTTAAATTTCGTTTAAGTATGCACGAGAGAATTGTAAAAGGTTTACCCTCTCAGCTCGATTATTGGACGGGATAACATTATGAATTCGATTTCACTAATCCTTTGTGGATTTGTTTCGACGTTATTGGTCCAAAATTAAATAAGGTATAATAATTTAATTTAATTTTGTAATATAACATACGATTATATGTATTATGTATAACTTAAAATTAAAGGCCGGTAGTGGCGCAGGGGCATAAAGTGTGACTGATAAGCCGACTGGTTGTGGGTTTGATCCCCATCCGAGGGGATGAAATATTTATTTACATTTTTATTTTTATTTCTTCGCCCAGATGTCGAGGCAAAACGCGGCGTTGAGTTCTGCAACTAAACACGCAATACCTTCAGAACTCGGCGGAAAGTGGGGAACGGAGTGTCTTAACACTAGGATCTCTCTGCCTACCCTGCTGTGTGCGGGATACGGCGTGAAGCTGATATTATTTATTACTTAATATTAAATATTTTGTCAAAGAGGCCAGTTGTAGCGCAGGAGCACAAGCGTGTGACTGTAAACGCGTCATGTTGTGGATTCAATTCCAACTCGACGAAATGTTTAATATTTTCACTTCTTGGCTCTGGTGTCGAGGCGAAACACGGCGTTGAGTGCTGCCACTCAGCACGCAACACCTCCAGAAATCGTCGGAAAACAATGAACGGAGTGTCTTAACACTAGGTATCCTGTGCCACGATGGTTATATAAAAAGCTTTTTTGCAATAATATAACGAATACTGATGTGAGGCGTCCATATTCTGTTTGTCATATTATCATAACATGTGAAGGCGAGACGAGAAGTGACATCAAAAATAATACGACATTTTTCTTGGCAAGTAAAAATAAAGAAATACATCGGCAGTAACATAAATAACTTTTTTTATGTAATATTTCTTTTTGTTTTAGTTTAAATTAGCTTTTAGTACTGTATTATCGCGGCAATGCATATTGTAGGTGCGCAGCAAAGTGTTTTGAATGAATCTCTACACTTCTAACGTACGAGTGTATGGGGCCGGTGTGTATGGACTATTTCTTACAATAACAACATTGTGATATTACAGATAATTTTTTATATAGATGCCAGTCGTGGCGCACGGGCACATGTGCCGGACTGTGGACGCGACAGGCTGTGAGTTCGATTCTCACTCGGGGAAATGAAATATAATTTTAATATTTTCATAAATTTGCGCTGGTAACAAGGAAAAGCTCGACGTTGAGTTCCGCCACTTATGAATACTATAAGTAAATAGAATTTGGCGGAGAATGGGAAATTAATTGTCTTAACACTAGGTTCCCAGGTTCCCAGGTCCCAGGCTATGAGCGGGAGACAGTGTGAAGTTACAGCGTTTGTATACACCTACATCACATACTGCATTTTACACTTCACTAAAAAACAATTCCGTTGAGTATTAATATACATTACAATATGTACTGTAATAATAATTATTAATCCTTGTTAATTTCAAATCAAAATTATAATTCTGTTAAACCGATTTGTCGCTTAAACGAGCAGTATCCGTATATTTACATGAATAATAGAAGTCCAGAGAATATACCTACATATTTAAATAAATAAATCAGCTTCACGCTGTATCCCGCACACAGCAGGGTAGGCAGAGGGAACCTAGTGTTTAGACACTCCGTTCCCCACTTTCTGCCGAATTCTGGAGGCATTGCGTGTTGAGTGGCAGAACTCAACGCCGCGCTTAGCCTCGACACCAGCGGAGCGAAGAAATGGAAATATAAATTTAAGTAAATATTTCATCTCCTCGAGTGGGGATCGAACCCACAACCAGTCGGTTTTACAGTCACACTTCGTGCCACTGCGCCACGACTGGCCTCTATACTTAAATACAGTATTATGTCGATTATGTCAAATTTAATAAAAAATACAAATATTTTTTTATAAAATGACAATTATTTAACTTAGATCGCTTCGTAACCTATAAATTCTCAAAATTTTAATCTATTATAATAAAAAAACTGTTTATCTAAGTTTCAACATAGCCATTAAAATTTAGCTAACATGTGTTATATAGTAACAGTATGTTGTAATATCTCCAGTTAATATATTGTACGAAAGAATGCAATGGCGATAAACACTACGTTTTATAGCAACGCGTGTGAGACTGTACGCACAGGAACTGAGATTTACAAGGCAGTATTTTCTAAGCTGTACAACAATTATATTTGGTACTTAAATAAACTTTACTTTGTGTAAGAGAAGAACGGGAAAAGCAATTTTGCCATATTGCTGAAACATTTTATCCGTTCAGCGTCTTATTTACTTAGTAAACATGTTTCATTGCCGAATTGGCAAGAAACGCTTTTAACAGCTTTTTGTGAAATGGAAAAAAACACAAAAGGAAATAGAAAATAAACGAACAATGTAACGTAGAGTATAGCAAACAGGCATACCTATATTTATAGGGTATTTTCATTTAAAAAAAACGGGTAGAGTTCATATGACTGATGTAAGCAAATTGGCCGTCAAAGTAGCTAGCAGCTGCTGTTTGCATTCGATAACTGCGTTTTTATTTTCTTTATATTATGATATGAATGGGTGTCTGTATATCGGCAGTCTATTTAATAGTACAAGTACTAAGAAATTTAATTCACTTTGAATCACTGGCGCCACTTGTGCATCTCGGCCAGTGTGTTAATTGGTAAACGTCATTTTGATTAATGTTTACGGTTGATATGCCTCGTGTTACTTCCTAACTATGGACAAACTTGGACGCTGGTATCATTTTCCGGAATGAATGTCGGGAATATCCACATTATCAGGCCCTTTTAGTCGTGGGGCAGGGGCACAAACGCGACTGGTTGTACGTTCGATCCCCAATTTAATTAAATATTTATTTAAATTGATATTTTCATTTCTTCGCTATAGTGTTGACGCAAGAGCGGCGTTAAGTTTCGCGACTAAACACGCAATACCTCCAAAATTCGGCGGTAAATGGGCAACTGGAAAGATACTCATATATAGATGGAATACTCATATTCTTCATCTTCTCTATTCCGTGCTGTTTAATCCTTCTACTCCACCTTATCTGAAGAAACAATTCAGATTCCTACATGATGTCCACTCTCTTTCCCTACGTTCCCAGAAAAATCTATTACTTGAAATTTCTCCTCATTCTTCTTCTTTTCTCACTAACTCTTATACTATTAAAGCTGCCCGACTATGGAATTCCTTACCGATATCGATCAGACATGCCAAAAGTTTACAGAAATTTAAAACTTTACTAAAGAATCACTTTATGAATATTTAATTTAGCCTTTGTTTATTTTTTATTTTAGTTTTTTTTTTTTTTAATCTTCAAAATACTTTTTATAAATGTATCAATATTATATGTATGATTTATTTTTATATTGAATGTTGTTTAGTATTTATTAATATTAGTATTTATTGAAATAAATATTTATTTATTATATTTATATATATGTGTGTATATATATGTATATGTATATATATGTATATATGTATATATGTATATATGTATATATCTATTTTTATCTATGTTATTAAATATTCTCCTGCAATGTAATGCACCACCCACACTCTTTTTTTATACAACTCCAGCGACCAAAGGTTGCCTGGAAGAGATCGCTTTAAGCGATAAGGCCGCCTTATTGTACATGTTGTTTTTTCACTTGTTTTGTAAATAATTTGTTTAAATTTAAGTGCAATAAAGTATATTGTATTGTATTGTATTGTACTCATCTTAACACTAGATTCCCTCGACCTCGCCTGCTAAGTGAGGGATACAGCGTGAAGTCGATTATTTAATATTCATATTTAAATATACAATAGTATTGAATAGTTATTTGTGTACTTTATCAGGAAGTATATATATCAAACCACAGTAAAAGGCGTTAACGCAATTACGGTAATGTGATTGTAACTCACACGGCACACACGTACTCGCGTGTACTTTAGTCATAAAGAAATAACAAAATAATATTTTTAATTTGTATATTGGTGTTTTTCTATTAGAACTCGTTTTTAGTGTAGTCACTATCAATCTATCTATCTATATCTATTAATCTTTCAAGCTTAATTTAATAATTGCTCTATAAATATCTGTTTAGTTTTTAATATTATCACTTATTCAGTAATACACAAAAATTATATCATAAACTAACCACGTACCTTTTTTTAAAACAACAACAATTTTTCATTAATGATATATTTTGTATATGTTCTTATTTATTGTAGCATTTTGTTTACAATATCACGCTTATCTATCAAAATAGAAACTTATTTTTAACAACACCTAAGCTAGATTTCCTCATTCCAACATTATTAATATTATTTGAGGTCAGTCGTGGCGCGAGCGCCCAAGGGTGTGACCGTAAACGCGACTAGTTGTGGGTTCGATCCCCACTCGGGGAAATTAAATATTTATTTAAATTTATATTTTCATTTCTTTCCTAGTTGTGACGAAAACAAAGCGCAGCGTTGAGTTCCGCAACTCAACATACAATGCCTTCTGATTGCGGTGGAAAGTGAGGAACCGAATGTCTTAACACTAGGTTTCCCGTGCATACCCCTGCTGCGTGTGTGTGTACAAAAAGAAACATAATAATACTACACACTAAAGAAAGAGATATGTTACATAATATTTATAACGTGACACTAAAGAAAAATACGGAAGAAAAGCTGTGCGTTACACAGGAAATAGTTGTGTTTGAAATCTGAGATGTAAACTAACACTCGTTCCATATAAATTATTATAATATTTATGATCCGTCACACCTCGTCCGGCTCTGAATGTGATTTCTATACAATATATACACTTTGTAACATACTAGTGACATCTTCGCGGCTTCGCCCGCTTCAACTGCACAATTATGTATTTATTAACTTGATTTACTTTCGTGAGTAATACTAATAATATCTTTGAAAGAAATATCTACACATCAAAAATATAAATAATAGTCAATTCAAAATAAAACATTATATTGGGTTCATTGATAAATGTCTCCGAAAATAGGTCACTTGCTCTGCTTGCTTGCACTTGCTCCGAAATATTTAAGGTGTCACTTGAATATATTACTATTATCCAAAAATATAATATAAAATAATGTATAATGTGCAGTAATCTTCTTACTAATCTTCAGCAAATAATTCAAATTTCCTAAAAATAACAGTATTTATTGCCGTTTATATCGCAAAAAACGCGTGTTTCGACACTATAAACAAAATAAAAATTCATATGGCACTTCCGATTGACCTAGAATTATTAAAACTATACATTTGTATATCTGAAAACTATACATTTATTATTAAATCTTAAAAAATAATAGCCCTAAAATGGGGTAAAATTCGGTATTAGAGTCTCTATAGCTTCTTCAAAAGAGGTATCTGGCTGAAGTAGGCTTGAATTTCAGAAACCTCTATTTTTTGTACAGAACCCTCGATAGGCGAACCCGACTTGCGCTTGCGCGGTTTTTTTATTACACTACACAAAAAAAATATAAAATATATAATATGCAGTATTAAAATCAACGTAATTGTTTATAATATAGACAATTTGATTATTTAATTTTTTTTTATAAAAGCAAAACATAAATCGCACAAACAAAAACACAATAACTAAATAAGTACCGTAGCTGTCTTAAATCACAATACTAAGTGTTCATGAAATGGCACCTGCAAGAGATGTAAAGATATTGAGGTTTGCGGTGTGGTCGCCTCCAGATGCCGCAGACTCGCCGCGAGCAGCTGATGACAATGCGATACCGTTATGCCACTTTTTAAATACGACATTTTAAACAAATTTTATATCTCTTGAATTATCTCTTTTGAAAATTTATATTGAACAATTTATGCTTTAATGGTTTGCTTTAAAAACAAACAACTTCACGTTTTTTTTTTTCAGAATAGCAGCCAGACCTTCATTTTAAAAGTCAAAAATTACAATAACCACACACTGCCAAATTCCACATAATGCATGAGACGGAACTCAAAGCCACGATATGACTTTAAAAAACCTACTCAATATAAAGAATAAAAATGACATTGTCTTGATTTCTAATGCTTCTTTGAAATTAGAATTAAATGCCTTACAATTTTCTATTCGTTCATGACGTTTTACATTTCAAACGTTCAAAATATAGAATCGTTGCCAGCTTATAGCGAAACTGTGTCACTTTCATTAAAATTGGATCTACTCGCTTTGTGCCAGCGTAGTGCAAAAAATAAATCTATACATAAAATAAATTTTCAACTGATGGCAGACTGTCTGTACATGCAAGATAAACGTAGGAAAATTTTTAAAAATTTATAAGATATAAGATATAAGATATAAGAATACATTATTGTTATTGTATCGGAGCCCAAAACAATGATGATTTTTTCGTTTTGTCTGTACGTTTGTGCACGATATTAAACGCATATTTCACTATTATATTTTGGAACGCTGCCCTTTACTATTTGTTAAACATTTACTGTTTGTTTTATATCAACCGGTTCATAATTAAAAAGTTACATCATTTTAAAGTATTTAATAAAATTCGACAACATTACTACAAAAAATATTACATTGAAATTTTTGGATGAAATTTCAGATTTCAATGTATAGTTGTCTTATAAAGTATAATTTAGATTAGTAAATAAAAAATAGTATAGTTCAAGCGGGCGAAGCCGTGAGCTGCAAGTAGTTAATAAAAGGATTTATTTATTGCAAGCAAAGCAGTATACCAGTACCAGTAGATATAAGATACTCAAGGACAAAGAAGCTATTTTACCAAATCTGCTTTTTAAGATTTTAATAATATCTCAGAGGCACTGTTCATTTTTCTTTTAGATTTCATAACTGTCAGCTTCGTTATAGCGAGGAGCTTTGAAATGGAAATGTTCAAAAGGAATTTGTTCAACAGTTTCGTAGAGACTCGTGAAACTTTTCAAACGTGCAGTGCTGCAATAAATACCACCCACGATTTCTGTAAAATACAACAAACGTATTTCAAATACTCCGGATATATATAGTGCAGCGTATCAAACAAATGTATATGCGCAATCATTTACATTTTTTATGGACAATTGTAATTAATAGTCTCTTAAGAATCTTGCAGTATATAAATCGTTTTTTTTATAACTTTACATATAAAACCCAAAATAGTATGATCAATTTAGCATTATATGATTTTTTTTCTAAACAATTTTTGTTATTTGTGATTTAGATATTTTTATAAAGTCTCCTTATGTCTATATAATTAAATAGATATTTAATATTAGTATCTAGATCTCATGATTTCAAGAAAGATGACCGTGAAGTAATATTTATTAAAAAATGTTTTTATGATGCATAATACATAATTTTCGCGATCGTTATTGATTTTGTTCTTTAATTAACTGACATTCACTTCAAAAAAATGGAAAATAATATTCAAATATCAATGCACAAATCTGTAGTGGGCGTAGATATAATGCAGTAAGTTTGTATCGTATTCTTATTCAAGAAGCATTTGAACAATCGGTTTTTTTTATATGAATCATAAATCAGCTTCACGCTGTATCCCGCACACAGCAGGTAGGCAGAGGGAACCTAGTGTTTTTAGACACACCGTTCCCCACTTTCTGCCGAATTTTGGAGGCATTGCGTGTTGAGTGGCAGAACTCAACGCCGCGCTTAGCCTCGACACCAGAGCGAAGAAATGGAAATATAAATTTAAGTAAATATTTCATCTCCTCGAGTGGGGATCGAACCCACAACCAGTCGGTTTACAGTCACACGTTGTGCCGCTGCGCCACGACTGGCCTCAATCTATATGAATCATGCTTTGTGAATTAGTTCGTTTCATTGTAAAACTAAACAGAAAAGTATAATATTACTTTCTTAAGATAAACTTTGGCCTTGACTTTAGCTAGACCAACTAATAACAATTGCACCTTTACTAACTATAAGAGGCGTTTATACTGGAAAGGCTGATAAGCAAAAATGAGACGTGAAACCTAGCCTTTGTTGGATTGACAACAATAATAAATAGTAGTGTCGTTTGTCATCGCAATATTATGCATTTTATTGGTGTTGTTAAATGAACGGATGATAAAGATAAGATATAAATTTATGGAAACCTAACATGAAGTTGTATCAAATAGTACGTAAATACTAAAATTCGATTTTTTTATAATCAATTAAATAGTTAACATAATAAAAATAAATAAATTATAGTACAAAAAATTATAAAGAAATATAATATTATATGCAGCTTTAATCTTTTATCCTTATTGATAAATGCCTACATCATTATAAAGATATAAAATCTTGATATTTTTCTTCAATATTAAATTATAAAAAGTTATTATTTATTATTTATAAAAAAAAATACAACAATTTGCAATCTACCTACATCAGTTTTTAGAAAAAGATCAATTTCTAAAAACAAATTCTACTAAACATTATTATATGCACACCAATGCTTTGATATTGAGTCGGGTACTCGATGCCTCTACAAAAGAGTAAGTACACACGACCCGAACAATCCGCTCGTTCGGTGACCTACAAAGCTGAAACTCTATATTATTTATAGGACGGGGGACAACGGTTGTTTCCCTCCCTGGAGGGTCGAGCATTATCTTCTTATTTTATTACTTTAAGCGGTAATTTTGCTCGCTGGAAATTAATAGCATTACATATTCAATTTATTACAACAGCCACTTGTGTCGATATTGGTTTTCTTGAATGCGAGACGAAAGATCTATTAAAAGAGGATCTATACATCTATACGATAAATAACTTATATAAGATGCGAAATCCTTAATGATACGATGTCGTTTGTCTGATTGACACCGCATTACATAATGGTACTCAGTTCAATCCATCTGGGAAGAACGTTAATTTTGGAAAATCTAAGCTGTTAGCCATTCATTTTCTTACCTAAGAAATTAAAGTGATTGGTTTGTGAACTTTTGTTAGAGGTATTCGAGGATCAAAGCCCCCGTTCCATAGAGAATAAAAATGAACTTTTGTGATTGGTTTCCTGGAGTTATATATAGCAAATTGATTAAGTTCTAATGTTTATTTTCTTGACTGTAGTGTCAATTAAATAATAAGATAATAAGAAATTGCATAGGCATTTATTTATACTAGTTATCGCAGTGGCACAAGCGTTTGGATGTAATCGCGAAGGTTGTAGGTTTGATCCTCACACGGGGGAATGATATATTTAATTTTTTTTTTGGCACTGGTCACAAGACAAAGTGCGGCGTTGAGTTCCGCCAGTCAAGTTGTAATATCTCGAAGACTCCACGGAAAGTGGGGAGCTGAGTTTCTGAAAGGTTCCCTCTGCATATCATGCTAATAGCGGGATCCAGCATTTTTTCTTTTCAAATATCATACACACGAACTCTATTTGGTATGGATATTGAACGATGAAAAAAATTATATCAGTACGAACACCTTTCGCTACTTTTCTAGACTCTTATATAATTATGTGAGATCCATATAATTAGGTGTTAATTACAAAAAAGGAAAAATTGTATTAAATAAGTTTTTGTTCGTCATGATATATTATTTTATTGGCGCTTAAAACAACTCGAAACATTCACGTGGACATCGAGTGATGGATGGAAGAAAATAGTACAGTGAAATATATCAACGTAGAGATTTTATCTGTTCCCGTACTTGAGAATGTACAGTTGTACGGTGATCTGTGACAAATGGGCGAGTGTAGGCTGTGCAGCGCGGCTGTGGCGGGCTGTGTGGGTAATAAAAACATTATTTATTTGGCTCAACGCGACGTCCAAGCCGCGTTTGATGAGAGAGACGTTTATTTTGTAGCTGGAGCACTTCATAATATTGTTACGACATGAAAAATATTAAATACATAACATTTTATTTGTGTTTACTGTTGAAAACAAAAGATATACACATTTCATAGATATATTTTGAAATTTGAAATTGGGTTTAATTTCCTAGTATATAATGATTTATTGGTAAAGTGTGATGTGTGTGTGTGTGTGTGATTTTGTCAGTATATTAAACGTGAAAATTAACTTTCCAATGTCTTGCATATTGCTGAAGATTATGCTTCTGTTTTAATTAGTTCCGATTGCTAGTTATATATATCATACAATAAAACATAGTTTTATCGTAAGTACTAATTAAATTATATTGTCTTTTTCTGTCAGCTTCAAGATGAATTTCGCGAATATCAGAGTAGGCAGAGAAAGCCTAGTGTTGAGACATTCCGCTTCGCGCAATGAAAATATTTAATATTTTTCTTTCTTTAAGTACAAATCGAACCTACAACCCCTCGCGCTTACAGTGACACCCTTGTGCCATTGCGCCACGACGGCCTCATAGTTATATAACGATATAAAGTATAATGGTACAAAATGTGGCGTTGTAACGCTTGGGAATCAACTTGTCATAATGTGAAGCAACCATATCTGGGGCTGTATCACATCAAATGTCATCCAGACGAGCAACGAGGCCCCGCGAGATATACTTACATGAATGTCCTTACATAATTGAGTTGACCGGTTTTACCTCAGAGGTTAAACACATTTTTTTTAGTTATAACAAAACCATATAGACAAATCGTGACATAAAGAATAATAATAATTTATATTTATAATTAGGACTATATTTTAATCTAAAGTTAAGACAATTGCTTTTTTTGCTATAACAATTACTTTAATCTTGTTACAAATTCTGTTTCAAAAACCTTTCATTTTTGTAACCGACAGTTGCTCGAGTTTAATAAAGCTCGTTTTATTAGAATAATGTTCTAACTTCTCTAGAAATTGTATTTTCAAAAAGGATAATATAGGATAATCCGTGGTAGCATGTTAAGATAACGAGCTACGAGAATCTATGAAGTTAAATATTCGCTTAACCTTACTCTACATTGTATCAACTCTTTACTTTTAAAGACTAAATAAGACGAGAGTAATTAGGTAGATCCTACTACCAATTATACATTTTCTAGGTCACAATAAATTGTCCACATCCGGAAAAAAAAACACTCAAATAGGTACCTAGCATAGTTTAAATTGCATAAATACATATATTATATTTATTTTCCTGAGTGGAGATCGAACTCATAAACATATCCTACAATATACATCCAAATTGTGCAGTGATAACATCTACAGACAGACAGCTCGATAGCATCGGCATAATAAATAGCAAAGACGCCGTAGACTTTGGAAAAAAATAAAATGTATTTTTTCACTGATATAACGTTGAGAGGAAAGGAGGTAAATAATAAGTAACACATACAAACACATACATACATATATATGGATAAGCCCATATGAAGTAGCAACTGTAAAACATACAAGTTTCAGGTACAAGCGAGGGATCGTTAAAATATAATTTATTTCTCCAGTCGATGCCAAACGAACGGTTGACATTCATAATCATTTAAATTAGTGTATTACATTAAGGTTATTCGTGACTTGATATATTGTTGCGTGGTTATTGTACCTTTATTTCGTACACTTTAAAATAATTGTATGGAATTTGTGAGTTCATTTACAAATTATTTTATAGTACAAATTTTGTTAAATTTGGTTTGTACGTACATATGTACAACAAATCGTTCGCATACGTAACTATTTCAATTACGTCAATAAAATTAATCATAAGCTATATTTAGATGTTTTTTACTTTAACCATAAACTAAAGTTCTAGAGGAGCAAAATCTTGAAAATTCTAGAAAAGTTAATATTAAAATTAGAACAGTAAAAAGTGTGTCTATACGTTAAATATTTTTACTAAAGTATTTACTATAATGGAAAAAGCAGCACCAAGACGTATATACAGAGCAAAATTGATTTAATTTTTTTATTGTCTGTGTATTTGTACACGGACCTCTTCTGAACTACTGGACGGACGGATTTAAATGGAACTGAGAATGTTTTTTTTATTGTGCAGCTTTTAGGCCTGAGCAGAATCAAAATTTTAGAGCCATAGTAGACTAGCTAAATTATAAAACAAATATGATTTTCTCCTTAAACTAATTGTTGAGTCTGACCATTTTCCATAGACACGTAAAAATTCAAGATCTGGAACATCTAATGGAGAACCCACTTAATTCACTTAAGCTATAAGCTAAAACGCAAATATTGTCCCATCGTGATAAGCATTTCTCATCTTGTATAGAGTAAAATTGGGATAGTTGCAGTACTTTTCAAAAAACTAGTATAATAAAGAAAAAATGTTGTGTGTATACGAAAACAGATCTTTTATCTAATGTGTAAGCCAATTTTTTATAAACGAATAATGATTTTGTGTAAATCCTGTTTTATGTTATTTTTCGGAAAAAAAGGATAGTTGCCTATTATGGCGAATAGTTGCCCAACGTTAAAAATGTTTCGGAGGATACTTGCCTTATGCGAAGAAAAAAAACAATTTCATATCAATTTAACTGAACTGTTTCTATCACTTACTGCAATCTTTTACAAAGTTCCAATCAACGTATAAACTATTAAAATATAAATGTTGCTAGTTTTATGTAAGCTTAATAACACATCTTACATCTACTGTTAACGCCTATCGACTCCGTCACAAGGGGAATGAAATCTGTGCGTCTATGCTAATAGTTTTCATGGCACTAAGGTTTGTATGAAGTGGTCTTACAATTATAGTACGTCCCAAACACAAGAGTAATTAAAACCGAGGCAACTATCCCACTTCGGCGTCTCTACGGGTTTTAGTCTACTACAAAAACAGTATGCCTGTACGTCAAATATTTTCAGGAAAAAAATATTTAAATTTAAATACTAAATAGTAATACAACATGAATATATGATATACAAAAAAATCGTTCGTGTATTATATTATATGTGGTCAGTTAAAGAAATTCAGAACTTACGCAATAGCGTCGATCATGTCGAGTCCCATTTCTACAGTACAACGAGCATGGTCTGAGCGCGGCTCGGGTAACCCAGACACACAGTAGTAACAATCACCCAAGATCTTGATGCGGAGACAGTGGTTATCCTATAGAAATACAAGAATTAAATCTTAACACATAAATAAAATAACATATATATTTTACATTTATTTTGGAAATAAAATACCACAAATCAATGTATAGCATCCATAATCTGCAAGATAAGACTCCAAGAGATCTATGTAATAATCTTTACACATATTAATTAAGTATATACTTGTTTTACACTAAAATACTGCATTTTTACTTTAAAAACCATAAAAAAGCTAATCAAAGCACTCCTTAAACGATATTATGGGACTTAAGACTTTCGTAAAATTAAAGTACCCATTAAAAGATACGACTACAAATTATTCAAAATTTATGATCTGCATGTGGATTGTGGATGTTCTGCTTTTATTAACTTTTAAATGTTTGCTTTTATTCTTTAAGACTATTTTGAATTTTAGAGTGGTATTAAGTAGGTATGTCATTCTGTCAGATTTGTTTTTGTGTTTATAATCTATGTTAAGGCTGGCAGTATGCGTTCGATTCCAACTCGGGGTAATGAAATATTTATGAAATATGTAACAAGCGTATCAAAAATTTTGACGTAGCTCGATGAAAACGTATGGCTTAGCGGTCAGAGCGCCTGGTCTGTCTCCAGGAGGCGCGGGTTCGAGTCCCGCTATGTTAAAAAGTTTTTATATAAGTTTTCTAAATAAGTATGAAATATTTAATATTTTTATTTCTTCGCTCTAGTCACAAGGCAAATGCCTCTAATAATCGGCGGTAAATAGGGACGGATTATCTAAACATTTGATTTAAACGGTTCTAAAAAATAAAACAAAAAAAATATGTTACCACAGTACTGGTCTCAGCGACTGTATACTGTAATATGTTCAAAAATTGTAAGAACTACTATTATTATTAAAATATTTATTTGTTTAAGCAGAATGGATGCTATTAGGCTATTGGCGTTCCAACAGACATAACCAACACCCACGTGGCGTGTAAACATTGGTACAGCGATCAATACACACGACTGACACAACCATCAAAACAAATTTTAAATATAGTATCGCGCTAAAATAAACCATTATTAATAGAGACGACATTGCGGCTTTAATGATTCTTGGTGTGATCATCAAGATAAAATGTAACCTTGTTTAATGTGGTGACAGGTGTTTAATATCCAGATGCAGCACCTGCTCGTGGAGGACGTAAATTTAAAATACATCATAACAGTAATGAGAAAACATAACGTTTCTTACGTTGGCAAGCTGATCGAATCTGCCAAAGAGCTCGTTGAGAAGCCGCACCAACTCCTGCGCACTGCACTGCGATGCGAGCACCGTGAAACCCACGATATCCGCAAACAGGATGCTACAATAATATTTCACATTTCATAAAAAAATAAATTAAAAGTATATGTATTAATTAAAAAAACGTATAAAAATTATTTGGTCAGAGCATTTGGACGGTTTGAAAAAGGGGTGTGAATTCAAATCCCGCTAATATTAAAATTTTTACACGTTTTTTATCCATCATCATAAGTGTGGAATAATACTTTCTTACTTTAATCACTTATATTTTAAACTTGCGTTTGCGTTTTATATATAAGTACATTAATAGATATTTGCAATTATGTATGTTAAAATATTGCATGATATTTTAGGTCACTCTTCTTTGCCTCTTTATGAAATTTAGGTATTTATTTTATATAATTACTATAAATAAAAAGTAACGGAGGTCGGTCGTAGCGGAGGGGCACAAAGTATGGCTAAACGCGACTGGTTGTGGCTTCAATCCCCACTAGAGGAAATATTTATTTAAATGTATATTTTCCACTCTTCGCTCTGGAGTCGAGGCAAAAGCGCGGCGTTGGCGTTGAGTTTCGCTACTCAACACGCAATGCTGGGGGCATTGCGTGTTGAGTGGCGGAATTCGGCATAAAGTGGGCAACGAAGTGCCTTAACACTAGGTTCCCTCTACCTATCCAAATGTGAAATAATAATAAATAAATAATGAATCTACAGCCATATATATTATCTAACTGTAATATTTTTTTTATATTATAATACATAATTTGTACGGTTGAATTAATTATAGGAATAAAATCCATACAACTAAAATTAAATCAAAAGTGGACGCGCGTCGAGCCCGTGATTTAATTAAACGAAGCGAATATGCTTTCAAGCCATAACGTTATTTGATGCAAGTATTTTTTTTTAAATTGATATATTTTTGTGGATATATAAAAGTATAAGCATTCAAAAATATTTATTTTTGGTTTAATTTTATAGTTCTTATGTACAGAAACACAATACTTATAACTTATTCAAAATTATGAAGTCAGTTAAAATTATCAAGTAAACCTGGATTAAACACAAACATAATAATTACCTTAAGTGGGAATAGAACCCACAAATATCATGTTTACCAAGCGGACGCCACGTATGTTACGATTTTAAACATTTTACATATTTTTTAAAAGGTACTAATTACTTTTTTATAGAATTCTTTATATCAATTCTGTATACGTTTAAGTCTGATTTCTTAAAAAAAAGAAATGAAAATATATCAATAGTTAGTTATCTTCATCATTGGACTTATTCATATGAATAAAATATTATAGGCTATTTCTGGGGCTACAATCAGTATATTGAAACATCTTTTATTTCAATTATTATTTCTATAAATATCAACGGGGAATTTGAAGTCATTATAAATTGACGAGGAAGTCGTGGCGCAGGGGCACAAGTGGGTAATTTTAATGTTTTCATTTCTTCGCTCTGGCCCAGCGTTGAGCTCCACTACTCAACACGCAATGCCTCGAAAAATGTAGGGGAAAGTGTGGAACAGTCTTTCTTAACACTAGGTTCCCTCTGCCTCCTGTGTGATACAGTGTGAGACTGATTTAACTTGATTTTTTTGATAAATTTTAGATTTGTTTTCCTTTATAAAACATTCAAGTGTTCCAGAAAGTATTTATAAATAGATATTACTTTCGAGACTTTCCTCGTACTGATTAATCCTTCCAACTGTACGATATTTATACGAGATATTTCCCAAAGCGCCGAGATTATTATCACTGGCGTCGTTTTTTTTTTATGGGAAAACAGAAATCTGAGAAATCATCCATCTATTCGAATTATAATTTATATGGTGCTTCACTTTTTGGTTACTGTAGACTTGTGGAGCTAGCTTTTATTTGAATTGCGTTTTGATAAAAGCGTGAACACTTCGCTAGATATTAAAAAACTTTTAAAAAGTAAAGCATTTGTGTTTGGCAACGACCTAAATGAAGAGAAAATTTTGTTTTTTTTTTGTACAATTTACGTACTGTACGTTGTAGACTGTTGTAAGTTTAGTTTAAAAACGATAAATCTGTATAATAAAATAATTCACATTTAAACAAAAAAAACATATTTTATTTTAAATATATGGGTACAAAAAGATAAAAAAAAAAAAATGTGAACTTAAAATACTAAAAGATAATAACAATACAAAATGTTGCTTACTTCACGAATACTTTGACAATAGACGATAGGCAGAATATGATAAATAATAGATTTTTTTATAGGTACCTAAGGTTATTCACTGATGCTGTAAGGTCTCTTATAATATGGGGGTGATTCTTACGAACAGCCTCCAGACACGCGAGGCGCCGCTAAAGTAACCTACTTATTAAATGTTATTGTGGATATTGTACGATCTTCGTCTGGGAGCGAAAGTGTCTATTGTTATATTTTCTTATTATTTCTAAAATATTTTTAGCAACGTAAAATAATAATAGCAAAAGCGTAAAAGAAAATTTGCTAGTTTGGTGGACTGGACGTATAAGGTTGTGGGTTTGATTCCCACTCGGGCGAATGGGAGAATATTTGATATTTTCATGTCCTCGCTATGGTAACGAAGAAAAAGCGTGGCGGAGCTGACTCCGCAACTTACATAGTACGCCAAGAATGCGAAAGAGGTGAACTTAAGTAACTTAATCGGGAATGGAATATTTTAACGTTAGATTCCCAGGTTCCCCTTGTTACCCTGCTACGCGCAAGATATAGGGCGAGGCTAAAAAATTAAACAACTGACCATCTCTTTTAATTAGAAATACTAATTTTATTGACATCATTATTTATTGTATATTTAGCCATTTAACCTAAAAGGATCAAGCCCGGTAATAGACTTCCTGTCACAGTGACGTCACGTTACACACGTTGCGCAACCGTAGACGTGCCTCGAAAACAAACGCGAAGATTTGACTACGACCTCATAATAAAAAATGGTAACCTTAAAGTGTCTCGAGGTAAATTGAAATTAATGGAAGTTAAGTATGAAATATACTTCTTTTTTGTTATCTCTTACAACCGAGCTTCAAATGTTAATGTGGATTTATGATTTTATCTTTTACATTAGCCAATTATGTTGTAAAAAATCTCTTAAAAACCGAAATTTGTATGTTCATGTTGTACTTATATATATTTTTTTTATAATTTGATTGCACTGGTTGCTTTGCCGTTTAAGCAGCGTTAAAAAGTTTTGTGGAACAGCAATGTTTTTCAGTATATTTACCACGTCTAAATAAAACAATAGAACTCGACCGAGGTCGAAAGATGTTACAGCTATTCGCGTTGTAGCGAACCATTCACAAAAACATAAAAGCATTTTTAATGTAGTACCTACCCAGTGCCAGAAGTAGTTTTATACGGATTATAAGTATTCAATTCTGTTGGAGAATTACGGGAACCCTGGACGTGTGTGTGGCACTTTCAGGTTAATGTATAAAAGTACATACATTTCTTCATAATTATATAACTTGAATATAATCGTTAAAGTTAAATATTTTTAAATTGAAACTACGAATTAACGAAATGGTTGAAAAATTATATATAAACCCCATAAAAAAAAAATTAAAAGATGTCCATCAATTTCTTATTGCAATATAAAACAATAATTCTATTGTGAAACGATAAAGCGCAAGAGAGGAAATATACTTACGATCGAAACTTTTAATTAATTTTCATTTTGTTTCAAAGCAAGATTTTGATACACTACACAATAATCATCGCATCCGACGTTTGAAGTCAGGGGATTTAAAAAAGTTTCAGTGTATATAATAAAGAAAGTATATACCTATAGCGCATAGCAGTTAAGGCAAATTAGATTAAGACATTTCTGTTGAGGCAGTTCTTTGAGTTTGAGTTTGATTGAATTGAGTTCCACCATTCAGGTGGAACTGAACTCCGTGATTTGCCTCGTTATCGGTTGAAGTCCCAGACTTGTGTTCCCACCACAGCTAGAATCGAGTTATTTTATTATGTTTATTTATCATAAATTTAAGACATAAAAAAATATTTTTTACCATTAAATTTTTAATAGTTACTACATAACAATTTAAGCGGAGACTATTTTCTTGTTTCGTACATTTTAGAGCGTGTTTTAGTTTCTAAACTTTCTTTTTCGATACATTCATGGGTTAGTGGCGTAACTTAACGCCAGTTGAGTTTATATTTTCATTTCCTCGCTCTTTGTTAAAAGAGCGAGGAAATGAAAATATAAACTCAAATGCTGTACTACACCACGATGGCACGAGCATTAAGAGAGAACATCCCAATATTTCAATAAGAATAGAGATATATATCGAAATTTTTCGCGCTATCATAAAATCCACATAAATGAAGCACCACGCAAGAAGGCTATCACTGCCAATGAACTTTAAACACTTTAAGCTATAAAAGCGGGACAGGCGGCGGAAAAAATATTGTTTTAATTTGTTCAATTAAGTTCAACAGAGACAGATATATTAAATAGAAAGCACCATTTGTCTTGATGAAGTAGTATGCTAATATCACTAAATATGATAGTCAAACTAAAGTGGATAGTTTATTAATTTTACATTATTATAATATAATTCTACTATGAGGACGTAGTGGCGGAGCGGCACAGTGTTTAATTGTCGAGGGTTCGAATCTCACCCAGAGAATGATTTATTTTCATTTCCTTGTTCAGGTAAAAAGACAATGTAAGGCGTTGCTTTCCGCCACTGATTACGCACTACCTCCAAAATTAGGCGAACGGAGAAACTGGGAAACAGAGTCCCTTAACCCAAGATACCTTCTACCTACCATGCTGTATGCAGGATGCAGCGTGAAGCTTTTTTATATATATATATATATATATATATATATATATATATATATATATATATATATATATATATATATATATATATATATATATATATATATATGTATATATATATATATATATATATATATTGCTATTATATATATTGCTACATTTTATATATATATATATATATATAAAATGTAGCAATAGCAATAGCACGAAATATATTTACATGGATGATATCTACTCGTAGATCTAGGCTCCTAACAATTATATTATTTCACATAAATAATATATAAATAAGATTTAAAATTCGTTGTCGAAAAACCACATCAGCTGTTGAATAGAAGCTTATTCCAGTAGCTAAAAGATATCGTCTCTATAAATATTCACATACACTTTTATCTTTTTTTAAATAACTCATAAAATGTCACAGTCGTAAACTCATAATTTTTTTTAGTAGAAGAATATTTGTTAGCACTAAATATTTGTAAAACAAGGTTTGGTAAGAAGCCAAAGAAACGACTTACGAACACTCTCGCCGGGAAATTTTATTCTAATCGCTTCAAGCAAATTTTCCATAAATAACCCAATTAAGCCAAAGAAATGCAACCTAGTACTTTCATGAAAGTTATCCATCCGCCAATCCCTTAAATCGTATTTTAGTTCGTCAAACTTTTCTTCATCTGATTCATTTTGTTTTTTTTTTTGGTTTTCAATTTATTTGCAATAAAGCAAAACTATATACTATGTAAAACGTATATATAACAAAAATAAAATATAAGAAAAGAACCTTGTAACGTCGAAATTTAATTTTACATGTCTCCTACCCCCTTGAAGCTTCAGACGTTGGTCGTGGGTGTTGACATGTCAGTTTGTCGTGTATAATAATCTAATGACGCCCAAGGTTAATCCACAAAAATAACAACGTCAACAAAATTAAAAAGATTTTCTCTTCTTTTTATGATATTAAAATTAAATATAATACACGAAACACAAACTGTAATTATCGATGATTTTTTTATATATAAGTATTTGTATGTACGTACGTACGATACGTAGATTATATTTATATATTAATTTGAAATTTCGGCAAAAGAACATTCACTCCAATTGCCGTACATGAATCGCAAAAATATTTATAGAAAGATAAATTAGTGGACCATTTCTAAAAGTTGACAAGACTTTCCTGCAAGTCTTTGATTCTGCGGATGCCGACACCGGAAAGCGGCGGCAGGGCTTTTACTGCGGCGCCGTAATCGCGATCGTACAGTCACTATAGCCACTAGATTCTATGAAGTCTCAGAGGGCAAAAGATATTGAAGATGTTATGGCTAACGAATTTCACAGTGCACGAAGACTTCAGTCTATACGGTATGTAATGCGAAAATGGGATGTTTGTCCAAAAATAATAATTTTGGACAAAATAATTAATTTATAAATTGAAGGAACTTTGAATCGTCTTTTTGAAGGTTATTATATATATTTAGTAAAACATTTACATAAATAAAAAAATGTAGTATACAAATAGCTATATATTTGACATTTGTCAGTTTAATAATTGATATAGTACATATTGTTGAAGTTAGTGATATGCATCATTTAATTAAATAGAAGTTAGGACGTCCTCATAGTTAGAGCCAACAAAGACAGAAACTATGGAGGAAACTTCGAAAATTAATGCACTCAACAAAGGATGTGCGCACTTGAGCTGTCTACTGACTACACGTCTGAGCAAGTGCTTTATACTAAATGAAAGCAAAGAAAAAACTTCCAACGGCAAAATTACATTTCCGACACGACTCACAGCCGATTGGCGGCGATCGAGACGAGCAATAAACGCCGTATGCTCAGTTAATAAAAAACGGATCTGACATAAAATATTTCCTTTTAAAATATTTCAATGTATTTCAAGAGTAACGTTGCTAAATTATTAGAGTGCATTCCGCGTGATGACGTATTGCAACTGTAAGTGGTTAATATTAGCCCGAGACAAAGCAAAGAGTAACTATCCTGAGTCTAAATACGCTCGGCGATTCATCCGATTAACTTTGAGTGTTGGTGACTGGTTTCGCTAATTCAATTGAATCACATTCGTTGGAACGTCAAATTATTCAATATTTTTGTATGTACAAACTTTTTTTTTAAAAAGTATCTTATTTATTTGCCTTTACATGTTTTTCTATTGTCTCCTTTGTTTTTTTTGTCACGTCATATGTACACACACAGAGTTAATATTGAATAGTATCGTCAGCTTATTTAAAAAAAATGGTAAATTTAAAAAGAAATAATTTAAAATACCAGAATCTGAATGATGAACGTTCAAACTTAGCGAAAGATTATTTAAATTTTTTTCTCCATCTTCTTTTACATTCTTTTACAATTGATATGTGTTAGCTCTGTTTTGAATTGAATCTTACGGAAATAATAAAAAGTATTATAATATTAATATAATAAATATTTATATGAATATTATTAATTCTATACTAAAATTATATAATGATAAATTTATATAATTGTTATGAGAACGGTTGTTCATCGCACTTCCATCATTTCAAATAAATTACGTACATTAAACGAAATATTGACGCCAATCATCGGCAGTTAACTACATTACATTGAAATTCACATACTTACATATTACGTGTACTGGTTAAATCATCTTTATTTATTTAACCTCTTTCAGATACAAACTTTTAAAATAACTGTATTTTTGTTTGTTTCTTCATTATAAAATATTATCTACAATTTTAATAACTTAGATTGGTGCTTAATGAAACTATTCATCTCTAGAAATATATCGCCTCTTTTTATTCTCTTATGTGCTATGGGAATATATTGGAACAATGTCACGTAGTCGTAGCTCTTTTTTTTGCATACGTTCGTAGCTTTTTCGCCTTTTTTTGTACAATAAAAGTGCAAATTGCAAGAAAAGAGTTTCTGAAGACATGTATGCTTTTGCATTATGTCATGTCACAAGAAGGTATATGATGTCATAAATATCACATATAACCTTTTAATTTAAATTGTAAAACCGACCGGTTGTGGGTTCGATTCCCACTCGAGGAGATGAAATATGTACTTAAATTTATATTTTCATTTCTTCGCTTTGGTGTCGAGGCAAAGCGCGGCGTTGAGTTATGCCACTCAACACGCAATGCCTCCAAAATTCGGCAGAAAGTAAGGAACGGGAAGGTTCCCTCTGCCTACCCTGCTGTGTGCGGGATATAGCGTGAAGCTAATTTAATTTATTTTATTTTACCTTTTAATTTTAATCAATATTCTACTGTTTATTTCATTTCGACGGTAAATATATGAAAATATATTTAACATCTCAAACGTCTGTATTGCTACTTTGTTACGCCATTTTCGGAGAGTAAAACGTTTCTTACCAAATTATAAAGCCTATTGTAGCAGTTACTTCAATAGATATTCAAATGAAAAACATATTAGATACTAATAGAAAAAAAATACACATTTTTTTACCCGACTCACAAAATAAGAAAAAGTTTCATATTGTAGTAAGGTTACTGTAACATTAACTTGACGTCGCCTACCAAATTATAAAATTTAACTTTATTTTTTTTTGTTTAACAAAATCAAAATACGTTTTACTTTATTTTAAGTAGATTTATTTTTCACTTTTTAGTGTATTATTTGAAGTCGCTTTTTTTTTATTAAAAATAAATTTATTTTAAATAAAAATAAATTTGAAATAAAAAATAATTTAATTTTAAAGAAGTGCAACAGTTATATTTATGAACTCGAGAGTCTCCATCAATCTAAAGTATAAACGGCACATTTTTCCTATCGTAGGAAGCAGGTGGTTTTAAAAGCTCATCTATATTTTCATTTATCTCATAGTTGATTATAAATTACTAAATAAATAAAGAAAGCTATTGACGCATATGTTACTCTTGTATTATATGAACAAACATCTTGGCAAGTCACCCATTTCTATATATGTAGTATTTATATTTTGATCAATATTTACACTCGTCATATTATGGTGATTAAATCGACGGACGACGAAACTATCTGATACTGGGGAAGTTAAATAACAATCGCGGATGTTCTAATGACTTTTAAGTAACTAATTAGTAGAATAGTAAACGATAACAATGTACGCGACGGTTGTCATGTACGTTGTGATCTTTTAACTACAAAATATGTTTTACTGGGAGGACATTCTATACGCACAAAATATAGGCGTAAAGAAATGACGAAGTAAATAATATTTATTACAAAAAATAATTTCCTAAGAGATATTTTGTAGTGAAAAATTCCATATTTATAGCCCTTAACATAAGCTTTTATATTGTGAATAAATTTATTAAAATAACATTAAGTTGTAAACAGTCGTTTCAAATTGTTTAGTAAGTATCTACTTGTTTCTCTCTCTCGACAGCCTTCATTTTTAATACAAAGAATTCAATCACTAACATAAACATATGAAATAATGAGGAAATAAACATATTTTTCAATCTTTCTCCATGCGAAACGCAGCTCTTTTTGTTGCTATGAACAGAACCTTCGTTATGGAAGTTAGATAACAGACAGCTATTTCCGCCCGTATAATATCGTTACACGTTACATATAGATAAGTTTAGTGTGTACAAGCAATTTTGTAAGGATATATTGTAAGAAATTTTGTAGAGCTTGTGTGTAAACGCGACGGGATGTGGAATCGATTCCCACTCGAGGTAATGGAATATTTAATATTTTCATTTAATCGCTCTGGTGTCACAAACGCGGCGTTGAGCTCCGCCACACAACACGCAATGCTTCCAGAATTCGGCGGAAAGTGAGGAGTGGAGTGTCTTAACACTAGTCTTCCTCTATCTACCCCGCTACATGCGGAATAAGATAAATATATAATACAAACTATCAAAAATGACAGCATACGTGGAATGTAAGTATAAAGCAAAAAAAAGCAATAAACAGGTCATGACCGTATGAAAAAAAGCAATATGTCACGATGACATCCAACTACATACAAATTAATCCATCAGACCGCCGAGACGCTACACGCCAAGCTGACAATATAGTAAATTAAGCTGAATTTGTTTTGCTATATTAATTACAAGCAATTATTTTCTTGAAGGCCTAGTTGTTTTTATTGTTTGTTCGTAAATATGGTTACTATTATAAAAAAATAACAGATTTAGACAAAATATCAGCTTCACGCTGTATCCCGCACGCAGCTGGGTAGGCTGAGGGTACCTAGTGTTAAGACATCCCGTTCCCCCCAAGTGTTGAGTGGCGGAACCTAATACCGGGATTTTGTTTTAGTGGAAGAGTTTAAAATAGTAATTCATTCCCTGGAGTGGGGTTCCACCCACACCTGTTCCCCTGTGCCCTGACGGCCTCTAAAAGAGTTTTAAAAAGTTTGAAATAAAAAACTTCTAGACGACGGCACAATATTATCTAAACATTTTGTCTTATACAAGTATATTTCCAAGTACAGTAATCACTACCATACAAGCTGTTTCTGATAATTGTTAAAGCGATGTACGTTACTTATCGCTGATCATTTTCGATCGCCTTCACTAGTTAGGAAAAAAATCAGCTTCACGCTGTATCCCGCACACAGCAGGGTAGGCAGAGGGAACCTAGTGTTAACGCACTCCGTTCCCCACTTTGAGTGGCAGAACTCAACGCCGCGCTTAGGCTCGACACCAGAGCGAGGAAATAGAAATATAAAATTTTGGTAAATATTTCATCTCCTCGAGTGGGGATCGAACCACAACCAGTCGGTTTTTACAGTCACACTTCGTGCCACTGCGCCACGACTGGCCTCAAGTAGTCTAATTAGGAATATGAAAAAAAAATGGTCTATAATGTAAACGTAACTTTGTGCCATTTCACAATAGCATTATAATTTCTATATGGTCAGAGCTTCGAATTGATCATTCTGCACACAATAAAGATAAAATTATTTCTTTGAATATAAAGTGACGCAATTTAAACTTTATAAATATTTACAAGCATTTTCAATATTATGGATGCGGTTGCAACAGAACATCAACATCGACCTAAGCGTGGTGTTTAGCGTGTCTGTAAAGATTAATCAATAATGAAGGGAGATTATTGAGTCGAGAGGAGTCATTTCTAGTTCAATTTGGAGGCAGGCCAAAACCGCAATGTCCAGATAAGATACATCGCCAACCACAAGTAATTTAGAACAGTTGGCAATATCGTAATATCAGTGTGTAAATATTATGTATTATGTTAATTTTAAAACAGTCTCTTAACAATACAAGATATTTACAAATTCTGGTATTGTCATGTATGTACATAGGATAAGATTTAATTTTCGACAATAAAAATTTTCCCGATTTTCCATATTGGGCTAGGTACAAACGAATACTTTATCATATTTAAAAAATTAAATTAAATTAGCTTCACGCTTTATCCCGCACACAGCAGGGTAGGCAGAGGGAACCTAGTGTTAAGACACTGCGTTCCCCACTTTCTGCCGAATTTTGGCGGCATTGCGTGTTGAGTGGCAGAACTCAACGCCCGTTTTTGCCTCGACACCAGAGCGAAGAAATAAAAATATAAATTTAAGTAAATATTTCATCTCCTCGAGTGGGGATCGAACCCACAACCAGTCGGTTTAACAGTCACACTTTGTACCACTGCGCCACGACTGGCCTCAATTTCATAAGAAAATATTGAATATAGGTACTATATAAATAATGTAAGCGACGTACAATTCTAAATAGATGACAGACTAAAGAGACCGGAGTTTACTTACCTAACTTGTTCATGTTTTTGAATGTATATTTTGTGAAACTGTCCTTCGACGGGCGATATAATATCGTTTTTCATCTCCATAGCGACGTGTTGAGGAAGCACGGATAGCAGTAGACGCTCCTGTTAACAATATAAAAGAATACATCACGTAAATTAGAACTCATTACTATTGTTTTGTATATTTTTTATTCTTTTCGACACCGGTCTCTTCGCACTGTAAGCCTGACTTGTACCGCCGAAGTAAATGTTTACACGATACACGAATTCAAATAACCGCGGTCTGCGCGGACTGTTGTATACATACATCTTAGCTTCAAATAGCGTCGTTAATGTAGACGATTACTTTTCCTTTGTGTCTTTGCTTTTAGTGTATTGAGAGATGTAGTTTTTACTGTTGAACATTACATCAGTTTATAATCTTATCGAACTGACTGACACATTTGAATAGACCGAAATATTTAATTCTTTTCTTTCCAAATATACCTCAATTTTAGTTAATATCAGTTAACAATTGCTATTTAGTTTGGAGTAAAAAAAATTACAAGTAATTCGAGTTGTTGATGTTTGGAGGTCTTAAACAATTATATATTATATGTGGATATTTATAGTGTGTAAATGTATGTATAATATGAGTATATACCAATTTTTCGTTTTCATCTTCCATGTCGAGTCTAGCGGCGATACAGTTCCGCGTATCGAGGAAAGCACGCCGTTGAGCGGTCTCCATGAGGGAGTGCATAAGCGCACCCACGATGTTAACACACAGGAACACAACCACATTACCCAGCATCTAATGACAAGCATTGATCAGATACATTTAAAAAATAAATTAAGCTTAGAGATAAATAAGAGAATAACACTTTAAAAATGTCACCTCATGTAAAAATACTAAGTCAGGCAACATATTAAAAAATAATCCTTCCAATTAAGTATAGTAAAAATACCTTTGTATGTAAAATAACTATGTATTTAAATACTTTAGTTGGTGACACAGGAGCACAATTGTGATCCCCACTGGACGAAATTAATTATTTATTTTAATTTACGTGTTTAGTTCTTCGCTCTGGTTGCTAGACAACGCACAGCGTTGAGTTTCGCCACTTAACACGCAATGCCTCCATAATTCGTTGAAAAATTGGAGGCGGAGTATCTTAACACTAGGTTCCTTCCGCCTACTCTGCTGTGTGCGGGATACAGCGTCAAGCTCAAGTAAACTTATATACGTATAGTCGCATAATTATCATAAAAAAAACCCTCCGTACTAACATAATAATTCGATTTTATTTAATATCTGTATGTTTAAAAGCTCATGGATTCGTGGAACAAAAAGTCGCCTCCGATCTATACATATGTACAAACTCTTCGCACCAGAGGTTACGTTACGTTAGAAAAAGCTAAGTTAAAATTAAAAAAAATACATTTTTAAGTTGGAAGTAGCGGCGTCTGATTCGTAAATGTTTGATTAGAAATAGGGACACGACAGTTAATCTACTCAGCGAGTCGTGGTCATCGAACATGAATAATTCACGTTTATACATCAACGTCAACTTTGTTTCAAAATAAAATCTGGTAAAAATTCGGAGCGCAATAGGTACTTTGTGAAATAGAACAAATTAAAATTCAATATCTATAGAAACAACTGAGCGAATAATAAGAATTATACCCATTTCTTTTGTATATATTTTCATACTACAGGTAGTAAGTAACCTATACGTAAAGAATAAATTAAATTGAATCAAATATATTAGTTCTTCTAAAATTTGTATACACATACGTGCCGTAAGTAATGGGACAAACATTGACAACATACAGAAATATTTTAATATTTTTAAGTATTTACCTTTGAAAAGAACTCTTTACGAACACTCCTTTGAAAAGCATGTAGGGGACGCACGGCACAGTTCTCGAGTGTTTGCATTGCGTTAAAAACAAAATAGCTATGAAATCATCCCTATACCCTGAAAACTCGTTACTGAAATTAGGCACGAAGTTCGGTTTTAACTCATTAAATAAATTAACCTTTATTTGACAATCGACCCTTCGGTAGCCACAAAAATTGGAGAATTTAAAACCAAAAATTGATTAAACAAGTATAATTTGAGAGAAATTTAAACATGCACATATGTAGGTACATAGGTATGATATAAATGTATAATTATATAAATAACTTACTAACCAAACAAAAAAAAAATAATGTTGGTGCTGTAAATACCCAATAGTTGGTCATACAAAGGGAGAACAAAGTAAATAACTGGAACTACCAACAGTTTAGTAGAACGTGTCTAGCTCGTAACTGTAACACTTACAGGCTTAATTGGAATGACCTTTTACTGCACATGAACAACAACAGACTCCCCAAATATCTCGACAGATTCCACAATATTTAGATAATTATACACTCAATTTCAGTTCACTCAGCTGTATCGAATTTATAGATATATAAGAGGCGTAGGTTCTCTCTGCCTACCCTGCCATATGCGAGATACAGCGAGAAGCTGATTTAATTTTTTTAATGTATATAATTACAGATAAGCCGCATAAGACAATTACTGAACACAGACAAATAATATACTGCTCCTAACGATGATTGACGATGATTAGAGTTTTATCGATTAAGCGGTCGAGCAATAAATCAGATTCTACATATAAAACTTAGTGCTAAAAAGGGCCCTTGGATAAAAACATTGTTGAATTATTCAAAAATGTTGTCTCCAAACAAAGGTTTTATTTATTTGTAATAAATAGCAAATCCAATTATACTTGAATTTATAATTGCAAGTAAAAACCGTGACATTATCTACGTATAGGTATGTTATAGCAGTGAGGCGTGCAATTTGACGGGATGTGAATAGAACCTGTCGCACTAAAGGTTTCGACGGCTCACTGAACATTAGCGCCCCTCCGACTTCCTCTCGGCCCTTGCAAAATATCTTTGACCTATTAAGCACTAACTAATTCTATTTTAAAATTTTATATTGTTTGCAATTTTCCAATCTTTAGATAAAAATCCTACTAATATTATAGATGTGAAAGTTTGTGAGAATGTATGTTTGTTCCACTTTCAAGCAAAAAATACTGAACAGGTTTAGATGTCACTACAATAACATAGCTTATACATTAAAATAACACAAATGCTACAAATTATATAAAGATTTAAAAGATGTTTGGGCCGCTAGTATTACATAAATCTTATCAAATTAATATTAAATGTAAGAAAGAACATCTTAAATATTGGAATGCTTGTTCCACTTGATTGATAGTTCAGATCCAAATCTCATTTAAAAGCGAGCGATCAAAACTAATTAGGTACTTCTCCGAATGTAAGTAGTGAGATATCGTAATGTTCAAACTACAATATTCGAGATAAGAAAGCTACACTTGTCAAACTACTTTTATATATTAAATGGTAAATGGAGACCGAGACGTGTTTATTAACATGTATCTGTTCGGCCTGTCGCTTTCTGATAGCTTGATTACACAAACTGATAAGCAAATCTTTTATAAAAAATGTTATCAATTTGTAATAGACAAGTTAGTCGTGGCGCAGGGGTACAAAGTGTGACTGTAAACACGACAGGTTGTGGTTTCGATTTCCACTACACACATAACACATTTTCGGGGAAAAAGGGAATATTTAATATTTTCATTTCTTCGCTCTGGTGTCAAGGCAAAGCGTGGTGTGGAGTTCTTCCGATCAATACGCAATGCCTCCAGAATTCGGTGGAAAATAGAGAACTGAATGTCTTGACACTAGGTTCCCACGGCTTACCCTGCCGTGCAGCGTGCAGATTATTAGATTTATCTACCAATTGATACATGTATGGATACGCCATAGTTCAAGAATAAAATGTATCACAAAAGATACATTCATAAAGAATAGAAAAATATGAATCGATAATAACTGCTCTGAAAGCTCCTACATCTATTTCAACCATTCACCATCCAATTTCCGTAGCGAACACTCTTCAATGTATTCAAATCTGAATATATAAGTCTTTTTATATTACTTTCCTTAGGGATAAAAGCTAGTGGATAATTTAAATTGTGGCTAGATGATAGAAAAATGAAAATTGATTTAAAAATTATTTATTACACATATTATTTAATAAATATTTTAATGTTTGCACTGCTTTGAGATTCATTGAAATATAATACTTATATTTTGTGCTAAAATATATGTTAGTCAATAGTAAATATGGGTCATTAAATTAGTTGAACTTAACAGCGTTTTGCTTCAAGCTAAACTGTTGTAATGGTTTGGTTTTCCTGTTTAGTATTGCATTTCTACCATTGTTTCTCAGTTAAAACTAAGGAAGTTTTCTTGTAACAAAATTATTGAATTATAAAAAAAGCTCCATAATTTTAATATTTTCATTTCTTCGTTCTGGCACCAAAGCAAACACCCGGTGTTGAGTTCCACTACTCAACACGCAATGTCTCGAAAAATTCGGCGGATAGTGGGGAACGGAGTGTCTTAACACTAGGTTCCCTCTGTCTTCTCTGCTGTGTGCGTGATACAGCGTGAAACTAATAATAATCTTTGTCGATGAACCATCCTAAAGTTACAAACACAAACAAAGTATTGTTCTTTTATATCCTTTCATTGTGATATTGTCTTTATAAAGCGTGTCAGCTTTGACCTTCACAGAATTAGTGGAGTGTAAACAATGTGAAACAGTGAATAAATTTCATGCATAATGTTATAGGGTGATGTTGTTATGGAAATCTAAAATAAAGTCGCTCGAGTGATGCAATGATTAAACATAACACGTATAGTTAAATACAAAAAGAAAATTATGTATTATTATAATCCATTTTTATTTTGATGGACAATTAAAAATGTTGTACAACTAATTAAAATTGATGGGTATTTAAAATTTACTCATAGCAACTAAAATAGATACTCATCGGCGGAGGAATAGGGGGACCAAATGAGCCTTGCCCACCCCAGAATAGTTTGGTGTCCACATCAGAAATACTGCTAAGAAAAAAATGGCACGAAAAAAAAAGCAACTTTAACACGAGCATATCTGTTAAAAGTCCAGTAACCGTCCACAAAATATTTGTAGATATGCCCAAGTATTGTGTACATGATGGTAAGAAATTATTTAATAAATTTGAAAAAACAGATTCAATTACATAATATAAATAACTAGTGGGCATGCGCAGCTTAGGGGTCACTTCTAAATAAACCACGAAACACATGTTCAGTGAAATGTTTTTAAGAGTCTGAATTTCAAA
This sequence comes from Heliconius charithonia, assembly GCA_030704555.1. Lineage (NCBI taxonomy): Eukaryota > Metazoa > Arthropoda > Insecta > Lepidoptera > Nymphalidae > Heliconius > Heliconius charithonia. The sequence continues at coordinate 12,238,798 of CM060827.1, read as the reverse complement.
TTTTATAAAAATCGGTGCCGATTTAAATGTTTTTCCATACAAACTTTCAACCCCAATTTCATCCCTTTATGGTTAAAATTTTTCAAAATCCCTTCTTAGTGGATGTCCAGATGATGAAAATGAACATCTGTCCAAATTTCACGTTTCTACGCACAGCGGTTACGGCTGTGCGTGCGTCTTACCTCAGTCACCACCAAATAATATTATAATATAAGTATAGGCGTTTCCTCCAGATACATTTATGTATTATAGATATGGTGATGTTTTCTTAAATTAATTAATAAACTTAAAACATACAAAAATGATTACCGGTAATTGAAATCGCTTGATTATATAAAAATATTTTTTTGCATTTATTCTGTAAAAATTTAACTGGCATAACGTAAGTGCTAAATTCCTGGGATCAATTAAAAGCACTCTGTCGCGCGTCGTGTTGTTGTTGATGAGCGATTAGCCTAATTTGTCGAACACACATTCATGTGTTCATCGCTGATGGACTACAACTTGTCACAAATTAACTTTTTATTTGACTTCTCGCTGTATCCCGCACACACCAGAGTGAAAAAATGAAAAAAAAAAAATTTCATTTCCTCGAATGAGTATCGAGCCCACAACCAGTAGCGTTTAAATCCGGGATTAGTGCCCCTGCGCCACCACTGGCTTTAAGCAGTGGCATTTACTAAAACAGTATAGATATTAGGTAGTACAATTTAGGTTTTCCAGCAGTGGCGTTTCCATAAATCATAATCCATCAAGTTTTGACTGCACGGTTTGGTTTAATGTCGAAAATGTTGTCAAAGCTATAAAATTGACGTCAGTCGCCTGTTATATCGATCGTAAAGAAAGCCTTCCCTTCCATTACAGTAAGTGGATTACGATTCCGTACTATTGATTTTAAAGTACATATTAGTAGAAAAATTAACAAAACTACCAGATTAATAGTTCTTACATAAATTGCGATATTGTCGGTTCGATTTTAGATTTAAAATCCTGTATTATATATATGTATTACATAGTCATTAAGTAACAACAGAGCATTTAAACTAAAAAAATATTTACAGTACAAAAATAAGAGAAAAAATCATCGTGATCCATCATTACAAAAACAAATTTTAATTGTGGTTTAAAATATATATATAAAATCTAAAAATATTACTAAGCTATATAAGCATCCAATATACATTGAATATAAAGTACAAAAACATATCTAGGGGTCTCTTTATACAGGTAACACTAACAGATGGTAAAAATATATCTTTTGTTATTTTTGTCCGACTGTTTGTTTTTCGCTTTTCACACAAAAACTACTGGACGAGTTTTAATTATTCTTTTTTCGGATTGATCCTCGGAAACATAAAGGTCATAATTTATTTCGAATACTTTATATGAAACAGCCCAATATTAGGGAAAAGTTGGTCAACATGACGAGCGTTTTCGGTAAACATAAAAAGGTTTGATGTGGAACGCTAGCAACCCCGATAAACCTCAATAGATATGAATATATCGCCTTAGGAGAACTACTTACGTATACCGGGTGGTAAATGAAAGTGGCATGGCAAGCGTCCTAAGCCCCACGTCCACCAAGTTGCGGGTGGCAAATAGTACGTCATAACAATGTTTTTGTTAAACTCCTTTAAATTGTTTTTAATTATGTTTGTGAAACTGACAACTTAGTGTTAACACTTCCGTTCCTCATTTCCCACCGAAATCTCCAAGCAATGCATGTAGAATGGTGGAACTCAACGCCGTGCCCCGTTCCCCCGAGTGGGAGTCGAATTCAGAGCCGTCGCATTTACTGTCGCACGCTTGTGCTCCTACGCTACGACGGCCTCAATACATAAAATTCATAACTAAACCAACCAATTGGTTGGTTTTTGTTCAAGTCGGCGTAAATCAGAGGTCGACAGAGCAAAACATTTGTTAGGGAGCGATCGGTGTGGCGGGCTTCCATAAATCACTGCCAGATCTCAAACCACTTATCTGAGTATAAGAATATTTATTAATTGGATTGATGCTATACTACTGCTAAATTCAATAGGCTTTCAAATAGTGACGGACACCGCCTCTCAAACTTTGTTTACAGAATTATAAAAAAATATAATATTATAGTGTAAATACAAATCAAAACAATGTAAATTCTATAAATTTAAAAATATATATTTTTTTATTGAATATATATTTTATAATCAGCTTCACGCTGTATCCCGCACACAGCATGGTGTAACAGTATGTACCACGGATATAAGTTAAAAATAAATAAATAAATAAAATAAAATATGCATGGCAATACACATAAATAACATAGTTAATTATGTATAATACAAACTATATATTTTTGATGCCATATTAATCAAGACGAGTTCGTGTATTGTCGTCCCGAATGTCGCGACCGTCGTTCTGTATATATAGGTGGTGGTGATGCTGGAAGGCAGCGGTCGAGTCGAACTATTAAGTACTACGGTACTAATAAATATGATGCACATAAAGACTCGTACCAAATGTATAATGAATATAATATGATAATTCGAAGTCTATGAGGGCACGATCTTTTAGGATCGAATTCCTTATAAAGGAATTATATGTGTAGGAGCGACACATATTATGGGTTAAAGTTATCTTTGACCAATGTTATAATATCGAATGTTGCTTGACGTCGCGGAAGCTGACGTGATGGGCTTATGCGAACTGTTATAGCGACATTGACTATGTCGTGGCTGATGCCGTCTCGCAGTACGCTCGCTGTACGTAAGCAATGCTTATATGGCGCTAGCCATTGATATATTGTATACCACTTCTACGACCTGGTATACGACTAGTAGGTGTGTGGTGCTATTTTATGTCCCAGCTCCGGTGTATGTAGTAGTGTCCGCTCGTCTCATACGGGTGCGTGGTGCTATTTTATGTCCTGGAACTCTGGTGTATGTAGTAGTGTCCGCCTACGGTTCGAGACACGACTGTGGGGTGTGTGCCGTGCGTTTATTTAACATATCGGCCGCCTTGCAGCAGTGCGTTCGTTCCAACGACTTATATTGATCTCACAAATCAATCAACATCACGAATCACAATTCTAATATAATAATCTTAATATAAACAAGCGTAACAAGTATTTTCAGACTGATCACACACAAACGTCCCGGAGAGTTCAATAAGACTGTTGCAGCCGCAGTCAGGTAGGAATTCACGGTGTAGGGCGGGGAGGTGCCCGTACTCTTTCTTCCTTTTATTATAACTAGTTCGCAGTTATAGTGGAGAGGAAGATAGGACGCACTCTTGGCTTTTCTTCGGACGAGCTTCGAGTTATGACAATGTCATATTGTCGAGTTTCCAGTTATGTAAGTAACTGACACAAGAACAACTTCTGATGGCAAATATATTATTAAAGCGATACCTTCTAATAGCATAACATAAAATTCTTAATACTGTTACCTCTGAATCTCTAAAAGATTTTGGGTTCTTCACGATCACAACTATAGACGGTTCTAACTATAGACTAGACACGTCACGAGCCAAGGCATTATTTATTAAATAATATTCTCAAAGGAGTTTGAGATAACAGTTACAATGGTAGGCGGATGGAACCTAGTGTTAAGACACTCCTGTCCTCACTTTCTCCTCTTTTCTTTCTCGAGGCATTGTGTGTTGAGTGGTAGAACTCAACGCCGCGGTTTGACAACCATTACGAAGGGAAATATAAATTTAACATTATTGGTCATCTCTTCGAGTGGGGATTGAACCCACAACCAGTCAGTTTTACAGTCACACTTAGTGCGCCTGCGCCACGATTGGCCTCAAATTGTATTTATAATACCTATAACATACAATATATTACAACAATTAATAATAGATAATACAAAGTAATAGCATGATTTGATATCAATAGAAATAGCACATTTAATTCACTGTGAAATTCGTTACTCGCTTTAATATTCCACTTCGGTAGATAACTTCAAGATAACTAAATATCTAAACAGTAATTCAATGGTGGATATATTAATCGGATTCGGCACGCGGCTCCGATTTACACGAAACAGATGTTGCCACCAAACTAAGAGATGTTATTCGATCTTACACGTACCTACTGTTTTAACTTACACGTAATAAAATATAATATATGAAATATTGAACCGACTCCGAAAAAAGAGGTTATCGAGCATGACATCTGTATATGTGATGTCGATGGAGACGCCAACATCACATACACAAATATCATAAGCGAATCCGCCGAAGCCACCTCCCCACTCCCTCCTCTCCTCTTTCCTACGCCTATGATAATGTATTCTTTAACAATAAAGAAGCAAATAAAGAATAGATAGAAAAATATTTTACTAAAACATCTTACTTTGATTTCGGGATACCTAAGGTCGTTTTTTATCGTCACTACTAGTAAACTCAGCTTTATGTGCCAGCATTTACGTTCGTAGAGAGTGATGGGCTATTAATGCTCTAAGCTAAACCAGTAAGAGCATTATATTGGTATAAAAAAAATTAAATTTAACGACCTAGCGATATCCTGTCAATATGAGGAAGGTGTAAAGTGGGATTTTAAGTGTAATTTATATCAAAGTACCGGTCTACCGCCGTTCTCGCACATACTTGATACGATCAATTTGCATATTGACTACGTTAACAATTCCACACACCCAATATGACACATGCATAGGCGGATTCGCTTTTTGTTCCTGGAATAATGCTACCAGCGTTCACAATATAGGTAATTTTCTTGTTAGTAAATGTTATTAAACGAAATTACGTTTTGCTGACAGCAATTACTTTTGTACGCCCATATTTTAATTATCATGGTCTGTTTCAGTTCAAGTTTTTAATGATATTATGATGTTGTTTACATTTTACTTTACCTTTAGTCTCAATTAACTTTTGACTATAATATCAATTGATATAATTGTTACATATATAATTTAAAATTATAGCAAATTTAAAATTAAAATTCTAACAAACCATATCTATTAAATGTAATTTAAAAAATGTAAATACTAACCTGTTGCCATACATAATACGGAAAGCGCGGTGCTACAAGCGCAGCCGCAACTGTATGCGCTATGGGTAGTAGAAGTCCGAAAGCAGCTGCTACAGGTGCGCCCACTGGCAACAGGGCATAGGCTGCGAAAACCGCCCACACTACGTGAGCGGCACCTTCCGCTGCAGCGCCGGGGCTCCAGGCTGGCAGGCTGGCGGCTAGGGCGGTGCCGCCGCCGGCCAGCGCCAGCCAGCAGGCCCGAGGCAGACGTCTCTCGGGCGCCACGCCGCTAGCCCGCCCGCACCACCATGCGAGACCGCCGCAAAGGATAGCGTGCGCACTGAGCACGCCCACCTAGGTAACAAGTAGACGTGATTGCTTTTATTGTAATTCGATATTTGTACTTGTAACAAAAATTATGATTATAAAATATATAAAATAATTCTATGTTTAATTGATCCCAATCCCAATCTTATGTTAAGAATATCGTAATAAAATACCTGCGGCGCTCTACGCCATCCTCGCGTCGCATCGACGGCAGCGAGTGAGGCGGCGAGCACGGCCCACAGCGCTAGGGCGGATCCCACCGAGGTGCGCTGTAGCTTGCACGCGTACCGCGCGTACAGCTCCTCCAGCTCGGCGGACTCGAAGCGGCGGCGCGCGAGGAGCCGGGCCACGGGCCCGCGCGCCGACATCGCCTTCACCGCGTGGTCCATGCTCCTCACCTCGCCTGCGCTCCCTCGTGCACCGCTGACCGCTTCATCTAAATAAAGACAATATTTAAATACATACTATAAAACAAAGTAAAGATGTTTTATCTTTATCTATTTAATATTTGCGGTATTTTTTTCTGCAACTATGTAACAGATTGTAATGAGGTTATCATAATAACAAAAATAACTTTTTATGAAAAGGTATAAATAAAATTAACCTGAAGCTACCGAGTCGACATCAACGTATTTTAATTCTATGTTTCTAGTAGTGCTTACCTATATAAGTACCTCATAATTAAAAGAGATCACGGATCTTTATTCCATACGAAGTTACCATCATAAGAATCTATATCATAACTGGAAACTGTCAATATTTTTTTACATACAGGTTATACCTATTACCATTTGCAAGTGCATACTGCATAGACTCCGACTGTTAAAAAGATTTCCTCGATTTGGTTACAAGACAAAGCGCGACATTAAGTTCCGCCACTTAACAAGGACTTTCTCGAAAATCCGACGGAAAGTAGGAAACGACACTAGGTCCTCTTTGCGTACGTTAATAATCGTCTAGTAGCCGGTTAAGTTTTTAATAAGTTACTGACTCAGTTACAAAATGCCAGTTTTTTAAATTTATTATGTCTAATATAAATAACTAATTTGAGCTTAATTACAAAACTTTATTTTAATACTTTACAGCTAGGCTGGCTAGGGCTGGCTAAGCTTTTAAAAATGTGCCAAATTTAATGCAGCCATATGGATTAAATAATTTACGAGAGGTCAATGTAGCTCGAAGTGGTTCGTGTAATATTACACACGGGCGGCGTGGCCATTTTTTACTTGGCTGGTCACGCTGCCGCGTTACTTTGTACAGGTAATTTGGCTAATATTTCAAAAGTATTTATATGTAAATATGCTTAAGCATTTATAGAAACTGTTTTATATTTCTTGTAGATAATAAACCTACAGCTCAAAAGATCGGAAAACAAAATGTGCAAATTAACGAGGCAAAGCGCGGCGTTGACTTCCACCACTCAACACACAATTCATTGGAAAATGGAGCGTGCACTTAACACTAGGTTTCCTCTGCCTTAGTTATTAGTTAATGTAACACGTATAGTCTAATAAATACCTATTGTTTCTGTTCTTTTTCCCGTATAATAAATTACCCAATGCATACTGTATTTTATTATATACTAATTTACCTAAAGATTTAAAAAAATTGTGAAAATATAAATATGATTAAAACAAAAAGTATCACTATGTGTCGTCTAGTAAATTAGCAAATAATTTATGTAGCACTTAACAAATAAATAAATAAAAATAAATAAAGTAAAATTGATTGCAATGTATTTAAATGTATATTTACAGCTCCAGATATAAATTTGTACTTTAATTGTTCGTTAATCTATGGCAATTATTGTATATCATTATAAGTTTCCACTTTCTACTTTGTGAGAAATAAATTCTTTGAACCCATAAGTTAATTTTAGTTAAAACTAAAGTTCATGAAATGAAAAAATATGGATTTATTAATATATTATATAGAATATATGTAAAAGCGTAGCCGCCATGATGTGACGCCATACGGTCTTGTAAACAACGTGTCCATTGAACAACCTTTGTTCATAGGTTATTTTTCATAGGGAGCATTTGTTTACAAGACAAACTGACGTCACAGCAGCGAAAATCGAAACTGTAATATTCAAGAGTATTAATTTGTATGGCACTTATAATTTGAATATTTTTTTTTTTATTTTTTAGCTTAGCTTCTAATTGAGACATTTTTCAAAAATGATTGTATTACTCTATTGTAGAAGCTTCTCTGTACTTAATTAGTATAATCACATCAACTAATTTTAACATGTCAAAAAATATCATTAAGTTGATGATAATGTTGAAGCCTGTCGTGGCGCAGCGGAACAAAGTGTGACTGTAAAACCGACTGGTTGTGGGTTCTCTCTCACTCAAGGAGAAATATTTACTTAAATTTATATTTCCATTTCTTCGCTCTGGTGTCGAGGGAAAGCATAGAGTTCAGCTGCTCAACACGCAATGCCTCCAGAATTCGGCAGAAAGTGGGGAACGGAGTGCCTTATGATACGAGGTTCCCTCTGCGTACCCTGCTGTGTGCGGGATACAGCGTGAAGTAGATTTATAATGCTTACACAAAGTAGTTACTTTAGTTCGATTGAAAAATAAATACTGAATGCACAAAAAATACACAGACCACAATAAATTAACATTTTATTGTATTTTCCCTTATAATTCAATAATAATTTTTCATAATAAACAATATTTAATATACTTAAGTAATCATTTATTACCAGCAGCAATTTTACTAGCAGCTCGCCAGCGGCTTCGCCCGCTTAAACTACATGATAATTGATTTAATAAGCAGAATCGATTGACAACTAAAATGACTTCCAATATATTTTTTATTACTTTAATCTGTAATATTCTAATATGATTTTTTACGACATTATCGTAATTTGTATAAGAATTTTTGTTTATCGGAGTAAAAAAAATGTTGATATTTGATTAATAAAATATACATAAAGCTAATTATTTATTGTACGTATATTACGTCCTTTTTGCCTATGTTATGTTTTTTGAAACTCTGTTAAATGTGCTGATGTCAGTTAATAATTTAATTTACTGCTTCAGAGACAGCCTTTAATGTTAAATTATTAATTTGGGTAATGATTTATAACATTCTTTGTAAAAAATCTGTAATAATTGCATATTAACTCCTGTACAGTTTATAAATTAATTACATATATTATATGAACCAACCAAAAAATCTTTGTATTTACTTGATATTTCTTTCAAAATCGTTCTTTATCTCTAAGCAAACTAATGCCTTGAGTTCATTCAAATGACGATAACTTTTTTTTAATGAACCGATTTTGATGAAAGAAACTTTTATAGTTAAGTTGAGTTAAAACAAAGCAATAGGTAAATTCTCAGGTAAATCGGTCCTGTACTTTCAGAGAAAAATGTAAGCATACATATCGACAGACAGACAGACAAGAAATTAAAAAAAAAACTTTTTGCTTTCTATTATTCTTTTTAAGTGTTCCTCTATTCATTTCATTCAAAATTTCTAAATGTACAGACAAAATATTATTACTGTCTTATTATATATAAAGATAGAGATTATGTATGCAAATAACGTATAAATAATAATAATAAATATAGACATGTACATTAAAATGATTCAAAGATTTTATTAAAACATTAAACATATTATTAAATAAACTTTTTAAAATGTTATTCATGGAATAAATTACCGCTTCACTTTTTCAATCATAGTGGCGAACGAAATGCCTTAACACTAAGTTCCCTGCTGTGTGCGGGATACAGTGTGAAGCTGAATTACCGCAAATTATTACTAATCATGGAATAAATATGTTTTATTGCTGCAGAATGTAAAAGTAAAATGGCAGAGATTTGAGAGAGAAGTTTCACCTCCGTGTGCAGCGGCATAACCTAACGCGTAAACGTCAATGCCAAAAACATCTTAACTGGATCACGAAATCCACAGTAAGAAATATCGTGGCCCAGTGAGATATAAATTGATCGTAAATGCGATTTGACGAGTTCCGGTTTCTACTCGTTCCCGGGAATTAATTATTTTCACTTTCTAGTTCTGGTGACATAAAGTGTGACCTTGAGATGCGGCTCTAAGCACACAATGTCTCGATTCGGAAGGAAAGCGGAGAACACATAGTCTTAACGCTATGGTCTGTATTTCTAAACCGCTGTGAGATCGATCTTGAGATGTCTCAGACCTAACAGCGGTTTATATAATAAATACTGGTTTGCCTACTGTGTTATAGGTAGCCGGGATACAGTGTGAAGCTAAAAAATATGTGTGGTTGCAGGGCTACTGTAATATAAATATCATTCTACTTGCTCTTTGTGAATTTAAAACTACGACGGGGCATTTGTGCAGTTGTTTGTATGTTAAACGTACCGCAGGACCGTTACAAACCGCATTCGCTTCTATGCAACTAGAAAAAAAAATGTTTACTATGGTTTTAAACTAAACGAACCTATTGAGTTGTCCAAGTTAGCATCCATATGCTTATAAGTATGTTAGGTACGTATATATTCTATTATAATGATAATATTTAATAATTTACTTCTTATTCTATTACTCGGACCTAAAACATAAAGTTATCTTATCCATAATGTAGCTTAGTGTAGTACCCTAATACGATCAACATTTTGATTTAATTATCTAGCTAAGCTTTCTCTATTCATAGCAAAAATTTATGTTTTATTAGAAACGAGACATGCCTCTATGAGAATGAGCTCTACAGTTTCAAACGTTTAAAAAATGATGAGTTTCTTCTATAATTATAATAACACATTATATACCAGTCATTATATACGTACAACTAAACCCGACAAGTTGTGGGTTCGATCCCCACTCGAGTAATTAACTATTTAATATTACATTTTTTTAGCTTTGATATGAGATAAGGCGCGGCATTGAGTTCCGCCACAGCAAAATGGAGGACGGAAATATCTCAATGGGAACGGAGTGCCCTAACACTAGATTACCAGTTTCCATCTGCCTACATTACGTGCGGGATACAGCGTGAAGCTAAAAAAATAAAATAATACATAAATGACTCACGTAGACAACGTCTAAGCTCATTACTGGATAAACGTGTACAGACACCCGTGACCTAGGGAGCTCAGTATAAATGTACGATTTCATTTTTATTCGAAGAAAAACGTAAAACTAGGTCATATCAACACAACACTTCTATAGGGTTAAGAACTTTTCTGAAATTTTTCATTTTTGTAGATAAAAGGCGTTAAATAAAAAAATAGTTTAATGAGATAATCTGTTTAACCAGTTAATTATTTTTTTTATCAGCTCAGCACGCACACAGCAAAATAGGCAGACGGAACCTAGTGCTAAGACACTCCGTTCCCTACTTTCCGCAGAATTCTGGAGGCATTGCGTGTTAAGTGGCGCAACTCACCGTCGGGCTTTCCCCTTGACACCTGAATGAAGAAATGAAAATATACATTTAAACAAATATTTCATTTCCTCGAGTGGGGATCGAACCCACAGCTAGCAAATTTTACAGTCACACTTTGTGCCCCTGACGCAGGGGCACTAGCGTCGGCTTATTTAATTATAATCGTTTGATTTAAAATTGTGTTAATTTATTAATATTTAATTTAAAGTAAATACATGTGGTATTTAATAAAATAAAGTATTTTTTTATTTCTGTTAATTAAAAAGAAGAAAGTAAAGAATGAAAATTTTGACAGACAGACGAATACGGAACAATAATTAAGTACGCCTACAGCTCGCTGAAATGTATAATGAACATTTAAGTTTGCTGAAAAATAAGTGGACATGATCTCTAAATTGAACTTAATCATATTTCTAGACGGGAACTGAAAGTTTATGAAGTATGCACTAAGCAATTCGTCTATCGCGATGTTTAGTTGCAAATCGTAGGCGCTGGTGGGGTGGTGGGGTACACCAGGGGGGGGGGGAGAGGGGGTCACGGTCGTCGGGTCAATAAACTCCGTAGGCATCGCGGCAGACGAATGGAACTCGGTACGCAGAGCGCCGCCAGCTACTGCACTACTGAGAAAAAAATAAGCCTTTCATAACAAACGCTGAAACAAATGACTTTTTACGTCTATTAACAGGATATTGACTCTTTACACACAAAGAAAACCGAAAGTATTTATAATAGGCAATATTTAATTTCCTATTTACGAAAAAATAAGAAAAAAGAAAACTTTATTAAAACATTACAAACATAATATTAAGTTGTAAACAGCGCGAACGGGCAAACAACAAAAAAACCCATTGCGAACAACAATAATCCTATTACAGTGATCGAATTAATGAAGCACTAGAAACAATTGCATCCGGAGCTCTTTGTAATGCAATCAATTCAATTGTCATCGTAATAATAATTAATGGATCGATTCCAAACGACAGCTGGGAACACAACATGTGAGATATGTTCATCGACAGATCATAAATATAGCATACGAGTATGTAGTGTAAGAGCGGAGTAACAGTGAAGTAAGGAACCTTAGTCTCTAGCCTCTCAGGCACATCGCGTCGCGCTGTATCCAGCATACTACACGGTAGGCAGGGGGAACCTAACTGCGTTTCCCTTTCTCCATGATTCATCATTCTGGAGGGGCTATGTGTTGAGTTACGGAACTTAACGCCGCGTTTTGTCTCGACACTCTGCTGTGAAAATAGTAGTTAATAGTCTCTAATAACATGCGTATTTAAATTATATCTGCATCTATGAACCGCTCAAACGTATTTAATATCTTCAGTTCAGTTTTTAGTCATGAATTCAATTCCTTTCCTTTCGCATCACAAAATATAGATTTTATTGTAACTTTAAATTTCTGCAGCTCTCGTACATGAATAATTCTCCATCATTTCAGCGAATAAGCCGTCATTAAACTGGTGTCTCTTTTATTAAATATAGAAGTGATCGCACAAGAAACATATAAAAAAATATAATATCTATTTTTATAAAAATTAACGACTTTCCACGAAGTAAAAGTAAATACGGGACTTACTCGAAGACCTGTCAACATGCAGCGGGCAGCCGGCGAAGGCGAAAATAGACCGTCACCTCGGGATATGAAATGGCTGGCTATTTAAAACCACTACATACCTCACATATTATGTTAAAAGTACACGAATTTATTAAAATAATATAAAACAGCGATTATTGCTGTTTTCATTAAACTACATCAAGAGAAAATGTTAAAAATGAAAAGAACTTTCAAAAGCTTCATTGTCGTCGTAAGAGAAATAATTTGTACGCCTACTATTTTTAAAACAAGAAGAAGGCAGGCTTATATGACATTGGTAATGATTGTGTAAGCCGTGTTCGTGTTAAGAATGGAGCAATAAAAATAATAAAAAAAGAAACAGGTTCAAAAGTTGAGTAATAAAACAGATATGCCCGTGAAGAACACAGAAAATTACAAAAGGATTAAACGGTTATGTTTCACGAGTTACATTCGTGAATTTGGAATACATTTTAGCATGTTTCGGAGGCCGTCGTGGCACAGAGGCACAAAGGCGTGGGACGTATGTGGGTTCAATCCTCTTTCGAGAGAATCAATTATTATTTAATAGTATTTTTATTTCTTCGCTCTGGCGCCAAGTCAAAAGCCCGGCGTTGAGTTCTGTCACTCAACACGCAATGCTTACAAAATGTCAGTGGAAAGTGGGGAACGGAGTGTCTTAGCACTGTATTCTCTCTGTCCCTGCTGCGGGATACGGCGGGAAGCTGATTTATTTTTTATATTTTTGTTTACTATTTTAATTCTAAGCCAACACTAGACATAAATTTCAGAAGCTCTAAAATTTTTCAGTAAATTAAGGTTTACGCCCACATTAAGCAGCAAAAGACCCCCTGAATAGAACTACTACAAGATGACATTGTGAATGTGAAGTTTACACACGTCTACCTATTGACCTATTTTCATTTAAGTTACACAAAAACTTTCCTCTAATTACAAAAAATCTTTTCAAATTTACGTTTTAATTTTATATTCAAAGCGCGAGCTACTCAAATTAATATGAAAAGCACTTATTGACGAAAAATACATATATCACACTATGAGAGTTTCATTTATTAACTGCTCTATTGTCACACTAGTTTAATGAGGACACAGTATTAAAATAATACACGATGATTTCTTAACACGCAAATTATGATACTTTTTTAAGAGAACCTTTGTTATCTTGGCAATATTAAAAAAATCGTCAAACTTTCCGACGCCATCTTGAAAAAAAACATCATACTTTGGACCGTCACGGTCCAATTGGTGTTTACTCAAAATAAGGCACTCCTTATTTTGAGTAAGCATCTTATTATAAGTATAGATCATAATCTATTGAAATAAACCATAGTTAATAAAATGATTTTTATTTAAATTAACCGTAGTTAATTTCAATAAAAATCATTTAAAAAAATTATAAAAGTGAGAGATCCTCACGTGATTGTGATTTTGGATTTTTTTTTATGTTAACCTCATTTTTGGTGTAATTCTAGGTGAATAGATTTTAATTTATTGAAATTAACCATAATCTACACTTATAATAAAATCGTAACGGGTCGGTCTGTGCTTTTGGGACTGTACTTTGGGAGCCTTTATTAATATAATAGAACCCAAAATAATGATTTTTAAAATTTGTCTGTTTATCTGTTTGTTACCTTAGAATCGGCATAACCGATTTAAATACAGTTTTCACTTTTGCACACTTAGTACCCTATCGTAACATAGTCAGAAATGGACCAAATAAAAATGAGACCACACAAAAGCACCAGCTTTAAAAAAATCAATTAAAATAAATTTCAAATAATAAAGAAATCACGTAATTAAGAGTTTTGGAGATAATAAACAAAAAAAACTGTCGAATTTATAATCTTCTCCTTACGGATGTTGGTTAAAGATAACTAACATATCATGAAAATTACTACGCAAACACATTGATTCACGCTGTATCCCGCACATAGCAGGGTAGACGGAAGGAACCTAAGCGTCTAGTGCTAAGAAACTTCCATTCCCCAATTTCCACGGACTTCTGGAGGCATTGAGTATTGAATCGCGGAATTCAACGCTGCATTTAGCCTCGTGAGCAGTAAAAACAGGAAAATTAAAGATTTTAATTAATATAACGTAGTTAATTACCATATATATAAACATACAAATTATAGTACTTATGTAAATGTAATAAAATAGTTTCTATTATATGTATATACATAGACGAGACATAAATAAATATAATGTATTTATGGCTTGGCTGATTACGTCTTTTTCCGATAGCATAGAGCATTTACTGATATTTATCCCTCGTTGTATCCCTCGCATAGCAGAGTAGGCAGAGAAAACATTGGTAACAAAACATAGTGTTAAGATACAACCATCTCCTTAAGGCACTCCCGTTCCCTACTATCCGCTGAATTTTGGAGGCATTTGGGCAAAACAATGGTGATTCCTTATGAATTCAATAATTCATCCATCCATTATATTTCCATTAGAAAAGAGATTGTAAGGAAACATATACATGTAAAGAACTATTTGGGATCTAGTTGTTCAGAGATTTTACTAAAAGTCGGTACTAATCTTCGTATCTTCGCGTCACTTAATATCAAAAAACAAGAAAAAAATTCAAAATTGTTGACAATTAAAACAAACTCTGATTAGTTGATAAACATGTTATATATAATTTTAAAACAGCTAAGAACTCCATCGTTACAATAAAGCTACGACTTACTTAAGTATATATGTAGTTATATATTGAAAAATATAAAAAATACTTTATAAAATATTAAAAAAGTAATCGCCAAGGACACACCTTAATATGCTGATAATATTAGCGTCGCCCCTTTTATGCCTGTCACGCTAATGTTTTGTTTGGACTCAAGTCAAAACGGTACGGAAGTACGGTCGCGGCCAAGGGCGGCTATTCCCAAACGATCGAATCAATGGTTATTTTGTATATTTGTTGTAACAAATAGTAAATACATATACAGTAAGAAATGAAGGAAGATATATCAAATCCAGAAGAAAATTTCACCCTGCATCAATTCGTATAGATATGTACGTAGGTAGTATTTTAAATGCTTGTATATCGGTTCCTTTGAGCAAGTTTACAGTTGATATGGGAATAGAACCCACAATCCGTCGCATTTACGGTCACACGCTTGTGCCCCCGCGCATCGATTGGTTTTACTATAATTAACATTAACACTTTTAATGTATAAAAAAATACTCAAACATCAACCAATATTTTGTGTGTATGAAATGTTTTTAAACTCTTATGCTTTAAATTATTTGCACCTTATTTAACATGCAACGGAATGCAAGATCAGTGTAAATGGTAAGTTTTTAGAATGAAGTAGAGATGGAAGATACGAGGTGAATGTGGAAAGGCGTATTTCTGCCGTAATATGGTTAACGGAGCCTTAGCTGCATTGATGAGACGGCGAAACGTTAGCACTACTGCACGTTTGGTCGTATACAATACAGTGTTGGTAATGACGCTGTTATATGGCATATGGCAGCGAAACGTTGCCTACGTGCCTTACAAAAAGAAAAATGAAAGAAAGATGAATGCTGTGGAGAAAAGATCTCTTCGTAAGATATGCGGAGTCAGCTGAGCTGGTCGAATCCGCAATCAAGAGAAACAAAGAATGACTGGTAGTAGAGAGGATGTCACGATGAGAATGAAGAATAGCAAAAAAGAATTATAATGGAAAAGTGAGCGGTAAGAGAGGTAGGGGTAAACTCCGGTTGTCCTTTGAAAACCACAGTATCGAAGACACTGGATCACTCGGAGGGCAAGTATGAAAAGGTTGATAATAATGGACGTCTAGTGTAGCCTCTGGAGCTGCGTTCTCTGTGATTACCCCGCTAGGGATACAGCGTGAAGCTACTTATTTACTATGTTATAATATTATTCCTATAACAATATGAGAGTTCTTAATTAACAATCGTTGTAATAAACCAATTAAAGTGTTTTTTTTTCAGTTTTTGTACATAATATTGTACAATATATCTATTTACAATATACGTGATTAAAATATTTAAAAACCCCTAATACAAATATTGTAATAATATGTGGCTGATCTAAGTTGTGAACAATAACTATGAAAATTAATGAATACTTTGTAAAACAACCTGCAAATTAAGTACGCAAGTCGTTGTAATATACATACATACGTGTATGTTTGTGATCGGATAATGTAGTAAGTATTAGAGCTAAAATAATGTACCATGGTGTAACTATTATGTTTAATTTTGGCTTCACGCTGTAACCTGGGAAAACTGGAAAACTAGTGCTAACTTCGTCCCTTTCTATCAAGATACTTCCATCCTCCACTTTACGCCGATTTCTCGAAGCATTGCGCTCAACCCCGCACTTAACCTTGTTACCAGAGTGAGGAATGGAAAGAATTAAATGTTTTATTTCTTCTAGCGGAACTACAACCGACAACCGTCGTGTGCACTGTCGCTACCTGGTGTCCGTCCAAGACGACAGCCTAATTTGTTATATAATTTCTGAATTTTCATTTAATTATTTGTAGCATATTTATTATTTTACAAATTGAAGAAAAGCCATAAAAGGATTCTGGTGTTCTTGTATTTTTTTACGTAAAAATTACATTATATGAACTTTACTTAATAATTATATATATATACGTTTAGCATACATGTATTTAGCAAAAAATTGCTAAAAACAACAAATATTACGTGAACCTACAAAAACTAAAACCAGTCAAACTTGTGTCGCATCAAACAGCAAAGTTAACATAACAAAAATCATTGTAATATTTTATTTTAGCCTCAAGCTGTATCCCCCGCACATAGCAGGGTAGCAGACGGAACCTAGGAACCTAGTGGTAAGGCAGTCAGTACCCATTAAGACACTTCTGTTTCTCACTTTCAGCCTAATTCTGAAGACATTGCGTGTAAGTGTCGGAAATCTACCAGAGTGAGGAAAATAACATTTTTAAATATTTCGTTTCCTTGAGTAGGAATTGAACTCAAAACCAGTCGTGCTAATAGTTGCACATTTTTGCGGCTGCGCCACGACTGGCCTCAATCGAGTCACAGCTTTTAATTAGTGACCCATTGGTAACAAATTTCTTACAAAGACGTCCCTGGAATAATGTAGCTTTCAGTTTTTAAATTATAATTGTATGGTTTAAACACGCAATATAGCAATATACCATTCAATTTAATACAAAAAAATAAATATAAATACATAAAAATAAAAACTTCAAAGAAAACAATACGATACTAAATTAACAATTAAACACACAAAGCCTTGATTAAAAAAGTATTAAACGTTTATATCGCAAGCATGAATGGTTATTGATAATCGTCATGTTTTATCTAAATTATTTAAAACAAAAATGGGGCAAGGCTGTAATGAAATCCAAATAAGTAGTGGCGAGGTAAACTTTTATATTATTGAAAATTACTTAAGTTAAGTAAATAATTAAGATGTAAATTGTGATTTTCAATACATACAACAATTCACCTTGGTATGCACAATACAATCTACATTCATAACTAGCATCTTATTTACTGTGAATTTCAAAATAATACCTTCATATAATATATTGAATATAAATTAACTTTAAGTTTTTTAAAAGGCAATAAAATTATTTATTTATTCATCTCTGGAAGCTACGGTCAAACGGAATTACCACGTTGCGTTGCAATTAATTCTGGAGACGGAATAAAATCTAATATTTCATTAAATTTAGGAATCCATTCCAAAAAAAACCTAAGAAATTATAATATACATATATTCCTTAAATTAAAATCATTTTTACAGAACTATAGTAGTACTCTTATAAAATCGATTTTATTTTAAATAATCTATATATTATATATATATAAAAAAAAAATTCAGTTGTTATATAATATAACAGTTTTAAACGTGAAAAACGTACGTCCGCACTCCGATAAATAACTACATACTTAACGGTGCCCACATAAAGTTAATTTTAGTTTATAGAACAATTAGTAAGATATCTCGAGAAAAATTAGAAGAAATTAATGTGCTTTAGCGTAACGAGTATTCGTTCACAGCTAACATTAGGTGCCATGTTTCATTTCTTAGAAACAGTCTCTATAAATATGTAAAATAAGGATCAATACATCGATATAACGCAGCTTTGGTCATAAAGGCGTATTGTTACATTTACGTAGCCAAGAATATTTACAGAGAGAGATGAATGTTATGTACACAGAGGCCGTTGTGGCGCAGAAGGGTTTGACTATGACACGACGGTTGTGTGTTTGATCCCCACTCGGGGGAAAGAATTATTATCTAAACAATAATACAAAAAAATAAATATTTTTTTTAGTTTTTTGCCTGTCTGTATTTATGATCACTCTTATATCTAGAGTACTGAACCGATTTACCTAAAACTTTTACCAATTGCTTTGTTTTAACACACAAAATAAGGTTTTTTGAAAAAAACTTATCGTTTGAATGAACTCAAGGCATGAGTTTGCCTGCAAATATATAGCAATCTATACTAATATAATTAAGCGGAAGAGTTTGTTTGTTTGTTTAAGCAATAAGATCTCTGGATCTACTGACCCGATTTACTTGTTTTGTTAATTTGTATGAAAGATACATTCCTCAGGAGTGCTACACGCTATATAACATTGCGATCTAATTCTTAGTTAGCCTTAAATGGCGAAATAACAATAATAATGAACGTCATCGAATTGCTTTAAGCACGTTTGCTATAAAAATAATTAAATATATGTCATTACATTATACGACAAAACTATGTTTTATTAGTTCTAAGAAAAAGTCCGCGACACCCTATATCTATGTCTATATCAATCAGTTAATAAAATGCAGGCGAATGCAGCATAATAAAAATATTATAAGTAAATTGCGGACGTAGCCCGAGTGGACCGCTAGTTTATTGATATTTTCATTTTTTCGCTCTTTCACCAAGGCAAAAAGTCGATTGTTGAGTTCCACTCAACGCGCAATACCTCCATTATTTTATTCGGTGGTAACTGAAGAGCGGAGTGTTTTAATACTAGGTTACTCCGGCCTACCCTGCTGCTTGCGGGGTACAGCGCGAAGCTGACAAAGATAGTATTCCTGTCACGTCTACGTATCGCATGAATGTATGTTTTTGCCTATAAATAACATATAACTTACATTAGTTCTAACAAGAGTCTAGAGTTCTAGGCTACGAAATAACCATTAAAACTGTTATTATATTTAATTATATCTTATATCAATATTAACGATTTTAACTCTATATGTAAAAATATATACAAAGTATCCAAAATATGACGCGCTAAAGTATTCAAGTGGCAAGAATATTATGTTTAGGGAAACCTTATAAATTCACCGGCCAAAGCACAAATTGTATTGTTCATTCGATGGTCTCAAGGTAACCAACATAAGAAGGTCAACTTCAGACTATAAGGGATATAACGCAAGATGATAATTTTTGATAAAATTCTTAACTTAAAGTTCATTTGGTTCTAACCAATGTTTGTGTTCATAAAAATCAGCTTCACGCTGTATCCCGCACACAGCAGGGTAGGCAGAGGGAACCTAGTGTTAAGGCACTCCGTTCCCCACTTTCTGCCGAATTCAGGAGGCATTGCGTGTTGAGTGGCAGAACTCAACGCCGCTCTTAACCTCATCACCAGAGCGAAGAAATGGAAATATAAATTTAAGTAAATATTTCATCTCCTCGAGTGGGAATCGAACCCACAACCAGTCGGTTTTACAGTCACACCTCGTGCCGCTGCGCCACGACTGGCCTCGTTTGTGTTCATATATCTCAATAATACATATTAACCAGAACCACAAACTGCTCTCAGTTCATGTCTTGGTTTCTCGCTTTAGAAAAAAAAGCTTCAAAATGTATATTTTACGTACGAACGAGAGGAAGGAAACGTAGTAACTAACGAAACTAAAGCTAAACTAAAATAAAAACTTAAGACACTCCGTTCCCCATTTTCCGCCGAATTCTGGAGGCATTGCGTGTTGAGTGGTGGAACTCAACGAGGCTAGTGGTGAGCCTGCCAGTGCTTAGCACAGGAGCACAAAGTGTGACTGCAAACGCGACTGGTTGTTGATTCAATTTCTACTTAAGAAAATGGATGTATTTCATATTTTATTGTATTATGCGCCAAAAAGACGCAACAAATTTTCATCAACAAACTACACACAACACGTTACATTACATCAACGTGCAGGCGGCCATGGTATATGGAACTTGTGACTACAATAGGAAACAAAACAGTTATACGTCTTCGCAGTGTATCCCCATATGTAGTAGGGTAGTTACTTAACTTCGGAAACCTGGAACTTCAGAACTCGAAAGATTGTGTATTGGATATGCAGAACTTAACACCGTTCTTTTTCGGCCACCGTAGACGCCAAAAGAGATGAACAGTGTCTGTTTTTCATCTGTATAATAAAAATAACTTAAGGTCTGAAACGACTTATTTTTACGTATTCAAAGCTGAACAGTTTGGTTACGATAACTCAAGTCATTGATATTTTTTTTTTTTGCCATCTCATCTCTCATTTATTTTTAAAATGTATGTATTAATCGTATGTTGCGACTGTGTCACAATAACATCATAAAGTCACGCTTATATACTGATATTTAATTTAGTTAAAAAATAATTACAGTAAGTAACATTTGACAGTATAAAATCAAAAAGAGAAAACAACCCCAATCAGTAATTAACTGATTATACCATTAAATTCTTTTATAATCGATACAGATTACACGTACATACAAACAATATACATTTGTTGCAGAATAGGCTGATAAAATAGGAACCCATTTATATTTCACAGGGCACCTTGGCAAGATTTAATTGGTTACTCTTTCTATTTTGCAAAAAAATATCATTTGAAGAAGTAAAAATTTGGTAGCTTTTAAAGATAAAATTGTTTAAAAAATGTTCGGGAGTTATTATTTTATGTCGCCTTAGTTTATTTAAAATTAAATCCTTCATTAAAAAATCAAATTTACTACAAAATTTTGTATTATTTGCAGCTTAAAATTGATTAAGGTGGGTACTCTAAGCTTTTTCCTTATATATCAGTTTACAAATTGATAAAAAATAATTCTATTTTGTTTACGAGGCCGGTCGTGGCGCAGGGGCACAAAGTGTAATTACTATAAACGCGACTGGTTGTGGGTTCGATCCCCACTCCAGGAAATTAAATATTTATTTAAATTTATATATCACTTTGGTGTAGCGGTCCACTCAGCATGCAATGCCTACAGAATTCGACGGAAAGTTGGGAAGGGAGTGTCTTAACACTATTTCCCTCTGCCTACCCTGCTGTGTGCGGGATAAGGGTTAAGCTTATTTAATTTTCATTTTATTTATTTAACAAAACTGTTATTTCATTGTACCCATTATTATTACATTCCGCAGTGGGTTAGATAAGACGCCGCGGATCAAAATCTGTGACATCATCTCTATGGCCAATGACTTCACCGTTCGTGCGTTACGCTTTTCACAACTAATTCAACTGATAATGTTTAATAACTAATAACTAATTGTATATAGATACAGCGGCTTTGTTTATTATTTATAACTATTTAAATATTCATTATTATCGACGTGGGTTTGCTAATTTGTCGTGTACAATATTGCATTGTACGAATAGAACGATGGATATAAATATTTATATAGAATTATGATGTATCGGATTGGAATCTGTGGTTGTTAGTTCAAATCTTATTAGGTTCGAATCAGGTTTTTAATATATTTGTGGGTAACTTAGACTATAGCTATAATTTATTCTGCCCGCAAATACAGAATGTATGGATAAAAAAAATAATCGAATGACTCTCTCATTATATTTTCTATTTACTCCGGAAAAGAGACGAAAGAGACATCTATAGATAAAACTATTTACCAATTTCGTTATGAAAACTGTATCACTATTACTGACATCTAAGTATGTAAAAACAGGTCAATTCACCTTACTTTTTATTTAGCATACTAATTTATAATATACTCTTTGTTATTCACCTTTAAAATATGAGTGTGAGTCATTTTTGTGCCGTTTGCCGGGTTATTTTAATACCTAGCAATAAAAGAGACAATATATTGTAAAATATAAATGTACGATCTTATACTAAATATTTCACAGTTGGTACATTATATTACGGGAAATAATTTTGCTTTAAAACATAGTATTATAAGCATGTTTGGTTTTCTGTATTTTATATCCGTAAATTGTTTTTGTTATCAGCGTCACTTCAATGCATTTGTAATTTAACTGATTACAATATTTTATACTTGATTCTACTTTCTAAGTATACATAGAATTGATTAGGTAGACTTAGAAAATCAATCTACAAAATAACAATTCATTTAAACAAGCAAATCCAATAGACGATGTTTCGTAACAGGTTTTTAACGATCTGCATGCAGCATTGAAAAAGGAATTTGACATGGATGAACTACAAGAGCTTTCGAGCATTCTCATTCAGTAATAATTTTACATAGATAATTTGAATATCTTGTTTTGACATTTATATTGGATAACGTGTGTTAAGATTAGTACCTCTAGGAAGAGTCCTCGAGGGCGACGTCCCTGTAACACGCCGGACGGAACGGGCGCCGCGCTCCCAACATAAACACAGCACAAGCTCGAGTTCGGAATAAGGAACTAACAAGAATACGATAAGAAATGTACACACTTCACTATCACTAATATCGATCACTGAAATCCAATTTCAATGTTTGTTTTTAGTTAAAATTTATACAATAACAAGAGCGCATGTCATATGGATTAAAAATATATCCTTTAAAGCTTCATCGTACCATCTCAAAGGGCCGTCGCTCGATGACTGGCGGTGGCGAGCGCACGCCGCACGTCTCGCAATGGTCGGGTTACCTCGGGAGGCAGTCGGCGGCAGCGGTGGCGGAATATACGCGGTTAGGGGAGGGCTGCGGCGCGAGGAGGGCGGGCGCGTATACCGCAACCACCTCCTCAATTCGGCAGCATTATACCGGACATAGAAAATGAATGAACGAGGCACTACTTGCATATAATAGTTATGAATTATTAAGTGTCAAATTAATTTCAAATGTGATTATTTTTTACAACGTGTTAAATTTTTGTATTCTATTATTTAGTAATATTTTTAAATAAATAAAAAAGTTTCTTTTTTAAAACAAAGATAAAAATGTTTTACTTAAAACTCACTTACATAGCTCTGTTACATATATAAATAAAGACAATGTGCACACCCTCTCCAATTCTTTGTCTGTGATTTCCTATGCCTTAAGATTGCTAGGAAGAAATCGCTATTTTACCGATACGGCCGCTAATTGTATATTATATATTTTTGTACCTACTTAGTATTTTCTTACACATTACATTCCTGTTTTACTGCCAAACAACATAATTATGTACCAAGCAATACACGTGATATTCAACATCTATATATATTAACAGAAGAAAAATATACTTTAAATACAAGAAAAAAAGATTTAGGTGTGTAACTACATACATAGTATCAGACATTTTCTAACTGCACCATGGTGGGGTCAATATTTCACTTATGATATAAATATTTTTCCAACTTTTTTCCTGTTTAATATAATCATCTAAACAATTAGATGATTTAGTATGACAGCATTAATCTGCGGAAAATTTTCTGAGTTTTTCAAAACAATATTGAATGAAACTAATGTACAAACACAAATAATGCAACATCGCAAGTGCATCGCAATGATGTAAATCACAACAGGAACCCGTACTCCGCCCGCTAATCTTCTGTTTGACAGCTAACAGTCAAACGCGACGCAAATAGCCACCACCGACGTCAGCGGTGCACGGACGATGCCCTCTTTATTGTTCAAGGAATATAATTCATATCATAACCGTTTAATTTAATATCGGTTCTGATCACTTTCATCTGCAAACCTCTCTTGCTTAATTGAAACCTTTCTCGAGCGCGTGCATTTAATCTTTAACGGATTTGTTTATGACAACTTAATTGTTTCTTCGTTATATTAAGATTATATTGTTATAATTTTATATATGTTTGTGGGATGTGTATTGTGTAGTGTCAGTGTGTGTATTACTACCACTTCATTTAAAAGTGGAAAATGACAACATCACATCATCCAAGTTCGCTATTCCCGCACGACAGTATGAATAATATATTCGTTTAGAAATACAAAACAGAGTGACGCAATGTTTTTTTGAATATAAACAAAAAAACGTAAATTTAAGTTGAAGATGTTGGATAATGTCCAGTCGTTTATTTGTCTCGGAGTCGACATATTTATTTAGTAACAAATTTACATGAGGCAAGTCATCAGTGTGGCACATTGTTAAAACGCTGCTGGAATTAACTTGTATTCAAAAAAAAACTAAAAATATTTTACACATTATACCTACATTAACATTTTATATCTAATTACACAAAGAAACTAGTGAAGTTATAATATAAGATCTGTTGTAGTTGTAAGTACTTGAAATTCAATTCAGTTCTGTTACACTTCTCAAATATATCAATTACCTATTTAAATCCATTGAAATGCATTATTACATACTTATACTGATTTTAACTGTTATTTTATAGAAATTTATTTTCATACAATCTTTATATTGACATATAATAAGAATATTGACTACATTGTTTTGCTCCATACATTTTGATAAAAAATTATTATTCCAGGACTAATGAGGGCAAAAGGCAAGAGGTCAATTACAGTCGGATACAATTTTGGCACGATCTATAAGAGCTAGCGTTAAAAGTTGTTTGATTCATAAAATTTAAATAATCACGTAATACATAATATGCTTAAATTAATTCTTGTAAATCGATAAAACTTACTTTTACCGTATAAATATATTATTATCATATTTAAGAAAAATATTGAAAAGCATATTTTATTTATTACCTACTTAAAACATAAAAAATAGATTAAGTGAATTATTTGAGACATTTGCAATTGGAAAAATATGATATATCTTAAAATTGTTACATTTTATTTAACATACACTTATCCATAGATGATTGAACACGTAACTTAAAAAATTAATAACAATGTATAGCAAGTACATGAGTTTACATATTATTTGTGGATAAATTGCATTATTAATTATAAATCTATATATAGAAAAGCAGTAACCTCGCTTAATATGATGCTATCGAATAATACGCCTGCTGTATACGTCCGCAGCAGAACAAACCCTGCATATAGATTACTATCATTACAAGTAAAACAATAGTAGCCAGTCAAATCCAGAAAACAGCCTATATATTATATGTAACATTACGTAAACAGCTCAATGTTTTATAGAAGTATTTACGTATTATTGTTGGCTTTGAAATTAATTTATTTTAATGTATGTTTATGTTGTGTTGTGTCTAATATAAAAGGTCACTTGTAGGGATTCTGCGTGTAAAGTAAGTATCTAGCTTACCTTACACAAAGCAACAATCATTATTATAATGTTCATCTCGTTTATTAAAAAGTAGCTCTTATACACTAAATCGCTCTCAGGATCGATCTCAGAGTTGAGAGCGTTTTTATCAAACGCATACAGGCTTAAGACATATTAACAGTTTTTAGCACATTTTTTTATGAGTTGTAGGCGCCACAGACTTTTGTCGTCCGTGCCTTTTTATTCTTGATTGTTAAAGTTGTTGTTGTTGGTAGCTTTTTAAAATGTGAAGAGAACATTTATATTTTGAATGGTCTGCGTTCCTTTTTGTAAATATTCGAGTTTTGTGGTCGTTGATCATGCTGATTGCGGTGCAGGATTATTTGGTTATGTAATATTTCTATTGCCTCCTCATCTCTATAGGAAATAGCCATTTTGGCTTTTTGTAATAACCTCTGTTACATGCATCCTTTTGTGTGAAGGGCTGTCGTGTAGGGCGCTCTTAATGGCCTTAGTTTGGATGACTGCTAATGACTCGTCGATGGTCAGAGTGCGCTAGTTTCACCTTCTTTCATATCCTTTCCTGATAAGGTCCACTTTTTCTACTTCAGTATGGAGCAGGTACAGAGTATTGGAGGAAGCTATTGGAATGGAAGCACCCGTGTATCGCAATTTTCTCTGAGAGCGAATTGTCTGCTGAGTAGTTGAGTATGAGATTCCATTATAAACTTCGTTCGTTTCGTCGCGTATGTGGACATCTATAGGATATCGCTAGAACTTGACTGATGGCCGTCACGAAGCTAGAAGGGCCCATTGCATTTGGAAGAGGTTTAATCTGTCGATAAAGGGTAGTTGGTCTATGTCCTGCACAACTAAAAGTGTCTGGGCCCTTAATAATTAAGTAATTATTATATATTAATTAAATAATTAAGACTTCGTCTACGCAACGCGTCTCTTGTGGGCTTTTCTGCAACTGATTTAGGGGCAGCGAGATTGGTTTTAATGGAGGCAAGAACTGACAAACTTATTCTCGCCTAACGTAAAGAGTTAAAAATATGATACTTATTTTAGATAATATATGATAGTCTGTTAATAATTGCCCCTTCTGTGAATACTAACCCCAGCTTTGTCAATATTTCCCCA
Organism: Heliconius charithonia; assembly: GCA_030704555.1. Classification (NCBI taxonomy): domain Eukaryota; kingdom Metazoa; phylum Arthropoda; class Insecta; order Lepidoptera; family Nymphalidae; genus Heliconius; species Heliconius charithonia. Next base: position 12,211,992 of record CM060827.1, on the reverse strand, counting down.
GATGCGGAGCCAGTATTAACAAATTGCTTTTTTGGTTTCAACGACTCTATTTCTAAAATTATTTACCTAACTGATATTTTTATTCCTATACTATAAATATCATAGCTGAAAAACCAAAGCAAGCTATCAATAAAAAGTAAAAAAAATATGACACGAATATTTTTTTATTTCTACCTAAATATTCAACTCACAACACACATACCATACCATTTTCCCTATCACAAGTTCCTCAGTTTTCACTTGTGCGTGATAAGTATTTCTATTGAACCGGAACAAACTGTCGATAAGGTAACACGAAGGCCCCAGGTCTTGTCAATCGCCTTGAATAATTTATTCCAATCACACATCACGACGACAGGGTCCCTGGCTACCGACAGATGCTTACAGCATCATAGATAATATTCCGACATTGACACTGCTCAAACACAATGCTAATAATATTCTGTCCGACATTTTTTGGTTGGACTGTCGAAATGTTTATTAATCGTTAGATCATATTTACATATGTATAGATAAGTTTCGTGACATAGAGATAAAACAACCAGCGTGTCCTGACTGCTCCTGGATGTAAATATGATTTTACATTATAATTAAAAGGAGGGGGCAAAAATTGATATTAGTTTACCAAACTTGAATTTCAAAAAAGCTCTCTCCCCCTAATTTTTATACGGTACCCTGTATACAAATAACAAATACACAATACACATAAATAACATAGTTAATTATGAATAACACAAACGAAATATTTTTCATAACATATTAATCGAGACGAGTTCGTGTATTGTCGTCCCGAATGTCGCGACCGTCATTCTGTCTATATAGGTGGTGGTGATGCTGGAAGGCAGCGGTCGAGTCGAACTCTAAAGTACTACGGTACTAATAAATATGATGCACATAAAGACTCGTACCAAATGTATAATGATTATAATATGATAATTCGAAGTCTATGATGACACGATCTTTTAGGATCGAATTCCTTATAAAGGAATTATATGTGTAGGAGCGACACATATTATGGATCAAAGTTATCTTTGACCAATGTTATAATATTGAATGTTGCTTGACGTCGCGGAAGCTGACGTGATGGGCTTATGCGAACTGTTGCAGTGACATTAACTATGTCGTGGCCGATGCCGTCTCGCAGTACGCTCGCGATACGTAAGCTGTGCTTGTATGGCGTTAGCCATTGATATATTGAATACCACTTCTACGACTTGGTATACGACTAGTAGGTGTGTGGTGCTATTTTATGTCCCAGCTCCGGTGTATGTAGTAGTGTCCGCCTGTCTCATACGGGTGTGTGGTGCTATTTTATGTCCTGGAACTCTGGTGTATGTAGTAGTGTCCGCCTACGGTTCGAGGCACGACTGTGGGGTGTGTGCCGTGCGTTTATTTAACATATCGGCCGCCGTGCGGCAGTACGTTCGTTCCATCGACTTATATTGATCTCACAAATCAATCAACATCACGAATCACAATTCTAATATAATAATCTTAATATAAATAAGCGTAACAAGTACCTTCAGACTGATCACACACAAACGTCCCGGAGAGTTCAATAAGACTGTTGCAGTCGCAGTCTGGTAGGAATTCACGGTGTAGGGCGGGGAGGTGCCCGTACTCTTTCTTCCTTGTATTATAACTAGTTCGCAGTTATAGTGGAGAGGAAGATAGGACGCGCTCTTGGCTTTTCTTCGGACGAGCTTCGAGTTATGACAATGTCATATTGTCGAGTTTCCAGTTATCTAAATAACTGACACAAGAACAACTTCTGATGGCAAGTATGTTATTAAAGCGATACCTTCTAATGGCATAATATAACATTCCTAATACTGTTACCTCTGAATCTCTAAAAGATTTTGGGTTCTTCACGATCACAACTATAGACGGTTCTAACCACTAGACACATCACGAGCCAAGGCGTTATTTATTAAATAATATTCTCAAAGGAGTTTGAGATAACAGTTACAACCCTCGTTGGGCGAACGAGACATGCACTTGTCCGGTTTTTTTACTGGCCAAACTGATCGAGGCGGTGGGTTCCACCTCATCATGCAATGTCTCGAATACGGGAAGGCAGAGAATCTAGTGTTTTGACACTAGGTTCTCTCTCGTTGTAAATTTTTAGTTTCAAAAATATAGACCTTGATATCCATATAATTATCTATTAAAATGAGTTCAGTAATTTAAAAATTAGTTATAAATTAGATAATAGAAAGAAAATAAGTTATATTTAGAAAATATTTAGATATATTTTTAAAGGTTTTTATTATGTCGAAACAATGGAACGGTAATTTCTTTTTCTTGCAATGCTGAAATTTCTTTCACTAAAAATAACGTTGCGTTTATCATTTTCAATACTTTATATTCAAATACGTTTATTCTTTTTACATATGTATTATTGTGTTTGTAGTTGGAACTTATAAACTCCAGCAAATGTATTAATTCCAGACGGCAACTTTTCCAGGAAACCGGAATTGATATCGGATTGCAAATGTAGGGTATGCGTTTCCACTTATCCTTTCCGCTACGAGCCAGTGCACGATGCGCCTGCAACATTTCACATCCTTGCTTGACTAATCGAATATCGAACCGAGCGAAACAACACACAGTATTAAATACCAGTTTTAAAATCTAACCCCCACCCGTAATATTCATACACATAAACAAATATCAAATTGAAAAGACCCACGCCACTAAATCCAACATCGTTGTAAAATATGATAATATATTTTGACCTTTTCACGTTTTCCCATACAAAGTTATCCTCAGTAGAAATTCATAGGTAATGTTTAAATTCACTGCCATATAATTGGAATTTATTTTTTTTGTCCTGTTTCATTATTCAACGTTTTACATTGAAATGGTAATATCGTGTTTTTTGGTTTCGTGTGTCAATACTCAATATAAACATGGACCTACTTTATACTTTATAGCGCTAGTAAATTGATTCTCTTGTTTTTCAAACTCTTGTTTTTATGTTGGACATAATTATATCAATAACATTATGGACACGAAACATTATAAAATTAAAGTTGAAAATCAATATAAATATAGATAGATGGAGATAGAGGCCGTCGTGGCGCAGGGGCATAAAAGTGTAAATGTAACGCGACGGTTGTGGGTTCGATCTGACTCGATAGAATGAATTATTTGTTAATATTTTCATTTCATCTCTGGCACCAAGGAAAAATCCTTCGTTGAAGGTGCATTACGTCCGGTATTAAGTATCGCTATTCAACACGCCACGTTTCAAAAATTCTGCGAAAAGTGGGGAATACTGCCTAGGTTCCCTATGTCTGCGGCTGTCTACCTTGCTGGTAGGTAGAGGGAACCTGGTCTTAATACAAGGTTACCTCTGCCTACCCTGCTGTATGTGGGATACAGAGTGAACCTTTTTTTTTTTATTTAGAGATATTTCTATTACAAATGAGTTCGACAATAAATTTATTAATATTTTAACAAGAACGCTACTGTCGAAAAGTTTAACATTGTGTGCCGCAATATAATTAAAATATACTTAAATAACACAAATAGTTTATAAAATTAAATTATTATTTAATGTCTTTGTTTTCAAATTATAAATTTAAATTAGAGTAAATGCAAGTAACGGTACAAAATATTAAAATTACTTTAACAATTTCGGAGACATGTTAGATATAGAAAGTAAAACAAAATCACCAAACGTATAACAGCTGTGCTACTCATTTATACATAATTCTAAAACATGTAATTGATCTATTGTTAATTGCTAAACTAAACCGGATAGCTGCTATACCTTTCCTTTAAGAAAATGAACAATGCAGCCGTCGAAGCAACACGAACAATCACAATCTTTCATAATATAAAGACTTGAAGTAAACTGTATCGCGAATCCATTAAGCGTAATCCAAACCTCATATTATTCAATGAAACTTGCTATGGATACTGTGATTATATCATAATAGAATATACTGTATGTGGGTTACTAAAATTATCTGTATATAAAAGGAAAATATCTGAAAATTATTGATAATGACTAACTTGAAAATAAAAAAAATAAGTATGACAATTTTAAAACAACAAAGTATTGATGATTAATAGTTGCGGCGTTGAGTTCTGCCACTCAACACGCAATGCCTCCAAAATTCGGCAGAAAGTGGGGAACGGAGTGTCTTAAAACACTAGGTTCCCTCTGCCTACCCTGCTGTGTGCGGGATACAGCGTGAAGCTGATTTATAGTAATAACTTCTTAAAAAAAGTAGTAATGTCCTATCAAAAACATTAATGAGAAATGAGTGCCAAGTTGTATGTTAAGTAATGAGTCGATCTCAATTACATAACAATGGGGGAATGAGATAATATATGGGACTAGAGTTCTTTGTTCTCTCGGGATAAAATTCGTGCTCTAAATTTGACTTGGCTATTTTTTGCCACCTGGTACCAAATCAAACATCAACCTAATAATCCAGTACAAACTGAAACACTAACTATAACAAAGCCTATATATAAAAAATTGTTGAGTGAAATTTACAGCTTGAATTTTATCCCAAGTGAATACAGAACTCGAAACCTATACACGTATGTAGATCTCCCATTCTCATGTCGCTGAAGCCGAGAAAGATGCATTACCTACTATTTAACTTGGTTCTCGGTTCACATAAATGTTTATGATGGTATAAAAGTTACAAGAAAGTAAAAACTATAAATGAGGTAGTTGTCATAGATGAAGTATCTTGTAAAATGATGAGACGCAACATGATTAGAATTCATGTATTCTTGATAAACACTATTCTATATTTGAGAAAAGGTCGCGAGTTTTTTAGAGACACTTCTGGGTTTGTGTAAACAAATTCACTACGTGCTCAATTATATTTAATGTTTTTTTTTTTCAGTACATTACACGTATAATAAAAATACCGCAATCAGTATATCAAGGTATCAAATGCGCCAAATTACGTGAACCGCCACGTCAACATTCGAAACATACAAAGTATCCCTAAAAAGGAACGATACAAGAGCAGTACAAGCCGATATTATGTTGTAATTTGTTAGTAAATTAGTTAAATTATTCTGTATACAGTCATACTGTAAGTTTAGGACGTAGCGGTCGTGCGGCTTTGACTACAACAACTAGATACTACATATGTATACAACAATAGCGAAATTTAATTCTCGGCGCTGGCAGTTTGTATGCAAATTAATTCCATTTGAATTTAGCGTATAAGTCGGGATTAAGTAATGCCATTGTGTCATATGCATACTTGATTAATTATATTAAACAATACATTTACTTAAACAGTTGAGTACGTAAGTAGAAGTAGTCAGTCGTGGCACTGGGACACAAGTGTATGACTGTAATCGCGACAGGTTGTGGGTTCGATCCCCACTCGAGGAAATGAAATATTTATTTACATTTATATTTTCATTTCTTCGTTCTGGTGTCGAGGCAAAGCGCGAGCTTAAGTTCCGACACTGAACACGCAATGCCTCTAGAACCCGGTGGGAAGTGGGGAACGGAGCGTATTAACACTAGGTTCCCTCTGCCTTCCCTGCTGTGTACGGGATACAGCGTGAAGCTGATTTAATTTTTTTATTTCATTTCACCTAAGTAAAAGTAGCCAGTCGTGTCATAGAAACACACGCGTGTGAGCAAATATTTTTTTTTACATTTTCATTTCTTCATTTCTATATGAAGGCAAAGCGCAGCGTTGAGTTCCTTCACTCAAAGTGGGGAGCGATGTGGCGGAATGTAGCGTGAACCTGATTAATTGAGTACCTATGAAAGATGTTATTAATAATATAAAATCACTTTACTAGATTAAATTAATGCTTTTCTGCATTTTGCAGAATAACCCAAGAAAGCTGGATGATAAATCACTTCTCCACACACAGAGTTATTAGGTGCATGTTGGGTGTCACAATGTAGCACAGACTTTGTTCGATCGGACCAGAGGTCAGTTAATTATTAAATATAAATGTTTCATAAGGGCCAGTCGTGGTGCAGAGACTTGGGTATTGGGACTGTAAACGCGAAAGGTTGCAGGTTCGATTCCCACTCGAGGAAATTAAATATTTATGTAATATATTTTAATTGTCTCGAAGCGAAACGTGGGGTTGAGTTTCGCCAATCAACATGCAATGCTTCCAACATTCGGTAGATACGGGGAAAGTGGAGGAAGGGGGATGTCGAGAGCGGAGTGTTTTAACACTACACTCCCTCAGCCTATCTTGCCACATGCGGGATATGGTGTGAAGCTGTATTGTGGAGTAAAACAAAGTAATAAATAGTTAACTGAGCAAAGATCTTATGAAACACGTGTCTTCGTCATTCTTTTGGTGACTAGTCTCAGGTCGACCTAAATGAGCTATCGAAAAATATTGGACTAAACTTTCTAGTATACGAATAAAAAACGAGTAAGAAAAAGATATATAAAATTTATTAAAAACTATTTGGCAATTGTGAGAAATTTGTATATAGATGCAGATAGATAATTTTTAGCTAGAAGGGATTAACTACAAAAGGGCATGTCACGTAGCTGGTTAAATATAGTATGTTGTATTGAAATATTCGCCGATACAAATTTTACTTATTTGCTTTTAAATTAGGCAAAACTTCACTGACATTTTTAATGCTATATTTTTTTTTACTTCACGCTGTATCCCACACGTCTGGGTAGGCAGAAGGAACCTAATGTTAAATTACAGTGAAATATTCTGTTTACATATAATAACTGTGTTTGAACTTCCCAGCCCAACTCCCGAGGCTATGTTAACAAACCCAATGTCGCGACCCCCAAAAATGTCCTTGATGTTGTAACTCACCTTTAACGGCATTGGCGATATAAATGAGCTCAACGTTAGTTTGAAGGGAAAAAAAATAATAATATCAAAGCATTTCCTTGATTATTTCAAGTTCAACATTACCTTTCTAGATTTAATTGATTATTGCATTTCTGTTTCTTTAATGTGTAATTTTTAGGATTCGATAACGAAATGGTAAAAATACACCCATCTGCCCGTTCGTATGTAACAGTCATTTTACTCGGACTATGTACTGGTACTAGGTACTGTAACCGCTACAAAATGATGAAGGCTGTTGAGAGTAGCACTCCATAAACTTAACTGGGGGACGAAAAACTAAATTTAACATTGCATGCCGTGTTATTTATTAGGCCTTCTTTGAGATATCTAAGATCGTTTTAAGGTTATGCCAATACCATGCAAGGTAAAAGTTCCCCCTCTCTCCACCAACTTTTTAGCTTAGAAAAGTAAAAGAGTTGTCAGTAATAAACTAGAATTCAATAAAAACTTGAAATAAAAATTGATTTAAACAAAATTAAATTCGTGGCTTAAGAAATTTGGGATAATTTCAGTGAAAATATCTTTCGGTCGAATTAAGAAACTCTCCCTATCTACACTTGGTTAAAAATAACAATCAAGAAATAATAATATAGCGATAGTGATGGTAATATATGTATGTTTTTGTTTTAATTAATAAAACCCATTGTTACATATAATTACATACTGAAAATTCAAAATAATTTGTCATGGCCAAGACATAATATACGTATATAATATATCACACAAAAATATTTATATATTAAGTATGTCGTAGATATATTTTAAACATATACCTTACACCTATAGTCAATCAAATCAAAGTAATTAAGTTCTCTTTGAACTTGTTATAGTTTCAGTGATTGTAGTCACAACCAACAATTGTTTTGATTGAGAACCGTCTTTAATATGGAATAACTATAACAGTATGTATTGTTTCATTTTAGAGACGGTAACCGTCTTTGTCACTATGGAGCCGATTATTGAGTAACTGTATAGATGTCTCTTTATAAAGTTTTCATATGAATTTTATCAACCGTTCCATTCCTAATTTATATCACTGTGACCCCAGCTAGTGAAAATTAGAATTGATAACTTTTCTTCCTTTGTAATTTTAGCGAAAAATAAAATAAATTGGCGACGAATTTTATAGTTTATTTAACTTTTTGAGCATATCTTATAGAAGAGCCTCACCAACGACATCTCGATCTCTCATCAGAATAAACTTATCTTATGCAACATTATATAGCGAAAAGGATCTCATTTATATATATCGGAAAAGGACAAATTAAGGACGTGTAACTGAGAGCCACGTTGGCGATCTGTTCACCCTAGCAGGTTCCGTATGTATGGAAGTATGTTACCAAGATGAAATTAGAGTAGATGATAGATTCTTGGAATTTAGTGAAATTTCTATGAATATATTGTAGTTAGTGTGATAATATAGTTATGGAAGATATACACACATTATAGACTTTCCACAATTGTAAAAATATATGTTTTACATATTTCAAAGAAGTAGCTAGCTGTAATGTTCTCGTTTTTACCAATTCTCACGCAATGCCTTTCTTAAATGAGTAGTAGTGAGTTAGTACTTAAAATAATTATATTTCATATTTCATTTCTTTGCTCAGGTAAAAACAAAGCGCAGTCTTGAGTTCCGCCACTCAACACGCCTCCAGAATGGATCGGAAATGGGAAGCGGAGTGTCTTACCACTAGGGTTACTACCATATGCGATATACAGCGTGAAGCTGACAAAAAAAATAAATAAATGAATTCAATTTCTTTCGTGCCGGACGTCCAAATAGCGTATAGCACATATATATTATCTTTTAAGGTGACTTAAAAGATAATATATGCAATATTAAATGCTAATATATACATTATAGGTGTCAATGTCCCCATTTGAGTCTACTATAAGTATTTAGCGATCCTCATGATCACATATAACGATAAACGACATAATAAAATGTTGTATATCATTTTTGTTGAGGCCAGTCGTGGTGCAGAGCACAGAGTGTAACTGTTAAATCAACTGGATGTGGGTTCAATCCCCACTCGAGGAAAAAAAAAATATTTTTACATTTCTATTTTTATTTCTTCGCTCTGGTGTCGAGGCAAAAAAAAGCGTTGAGTTCCGCTGCTCAACACGCAATCCACCCAGAACTCGGCGGAAAGTGGAACGGAGTGCTCTAGCACTAGGTTCCTTCTGCCCAGTGGCGAAGCTAGAGTATTTGCTGCCTGGTACAACTTAGGACTTGATGCCCCTTAAAATAGTCAAAATAATTACAGATTAAAAAAAAACACAGTAGAGTAGATACATATTTTTTTATTGCTTCAAGACTATAATAACTATATATAAGTTATAACATTCGATTTTGGTAAAAATTATTGCAAAAATTTAAAAACGGACATTACGCGCTTTTTGACTAGCAAAGTCTATAATCACATTGTCGAAATTAAAATAGTATCGACTAGTAATAGTGACGTGATAGCGAGATTGTATTTTTCACTTCCATTCTCTCATTTTTCTTGTACATTTCTTAATTCTTCATTGAAAAAAAAAAATAGAAAAATTGATCGTAGACTTAAATGCATAAAAATAATGTAGGTATAGGGGAATTGTGCTTAAGATGACATACTTTTTCTTTCAAGACAAGTATTTGAAATAAATGCAATAAAATAAACGCAATTATTTAAAGCAATATTGGTAGTGTGTCATCTTATCTTCGTATGCCATCTTAAGCACAATTCCTATATCATTTTTGTGCAATTCATATGTACATATATTATACATATACTAGTTGTCGCTCCCTATTTTTTTTTGTGTGTTAACTTTAAAAATATTGAAATGTTTTAAATAAGTACTTACAGTCTTAAATTTATATAAAAAAGTAAAAAACTTATATAATATAATATTAACTCTATTTCTAAGTGACTTGAAAATGAAGCATATGTAATATTTGTTAGTTACATACTTATGCCATATTTCGCCATAAGAAAGCTTTAATTACAATTTTTCTTTCTATTTTGGGAAATACAGCGGTTATTTCTATTACCAGTTTATTTTTGGCCAGTCGTGGCGCAGGGGCACAAAGTATGACTGTAAACGCGACAGGTCGGATTTGATGTCTTCAAAATTAAATATTGAAATTTCTTCGTAATTCCGTCACTCAACGCGCAATGCCTTTCTTAATTCGGCGAAAAATGGAGAACGGAGTGTACTTAGCACAAAGTTTCCTCTGTCTCCCCTGCCGTGTGCGAGATACAGCGTAACGCTAAAAGCAAATTCTTTTACTTTTAAAAATTAAAATCATCCATCCATTGCATCACTCGTACATATTATGTGGGTGCTTTTTAATAGTCATTTCCGCTACCGCTCTCATGTTACCTGACAACTATACGATACGTTTATTTTTAACCGCTGAATCCAGAGTATTATAAATAAGTACCATTGAAACAGTTCACAAGGACTGACATTGACTTTGCATAGCGCTGGAAGGTTACGGGGCTTTGATGGTGGAAAGCACGCGATTTGTCAATTTTCAAGGTTAGCTCATAGCATGCCTCAAGGCGGGAAAACCACCAGCGACGAGGCCAGATTAGATATAATGATAGGAAGTACGTTATGATTTACTTACTTTTATAACCTGTTACTTTTCGATCGCACTTAACTTATAACTTATCGTGACTATACAAATTTGTGTAAAACTTTGCAGAATTCCCAGGGCTCAGATAAAATCCTCAAGAAATAGTTCTATAGAACTTGTGCTGTTTCAGAAATCAATGTTGTGAAACTGCATAGTAAAGGCATACATTTTTTTTATCTGTATGAATATTATAATTCTTATAATTAACATGAAGCTCTTTGTGCTCGCTTACTTAGTCCTAATAACGCGCTACCTACCGACGAGCTTAAATGACATAACATTAAAAAAAAGTCAAGTACGAGTCGGATACGACCGTCAATGATTTCATGATTGTAAGTGAATGGGAAGTACAACATGTGAAAGTTGATGATTTTAAATTTGCGGACGTGTAAAGTAATTTCGTACGAAAAGCACTACAAATATAAGTACGTAATTTATTTCTATGAAATTCTTTTCAATTGCGTTTCTTTCTACAAAAATTTACTTCTTTTAATTTCAGTTCGTTTAATTGGCAGACAGACAAGTGAACAGACGGAAAATAAAGTGATACTATAAGGAAACATCCAATATTATTGGCGTAAAATAAATATAAAACTTATGTTTTATATTTATTTTAAGCTACATTTATATGTAGGCATATTGTATAACAAAACCTCTATTAGTATAAAATACTTACCAAAATTGATTGTAATTGTGTTTTTCTTTATTATTGATTTAACGCTTCTGACAGTAGACTAATATGTATACTATTCAATATATACATATATAAGGGCGTACACTAAAATAAATTAGCTTAGCCAAGCCGACAGCAGTGCGCAAACGGGGCAAACATGCACGGAATAACCGATGACGGTCCTAGGATCAATACAGGACAGCAAATGTACCTATCGAGGCGGGCTAACCTATGGACTGTTTGTAATCCATTTTAAATTTATAATGTATTAAAAGATATAATTTGTATGAAGCTTACATCAGTAACTTCTAGATTTTAAATTATAATGCAGTCATTTTTTTTCCCGCACACAGCGGGCACAGCGGTATTAAGACACTCCGTTCCCCACTTTCCGCCGAATTCTGGGGGCATTGCGTGTTCAGTGGTGGAACTCAACGCCTCGCTTTGCCTTGACACCAGACCGAAAAGATTAAAATTTAAATTTGAGTAATTTCATTTCCTCGACTGGGCATTGAACCCACAACCAGTCGATTTTATATTCAATCATCTACAAAATATTGATGCAGAGATTTATTATAAATAAATGTGGGACGACGCTTTATTCTACAGTTTTTAATATAAACTGAATAAAGGTCAAATGCACTATTTTAGACGCACTACTTTCCCTATCGGTAGAGCAAGTGATATTATTAAATAATTTGACTAAAATATTATAGAGAACACGTTTACGGTAATACTAGTAGCGACAAATCTTATTATAATACTAAAAATATTATTGCTGGTAATATACGCAAATTATACAAAATCTTCATATAAATCGTAGCCTATGATATATAAATACTTATATTGCAAAGTTTCATCTAAATCGGTTCAGTATTTTTAAAGTGAAAGCGGAACAAATATCCATACATCTTCACAAACTTTCAGTCTTATAATATTATTAGGAAACATATGTATTCGAATATACATCTATTAAAATAATTTCTTTCACCTAAACGTATTTTATTAAAATAGAAAAAAAACCAACATCCACATACATATGAGATATATACATATATAATATAATATATATAAGTTTTATTGGATTTGACATTTAAAGTGACGCTATTACTTTAAATAGCAGTAAGATAAAAATACACGTAAAACAATGCGCGTAACCGCAACCGTTTGTAACGCACACGCTGGAATCAGTCGAACTTTTTATTACTCCGACGGGTTTTCCTCAAAATTATTCATCCCTGCTTATTGTAAATTTTTAAAACACAACTCAACTTAATCGCCCTTAAATCACAATACCACACACCAAATCGAGAAACTTTTCCGATAACAACTTTTAGGTCGAACATTCTAATAAGGATGAAAAGTTAACAAAAGTAGTTCAGCCGTATGGGACGTATAAAGGTCAAGTTCGCGGAGAACAGGCGGTGGTGGTAGCGGCGGCTCACGCTCCGCCGCGTGCCACAAGGCCGTTGAACATCAAAGCCTTCGATCGCTGCAAATTATCTCCTCCGTCGAACAGAAGCCCTGCCCGCTATCACACATGTATATGATCAGAAATAACTGAACATTTATTATGAAGAAAGGAAAAAATTATGTCAATTTATAGGTAGGTATATACGATAGGTATTTTAAATAGCTTTTTATATGTTATTTATCCGTAAAGGTAGGCTGGAGGCCAGTAGGAGGAAGGATGTTAAGGATGTTATGTTTTGAATTATTTTACAATTTATAATATACCAAAAAAAATAAGTAAAAAATTGTAATTACCCTATATGGAAAGTCAGGTTCAGTTTAAATTTCATAAAGATATCTAAAGTATTAGTCAGAGATATTGAACTTTTACGTCAAGGGTTGTATCAACCATAACTCTCTTACCGTGTTGTGTTCTATTTTAAATTTATTTATTTATGCACAAAATCGAATAAAGAAATAGTTTAAGAATTTCAAATATAAATGTCGCATAGTAACTTCTTCAGCTGTTGACAAGTAGTCTATATTCGAAATTAAGCTTCTTATAGAGTTAATTATGTTCTCATTCCGCTTCACTTATCCAATATGAATACCAGTTTTTAGTGTTGTTTGGTGAAGCTACTTTGTAGGTAATATGAGGCTGAGGCTTATGCTTGAATATTGTTAATCTAGAATAATTTCCATTTATAAAATATATTCTGGGCAACTGATCACGAGCGTGTGTATTATATAAGACGATAAATAAGCTATTAAAATAGAAATAAAAAAGGGATTGTAAAAGAAATCCTTAAAACAATAAATAGTAGTTAGCATAGTGTAAAAGAAGATTTTTTTTTTAATATTTAATTTTTATAACAAAGAAGAGCACACCTTTTGTTATACTAGAAAGAGACTACTTTTTTAAAGTGTTTAAGGTTATGTTAATTAACAAGCAGAGCGTTACTAAAAGAAATCAAGTTTACATTTTTCGTAAATGCCAAAAGGGCCTTATTTCCTTCATTTCCTAATAAAGATCTTCCAATCTACAGGCGACTTCCTGAAAAAACCACTTGTCACATAAATAATTTATCGACGAAATAAATCCAATTTCCTAATCAATCATTGTATTACCAAAAATCAACTGCGCAATAAGTATTAAAAAAATAAACAACCTGTATAAATCGATAGCAACGATGTAAGCGGTATAAATCATAATAATGTTTTTACCACTTATAATTTCGTACCCAAAATTGTAAAACGTAAGTCCTATGGTAATTAAGCCTAGTGTCTGTTTTCTCCTTTTTCGCTGAAACTATCATTAAATAAAATTTGTACCTGCTGCTATTTATAATTTTTTTCTCGATATTACTGGAAAGAGGGATGAAAAAATGTAAAATGTAAGCATTAACAACCAGTCTTCACTCTTGTTTTTTGTTTCACAGTTTTACACCGGAGGGGAAGTATTGTTTGTGCGTTGCGTGATTCCTGAATAGTTCTCGCGGGAAGGTGGCCTACAGTCTGCCTGGCGGTGGTCTCGTAACATTGTGAACAGAATAAACTTGTACAGTATAGAGTGTTCGCTTCGTTTGCGGTTCAGCTGTGAGCTTGTGTGAGCTCTTACTGTACGAGATATCTACTTCTATACAAACAAAAAACTTATACAACAATATGTTATTATATTCCTACATATAGCTACATACAGACACTTATCAAATAAAATAAGTATATACATAAGTATATATATAACTGAATTGATGATTGTAACCTTCGGACCATAAATTCTTATAATATCTATAGTAAAAATAAAATTAAAATAAAAGTAATGGGCACTTTTAAAACAATTAAAAGAATATTTTATATTTAACCACTTTATTTTATATTTGCCTCTACGTGGGATGGATCAGACTGTAATCATGGGTTTAAGTCCCACTCTAAGAAATTTATTTGCACCTCCGCAAAACAATGCATAATGTATAATTGTATCTTATTTACAATACATAATAAGACCAACAACACTACTATTTACTATTTGGTTTTAGTTATTGGCAATTTGTTTTAAAATTTACAAAATAATACAGAATGCTATATGTTTCATCATTAAACACCGTGTTCATTTATATATTTAATCGATTCCTGTAAAAGGAGAATGTTATCAATTCGATTGTATTTTTTTGTTTATTACCACAGAACTTTTAACTGTGTAAACCAATTTTGATTATTCTTTTTTTATGTGAAAGGTAGTGATTCCTGTGTAGTCCCATTTTAATTTGATCCATTTCTGACAATGGTATGCATGAGAAAATCAAATAGATCTCAAATTTGCATTGAGTATGTGCGCGACAGTAAGACAAATCCGGCACACTGATTGCGCTGATTTTTTTTTATTGGAAAAGATACACTTCAAGGGGATGATGGTTTGGTTAGATTCTAAATATGAGATATTTTTTTTTGTAAAATAATAATTTTATACTACATATACAGAAAAAGTGAGTAATATTTGTTAAAGTTATTATATAATAATATAATAGTAATATTGTATAATAGTAATATTGTATAAATTAAATAATCTTGTGTGAGGCAGCGTTATCAGCAGTGGTAAAATACAAAATACTTATACCTTGTTGTTATAGTTTATTATGTACCTCAATATTAAAACATAATTGTTTAACGATATATAATTGGTATATAGTTCCCGAATTTCACATTTAATAATATTTTTTTTTATAAAAAAAACAAAATAAAAAAAAAATTAAACATACATTTTTCATCATAACATTTTATCGAAGGTGACAAGTTGAGAGTACAGCGCAGAGCTGAGCTGGGAACCTCATTGAATGTAAAAATATAAAAGCAAAACCTTCGCTACAAATGAAGAGAAGTTCTGCTCCAATGAATGTTGGATTTAATCCTTTCTAGGTTGTTGTTTAATGTTAAAATGTTTTACAAACTCGTACTAGTACTACACAAACACTCATATAAATATTTTAGTTAGAAAAGTATGTTTTTTTTCCATTTTACTAAAAAGATATTATGTTTATTAGTGCCCATAACAATATAATTTTGAATATTACTGCTAAACGGCAGCGTTCATATATACATTGAAATATAATTTTCACCAAACTGTGCGTAAAATTTAAAATTGGAATACCTACATATTTCCGTCACCGATCAAATATAAAAAAAATAGATGGTAAAGCTGATTTTACGAGTGGTCGCTTCTATTTGCACTTTTAATCAAATTCAAAATGATATATAAAAAAAAAAATAATTAACAAACGTGCAAATATAATAATTTATCAAGCATCTACAAACACATTATAGACATGTATTTACCATGTTCTCGTTTTCAGCATACCTATATATAAAATAAAAAGAACACGAGCACGGCCTCTTCACTGTATAAAAGCATTCAGAGCAACTCGGCTCATCTCTTGAATATTCTCACTAATTAAATTCGTCCTGAAATGCTTTTTATGAGTACGAATAGACTTTTACATTTTGTATCTACTAATATCACTCATGGAATAAAAGTGCAAGGATAATTTAAACGCTGTCCGTAACTAAACACAACATCATTTCACGACCACTGCTTATCAATTTTACTCCACGCATAATAACAAACACCTTCTCTTAAGACTGTTTACTTTCTTCAAAGGTCTGTAAGAGATTGCTATCAGCAATAAGACCGCGTCCGGGGTCTTCTTTCTTCCTGCTCAACCTGCGGGGGGGAGCAAGGGAACGGCTTCAGGGCTTGGCCCTCTGTCCGTGGTCTCAGGCGGCACCTATTACTATAGGTGCGTCATTTGGTGGCCAATGGCGTGGCATGAGCGCTACCGCTCCGAAGGAGTTGTAGCAGGGGATGGGGGAGGCGTGGGGAGGATGAGCTAATTGTCACCTGGGCGGTCTGCCCAGCCAGGTGAGACCCCCGGTTTCCCGGGGGAGGCCCAGCTTAGGCGACCAGCGACCATGGCGACAGCTCAGGAATCGGAGATTGGGGGGGGGAGGATATCTCTGGGCAGTCTGCGCTTATCCGGGGGCCTCGAGTGCCACGGGGCGATATCTTTAAGGTGCAAGTGGTCAGAAACATCGGCACGGCTATACACGTTGGAGGCGAGCCGGCCGATGTGCTCCTCCAGGCTCTCTATCTTGAGGTCGCGGTGTAATGTCGCGTTCCTGACAAAGTAAGGGGCCTGGGTGACTCTTCGCAGGGCAAGGTTTTGGACCACTTGCAAGTTTCTACGTTGGCGTGGGCTGGCTAGGGCATACCATGCGGGTGATGCATACGTGAGACGAGGCCTCACGTAAGTCTTGTAGAGCGCAAGCTTGGTGCGCAGCGGCAGATGCGAGCGGAGTAACGGTCGCAGCAAGAACAGCGTTGATTTTGCGGAGCTGGTGGCGTGGCGGATGTGCCCGATCATGGTCAACCGCCTGTCAACCACGACTCCCAGGTAGGTAGCTTGAGGGCTCCAGTGTATCTGCTGACCCTGTAGGCTGAGCGGAGGAGGCATCTTGAGATGGGTGCCAAAGGAGATGGCCTGCGTCTTCTTCACATTGATGGTGAGCCTCCACTCCGCTAGCCAGTTTGGCAGCAGATCCAGAGCTCGTTGGAGTTTTACGGCAGTGTGGTTGGGGTTGAGGGATTTTGAGATCAGGGCGACATCATCAGCGTATAACGCCAGGGTGGCGTCCTGCTGGACCGGAATGTCATCTGTGTAGCAGGCATAGAGTGCTGGGGACCAAGTGCTGCCCTGCGGTACGCCCGCGGTGGCTGGGTGGCTCCTAGAGATGCAGTCTTCGAGTCTCACCCTGAAGGTCCTGCCTTGCAGAAAGGCGGCCAGGACGATCGCAAGATGATGAGGCATGCCGGCTTGGAGGATCTTCAGAAGAAGGCCGGGGTGCCATACGCGATCGAACGCGCTGGCTACGTCTAAAAAGGCTGCCACCGCACACTCCTTCCGGTTGATGGCAGCTGAGGCTAGGTGGATAATTCTGGCCACTTGCAGCGTTGTTGAGTGACCGCTGCGAAAGCCAAACTGTTCAGGGCGCGACTGAAGATGCGTAAGACCGCGTTTGCACGTTCTGGTATTATTTTAAGGTTGTTCTCTATTTTTATCTGTAACAGCTTTGTGTGCGATAAAGTTTTTTTATCAATCTATCTATCTAACTGGCATTCTTGATTCACAAAGAACGTAGTGATTAAATATCAGTTTTTAAAAAAGACATATCGGGTTAATATTATAATATCTTTACTGTGGAAAAAAGTAAAATGATGGATGAAATGTAATGGATGATGAAACAAATAAATACAATATGGTGTCTATAAGTTGAATCTGCCTGGACGTAATGACGTTAAAATATCATAAACACAATTGCCGATTAATTAATAAAAAAATATTAAATAAGTAATTGTTATATTTCAGTTAAAAGTAAATTGTGATTTCCACTGAAACAAATGGTGAGTTGCTATTTTTAATAATTGAAATTTGTCCAAGTCTGGACGTTACAACGTATTTGAATCTAAGGACATCTAATGCAAATTTACAATAGATTTTTTTTTCTAAAATTGAAATTTCTTTTGTAAAATTGTCGATTGTAATGAATATTTTTTCTACTCTGATTTTATATATCTTCTTACATAAGTAAAGACAAATTATAACAAATAATTTAAGAAGTAGGTAATATCTTTTTATATTTATATATGGCGCAAGTTTCATAACGCTATAAAACATAGTTTTTTTAACCCCACTATCGAGCATAGGCAGAGAGAACCTAGGAGCCCAGTGTAACGAAGTGTCTTAATTCTGTTGGAAACAGGGTACCTTAGTAAATAAAAATATTAAACATTTCATTTTCTCGAGTGGGAATCGAATCTACAACCTGTCATGTTTATAGTCGCAGGTTTGTGCCTCCACCTATGTACATATCACATCATTTTACTAATAAGAAGGTTACAAATTTTGAAAGTAGTGTGTCTCTCGTCATAACATTAATTATATATGTTTAAATAATATATAAATAGATTACTCTCATTACAAAGTAAATTTTTCCTTTTATATACACAGAAAAACTAAACGATGTCTAAATATTTAGGTTGCAACCATTTCAGTTTATTCTCCAAGAGTCTGTTTATTTCACTATAATTAATTAAGAACATGTAATTAATTTAAATCAATCTAGAGTAAATTCCGATCATTACTTATGAGCAAATGAATTACATTTGTTTATATTTAAAGTTTAGTCTAATCTCATGGCATATTTTATGTCGGTATTTTATGGCGTTTCTTAAACCAACAGTAACAGTAGAAGATACGTATTATGCGTCATGTTAATTAAAAAAATTATGTCATTTTGTATTTTGTTTAGACTTATTAATAGACTTATTAGTGTATAATAGCAGCAATGTCTGGTAATTGTGGTTCATAAAAAATATTATTAAATTAATTTAGTGTGCATAATATTTCTATTTACCTACAAATTTCATAAAGGTGTGACAGATTTTAAAAAACATATTTAAGAACAGCGGCAGGAAGACAATCGACCCCACTCTGGCGTTAGTTGTGCTAGAGCTAAAATCGGTCTACCGTAAATAAATAAAATTTCCATTTCTTCGCTCTGCGTGTCGAGGCAAAAGAGTGGCGTTGAGTTCCGACGCTTAGCACGCAATAGCTCCAGAGTTAGACGGAAAGTGGGAAACGGAGTGTCTTAACACTCCGTTCCAGCCAGCCAGCGGCCAGCTTCACGCTGAATCACTCACACAGCAGGGTAGGCAGAGGGAACCTAGTGTTAAATCTCTCCGTTCCCCACTTTCCGCCGAACTCTAAAGGCATTGCGTGTTGAATGGCGGAGCTCAATGCCGCGCTTTGCCTCGATGCCGGAGCGAAGAAATGGAAATATAAATTTAAATAAATATTTCATTTCGTTAAGTGGGGATCGAACCCACAACCAGACGCGTTTAGTAACTCTTTGTGCCTCTGAGTCGGGACTGGCCTAGCAAGAACGGACAAGAGCAACAAACGCAACAAAGAGCAACAAACGCTATGGCAACAGTATACATCTGCATATTGACGAAACGTCCTATTTATTCAATCCTACGTTATCATCGACACTATTTTCTCAAAGGTCAACGGAGGTCTGCTGTTTTTCCAATATCTTTCCTTTTCTTAATTGAGTGGAGTGTTTTTTTTTATGGAAATATTTTTTTATTACTTTAAGTTTATTACATATATTTTTTTCTAAAGACTTACTTATGATGAACCAACAAATATATCTTTTAAGTATTGTACTATTTTGATTAAAAAATATTTTATATTGATATTTATCACCTTTGAAAGATTGATTTTAAACTCAAATAAATGGAAAAATAATAATTTAACTCTCATTAAAAAAAATGTCCGGCTTTTTGCGAAAGAAACCTTCTTTTTTACTCAAAATCTTCCAGCTTTTTGGCTAGAGAAAAAAAATTGAGGAATAGAACATGTTTCAAGCAAGAAAAATTACAAAACTATAAGGAACATTTTGTCTTCGAAAAAGTTGCTAAACGTGATGAGCATTTTATTTTCTAGTTCTAGCACAAAAAGCAAAAGCCTGGGACGTCTCATGTGGAATTCTTAAAGTGTGTAGATATCATCTATTAGCGTTGTAAAATATAAGAAAATGGTACCTTAACAAAAGTGGTTCAGCCTGATATGCATTTATTGTTGAGGTGTGAATTTTAAACATCTAGAACATCTGATATGGGACTAAGAGAGCAACTATACTGTAACGCATTATATAGAAGTAATGTCTTGGAAAGTGGTTAAATGAGATGGACATTATCTTCTCATAGTGTAACCATCTGTGTGTGTCTATATGACAAAGATGGGAATGGTGAAAGCGATTTTGGTATGGGAATAGTAGGTATCTATACAAACAGTATGTAGCAAAAATTATCTATTACTATACAAATTGAAGTTTTACAAAACAGTGCAAGAATCTAATAAGAATCGATTGAGTGTTCGTCATTTTTGTTATTTTGTACTGTCACATGAAAAAAAAAACAATGAAATAATTTACACTATTTTGTTTTCGTAAAATTCATTATTTTATATATTTCGGCTTCACGCTATATGCAGCATTTAGCAGGATAGGCCCAGGGAGCTCAGTGTTAAGTCACTGTCATTAACGGAAATCGTTTCAGAAAAAAGTAAGAAATTGCTCATTGTCCAAAAATATGGAATATTTTTTTTGCCTAGGTGTTTATTCAAATTAAACACAACAATTTATTACCATTATAGCATTAGAAATAACAAAATATAACAACAACAAAAAATACCTCGAAATTGACCCAATCGAGTTAGTTATAAAAGTAAGAAACATTCAAGATGTGAAAATGGTGTACACTTGAATACTGAAGTGGTTATAATACTATTGTCAAAAAAATTTTTTGCACGTCTTTCTTTGGCCAAAAGGAAACATTACCTATATATGCGTTAAAATTTGTAATGAATTTCATCTTTATGACTTTTTAATATAATTTACAATAAAAGAATCGTCAGTCGATCGGATCGCATTAAACATTTTTATCTTTTATCTCTGTATTCTGACAAAGCATATGTTTTATGGCTTTATGCTGCGGTTGCTTTCTTTTGTACTTTGACGTGTAGCAATCGGTATTAGTTATTGTTTTGTTTGGTCTTAATTAGTCGTATTGAATACAATACAAACATATACATCGAAGATCAAATTACAAGGCTGGAATTTTTTTTAAGGAACAAACAAGACACAAAAAGATCAGACAGACCTAATTTATTTATTTCTAATACCACAACTAATCGAGAGGATAAATTCATCAGGGTTCTTTCAAACGGAATTAATGCTTAACGGCACCACAATTTGCCTCAAATGTGAATAGCACGCGAGAAAAGTCCATCCCAGTAACAACTGTTAAAACGACTTGTCTTTAAGTTTCAGAGGATGTGTGTGTGGGAGAAAGCTAAATATTTTAATTTTACGTAAAAATGTACTCAATAGGCTTAATGGCATGCAGCATTTAAGTTGCTAAACGTTATTATCATTTTATTTTTAACACAAAAATCAAAAGCCTAGAACGTTTCATGTGAAATTCTTAAAGTTGATATCATCTATGGGCATTGTCAAATGTAAGAAAAAGCTTGCTAATACGTATTTATTGTTGAGGTGTGAATATTAAACATCTAGAATATATGATATGGGACTAAGAGAAACTTACGGAACGACAGCTGGCCCACCAGTTGCATCAATAAGACCTGGTGTGTCGTCTATGCGGCGACATACGAGTGGATCCCCTCTGTCTATTCTATTTGAATAGATATATTGTAAAGATCATTTGAATATTAAGATTTTCTAACTTCAGAGAGATTTATTTTTTCACAAGTTTTTCATTTTATAAAATAGTGAGAACAGTTAAGATTTATTTTAACATTAAATTTATCCGTACTTATCGGCTTTATTGTTTGTTATACGACTGAAAAATGTAGATGCCATGAAGACTCGCACGCATGTTTGGTAAAAATGACTTCGATTAAAGAAAATCTCGACCATATACAGACAACGATAAGTTATAATTTAAGTATATGTATAGATATTTTGTTGTGCAAAACAAATCGTAGGACAGTAACATTGTTTAACTGAGATGGACGGACGAAGTTCCGATCCAATATGGGGTAATATATAAACGACATCAAGCTGGATGGATATATCTTTTTAAATTATTATTGATTTAATATGTATTTATTTCCTCTTAACATACAAAAAGCGGTAAATTTACTAAAATAAAAAATAATAAGCCGGCAGAATGTGTGACAGACAAATGAATAAGATTATGTAAAAAAGTGGAATATTTTTTTTATATTATAACAAATGGACATAAGTTAGGTTGTATTCTTGAAAAAAAAAATTAAATGTATAAATAAAAATAATTGTGAAAAATGTGAATAATAATAATAGACTTGCATAAAGTCAATAATATTTTTTATTCATGTTTCAAAATAATTATAAGCCAAATTTAGAACACTCTTAAATACGAGCATCTTTTGTTTGCATTAAAGCCACTCGCGTAGTTCACACTACCAACGTAGCACCTCAACAATACGACACATCGTAGTAACATACGCATAAAGATCTCAAATATTTTATTTACATAAATACTCAGAGAGGATCGATATAAATAAACACGGCACTCATATTTTAACTTTTTTAATAGGGATAACTTATATAATATGCTAGGGATAGTCCCAAGGATTCTTCTCTAGTGACAAAAGGTCGAAACCGTCGATGAACGTAGAATCACATTTTATCACCTGCTCAATAAATACAGTCAACAGTAAGCATAATCTTAAACAATTTATTCCGTAAACGATATAGTCATAGAGCGCGGGGCGGCGCGCGCGGGCGTCAGGGGCGCGGCGGGCGCGGGCGGCGCGGGCGCGCGCGGCGCGGCTAGGACGACGAGCCCGCCGCGAACAGGCCCGCGCTGAAGGCGGGCGCGCCCGCCGCCGCCGCGCCCGCGCCCGCCGCCGCGCCCGCGCCCGCGCCCGCCGCCGCCGCGCCGCGCGCCTTGGGCATGGGCGGCTGCAGGTACTCGTGCCGCGCCAGCCCGAACACGTCGATGCGCTCCTCCTTGCGGTACGCCAGGCACGCGCGGATGAAACTCTGCACGACACAATTTTATATAATGTACACATTGTAATGCCAAAAAAAGTGTATGTTAAGACTGGAACTTAAAAACTTTTAACTCACCTTAGCCTCGTTACTGACTGTAGGTTTATTGGCAAACTGAACTTCAGTAGCCTTTAATATGGTATTTTCTTCTAAGATAGTCGCTTGACTTTGGTTGTGTCCGAACGGCTTCTTGCCGTAAAGACACTGATAGAAGATAACACCTACACTCCACACGTCCACCTTACTACTGATCTTTGGTGGGTTCTTGCCGACAACGAAGCACTCTGGCGGCAAGTACCTGCAAACAAAAAAATAAATCTAGGTTTATATTTTTAATTCACACCGACCAGATGGATTAAACTTAATATCAAGACCAGTTTTGGCACAGGAGCACAAAGTTTGACTATAAAATGGACGGATGTGCACTTAACCACAATTGGGCGGAAAGTGGTGAATAGTGTCTTGACACTAGGTTCCCTCTGCCTATCGTGCTGTTTGCGGGATGCATATTAAATAGCAGAACTGAATAGTTCGTCACTAAGATTTAAAAATATATTAAATATAACCATTGCAATGCACAATGGTATGGCCATTGTGCATTGCAAAGACCACTGTGCATTGCAAAGACTTTTTATTTATCAAAGATAACTATAAAAGAACCTTAATATTAACTACTTAGTAAAAGACGACAAAAAAATTATACTGTAACACTAACCAATAAGTGCCTGCTCCCTGACTGGTAAGGTCCATACCATGATCAGGGTTATAATTCTCCTCATCCATGACCTTGGACAATCCAAAATCTGTTATCTTAATCTCCCCGCAGACATTGCCCTCGGTCAGTAGGATATTCCCTGGCTTCAGGTCATAATGGATGACAGGCGGTTTGATCTCATTCAGGTACTTCAGCGCAGAGACGACTTGCATCACTATGGACCTGGCCTCGCGTTCCGGTATTGTTTTATGCTGCAATGTTGTTGTGAAAGAATTATTATTATAGTCTTTTTTAAAAGAATTTAAGATATTGCAGAACACGGAAATAATCATATAAATCACAATCCTTATAAAAAAGATTGTAAAGTTTAATTATTAATAATCAAAAGCAAAAAAAGGGAGATCGCGAGATGTAATTACATTATTACTACATGGATATAAAAAAGAACCAAAGTCTAAACAAAATTACGTTAATAACATTTCATTTCCACGATAACATTTTATAAGATATAAGTGAAATAAACCTTTCGATAATTTTAATAATCATTAATAGATAATGTAAAATGTTTAGCAGTAAAAAAAAGTTGTACACATAAAATATGTATGTATGTAAACAAAAACATTTAGAAAAATTACCTGTTTGAGATAAAAATCGAGATCATGCCCATTGCAGTATTCGAGTACTGTACAAAATGAGTTACCATCTATTTCAAACACATCATAGAGCTTAACGATCCGTGGATGGTCCAGAGCTTTGTGTATATTATACTCCCGGAGTGCATGTCTGGAACAAAAATATATAAAGATTTAAAAAAAATCAACACTAAATATAATTTTTGCAGAAGTGAAATTATAAAACAAGCGCTAAACATACAATTTTCTTCAAAAAGTTTTTTCTTTTTGCTTAAAAATATACAGAGATATACGGAGGGAAAAAAAATGGGCGTTACAAGAATGAGATGATAAAAAAAAATCATTTACAGGAGCAAGAGTCGAACTCACTACCGTCACATAGATTCACAAAGCTTCAAAAAACAAAAGAAAAAAATAAAAAAACCAAACGCAACACAATGCCTATAATAAATAAAGACATTAACATTGCACGATCGGTGTACAGACTCACTTGATGTAGTTGGCTTTCTTGTCCTCCTTCCAGTCCTTGTTCAGCTGGTGCACCTTGCACGCGGTGTACCGCTGCTCGTGCAGGTCGAACGCTTTGTGAACTTCGCTAAAACCGCCTTTGCCGAGCAACATTAGAAGTAAATATCTGGGGAGTAATTATGTTCTTTGTTATTGCAATTAACATTACTCTTGTTTTATCTGACAACAAAATAAAAATCTTACATAATCAAACATTTTTTTATTTCTCATAGTTAACAGAAGAGTTGGTGATTAAAATTTTCTTATACAAGTTGTTAATATATTTTTGTACTTTAATAATAACGAAAATCAATTTACGTCGTTTTTTAAATCATATTTTTAAAAATTGAACTTAATTTTCTTAAAATTTGATATTGCTATATAATATAGATATATTTAAAAAAATAATAATTCAGTAATCAAGGTAGGCAGACGGAACCTAACGTTAAGACACTCCGTTTCCTACGTTTCACAGATTTTTTTCTAGTGTGTTGAGTTTCGGAACTGAACACCGGGCTTTTGATTTGTTGCCAGAACGAGGAAATGAAAAAAATATAAATAATAATTAATTCCCTCGATTGTCATAAGTGCCCCTGCGCCATGACGGCCTTAAGATTTATCTTTAATTTATACTTATTAGCTCGCTATATGGTATGTGTAAGTGAATTCATTTAATTTTAGCAACAATTACATTTTAGTTAAGAACAAAGGTAAAATAATTCATATTGTATAATTAAGCTGTTTCCTTCATCATGAATACTTTACGATATTAATACTACGTTTTTTTTTACGTAATATGCATATTACACAATCGATTTTTTACATTACATGACCTTATAAAAATAAATGAAGAACAGATATAGCAATTTATAATATTAAAAAATTGTAAATATATGAATTCCAACATTCATCATTTAATTTTATTTGCTTCAAAAATTCATGTCATGTAGTCATGGGGCAGGTAGGACAGGGTCAATTGTTATTTTCTTCCCTTTCATAAGTATCGTAGATATACTCAAACAATATTAATTAAAATAAATAAAAAAATAATGAACTATATAAAATTAAAAATACTTTAGTATGCTCTGTTAAAAAAATATATTTTTGGATTGGAGCGCTTTTGTTTCGATTCGTTCAATTATTTTAATTCCCCCGCTCTGGTAGACAAAGCGGCGTTGAGTTCTGTCCCTTGCGCCGTCAACATTTCTATCGCTCGAATTCAGATAGAAAGTGGAATAGAGAAATTAACTCTAGGTTGCCGCTTTCTACTCTACTATGTACAAAAAGGCATTAGGCAGATTATTTTTATTTTAAATCATATATTATGAGACAGTCTTTATTTATATTTTGCCCTTTATTTGGCCAAATTATATCTGACTTTAATCATTAATAGTACATCTCAGAATAAATCACAGACCAACAGTATCTATACATAAAGTAATTTAAAAAAATATTAGATTTTATAAAAAAAGAGGTGTATAAAAAAGTTTGTCGTGGCGCAGGGGTACAAAGTAAAATAAACAGGTTGCGAGTTCCATCTCCACTCCAGGAAATAAAATATTTATTTAAATTAATAGTTTTCGTTCTGGTGTCGAGGCAAAGCGCGGCATTGATTTCCGCCATTCAACACGCAATGCCTGCTGATTTCGGCGGAAAATAGGAAACAAGAGTGTCTTAGCACTAGATTTCCTCTGCCTACCCGCTGTGTGCGGGACACAACGTGACACTGATTTTATTTTATATTACCTGCCAGACAATACAGGATGCTGTGAGAATCGACTCTGATCCTCATTGTGTATCCGTTTCAGCTCACGAATATGTAAATTTCTTTCCCTTTCTAGTTTCTCCATTTCTAGCTGCAAATCTGCATCCTCCTTCTTTAAGGCACTTTGCCTCAACTGAAATTACAATTATATATGCTCATCACTTTAAGTACTACTGGAAAAAATAAAGGAAATAAAATATTAATTACTCAAATTAGTTAACAATAAATATAGAAACTATAAGAAATTAAATCATTTTTAGATCAATTTGACAAATGTATGCTAGTTAGTTGGTTTATTCTATCACACTGTATCCTGTACATGGTGGTAAAGAGCTTTTCGTCGAACGTTTTGTATAGAGAGACTGGCAGAACTCAATATCGCGCTTTACCTCGTTACAAAAGCAAAGAAATGAAAATATTAAATATTTATTCCCTCCGCGTAGAAACGAACCTACAACCGTCGCGTGTATAGTCGCGCTTATAATGAGCTCATGCGCCGCCACACATCTTGGTCATTTAAACACTATAAACGCAATAGCTCAAAAAATTCGGCGAAAAATGGGGAACGGAGTGATATTTATTACAATAAGTCCTCAGGTTATTTCTGTCTACCCTGATATGCGTGCGTGTAAAGCTATATAAATATTTTAGAAAAATATGAAGTTGAACTAAAACACTACCTTAAGTATCTCATCAGCTTCATAATACTCCTGCCAGGTCATACTGGGCAGCGGGTCGGGCTTGAGGAAGGTGGGCGCGTCGGTGCCGTTGTGCAGCGGCTGGGGTTGCGGCGTGGCGGGCGCGGACACGCTGGACGTGCGCTTACCGCGACCCCCGCCGCCCTCGTTAGACGGCCGCTTCTTGGATAGCAGTTTCTTTTGCCTATCTATTTCTTCCTTTTCAGCTGTTATTTCTTCTTGCCGCCTGTAAATTAGTTTTTTTATCTTTTTTAATAAGACAATTAGGAGCAATTATATTATATAACGGAGAATAATACTGAGAATGTAAAATATAAGAAATTATTAAAGATGCACAGGTCGAAAGAGCAGTAACAATAAAGAGATTATATCTATAAAATTATAGAATTTCTGCATTATTTACTTTCATAAGTATGCCCTTTATTTATTAAGTATTTGTAGTTTACACAAGTTGGAATCATAAATTAAAAAATATACCGTAAAATTTAGTTTTATTCTTATTCCAGGCGAATTTCTAGAAACCTTATTTTATTAATTTTCAAACCATTTTTTTGTCAATCAAAAATATAAAAAAGAAAGCATTGATATATTCAAATTATTCCAAAAAGTGCAATAAAAACTAAATCAAATTGAAATTGTTGTATAACTATTTCTTCAAAATTTTATGAACGTTAACAACATTCAATAGAATAAAGAAAAACTATATAAAGAGAACTTAACGCCTTATAAATTTATATAAATATATAACTAATAAAAATATTTAATTATAAATATTTATTAGACAAAATAAAACTTTTAAGAAAATATAGATAAACATGCTTTATATAAATACCTTGTTAGTTCCTGAAATGCATATCCATCAGTCCAATTCTCTTGGAAGGTAGCGCCAACACGCTGAGTAACAAACTGACCGAGTCTTAATCTATTTTGCATACATCTCTGTCTAGCTTCCTTTTTTTCAATAGTACTTTTCTCATTTAACAATTTCTTAACCACTTCTATACATTTATTTATATGTGACTTCTGTTCATCTATCACCTGTAATAAAATATATTACTATAAATGCATACAAAATAATACTCCAGATGTAAATAAATCAAATATGCTTAAGCTCTAAAATATTTTGGACATCCATTGCAGTTACTGCAGTACTAGATAACAGACATTGAATACAATGAAAATATATTCTATATTCTTATATAAAATTAATTGTCATCATATCATTCAGTTAAACTTAGGCCTCCTTCAAGGATCTCCCATCTCACAGCCAGTGGCTTCCGGCAACTTTAACCTGATCATCATCACACTGGGGGAAGAATGTATTAAAAAGTAAATATATAATAATAATATTACCTTGCTCTGGGCTTGAACTTGGTGTTTCAAATCTTCATTATTTCTTGTTAATTCATCTATTCTATTATTCCTTACTTCTAAGTCAGACGAGGCTTGAGTTTCTAACTCCTGTATCCTCTGACATGTCAGTTCTGTTGAAATCTGAGTAAATAAAGAATATTTAATATAGACACATATATTACAATAACTGCCCATCTGCAAATACAATTGTGAGGTACTAAATTAATTCAGCTTATGTTAGATGTTAAATAAATTATATGGCATGTTTTTAAAAATATAATAATAATCTATTTTTCCTAGCTTCCCTACCAAGTGCAATTTACCTAAAGCTAACCTACCCTTAACCTTTCATAGCTTAGGTTCAAAATTTATTCCACACTGAACCTATCCCTAGCTTTAAAGTTCAGGTTAAAGTATAATTATAGTATAGACAAAGATTGATTTGTGAACAATATTTTTGCTTTATCTCTATATTACTTATATAGATATTCATACCTTTTTTTCTGAAGTGTGAGGTCTCTGTTGTGAGGTGGAACGTAGAAAATCAGCTCCCAAGGGCAGTGACGCTGAAGGTGACGGTGGGTACTAAGGAAAAGGAATGATATTATTTTAAAGTTTCAAAGTATCTATATTAAGCAACTCATCTAATCAGCCGAATACATTGTATCTTATTAATTCAGTTCCTTATTTCACACATATTAATAGACTAAAATTATAAACACATTAGTATAGTTACCATAGGATAGTTTGCGCCCTGTGGTGAAGGTGACTTTGCACCAGTGTGCCGGACAGGACTAGATGAAGGGGGTTGCTTTGAAAAATATTCTCGGATATTTTTGTCTGATGGATTATGCCTTTGTTTACCACCGCCGCCTCCACCACCACCTACACCTTCATCACCTGAAAATGGACAGCCTAATTAAATATAATAAAAATCAATTTTGTGCAAAAACTAAGATAAATATTTTTTAAATTTTCTATGAAAATACCTTTCCGTTTCCTTTTTCTTTCTGGCATTGCTATAGTTGGTGTCGCACCAATGGGTGGTACAAGGGCACTGCCTGGGCCTACATTTGAACCTCTCATAGCAGCTGACTTTTCAGGTGTCAAAGCATCTACTTCTTTATCACTATGTGAAGACCCTGCAAAGTCAGAAATGTAATTTAAAATAAAATTATACATACACATCCAAGAATTACAACTAGTTTAGGATATGTTTCATAAATAATGTAACACTTAGTGAAGTAATTTACACAAGTACTTATCAAACTATCTGACGCAGGAAAGATAATTTTATCATATATTCATATTTATGAGCACAACAAAAACTACTAGACACAAACTCAGTATGCAGGGATAAACTTTAACTCACTTTTCGACAAAGAGCTGAGCAGACCGATGTGGTTCACGTTAGTTCCACTTTTATAGTCATGCATTGTGTCACGCAATAGTTTTGGTTCACAGTAGAAAAAATTACACTTTCACAGTTCTTATCCGGCATTATACACAAAAAGTTTACGTCACTGTCCTTTCGATGGCAGTTATCCATAGAAGTTTAAGTCCTCAAAGTCCATAAATAAGGTTAACCCTCCCGAGAAGTTGTGAGCGTGTAATAAGTAACACTAACTTCACTGATCACATCACAAGGTTAAACTGCACTTCTACCACTTATACACACTTTACCTGTGCTCATATTGGAGTCCTGATTATGTAGTGGCTGCCCCGTGTTGACAGTAGTTTGTGGTGCCATCTGAATTTGTGACCCAGCTGACATCTGTAAAGAAAGATGGCGTCTTTACATATGACTCGCCCAGTTTATTTCTGTTTTCACTGAATAATCTTTAGTTTGTGTCCACAATTAACACTACTCACTAGCTATTTACGTATACGGAAGTCCATTTTTTATTATATTTATGAATATTCGCTTCAACAATCCGAATAACCTAACTTGTTTGACAAGTCGTAAACGCCAGTCGCGACTCACGACAATCGGATACGCATCCGCGGGGAGCGTTGGAGCGGGGGGCTGGAGAATGGAGATCGTCACGAAGTTCGCTTCGAATGTAATAATAATAACGTCGGGCGAGGCGCCATTTTACAAGGATACAAGGCCAGAAGCATTGTTAATCCAATAAAAAAATAAAAACACTGCAAACTTATGTGAAAAATTAAAATTTCTTACAAATGCATTTCGCAAAAATACCGTAAAAGATATGGATCGTATTAAATATTAGAATGGCGGGTCAACAGCCCATAATTGCACATATCGCAATAGAATGATTGATCGCAAGCGAGTACAATTTGAGGGACCACGAGAATCACAAACAATATTTAATGTGAATGTAATACGACTACTTCTATTCGGAATGAAATCGACTTGACCGATTATTCCCGCAACGGCGGGTGGCGGGCGGAGTGCCACCGACCTGCGGCGAACGAGTACGTGATATCGGCGCTCGTGCCCCACAACAAACTGCTTACTGGACGTGTTACGTAGGCGTCTGTGCCGACTGCCGCGATGTACCAACATAAACACAGATACGAACGAGCACATACCTAAATGTACATAGGTACGCTGTACGCTGAACGCGGCCAACCTATGTACGTATATATGCGCGATAAACTTATACACGCTACGCTGTTTTATATACGAGACCCGAGACATACTAACGTCGGCTTCGTTAATATAATTGAGTTCTGTTTATAACATATAACATGAGAAATATAAGAGAACCTAGAATCTTACTAATACTTAACATTAATCTACAATATTTATTTTTATCAATAATGTTGCCATGTTGTTCGAAGAAAATTTACAGGACAATTATTATATAATATCCCTTAGAAACATGAGTAAAATATTATTAATAATACTAATGCAGCGAGATGCGAAACAAAAGTAAAAATGGCACAATATAAAATTTAAGAGTCTTAGTTAAGTAGAGACGAAAAAGCTTCAATAAATTGATTGTATAACGTGGACGACGCGTCATGGGCATAACAAGAACAAACTATAATAGCATTAATGACCTTGAATATATCTATATATATATATATATATATATATATATATATATATATATATATATGTTTGTCGATATTTAAAAACAAATAAAAGTTTAGAAATTGAGAGTGACTTAAAAACGTCAAATTTTGGCAAAGTGGACGGTGAAACGACACAAAGATTGGGGGAGTTTATCCACCATAAAAAAAACTCTACTTTACTCTACAAAATAGTGCAACATTTAAATTTCTTTAATACGATAAAATGTTTCTAATAAATATATTATGCTATAAAAAATACACCGACAAAACAACACAAATAAAAAATATTGTGCGAAGGTTATATAAGTCTGTCTGTAGTTTTTTTTTTAAACAATTTAGAATAGCGATAGACAATAATTAAAAGATCAAAAATTAAACGAATATAACGTCAATATTCAATTACTGATTACATATTAAAATTAGGTAAATGCATTTTAAATACAATTTTACCAACATTTTACAATGCTTTAAGAAAATTAATAACAACAATATTGATTTAAAAACATCAGAACAAGCGATGGTAACGTATCAAACGGGCATATTAGCGTTATCATCGCAACGTTGCCGCTCTGCACTCCCTCCGGCGCCTCCTGCCCCCGCCTCTCCAATTCGAACCAACCTACCACCTCGCTAAAGTTACAATAGTGGCAACGTTTAAATATAATATGCAACGTGTTCAAAAACACTTCAAATAAATGATAAGACAACTAAATGCCGTTTTAATTCAATAAAATTAGATATAAAGCGAGCTTATATTCATTTAACATTTTTGTTTCTATGAGATAACAGATAAATTGGCAAATAATGATAAGTACTTTTTTATACAGCCACATTCCGCATTTAGTAAGAAACTAGTGTTAAGACTCTACGTTCTTCACTTTCTTCGTAACTTGGACTCACCCAAGTTAACTTGAAAGGCTGTAATGATTTATCTCTTAATAGTGATTGTTTTATCTATATTTAGCGGACCTAGCACCAGGCGAATGGAAAGTTAGCGACTTGGCAACAATATTTATGAACCTCGATGCATAATGTGCGCGTGAGTGTATAAAGTGCAAGTAGAACATGTAAAGTAAAAAAAAGTATCAAAGTATCGCTTAGCGTATCTAAAAATAGAAATAAATTTATAATGTAAAATTCATCAAAGCGAACATTAAAAAGCTATTGGTTGTTGTTTAAAAAATTTACTAAAATTATCATTTAGATATGACGACAGTTTTTTTGGTTAGTGGTGTCTAATAATAATATACATGATTACATTGTTATCAATTGTTGAACTAATTTACATCGGCAATGTAATTTGACGAATTTCAATTAAATAAAGGAATCACGCTTTATTCGTCGCCGAAGCGGTTTAGCGTGGAAGGGGCGTGTGCATAGCTATGGCGCAGGAAACTGCGTCTCGATGTTAAAGACAATCAATACTCCGTCACATCTCTGTCCCGCATTCATTGTGGAAGCGCAGTTCCGCGGACCCCGAAATCCCCTCTTCCGGTGCGGTATTCAGCCGCGTGCTGTTTAACCCAATTTTCTAGTGCTAGGGGTGTGCAGGGCCCGAGGTGAGAGCCGGGAGGGCGGGGGGGGGAGAGGAGGAGGAGGGAGGGGGAGGTAGGGCGCAATTTCAGCCACAAGTGTGCAACGCCAACGAGGCGCCACGAGATTGGAATCAGACCCTGCAATATTGATTATTTCTTGTGTTGCCTACCATTCTATGCACGAACCTCTCGCTTATAAGTGTGACTATGAAACTAACCTACTATTACTCATTTATTCAAATGCATTTTAATCACTTCTCTCTTTCGATATTTTTCATTATATTTTAATTTAATTATCTAAATGTGACAAATATGTTTTCAGATTGTCAATTAATGCTCAATTTTTCAATAATTATATATCAGCTTCACGCTGTATCCTGCACACAGCAGGGTAGGCAAAGGGAACCTAGTGTTAACACACTCCGTACCCACTTTCCGCCGAATTTGAGAGTTGAGTGGCGGAACTCGACACCGCTCTTTGTCTCGACACTAGAGCGAAGAATTGGATATATAAATTTAAATAAATATTTCATTTTCTAGAGTGGGGATCGAACCCACAACCGTCGCGTTACAGTCACACCCTTGTGCCCCTGGGCCACGACGGCCTATTATAATAATTATTTAATCTTTTTTTATCTTGATCAGTATTTAGCGGGTTAAAGAGGACATCTTCTGTTTTCAGAGACATTGCATCTTGAGTGACCGAACGCTTCGCTTTCTCTGACCAGAACAAAGATGTATTATAGAAGATATTCTTATACGCATTGTCTGATTTGGGATTAATAGCTTCACGTGTATAGTCAAAAACTGACTACTGCCCACGACGATTTTAATACTTGTATATAGCATATCTCAGGAGCCTGTTTGCATTTTATTTTATTTTATTTATCCAAATAGTGATAAATAAAAGAGATATACTTTTGCCTTCATGCCAGAGCGAAGAAATGAAAAATATTAAGAAATAATAAATCATTCCCTCGAGTGAGGATCGAACCCATAACCGTCGCGTTGCAGTCACACCCTTGTGCTCCACAAGGGCACAAGGTGGAGCACAAGGGTGTGACTGTAACGGGAAACGACGAGATCAAGGTAATTGCCTAAGTTATTTATATGGATATTATTTTGTATATTTTATTTTTACCAACTTAAAGTTTAAACTATATTTAAGACAATAATTCGTTTTATTTAAGTCAGATTATTTTTACTAATCCTAATTTTGGAGATATTTTAAGATTCGATTCGTCTTAGTTATTAGTAAAAACTTTTATATGTACTATAGCTATTGGTTATTACTACTTTAGTATTGTAAAAACCGAACGTAAAGACAAACAAACGAGAAGCGCAGCAGTGTGAAGTTATTAGTTCTCGATCTAATTGAAAACAAGTCTACAGCAAGTCAGCCAGCGTAGCGAGCATGCGCGGCGCTCCATTCACAACAAATGACGTGTCGCCTCGGGGCGAACCGGCTGACTGGTGTGTTCTACTTATCGCTCGTTTTTACGACATCTACCATTTAGTTTCGGTCTCACTTGTACATTCTCCGTGTATAGAGCTAATAAAATAATTATACAAAAATATAGCATTAGAAACAACTCAAATGCATACACACATATAATATAACCGGCACTAAAAGCCGGCCGGTGCGGCGCAGTGGGTCAGGCGAGGCGGTACGGGCGGACCTTGCAATGTCGCGGCGTGACGCTCAGCTGACGCATGACAGGCGCCCGACCGCCCGCCCGCCCGCCGCCCCGCGCCGCCCCGGAGCCCCGCGCGCGTTCATTGCCTTCGCGGCAGTCTGTATGAGTGGACGCTCCGTATGTAACGATTTCGATCTACGTCTATGTTTTTATAAATCCGATTCACTTTCGAATATGCGACTGTGGGCATTTCGAGCAAGCGAAGCGACGTCCCAGATGGTTATCGAATGTAGAATCACCTTCGTCAGTGCTTGAATAGTGAATTTTAAAAAGTAATTGTTCGTCCGTTCGTGAGTGCGTTTTAAGATGTAAATTATGCTGAGTGCGGTGATGGCCGGTGCGAAAGGTCGGGCTGTGTAAAAATAACTGCGGAACCGGGCGGCTAAGCGGTGGAATGAGGTTTGGCGGCACATTGTGGCCGAGGCGGGGCGAGGCCGTGTGCGCCATATTATAATTTCCCTTCGTATTGTATGTGCAAACTTGTCCACTGAGTGTTGTCATAATATTATATATATGTATGTATAGTAAAAAATCTCAAAGATGTATATCTTATTATTTTACATTACTATTAATACATATTCATAAAACATATGTAGATAGATACTAAATAAGTATAAAATATAAATGTTTTAAATTTAATATATATACATAATATGATAATATTATTTATTAATAATAACATTGTACACAATAATGAGTGTATATAAATAATACTGTTAACCATGATTAGATAGGTACATGAATCAAAATAGTGAAATGGCAAAGCACCCGTCCAGCGCCCGTCCCGCGTCGGCCGGTGACAGATAGGCGCGGGACGAGGCGGTGTCGGTGACCCCGCGGCCCCGACGGCCGCGCCGCGCTCGCCGGCATGCTCTAGCTCTCTTGCACTCGCAAACACACCTCGCCGCAACCACTACTTGTCACTGTCGCGTGTACGTACAATCGATACCGGTTAATTTAATCCATGCTATATAACAAATAGAATGTGCGTTGTGCTAAATCGTTAAATATTTTCTATATCGACTGATAACGATACATTTTGTCACTCCGCTATCATATACTACGTACACAATAAATTATATTTCTCATCAAGATAACGGGCGCCATATTATAATATTATATTTTGTAGCGTAGCGAAAATACATTTCTATATTTAGAGTATGCCATCATGCAGCAACAGACAGTTACCCTCCGAGCGCATCCACTACAGTGACAGATAGGTATGTGACATAATATTGATTGAATTACAAATTCCAAACTCACCGTGTTGAATTCTGTGACTCGTTGAGTTTCTACAAGTATCGCCCCTGCGCTCACCTGCAAGCACGCAATCAATGCGCTCATGTAAAACCATGCGATTATTTTAGAAACCCCTCTTATTAGAACAGTCTATATTTAGACCTACCAAATACATGAATATTTTATAAACACAAACTACATCGCTCGACGTCCTTGTACAACATTAAATACAACATACGTAATTAAAATTTAATTTAATGCGTGAACAATTAGCATAATAATGCAGTACGTAAAGTTTTTTTAATAAAAATATAAATATTAAAAAGTCGACGCGCCGTACAAGCATTATTCTCAAGTTACGTAGTCCACTTTGCGCTCTGATTCCGCGCAGTCAGGCAGCGAGAGCACCAATCTGTTTGTAGGTTGATAAGTCACAAACGTACATTTACTGACAAACTATTTACGTCCGTCCGCCATCTTGTTGTCGAATGACGAAATGGTAGCCTCATACCTACGACGCTCATTATTATAGACTGCGAACTGTACGCTCCACCCCTCGACAGAGGTGTTCAACGATTCGGTTACCACAGAGAAGACGGAGAGCAGACAAAATAATTTCAAACGTTAGTTACTCACATATAACGACTTCGGCGTACGTATAGGGGGAGTCTAGCTTAGTTATTAATAAAAGGAGATCATTTGAATAACCTATAAAGCAAAACAACGTATAAAACCAATGCTCTGGCGCGGCAAAATGACGCGTCAATAGGTTCACCGGGGGGAGTGGAAGTGAAGCGCGGACGGGTGAAGGTGTGGGGGGACGGGGAGGGGGAGGTGTAGCGGACGGAGGCGAGACACATAATGGATTACATATCTACAGCACTTACTTGCCCGAGACCACAATATATGTATGCAAGCAAGCTATTTATATACATACATACATACACATAGGTAAGAGAGCGGTGCGACAACACAATAATCCGCCGTAGCCCGAGCAAGCAGTCTCAGCGACGGTTCTCTTAGGTGGGGTCGAGACCGAGACCACTGTGTACTACCAACAGCTACATAACTTAAAGGAGAATCTTTATGTAACGAACTCAATTTGTAATAGCTCAATTTACTATAACCATTATTACATGACAGTTATATTTTTATGATTTATGATTGCTTGAAACGATTTAAAAAAGATAATAAATAGTACTATCACGCTGTTCGGAATTAACGCATCCACGCACAAACAATTAAAAACTTCCAAAAAAAATATATCGCCTAATAATTGCATAACGTCGTAGACACAATGTTTGTTTCCTTCCATATTATTAGCGATGCGGCCATTTTCTTTTGTACACGTAAGCCCGAGTTGGTGTGCTGACGTAGCCGAGTGATACATAGCAACGTCTCCACGTTGCCGATAAACTGAACTAACAACCTAACAGAACGCACAGGAAACGATGAGAGAACAAAAGAATCGATACGAAAACATTGATGAACTGGCATTTTTGAAGCGAAATCAAAATTAAGTTATTTAAAAATGTATTTAATTTCGCGCCCTTTAAATATTATATAAAGGATTAGCATCAATTTACTTTCGATTAATGCACAATTAAATTTAAATTAATATTTTTAATTTAATATTTTAGGTTAAGTTCAAGGTAATGGAAACTTATAAACTGGGGTTATCATTTACTAGAAAATAAATTTAATTTACTTTCTTCTATTTTAATCACACAACGTTCTAATTTAAATGTGTTATGTTTTAAATTACCCAGTCTACGTAGGTATAAAATAATTGGCTGACCTTGGCGCCCAGAAAGCGAGCTTCCAGCAGCTCCTGCTTGCGAGGGTCCAGCGCCGCCTGGAAATGCTCCATCTTGACGCCAGCGCCTAACAACAATACATCATGAGTACAGTGACGTTGTTGTTGAAAAAGGGACTATTGCAAGATGAAAATGCTTAAATGTATATATTTTTTAAACGTGTTTTTAAAATATAATATATTTTTTAAACCTCAAGGCCGGTCATAATAAATATTTCAATGACCAAATATTCTCACAAATCAAATTTTTTGTAGAGACCTTGAATAAACCATTACAAATAAAACGTGAAAAGTCCCCATCGATCCCAAGCGTGCTTAAAAAAATATTAAGTCGGAGGATCACAATATACGGTGGTTTGGTTTTTCGTTATCTTGATAAAACAGTTGTAAGTCACAAAATTATCTTAAAATTTTAAACGATTAAAGGTTACGTTTTGTATCGTTTGCATTTACACTGTATGTCACAGAGATTTTTATTTCTCTGTAGTAATCTCTGTAGTCTAGTTTTGTGGATGTTTGTATTACGAACTGCGCGAACTTTCATATAATTCAATCAACAATATCTAAAATAAATATAAATATTCTTTTAAAAAATTACTTATCCATAATAAGAATGTTCTAAGAATAGCAGCTTTATAGCTGCTATTCTAAATTATTTTAGCCTTTTTTTAAATTTCTTAACGTATACAATCCTATATATAAAAAATATCTACTAAAGAGTTTCGTAGCATATGACTGGAATCTATGTCGTAAGGTTTAGCTAGTGTTTAAATACTAAATATGTATTTTTACGTGATCACATTAATAAATAATGAGATGTTATACATTGTTTTTTATATTATATTAATTTAAATTAAATTAGCTTCACGCTATATCCCGCACACAGCAGGGTAGGCAGAGGGAACCTAGTGTTAAGACACTCCGTTGCCCACTTTCTGCCGAATTTTGGAGGCATTGCGTGTGGCAGAACTCAACGCCGCACTTTTTGCCTCGACACCAGCGCGAAGAAATGAAAATATAAATTTAAGCAAATATTTCATCACCTCGAGTGGGGATCGAACCCACAACCAGTGGGTTTTACAGTCACACTTCGTGCCGCTGCGCTACGACTGGCCATTATTATATTAATAAAACTATATATTGAAAAAAAATGTTTTGAATAGGATGTAGCTTGTTGTTTTTTTTTTAATCTTGTTGAGCTACCCTATGTGATGTGTACCTATAACCTATAATAAAGTAAAACTTATTTCAATATATTATATTTTTAAAATAATATATTGCATGTAACGTTGGCTTGCCTAATAAACAAATAATAAATCCTCGAAATTCTCGGCTCATATGAAGCTTTCTCTTGAATCACTCTACTTGAAGTGAAATCCGTATATTTAAATCCGTTGTACAATATGTATAATGAAAGACTAAGTGTATATAGTATTTTTTATATTGTATGTTAAGTGTTTAAATAAAAATAAAACCTGAAAGTTCTGACCTGCGACCTTGAATATCTTTTCTTAGCACACATGGAATCAATTCATTTTTGATATTTTAAATAAATATAATGGTGTACCAATCTCTACTAAATCTCAGATCTATCCGATTATTTCGTACTAAATTTTTAAATTTAAGACCAATATTTTATCGTAAATATATATATATATATGTATATTCGGCATAAAACCCTAACTATTATATTTCATGTACGAGTAGTAGTAATAACCATGAATAAAAAGCATTGTTTGAACACATTTGTATAAACGCATTATTTTAAACTTATTTTAATCTTCGAGATCATTATTTAATATAAATAAAAGTACATTCAAAATTTTAAAAAATAAAAACCAGCTTCACGCTGTATCCCGCACACAGCAGAGTAGGAACCAAGTTTTAAGACACTCCGTTCCCATTTTTCGCCGAATTTTTTGTAGGCATTAGTTGTTGAGTGGCGGTACTCAATGGCGAGTTTTAATCTTGGTGCCAGAGCGAAGAAATGAAAATATTAGTAAATAATATTTCATTCCCTCGAGTGTTGATCGAACTCACAACCGTCGCGTTAAAGTCACACTCTTGTGCCCTTGCACCACGGCGGCCTCAAAATTACAATATTTAACAAAATAATAATACTACTGTTTACTAAGTAATAAAAAAAATCAGCTTCACGCTTTATCCCGCACACAGCAGGGTAGGCAGAGGGAACCTAGTGTTAAGAAGAAGAAGTCTATTCCCCACTTTCTGGCGAATTGTGGGGGAATTGCGTGTTGTGTGGCAGAACTCACCACCGCGCTTTGCCTTAACACCAGAGCGAAGAAATGGAAATATAAATTTAAGTAAATATAACATCTCCTAGAGTGGGCCTTGAACCCACAACCAGTCGGTTTTATAGTCACATATATACATAATTGGTGCATTTTTTAAGCCAAAGTCAATTTAAGGTCGTCCAAAATGAATAATGATCTTTGACTCGGTCAAAATTTACAACAGTTATTGAAATTGATAAGGCTGTCGTGGTGCAGTAACAAGGCTGCGACTGTAAATGCGATAGGTTGTGGGCTCGGTTCCCACTCGGACGGAGGTAATGAAAATGAGACCACTTCCTCGTTCTGGTCGAGACAAAGCGCGGCGTTGAGTTTCCCCACTCAACACGCAAGTCCAATTATTTATTTTATTAAATTATGCCTTCAGAATTCGGCGGTAAGTGGGGAACGGAAACGACTTAATGGGAACGGAGTGTCTTAACTCATTACTAGGTTCCCAGGTATGTCCTGCCCATCCATTGTACGGGGTACAGCCCGCACATAGAAGGTGAACAAAACACATAGAAGGTGTCTTTGTGTGTTTGTCACAATACCTTACAATTAAGTATAGAAAAAATAAACTTCACGCTGTACCCCGCGCACAGCACGGTTCCGTTCCCTACTCCCTGCCGAATTCTAGAGGTATTGCGTGTTGAGTGGTCGAGAATTAGGTATATATATATTATAAAATATACATATAATATTACCAAGTAGCTTATAATTCCTAGGTACTAGAGACCGTATAAAAGACGAATTCATTACTAAGTAAAAGAATTAACATTTAGGTATATTGGCACAATGTTTCATTTTTATTGTGTTTTTGATAATTTGTAAAATATATATAAGCTATAATTTATAGTTTCAAGTTTAAATACTGATTTAAAAAAAAACAATATAATAAATATAAATTGAATGAAACAAAACTTCTAGTTTCATTGTTGGATAGTAAATAAGAGCTATTCGTTTACAATGTATTTAAATCCAATGATTAAATCGTATGCCTACTCATAATTTAGAATTTTTGAATAAATTATTTATGAAACATATTTATTGTAAAATGAACTTTAATTTACATAAAATATTTATTAATATTTATATTTTCATATCTTCACTCTGGTGTCGAGACAAAGCGCGGCGTTGAGTTCCGCCACTCATCACACAATGCCTCCAGAATTCAGAGGAAAATGTTTACTATTTTCCGGAGTGTCTTAACTCCAGTTTCTATCTGCCTGCTGTTTGCGGTGTACAATGTGAAGGGGTAATCTATATTGGTGATTGAACATAATCCAATTATTTGCTTTTTGGGTGTTTTTTTTTTAATTATTGCATCTCAAATACCAAATTATATATGAAAGCGCTACCCAACAACGATACAGGTGATAGACTAGATCACACGTATCTATTTTTAATCCATAGCTACAGCACGAGCCCAAATCAAAACATTCAATGTTGGTCATTTAAAGATTCTTAATATTATATTGCGCTTTACAGAAACGATTGATGCTTTTGTGTGTCCTGATATTGATAGTAATTTATTGTTTTGGGTTACGAAGTTATAAAAATTAAAATTTTGTCGCAAGTTATTTTCAGTTGATTAAAAAATTTCATACATTTTTTTTATTTTTATGTAATTATTGTAAAAACTTTCCTACTTTCATTTTTCTGTTGATCCTACATAAAAATTATTGCTATTT
This sequence comes from Heliconius charithonia, assembly GCA_030704555.1. Lineage (NCBI taxonomy): Eukaryota > Metazoa > Arthropoda > Insecta > Lepidoptera > Nymphalidae > Heliconius > Heliconius charithonia. Next base: position 12,169,735 of record CM060827.1, on the reverse strand, counting down.
AACTATTAATGAAGTCATTATCTCAGGAATCTTCGATTCAATAAAATTTACTGAACAAGCCAAGATTACATTTCTAAGTATAAACATTATTATATAAAAAGTAAATAAAAGTACTTTGTTAAGTTTCGAAATGGCTTTATTTATTTTTGATCAAAAATTTTCCTTACACTTTTTCTTCTTTCATTGCCAAGATTTGAAAATGTTGATAAGAATTATGTTTTTAATTTGTCTTGAGCATTTATAAGCAACGCCATTTATATGTGATTTCTTTACAAATGTTCATTATTTCACAGAAAAAAATAAAAATAATAAAAATAAGTTATAATTAAATTATTAATAGCGTCGTTAAGGCGGCTCCGTCCGCCTAAACTTGATGTTATATTGAAGCCAAATTATACAAAATGTTTACTTTTAATTTAAGCCTTTGTGTTCTGATGTATAAACTATATTACTGTAAATTGTACTCTAAATGCGTTCTGTAGTTATTGTTTGGATGTGGAACAAACATCCATCCTCATAAACTTTCACATTTATTATATTAGTAGGATAATATATTTCCAATAAATAGAATTGCACTATTGTCCTTGACCAAATTAATCTAACGTTAACATTATTAGAAGAGGTACCAAGAGGTATATCTTTTATTTCTCAATAACTAGAATACACTCGTTTCAAATAAACTACACTAGCGCACTAATATATATTCTATCCAAATATTACAAAATAACGTTTATTAAAAAGAATAGTATAAATAATCAGGGGTGGGAGATTGGGTGTTTTGGCGCAGTATTTGGAGCGGACAGTGAGTTGGGAGAAGTTAGGCACCGTTATATATATAGGTATGTATGTATGTTCAATGTACATATTGATCGCCTCCCCGGGCCACTCGCCACTATGATCTCACCTCCATCCTCAGTGCTGCCCCCTCATCCCTCTTGCCGCATAGACTCTAAAGCCTATAACAAACTAACCAACTGTAGAATTTGCCTATTATTCGTTTTCATTTAAAATATTTATCAATATAAATAGTATTAAATTGACTAACCTTTTCAATGTCTATTTACTCTGAAAATTATATTACAAATCTACAATGTTTTTTTAATAATAAAAAAGACGTTTTTGAGCGAACACTCTGGTTATTGATTTTAGCAACATATACATTTCTAACACGGCTTGATGTTATAGGCGTAGCTTTATTGTAGTACTGAATAATATGTCTTTATATAATTCATTATGTATATTGTTATAATATAAATAAAAAATAAATAAATCAGCTTCACGCTGTATCCTGCACACAGCAGGGTAGGCAGAGGGAATCTAGTGTTAAGACACTCCGTTCCCCACTTTCTGCCGAATTCTGGAGGCATTGCGTGTTGAGTGGCAGAACTCAAATTAATATTGTTATAATATCATATACATATTGAAATTTGAAAGGTGCAATTGCACATATAAAAAAGGAATAAGCTGCTATTGAACGGATCATCTTAAAACTTTTCTAAACATAATAAGCAACATTCTACAATTTTTTATTAACGTTTTTTGTTTTATATTGATAACATGTCGATTGATGTTTACGTGGATGACATTTTGATGTCGTGTGCTTTAATAACTATATGATATCTATAAATAGAACAAATTTATAATACTAATAATGACTCGTTTAATAAATGTTTATATTTTTTTATGTACGAATATTTCCTATTACAATTTGATAATTCAGTGATAGAACAACAGGCCTGTACTGTAAGGTACTTTTTTAAGAAGTTCAAGGAAAAATTGGAATAAAAATACTTGCATGAGTCGTTTTAGACCAATCTATATATTTACTTAGACATAAATAAATGCCAATAAGACGAAATTTATTAATGCTGCCTGCATTAGAATTGCTTTTTTCAAGTTTTAAAATATAATTGATTCAACTTTAGTTTGAGTCTGCTATAAAATATGAAATAGTATTTTTATTCAAGTTTTAAGAAAAGTTTTTAAAGAAAAATATTAATGTATAAGCACTTCATCTATTAGCCGTCTCAATTGGTTCATCTGTCTGCCTGTCTACCTAATAACTAAGAAATACAATAAGAAATTTTCTACGAGTCTCTATGCCAGTGGCGGAAATATTTTTGATGCAAAAAACAACATTACATCTGTAATGAACACGATACCAATACAAGATTACTAAATAAATGTTATAGGAAATTTGTTAGTCTATTTGAGATAGACGGATAGAAAGGTTAATATGTTTTGTTTAAAAAATCCTTAATTAACGTTGGTTTTCATCTGACAGCAAAAGTAGCTGTTGGAGAAATGAAACATTCTTACAGAAATGATGTATTTATATAAAAAATTGTGTTTATGCATCACGGTCAACATCATAAAACGACTTTCAATTATTGAGATTATGTAGCCTTTAAAAGTATAAACCAAAATAATACTACAATCGCATTAAAAATACTGGAGAATTTCAAGTATTTCCAGAGGAAGAGGATTCGACCGAGGACGACGAACTTTCAGTTTCAAGAAAACAAAAAATGTGTAATAAATGTAGAAAAAAACGATGACATTTTTTTTAGCCTGCCTACGCATAGGGTGGGGGTCGGGAAGGTCATGGGAGGCCTAGTGTTAAGACACTCCGGTGCACACTTTTCACCAAATTTCGAAGGCATTGCGTGTTGAATGGCGGAACGCACCATCGCGCTTTGCCTCAACACCAGAGCAAAGAAAATTGAAATATTAAATATTAAATTTTCTCGAGTGGGAATCGAACCCACGTTTGTTGCGTTCACTACAGTCACACTTCATGCGCCACAACTGCAGCAGAAAGAGGACTTATCATAAATAATAAATACTGCTGTCAAATACAATTAAGAAAACCGTTCATAACTGTAGTTCTTAACAGTTCTTGTTAAGCTTATGCCAATTACTACAACTGGCAGCACGATACGGATTTTTTAAGGATTTTTCCAAATTCCGGGTATCGTCATTTTTTTAAATCTACTCTACTTCTATATCTACTTGTTAAAAATAATTAAATGAGGTGAATAAGAAAAGCAAAATCTACTGTTATATGTAAAGAAAAAACCTTATAAGAAATACCTTACCCCTTGTATGTTTGATAATAAATGTTTAAATAATGAGTTATTTTTTGTAATAAAAATTTGAAAACTGTTGACATCCTAACTTATGGATAAAAAAATCCAATTAATAATGAAATTTTAAGTTATTTGAAATTATGGCCTTCGTAGCGACCACCAAAATGTATTTCAAAGTAAAAAAAGATTTGTTTAAGTTATAAAAAACTAAACTATGGATGCCCCACATGATAAAAGAAAAAGACCTAAATAGATGAAAACTTGAACGTAGCAATATTTAAACCCGCAATAGTTAACTTTAAGGCTCCTGATCCAATAGGGCTATTATACAAAAGAATTCAACCTACACGTGACTCAACGGGTTAACTACCAGTTTAGGGTAAATAAAACCAAAAGCAAAAACCTTGCTTCAAGTACTCCGAAGCGTAACCTAAGCATTCTGCTTTTGCGAATTTATAAGGAAAGCCAGAAATATTAATGCATATTTTTGCTAATCTACGTTTACAAATCATAGTAAATTGTCAAGGAGATGAAATTGAAGATATGTGATAATATGTTTGTAGCTTTTTAATGGTGTATTTTAATTATTTTTTAGCTTATTTCTATTGTTTTTATTGATTTATTTATATCTCTTAAGTGGTGAACTCAATGCCACGCCTTGTTATAATATTTAATCATCGCGTATTTATTCAAATTGATTCCAAAGACGACTAATTTGATACTTTAACGTATATTTTTTAAATAGTACTAATGTAAGTTTGTACGAGTGAAAATTCTTGATATTTTACTTTTATTTTATTATGTTTTACAGTTATATTGACACAGTTTTTGTAATGTCCTATTTTAATGTAATCATTAGTTTTATTCATTGTTAAAGTTGTAACCACAAAACAACAAATATTTTTTTTTTAACTCATAGATAATGTAACATTTTAATTGAGAATGTATGAATATTTTTGAAAATTCTGAATTGTATTAGATTTATTTTCTACTGCTACATCACATGAAACAATGTTGTGGTCAATAACGCAAAAAAGATCTAAGAAAAGGTGTACCTTGAAATCGTCTAATAACTTTGACATTTGACCTAATAAAATTTTACATATGTAATTGAGTAGAAAAGTATTTTTTTTTGTACTGAAATAAATTATAAAAGTAATAAAAAAGAGTAAATCTTTCTGCGATTAAATCAATAACTAATAAAAAACCACTTTATAATACACACAAGCTATAATTTGATAGTGTTTATTTGACTGTTTTAGTAGCAATCCCTCTTAATTCAACCTGCGACCCATGCGTGCGAGAAATAAGCAGCTGTTTGTTGTATACGAACAGGCTGTTGTGGGCCGAGAGAGTGAGCGCAAAACATCCGCGGCCGTCACCGCGGATAGACAGTAGTGAGCAGACACCCACCCTTGCATCGGGAGTTGCGCCGGCTGCGCTCGTTCGGACGATCGCTCATCGCAAACGACTCCTTGAAATGCATTTTCCAAGTCCGATATGTGCCCCATTCACATTTATGTGTATCATCGGCGAACCAGTACCACAATCCGACCACTGACACTGATCCAAAACTTGAGTTACGTCATGTACAATAAGAACGTTTGTCACATCACTGATGGCCCCGGGCGCGGACTGGCGCGACACCGCGAGACCGGACCTCGCGTCTCGGGGCGAGGATGCGGGAATCGGCTTCGGCGCAATACCCGTCACGAAAATAATAGGAACAGCGAGTGCACCTCAGACGCGAGTGCGGCCGGTGCGAGCGAGACGCGCATAAACACCAGACTGTTTACTTACGGTGTTCGAGAGCGAGCGCCGGGCGCCGGGCGCGGGGGTGAGAGCCTGCAATCCGCGCGGTGCAATCACTTGCTCCCACTTCAAAACCTCATCCTTACATCGCATTCATATTGTGTTCAATAAAACAGAACCTTAAAAGATAAATTGCCAAAAAAATGTATTTAATACAACTAATGCAAAGAGACTCATGAAAAAAAGAGTTAATGCTTTAACGCGACCTCGTCTGTACACGTCTCATAATTTAAATATACTTTTGAATATCATATTACACAGTGATAACAAAACGAGTCATTGTCTGTTGTCACTTGTAAGTGGTTAAATGGTGCGGTGGTAAGCAGTTGAACGATCAATCGGCTCGCCGTGCACCGGGCGGTGGTGGCTGCATTCCGACGCCCCGGCCGGCGGCCGCGTCCCGCGAGGCCTCACCCCCCATCCTTCCGGCGGCGGCCACGTGACGCGCCGATTAGCCGTCGAGTGTGCCACCGCGACCAAAATAGAGCGCACGCATACAAATCTCGCATCTCGTTCTACTTCACTACACTTACACGCCTCTTTTCAGTCTCTTGTCTAACTTTTGCCGACCGCTCGCCGTGAACTAGCGTCGTAATTCTCAATAACACATAATGTTCGTTTTACTGACTATAAAAGAACATATTTTCATAAAAAAAACTATTGTAAAAAAGCATTTTTTAACAGCTTTTAAAAAAATTTAATAGAGTTTTGGGTCTTATCGAAGAAGCCTGAAATATATTTACTCTATGTTTCTTATCTTAATCTCAATGTTTGTAGAAAAAAAAAGAACTCTTTCGTAAAAACATTTAGTAATTTATTTTAAAATCGAATCGATCGACCCAATACCAATGTAACCTACATTGGTAATCGCTTGACAAAAATAAAATAAAACGAGGAAATAATGGCACGCACCCAAACAGCAACACAGTTCAGTGGTGTCACGACGAAGCAATTCACTTGGGACAGCTTCGGCGGTGGTGTACACCTGCTTGATACCTACCTATCATAACATTTTGTACTTTATGTAAACTCTACTTATATTTTAAGTTAAAATTGTTAACAATATTACATAAAATGTGTAAATATTCCATTCTTTCCCAAATCCAGCTTGTAATAATTTACTAAAATAACACTAGGAATAATGCGAAATACAGAGTTAGAGCGATCGTCAATAGGGACTTGAAATTGTAGGAAATCACGCAGTGTTACCGCATTTAACAAGAAAAAGACGACAGGATCAATACAGGCTGCAAAATGTACACGTGATCGCGTCACTATATAACAACTCCTACCACCGACCGCACCCCTTACACCCACTGTTTCCCCTTCCCCCGAAGTCGACACTAAAAAAGATTTTTTCTACTCACTTATCAGAGGCGCTACTTTACCACAAGAAATTATCTATTATAATAATAAAGACAATTATTACATGTATGTTTTTATTCAAACATTTAACCTTAAGAACGGACTAAACGCATTGCATTGCGAAACCTGTTCCTGTGGGCGAGTGCCAACGAACCAGAGCTACCGTAAAGAATGTCAATTTCAGGGATTGTTAGATTAAAACACCTAAAAACTGTCATTAACAACGAAATATTGTAAACATCATAATTTTATATTTAGATACAATGTGCTTGTGTAAAATTTTAATTTTGATATGAACATTTTAATTTAGAAATGCATAAATTGGTGAAATCATCATAAATACCAGCGTGACTCGTATAGGTGGCGAGAGGGTGGTAGAGGTTTCCACTCGGTACAAAGGGTTCACTTGTAAATTACTATCCGACGGTTCCGGTCGATAAGCTTCGCGTCGGCGAAAACCGCAGAAAGCAGAAACGAAACCTTAATCCCCAAAGAGTAAAAATTGCATTATTGCGAAGTACGCAGAATTGAACATTTTTACACAATGATAGAGAAACATGATTGAGTTTAATGTGTCATATAGGTCATATAGGCAAAGCCCAATAGTTTCCAATGACTTTTTAATAAGAGAAATTCTTAAAAGAAACTTCTTCATAAAATAGGCGCGTTGTTCTCATGTTAACATAAACTAAAAGTTTTAATAATTTAATTCTTTTTATTAATATGTTGATATCTTTAATCAGCTCCTGGGAGAGTTCTCATCGTTAGTTGTCTTTTAGGGTTACGTTTCCAAAAGGTAAAACGCTACTATTACTACTAGTAGTACTTATGTATATATGTTGCGGCTCTTACAACAAATCCTGCGGCTCACAAGCAACAAACGGGATTTTATTGACGTTCTTATAGATAATGTCACGGAATTCATTGTGCGCGTCTCCAACTTGGTTAGTACGCTGAGTAGCGGAACTCAAAATCACACTAAAAACATCATTGAACTATTTTTAACATATTTGCAAAAATAAATGAAAAGTGATGACCTAAATTAACAACTATTCCCGCCCTTCATTTATAAATGGCATTTAATTTGGATTAACGAAATAATTTAGATTTTTAAAACACATTAGTTACCAGAAACAACCGAAACAACAAGAACTGTAAAAAAAATATAAATATCTTTAACGTCGAGGGCAACATCTTCTAACAGTCGGTCGTCGATATTTTTTACGTCTATATTTTTTTCATTTGGCTTACAAACGAAAATTGCTTTATACATTCGAAAGAAGGTTGGTGGCAGGTAATAGAAATGTGCATAAGAGTATTTGCAGCGGATGCAGCAAAATGAACGGTTCAATGACCTCGAGCGGGCCGGGTTTCACTCGTGCTTGTAGAGCGGCACCCAGCCCAGTTCAGTGGCCCTATTATGTGTTAGACTTAGAACTATTATTTCACTATACGTAAATGTAAATAAATACATATAAATACAGCTCTATATAGTTAGGCAAGTCGTGGCGCAGGGGCGCAAATTGTGACTGTGACGCGACTGGTTGTGGGTTCGATCCCCACTCGAGGAAATGGAATATTTATTACATTTATTTTTTCACTTCTTCGCTCTGATGTTGGGGCAAAGCGCGGATGTAGAGCTCCGCCACTCAACACGCAATGCCTCCAGAACGGCGGATAGTGGGGAACGGAGTGTTAACACGTCTGCTTTGCCTGTACGGGATGTAACGTGAAACTGATTAATTAATTAAATATATTTCTAGTTGCAGTAAAACATCTTTGGTGCAATGCGTCATAAGTGCTCGATAAGCAGCCGGAACAATATCAGAACTCAGAAATCGATACTCTATGCAAAATATGACTTGTGAGTTAAACTCCAATTATAGATTAATTACAGTTAAATGTATAACGCTAAAAGATTTTTTCATAAGAATTTATAGAGTTCTCCTATATTACTATTGTAGTAACCAAACGCTACACTCTTTCCCTGAATTGTCACTGAACGTCAAGGTCACAGGGGTGCGCATGTGCCGTATTTGATTGCAAAGAATAAAGATTTTCTGTAGCAGAATAGATAAACATATCTGATCTTTAATACATATTAATATTATTCATGTTAGTGACCTTGATAGAAGTAAAAATAAAAAACGTTTATTAGATCTTAATAAAGATCACAATCTTTGTGTAGATACATTCCTAATAAAATTCAAAAATAGCTAAAATTTAAGCGGAGCGAATAAAAAGTGAAATTGACATTTTAGTCAAAAAATTGTTTTCCCATTACATTTCAAATATGCAATAATTTAATGACAAAAGTAAAATTACAATAACAATAGTAAAACACTAATCAAATATACCAATCCAATAAAATATTACAAAAAATATTAGCGAACAACGATATAATAATGTAAAATTAAGGAAAATATTTAAGCTACATATACTCGTACATATATATAGCCGGGATTAGAAAAGTAACGTCGACACAAAAGACAGAATCGAGAATGAGAACGGGTGTCGGTCCCCGGCATCGATCCAATCCAACAACGGGCCGAGCGCCCGTTCCACATTGCTGCACGGTGCGCCCGCGAGTCGCGCTCCCGCGTCAGTGGAGGTTCAACTGTGATGCACCAACTAATGCACATGCACAAGGAGTAAACAAGACCGGTATATAAGCGCTTGTTACACGGCTTAAATCTCTCACATTTCTCACGTGATCGTGCGTGGCGTCCGCACACATTTGTAGAAATATATATATTTATATATGTATGTAGTGAAGTAAAGAACAGACGTGTAGTTGGTAGCTTTGCAGTACCAACTAAGTAAGTTTCCATATCAGGAGATTTATTAATATAAAAATGTTGTAATCAAAACCAATTAAATTTTTGTACGAGTTAGATGTGCTAATTGTTACAACAGCAATGGTTTTATTTATTAAAATTGAGAAGAGATTACTTGAACTCAAACTAGATGCTTATCTTAGAAATAATGCAAAACTAAAGAGTTCACAACAAGAACTCGCAACATTATATAAACATTAACAGGGTTAAAATTACTCAGGTAAATCATAAGCCTCAAACAACATCAAGTTTACACATTAATACATAATATTAGTGATTTTTAATATGCATATTGCTGACCTTTGAACAAGTATCAGTTTTGGTCCACGCTATTTAAAATATTTAATCCAAATAAACAAGCCTCTTATCCAATTCCAAAGAGTAAACTGAGATACGCTATCTCTTTCGCTAAGAAAGAACTCGACATACATGTCAGTGCTTATATATACATATTTTTGGACTGTAATTGTTACTTTGAGTTTAACTTCAAAGTTTACATGGCATAAGTATATCAATTTTGTATTATAATTGAAATAAATCAGTCTCAACTGTCAATACGAAAAAAAAAGTACTTAAAGTGCATCATCATGTTTTCGTCATGGTAGTATCAGATATTGAAGGTCACTTCGCCTAATAACATTGTGGTAGTAAGTTTATTAGATATACATAATTTACGTTATTACTTGACAAATATAATGGAGTTATATCATTGTAGTGGCTTTTGTCATCATTTAAAATTACGTACATAAAAAAAATCAGCTTCACCGTATCCAGCACACAGCACTGATAAGACACCCCGTTCCCCACTTTTTGTCGAATTCTGACTGGCAGAACTCGACGCCGCCTTAGCCTCGACTTCAGACCGAAGAAATGGAAATATAACTTTAAGTAAATATTTCATCTCCTCGAGTGGGGATTCAACCCACAACCAGTCGGTTTTTTCAGTTACACTTCGTACCACTGCGCCACGAGTGGTCTCAAAATTACGTACAAATATATAATAATAGTTTTTTTTTTAGTTTCACATCCAGTTTCATTCCCGCACATGGCACAGGGCAGACAGCGGAAACCTTGTGTTAAGACACTCCGTTTCCATTAAATTATTTCCGTTCTCTACTTTCCGTCGAATTCTGGAGGCACAGCGTGTTGATTATAAGATTCACAGATTAATTCTTGTTATATTAAATATTTCATTTTCTCGAATGAGAATCGAACCTACAACCTGTCGTGTTTACAGTTACATGCTTATAGCCCTGTACCACGACTAGCATGTATATAATAACAGTAGTAATGATAATAGATAATAGACAATATCTATTATTTTTATTCGTAGAGTGTAGGTTTACTTAAAATACGATAGTGATTCATAGGGCTGTGTTTTTCCACGTATGCTCGTTGAAGGTGACGTACAATTCTGGACTATTATCAGACCTATCGTATATATGGCTATATATGGCCTTTGAAATTTATACAACGAAAATATTAAGCGGCTAACGTTTGACATATAAGTAACTAATATAATCGTTTTTCTACTTCATAAAGTTTATTTTGAAGAAAATAAAATCACTTATTTCCTAATAGAGAAGAAGTCAGTTAAAAATAACTGGTGTGTAGTCAATCTTTTATAGAGGATCTAATAAAGTTATAGTTTATTAGTTATATATAAAAGCTAATGTGATCGTAATACGATTACAAGAAAACTCACCACAAACGGTACGACTGTGAATTCGCACTTAAAGTCATTCTCAAGAGAAGAGACTGTAGATCAATAGTCGGGTTGGAACAATCTAGAATCTTTATTGATTCGGGTGACGACTCAGACGATCCATGACGTTGGGACCACGTGATATTGTATGAGGGGGTTTATCCGTCGTGGTATTAGTAGTCTCATATTACGATGTCCGGAATTGTTTAATTTCTATATTAGTTATATTAGCGAAAATCACTATTCGTAATATATATATGTTTCTATTTGTTTTACGTTACGAAAACGCATTTTCTATTTTTTGTCTAATTTTCAATTGTGTTCTAATAGTGTGAAGTCACTTAAATGAAACCAATGTACTAATAAATATCTAGCATGAACATCAAACTACCACCATGAATCACGATACAAGTAATAAGAGTCATTCGGAAATTATTTAGTCACCATATATTTTAGTTATTTTTATATACAATGCACTGCATTATATGTACATTAAGCTATTATAGACAATAATGCGAAAGTCGACTTCTGTCTATAGACCTATATATAAATCTTAATAAAATTCATGAGCATGAGCAAACCAAAAAGGGAGATAACATAATTAAATTAGAAAAACTAAAAAATGTTTTTCTTTAAATATGTTTCAGATAAATAAAATCTTGTTTCATACAATTGTTTGTATTATTGATGTTTATGTAACAGCTCTATAATAAATAAAATATACTAAATCGCCTAATTGTAGAGGACTTTATTGGATATACCGAAATAGGTCATCATTGTCAACTTACCCTTCCATATGCAATATACAGGATAAAATTTTATAGAGAAAATATAAGTTAAATAAAATGGAAGAGATTTCTTTACCTGGGTATAGCACCTTTTCAGTCATGCCGATGGATCTAATGTGTTATCCATTGAAGCCTGTGAAAGACAGATAATTTGTAATTTTAATACAATATTTGTGCAGAATCCCAAATTCATATTGGACTAATCAATTTTGCCTTCTTAAACTTCATATATTTCTTGTCTATTTTGAATTATTCTTTCATTAATGTATTGTGGAACATTTTGCCAAGTACGTTAAACAATTTAACCTTATTATTTATTATAAAATTTATAAATGAAAACTTTAATTTTGTTATGCATATTTGAGAATTCTGATTGGTAAATTTGTTATGAAAAGGAAGATTTTGAGGTTTTAAATAATATATACTTACATAAACATATAAAGAATTAGCATTGTGACATACAGTATTATATAATCATTATATTATAATAAAAATATTTAGATTCAAATATTTAAGAGTTTAGACTTTGTACGCCCAGTACAAAGAGAGAGAGAGATGGTTCCGTGCCCACCCCATGATATGTGGGATTCATCCAGAACATTTACTAACAAAGCTGGGAATTTTTTTTAAGAGTTCAAAGCTAAGGTCAAGAAAGTTCATTATTTTTTAATAAAATGCATTTAAATTTAATTTTTGTAAACCATGTAATGCATGAAATGTCTGGCCCCAAGATATGCCCATGTTTTTAAGAAATATTACTTTTACAAAAACACAAACAGCATTATTATATTATAGATAAACACAACTAGAAAAAGACAGTAAATCAACCTAATCATAAAATATTTATAACTAAATTGTTAACAAATGTAAATGTAAAAGTATCAAAGATTATATCCATTTTAGAATATTATGTTGTTTCAATGTGTACACAATTATATTTATACATGGCAATGCAAGAAAGATAATGTGCATCCATTATATTTATTAAAAAAAAACTATTAAGAATGCCTTCCGGAGTATTTTTATGTTGTTATCTACGTGGACTATTGACAACATTTTTACGAACGAATACTTTATGAGTTCGAATAAGCATATTTTAAAATAATTGACGCAAAGTCTAAATAATGTGGAAGATTTCTTAAATTATTACTTTGTAGGAATATGCTTTCTGTTAATATTTTTAAACATACACTTACTTCTATCAATAAAATTCCACAATTGACTAGATAGACTATGGACCGCAAAATAAATAGGCATGTCAATAAGATTGTTCAAATGGAAGTAAAACCACAACACTAACCTTTTTTAACAAATACATCCAAAATTTCAGCGCAACACTTTAACACACAACTATGTACTAACTGCAAAATGTTATAATTCGATTTACACTTTTGATTTTGTATTACTGAATTTAAAGCACGAGCCCATAAATTGTCACTGCAATAAGTGCGAAAATGGCGACGCATAAATTTTATTGTAAACAACAATAGTTTTCGATTACCACTAAAAATATGAAACTATTTTAATTAATTTAAATGTTTTAACTTTGTCAACGACATAAAAATAATTTAACACTATTAACACAACAAAAACTAATTTCGTTTTGTTTAGCTAATAAGTAATAAAAAGTGCAAAATGCAAATCAAAATTTGCAACGATAGCACAGATGCACATAAAAAAATAGAGCTCTTACAAAGAGGTGTTAGACAGATGATAAATTAGTCCACATTTTGACAAAGGTCTGTCGGTACCTACTTACGGTACGATATATGTTTTAAATAATTATGATTGGTCAATTAAAAATATTGCTATAAAATTACATATATCTAATATTGTTTACACCTTATTTGTATAATAATAAAACACGCTGTTAGGTCGCAGTGGTTGTGACTTTTAAATTAAGTAATAAAGTAACATTATCGAAGATATCTAAAACTTAATTTACACATTGAAAATAATTTAGAAAATTTAATATATATATTAAATAGATAATATTATGATATTAGCAGCAAAATAGCACACTTCTAAATAAAAAAAATGAAATTATACAATGATGAAGTTATGATTAAAGTTGAGTTTTACATTGTCTGTGCATCTACCTTGAACTTTCTATAATGTCAATCTCAAATCCAAATTATGATGTAGTTGATGTTGTCGAAAATTATTTACTTGATTTTATTTAAATACTAAAAATATGAATCTTATTTTATGGAAAAAACTTTTTTGAAGATAACATGTCGTTTGTTAATGAGCCTGTGTTAAACATAATAGTTGTAGGTTTCCATCATAAGAAAGGTTGTCAGGTAGGCGTCATTACACTTCTTAAATCAATACAGTTTTCGTAAGCTAAGTTTAATGAAACATTTTGTTGTTTAATGGCAGGTGGAACACTGTTATCCTGAACTGGTACCGGGTCGTCCATCTGAATTACCAGCAGCATGGCGCTATCTTCCAGCTTTGGCATTACCTGATGGTTCCCATAACTATCTTTCAGACACAATATTCTTTAATTTACCTAGTTTGACGGACCCTCCTCACACAGTTTACGGTATATCATGTTTTCGCCAAATCCCTGTCGAGGTAAGAAGAAACTTAATAAATTATTCAACTATTTGTTTCTTAATACTTATATGTTCTTCTTGTGCTAAAAAAGCCAATTAATATTTTCTGTTTCTGTAGCAAGTGATTCAAAAAACGGAAGATATGACTCGTAGTTCTGTGCAAAAAAGTGTCTGCATAATATGTCGTGTCCCACTTTTTGGAAGGCTTGCTGTAAAAATGGAATTAGTTGTGAGGGCATGGTTTCTGCAAGGTGATTTTTCTCAGACAAAACTATTAGAGGATGCCTTCAAACATCTCAATAGTTGTCCTGTTCAGATAGATCAAGCACTTGAAGGTAAATAAATCAATATTTTTCAAATTCCAGTTGGAACTCCATATTGAATTACATAATTTAATGTTTGTTTTTGTTTTAGGCTTGTCAATAACAAAATTAGTAGAAAGTTGGAAACACAAGGCTTTATTACTATTTAAACTTTTGTTATTAAGAAGAAAAGTTCTAATTTATGGATCACCAGTTGGTGCCCTCTCAGGGGCCCTTTTAACTCTCGTATCACTCTTACCACGCTGCTTAGAGTATGGATTGTCACAGTCTGCTAATGTAGTGTGAGTTATTTGCTAGTACATATGTACATACATACATATTACACAGGGTTATTGGTAATTCTTATGAAGGGATGTAGATAATGAGGTTCTTACACACTGATTTGGTTTAATAACACCCTAGGTTGAAATGCATCTAAACGGAGATGTCTTAAATTTTATTATTTTAAGATACAGCAGCAGAGTCTTTTCACTTAAAAAAATAAATAAATTTGTACTCAACTAAAGTGTTAAGGATTTGGTGTTATTTTTGGATAATGTAGTGATAGATATCTTATTAGATAGATGGCTTTAGTAAGTTGGTTTTATTGAAATTAGAAATAGGAAACAAGAATTGGTAAAATTTTAATTGTAATTGACAAGTAAATATTAAAAATTGATAATTTGGTTGAGCAGAAATTGTAAGTTTAACGGAATAGCCCTATTAGTAGAACTGTTGGGATTTTCTATGCTCAATGTAAGACCTCTCTAACTATGAGTAAACCTATTTGGCAATGATTGTCTGTCACAGTTGTAGCACAGGAAAACAAACCTGCAACTGCAAACATTATGATTTTGGGTAACTAATCCCCACGCAATGCCATGAGAAGGAAGTGTCTTATTAAGAATGGAGTGCCTTAAGACTGGGTTCCCTCTACTTGCAATAAACAACTTGAACTTTAGGTGCTAACTTCCCAGTGTTTGTCGAAGCCATTGTCGTACAGCTGTAAGACAATGAAATAAGTGACATACATGGTGTTGCTATCACATACTGCAGTGCGTTATTATGTTATTGAAAAGGTAACGCAGTAGCTTGATGGTAGTGCAGCAATAATTTATTAACTTTTATTGAAACTAAATGTACTCTTAAAATGGCATGTAGATTTTAGAACAGTAAAAGAAATATTGATATCTAGTAGTACTTTTTGATAAATATATCAATAGTTAATATTTTCCGTAATTTTTAAACATATACATGTCTATGCTTAAAGATCTCACAAGATGATGTTGATACCAGCTGAAAAGCTGGCGCAAAAGTATTGAGAAACAGGGTTGAGTCCTTTTTTTTATGTTATTGACAAAAAAAGAAAATTATATTATGTGAATTAAAAATAGGACCCATTGGTTTGTAAGGATTTACACTTCCTTCATGAGTATTGGTTGAATTACAAATAACCCTATATAAATATCCACCATGTTTCTAAATAACGATTTTGCTTATATTTCATTTTCAGTCTTTCTAGGCCTCTATCACCTATACCTGCATTTCCTTTAGAAAAAATTGATATTGCTGATACTAATACAACCTTAATTAATGGAACCAGTCAGTTAGATGAGGAACTGTCTCCTAAGGAAAGTGGTAATATGATGGATGAAAAAGACAGAGTAAGTAGGCAAAGTTTTGATGAATCTCTATTGTCAGATGTGGTTGACAGGCAAGAGCTTTCTACTGGTAGAGAAAAATGCCACAGCATTGGTGAAAAATACAAGTCCCAGAAATCTATACCAGAGGCACAGCAAAGTCCTACTATGGCAAGAGATATGAGCGTTGACGGCCTTTACAATTTGACTGGTCAAATTGATCAAACAGAATGTGGATTTCCATTGCCACTCTTTGAAGATGGTTACCTTTGTTTGCCGTATTTGTCGCTGCAATATTTAGACCTTCTCTCTGATGCAGCCGTCAAGGGATTTGTTGTTGGAGCTTCTAATGTACTTTTTAAACAAAAAAGGCAGCTATTTGATGTATTGGTAGAACTTAATGAAATGAGAATAGAGACGTCAGACTTAGTCCTCAGGAGGCAGCTGACCCTCAGTACGGAGGACCTTAGGTTTGCGGATCATGTGGTGCGCCATGCGGCGTCGCAGGGTGACACCTGGATAAGGGACCAATTTGCTAGCTACTTAATATACTTGTTAAGGACTTCATTGTTAGCAGGTATTTTTTTCACATAATTTATTTAATTTATAAACAGTTTCATGCTATATCCCGCACACAGCAGGGTAGGCAGAGGGAACCAAGTGTTAAGACACCCTGTTCCCTACTTTCCGCCGAATTTTCTAGGTATTGCGTGTTGAGTGACGGAACTCAACGCCGCGCTTTGCCTCGACGCCAGAGCGAAGAAGCGAATGGAAATATAAATTTAAATAAATGTTTAATTTCTTCAAGTGGGGATCGAACCCGCCACCAGTCGCGTTTACAGTCACACTATCCCCTGCGCCACGACTGGCCTGAAATTATTACACGGTAATTTAATCTTAATGGGTAACAATTATTTTTAAGATATAATAAATGTTAAAACTCATCTATATTATAATATATTGTGTATGTTATAGATGGGAGCCGTGAGTTGGAGTCTTATAATGCTCAATTTATGTCAGCATTCAAATCAACACCAGCCTATGACAAGTGGCTGAAGTCAACAAACAATGCAGACATTGAAGCTTTCATGAATCTTACACCAATGCATCCTTTTTCTGGTCAATTGTCTGTCGCTGATATGAAGTTAAAATTTTCACAGTAAGTTTTTTCTAGTTTCACACTATCTTGTATGTATCAGGATAAGGAGAGGTACTTAACATCCCTCGCTTTCCACCCCTTTTGAATAGCAGAACTCAACACTGCTATGCCTCCTTATCAGAGCTAGTGATTCCACCAAGTGGGAATTGAATCCACAACCGTCGCTTTTACAGACACTAAGCGGTCTCGGTGCCATTCATTAAGCTTATTAACTGACCTCAGAGTAAGTGTATCTTTTAATTGCTCCATAGTATATAAACTTATACAATTTGATTTGTTATGACTTGAAGCAATCTGTGCTTAATCTAAGTGAAAGTGAATAGGAAGCAGTTCTCTGTAATAATTTAACATTGTAAAAGTAAAATACTTTTGTACATATGTTCAATGAATTGAATGATTAAATTCAATTAACTTTTGATAGATTTTTGTACAAAAAAACATTTATATAATTAAAAAAATATGATTTTCAAGTTCTTGCGTAGTTCTGTTTTGTTTACTTACTCTACAAATGTAATGAAAAATTATTACCATCCACTTTTAATTATTCAGTAACTGTAACTTCTTTCGATTATTTATAGTCCAATCCGATCCGAATGTTCATAGACTATTATAAATGTGAAAGTTTGCAAGAATAGATTTTTTTTTTACTTTCACGCAAAAAATACTGAGTGTATTTAGATGAAACTTTACAGTATTATTTTTTAACATCAAAATGACTCGTAGGTTATAATTGGGTATAATTTCGATTCAATATAACAACAAGTTTATGCGGGCCGTTTGTTTGGTTCGTTGATTGTGAATAAAATGATTTTATAAATTAAAATACGAATCATCTTATCAGCACAATGTCGACGACGGAGGGCGGCCGCAAGGTGTCGGCGGCTGTGGCGAGCACGGGGCGGGCGGTCGCCAGCACCTCGCGCGCCGTTGGCGGCGCCCTGTCGCACGCGCGCGGCGCCCTCTCCGGCTGGTGGAGCGCGCTCACCGCCCCCGCGCCCGCCCTCACCGCCGCCCCCGACGACCTCGGCGAACCCGACGACCCCTGCGACCCCGACGACCTCCGCGACCCCGACGAGGCCGCAGAGGTCGCCGAGGACGAGGTCGAGCCCGCGTGCGACAACAGGGCGCGCGACGCCGCCGCCGACCCACCCGACAAGCTCATACAAGACGACACCATCACTAGTATTAGCAACATACAAGTCATTTGAAGTGTGATACTTGAATAGTAATTGTTATATATTATAAGTGTAGATTATTTTTGTGGATTTTAATAACTCTTTATCATTGTAATATTTTATAATACTTATGTTTCCATTTAAAAAATATTTAAGATATCATGGCTAGTTTACATTGTGTTGTACAGACGGCCAAATATTTAAATACAAAATGCTCTCATTGCAATGTTTGTTTTTAACGCTAATATTTTTATAAGAATGTTTGTTTATATACTATTTTATTCGGCTATTTACTTTGGCAGTACTTATTTAGAGCTTTCGAATGTTTAACTAGTAGTAGGCAGTAGCTTAATATTTATTTACATGCATTGGCATCAATCATCTCAAACATTTATATTGTTTATAAATAAAAATGAGATTTCCTTTGAAAGTTTATTTATTTTTTATTGAATTTTGCTACTTTAGTTTAACTTTAGTTAACTTTAGCAAATATTGCCATATTTATGACTTAGTAATTAGTCATAGAAAAATATTGAAATATTGACAGTCAGCCAGTGTGGCGATTGCTTAGGTGATATAATGTTGTAACGATTATATATGTCGGACGTGCTTTACATATAAAATATGTAGAAATATAATACTTTGATCTTCTACACAAAATTTGGTATTATGGAAATCCAACTGAAACCACATTTTGTCTCATATGTTGTTTTAGTACATAATTATGTAATTTTTGAGTGCAATATATAAATATATGTATGAAAGAAATAATTCACATAAATTCATTCTTATATATGTATAATCTTTATGTGTGTATTAGTTACTTTAGAATACAGGGAATTATCGAGTGTAACAGTTTTGTGTGACAAGTATGGGCCAATATGTTTGAAATATTTTAGTTGTAGGATTAATTTATGTAAAGTAGAAACGTAGTAAATTTGCTCGTATATATTATAATTTGTGATCTCTAATATATACTTATTGTTGGTATTATGATGTATATTAAACAATTCATGTAATTTAATTTTTATTTAATTTTGAACCTTATGTAAATTAAATTATCTTCGATATGTTTTAAGAGTATTAAGACCGCTGGCAATGACTGTTAGACTCATTCTTTTTCGAAAAACCTGACAAGTTATTAACGTGGTAGCGTAGTTTGTGGAAAATGGGGAGCAAACCAAAATCAATTTTTGAATCATAAAATATATAAATTAGGCAATAGTGTGTGGGGCAAAATACGTAAAGACAATGTCTTTGCCTATCCTGCAAAATATTAAGGAGTTATGAAGGTAAAACAAGAAGAATAATAATGGTAAGAAAGAATTACAAGTAATAAAAATATGTGAACTTTGAATTAGATTTATTTTTACTATTTATATAGTAATAAAATTTATTCTTTGTGCCATTTGAAATAGCGCTGGTGTAACTAATAAGTCAAACGACTATATTGCTCTATCACAACGATTACTATTTGCGAAAACAGTAAGCCTGAAGCTTCGTGTGTAAAGAAAAATTAAGTACAAGGTCACTGTCTACGATCGCCGTGAGGTAACTCTTAAGTACTCATGTGGCCCGCGTCGGTCGCGCGGCGCGCTCACACGGCGGAGTCGGGCTCGTGCCAGGGCGGGTCGCAGTCGAGCGCGTCCTGCCGCCACAGCGCGCGCAGCCCCTCCGACAGCAGGCGCATGTTGTAGGGCTCCACCATGTTGGACACGGAGGCGTCGCTGGCGGCGCGCACGCCCTTGCCCTCGGGCAGCAGGTCCAGGTCGGCCAGGTCGCCGGCGGGCGGGGAGTCCCAGGCGCCGGCGCCGGCGTCCGAGCGCGGCGACGGCTCGGCGCTGGGCGTGCCCACGAGCGGCGCGCTCTCGTCGTCGCTGCGCGGCGCCAGCTTGTCCCTGAGCCAGGCCAGGCGCTCGGCGGAGCCCCCCGCGCGCCGCAGCCCGCGCAGGCGCAGGTCGTCCTCCACGGAGAGCGAGCGCGCGGCGGGCGCCAGCGCGGCGGGCGCGGCGTCGTCGGCGAGGCGCAGCGAGGAGGGGCGCGGCGCGCGGCGGGCGCGGGGCGGGCGCGGGCGCGCCGTGAAGCAGATGGGCGCGTCGTCGCTCTCCACGCTGAAGCTGACGACTGGCGCGCGCGGGGGCGGCGGGACCTCTGAAAGCAAGGCGGCCGTGAGGGGCGAGGGGGGCCCGGCGTCGCGCGGCGCGGGGCCCTCCCTCGCGAGAGGCGAAACAAATAAAACGAACTTTCGGTTTAAAACGTTTATTCATAACTTTATCAAAATATTTATCTACGGAATGATAAATGGAATTCTAAAAGGCGAGGAGCTTTTCCCGATATGTACGCTTCTATCAGATCTGGCACAATCTACAGTCATATACGACTAAGTACAAAGGCATAAGATGAACTACAATAATTATTCCTAAAACAGCCTCAGAATTTAAAAGACTATTATTTTAGTAACTGGCTACATGAGAAACATTCATTACTATTTACATGACAGTTTTGGGACTCTCTTGTATAATACGTCTACAAAAATGTACAACATGAACAGTTAAGTACAATAGGTTTATAAAACTCGAATAGTAAATATAAAAACTCACAATAAAAGGTTGTGAACATATTTGTTTATCGAAATGTGTAATGGCACAATTAGGACCTTATAATTACTGACACGTGTTTATCACAACCGGGCCGGGACGCGGGGCACAGGGCACAGGGCACAGGGCACAGAGCACAGGGCACAGGGCACAGCCAAAATAAATATTCTTAAATTTATTATAGTCTAAATTATTGCAAAACATTAGGAATGAGGAACAATCGGTTAAATTATATTAAAGATAAGTCTCTATATATGGCTGTTACAATTATTTATAAATATGATATTAAACATATCAAGATATTAATTTATAAGTACCACTCCTTTCATTGTATCAATTGTCAACCATTAGTTTGACACGACAACACTAGGTTTTGTACCTTTCATAAAAAAAAGTTGCATTAAAATGTAATAAATACAAAAAAAAATTAAATAAATTGTTTGTGAACCGCTCTAAGGTTATTTATTATAATATGCAAACATTCATTACACAATAAGGAGGACGAAATTTGTATTTTATTGTGTTTTCAATTAAATATAACATTATAAATCAATGCTTAAATTTCTTACTATTTCAGCTGTTTGCGGAATATCAGGTATAGATTTTTGATAAAAAATATCGATATGTTATCATCCATTAAATAGAATGATTATTATCTATTAGCAGTTTAAAAATTTTTACAATTTTGTGAAGAACATCTAGATGGGGCAACTTTGTTCCACAAAAGATACAACGTACATAAAAAATATATACGTGCTTAAAATAAAAATTATTGTTTTATGATAAATTTACTAATAATTATAACATAAGATTTGCGTATCTACAATGGCAGATTGAGATCTTTAACATAAGATATATCTTTGATTTATCACTTTGCCTAACTTTAAGTATATTATACAAACAACCATAAATTTAATTTATTAATCTCAATAAAGCCTCTAATAATATGGCAACATATTTTAGTAGTGCAATTTAAAAGGTTTACAAGCGTAAAGTACATTTTATGTACAATTATGGAGAAGCTTTTTGAGACTTTTTGTTATGAAAGCACACTAGGCTCTAAATGATCATGTAGTAATCCTTCTTTTTAAGAAGTTATAAATTCAGTCACAAATGACACTAATATGAGATAAACAAGTATTTGACTATTTGAAAATATTTTCTACATCCAGCATAAATAAGCCAACACAACAAATATGTTAAAAAAGCTTTATCTGTTGTTATATTTAAATAAAACGGAGATAGTCAAACACTCGATTTCACTACAATTCTAAAAGTTAAATAACTTCTTGAATTATAAAACTCCGGCAATATTATAGGAACACGTCATCGGAGAGGTTGACGATGACGTGTTCAGGGCGGCGCTCCCCTCCCCCCTCCCCCTCCGAGTCGCTGGCGGAGTGCGGAGAGGGCGCGCGAGGGGAAGGGGGCGCGGCGGCCGCCGGGAGGGTCTCGCGGATGGTGCGCAGGGCCTCACCTGGGGGCGCGTTGGCGGGCTGCGCGGGGGGCTCCGATTGCAGGACGTCCTCCATGGCCTCCTCGTTTAGCGTCTGTAGCGCTCCGCATATCATCTGCTCCTCTAATGTCACCTACAAATATATATGTTTACAATGTTAAAATAATTAGTTCATATGGAATAGCATGCCATATATGTATTGTATAGATTGTCTACTTTAAAACCGAAGACCCCTCCACTGTACTTCGCTACTCAACAAATCGCGTTATAGAGCGAGCAAGCAATGTCACTTGATATATCTACTGATCGCCTAATCAGTTGCCTTCACAGTGTGCGGGCGAACCCCAAATCTGCAGTAAAATCTTAACATGCACACAGTTGAAGTATTGCAATACTTATATGCTGTTGTGTAAACACAAAAATAGGTAAATTTAATGGAGGGGCGTTCGTTCGTACATGTATAGGCCAAAATTGGATGGCCTATACATGTGCACTTTAGGTACAGGTTTAATTTTCAAATAAGCTACTTGTGAAATTACCCAAATTTTCATTGTGATGTCATATACAATATTTTATGTATGAAATTATATAAAACAGGGATGTGCAAATAAAAACTTTAAACTTAAACTAAAAATATTAATTGCACTTTCAGCAAGCATTGTTACATCACACATTTCAAATTCTATTTAAGCTAAATCTACTTCTAATTCATTATATTATTGCAATACACGAAAAATAAATTAAAATAAATAGAACGTGAATTGTAAAAATGTTCAAACTACAAAAAGATGCGTTGTGTCTAATGTACTGTAACATATTTATGATAACTTTTTATTAAAAACCTTCACCTGGTATTCCGCGAATGGCTGCAATAATAAGAAAATTAAGCATTGATTTATCTATAATAACACATTTAATTGAAAACATGATAAAAAAATCTCATCCGTCTTTTTAGCATATAAGGAATATTTTATTAATATAAGTAAGTAGCAAGTTTTCGATCAAATCGTATTGCAAGAAGTAAAGTAAAATGATTGATGAAATTGATTGATGGGTTGATTCCATGACCGAAATTTCAATGATGATGATTCAATGGGTTGATTGAATAAATGAAAGGTCCGATAGTCAGTTAGTTGGCAGGTGGGTCACTTGATTTGGTGGTGGATGACGGATGACGGGTAACGTGTGATCGATGTTGGGTTACAATTGTATGATAGATAGATAATTTACTTTACAATGAACTATATGGTACCATACTGCAGTTCCGTATCGATATAGATAATCGTTAATATAAAGATATTATAAAACTGTTTGTAATTAATTACCTGTTTTTCAACATTCGACGGACGCGATCTCTGGTGTTCAATGCCCGACCTCGGTTTTACGTTGTCTGTTTCCGAGTCGCTCGCTTTATCGGCTATCACTGTAAATGGAGTTATTATAACATAAGTACTCACTAAATCAATAAATTAGATGGTAGGTAAACACGCTGTAAATAAGTATATAAGCAAAATAAATTAACTAAATTACAACTGTCGTCAAAGTGAAAGTCATTTCCTAAAGTGGTAATCGAACTCACTAGATACATTAAGTTCCGAAACAATAATTTAAGGGGGCATACCTGTAAGAGCAGGAGGGTTCAGAGGCACGTTCGCTTCCAACTCGCGTAAATTCATTATAAGCATCTTAAAAAGCTCCCAATCGCCGAACGGTAGATCTAATATCTGCAATGATAATATTTACGTCTTATATTTTTTACTATTTAGTTTCACGCTGTATCCCGCAGGTAGCAGGTAGGCAGAGGGAATTTAGTTTTAACATACACCTTCCCCACCTTTCTTCCGAATTTTGGAGGCACTACGCAACAACTGGCCCGTCGGGAGTCAACGGAGTGGCCTAACAGTGAACTTAAACAAAAAAGAAATCACAAAGTGTAGCGGAGGGTCGCACCGGCTTGAGGTCCGCGAGGCGGCACACGGCCAGCACGAGGCCGCACACGCGGTGCGCCGCCAGCGCCGCCGCCGCCGCGCCGCCGCCCGCGCCCAGCGCCGCGCGCGCCAGCCCGCACACGCGCTCCACGCTCAGCGCCGACAGCCGCAGCGCCGCCGCGTCGCCCTGCACAGTACAACAGTACGAGCCATATACGACACTGGGATCATCCATTAAATAAATACAGTTTGATGAAATATATCATTTATCTCTCACCAATCCCGGGAAGGCGGTTCTCAGCAGCACGACGGGATTAGCCGCCACGGAGGGCACCGCCGGCGCGTGGTCCGGCACTGGCGCCTGCGTCTGCGAGTACGCGTGCGCCGGCGCGTGCGCGTGCGCGCTCCACCCCGTCAATACTGTTTGCGACATCATTGTGTTCGACGCTGGTGGTACTGGGTTGAGTAGAGCTTTTGTCTGAAAAGTAACAGTTTATTATTTTATATTCATAATAAAATTCTGAAAAGTATTATTGCCAGCTCAAATATAAATATTGCCCGAAATTAGTAAGACAAATAGATGTTTTAATATCACAAAACCCACAAAGTAAAAACCAAACAATGGAATGATCAGATTACTATATTATATAGTAAACAAAGCATTTAATAAAAAGTTAATAACGTTTGATAATCGTCTAAAGATGATTTAAAAATCTTTTCATAGAACCGTGCGGTTCTAAGTTTTATATTTGGCCGTCGATCGTCCTTTCAGATTATTAAAAGGACGTATACGTTTGTCTCTATCGTAACGCCGATTAATGAGATTATTAGATATCGAAGAAGTAAAAATAAAATATTTAATATTTTATATAAATGAAATATTTAATATTTTCTTTTCTTCATTCTGGTTTCGAGGCAAAGCGCGGCGGTGAGTTCCGTACAACACGCAATGCATCCATGATTAGGCAAAAAGTGGGGAGTGAAGTATCATATCACTAGACCTCCTCTGACTACTCTAATATATGTGAAGATGAAAAAAAATAATATTTATTACCGGTTTTTTATGGAATGTCTTGGAATGCGGCTGTCTGGAAGTTTGCGGCCAGGGCGATGAACCAGTCACTACTATTTCCTCCTCTACGCCTGACTGCACTTGCTCTTCTAATGTATTAACAAAAAAAATGTAAATTACTTCGTGCAACCGAAATAGAGAGAAATTAGAGTTAAAATTAAAATATTAAGATAATTTAAAAAGTGAGCGTTAGATTATAATTATAATTAATTATAACATCGAATAATCTAAAAATCTTTTGCATCTGATCTATGGCAAACAATCTTACATACCTTTTATAACTTTTTTAATATACGGGTCTAAATTGATAGTGAAGGGCAGAAATATCTTCAGGTCAGCTGCAGTGAGTGTAGCGCGGTGGAAGCTAAGGAACACTTCCAGCTTGCGTTCATCGCGGTCTAACTCCATAAGCGTGCTGGCTTCACGAAGCCCACCAATTAGAGGTTTAACCCTGAAAAAACTCTCTTTTAGCTTCAAAGCTGTATCTCGCATATAGCTGTGTATAAAAAAATAAGCTAGTATTAAAATAATCCGCTCATTACTTTCTGCCCAATTTACGAGTTATTGCGTTTTAGAACACAACACTGCGCTTCTAGTCGTAATCGAATCCATAATCGTCGCGGTTAGATACTGCTTAGTATTTCTATTTACATGGTACTGTATATATTGAATGTTATTTTATGCTATCTGCGCCTTATTAAAGAAATAACTATAAAAGGTAATATAAATAAAAAAATATATATTTTATTTTATTATAAGACTACGTTTTTTTTCTACGGTAAAAAAGTAAAATATCCTGTTTTTTAGTTTCACGCTATATCCCACAAAAAGCACCCTGCTATGTAAGGCAAATGGAACTTAGTGTTAAGACACTCCGTTCCCTATTTTTCGCCATATTCTTGAGGCTTGATTGCTGAGTAGAGTAAGTCAACGCCGCGCTTTGCCTCTACTCCACTACGAAGAAATTGGAAATATTAAATATTTCTTTTCCTCGAGTAGAAACGAACACACATGTTTACAGTCACACGCTTATGCACCTGCGCGCCACGACTGGCCTTAAAATAAAAATTCTTACTTTTCAAATATGTGTTTAAGAGATGTAGTATCGTCAATATGTTCTTCATATGCCTCATGATGATAAATAATCCAGGACGTGCGGAAAGGCCACTGCTCTGTCAAATTTACCCACGAGGCTAACTGATACCAGTTGAATTCTATTTGGAATGCTTTAAGTAGACGACCTGAAAGTAGTAGAATATGAAATACAATATGATCTTAAAACTTGTAGCTTAGTAGTAAACTGTCATAGTTTAGACTTGTGAGACGAAAAAGGGTGGGGATCGAGATGCGCCACTCATCGCACATAAGTTACAGCGTTAAGTTATACAAAATATTAAAATGAACATTTTAATGGAGTTTCGTTATGTTTGCTAATTTTTTATATAATTTGATGTAAGGATTGTGATAGTATAGAAAAAAAAATGTTTATTTTTACCGCATATTCAATTTTAAGAATTAAAACATTTCAAAATATAGCGTCAATTGTCACCTGTGACATACAGCACGTTCATCAACCTCCTCATACTGCGAGGATTGACATCGCTGAAGTAGTCATCCGTCAGCAGCACGCGGCCGAGGTCGGCGGCGCCGGCGGCGGGCGCGGGCGCGCGGTGCAGCCCCGACGCCACCGACGACGCGACTGAGTCGGACGCGCGCAGCCCCCGCCGCCCCTCCGCGCGCGCGCCCTCGCCCCGCGCCTCGCCGCGCCCCTCGCCGCGCCCCTCGCCGCGCGCGCCCTTGATGCGCTCCTGGCTGGACATCAGCTCGGACGTGGATGACAGCCGACGTGCAGACACCTATGGACAGTAAACGTGTTTGATTTTTCGGAGTTACTCACTATCCAGACTATCCAGCGCTGTATTTTGTCTAATCAGACCGTGGAAATGAAAGAACGTCGAATGGTCGACGCCAAGATGGTATAATATTTTTAACTAAATAGATCATATAAACTTATTTTAACAATATAACTAGTTTATTTATAATTGAAATCTTAAGCTATGCAGTTTCATTTGTTAAAATAAATCTAGACATAATTTTTTTGACTTACAGATCTTTGCAGGGATGTGCTGAAATCATCAGTGCCCAATGCCTGAAACCTCCTGGCCGCTGTTTGCTGGGCGACTTTGACGCGACGCAGCGCAGAGTTTTGCAAGTAGAAAGGCAGCTGCACCATGTTCCGTAGATAATCCCAACCACCGATATTGCTCTCCGATAACGCACGACGACTGTTTATTTCTACTGCCTGAATATTATATTGTATATATGTACATTATACATTAGGCTAGCATTGTTTTGTTTTAACTAGTTTAAAAAATATTCAAAATGCTATTTACACGTCTAAATTAACTTACAAATTCGGATATTTTTATTCAAAAAACTGGATAGTAATTAAAACTAAAAAAATCATATACATATGTTCAAATACACTTCCACATTTCATTTGTAACATGCGACATCAAAGGCAAATGTCAAAATAAATAAAAATAACAGCAATAATCAAAGACCGATCATGCAAGTACACGACATAACATCGATTTTAATAATATATCAATAGTCACAACATTGACTGTCGTCTAACAGGGACACACCCAACATTTAACTAACCTCCATCCAAGCAACCTGCGCATTTGAAATATGATGAATTGCCAATTATATTTAATACTATAATAACTAAAATAAATAGATCATTAGCTCAAATAATTTATTTTTTAGTTTAAGCATAAATATAGAAATATAAGTTGCCCTTTAACTTGCATGATTAAGTGTAATATATTCATTTACCCTCACTGTGTCAGTAAATTAAGTCATTCAACAAAATGTTATTTCTACTTTACGACCTAAATATAATAAATTACACTGTATTTATTTCTGCAGAAAACTTACCTTGCTTATAATATGAGGATCGATAGCCAATAGTAGTATGAAAGGACTCTTAGGATCAGAGCAAAGGGCGTGAACGGCGTTCAAAAGCGCCAGCACTTTTTCTTGCTCACAGCTGTCCAGAGCGTCGACGACCACCACTAGACGAGTCTGTTGGCCAGTGAACGCATCCAGGCACGATACCTGAAAATATTGGACATCGTTGTTACACATAACATTTAGCTGAAATAGTTGAACATGCCGGTGATTTAAACAAAAGAAAGAACTTTGAATAAGACAACTAAATTTAATGTTATTAAATCGATATTTTCACATGTTTTTTTTTTTATATATTTTTTTTTCATTTATTGGTTTAAACAAACAGTGCACATACATATAAATAAAAGAACAGCATAACAAAATATATAAATGTAACACCAACACCGTTTACCACACAATTAAAAAAATTATAAAAAGAAAAATATTTTTTATATGAAATGTATCGGAATAAATAAAGGGAAAAAGTTAAAAAAGAATACTTAAAATTCCACCCATGAACAAGAAGTACATTGGAGCTGTCACCCACCGTGTGCGTGAGGGCCTGCACCTCGGGGCGCAGCGCGGCGGCGTGCGCGCGGTCGCGGCGCAGCGCGCGCGCCAGGCGGGCGAGGCGCGCGCGCGGCGGCAGCGCCAGCGCGGCCAGTGCGCGCGCGCACGCGTACACGTTGGCGAGCAGCACCGCGCCCGCCGCCGCGCACGCGCCCACCACCAGGCCCTGCCGGATGTCGCGGCGCCTGCAGTGTCGTGCAATATTCATTATTCTTATATTGTAAGTAATTGGCCGTTGACTTGCGTATAAATCAGCTTCACGCTGTACTTCGCACACAGTAGGACAGGCAAAATCTAGTGCCAAGACGCTCCATTCCCCACTTTTCGCCGAATTCTAAGGGCGTTGAGTGTCGAAACTCAACGCCGCGCTTTCCCTCGATACCAAAACAAAGAAATGAAATACAGTCACACGCTTGTGCCCCTGCGCTTGGCCTCTAAGTTACATGTAATTAATCAACATGTAATTAAGCTTGGAAAATTTCCAACAGGCGGTCACATCAAATCTAACTACATTCATAAAATGGAGACTTGGCTAGTTATATACAGAATGTTTTAGTAGGTTTATGCATTATATGCATTTATAAATTTATATATATTTAAAAAAAATCATTGATTTATCACGGTAACTTACGTTGGATCCGTTTCACTGTCAGTGAAGTATATAATGAGCACAGAGAAACCAACGAGCACACATAAAAAGCTCAGCTCAAATGTGACTATATGCGGGATGCAACATGCACGACGCCATCTAAAATAATCACACAAATGAGAAATCTTGATGATTTATAATATAATCATATTAAGTGGGTCATTATGTTAAAAAATAATATAACAAGATCTCTTGATTACATGGGAAACATATGGAAAGACTTGAATAAAATTTCTTTGCCCAATCTATTTTTTTTACAAAAACATATAATTCAGGGCTTCTCAACCTTTTTATTTGTTAAAGCCTTCCTAGCTATAGAATTTTAATTTATTGAAGTTTTTTACACTTAAAATTAAATACTTTTCTATCCGAATTACAATCACTTTTTTCTTTCTAAAATAAGACTTTATGTCGTCCTTAAAATCTCTTTATGCTTCCCTGGTTGGGAATTATCCTGTATCATGTATGAGTGACAGAATGCTCACATCCGGATTTCTATAAGTTGACATTTTGAAGAAGAGAGAAGAGTTTCTAAATTTTAACATACTCCAAACATATTTTTCCATCCTTACAGTAGAATAACACTTTAAAAATGGTATAAATACTCACTTCCACCCCGAGGTGGAGGAAACGGGGCGGGGTCGGAAGGCCCTCGCGAGGCGCGTGGCCACACGCCCGTACTGACACTCTAAAGCTTCAGCCAGGCTGCCTATCATTTGTACCACCATCGCCTCGCCCTCCTGCCCTGCGCCGCCTTTCATACCTTCCGTGAAGTGGAACCTAGTTTAAATGTATAATAAATGATATAATACAACTTAGGGGGCCAATCTAAAGTAACTATGTTTCTTAAAAGCAAGCGTGTATCATTTTTGTTTAACATCAGACTTAATGGGGTTAACCGTTTGTTTCTTAATAACGGTAAAATATTTAAAGATTTATTTGTTTCTCATGTGTAATATAAAATTTCAACACAAAATACACATATTTTTTAAGTTTTAAACAAAAAAAATATGAATACATGTATGAATTCAAACCATTTCTAATTAATTGATCACAAAGAATAGGATAATACCTGATAGGTGTAGCGGGTAAAGCTCGCGGGTCATCCGGGCCTGGTGGGTGACAGAAAACAACTTGCAGAAACAGCAGTAGCGAACTGAACCGTCGCCCCAGGGCCGCCACCATACCGCCCGCCCACCACCACTCGTACCTTTAAAAATATTTAATTGTAATCATTTTACAAATCTTTTTTTATTATTTTTAAAACATAGCATTTCTGTAAGACTCGGTTATGTCTTAATTATCACTCGATGACATATTTATAAGCTATCTGTTCGGGGAATGAATTGCTTTCGTTTCCTCGCTCTGATGGTAGGTCGAGATCCCATTCCATGAATCTGCAAATATCTGTTTTATTTAATATTTATGCAATGGGATTTGAGACAATAATAAGTAATTAAAAAGAAATACACGCTCACTTGTTACCCAGGTACCACAGCGAGTAGAAGGTGAGGTAGAGCGCGGCGAAGAGGGCGAACAGCACGGCGAGCGCGACGTAGGGCGGCGCGCCCGCCACGGCGGCCACGGCGGCGGCCGCCAGCGCCGCGTGCCACGCGCCCCACGACACCGCCCACGACCACGCCCAGCCCGACTCGCTCCACTGGCGCGCGAAGTTCTTCATCTCCTCTGTTACGTCATTTATTTAGAAAGTATAAATATATATAATATATTGAGTTGCGTGTTCGTTGTTATTAAATATTCCGCCAAAACCGTGGCGATGACACTTCGCGCTTGTGCACTGCATTATTTCACTAACAAAATTCTTTATTGAACTAATAATTC
This sequence comes from Heliconius charithonia, assembly GCA_030704555.1. Lineage (NCBI taxonomy): Eukaryota > Metazoa > Arthropoda > Insecta > Lepidoptera > Nymphalidae > Heliconius > Heliconius charithonia. Next base: position 12,138,230 of record CM060827.1, on the reverse strand, counting down.
AAAATAATAAATTTAAATTATTAATAATAAATTATTATTTTAATAATTATTATCAGTATTGGCATACTATAAAAAACGTAATCCATTCATCATAGCATGTCTTAATAAATAAACAAATAATCCATATTTATTAAGCTTCAGGTTTGGCAAGCTTACAGCTAATCCGATCACGAGTAAACTCGTGATACAAGTGAAGCGGCGAAAACAAGCATATGTTATAAATAATTAATATAGGAACGCTCATTTACCTTACATAATTATTACTGAGTTCAATATGAGTGTATTTATAATTTAAAATATGATGATTCAGACACTTCTCTAATTGTTTGAAGAAGTGTCACTAGTAAAGAAAAAAATTCTGAATAAATACTTTTTTATAAATATTAGTCCTAACCTCTTCCTCTAATAAACACCCTCCTAAGTACAGGATGCAGTGTGAAGTAAAACTAAAAAATATATATTTACCTTTAAGTTTATTTAGCAGGAACGACTTCCCGGATCCCCATCTTGCATACAATCCCACAGTGATGGGCACAGAGAGGCTCGGCTCGGACAGCATGTCAGCCAAAGCAGCACTATATAACTCGTAACCGAGCATATTCTCGTTATCCTCATTCGTATTTAGTTTTCTAGCACCGAATATTTGACCCAGTATAGTCTTGTTGTAGCTCATGTCGATATTGTATGGGGTTTCGTTCATTTTGTTGGGTTTGTACAGTAGCTGACTGTTCTTCGGATTTCGGAGAAGAATTTCAACTATTTGCTGGTGAAGAAAAATATGTCAATGAAAATATGATAAGCAATGCACACACAAAAGATGCCAATGAAAATATGATAACACACTTATTCAGCTTACAACTGTAATGTTGACCAATTTGACAAAACTGACTAAATTAAACTAATATGAAAAAAAAAATTGTATATTAATTATAAAAGAAAAAAAAAATTGAATATTCATACCATCATACATTTTCAGTTAATATAGGAAAAAAAGAATTTTCGTATAGGTATGTGGTGCAATGGGATGAATAGGGAATTTAAAAATAAGCTGTAGCAAGTGCATCAGCATCAGACTGTAGTAGGCGTGCTAGGAGCGCACCTTGGACCTGGCGCGCATGGCGACGTGCAGCGCGGTGTCGCCGCGGTTGTCGGCGGCGGCCACGCGCGCGCGCCGCTCCAGCAGCAGCGCCACCACCTCCGCGCTGCGCGAGCGCACCGCGCGCAGCAGCGCCGTGTCGCCGCTCTGCAAATGTACAATATAACTGAGTTCTTTATGTTTTATTATTATTATTATGTAAGAAAAAATATTTTGTTTTTTTTTTAAAGTTTACTTACATTTGTGCAGTGTTCCAGGTCCGGATTGGACGCGAGAAGTAGTTTAAGTATGGCCACATGACCTTTTTCTACAGCTGTATACACGGGAGTTTTCTTCTCTTTACCCGGCAAATCGACATCTACGTGTTTTTTGAGCAAAGCTTCTACTATATTTTTATAACCACCTTTTACAGCATAAATTAATGGTGTATCTTTGGAATGATCCTAAAATTATAAAATATAATATTAGCAACATATATGTATAAATTAAAAGCTTCTAAAAGTAAATTATCTCTTCCATTAAATCGCATTGCAACAAACAACAATGTATAATAATTATATGACATATAAACATTTGTATAAACAAAAGACAAAACAAAACGATTTTATGATTTTTTGTGTCACAGTAATAAGTGAATATAGAAAAAACAAATAAGAGAAGATTAATGCCTATTTTCATAACTAAACAATGAAAGTTACTACCGGTGCACATTAATAAATTATCCATCGTTAAATATTTGTTAGTATATTCAAAATTTATGAACATAACACATTTACCAGAAAATTAGTGACAAATTAATGGGTCTAATTTATTGAGTGAAGTGTCAAAATTGGCATCCTCTCATATCGCCCAAGGTTGACTTCTCAGAAGTTGCATATAACGCACATGATTAATTATCACATATGCCATACATTTTTAAATATATCATTTTAAAATCCATGACGGTATTGCACATCACTATAACCATAATTAAAAAAATATATAAACTTACTTGAACGTTAATATAAGCCCCCGAATTGATTAAAGCTAGTGCGATATCATAAAAGCCTTCTTTGCAAGCGATCGCCAAGGCGGTGCATCCATCTTTGTCTAACGCGTTAACGTTGGGCTTGTGTTCCAGTAGCATTTGGACGATTTCAAAATGGTTACCTGCGAAAATTAGCGCGTACTAAATATTAGTAATATTTATTTATTATTTGTTTTTATTACTCTGTGATGGACTAATAATTATAAGTAAGATAGACATTAGCGATTGGGTCTTTGTTCTTTATTTTTTTTATTACCCTGTGGTGGACAAAGAAAGGCATTAAGGAGTTGAATTATTGCTTATTTTTGTAGTGAACCCAAACTTCGTGTATTGTATTGATTATGCGATAGAAAAGTCTCAGAACAACTGTATGTTAATTATTGTTGTTTTAAAAAATATTTTTTGGAAATCGATAATTGGTAAAACTATATTTACAACAAAGTTATATGTGTTGTTAAATGTATATGTGTATGTACGACACGGGACGTACGCAATATATCGCACGTTGATCGCATCAATGGTCAATTAATTAACATAAAAGTAAATTTAGCAAGAATAATAATTAAAATTTAAAAATATAATGAGAAATATTTCAGTTTGTTGTTTAATGGAGGACGTTTCTTTGTATAAAGTGATTCGAAAATTTTGGCTAACAACCAAGTAAGTCTGTCACTGAACTGTCAAGACTAAATGTTGTTTTGCTGGAGAGTCAACAACGAAATGGTATTCTTTTGATATTTGGCATCCGCCGCAGCCTACGCGCTTCTCTGTTTATCTAATATCGTCTATCTCAATCTAAACGAACGTTTACATCAAACGATTACATTATATTGATTTATATTATAGATTTATGACAAGATTGTTGAAAAGTTTAAATTATGATCACATTAATCATGTTTTTAAAATGAGCTTAGTGCAAATTTAATGAATGTTCTAATGTAATATTTAGGAAATAAAAGCAGCATTTTCTTTTTCCGTGATTCATTGCTGTCTCAACGAAACTACGAATCACAAAAACAAAAAAAAATGAGGGAAAGGGGGCGCTTTGCCGAGGGGCGACCGTAGCAGTGCCCGAGGCTTGTCTCCAAACGAAGGTTTAAAAGTACCTTTAAGAAATGCACATTGCAGTGCCGCTACGTACCGTGCGTGGCCTGCAGCAGCGGCGTCCAGCAGTACATGCCGGCGGTGCCCGCGTCGGCGCCGGCGCGCAGCAGCGCGGCGCAGGCGTTTGCGTCGCCGGCGCGCGCGGCCCACGTGAGCGCCGACGTGGCGTACTTGTCGCACGAGTTGGCGCGCGCGCCCGCCGCCAGCAGCCGCGCCACCACGCCGCTGTGGCGCCGCCCCGCCGCCCACACTAGCGAGCTGTGTGTCAAACAACTTTACATTTTTAAGGGTTTTCATTTCTATTCATTAGATTGTCCAAAATTATCAATTATCCAAACATCCATGTTCCCTAATTAGTACGGATATTTGAGGCACCCTTGCACTTAATACATTTTTATTTCCTATCAACGAATGTAAGGAAATCTAGGATTACTATTCTAACGTATCTCTTACCCACAAATTTGCTTAATCTTAATCCAGATCCAAAGTCAATATAATATTTTGACAACGTAACTCCTTAATTTTCTTGTCTGTAAGATATATAGAGATAGTTGCAATGTTGTTCTTTTTAGTTTTTAAAATACTTTGCAATGACCTTGCAATTCAATCATGATCACTTAAACGAGGTCCTTTCAATATATTATTATTACAAGATATATAATTATAAGTTATTTAAATTTTCTCATCAGTAGTAGGTACGTTACCCACAGTCGAATTACAAATAAGTAAGGAAGTATATTGTACGTATTGTGCATTTTAAAAAACTTCAATGCATGTCAGTATAATATTACGCAAATTTTTCTTATTTTTGCTGTATTTTAATTACGTGATTCATCTTAAAGATCACACTATTAAAACGTTTTTTTAAAAAGGTCACAAGAATTTGTAACAGGAAAAGCATCAAAATATTCCTTAGTGGCTCTATTAAGATAACAATAATACTTATTTAAATACAAGTGAAGCTAGTGACATTTTTACAACCTATAAATTCTTTGTGGTACATAACAATATGTTAAAAAGACGTAAAATATAATAAGCTCGTTATATGGTAACACAAATATACATAAATACATATAATATTTTAAAGTTAAATGTACTAGGAGCCAGTAGTGGCGCAGGCGCACAAGCGTGTGAATGTACATTCGACAGATTGTAGGTTCAATTCGCACTCAACAAAATCAAAATATTTTACATTTTCATTTCTTCGCTCTGGTATCGAGACAAAGAGCGGCGTTTAGTTTCGCCACTCAACTCGCAAGTCTTTGCACTAGGATCCCTCTGCGTACTTTGCTACGTGCGGAATACAGTATGAAGCTGAATGAAAAAAAAAATCATACTTGATATTATAGTTGCCGTGTGCATGGACGTCAGCTCCTTTATCGAGGAGCAATGCGACAATTTCTTCGTGACCTTTGTACGACGCCCACATGAGAGGGGTCCATCCACCCTGTGAGAAAATATAAATTGAAATGTATCAATATTTTTCTTTAATGAAACCCTTACTTGAACTAAAATGGAAAAAAAAAGTTTTACATTCCTGTATTTAAATATTTATGTAGAAAATATATATATATATATATATATATATATACACATTATATATAAGTATTGTAGCTTCTAAGCAAAAATAGCCAATCTATATCTTAAAATATTTCGATGACGTACCGTTTGTTATCGTTGTATTAGTAGAAGTTCTAAATATAATTTATTATTTTGTAAGAAAGAAAAATGCTATAGGTAGTTATGCATTTAACCAGATTTAAGAATGTGGGGATGTCGCTGCTCTCTTGGCAGTTATCCACCACAAGTATTAATACACAAATTTTAGGTGCACAGTCCAGAACACTTGGTCATTGCTCTATTATAGTTATTTAGGTCACTCTCTGTCAAACACTTTAAAAACAATATATTGTTACAGAAGCTACGTAATTTTATATGATAAGAAACATATACTTTTAATGTTTATGGACAGAAATGTGAACAGTAGTGTAAAGTATAAAATGTAGTGTAATTAGTGATTCTGTTATTCATCGTTTTAGGAAATATAACGATAAAAAAACGTCCTTAAGGAACCAAAGACTTACACAATCCCTAGAATCGATTTGTGCGCCGGCATCAACAAGTTCTTGTACAACGGACAGGTGCCCTCCTCTGGCGGCGAAGGCGAGGGGCGTCCAGCCGTCGGTGTCGGCGGCGCACGCGTCTGCGCCCGCGCCGAGCAGCAGCCGCACGGCTGCGACGCGCCCATTCTCACTAGCACACATAAGCGCTGTTGTGCCATTCTGAAATTGTTTATAGAAAATTACATTTTATATTTTAAATTTATAAACAAACAACAAACATATTACAAATATTTATTATTGTTGCAATGAAATATTTTAATTTAACGTTTCGGTAAAACTTTTTTATACGTAGAAGAACAGGAGTCGTTTAGCATCTTAACGATATCACACAAAAACATATGCACGCATAATTAATTAGATTTTTTTTTGCATTTAGTATTATTACGGAAATGGTAATTAAATTCGAATTGAAGTGAATTTCCTTCTTAGTTTAGCCAAACTAACGCTAAATAGTCGGATTTTCTAAAATTTTGACGAGTCAACCAAAATAATTCAGTTCGTAATAATAATATTTCATTATAAACATGAATAATGGGAAAATATGATTATTAGAAAATAAAGATATGTATTTTATGTCGTTAAGTCCTTTTTTTCGTAGGGAAATCCTTTTACGGGTATCCGCATGCCGGCTGAAATGAGATGCGAATTATGTGAGACTCATGCTCCTGCATCCTACTTACTAAAACCTCACGAAGGTCCTGCATTTTTCGAAGCTGCGGGTACACTTTCATACTATATCGTGACTTCAAAGCAGTTGCTTAGTTTGCTAAGTTCTTCTTTCTTTTATAGCTTTCAATATTATTGATCACGCGCCAGGACTGACACGCGTCTTCTCTTGGGGATATTTGCTTATACGACGGCAGGTTCCCCCCATCTGCCGTCCACGAATCGCTTCTACGGGGGCCGCAAATTCGCATTATCGCATTCGCATTATCGTCGTCTGTGCCCCTCTCGTGTGTACTCTCCTGCAGTGAATGGAATAAGATAAAGCTTTTTCTCTCTGATTTATTCTGCTGCTTCATTTTGCGGCGAAGGCAGCCGTCTCATGCCATATCTGCTCATTCTGAGCCTTGACTACGGCCGGTAGTGACAAGTCAGCGCCAAGTGTCTTCATTAGGTGTCGTCTCGGTTGTTCCCACATAGGACACGCTTGTAGCGTGTGCAAGGCACTATCTTCTGGATCTCCACATTCATGACACCGCGTCGATTCTTCACGTCGAGCAACATCACAGAGATATTTCCCAAAACAACCGTGCCCCGAAAGGATCTGTACGAGGCGGAACGTCGGATATTTTTTACTGTTCTCTACCTACTTTCTCAGAATTGGTCGCTTGGCTCGTTTAAGCTCCAGCACTTACGAGTTTTCAGACAACTTGTTTCACACTTACTAAATGACTATTTGCCCTATGGTTCTCCGATTTAAGTAAGTAGCTCGCAGCAACGACTCTAGACCCAAAGACAAGTGCTGCTTCGTTTTTCATGTCGTCAAGTCCTAATCCATTTATGTATAAAGTACATCCAAGCTATATTTAATTTTTTAAAATAGTATATTACTAGCATTAGTATTCTGGTTTTTGGTCAGTTTATATGAGAAATAAAAGAGAAATACAAATATTCACCTCATCTCTGTCGTCAACATTGATGTTCCTATTGGAGGAAAGATAGTTTTGCAGTTCATTGCCATCATTGTTCACCAACTGAGATAGAGTCTTGAAACACGCCAGGGAAACCATCGACTCGCTCCGGTGGAGGCTCTGTTAATTAAAATGAAAAGGTTGTCAATAAAACAGCAAAATTAAAATAATTTACAAATTAAATATTTAATTCTCTTCATTTATACTTTTGTAAAGTACCAAGTCCAAAAGTACTTATTCAAAAGATTTCTTTTTTATTTTTATGCAAAAACATGCAGCAGGTAGTTAAACTTCAAATTCACCACTCGCATTCACATAAAAAGATAAACAAATAATTTTCTTCGTAATAGGTATTTTTAAAATGCTAGCACTCATGCATTGTTAAATTCATATATTCTTTCAAACCGCATATAGATAACATTATTATACAAATAAAAAAAAATATAAAATGACACCTCAGTTGCTTGTAAGCTCCAACGTAACATTGCCACACAACTATTTAGAAAAAAAACTTTTAATTAAAAGTGGAAAATCACGTAAAGGAAACTCAAGAGAACATTTACATATACGGTTAACAGAGCCTATTATGAATAGTAATGATTATTATAGATATAATGATAAAGAGCAGATATCGCAAGGCAACTTCACAAACACAATGTCTCCACCAGTTTAAGGTTTTATAATATATATCCCGATACATTATTTCACATGTTTTATCTGATAAAGTTATCTTTTTGTTTATACGCATATACCTAATAATATATAAAAATTAAAAGCTATACTACCACAAATAAAACGTAATATAATATTAAAGGTAAAAGTAGTACATTTATGAACGTCGAATTTTATCTAATGTTATTTAAATGAAGGATTAATGTTGAATTTTTATCAAATATTATTTAATTTGCGTAAATATCTAATTTCGTTTCACTACTGGTGCAATTCAAGTAATCAAATAGATCATTTTAGTTGTTCGGCAATAAACATATGGTCATTACTGATACGTGCTCACAAATCATGCACAATATTAGTAAAAACGCGCAAGTACTCTAATGGTTATTTGTTACACATCACAAATATTTCTTTTGATTAACATTTCATCGCAGACCGTATTTGAATGGCGACGGAGGGCAAACCCATGGAATGGGAAGCCATGACTGAACCGGCGATGTTCCCCTGGCGGCGCCGTGACGGTGAACCGAGGCACGTTGAGGTGGGGGCCTGCAGACAAGGGACCAGTGTTCGGTTCACCTTTAATATGCAGATGCAGAAATGAGGTTCTCCGGCGTTTGTGTAGTAACGGTGGCGCTAACATAGCGCCCGCGAAACTATTGCTTTTTGCACGCTGTGGGGGTGTTGTCACTTCTTCTATTATATTGACCTGGGGCGTATCCATGTTTTCGGACCTTTCTGATTGTTCAGAAGCCGACCGGCTTCGATCCGTCTCTGACGACGGAGGTGATTCTTCAACCACCTCCAAGGGCGAGTCTGATAATCCCGGGGGCCTAGACACATTTCTAGGCTTATGTATATTTGCAATAAGGCATCGGATGTGAACGTACTCATCACCATTTTTTGATTTAGGTAGTTCGGGCATTTGCGACATACCGCGACAGTCGGCATAATAAAACAAGAGCACCGCAAGACGTCCCGTGACAGATATGCGAGAACCGTGACTAAGATGCTCGGGGACGCTCGAACTGTCTCGCGTGGTCACGATGGGCGGATACTATTTACAGCTCCTCGTAGTGAGAGCGGGAGGAGGGCGGGCGCGATGAATGAACGTGGTCGAATACGTACTAAAGAATACGCGCTGTAAGTTCCTAGTGATAGACGTTTAATGATCGCGGAGGTGGTGCGGTGGACGGCTCGCTCTGAAGGCAGCATATCGCTCGGAGTCCGGACACATTGTGCCGGCAATCGAATGTGATGTTATTGCCATCGCTGGAGTCGAAGCTCCCCGCCGACGCCGTTATTCTCTTACGTTTTTTTTATATTAAATATTTTTAAAGCGCAAAGCATCGCTTGTACGATATGATCATTTTTGATATATGCCAATCATTGTGTCATGTTTAACTATACCAAAACAAGTTAGCCAACGCTGTTTGAATTGGTAAATATCAATATAATTTAAGTATAAAATATATCCGGCTTTAATTCGGCATTCACGTATGGAATCATCTACTAAGATAATAAGCAGTCAAAAATATTTGTCTAGTCTAAAATATCATACTTTATTACATTGATGTAGGAAGAAGAGACACTTGCATCCTTAATCCTATTGTATTCATAAAAACCAGTTTGCACATTGTTAGTGGAATTATATAAGAAAAAGCAAAAGAAATAAAGTTGAAGATCCGCGAAGCATGTACGGCAAAAAAATAACGGGGACTGCAGGATTCCGCCCAGTCGAGCGCCCGCACTGTTAACGCTGGACTCGCTTAAAGGCTGGCAAGTAAGCCTTGTGCATATCTGCTCTTACGTTGATTTATTAAAGATTAATTTCATTTTTACACGTGGTCAACGCGATGGGTACTTTATGCTACAAAAGTACTGTCATAATTCATCAAAAATATAATATCTATGTAATATAATAAAGTATCTCGCACTCAGCAGGGTAGACAGAGGGAACCTAGTGTTAAGACACTCCGTACCCCACTTTCTGCCGAACTCTGAAGGTGTTGTGTGTTGTGTTGCGGAAATCAACGCCGCGCTTCACCTCGAAGTCAGAGCGAAAAAATGGACCCACAACCAGTAGCGTTTATAGTCACACCAAAAAGTTTGTAAGTTTAGTTTACTGTACTGAAATTAATTATTACTGCACATTAGATGTCATGTGAGTAGGTGATATTATTATAAAATGTCTAATATTAGATATGTATCATAAGGTTAGAACTTCTTCATATATTGACTTAACACTAACGAAGTTCTAATACTAGACTAGAATTAAAATTAAAATTAAAAATCAGACCTTAAGCAGTTCCAGTTGTTCATTTTTAACAAAAAAAAGTATCAAAATATTATTTGATAAGTTCTGTAAAACGCGGCATTAGTTTGCAGATTTGAATATATTTTAAATATATTTTTCTCTACACAATATGAAAAGGGAAGTAAGCACACATTAAACCAAGAACATATAATTAATACGTTACTTCCTTCATGTTTACTGATGGCCGCATCAAGAGTGCGGAACATTATCAAATATAAAATTAAAACAAAATTCCTGCCGTATAAATATTAAATTGAAAGAATTTTAAATAATCGTACACCGCCTCTATACTACCTGTCCATATGTCCGTACAAAAGAAGCCGCGCGCAGCATTTCGCAGAAACTTCACCAAACAGTGTGCAAAAGCTCCAACCGATCGGATATTAACAATTTTATTAGTTTATAATACTTTTCGCATACCATATTCTACGCGCGATTCTCTATTATCAATTGCGATAACTATAAAATAATGAGCTCCTGGGCATAATCAACTTTTATATAGCGATAGCGAGCCAAGGTTGTTGATTCAGGGATAAAACAGTTCTCTCTGAACACAGAGATTTACCGACATGATAAACCGCAGTTTTCTTACACCACAATTTACTCGTGGCCCATAAAGCATGAGGAGATAATATAGTTTACCGTTAAACCTCGATGTAGCAGATTACACGCGTGGATTTTATAATTTTCAATGTCATGCTTCTCCAGTGGATTAATTGCAGCTTCAGATAATTTACATATTATGCATGCATTGGTTGTATTATATTAAAAAAATGTTTTTTTTTTTGCAGCTTCACTCTCTATCCCGCGCGTAGCGGAATAGGCAGTGGGAGACTAGTGTTAAGACACTCTGCTCCCCACTTTCCGCCGAATTCAGGAGGCATTGTGTGTTGAGTGGCAAAACTCAATGCTGCGCTTTGCCTTATCATCAGAGTGAAGAAACGAAAATATTAAATTTATTGTAATTTAACATCTCAGTTTGATCATTTATTTTTTGTAATAATTATAACCATTTACATATATATAAATGATTATAGAATAGACATATTTCTCAATCTATATTAAGCCACTTGTTTGTTATTCTCTATTACTTTGTATGTGCAAAATGCAAACACACCTACGTGGTCGCCTACGTCACTCGATGACCCTTGTTTACACATAATAAAAATTTTAAATGAATAGGTACTGATCATTATAATAAATAATAAGAGCTATATATATATATATATATATATATATATATATATATACACATATATATATACCCAGTTAAAAACCAACATATTCAACAGTATCGTGGAATACACAGCTATAGGAAAAATATTTTGATAAACTAGTGCACGCATGGGTATCGTAAAGCGCAGAAAGTAGTTTCATCAATCATCACTATCCTTAAGACGGAGTGTTTTGTCAAATAAAAAGATGTTAAGAAAATTACAATTACACATTGTTCACTTTGTTAAGAGAGTGCAAATAGTAACCTCATTCGGCAGCGCTTCTCCTAAGGCGTCCCTCATAAATCTATAATACGGAAACACACTTCCATAGCTCCTTGGAACTCTGAACGGTAGGACGAGAGGATTCCTTTCAGTATATTCTGACGAAGACGACGGCCGGCCTCGGGTCAACCAAGAGAACATTTCACTAGAATTTTAACTTACACATCCTCTCATTCACATCACTGTTTTATATTAACATGAAATAACCTTCTTTTAAACAACACAAAAGGAAGAAATATTTTTTTGTAATGATTTATTAAACGCGTGGGTAGACATGATAAAAATACGACAGTGAAAGGATCAGTCGCTCCTGCTGCCACAACCGTTCTATATTATATTGATAAGAAGTGATTGAAGTAATATTATTAAATTACATAGTTCTTATCAGTTATCGGTGTTTACTGGGACGATACAGGTTTACTCATTGTCAACTTATATTTTTCATAATTCTATAACTCTATAATATTCTTAAATAAAATAGTTTTGATAATGCCTAACATATTTGTACTTGGAAATAGGAAAACAAACTTTTAAACTTTTTTTTAAACAATTAAATTAGTCAAGTGCACTTTCATAATTTTTTATACAGGTCTTGAATTATTTTCTTTAAAGGTATAAAATTATTAATTTTATAAATTTCAAGTGACATGGCATAAGATATAATAATAATAAGAAGATAACCAGATATTTATATATATTACACCGAAATATTTACATATTTTTGCAGTTTTAAAGTATATGTTGACATATTTTCAAAAAATGATAGTATTATCTTAGACTTCAATATAATTAGCAACAACATTTACGCCATCTATCGGAGAATGGCGATATTACTATGAAATTTGTTATCGTGCAAGCGCAACTCACTGAAGGTAAACGGAACTTTGCTCAGATGGCGTTATACACTCCTTTAAAAATAAGAATAAAGCGCCATCTATATTTCATTGCTATTATAAAAATTTTAATATAAGTGAAAAAATTATCCAAAAATATTCGGTTCGATTATTTTTGATATTTATATATTTTAAAGTATTTAGCGAGCTCCAAAAATATTTTAGTAACTTATTCATCAGTCATTAATTTTAATACCTTCCTTTTTTAAATATTTCGTATAATATTTTTATAAAAAATTTCGCAGTTTCGCAATGGGTCAGCCAAATAAAAGTTATTTTATAGGTAAGTATGTATCAAATAATAAAAATGTTAGAATACTAATATGAATGTATTGTTAACAAGTGAGTCACGTTTTTTATTCGAATGTCAATTGCGACTACTTGATATCTATAATAGGCACAATTGAAACAACACAAATGAACAAATTATAGTGACTATGGAATAATTGTAAATACAATAAAATTCATTACAATTATTTAGAACTTCATGAATTCATAAATAAAATTAAATAAAACATACTCCTCGTTCCCTTTTAAATTAACTTAGATGGATTTTATTTTGCTATAATAATATATATATATATATATAATAATATATATAAAAATTCTATAATAATATAGAATTTTTTTTTTTATATTAGATACCTTCAAATAAATTGTATACTAAACTAGGTATTGTTTCAAAAGATACTGCCAATAAACTTTAACCTTGTAGCCAGGAATCATTACAAATGCTCGCTTATCGCAATTAATGTCTTTTAAGAGAAATATTTATATGTGAATATTCTATTTATTAATATATAGATGTGATATTGTATTAAAAAAAACAATGAGATTATAGAACATCGAATTCAAAAGCGTATATAATTATAAATCGTGGACGAAACAGTATCGATACGAGAATCTTTATCCTATATATTATAAATTATGTAACTTTGTAACGATATTTAGTTACATTGTGTTACAACTAGATGATCCATTGTCTAGTTATATGAAATATTTTAACATTAACATCACTACGTGGCTAGATCATTCGCTTTACCTCCACCACGATCAATCACATACCCACCTGTTGTGTATACTTTTTATTGCAATTTATGAAGAAAATAAGTTCTTTTTATCGTGATAATTGCATGGGTTTATTAAGGAGATTTTACTTACAGCAAAATTTGACACGAGAAATTAAAAAAAAAACAATCACACACACAATCACAAACACAAATATATCTGTTCAAAGCTAAAGTCCTGGGGGGCTCCCCAGAAAATATCTCTAGATACGCTAATAGATAAATGACTGTCCAAACGCTAAATAAGAAATTTATTTTCGTTAACTTATTTTTAAGCAAATGTTTAACATATATATTATGTATGTAATTTATTATGTATTTCCTTTTACTATGTACACAAACTGCAGTCTGACAATACCGAGTTTCCCTTGTTTTGTACACTTTTCTTCCGTTTGTTATATTATGTCATTTACAACATTTTCGATGCATTACAGTAGTAGTAAAATATACTTTAGTTGTTTATAAATTTTAATGTAGAACATAATTACAATATAAATAGCGTAAAGAATAATTTAAAATTGACCACTTTATATTTTTGAAAGAGAATATGGAGCTTGTCATCTTTGTATTATCTATCTGATAAAGTGCATTCGAATATAATACAATGAACAGAAATTTAGCAATGTCACAAGAATCCGATAAAAAGGAGATATATGTCTACATTGTATATACTTTTATAAATAAAACATTACCATAAAAACAGTTCGAGGGGCGTAAAAACAAAAATGCGCAAGTATCTTTTTGTACTTTCTATTTAGTATTTGTATCTAATTGAAACAAAAAGTTTTTTTTTAATTTCACAACACTTGCTTATTTTGTTTCTTTTTTACCTTTTTACTTTGTTTTTACTCAATTTATGTACAATAAAGCCTGTATTAAATTTTAATACATTTTAATGTGTATCACCTATTTTGAAAAAATATAAAACATGAATATCTTGACAACTTGAGTGTCATATATGACATGCTTTAAATCTTAATCATGCACTATGTAAAATCATGATCAATCTTGATATAAAATAAAGCTAAATTTATTTGACAGTACATTATCCTTCATTTTTATATATGTTTTGAATAATATATATTGACAATAATATACAACTATACTAATATTTATCGGTATAACAAATATCAGTTTATACTGACAAATATATGAGACCTTAAAGCAACGAACAATCAACTTTTATTAATCGTATCAAATCGTCTAAACGTTTGGGGAGACAATAAGAAAAGTAACAAAGTCTTGTATTAAGTCAAATACAGCGATATCGACATTAAAACGGATAAGGTTGATTAAGAAATTGGATATAAATGTACAGAAAACTTGCCTGATAACTTGACTTAAGTTATATTATTTTAAACGACTTCTCGGTTGAACTTTACTTTTAAAGTTCCATACATTTTTAAGGAACACTTATAAGATCACTTTGTTGTCCGTCCGTGTGTCTGTCTGAAATTGAAACCATCTCCACCACCCATGATTTCCTGGTAAAAACTGTATTTCTATATTTACTTACGAAAAAGATATGGCCGTTTATATTATAAAACCGCATATTTCGACACTATCAACGGTACTAAAATCCATAGGGTACTTCCGGTTGACCTACAATTATAAAATTTTGTAGTTCAGCAAAATATCTGAAAACTATACATTTGTGGTTAAATCTTAAAATAATAACAGTCTTAAAAAGGGGTAAACTTTGGTATTAAAAGCCGTTAGTTGAAGTGAGGTATCAAACGAAAGGCTAAGCTAAACTTGAATTTCAGAAAAAGCTCAAGAACTCCATTTTTTGCGTCTAACCTTCGGTGAGAGAGCCTGACTCGCCTTTGTCCGTTTTGTTAATAATAATATATTAGGTAAAAGTTAATCAATTAAGCCATGAGTCATTAATAAAGAAATAGCTAGCAAACAAATAGTATAGCTTCTAAAACAATAAACTTGTAGTTATATAAATACTCTCCATAAAATATCTTAAAATATCGGGTTACCAATTTGAAGCAACGAAATTAGTGTACAGGGTTTTAAGAGCGCCAGGTGAACTGACGGCATAATAAAGTATTTGGTTACACGTGGAAATGTTTATAAGAGTTAAACAGTGAGAAAATGCAAAACATCACAAAATGTGGTTTGTAATTATTGCCATTTAGCATTGTTCTCAAAATTTATACTCCATAAATAATATATACATTTAGAGACTATTAAAATTATAAAATAGTAGTATATTAGTTATTCTTTTTGACATGGATGGTCACAAACCAAAGATCTTTTAAGCACTTCCGAAGTGCGTTCCTAAATATATAGACAAGAAAGTCAAATTTTGGTTCTACGGAGTTGCCATCTTTTCACATTGTAGAGCAGCTCTACTAGCGTTTGTGGTTGATAGATCTATCTGGATAACTACTATTATGTGAATTGTACGTTATTGCATAAAAATAACTTTAGGGAAAGATACCGTATCGATTAGATCATCCGAATGACATTCAAGAGCAAAATTACTACTTGAGCAGTTTTCCTGTACAATGAAGTCTTGTATAAAGACGATTTTAAGTAAATTATACATATTTTAAATTAGTACTTTTGGTACTTAGAATGATTTCTTTAGGTACCCTTTTCCATTTGGGATCTAAATCAGTGTTTCCCAACGTGGGGCCCACGCCCCTCTGGGGGGCAATTTAATAGTTAAGGGGGGCTATTCAAAAATGAACTCGGTACAACTTTAACCTTTCCTTCGGCTTCGGCCTATTATCTGGTCTCGTCGGTCATCGTTGCCAAATTTAAACAAAAAAAGGGAAATTCTTAAATAATTGCCGTAAATAATTATTAGATATTAAAAAATGACAAGTATTTGATTTCATTTTTATAATATGGGGCATTAAAAGTTTTGGTGGGACATGGCACAAAAAAGATTGGGAAACACTGATCTAAATCATATATTCCAGTCCTTAAAATCTATAATATATGTTTCTTATAAAAAAAATCAGTAGGAGTAGTCGGAGAGTACAGTGTCTTTTCTGACATGAACGAAAGAGTTAGCTGATTCATATTTTATTACAATTTTTTTCATTGAGTTAAATTATTTTTTTGATAATAAATTTAATGCATAAACACATTATTTGTACCAATAACAACAATTTAAAATGTTCAAAGTCCACTAAATTATAAAACTATGTTTAATTTTCTGTTTTGATAGCGGAATAAATTAAAAAGATTTTTTTATTTATTTCGCTATCAAAACAGAAAATTAAGCTTAAAAAATAATAAATTAAAAAGAATTAATTAAAAATAATTGTAACATAAAATAAAGTAGTATCGATGAAAAGTTTAGAATAGAAAGCATATTATGTAGAGCCTGTTAAGCCGACAGTGTCCTAATGTGGACCGAGGATTTCTTAACTAAGGAGATCGTCAACTTTTTTACTTAAAATACTATGAACGCAAAGGTATGCTACAACTAGTCACAGGTACAATTTTTTTTCGTACCTTCGTGAGGCTATCATTTTGTGTTTTCATTACAATTATTATCAATAACCTTGTTTATTAAGGCGTTTCTAGTTGAGTCAAAAACTAAATTAAAATAACGGTAAGATAAGCGAAATAAACCAATGCCATAATCTATACCATCATACGTAACAAGTTCAAATATATATGTACAAGATCAAATAGTATTGCTATGTCTCTATCCAACTTTTATAAATAATTATTAGCATACTTAGCAAAACCATAAGTTATCATAAAGCAACTGAGTAGAGTGCAATTATTTCTAAAAATAAGATATTTTAGACAGAGTAGGCAGAGGAAACCCAGTGTGGAGACACTCTGTTCCCATTAAGACACTACCATCCTTGAGATATTGCGTGTTGAGTGGCAAAACTCAATGCCGCTCATACATATTAGAATAAAGTTAAAAAATTAAATTAGCTTCACGCTATATCCCGCACACAGCAGGGTAGGCAGAGGGAACCTAGTGTTAAGACACTCCGTTCTCCACTTTTTGCCGAATTTTGGAGGCATTGCGTGTTGAGTGGCAGAACTCAACGCCGCGCTTTTGCCTCGACACCAGAGCGAAGAAATGAAAATATAAATTTAAGTAAATATTTCATCTCCTCGAGTGGGGATCGAACCCACAACCAGTCGTTTTTACAGTCACACTTCGTGCCGCTGCGCTACGACTGGCCTCATACATATTAGTATACATAAATTATAATTTAATCTAACATACAGTGAATTCACAGCTATATATCTTGATGTTTACTATCTCGCGAAGGTCTTAAAGAGATTAAGAGATAATAATACTAACAATGCCTATATTGATATTTATTTTATCATTAATTAGTCATTGTATTGTAAACAGCTCACCCAAATGAAAACATACCCATTGCTATAATATTACTAATGAAATCACAACATACTATATATATATATATATATATATATATATATATATATATATATATATATATATATATGTATGTATGTATATATAGATTAGAGGCCAGTCGTGGCGCAGTGGTACAAAGTGCGACTGTAAAACCGACTGGTTGTGGGTTCGATCCCCACTCGAAGAGATGAAATATTTACTTAAATTTATATTTTCATTTCTTCGCTCTGGTGTCGAGGCAAAGCGCGGCGTTGAGTTCTGCCACTCTACACGCAATGCCTCCAAAATTCGGCAGAAAGTGGGGAACGGAGTGTCTTAACACTAGGTTCCCTCTGTCTACCCTGCTGTGTGCGGGATATAGCGTGAAGCTGTATATATATATATATATACTTGCGTTGCGTATGAAAAACATATGACAGTCAATTGTTGCAAAAAAAAAGTATAATAAATCTTAGGAAATATATTGACATCATAAACATCGTTTGTGATAACGCCAACATATATAGTGACCATGACATGTTGTCTAGATTCGTCGTTATAGGCGACAACATACACGTAAAATAAATGTTTGTAAAAACGGGACGTCTGGTCGTCGTCGACGTTCCTTTTTCGCTTATGTGTCCCGGTGTCCCGAAATATTTTACCGGGACGTACAAATGTCCTCTTTTGGACGGAAAGTAAATTTCGTCGGTTGAAAAAAGTTTTTCTGCGAATATCGCGATACAATAGAAAAGTTACAGAATAATGGAATATTTTAATTTTAAGTATTTATTAAAGTGTCAATTACACATTAAAAAAGCGAAAACTATCCTATAAAAAACACTAACACGACCCCAAAAAAAAAACGAAACCCTAAAAGAACGAAAACACACCTCTTAAAAATCGAAAGCCACCAAAAAATGTGCCGGTTTTGAGCCGAACGAAGAATGGTCTGGTCAGGCTTTCAATCTTTTATGCATTCTACCGAAGCGGCGCGACGTATAGTTTTGTCTATCTATAGATATAAAAACATCAGATATTTTTCCCTAGTTCTTCTACCAAAATCAGATAAATAGTTGCTATCCGATAAAGAGCTACTGTGGAAATCAATATTTTACATGAATTATACATATAATCGGATGCAAATTAAAAATAATATATAAATCTATACATTAGGTTCAACTTGAGTAAATAGATGAAATGTACTGCTTTACTGTTTGCGTCTGCTATATTATATAAAATACCGTGATGAAATTATATAAAATAGTTGTAACATGTATATTAGAAGTCTGATCAAGGTCTTGGTAGAATTCTAGCTTTACTAGTGTTAAAAAAAATATTTTAAACAAGAACAAACTTTATGGCAGTCATCTGAGCATTTAACCTTCAACCACTTAGAATTATTATGATAAAACTTTTAGCATGTTCATAAGGGTTCCGTTCCGTACCTTTTAAGGAAAAAAGGAACCCATATAAGATTACTTTGTGGTTTGTCCGTCTGTCTGTCTGTCTGTCAAAAGCTTTTATCTCAAAAACGCTTGGAGATATCGAGTTGAAATTCAAACCATATACACAGATCAACGGCCCCATGATTACCTAAACAAATCGTCTTTCTATATTCTACATTTACTTTAAAAAAGATATGGCCGTTTATATCGCAAAAAATGTGACGCTAAATCAAAATTAATAGGTTGCTTCCGGTTGGTCTAGAATTATGAAATTTGGCAGCTAGCATCTACTGGTAGTACTAGTTCGGGGAAAAATCTCAAAACTATACAATCCTGAAAAATAATAGCCCTACACGGGGGCAAAATTTATTAATAAAGAAGATGAAAGTTCTCTGGTTAAGCCAAGCTTGAATTTCAGATAAAGCTCAAGGCCCCCAATTTTTATACAGAACCCGCGGTGTCGAGCCCCACTAGCGCTTGTCCTGTCCTGTCCTTGTCATTTTTTATATAAAATTGAATAGCATTTGAGCTATGTACCGTTAGATTTGTATTATCTGCCTAGATATTGATCACTTATCAAAATGTATACTACATTTTGATAAGTGATCAATAAAAATAACTATACCAGTAATAAAAAATATTGTCTTAACCGATAAATATTGGTAGCCGAATAGTGGCATTAAGTTTGGGCAAATCTAACAACTTCTTAAGAGATGTCGGAATTTTTGGGCATAAGCGTATATCGGGAGGTCAGCCCAGAAGATTCATTTCTACAATACAAAATATTGTTAATATGAAAGTGACTTTTTTATTTGTAACACTTAAACTATTCAACTCATCCAATTCAAATTTTGTTCACAAACTCGTATTTTTAAAAGTACATAGAGTTATCAGTCAAGGACAGAGGATACTTGAAAAAAAACAATACCTAGTACTAAAAAGAGCAAACTAACCGCAAGTAAAACCTAATATGGTGTTTTATTTTATAGTTATTAACTATTAGATTTAAAAGAATTTGAAAATACAAATCCCATTGAAAACGGTATTAAGATCCGTTGCTTGCGTTAAAGCGTTTAAGGTAGCTTTATTATGTAGAGACTTTCGGTTTTTCTACATATATAAATCGTCATTTATAGTTTATAAAAAAATAGTTTAGTTCTGTTTTTTTATATTACCGCTCTAAGACGGCGTCCACCTCGACGCAAAATGCAACAACAGACAACGAACGAGCCGGTGATTGGTGTTTACATAGGATTTGGGAATATCAGGAAATAGAATTGTCCTTAATCTGCCAGAATTTCTACTGGACGCATCGTTGTCTGTCTGGCTAAGTTAGTAAGTGCTACTCTGGCGATCAGCACACGATCAAAATTAAATCTCGATAAAAAATTGTTGATACAAATGTGAATATGTCGATACGTAACGTAGTATCGGGTAGATAAGGCACGGATGCCAATGTTCAGCGTTGGCACTTTTAACAGAAAACAGTGATATGACGACGATGACGAATACCTACTTCTGTGAAGTCATAACAATTATCGTCATTATTTAACTTCGCTTTTGTCGAATTTTATCACTTCCAATATAATATATAAGTAGTAGTTTAGGATTGGACCAGGGGCACAAGGGAGTGACTGTAAGA
Source organism: Heliconius charithonia (assembly GCA_030704555.1). Classification (NCBI taxonomy): domain Eukaryota; kingdom Metazoa; phylum Arthropoda; class Insecta; order Lepidoptera; family Nymphalidae; genus Heliconius; species Heliconius charithonia. The sequence goes on along the minus strand of CM060827.1, from coordinate 12,117,351 downwards.
GTAGGTTCGATGCCCATTCCAGGAAATAAAATATTTGTTTAATTTATATTTCCATTTCGTTACCCTGGTGTCGAGGCGTCAGGGCGGCGTTGAGTTCCGCCACTCAACACGTAAATGTGCCTCGAAAATTTGGTGGAAAGTGGGGATTGGAGTGACTTAACACTAGGTTTCCACTGCCTACCCTGTCGTGTGCTGGATAGGGCGTGCAGTTGATTTAATTTGATTTAATTTTTATATTGTTAAAAATATTTCTACAGTGGTCTTACAATAAATAAAATAACATTGAGCGCTGGTCATAAGTATTGATCATGGTCGATCTTATATCTTGTAGGCGAACTTGATGGCTTAATTTGTACACTTATATATAATTTACATAAGTTTAAAACATTTATTATAAATTATTTTTATACATTTAAGATTTTCCTTAAAAATTAAAATTGATATATTAAAACTATTTTTAACGCAGTAAAATTTAAATCAATTTCGTAAATTTAACCCGCAAAGACGAGAAAGTTCACACAAATATGTCATAATATTTTGTTCGTCACCTGTTAATAGGTACCTAGTCTGCAACAGCTCACTTCTAACATTATGTAACAATTTCGTGTCATTCTTTCAAAACTCGTTATCTTTATGTAGGGTACTTTGATTGTTTTATTCTTACTGTCATAATATCATTCACGTCTATCATATAAATGATGGAGTGATAGTCAGCTTGTAATCACTATACTATTATCATTTTTCCTAAAGTTTAGAGCGTGTATACTACTTAAGAACCTTTTCACTGAGCACGTTTCTCCCAAGCCGCGAATTTCTATTGTCGCTGTAATGGCCAATAGGGCTAACAACATTAACCTCATGTTCTAGAAAAAAAGTGCGCGTTTCTCTTGTGTTAAACACAGGTTATATAGCCATATAAAAAGACGGATCTACTATCACGATAATAGTCATACTCATACATACATAATCCTGTGGACACCGTCATAGAGATACAGTGCTACCAACCCTGCTGTTTTAACCCTTTTGCCTTGGTAGTCCCTATTTACTGTTCTAGGACGTAGGTATATCTCCACTTTTTTGACGTGCCTAAAAATAATTATCATTGTAGGTCAACGGGAATTCTGCTCATTAAAGTTGACGAATATGTATATGTATGCACTCATTTCATACAAAAGGAAATAAAAATATGATTTTCTATTCTTAATTTTTTTTTCTTCGTTTGCATCGTAAGTTCTCGTACAAAATGAAGCAGAAAACAAGAATCGCTCGTATTTTTTAGACTGCGTTGACTTTACATTTTCTCGGCTCCAAGAGGCCCTAGATCTGGTTGTTTGATTTTTATTACAGCTTAACATGACCACATGATCTTGAGAAAAACAGTCTTGACAGACATAGAAGCAGTCGAACAGCAAAGTGATCTTACAACGGTTACGCAAATTTGAAAATTGAGAACGTTAATAATTTTAATAAAATTAATAATATTTTGGTTAGATCTTTTCATTGTATCTTTATTCTTATTACAAATCTAAAAGTAGTTGTATAATTATGTTGCAGACTGTTTTTTTTAAAGTCCTATTAGCTTTTTTTGCAGACATATTAAATACACTTTGTATATAAATAATAAAATATTACGGTTATATTAATTCATAATTTACTAATAATAATGTACTATTCACTAAATACTAGTTAAATTAACCTTTTTGCTTACCATAATATAATAAAAGAAAATAACAAAATGTATTTTTAACATTAACTGGTTATTGAAACATAAATGTTCATACCTACAGGTACCCCTTCAGATTTATATATACTTCAAAGCAGAAAAGGTAATAGGTATTTTATAAAAAGGGTTTAACTTATTAAACATAATAAACATATAAAATATTATATATACGCTAACAAACTAAATAGATTTCATATTTTCCTGTTAGAAAATGTAGCGAAATTTAATTTCTCGACATAATTGTTACCCGTCGCTCTAATAAAAAATATAAATATATAGGTACTTTTCAGCATATAAATTGTTCAGGTGTTGTAAAGTATTAAAATCGATTTAAAAAGCATCGTTTTCAAAATAATATAAGTATAAGAAATAAGAGTGTGAGTCAAAAAATACGCATAGAGTACACACAATGAAACAGTAAATATTATCCTTTCGTAGTAAATTAAAAAATTAAATTAAATTAGCTTCACGCTATATCCCGCACACAGCAGGGTAGGCAGAGGGAACCTAATGTTAAGACACTTCGTTCCCCACTTTCTGCCGAATTTTGGAGGCATTGCGTGTTGAGTGGCAGAACTCAACGCCGCGCTTTGCCTCGACACCAGAGCGAAGAAATGGAAATATAAATTTAAGTAAATATTTCATCTCCTCGAGTAGGGATCGAACCCACAACCAGTCGGTTTTACAGTCACACTTTGTACCACTGCGCCACGACTGGCCTCATCCTTTCGTAGTACGAGATTGTATTTTCGTAGTTCGTGTTTAATTGGCAAGATCACAATACAATATGCATCATTTTGATTGAGTCACTCTCCTTACACAGTAGTTCACGTGAATTAAGGACAGCTACAATATTTTAATAAACTTATGCGATCAATAAAAATGTTTATAAATGTGTGTAAAACGTATCTCTTAACTTTATACTCTATATATTATTTCTCTTATAGCAGTATTAGTGTAGTAGGATTTTGTTTTACAACGTTATTTTTAAAAGTTTATCATGTCTAGAATCAGTATGGCGGCACTGAGGAACTTTTCTTTAAGAAGTCCAAGGTTATTGACTACACAGAGGACATAAACGCCTTAGTAAACTTCTAAGGAAAAGTTCCATATGTAGAAGATTTAACAATTATAAATTATTATAGCTAAAGTTTAATCTTAAATTACCGCCGTTTACTTATTTGCCGTCGTGGCGCAGTGGTAGTGCTTAGTTGTAAATACAATGCTTCAATTCTTCACTCTCTCTCGTCACTGTCTTGCCGAAAATTCGGCGAAGTGTGGTTTGAAATCATCTTAAGACTAGGTTTTGTCTGCTTACTCAGATAAGCGAGAAAATGCATACTTATCAAAAATAGTTCGTTTGCTGTGCTACGACATATTTTTAAAAAATCTAAATTTTTTTTTTTATAATATAGAGCGATTAATGGTATGACGATGCTTATAAATTGAATCTCACTCAAGGTCGAGAATAGGTTTTTCTTTTGTACATAAAATATTTTTATTTTCTTAGACAATTTAAAAAAACATTTCACATATATTTTTTGCATTTGAATCTACTACTCAATACAATGTCTATATACTACGGACAAACATAAGAGTTGAGAAATGAGTAGAAAATCGTTTGGCACGCCCGAAACGCCATAAACAAAGACCTGACCTGAAATAAGACGTTTTCACAAATTGTATCAACAACATGTACGTATACAAAAAAAATACTTTCTGTCAAATTAAGTTTACCCACTACTAAGAACGTAGAACATTTGTTTAATATTACCCCAATTGTAACTAAATTATGCCATTAAAATTAACGTACCTTTATATCTATGTACCTTTAAAACAATTTTATTGCGAACCGTGACATAATTTCAATAAAACCTTGAATCGTTGCAATAAAAATTAAATAATAAAAAATGAGTATAATATAACGAGACGAGTTCGTTTTTTGTGTTAATTTTTGTAGCTATAAAGTTTTAAAATTACTGCACAATTTATATATATATATTATACTTTATAGTGCTTATGCATTAGGTTAGGACACTTTTTTAAACGTTTTTATTTTTCATGTTTTTATTCACTCGTTTTCCATAAACTGCAGATCATGCAGAGAACTTAGATTTGGGTTTGTTCTTTAATTGTATATAATTCACGAGTAATAACGTTATTACTTTGATTAAATAAACACATTTATTCAGCCAAATTAGTACCTAATACCAAAATTACGTTTACGGACAAGTTTTATTGAATTGAAAAAGTAGACCAAGGTCACAGAGACAAAGAGATTCGGCCAAAAACTACTGCTATTTATTTACAAATCAAGAAGATAATTCAACTATTTTTGTCTGGGCCATTGTCAAATGTTTTATTGTAATATTAACATTTTATATACAGTAATATGTACGTTCCAACATAATAAGGCATATCTACATACATATGTATAGCTTACTTTAGTATCATTTTAATGCTTATAGCGGATTATTAAATAAGTATCAATTACATTTGCAGTAGTTTTTAAAATTAAATAGATACCATATTATATTAGAGCTTTTGGATAACTGGTTTTTGGACGTTTTTATTTTCATGGTTGCGCCTGCTTTATTGAAATGAAGATATTAAAACTTGGGAGTTACAGACATTAGGAAAAAAAATTGATTTAGTTCGGAAACGTCACAATGCGTATTCCATGCGAATTTTTAAAGTATAATACAAAACAGCAAAAGATAAATGTCTTAACTACCTCTTGGGGTTTCTGCGGCTCGCTGCCCCAGATGTCTCTCCAGTTTATGAGATGATGAAGGTGATTCTTATAATTGTGATGGCGGCCATCGCGTTTCTTGCGGTAGTCAGTGGGTGAAGGTGGTGCAGTGAGCGACTGTCGCCGTCCACTGCCCATTGCCATCACAATAGGAGGTTGTTGTAAATTAAGTAGCCTTTCTGTTTCTGGTTCGTCAGATGACATACTGTCCGTAAGCAATCGAGCGGATCTCGATGCTTCTTTGTTTAAACTATATTGAGACTCCTTTCTCTTCATTTTGTTTAGTGTACAACACCTATGAAACAAAATGTTATTACGAACGCGTCGTACAGAACAACATTTCGCGAAGTTTTGATAAGCGCGGTTTGACAACCGAGTGGCGGGCGTCTGGCGCGGACGACGCCAGATACGAACTGCGGATCGAGACGACGTTAGCGAAAACACGTGTGTGAAAGAGATTGAATACTAAATCACAGGACAATCGTTTACGTTTTTCTTAAAAAAATAATGATATTTTTCAAATATTATAATTATTTCTTTATATAAAGATATTTATGATATGATAAATATGTCATATTACAAAAAAAGAGCCACACTTATTGCTATAGTTTTTTTTAAATACCAATATAGATAATTTAGATTTCTCATATCCCACTAAAAATAATAGAACAAGATGAAAAAAATTGTTTTTATCATAATGAACCCAAATATCTTATATTATAAAAAATGCTTAACTAAACAATTTGTCAATTCATATTACTTATTAATTTTATGGGCTGTCTTTGGCCTATCAATCAAACCATATTTACTATTTAATAAATTACTATTTCTGTTAAATAATATTTAAGAAGTATGAATATTCTTACAGTTATTATGCAATATATTTTATACTATACCACCCCTCTACAAAATGTGAGTGGCTTACTCACATTTTGTAGAAGTTTAAGAAAATTAAACAACAGAACAGATGTAAAGCATAACATAAAGAAGTAATAATCATAAAAGTAAAAGTAACTAAATTATATATAATTGAATTATGAGTTGTCTGTCAATTTTTATTTCCTCACTCTGGTTTAATATGGATCAGTATTAGGCACCCTAGAGCCAAATGCTGTCTTTAATTGAAAAGGAGAGTAAAGAGTGTCTAAATACTTTGATCTGTTTGTGTAATATGCCGTGTAACATATGTACAGCAAATTTAATAGATATAGTGTAAAAGTAAAAACAATAATTAAAGATAAAATATTTGAGTATTAACATGATATTAACACTGTTGTTATGATACTGTGTCAAGTTACAAATATTGTAAATAGAAAATAGCTATTTAAGATTTTTTTTTGTAAAAATCTTTCCTTCTTCTCATATAATCAAATATAAAATACGAGAAAATACTGTACGGGGTTATCGACTCATACTTACTTGAACTCTATCTTCTTAAGATCGTTGCTGGATGCTATCAAACTCCAGCTCTACATGACATATATTTCACTAACACTAAACGTTAGTTCACACTACACATGGTAATTATTTACCATTATTTTTATGTGACAAAAGCGACCAACTCTATAAATTATAATAAAATAACAGATTAGCTCTGTTAATGCACAAATAACATTTAAAAGTCAATGTCAACTAAAAATGATTCGTACATGACATTGACATATCTATATTTTTATGTAAAATTTGTCACAACACCAACATAGCCAAAAATAAATAGTTATTATCTCCTCGTTATATTAAAATATTTAACACTGTAACTTGATTTTTTATAAAAATCTTTTTAGTTCTTTTTATATTGACTTATAAAAAAATACTTCTTTAAACAAATATTTTAACAATTAAAGAATTTTTAAACATTTTTTAAAGTGTTATTCCACACTTAGGAAAGAAAAATACTTATTTAGAAAACGTATAAAAATTTGAACGCAGCGGGACTCGAACCCGCGCCTCCTGAAAACCAACCAGAACGCATGGCTTAGTGGTCAGAGCGCCTGGTCGGTTTCCAGGAGGCGCGGGTTCGAGTCCCGCTGCGTTCAAATTTTTATACGTTTTCTAAATAATTAAAGAATTGTTTAAAGAAGTAAAGTATCGACTACACTGTATTGAGGGCAAAAGTATCGTTATCGAAAGGCAATGCACTCGATACCACAAAGTATCGATACTTCTATCGTGTCGCTACTCTCATCATATGGTTTTCACCCTTTGGGTATGTGTTCTGTGGTTTTCACAGGCAGCACTAAGAACTTGTCAGTGTCAATTTTAGTTATAAGTGTAACGAATGTCTCTGGAGTTTGGATATCATCATCAGTAAAAAATTGCTAAGTTAAATATCACCGTTAAAACTCCGAAGAAATACATTTTACTAATGTTTATGTCATATTCTATACAATATATCTTTATTTAAAACCTATAAGACTTGTGCTTTATTTGTAAACCATTAACTAAATTATACTTTATAGAATTTTAAGCCGGTTAAATTAATAAATAAGTGGTACATCATGGCATGTGATATTATGGTATTATTATAAATAAATAAATAAATAAATTACTTAAATTATTATTTTGTTATTTCATCAGATTCAATAATAATCATCATTCAATTTCGTTTCAGACTCAATTTTATTCTTGCTTGAATTTACCACTTCAAGAAAGAATTTTGGAATTGACTAGGCTTATTGATAGAGCTAGTCCCAATAAAGATTTGCAAGCAATATTTCCTCAGCTTGTAAGTAATATTTTTGCACCCTACACGCAAAATGGATGGAACCTAAGACAAGTAACATTTGAAACAAACAGATATGAATATCAGACTTTACTGAGTTTTTTAGAACCACTCGGACCGATGTTTCGTCTTTGCTATAAACTATTATCTGATACACAACTGAAGTACAATCTTCCATTAAACACCCTTCCTGTGAGTAGTATTTTAGTACATTTATAATTATAATAAGTTGGTATCATATAAAAGTGTGCCACTATAAGTAATAATAAAATCACAATTCCAGATAGACCTACAGATAACCCTTGAAAGAGGGAGATGTCCACAGTTTTATGCAGATCTGCTAGCTACAGACTCCCAATCAATGAATGTAGTGGCTCTTGCTTTGAGTATCCTTTTTAAGCTATATTTTGATTCCTTTATTTCAAAACTTTTAAAGAGTGTTAAAGTATATAACTTTAAATATTCTTTAAATATATAACTATAAAATAAATTAAACTAATTTTGCTGCTGTCAATAATTTTGAAAATAAAATAAATTATTTTATTTAAAAAAAACTCATATATTTTTCTGGGATTTAAGTAAAATTTGAGACTATTTTGTAATTTGACATGTATTTTTTTAATTTCTCTACATATAGTAACAGATCCTTTTGATTATTATATATTTCACTTTGCATTGTACTTAGTGAATAATAATCAAAATAAAGCCTTATGGGAGAATTGGAATAGTGTATATTTTGCATTAGCTTGTGACTATCTGTTGAATTTTTTACCATCGGATCCAAATATTCCCGTTTTACCACATATCCCACATTACACTGGAAAGGTACCAATGGCTGCACCTCTTCAAACAGCAAATAGGTAATTAGCAAATAAGTTTTTGCTCAGCATTTCAAGTTAAACACAGAGAATTCAGATTTAACACACAATTCTATACTTTTTATCCATATTTGAGGCAATGGAAAGATTATAATATGAAAATCATTTATCCCAAGTGAGGATCACCTAACCATTGCATTGTCAGACTGTTTCACTGCATCACCATGGCTTCAAAGCCAGCCATATACTTTAACATAAAAATAAAGTGTTTGGCTTTTCTGTATATTTTTATTATTATTTGATTTAATTAAGAGTTGTGTATCTATATTTTTATATGTATAATAATTTTTATTAGATGAAACTGCCCCTAATCATACTGTAGCAGGTAAGATGTGTATGTGTAAAAAAATTTTTTTTCTTCAGACCTCTGTATTCTCCATCGTTATTATTAATACCAGATTTATCTGGTATGAGCAACCAGCATACCACTTCTCAAACTCAGTCTAGAAATGAAGTTTGGAGATCAGAAACACTGTTACAAGTTTTTATTGACTTGTGGATGAGTGTTGAACAATTTAGCAACCGAAGCCTTGAGGTATGGTATGGTATATATTGAATGTTAATATATATTTAATAATTAGTTTTCAAAAATCAGAATGTAACCAAACTTTCATCAAACTGCACTAGAAATATATTCTTTCCAATAAAAAAAGAATTATTCAAATTGGTTGATGTGATATTAAGTTATTTGTCCATTTGTTGGAAACATACTAAATGCAAATTTAAGACATGTAATTTTTCAAGTGGATAACATTAAATATTTATCTTCTCAAGTAGGGATCGAACCCACAACCAGTCGGTTTTACAGTCACACTTTGTACCACTGCGCCACGACTGGCTTCAGATTAATATATGTATACCTTTTTTTTATACCTTATAACTGATAATACATAAAGTATTGTTAAGCCATGGTTTCCCTCTGATGCTACTTACTTTAAGGACAAACAATAGCTTATATGATAAAACGGTTAGTTAACTTAATTATATATTTTTAGATGTATGAACGAAACTACTCCTCAGCAAATTCAAGTTCTGAAAGAGTTAGAATAGTGCGAGTTTTAGTGAAGCATATTCATTCATTCTCTGCAAAATACAATTCTGACCCTGCTATTAGATCATCTGCATTACGAAAGTATGCAAGACAAATCATGTGTTCCAGAGCCTATCATTATATTAAACACTTAGTGATGACTTGGCCATTAGATGCATCATTTAGGCTTGTAATGGAGTTGTGGCTTAGTCTTATTCAACCCTGGCGGTATACTAACAGCAGTATAAATCAAGATAGGTAATTATTTTAACCATAATATGTTAACTAGTAGTTCAATAAAGTGCATTTATTTTTTTATTTATAGTTGGATATAGTATGGTAGGCAGAGGAGACCTAGTGTCAATGTTTCGAGATGTCGTGTGTTGAATCAGAATAAGGAAAACAAAAATATTTTAATCTCCAAGTCAGAATTGAAACTACAAGAGTCACACAGACAATCAGAAGCTATTTATTTATATTCTTCATTTTATATCACTTGTTTACTTCAATTATTACGTATGTTAAACAGATTTCCTGCTAGTAACCAAGAAGAGGGTAACAGTGGTGCGTTGGATGCAAGCTACACTCAATTCATTGCTGAGAACTTTCCTTCTTACACTTGCATCTTTCAATTAATCTTGCCGAGGTTTATGAGATTGGACTTGTCGGCATACAAAAACGCAGTTATGTTATTTCGACTAGGCAAAGTAAGCACTCTTACATTTATATTTTAGAATTTTAATAAGATATACTAATTGGTGTGTGAGTTGTGTACATAAATAAATCTTCAACCTTTTCTTAAAACTTCAACCATTTCCTAATAATTTAAACATAATTAATTAATCAAATAGACCAATCAGACCAATCACCAATCATCTTTCCCGAAATTTATTGCAAAACACTATCTAACAAAATAATAGTCTCTAAAATAAATATTGCCTTCCTGAAGATAAGAAAAAGTCAAGTAAAAATAGACACCAATATAATTTTCACATGCCGCCTATGGAACCATCCTGTATGACAAACGAGTTTCTAATACAATAGGAGCACACCAGAAAGTACAAACACTTATAATCTTGTGCTTTATGGCATGTACACCCATGTGATGCTTCTGCTTTTATGGCATAAAAAGGAAAAAAAGGGATTTTTGGCAAAATTTTGTGACAAGACCCTCAGGTCATTTTCAGCTAAAATATGGCAGTGTCGCATCAATTCTTCTCCTCTTTCTATTTCCTTAATTTTTTTAGGTATTTTCTCAACAACACCTGGTGCCAATTTTGCTTAACTTAGAAAAAGCGATAAGGGATAACATATCCGGATTACAAACTCTTGACAACAGTTATAACAACTCTAACTTGGACCAAAGGTAATTTGAAGCCTACATTAAGTTACTTGTATTTCCTGAGTAATAAATAACCAAAATAATAATTTTAATGTGCTATTTATAAAACAATTAAATATATAAATTGTGTTTTTCCTATAAAACTGTGTATTTCCTATTTCTGTTAACAAGACACAATGCAAGGTTAAGTTCGCAATTTTCAAATTTGGCACCGCAATTCGTTTCCCACTCTTTAGCACCACAAACGCTTGAAACTGAGTCTGCCTATCCTGCTGCAAAAAAACGAACTTCTCAACTGATATCTTTTCAGCTACACATACAATGGGATTGCTTTAAACAAATGGGTGGCAATAGCTAAGCAAGCTATATCAGAATTAAATATGACAGCGACTTTTGAATACGATCCTGTCTGGAGCGATAGTAAAAAGAATTTTACATTGGATTTTGTGAAGAGAATATTATCCGCAAAACATGCTGCAGATAAAAATTTAGAAAATTATGTTGATAGATTGGGCCAACAAAATAAAGGTAATCATTTCTATTTCTTATATACATGCTTTTTTTGTTTTGTTTCCATTCTTTGCTAGGCAAAGCGCAGCGTTCAGTTCCACTGTTCCGCGGAAAGTGTTTTTATACTAGATTTCCCTATTCTGCTACATGGAGGAAGTATAGTAAAGTTAAATAACAAAAGTTCATTTTATATGTATAAATAAGCGTAAAATACACAAAGATTTAAGTGAATGAGTTATAAAAATTAAAATACAATAAAGATTTTTATTGACAATATTTTTTCCATTTAACTTATAATTTGTTATTATAATTTATTTAAGGAATCTGGAATTCTGTAAAACTCTGGCTCATGATTGGAAACACTGAAGAGGAATCAATGATGTTGGAGGAATATAAGAAAGTTCCTAATTACTTAACTAGCTGTGTTAATTTCTTCACTGTCATATTTGGGGTATAAACAAAATTATTTTCGCATAATCTTATAATTTGATTATTGTTCTTAATATTAATATGTAATTTATGTATACTTTTAGTTAAATGAGAATATGTTGCTGCCTTTAGAAACAGATGTGATGGACAACTCTACTGAACATTCATCATTAGCAAATTCAAATAACTTTAATCTTTCTATTGCACAAAAAGTAAGTGTGAATATTTTGTTTATAGATTATATTGTAAAAAGATTATTTATCTCCATATATAATAAAAGGATAGAAAAGTCAATTCTGTACATGAAAGATATAAAAAAAATAAAAATTAGGTCGGTTAATATGTCGATTATAGAACCTAAAAAACCACTCAGCAGAATTCTTGTCTGTCTGTCTGTCTGTCTGTCTGTCTGTCGGTTTGTTTGTGCGGCAATCACGCAAAAACTACCTGACAGAAATTGATGAATTTTTGCATGGTGTTAGCCTAGGGCCTCAAGGTACATTTTTTTTCGATTTCATTCCGAATTTCATGATAGTTTTCTTTAAAAAAAAACAAAAACTGAAAAATATAAATCACCTAAAATACCGATAACTACTGTATGAAATTAAATTAATTAGGGATAGTTATAGGATAGTTTTTATCATGGAGTATAAAGAATTTTTTGTAGAAAAAATTACATAATTATATTTTTTAATAAAAAAAATCGACTTCTTCAATTTCAACTGGATTTCACACTCTGAACTTAACTAAACTTTCACCAAACTACCCTTTATATGTACCCTTTCTAATAAAAAAAGAATCATTAAAATCGGTTGAATTGATATTGACTTATACGTTCATTTGTCGCGCATATACTTAATGCAAATTTGAGATTTATATGATTTTCTCATAGATACCATTGTTGAATATAAACTAAATTAAAATAAGACTACACGGGACGCATTACCTTTCAAATAAAAAAAGAATCATTAAAATCGGTTCATACAATCAAAAATTCTAAGGTAACAAGGATAAAAATACAGTCCAATTGATGACCTCTTTTAAGAAGTCGGTTAATAGTAATCCGACATAATTAAATTACGACTATTTCATTTAACCACATTTTAAAAGAAGAAAGTAAATTGAGGCCGTTCGTTGCACAGGAGCACAAAGTGTAACTGTTGTGGGTTCGATGACCACGCAAGGAAACGAAATATTTATTTAAATTTATATTTCCATTTCATCGCTCTGGTGTCGAGGTAAAGTGCGGCGTTGAGTTTCATTACTCAGCACGCAATGCCTACAGAATTCCGAGGAAAGTAGGGAACAGAGTGTCTTAACACTAGGTGTCCTATGCCTACCCTGCTGTGTGCGGGATACAACGTGAAGCTAAAAAAAGAAGTATAATCAATATTTGTTCAGTCTTCCATAACTATTATTTTAAACGTCAACGTTGGTGATATTAACAAAAATAATAAAGTAAGTATATTTTTTGGGATTAGCTCATATGGCGATACCCTATATGCCCAATTGTAACTGTAACGCGACGTTGTGGGTCCGATCCACACATGCAGGATTGAATTATAATTTAATAATATTTTCATTTCGCACATCAGTCACACATTATACCCAATATCTTACACTAAGTTGCCCTACTAAGGGCGGCATAAAGCGTGGATCTGGTTTTAACTTTATGTGAACCGATTAAAATAAAGTCCAGTCCAGTTGAGGCCAGTCGTGGCGCAGCGGCACAAAGTGTGACTGTAAAACCGACTGGTTCTCTGAGTTCGATCCCCACACGAGGAGATGAAATATTTACTTAAATTTATATTTCCATTTCTTCGCTCTGGGGTCGAGGTTAAGCACGGCGTTGCGTTCTGCCACTCAACACGCAATGCGTCCAGAATTCGGTAGAAAGTGGGGAACGGAGTGTTTTAATACTAGGTTCCTCCCTCTGACTAGCATGAAGCTGCTTAAAATAAAACTAATACTTAATATTTAGGGCAGTTTGCCAGAATACAAACAAAAAAAGTATTTAAATCGGTTAAGCCGTTTCTGAGATTATCGCACATATAGTAAGTATCGATAAGTTGTGTTTTTATTTCAAACATTCAATTGAAGATTCTTATGGGAGGTACGAAAATGCGACCTAAAGTTTTAACAACTTTCTCATAAAAAACTTCATTACATTGCAAACATACATTATAAGTATATCAAAACACGAACATAATTCAGTGTGTTAAATAAATAATTCTGTGGTTTAAGCGGGCGAAGCCGCGAGCGGGTTGCTAGTATTATATAAAAGAATTCATTGTGGATGGATAATTTCTCAATTTCATTGAGATATTTGGCCTAAACCAAGCTCATTTGCTTTCATTGACTTAAACTAAGCTCACTAGAAAAACATTTTGTTATTTTCCGGATCCTAAATCTTGAAATGTAATTGTTTTTCTATCATCATACAATGCCGATTTTTTTTTTCTATAACTATGCAAAAAATAATTCTACAAACATTTAAACAAAACTATCTTTAGTTTTGACAGACAACTCAATAAAGCAGTTGTACATAATAACTTTTTCGCAATTAGCAATTTTGTTGGACAAAACACTTTAAATTGATATAACTTTTTTAGTTATGAACCGATTGTATCAAAATAAACACTAAATGTTAAGTGAAGTTTGTCTTTCGATAAGTGTGAAAAAATGCACAGAAAAACAATTTAAAAATTATTGTTTTGGGTTCTATTACGTTAACAAATGCTTCCATGTACAGACACCGATCAATTGTGATATTAAGTATAGATATTTGTTGTTTTAGCTTCGGAATAAACCAACTGGGATTCAATATATGGGAGATCCTGATCTGATGCCAATAATGTCTTATGAAAACACAATCTTAGTAAGGATTTTCTACCAAATAGCAACGAGACTGAATGAGATGGTATATAATGTGGTATATTTTATTATTATAAGCTAGTTTAAGTGGCCAGTTGTGGCACAGTGGCACAAAGTGTGACTGTAAAACCGACTGGTTGTTGGTTCGATCCCCACTCAAGGAGATTAAATATTTACTTAAATTTTAATTTCCATTTCTTCGCTCTGGTGTCGAGGCAAAGCGCGGCGTTGAGTTCTGCCACTCAACACGCAATGCCTCCAAAAATTCGGCAGAAAGTGGGGAACGGAGTGTCTTAACACTAGGTTCCTCCTGCCTACCCTGCTGTGTGCGGGATACAGCGTGAAGGTAATTTAATTTAATTTTAGTTTATCATCTTAAATTATCGACCAAAATTTGGATATGAGAATATTGTAATGAAATCCTCTCTCTTCTCGCTATATGCCGCATATAGTAGGGTAGGCATAGGGAGTCTAGTTAATTAAGGGCCTACATTCTCCACATTCCACCCAATTTTCGTGACATTGCGTATTGAGTGTCGGAGCTCAACGGCGCACTTTGCCTTGTGGTCGAAGTGAGGAAACGAAAATAACTCACTATTCCGAGTGGGAGTTGGATCCGCTACCATTCCGTTATGTTTCTGTACCGCTGCGCCACGATGCCTTTTAAATCGTGATATAATTTAATTTCAGTATGGAGAAGAATTTACAAAGTTATGGAGAAGAAACGACTTATTGGGGTACATAACGCGGGAAGTGTTACAAAAGCCTTTAACAATACAAACGTATGTGAAAGATGAGAGCTACCACCAGAACATAGTGTACCGGGACCTTCCTCCAAGACTATCGTTGCGTCGCCTGGCCTCACATGTACTCGTCGTATGGATCACCCTAGGATATATTATGTTTAGAATGTTATCTTATAATGGAATATTCTATGCCTTTTTTCTTATTATGATGTGGTCTATTTATGTAATCTCCAGAGCCTCTTGTAAAATATTAAGAATAATAAATGAATGATACATTGTGAATAAATTTATTTTGTTACGATTTTTTCTTGTTTTTTTTTTATCTTATACTTTAATTAATCAGCTTCACGCATTCCGCACACAGGGTTAACAGAAGGAACCTAGTGTTAAACCCTTTCCACATTTTCGTCGATTTCCGGAGGCATTATGTGTTGGGTGGCAGAATTCAACGCCGCGCTTTTGAATCGACACCAGAGCAAAAAAATAAATATTAAACTTAAATATATAATTTTCCCGAGTAAAGGGAGATTCCACAACCTGTCACGTTTACAGTTACACATTTGTGTTCATATTTTTTTAATTTCTTTTTCAAATCTGTAGTTCTCAAATGATATAATAATTTATAACATAAATTAAGTTTATATAGTTCTAATTATCCAATCCATTTTATGATCATGTACATAATACATTAGACTGAGAGGTCAGAGCTCTCAGACCTACATCATTTTAACATAGCTGAATTTTAGTCTAATATGTAGTTAAGAAGGTATGCATACATACTAACTTGAAAGTGGGACCCTCTTAAAGATAGCTCCAACTAAAGGTAAACGCCTACGTGTATATAGAAATGCTCATATTTAAATGTTTCTGTTCTGATATATTATGTACAGTAGTATTTCAAGACAACTTATACGCAGACCAATCCGATGGCTCAATCATCCTCCCAGGCAGAGATGTACCTTTTGTTGGCACTACTTCTGAAAGGGCCTCACTTTCAAGTTAGTAAGTAAACATACTGTCTTTACACTGTACATATAAGACGCTCAAAATTTCTGAAATTTTGACTTGTCTTCACAACTAGGTAAATTTTAATTTTATAAAATGTGCCAATTGCCACATACTATATCTTTACACATAAAGAAGAGATGAATGAAATTACTATTTACTGTTCCTAATCCAAAATCAAAGCAGATGTTCATATTTAATAAGTATTTTTATTAAAACATTGATTTGAAAATAACAAGCTTTTACACTAACTTAATTATTAATCAAATATAGAATACAAAAGTAATCTTGGGAAAAATTAACTATTTTTAACGCACTTTTATTACTTTTACGTGACAATTTATGAAAAGGGTCAACAATAGTTCTTGAGCGTGAGCTTTGGCACGATGTTCATGGCAGCCAGCTCCTGGAACAGCAGCTTGCAGGCGTAGGGCATGTCGACGGCGGACACGGCGGCGGCGGAGCGGCAGGCGTGGCACCAGGCGCGCGCCGCCAGCCGCCCGCACGCGCCGCAGATGTCCGCGCTGAACGCGTCCGACGCCAGCATCAGCCGCTCCATCAGGAGCATGCTGTGGGGGGTGCACATAGTGTAATGGTGTAGTAAATTGAAAGGCTTATAAGGCGTTGTAAGTATTAGTAGAGGCAGAACCGTGCGACTGTAAAAGTGATAGGTTGTAGGTTCGATTCCCACTGGAGGATATTAAATATTTAATATTTTTATATCCTCACCCTGGCGAGGAGGCACAGGCATTGAGTTCCGCCACTCAACACGCAATGCCTCCAAATTTTGTCGGAAAATGAAAACGAATGTGTGTTACGTTCCCTACTAAGGGTCAAGCTAAAGAATAAAGTAAAAATGAACATAAATAACAAATTAATAAAAAATAATATAATAAAATAAGTAGTAGCCTACCTAGCTCCATAACCTATAAGGCAATCGCGTTCCATTTCTCCTAGCCGCAGACCTCCATCCCTCGAGCGGCCCTCAGTGGGCTGCCGCGTGAGGACAGCGCGCGGCCCTCTCGCCCTCGCATGCATTTTATCCTGTACCATATGCTTCAATTTCTGATAATATACAGGACCTGAGTATATATAGGCCTCTAACGGCTCCCCGGTCACACCGGAGTAGAAAATATCCTTTCCGTGATAATTATAGCCGTGCTTTTCCAATTCTTTACAAACGTCTCGCACCTTCGATCCGCCAAAAGCTGTACCTATAAGATAAAATTAAATAATTGTAAACCAACTACGAGTGTATCAATTGATCGGTGGTTCGATCCCAAGTACTTTTCGCACCTCTTAAGAACTTATAGATTAGTAAATTCTCCATTTTCCGTTTGAAATGTTAAATATTGACTCGAAACTTACTCTTATACTTTACATAACCAGACTTCATTAACGCAATTTTTTAAATAAAAATATATTTAGGCAAGAATTGTTTTCTAATCTAAAAATAAACTAACAATGTGACAGCAAACGGATCCGTACCATAATGAAATTTGCCTTCCATTAACCCTGCCTTCCCTGCTAACAGTTCGATTGTTTTACCAACCGTCATTCTCGAGGGAAACCCGTGAGGATTCATTATCATGTCAGGACAAATGCCTCGGTCATTGAACGGCATATCCTCTTGCTGGACTATCAAACCAGTGACACCTTTCTGTCCGTGTCGGGAACTGAACTTATCACCAATTTCGGGAACCCTCGTTTGTCGCAGCAAGATTTTTATTAAAAAGGCATCTTCCGAATTTGATGAAACCATCACTTTTTCTATATACGATTCAACCGGACCCTTGTATGTAATGGGGACGTCTTTATAATCGATTTGCTGTGGTTGACCTTGGCTGATGGGGTTCAAGGTAGCTGGTGGCATTTGCTTGTTAATGAGGACCTGACGGTTCTCCACCATCTCGCCGGGGGCGGCAATGCCATCGACGTCCAAAACCTCATGGGCTTTAATAATTTTTCCGGTGACTGCATCTCTAGAGGGCCCCAAAATTCTGTCAGATGTCTGGTTGCTATAACGTTTCATAGTTGTTTTGGCACTTTTGTAGACTAGACAACGGCCATATCCTCTATCTATAGAAGCCCTATTCAAAATCAAGGCGTCCTCGATATCGTAGCCGCTATAGCTCATGACTGCGACCGTCGCGTTCTGCCCCGCAGGCAACTTGTCGAAATTTGTCAGCTCTATGGTTTTAGTTTTGACCATTGGACACTGAGGGTACACCAAGTTGTACATTAATGTATCAATTCTGTTTTTTTGATTGTAACCAATTGTACCTGAAATAAAACCGTTATGTCAATGGTTACTAGAAAAATAAAGTATTTTTATTACCATTTATTAGCATTTTTTTATTTAAACAATTTTTATTTACAAAAGATTAATTTCGCAATAAATCATAAATATAATTACTAACCCATAGCTTGTTTCCCCATAGCGCACTGGTACGTGTTCCTTGGACTTTGATTGTGATGCGGATAGGGCACTAGACCCGCGCAAACTCCCAATATCGTAAACGGCTCTATTTCCAAATGCGTCGTTACATATGGATCTATCTCCAGTTCTACAGTCGCTATATGACTGTCGTTTTCCTCGTTCACATCCAAATATTCAATTAAGCCGTCTGATAGAAAATCTTGAAATTTTCGAATGCCTCTATTTAATTCGTTTATGTGCGATTGTTGGACTAATGGATGGCCTTTTTCTACTATAATGTAGGGTCTGCACAGGCGGCCGCCGTCGCTACATATATACACTGTTCGTTGGTTATGATTAGGGTAGATCGATACAAAAGCTGATATGAGACCGCGTCTTCGGAACAGTCGAAATATTTTTATTAGTTTTTTATATTGTCTTGTGACACCTAATATGTTACCTAAAACAGTACATCAACATATTGAATTAATTTTATGAAAATGATTTACAGTTAATACAACAATAATTTAATAAGTGAATAGTTAATTAATTTTGTTTTATTAATAATACTTTTATTTAAAAAAAATGTGAATAGGTCATACATAACTCTCTATAACATTATGAAATATTAATTATACCATTAAGGAACACCATGTACACTGCAGGATGATTAATTTCTTCACCACCAAGCAGTCTTACATCTTCCACACCAGCGTTGACCGCTAGTCTTGCTATAGGTCCTTCTGAGCATTCAGTTGTTATATGAGTCATAAGAGCCAAGTTCTTTACTAAACCACACGCCTCTCCCTCGGGGGTATCAGAAGGGCATAACATTCCCCATTGAGACGGCTGCAATGATCTAGGCCCTGAGACCTTTCTAGTTTTCTCAAATTGAGAATTCACTCTAGTCATCATACCCAAAGCTGATATGTAACTGAGACGACTGAGGACTTGTGTTACTCCATGCCTTTCCATTTTAAATCTTTTTATCGTCCAATTACCCTAAAATTATTATAAATTGTACTAAGTTAAACTCATCTGACATAGCTTTAAATAAAAATATATTATTTTACATGAGTTCATTATATCCATACGTAAAACATGTTACATTTTATAAGGATTGCTTGTAAAATAGGCACTTTGCAGTATATAGAAATAATTAGGCACAAAATATAGAGACACTTACACTAGATATTGCTGTAAACAGCCCATTTGCAATAAGATCTGGTCTCATATGTTTGACTATATCAAATGGAGCAGCTTTCACTTTAGGTATTATTTTATCAGCTATAGATTTCAATTCCCAGTTGAATCTTTTAAATAAATCTTCAAACATGAGTGCTAACAGTGATCCAGCTAATTCAAGTCTTTTGTTACCATAGTAGTCGGGGTCGTCTATAGCTGCCTTGCAATTTTCAGCTTCAATTACTCTCTTAACCATAATGGCCAAATATATAGCTTTTACATAGAAATTATAATTATCAACAATAATGTGTGCCAGAATTGTTGTCGCTAATAGGTCTCGTGCTTCATCTACAGGAGTTCGAAATTTTGTATTTGCTGTTTGAAATCTACAAATACATTATTGAATTATTAAATATTAACCTACAATAGTCTTGCATTAATATATTAAGTAAATTATTGTAATCATAATGTTATTTTTGGATTATAATATTAATAATTAATTAAATAAAAAGTTATATACACAACCTACACAAAAATAGATACATTTACTATTAAATATATTTTTTCCTCACCTTTTTACCTTAAGTTTACTTCCTATATATGCTAAAGCTTGGTTTTGGGTGAATATTTTTAAATTGTGGCAATCCATTATGCATGGAGCCATTTTTTTCACAACAGCATCATCTGTACCAACTAGTTGAATTATTTCTTGATCACTGCATATACCCATTGCCTTGAATGCTATTGCTATAGGTATATCCTTAAAGTATAAAAAATTATAATATATTACGTTCAATTGTTACAAATATTTATATTATTTTATAATATTTATTTTAAGCTTCATGCCTTATTTATTTCATATAGTATTAAGACACTCTGCTTCTCGCATTCTGCGAGATACATATTACACAATGTCTCATATTTGAGACATTGTGTAATAGAATTAAACTTGAGAGCGGGGAAATGAAAATAATAAATTTCCTTGAGTATATATCAAATCAATAGCCATCACGTTTATGGTCCAAGTCATCTCACTCACTAGATGTGGAAGAGTACCAAACTTACATCTTAAATGTAAAATCATGTGTAATAATATTGTCACCTTAGTGTTAACCTGCTATATCCATTTTTTGTCTTTTTGTTAACTACATTTTTATACCAATTGTAAGTGTTAAAAAACTATATACAAAATTGACATTTATTTCATTTCATATTAAATAGAACATAAATCAATTCTTGAAATGATAAAAACTCATAGTTTTTTACTTTTGTTCAACATATACTCATAATTGTTATTGTTAGCAGACTAACAGTCTAAGCTGACAATATTTGATGGTAATGCATTTTATGTAGAATATTTTAACAAATCACAGTAAGAAACTTATATTGAATTAACTGATCACTGTAACATACATCAGATAAAGCATTATGTCGAAGAACATATTTGCCATTTTTCACAATAACATTTGTTCTTGTTTTCTTCTCATGTGTTGAACTTGTAACTTGACATTGTATGGCTCCTTTAAATTCATCTACAATCATTCGATTTCGAGATAATTGCTCTTGTATTAAGATTACTTTTTCCTGACCTGGAGAAAGAATAGCACTATTTTTATATTTCTATAATATGAAGGCTATTTTATTTTTATTTTATAACTGACAATTTGTTATTTAAAAATTTGTATCTACCTCTTATTATGAAATAACCACCAGGATCATGTGGACACTCATTTAACTGAGCTAGTTCAAAATCTGACTTATTTGTTAACACACAGTTAGAGGACCTTAACATTAATGGCATTCTGAAACATTAATTATAATAAAAAATATTTTAACATTTGTCATCAGATGTATATATTCTAATTCATATTATAGAATAAAATAAAAATATGTTCAAACCTTCCAATTAATTGCTTATTTTTAATTACTCTTTGATTTCCTCTTATATACTCAATATCAACAGTAATTGGTGCAGAATAGGTCATATCTCTGAGTCTACACTCATGTGGAGTAGTAGGTTTGGATACATTAAAACCTTCTTCCAAATCTGGTGTGCCAACATAAGCATTTAAGTATTTAATATAAAACAAAGGATCAGAATCACAAAATACTTTCTCGTTTGCTTGAACAATTTTTTTTATTTCCACATTTATAAAATAATTGAATGAATCTATATGTTGTTTAACTAAGCCTTTTACTTGGAGAAACGAAGGAACCAGCTTCCATTTATCCTGGAAATAAATAGCAATTATTATATAACAAAACATGAAATTTCTTTCTATTCTTTATTACCAATATTGTTGTACTAATACATTAATAATCATAACATTAAAGCATGCATTTAAATAACGACTAACCTCTAGTGCTTTTATTGGTTCTCTTAAGCCTTTTCCTGTCTCCCACTCTACATGTTTATTGTTTATTTCTCCCATTTGAATGTTTTAGCTGGCATACGTATTTATTTAAACATAGTGCTTTTCGAAAAAGCACGATTATTTGAAGATTTACCACAACAAATGTTCTAACATAAATGTCAACTTGACATTGTTATCTTGACGTTTTCAACATTTCAATATACGCATGGGCCCTCGGTGCGCCGGTCTTGATTTTGGCAGTCTTGACAATCATAATATAATCTTCTCCATCCTACGTGATATTGGTGAAATAAACTGTGTGTGCAACTCATTTAACTAGTTGGTCTAAAAGCCACAAAATAAGACTTTTGAAATGTGTATAGCATACTTTATTTTGTAAAATGTAATATATATAACGTATATTTTATGGTCTATCTGAATTTGTAGTCTGTATCACAGAGTACATTCTAATATACTTTAATACAGACCAATTTTTTATCAACGCCATCTATTAGTGACTGTAGGAACCAGCCATAAAATATAGAGTAAAATATTTTACTCTATATGCTGTTTCTCGTGAAAGGACGCTTCCACCTTGTATATCACAAACATTTACCACAAATTTCAGTCAGTCAGAGAAAACTACCACAGACAGTGGAGAACTAGATAAAAAGATATAATACATTACTTGTGGTAAATATAATTTTATGTTGTTAAATACATATATATAACTAATATTATATATGTAATTTAATATTGCTCGCATTCAATATGTAGTGACATCTATTGACCTTAATTTTAATACTTTATTTCAGAGCGACCTCTGAATTCGAGATATCGAACTTAGGAAAATATAATGCTACAAAATAAAAAAAATATCTATAATGGTCTAAACTCCCCATACTCCAGACACTTCTGAATTTAATAATATTATACGTCAAAAGTTTCCAGTTTCGTTGCACTAAAATTGTGGGGCCTGATGTGTAGTAAAAGTCACAGACCAATAATACAAGGTAAAAGTAAAGAATCGGTATTTAGGCTCGTACACGTAAAAATAAAAGTATTTATAAATCGAAACGTTATTTAAATCAGCAATACAAATTATTAAAATGAATTCATTATGTCTTGACAAAGAATAACAACAAAATTCAAAATGGTGTATGAATCTATTCCTAGAACAGTTCGGATTATATTGCTTGGAGAACCAGGAGTCGGCAAAACATCCTTGATTCTTTCATTAGTTACTGAAGAATTTGCAGAACATGTCCCTCCTAAAGCTGAAGAAATAACAATCCCCGCTGATGTTACTCCAGAACAGGTCCCCACAAATATCGTCGATGTATGCTGTAAGTTTCATAACAACAAGAGGTGAGTTTTTTATAAATTCCAAAGAATTATGCAATTAACTACATTTCACACATTTTTCTAGTGTCTGAACAAACAATAGAACAAGTTGCAGAAGAAATTGAAAAAGCGCATGTAATATGTATAGTCTTTTCTGTTGACAAACAAGAAACGTTGAATAAAATAGCTTCTTATTGGCTTCCATTTGTAAGAGATAACTGCCCAGATGATTATAGAAAGCCTGTGATTCTTGTGGGAAATAAAATTGATTTAATTGATTACTCTGTCATTGATGTAAGTTTATTTAAAAAATATATTTTTTAAGTTTATTTGGATATCAATGATTATTAAGTTACTATCCATAGCTAATCAAATTTATTATTTTAGAATATTTGGGACATAGCCGAAGAATATCCAGAAGTTGACAGATGCATAGAGTGCTCTGCAAAGACATTAACAAATGTGTCCGAAATGTTTTATAATGCACAAAAAGCAGTATTACATCCTATTCATCCCATATATTCCATTGAAGAACAAGAGGTATATTGAAATTTTATTTAATATTTGTAATTTTAAAATACTAAGTATTTTCCTTTGAGATATGTATTTTTTATTTTAAAAATTGTTACTTATTTTTCCATGAAAAGTAATTTTCTCGAGATTATTATCTATATCAATATTAATTATTTATATGAGTGTTATTCATCAAGTTAATGATTTTTAAAAAGAACTGGTAAATAAACTTAGCATCTTAGAAATTAGCACCTTTATATGTTTTCCTGTATACTAGGGCAGAAGGAAACTAATATTGATATAACGCTGATCCCCCTAATTTACCAATTTTTTTAAACATGTTGAAATTAAAACTGAATGCCACCCTTTTCTAAAAGAGAGAAGACATGTAATTAATTTGAATATAATTTCCATTAAGCATCAAACCTAATACCACCATGGCATATTTTTTAGCTTACAGAGAGGTGCAAGAAAGCTTTAACAAGAATATATAGAATTTGTGATCTTGATGGTGATGGCCTCATAGATGATTATGAAATAACAGTATTCCAGAAGAAATGCTTCGATACTCCGTTACAATTACAGGTCAAGATACTTACTATTAAGCATTTTTTTTTCTTATCTGCACACAGGTAGAGGGGTCATAGTGAATATAAGAAATTGCATTTCTCACTTTTTGCTCAATTTTTATGAAACTTGTGAATATGATGGTGAAAAAGCACAGTGCTGTTTTGTTACATGAAAATAAAAATAGTTTATTTCCTCAAGTGGGAATCAAATCCACAACTGCTGCACTTAAAGTCGTAGATTATGTGCTGCATTATAAAAGGCTCTTATTGCAAAATAAGTTATAATGAATTAAAATATAATTTTTTTTGATTTAATTTTTTTTATGTTCCAGGTTTTAGATGAAGTAAAATCAGTAATTGCACAAAATATTGCAGGTGGTATAGAGAATGAATGTATAACAATGAAAGGATTCATTTTTTTACATTGTTTGTTTATACAAAGAGGCAGAAATGAAACCACATGGACAGTATTACGCAAGTTTGGATATGATGAAAATTTAGAATTAACACAAAGCTATTTGTACCCTAAGTGAGTTTTCTTTAACATCACCTAGTTTTAAGACATGCCACTAGATATTGGCCTACTAGTTTCTGATACATGGCATGTTTAGTGGTCTAATTATACATAATATTGCATAGACAAAGAACCAAGCCCACAACCATTTGTGCTTATAATGAGATGCTTTTCTACTTTGCACAAAATGACTTCATTTGAGTAATAATTTTATTTGATTTATTTATGTGTTGAAAATTGTACAATGCATGGTAAACAAAATATCTTCTCTCTGGTTAAATATTATAGCGTAAAGCTAGAAAATTATTATCACAATGATATGTTTATTATCATAAATCTATTGTCTAAGTCAAATTACAAAAATATTGTGAGAATTCAGTTATAGGTAAAATAAACAAATATCCCTTCAATTTCAATGTACATATAAAATTCTACCTCTTCTCTATTCAACAAACTAATCTCAGGGAATCTTCTCCAAGTACTTCTCTATACTCTGAGGATCCTAAATTAAAAAAAATTAACCAGAGTTTTGTATATATAGACTACCAATATTATAAATTACAGCATCAAAGTGCCTCCTGGATGCACATCAGAACTCTCATATAAAGGGCAACAATTTTTAACTCAGTTATTTGAAAAATATGACAAAGACAGAGATGGCATGTTGAATCCAACAGAGTTGAAAAATGTTTTTTCTTGCTGCACTCGAATTCCATGGCATAACTTACGTTACACAGTTCCAACAAATGACAAAGTAGGTATATTTAATAATTGTACATTTTGTTATGTTAATCTTAAGAGCTAAGCTAATTACTCAAATTTAAGTAGAACATTAATTTTATCAATGTTTTATTCCACAGGGTTACTTGACTTTGCAAGGCTGGATGTGTCGATGGACGCTTATGACCTTACTTGACTTACAAAATACAAGTTTGTATTTAGCATATCTAGGTTTTAATTTCTTAGAAAATGATTCTCAAAAATCAGCAATACACAGTAAGTTCAATAAGCTTATCATTTATATCTTATCAGCTATTCATATTCCTATTACACAACTTTTAATAATGATGTTTTTAATGATATTTCAGTAACTAGAGAAAAAAAGGTTGATATTGCCAAGAAACAATCTAGCAGAAATGTTTACCAGTGCCATATTATAGGACCTAGGTCCTGTGGGAAAACCTCCATCTGTAGGAGCTTTCTTGGTATAGCCCATAAGGTAAGAGATGATAAAAAGAGTTATATGTCACTCAAGTGCAAGTATTATTATAATTTTCAATAACAATAAAAACCAAATGGGGTGAAGAAAACTTGTTCAACAACTTATTCAACCTCAAAAAACACAAGTTTTTGCGTTACCCACTAGAAAAAACCCTATCTGTCGTGTCGCCAGACTTTTAAAATACGTCCCTACTAACCGCGCCCGGTAACAGCGCATTGGGCCTTAACGTTTCAAGTGACTGCCGGTATCGCGTTCATCTGGAATTCAATCGGTTGGGGACCCAATAATCTGTGAAAGGCGTGACACTGGCTTCGCGTAGAGACATGGCCTCGCTGTGCCTTCTCTACCGCACTTATTATGGGGAACGTTATAGCTTTTAATCGCCGCCGAATGTACAACCTGGCCTACACGTGGCGGTGTTTCCAGATCGATATGACCTGGGTTCCTTCAAAAAACGCTTCTATCTCCACTTTAAACGCACCTGTAGCTCCTTTGGTGTTACACGGAGTCGTGGGCGGCGGTGATCATTTCATTTGCCTTGTCTTTTTTCATAAAAAAATACTGTAATATTAATTCATCTTATAATTCATTTTACCTTTAATTTTTATATTTGTTGGATACAATATTTACGCTATTGTACATTTTTATTTTCATTGCATTTCAGAAAATAAAGCCTAGTTCTCATGAGCGAGGCGATGGTAACGGTGTGGAGAGCAACTGTTGCATTAACACAATTCATGTGTATGGTCAAGAGAAATACTTAGTCCTAAAGGAAATTCCAATCACCCGTGTGTCCGACCCCTTGCAGCCTCATGAAGTCAATTGTGATGTTGCCTGCCTTGTATACGATGTGGCCGCGTGTAGATCATTTGAATATATCGCTAGAATATACATTGTAAGTACATATTGCAGGATCTATTGGAGAACTGCTATATTGAATTATTTTATTTTTTTTGTGAAAATAATTACTAATGACAATGATAAATTTGGACTTGCTATTGTGTAATCACGCTGTGTCGATAAAACAGTATAATATTTTACTTTTATTAAAGTATTCACATCACTCTTGAAGCAATTTTTACTGTCTTCTGTAAAAAGGCATTTTTGCATTTTGAAGATCCTGTGTGGTTAAGAGTCTACTCAAATATTATAAGTTTGGGACAATAGATCATAAAAATTTTACTTGTATCTATAATTTATAAACCATAAGTCAAATTTTGTTGGATTTGATTTTATGTAGGTATATATTTTTTTTGGTGAACTGTTTCTATTTATTTTGGTTTTTTTTTCGAAACTTATAATATAACACTATACATATAGTTGACTGTCTTCACCACCAAAATGACAATATATAGAATACAATTGATGCACGAAAAACACAAAATATGCATCTTATACTTAATGTGTATAAGAGAAATATTATTAATATATAAATTTTTAGTAAACTTATATTTCAGAAATATTTTGCTGAAAGTCACATTCCTGTTTTAATTGTTGGTACAAAAGGCGACAATATGATAATTAGACAAGAGTATATACTACAACCAGAGGTGTTCTGTAACAAGTACCAATTGCTACCACCACAATTTTTTAACATCAAAGAAAACAAACATGATGTATTTGTTAAATTAGCAACAATGGCTGCATTTCCGTAAGTATTGTTTGAAAATTATTAAATTATATGTGAAATATTTATAGTAGTATAGCTATTTATGGGATAAAACTGCTAAAATTTAAAAAAAAATTAAATTGCTAACTTTTTTTTTTTTGCTTATACATATATAAAAACAACACCAAAACGTTATTAATAATGAATGCACTATATATTTAATTTCTAACACTAACATCAAATTTGTAAGCTAATACAAAATATACCTTTGCATTACACATTTTTCCATCTTTGCAAAATATAAAGCGAAAGCACTATTTACCTATATTTAACAAATTTCTTCATTAACTTATAACAAATCCTATCAGTTTGCTACATTCAACTTCATATTCAATTCATGTCTCGAGAGGTTTAGACTTGTCAAATCTTCTAAAACAGTTATGATAGTTTGGCATTTAATAATGTAAACACTGGTGTTTAACACTGTTTGTTTTTTAAAGTTTGGCTGATAAACGTTAGCTGAGATCAATATTTTTTTTAACCTCATTAAAACTAATTGTAGACCATCCTAACCTCTGTATAACAAACCTTTTTTTAACAAATTACTTGGTATAACGAATTATTTTCTGATCATTATCTTTAAATCAATCTTGCACTGTATGTGTATTTAATGAAAGTACCATATTCAATCCCTTGTAATTAAAATTTGAACCCCTATCATCTTTTGTATATCAAATTCTGTTCTGTAGCAATAAGATACTGGCTCATTACATTATGTGTTTAATATAATAAGTCATTTAGTATATAAATTAAAACCAATAATTTAACTATGCTTTGATCAGTCAATTTCAAGCTGCTTGGATTTTATTCAGCAAACACAGGTAATTATAAAATGTATTTTAAAGAAATTTTAAATACTGCTTTATAATAAAAATAAAATATACATTTGAGCTTGTAAAATTGAAGAACTCTAGGAGTCTTTAAAATAATGTATAAAATATAAATGAAAAAAAATTAATAAGTTGTTATAAATAATAATAAATGCATTATTCATCAACAAACTCTTTTATAGTTGATGACCTAAAGCTTTGTAGGTCACGAACTGCTGAATATATTTTGATAAAATGAATATTGTCACATATTACTATTATTAACAGGCACCTGAAGCATTTCGCAAGTTTGGCGGGCGAGAATTCGTCATGGTGGAAGGCGGGCATAAGCGTCGCTGCGGCTACCATCATGGGCCTCATGCTTATCAAGATGTTGAGTTTCCAACGTCACTGAACACTCATGTCGCTGTCACCAGAGTAGCTCGTTGATACCGAACTAGACGCGTCATATAGTCTTCATTCATAAAGCATCCAATACAAACCAAAGATGTGTAGTGCGTCGGCCGTACATAATTTATTTTAATTTAATTTGAGTTGTAAATAAAACGTTTTCATTTACACGTGGTTTTTTTATTGTGTAGCATATTTATATTTAAATGTATATTGAAATATGTTATTTTATGACAGATCATCAAATACATTTTTAAATTTATAGGTGCCCCCTATAGAAAGCAAATTAATCTAGTCATCTATTCAGTCGTGTAAATATTGTCGTGTAATACGTGCCATCAAACCTATGTGGAACCCCGCAACCGACCCTTATCGACCAATATAACTGTCTCCTTCAACCCATAAAACTACTACTACTCTATCGTGGAGCTAGTCGTCTAAATGCCGAGAAGGTACTCTGTAATACCTGAGTGCTTCTTGACCACGTCTAACGAGAAGTCGCAAGATGCCACTTCTTTAAAGCAGCGGCCAACAACCGATTTTTTAGGGCTTTCAAGGCGTCGATGGTTGACCGACCAGTCCTGAACAGGAACTGAGCCTTTGAAAGACCTCTACCTCTAGGTGCTGAATAAATCGAGGCAATAATCTTCTCCCAAAGTTTCCCCTCTCATTCAGCACCCAACTGTGGACTAAGGACTGGTCTTCCTTCCAGATCTTCGGGAACTGTTCAGTTAAGGGCATTTGCCGAAGGTGATCCCATAGATATTGCAGGTTGATCGCTAAATCTTTTCTTGGAATACTGTCTGGACCTGAAGCTGTCTTCCCTCAGTCTTCCTAGAGCCAAATGTATCTCCCCCTCCATAATGGGAGCAACTATCGATTCTTGATCTGGAGCTGAAGAAAGGGCTATAACAAGGGCGCCCTGTGCGTGGATATCATCTCGCTGAACAAGATAGGGACATCCCCATGGATCCTTGTTTGGTATAGCCGTTTCTCGTGTAGGCCATACAGCCGACCCCCCAGTACAGTTTCGAAGCCAATATTTCTCCTGCACCTTGTATAGGCCCGACGAGCCCGAATGCTGGACGCATTTCGGGCGTTTCTTTGGCCATTTCTCTATTCAGTCGGCTAAGAGCCCATCTTAGCAACCTACCAGAATGGCCACTAGATTGAAACACTAGCATCGCCTGTATGAAAAAACTCAAATCTCACATATAAATGGTCTGACAAAGTCTCCATCTCCTCTTCTACTCTGCAATTTAATACGTTGCGCGCTACCGATGATATGGCGAATCTGCCACGGACTCTCCAGTGTGCCGCACACACGTGTACTCTTACCCTATATTAAGTAGGGTCGAATTGGAGAGTACAGCCTACACCTGCACATCTTTTTGCTGTGTTGAAGTTGCCAAGAACTAGTGTTTTTATCGGTGTTTAACAGCAAATTGCAGCCCTGACGGTGCCGAGAAAAATCTCGGTTCCGGAGATTTTGACGATTGGGAGACGACAATTTGCGCTTCCTATGATGTAGCCGGCTGGGTTTCCGCATGAATGCACAAAATGCAATTAGACACAAAGCAATGTCAACCTTAAGCTTACCACATTTTTGTCATTGTTTCTAAAAAAACGTTCTCGTTTCTATAAACCCATATTAGATATCTATTAACCCCATATAATGTGTCTATTTACCTCTTTTCACCCTAAATAATAGAAAATTGTAGATTTTCATAGATATTCAAAAATTTTAATTGTAATTGTACTTACTAATGCACCCACCTTATTTTTGATGAATTACAGATAAATAAAAGCAGTCGTTTATAATCCAACGTTTGTAACATAGAAAATTAAAACTTTTCTATGTATATATACATGTATATGTACATATGTATGTAAATTGTAGCAAATCAACGATTTATACGTCGCCAGCTATTGACAAGAAAATTTATAAAGATATTATAAAGATTGTGCTCTTTTGTGTATAACGTCATACAGCTGATATCATTTTTGACATTTCAAATAAAAAAATTAAGATTTATAGATCAGTCGTGTGTTTTTAATAGTTAAAAACCATATATGATTTGTTTTTGGACGTTAAATACTTTAGGGAGATACGCATTTAATGTAAGAAAATAGAAATATGATATGAGTCAAGAAGACTATTTTAAATAGATACACAAACCTTTATTTAATTTATTTTAATTTAAAAGCATAGACAAATATATAGACTTACTAACTCACTTGACACTTCCTTTTCCGTAATGCCGTTATGCTGTCAGCGTCGTGTTTCCGGCGGCCATTAAATTTACTATTCGTGCGCGGCACGGATTGTACTTTAATTTTTGTAATATTTAAATAATAAAATCTTTATGAATTAAAAAGTTCAGTGTTGGTTTTTGTACATTACTGCCCTCTCAAACTCCAAAATGGGTGATCGTAAGTAAAATTTATACATATTAATAATTTTCTTAATCTCATTAATACCACGACGATAAGTAATACTTGCGATTACTTTTAGCTTACGCATCTAGTGACTATAGCGGTGGAGGGTACCCTGCCCAACAATATTCAATGCCACCGCCTTCTATAAATTCAGGTGATAGTAATTATAATCCTGCACAGCAACAACAAGGGAGTTATAATGCTAGCGGCTATTCAGGCCAAAACTCTGGCCCTGCTTGGAATCAACAAAGTTCAGGAAGTAAGTATAATATACTAAGTTTAATAGGCGTTACTAATTAATTGCATCTAATTGTATATTATTGGTAATGTATTTGCTATCACCAAAATATCTTAAAACAAATATCAGTGTTTTTGAAATAGACCGACAAGAGTTTTACCCATATTGTCATTTGAGTTTTTATATAAAAAATTTAAGAATAATTCAAGAAAGAACACCTTAATATTACTCAAAATTGCCAAGTCTAATAAAAAAATGTTTTTTATCCTAAGGTGGTGGTAGTGGAGGGAGCTATGGAGGAAATCAGCAAGACAGTAGTTACAGTCCCAGCTATGGCTCTAACTATAGCAGTGGTAGTTATGATAGAAACAATGGTAATAATTATAATGCGAGTGGAAATGAAAGACAAGGGAGCAATTATGGCAACAATGACAGAGGAAGCAGTTATGGAGGAAATGACCGTAGCAGCAGTTATGGCGGCAATGATCGCAGCAGTGGAGGCTCTAACTATGGCGGTGACAGGGGCAGCAGCGGTGGTGGTGGCGGAGGTGGCTACTCTGGGAGTGACAGAGGATATGGTGGAGGTGATCGATCCAGCTACAACAGAGATGGAGGGAATAGAGATGGAGGATATGGGTAAGCATCATTACCTTAATTTTTATTAGTAAATATGGCAAAATAATTACTAATTTCATGAAATATCTATCATATAAATGAATAATTTTAAATCAAGGGAGCAATGGCTAATGTTGTTACACCTTGTGGGTTACATTATTGGTATTAAGAGATTATGATTTAAGATGAATATTACAATTTAAAAATTATTATGACTGTAGCTATTAGTGATGTTTCATACTGTTATAATATGTATGTTCATAGTATGTAAGTTCTGCATGTTTTCAGTTCCAACAACACTTCATTAATATTTAAAAATCTGAGTCAGGCAGGTGAAGTATTCATCAACATTGAAAGACTGTACAAATGGTATTGCTAATTAAATGGTCCTGGTAGACTTTCAACATTTATCTTATATATTTGTAGGCAATTTTGTTTTTTTTTTAATTGAGGGATGTTTTCAAATTATTATTATAATTAAACAAAAGTATATAATAATAATGTCAAAACATATAATATTTCAACTTTTTATGAAATAATGTGTTAATATTAATAGTTATATCAAAAAGTACAATAATTTTAAGACAGGTTCTTGCTAGCATCATGTGTAATGCTTTTAGTTTTTTTATGAAAAAAAGCACTATAATTTCATAATACTTTAAAATGTAAAAATAATGATACAAGCTATAAGAATGTCTACTTCACATCAAAAATTAATTGACATGATATGCAACCAACACAGGTACTGCCGTCGAACGGTGGGCTTGCATCATATGGTCAAGCAGTATTCTAAATAGACACTAAGTGATACAACTGATACAAGAAACATCATTATATATAATATATAACAATATTCTTTATGGATATGATATATAATAATATTCTTTACTAAAAAATTAAAATAAACAATCAGTTTGTATTTTTATTAATTTATTAGTAGGATATATTTATACAATTATTTGGTTCTGACGCTGTCTCTTATGTTCCCTACTGCTGAATACCGTATTATTATTATATTTTACTTGGAAATGAAGTGTGCAAACAATTCATTAGTTGACTTCTTTGATTTATTACAACACAACTTGTCATCATTTTCTTAACATTTATATTTTAATTATCAGCAACTTTTAAATTTACTGTTTTATTTTATATTGTTATATGTATTAGGTATACTGAGTTTTGCAGATAATATATTTTTAATAAAAATATAACATTTAAAATATATGATAACAATACCAAAAATTATTAAAGTTGACATTATCATATACATTTTCGACTCTTTTACAATGCATCTTGAAATTGGAACATAAGCTTATAGTTAATTCTGAAAAAAAAAGCAATTATAATAAGATGTGGATGGATTGCCTTAGATTGAAACATAAATATGAAACTACTTACTATTACAATATCAAGAAAATCTTCTAAATCATTGTAGACTCCTTTTTTGTAATACTTTGTGTATATTTTTCATAATTGAAAAAGTGTTCAATTAAGTGGTGTTCTTATATGCATTTATTTTTATTTGAATAGATAAATAAACCTTAAATATCTCCGAAAACACTTTTTCAAAATATGCTGTATGTGTGTGCATGACTCACCGACATTCAGAAAATATGTTTCACACAAAAATGTTCTAAGATTTTCAAGGTATCAAGGTAAAACATAATGTGAAAGAAAAGGATTCAACATCGAAACGATCACAGATAAATGCGAGCTTAGTTACGTCTGCGCTTCATTCATGCGCCCCCAGCCTGCCCCAGCCTGCCTGGTGTGAACTAAATGGTGTTTTTATTGTTTTAGTGGCGGCGGCAGGGGGGGTGGTTATAACAAAGGTAAAGCTCCTAAGCTCCGCTATGAGCGTTTGGTGCTGTTGTCATATTTTTAATTTGTATTCTAAGGGCTGCCAAATATATTGTACAATAAGGGTCTCCGCTTCACTTCCTGGCTGTTGACAAACGATATTGTTAAGTTTAACACGTTACTGAACGTATATGCGTTGATGTCTTCTAAAGAGAACTCCGCCACCGAACACTCGCAGAATTCACCGTGGAAGAAGTTATAACATCTACATAATTATTTATCGCCGTTTTCATTTGCATTCCAGTAAAAGTTTATTTACATGATAATGTATTGTACGTATAATTATCGTGTACGTAATTGGTGAATTTGATTATATTTTTGAGGTATCAATTTACAAAGTGTCGTATGTAAATTTTGTTAATGGTGTATTTTAAAAGGTGGTGTTTTTAATTATTAAATTACAATGATGGGTTTGCTCCTTCACGTCATAGAGCAACAAAGAGGGGAGTAGTATATATAAAAGCCGTAAGATGAAAGGTAAACAAACAACAAAAAGGTTATTTTTTTGTAGGTCACGATTTAAGATATTAATATAATTTATAATTATTTTATAATTAATTAAAGTGGAAGAAAGACGCTGATAGCACTGTAAATAATACTATACAACCTTGTCTATCAAACTTATGTAAGGTAAACACTTAGGGCTTATTACTATTTGCAACCATTTTTCATCATGGACTCAAACTATACAAAATAAGAACAATACAGCTAGCTGCTAGAAACATATAAGAGAAACCCTTTGCTAAAAAATTAAGTAATAGTTTGAAAAATGTTTTTTTTTCTTTGTTTCCATTTTTTCTCAAGATCGCGCCTGAGCCTTCTCCGAAAGTATCTAATTGTTTCGTTTTTCTTTTTATAAAAGAGGACCTTCACGCAAATTTAACATAACGTTATCATTCATATAGTAAGTAGTAAAATTAATGGATTATTAATACTTTTTACTCCTTTTAAAAGTTATACTACTTAACGACTGTGTTTAATAATATAATTTCTTTTTTTTTTGTTTTCGTTTAGTAACTAGGACGGTTTAGTAACTTCATTGTCACAAAATTTCGATCAACCTTTTTTTTGCTGTCACCCAACATTAAGCTTGTGCGAGGTTGTTAGTCGATAAAAAATATTGAAATTATGAAATCGATGCATTGACTAATAATGAAATAATTTGTATTATTGGACATATATATGTATACATATATATAAGAATTTTGTTTTGTACACTTTATACTCTACACTGATATTGCATTTAAGAGAATAGTTATGATATGGTACTTACGAGTGTTTATTAACACTAACTTCGAAATTGGAGAATATAATTTTTTTATTGGACGTTTTCTTACGGTCTTACTTAGGTTCCTGATTATTTGTATATTTATAAGTTAGTTACAACTCGTCGTGACACAGGATATGCTATGTATGACACATTATGAAATTCTTCGTGTATATCTATTATGTAGTGACGGACACACATTAAAAATGAATAACAGTTATGTATTGGACAAAAGCCGTTATAGCTGCTCTCCTCCGGTCCGCGTTGCTCTATGGCTTTCCGTGCTTAATAGATTTAAGGGTGTGACATGCAGAAATCCTTTACCAACACGAGTTACTCTGAGGTTTATTATATTAAGAACAGTTGTCAGCAGTCTAGCCAAGTGTATATCGAGTTAACGACGACGGTTTATTATACGAACAGATAATATAGACGATTAATAGAATTCGTGTTTCAAAATGGTAATTTGTTATTTTTCCGTAACAAAAGGGATGGCTCATATTTTGCGACAAGTAATTCATACATTTTGGCAGCCCTGTGCTTTTCATCTTTATTGAATGTGTAATTGCGAATTTAGAATATTTTTGTATACACTACATTGTGAGTAGGTGAACTTTTGAATGTAAGGGTTTTATAACGATAGTGTACCTTTGTTGATACGTTATGTGCAACAAATTAAATACATATTGTCTAAATCGTAAAGAGGTATAAAATAAACATCAAATTAGTACTTACTGAAAGAGAGTAAATATTTTTTTCAATGAGATTGATTAGAGAAAGAACTTATTTTTTTTGAATAATGTTAAAAAAATGTAACAGTACAAAAGAACTAAATGTTTTTTTCTAACGTAATATTTTTTTGTTGATTTTATTACTAATTCATTTATCGTTTGTAGGCGGAGGAGGTGGAGGCTTCAGCGGAGATCGGGGTGGAGGTGACATGATAACTCAAGAAGATACAGTATTTATTCAGGGCATGAACCCGTCAACCACTGAGGAGGAATTATGTCAGCACTTTGGAGCTATTGGTATTATAAAGGTAGTTCACATTAGCATTTAATTTTATTTGTAATTATAATGATGAGTGATCATTTTTCCATCAGCTTCCGTAGTTTCCGTAGTTTAATTATTTGCTTATTTTAATTACTTTGTTTTAATAGACTGACAAGAAAACTCAAAGGCCAAAAGTATGGATGTACAAAGACAAAGCTACCGGTCAGCCCAAGGGTGAAGCCACTGTCACATATGAAGACTCCAATGCCGCCTCCTCAGCTATTCAATGGTTTGACGGAAAAGATTTTAACGGAGCCACCATAAAAGTTTCGCTAGCCCAGAGACAAAATACGTGGGGCGGAAGCAAAGGTGGCGGAGGCGGCGGCGGTGGCGGTGGATACCGCGGCGGGCGCGGTGGTGGTGGCGGCGGCGGCGGCGGTGGCGGTGGTGGTGGCGGCGGAGGCGGCGGCGGTGGCCGAGGAGGCGGCCCGCCCTCCGGCAACCGCGCCGGCGACTGGCGCTGTCCCAACCCGAGCTGCGGCAACACCAACTTCTCATGGCGCAAAGCTTGCAACAGATGCAACGAAGAGAAACCCGGAGGTGCCGGGAACGGCGGCGGTGGCGGAGGCGGCGGCCCTCCCTCAGGCGGGCGGGGCGGCGGCGGAGGCCCGCCCGGCCGGGGCGGACGCGGCGGCGGAGGCCGGGGCGGCGGTGGCCGAGGCGGGGGCGGTGGTGGCGGCGGCAGCTGGGGGGGACGCCCCGACCGCAGCGGCGACCGCGGCGGTGAGCGACGCGGCTCGAGCGGCGGCGGAGACCGGCCCGGTGGTGGCGCAATGAGAGGCGACGGAGGGTAATAACGCTACACAAGTTTTGAAATTATGACTTTTATATTATCATATTTACGTAATGTGTCGTTATCATTTATAATGGGGAGGGGTTTTCAGTAGTTAAATGCATTTCAGAATACTCCTTTTAATTTTGACAAACAACAACATTAAATATGTTCATTTTTGCATTTTATATATTTATAAATTTTCTAATGTGATTTATTTAATTTTTCAGGGGCCGAGACCGTCAGAGACCTTATTAGTCTTAATATAAGTCTTAAATTAGTTTACGATTAATGTAATATTACCTATTTTGATTGTTAATCACATACAAAATTATGCTATATTCATTTTTTAATTTCTCTAGCCGAATGATTGACGTATCAATACTTACAAAGTCAAGAGACAGATATTCGTTTATGACATAGAATGTTATTTTTACCTTTGTAATTATATGAGTAAAACTAGTTAAACAGGCTTAAGTCGTTTTGAAACTTCTAGTGGTATGTGAAAGAATTTGTCAATAAAATAAATACTTTGTGTGAGTATTACCGATTTCTAACTTTAAGCTTTCTATTAAATTGACAAAACCCCTTCTATATTTTGTTTTATTTAAAACATTTCCATTTCATTAAAATATAGATAATTTTAGCGTTGAAACAACTATTTTTATATTTCCAACGACAATCTTCATATGTTTTTTTTACCTTGTAGTGCAACATTAAGGTAAAATCGTGAGGAATTTTTCGAAACTGTTTTTTCAATTATTTCCTACTTAGAAAATGAAATTTTCTAAGTCATAAGGCTTCCCACTTTATTTAGATATTATTTGTAAAACGTTTTTAAATTTCAGTCTTAATTTTTCCTTACCCTATGACGAGTTAGTTTATTCTGAGTTGGGCCTGGCCCATATGATGTTGGAAATAAATAAAAAAATATATAATATTTGAATCAAGTATATTTGTATTTTAAATATTCATAGCAGTCAGTATAGAAATTTACATTTACAAGTAAGCTTACAATGTTTGTGGAATACTCAAAACAGATTTTACTTGCAGTATGATTCATACGAAACTTATTCTAGAAGTTGCTAAACAAGACCTTGTGGAAAGTGGATATGTCTGGTTCCACATTTGAATTAGTACTGTACAAAGCTGGTTTACTGGTAGTCCTGAAACAAAACCATGATCAAAAATCATTCTACAAATCACTAATAATTGTCAGCTTTAGCAGGCTGAGGGCACCTAGTGTTAAGACACTCTGTTCCCACTTTCTGCCGAATTTCAGGCATTGCGTGTAGAGTAGCAGAACAGAGACACCAGAGCAAAGAAATGGAAATATAAATTTAAGTAAATATTTCATCTCTCAGAGTGGAGATTGAACCCACAACTAGTCGGTGTTACAGTCACTGTGCCCCTGCGCCACGACAGGCCTCAGTAATAATTGTATTAATATTTAAATTTACACTTAAATATTTGTATGGCAAGAGATTTATTGGAAAAAAAAACTAAAGTAATAATGATTCTAAAATCTACTATACTATTATTTAATTTAAGTAGTTATTTACTTGCCTGTTGGTAGCAGATGAAGCACGAGGGGTCACAAGGAGGCAATTCA
Organism: Heliconius charithonia; assembly: GCA_030704555.1. Classification (NCBI taxonomy): domain Eukaryota; kingdom Metazoa; phylum Arthropoda; class Insecta; order Lepidoptera; family Nymphalidae; genus Heliconius; species Heliconius charithonia. The sequence continues at coordinate 12,078,475 of CM060827.1, read as the reverse complement.
TGGGTTGTCCGTCTAGTTGTCTGTTGTGATACAGATCAACAGCTACTTGAGCATCCTCCACAGTCTTATATATAACTTCAGCAGTCCCTGGTCTGACTAACCGAGATTCGACCATGCCACCAACATCTCCGAAAAGTTCCTTAAATGATTCAGACATTTCAATTTACTATAGTTATAAATACATATTTAATATCAATTTTGAATCAATAATTAGGTGGCAGAACTTAAAAATGGTAATAACATTTCTTAGGGTTCCGTGCCTTTTACAGAAAAAGGAACCCTTATAAGACGATTGATATCCGTTCATCTGTCTGTCAAGAGCATTTATCTCAGGCAAGCTTGAAGATATCGAGTTAAAATTCAAACCATATCTCAGATCTACGGTCCCTTTATTTCCTGAAATAATCGTATTTCTACATTTGCTTAAAAAAAGGTATGGCCCTTTATATAGCAACAAACGCGTATTTGGCCAATAAAATGAGAATCAAAATTAATCTTCAGAAATAAAATTATGATATTTGCAGAGCAGAGCTAGCATCTACATTATTACTAGTTCAGGAAAAAAACTGAAAACCATATATTTGTGGTTAAATCCTAAAAAAAAATAGCCTTTAAAGGGAGATAAAATTTCAAATGAGGTACCAGATACCAGAGAAAGGGCTCTGGCTAAGCTAATCTCGAATCTCAGAAGAAACTTGAGACTAAATTTTTTTTTTGTACGAAACCCTCGGTGGGCAATACCAACTTGCACTTGTTCGGTTTTTTTAAATGAAACTTCTCTTCCAAATTTATCTTTGTTATTTGCAATTGTGGTTCTTCTTAATATTCGTTTTTTTTTGTTAAATAAGTATTAATATTTAAACCCTAGGGCGAGATAGAGTTAACCAATTCACCAAACTGTGCAGAGTGCTCGATTATCTGGGCAAAGTGAACACAGAAGCAGTTAAAAATATGTCTCGTCCATTAAGCGTAACCGCAATGAAAGTAGTTATAGAAAAATGTATCGTCACGGACCTACTGGGATATATCTAGCCTCAGCAAAGCACAACGTAGATGTGTACGAAGAAATACGAAGAAAATAGTCATGGAAGAGGAATACCAAAACAACTTGAAAGAACAAATCATAAAGTTTAATTTTACCACCGACGACACAACTTAAACCACCACAAGAACTTATAAATAGGGATAGAATTACTAGAGCAGACAGAGGCCAAGTATCAACACCTGTCTTCAGCAAACGATGCCATGCAACACATGCAAAATGCATTCCTAGCAGCAATTGTAAGGAAGATCAAAAACCAAATTAAAACTTGCAACCTGCGAGCAAATTATTCGGAATTTGAAGTCTGAAACGAAGCTGGTAAGTGTGTTACTCGAATAAGAGAAAGGACAGAGGTAGCGCTGGAAAAAAGATTCTTAAGACAGCGCTCACCATTTAAGCCTCCAAGAATCCAACTAGCCTCTGGGAGCATTGTGAGGGTATCGCATACACAGAGTAAATGGCGGTCCTGGCTGCGGTAAGTCCCCTGGGTGGTCAACAATTTCGTCCCTGATAGTGATGTGATAGCAACTATAACTACTGAGGCATCCGAGGACCTCAGGAGTAAGATCACTTTTAGTTGCATCAGGGACGCAAAATCAAAGTCGAAACATCGTAGACGAGGCCTTAACGAACCATTTTTGGGCAATCGTAATGGCGGCCATATTATCACAGGCCAATGCACTTACACTTATCGGGAACATAAATTAATTGCTATTTATTGATAGATTAAACCTCTTCTAAATGCACTATATCGGCCCAAGCCTCGTGATGGCCATCAATCAAGAGCTAGCGAGATCCTGATGAGATGTCCACTGAATGTGACATACATGGTCAACGAAGTCTATAACGGAATCTTTTCAGCCCAACAGACAACTCGCTCCCTGAGAAAGTCGCACAATTAAGTGCACCGCAATCAACATTATGGACGACCACAAAACTCGAGTATTGACGCAGAACATTTAAAATATAAATGTTCACTTCACAATTTAAAAAGAAACTAGCAACAACACCTTAAATAACCAATTAAGAGTAAAAAAAGGTAACAATTCATAAAAAAAAACTTAGCTTAACTTAGGTTTAAGGATTGTGATCAAAAATTCTGTGCACAAAGGTTTGCCAAGCTTGAGCCAATATTACTGTTTCAAACATTAATATATATGTGATGAAAGGGTAAGCCGCTCTCCATACATTTTATTTTTCACTCAACCATTTAAGCTATAACGGAATCTATAGTGTATTTTAAGAGATATATTCAAAAATGAGACATACCTCAATGTCTCCACTCGTAACAGTATTGCGTAGATTACTAACAATAATTCTATATTCGTGATTGGGCTTTTCAGATTTCTCAGTTTTATTATCACTTCTTAGAGCAGCCATTGGTCGTTTTTTCAAGATTGAAGGTGGCCTTGGTGGACTTTTTTCTTTTTCTATTATAGCACTCCTATTAAACATAAAAATAATCATATTTTTACAGTTATTAACACTGTCTTTTTATTACACAAATATACAACATTTTATAGTAATTTTGTAAAGTTTTATACCAATAAAACTTTATTTAAGAATTCGATTTTAGCTTGGTGCTTCATTTTGCATATAGTAGGATAAGCAGAGGAAACCTGCTCAGACAGTCCATTCTCTGATTTCAATCACCTGTCCGAGTTGGTATTGAACTCACTACTATCATGATTACATCTAGACATTATATCTAATAGATCCCCCTAGAATTATAAACAATGTATTTATAATTCTAGATGGATTTAAGTATGGTTTTCATAAAATACCTTTGAACACTATTGTTATGAGTTACAATTTTAAGTTGCAATCCTTGTTTCCCATTAGTAAGTGCTGTTCTTATTGGTATGTGATCTTCTTCCATAGGGTCATCAATAATCTCTAAATCATTTTCAATAGTTCTGATAATTGGTTTTAAAGTTGGTTTGGCTAAAATAATAATAATTATATGACTGCAATATTCTCTGATGCAATATTTATATCAATTAGTGATGAAATATTGATGAAAATACTTACACAAACTTCTGGATTCTAGAGATCTGTCGGCTAATATTCTTTTATTACTGATATTTTGATTTTTAAATGTCTTTCGTGTCAGTGGCTGTGAGACAACTTGCCTTGAACGGTCTGAAAATACTGCAGAAAGAGGCAATAAAATACATTTTTAATGTTTATAACAAAAAAAATGCATGGTATACATTTCACTTTATTTTTAACTACCAACCCGCTTGTGGCTTTCCCACTTGTACTAATTAATTTTTAAGTTACTATTCTTCATAATTTTAAAAATACTATACTATACTATACCTATATTGAAAACTGAGTTTCAGCCAATTTAACCACTTGAATTATGAATTTCAAACACACCAAGTGAAATAGAATAGAAATCAAATATTAATAGAGAGCATGCCAAAACAAGATAATGGAAACTACAATTAAGTTGAAAAGTTTGAGATTAGCATGAACAAGCCCACTAACAAACAAACAAAAAAAAATTATCATTGTTGGTTACTGTACATAGAAGATATAAAATATATATATATATATATTATAAGTATTCATTATAACTATAAAAAGGCATATTCTTATAATGTTGTTGACACATCTTGTCCTGCAAATTATGATTAATAATTTTACAAATGATTATTTTCCATTTCTTTTATTTGAAACAGTATTTTATTATCATTGAAAGTAACAAATACATATGTTGTTGCCTTTGAGTGTAATCCTGCTGACAGTAGTCTATTAAGCAAATTAAGAGGAGAGACAAAAGACATCTTTAAAAAACTATAAGTACATAATATATCCTTATTATGTGTTATTATTAGATTTTTATAATTTTTTAAATTGATTTGTATTCTCTTGTATATGAAATGAAACAAAGATCAGTTTTATAAACATGTAGATAGAAAAAAAAACAGATTTAGCAGGTCTCAGGCTACACTCATAGCCAGCAATATACACCTACAATAAAATACCTGATTCCATCTTTGGATGTTGTTTTGGAAATTTGGTTTGATTGTGAAATGATGATGCTCCATGAGTTTTACCATTACCCTGTATTTAAAAAATAAATCTTCACTTAATAATATGAAGCAAAGCAGCTTTGCTCTTTCTTTACCACAGAGGGTGTTATAAAGACCAATTTCGTATTCCATAATTGCTTAATATGCAGATATTAAGAATATGAAATAAATAATTTATTTTTATATTAATTTAGTGCAGTGAAAATTTTATAAAAAACTTATCACAGAAAGCGCAAAGTTGTCTGTCAATGTTCTCATTGTTACAATTTGTGTATATTTAACAGATTACTTTTTATTATATATTGCTATTAACTAACCCGTTTTGCTCTCAATTGTTCAAGTTTTAAGCGTGCATCTTTTTGTCTTGCAATTTCTGCTAATTTTTCTCTTGCATCAATTATCTGAGTTCGTTTTTTTGAGATTATTTTGTTTCTTGCATCTACCACATTTGGTTTAAAAGGCGGTTGTTTATTATTTACTTTGGGTTTGTACCTAAAGGACATTAAAAACACAATAGAGCGTAAACTTTCAATAAGCAAATGAATGTGAAAATGCATGTAATTTAGGAAAAAACATGTAATAATAAAAAAATAACAGTATTTTAAAGTACCTAGAATTTCCCTTCTTTCTTTTCTGTATTATATCATCTAAGCTCATATCAATGAACGATGCCATTACGGGGGCGCTGAAGGTATTTAACAAATACCTTGTTCTAAATAACTTGAAACCTAATTAAGATGTATTTCAAACTGGTAATATGATTTATAACTTATAATATATATAACTTTTTAGCTTTTAATTATATGAAAAACTAAAACTGAGTCCAATAAGTAAACAGTACAGACAACTACAATAAGGTATTCACCGTATTCTTAGGTTCACATACCACAGATCATATAAATTTATAGATTAAAATTACAATTTGTCGTTAGTCAAATTGCTGAATTGAGTACAAAAATAAAGATGTCCTGCTTTCTGCGATATGTTCTTATTATGTGTGTTTTTTTTTTAATATTACTATAACTCTTGTATTTCGTATATTTTGTAAACAATGTTAAAAGAGTTTTATTATATTCAAATATATGTGGCCATAATTAATTCTCACAGGTATTTTTTAATATTTGATTGGCAATGCCAAAGTATGTAAACAACTTAAATATACCACATCTTAGATTGGCAGTTCTCAGAAACGCACAAATTTCAATTTCCTTATGTTTACTCATTAATAGTAAATAATTTTATGAAGATGAATATTATATTTAATACTAAACTAAACAATAAACAAGTAGTCTGGACAAGTTGAATGATTAAGTGTGTAGTAAGTAAGTAAAATATATATATAAAAAAAACAATTAAAAAATGTAATATTGTCCATGCCTTTTTAGTGTATTAATAATAACCAAATTTCATATATAATACAATATTGAATATTAAGTCTCGGAATCTTAAGTCTGGGCTGAAGATGTTGGACTGAAGTCCGGTATGCGTGGTTCCAATATGGCACGGGAGCAGATTGGATCATTGCATCAATCTCATCTATAACTTCAGGCTGAAGTCTACGGGATCACGTCAGCAGAAGTCTGCGGTTTTTAGATTATGGCGAAAGGACAAAACTGCCAACATATTATAATGTCAAAAGCGGATTGATAGATGAAAACACCTATAAATTATTATACTCTGTGCGGTGCCAAAGAGTCTATGGCAATATTAATATTGTTAAGTTTATGACACAGAGTACTTTCTGATAATTTGTGTACATATTGTGAATGAGCATTGCAAGTTTGTAATCCACAAATATATTTTTTTGCCATGATTTATTAAATGTTACGATGTTGATACTGTTTGCAAATACTAATGATGTAAGTGCATAACAATAAACGTGGATGTTTTGTTTAATAGACTAATCTACATGATTATATAGGTCACTTGAGTTGTTGCTATTATAAAATCACAATTATTGTATTAAGAATTGATTACGTTAGATAATAAAGTAAGTAGTCGTAAAAATGGAGCAAGAAAAAGAAGAAGGTGAAATGAGTGATGACACTGAAATGGTTGTAGATGATGAACAGACTGTCAATATTGACAATAATATAAGTAATACTCTGGTAAGTATACATTTATTGTAAAAACAATTAAGATATATAAATAATCTGATATATTGTTATAAAATTTCCTTTTGTATGCAGTTTTATAAAGCAGATAAAAATGGACTTGTTATTGAACAGTTGAAAAAAATTGATGCAACCAAACTAGAAGAGAGAGCTAAAAGATTTGGACTTGATCTGTCTGGGAATAAAATAATCACACAACATCAAATTGATGAACTTTATGTTAATTTTGGTATTCAAAGTGGCAACGAAAGGCATTTTAGGTTTGATACACTTCACTTAAATGGAGTAAATGGCCTAACAACAAAGGATATCTTTGAATATCTTGAGGATTACAAACCAGTTTCATTAGAGTGGATTGATGATAACTCTTGTAAGTATTAATGCAGCATGAATAATGAGCAATCAGTGGTTGTTCAAAATGAATAAAACAAATCCTTATATTTACAATCACTACTAATCATTACTATCAATGAACTATAAACTACACTAATAATAATGTTTTTTTAACTTAAATAACTAATTTAGTTTTAAATAACTTAAACTCTTTTTACTGTGTAAATTGCTATGAAACAAATCTATTTGTGGAAGATAATTCAAATTCTTTTATTTTAAACCTTCAACCTTCTTAGTTCGCACATTCTTAGTTTTTTAGGAATATTTGATGTACATATTATAGTTATTATAAATGATATTTAAATAATAAACACACAACTACAGTATTTGCTAATTTGGCAGCTTACTTGCTGACTCGCTGAATACTTTCTGTATTGAACTGACTTGCTGATTTATACAGAAAGTTTTCACTTTCTGTATAAATACCTTTTTCATTTTTGGGAAATAATATTTTTTTTATTATATTAAGCTTTTATAGAGTAGTTAAAAGTGTACTTTCATCTAAAGTAAAACTGACACTTCCACTGTATAAAGTAAATTTTCATGAAGTTTCATCAAATTTTATTTTTATATAATTTCTAAATCAAAAAAAAAATCAGCTTTAAGCTGTATCCCACACACAGCAGGGTAGGCAGAGGGAACCTAGTGTTAAGACACTCCGTTCCCCACTTTCTGCCGAATTCTGGAGGCATCGCGTGTTGAGTGGCAGAACTCAACGCCGCCCTTAACCTCGACACCAGAGCGAAGAAATGGAAATATAAATTTAAGTAAATATTTCATCTCCTCAAGTGGGGATCGAACCCACAACCAGTCGGTTTTACAGTCACACCTCGTGCCGCTGCGCCACGACTGGCCTCTATATAATTTCTAAAAAAGTTAATTACAAAACATATGAAATAAAGTATTAATTTGTGTCATTTAGCATATCCCATTGACACTGACTAACATATTCCTAAAAATATTATTCATAGGTAACCTACCAGGTTTTGTACTTTATTTATTTTTTTAGGATTTGATGTGTTGAGTAGATTTTAATGTGTTGATCCTCTTAATCTGTGTCACTTTGAAATGTCAATAAAACTTTTTTCTAATTACATTTTACTTGTTGTAAACAGGTCTTTATGTTTTTATATACTTTTTCAATTTTAGAAAGTTATTGTTCAAATTCTAAAAACTCTTTTTCCATGTTGGTTAATTTGCTTAGGTAATATATAATTTTCAAATGCTTTGACATGTGTAGACAGAGTATCTTTACTTTTTTAGTAATAACAATATTATTCCTTTTTTTTCCTTTTCTTTAATTTATCACATACAAATAAACAACTGTAAGCAAATTTGAAAGTAAATAATATTATTGTTGTTTACCCTTTTTTCCGAAACCGACACTCAAATAACTATGAAAAACACTCTGAAGCAATTGTACAATATATTCCCCTAAAGCAATATTGACCTACCCTTAGCAAGACAGGTGACATGATATTTTTTTCTTGAAAATATAAATAACTAAAAGTTAATAATAAATAAAATATTATATGTTTAATCCAAATTTGTAAGTTTCTCAAAAGTTTGAAAATAGTCAATCTAACTGGTTTTATTTTAACTGTGATTGTAATTGAGAATGTTGGATTGTCTTGTTCTTCATAAACCAATACATATGTTGGTGATACTAATATACTAATATACTCCATACTAACAAAAATTAGTGTGATTTTGTTACTTTATGTTTCATGATGTATTACATGGAATACTAATGTATTCCAAAATAATATTTGTAATGAAAATATTTATATAAAATGTTATTATTATTTTATTTCAGGTAATATAGTTTGTCATGATCATATATCTGCTGCTCTAGCTCTTTTAGTGCATTCTAGAGAAATAAAAAATGAGCAAATTAAGGAAATGTTATTAGATAAATCATCATACCATTGGAGGGAAGGCATGCCTCATCCTAAAGGCGATACTATATTAATGAGATTTGCTACTAATAGTGACAAAAAAATGACTATAAGAAGGCCAGAAAGAAAGTTAAATGTTGATAATGATACCAATATGAATAATGAAATGAATTTTACAACTAAAAATCCTTGGGGTGACTTATGTAAATCATGGGGTGTTTATGACCACCAAGAAATCTTTCAAAGAAAATTTCCACAAACAGACGAGGATCAATATGATGAGCCGCTTGAAACAATTCAGTTAAAAAATAAGAAACTTGCAATGAGACTTGGCAAAAGAAATTATAATGTTGAAGATGACAAAGATAGCAGTAGCTCTGATTCAGAATGGAAAAAGAAATCTAAAACTCCTAGAATGAGAATGCATGCTGATGATGAGGAGTCAAGACAAGGCAAACGCAAAATACAAGACCAATTAGAAGAAGAAAGTGAGAGTGGTTTTGCACCATTATCAATAGAAGTTGTTAATTCAAGAAGTACATTTATTCCAAGAGAAACAAAAATGATATCAGATAAATTTAAATATAAAGAAAGAAATTTAAGAAATTCTGTTAAAAGTATACAATCCAGACTTGGTGCTAAAGTGGTACAAAATCAACTAAGTTCCAGTGATGATTCCTCTGATGATGATCAGCGTGATGATCGTCACACAATGAGCAGAGTGCAAAAGGTCCCCAATCAATCTAAAAGCTCTGTGTGGTCCAGATTGGAAGTGAATGTTGCTAAAAACTGTAATCAAAATGATTTACGACAAATTTTGTCAACACGAAAACATAAATCTGATGACTTAAGAGATAAGCTTAGTAAATCCAAGCAATGTAATTTGCGTATTGAAATAGACAATAATTATGCTGATGAGTAAATTAATTATACAATTGTTTATTTTTAAATCAATTATATTTTTCTTGATAAAACTCTTATTCATTTTACCTTAGTTATAGAATTCAGAAATATTTTCAACACTTAATAAAATTACTTAATACATATTATATGTATGGTACAAGCAGTAGTTGTTATAGTCATATGTCAAGGTGAAGGCATAGAGAAAATATACAGGAGTAATTAGTTAATAAAATATATTATTTTTTAATAAATAAATTTTAATTAATAAAAGTATATAAATTAGGTAAAATTGTGGATGGCTCTGAAAAAAAAAATATATAATAAAGTTCCATAGGTGTAAGCCGAGCTTCGCGGAACTGGAGAAAACAGGAAAAAACACATACAGTATATTTATTTTTGATAGGTTAAGATTGCGTTAAAGTTAATTACTTTGACACCAAGAGCTTTTTGAACACTATCTTCTGTATTATATCTTAAATTCATTTACTACTTTAGCTAAATTTACGAGACATTTGGTTTAATAAATTTGGTATATAAACTTATTGATAGATTTATCAGAAAAATTGTATTTTAAGTACATTCTTTTACTTGATATTTCTAAGTCTAACGCTATAGTAAGTTAGGCTCATTTGTCTATTAGCTGGTACAGGATAGCACTCTGGCACCTGACTGTTGTGAATACCCTTAGCGAAATGATTATAAATAAATAATTTCTTATTTCCTATTCTGCCAAGATTAGGGTTAGAGTTTCGTTCCCTCTGTCTAGTGCCTTGTTATGACTCGAGGAATTGGTAATTAGATTTTTGCATTAAGATCCGACTGTATTGACTTAAGTTTAGTGTAATGGCAATAGTTTGTTGTAAATTGCCAATCTACTGCATTACTTATTAATAAGGCGAAGACTGTCTTTGCATATAGCAATAATACAATGGCGAAATACTTAATAAACTTGAATTAATCAAAAAGCGCCTGACTGCAAACGCAATTACGCGACACTAGGGGATATAAATTGATGAATGGTTTTTATTTACTCGCTCTGCTACGGTAATTAAGCGTGGCGTTGAGTTCCGCCACGAAAATCGTGCGCCAGGAACGAAGCCTCGTAACATAAGGTCTCCTCTGCCTACCTTGTCTTATACGAGATATAGCGTGAAGCTATAAAATAAAAAAATCAATTCATTTAAGATCTATCTACTAATGAAATACTTAAATATGAAATTCCAGAATTTACATTTTCCAGTAGGAGGAGTACAGTCCACAAGCATTTTATTTTATTATTATTTTCATGACTAGTAGTTCAGTTCTGTAGTTATCGATTCAGACATGCAAGTTTAGCTTTTTCAAAGCAGACATATAGGTAAATAAAATAAACAACAAACATTAAACTTCAAAATAAAGTTTATTAATTTGTGCATTTAATAAGTATATTTTTGTGTGCACTTACAATAGATGTTAGAAATAAACAAACGGGAATCAATTGCAAATAATATGCAAATAATATTGAAAAGTAAAATTGTGTAAAAATAAGTAGTATAATGTAGACGTTAGCAAAATAAACGATATGAGTATTTATAATATTAACAGTTTCAACACTTGTAAATAAATTGATGACATTCGTCACATATATTCGTGTCAATAGATTTTAATACTTGTTAGTAACCAATGTTTACATATGCAAAAAAATACAAAATGTTAGACATTGTTCAGGTGGTATCATATTTTGAGGAAAGTATACTTAATCAACATACAGTAATTTTAATCTATCTATTACAATTAGAACATATATTTTTTCATTTATTATTTACTATTGTATAAACTCTTATATTAATAATAGTAAGAAGCAAGTATGATGTTTATTTTTTTATTAGTCAACATATTCTCGAGGTATTTTTATGATAACAACCCATCAAAATGCACAATTCGTGGAAACTGGGACGGATCAACTGCAAACAGTAATTTGAAACATTGTGGGTTTCACATATAATCCAATGTCGTCTATCATTTAAAATGCATTTTATATTTCTAGCTAAATAAACAAAAACAGTTTTTGCATGAGAATGTTTTGTTACAAAAAATGTATTCAAATTCCAGCTAGTTTCGATAAAGCACCACTGTACATTTGACATGTATGATGATGTAAATAAATATAAATTGCAATACCAAAGTTTAAAAAATAAGTAAAACAAAAAAAAACCGTAATATAAAAAGGGGGGTTTTCAAGTATTAGTTAACTATTCAGGGAAAATTAGCACAAAACATTATATAGCATTCGACTGATTCATTTAAATAAAAAACGAAGGAACTAAAATCGTAATACATGAAAATCCCTTTATTTACATTGTGCAAGCAATACTTATTGCTTTCATGGGTTAGTTATAAATTATCACTTGGTTAAATCATAAAAATTAGAGAAGCAGAGATGATATAGAAACATGTTAAAAAATGTTATATGGGGCTGTGGACGATCAAAAATTATAAAAACTTTATTTAATACTTGAACGAACCCAAGCTATGCATAATAGTATGGCGAAATATTTGATTAGCACTGTTATACACATACATATTCACAATATAAACTTTTGATTTTATAAGAAATTTTATATCTTATAGTAAGTACTTCCATTATCTCAATTTTCATTATTTAGATGAAATAGATTTTCTTAACATTTTTCTTTTTTTTTTGTAAATTTAAATTGGATTTTATGATTTTTTTATTATGTTTATATTTTACTTATATAATGTGTAAATAGCAAAATTTATGAAGGTATTGTGATTTTTGGACATTTAACTTTTGGTATAGCTTTACTGGTACAAATTTCGTATTAAATAAAATCCAATATGATAGATAGCTACCATTAGCACACAAGTTAATAATGAAGTATGAAATATTTTTGAATGAATTATTAAAATTTGTTAATTATTTTACTTCGTGGTTGCTGTTTGTTGGAAGCATTTGTGCTGAACATAATATTATGTTAATACATAAAATAAAGGTTTTTCATATTTGTCTTTATATTATAATAATAAATTCGTAATAAGGAAAATTTCATATAAATATTTTATTCCCTAGAAAGTGTCTATAAAAGCACAAAGCAGCTAATTATACAATATCAATCTGAGATTCATTTAGTGGTAGAATAGCAAAAAATATTTTTGTGCAACGATATAACATATTAATGTAATGAATAAATTACAATATATTTAAATTTATATAATATTTGTTAATATAATATTAGTTCTCTAGCTAGTCAGTTTTCTTGTATGATTGATATGATTAATTTTCTGAGTAATCTTGATGTTTTATAATTAATGATGTTTAAAAAGTGGATCTTACACATTCCTATATACATTTACAAATCCGATATTTAATATTCCTTTAATTAAATGGAATGTTTCAGTCTTAAGTACTTTACACGCCTTTTAAGTTATGATTCTACTAAGATCTTTTTCAGTATACTTTAGGGTTCCATATAATTTTGAATATAAACACGGTGGTCTTAGAATTGATCTCCACTCGGCGAAACAGTTACATTTATATTTTTAGGCTACAGAGACCTATCGTGGCAAAGTAGTACAAGCGTGCAACTCTAGATGCAGCAGGTTGTGGATTTGTTTCCCACTCTAGGAAATGAAGAGTAAGCGGAACATAATGTTAAGTCACTTCGTATACCAATTTCCGCTCAATTTTCGAGATGTTGCGTGATAATAGCGAGGAAATGAAAATAATTCACGTGTACCAAGCTAAAATCAAACTCAAGAACTGTCAAGTTTATGGTCAGTCGCTTGCGCTGTACCATGACGGCTTCATATGTAATATATAAAATACTTAATCAACGGTTATGGAACCCTAAAATCGTATAAAACTTATACTCTATGTTAGTAGTGAATAAAATCATGTGAAAAATAAAATCATTTTGACTTTTTCTCCTTTTCTGGTTTGTCTTCATCTTTTTTCTTAGATATGAGCGTGTGTTTCGCCTTTTTTAATTGTTTCTTAACTTTGTCCTTCACTTTATTCTTTTTAACTGGTGTCACTGCGTCACCAGATTTCATGGATGAACTGTTGGACTCACTGTTTCTTTGTGCTGTAATTAATACATAATGTTTCGTTTAATAAAAATAAATTGCTTTCAAATTATAATATTATAACATACTTCGTTAAACAATTTTCCATGATGAGCATTTGTATGATTGTGATATTATGTTATTTAATTTAGTACTTATTGTTGGTATAACGATCAGAGTTGGCGTGTGGTGGCGGTGGGTTCCACTCCTTGAAATTAAATATTAGACCACATGATCTGAGTTGAGTTTTGCCATTCAACATGAAATAAGGAAAAAACGTTGTGCACGTCGTTCAAATCTGAGATGGATTCGATCACTCACAGTAAAAACTCTATTAAATAAAAATCAGCTTCACGCTGTATCCCACATACAGCAGGGTAGGCAGAGGGGACCTAGTGTTAAGACACTCCGTACACCGCTTTACTGTTATCTGGAGGCATTGCGTGTTGAGTGGTGGAACTCAACGCCGCGCTTTGCCAGAGCAAAGAAATGAAAATATAAATTTAAATAAATATTTAATTTCCTCGAGTGGGGATCGAGCCCACAACCAATCGATTTTGCATTCACACTCTGTGTCTCTGCACCACGAGACTATTAATTGGACCAACTTATGTCATTAGGCATTCGGATAAATGAAAGCATGAATAATTATAATTATTATAATCAGAACTTAACCAAATTTGCATTAAACTATCCTTGATTTCATTTCCAATAGAAAAAAATCATCGAAATCGGTTGCGTTGATATTGAGTTATTGGTCCATTTGCGACAAATGTGAAATTGCACATATTTAATGCAAATTTAGATTAGTGTCATTTTCTCATGAATACCATTATCAGAAATTAAAAAGGAAGTAGGACTATACAGGTAGCACTATCTTTCAAACAAAAAAAAAATCAAAACAGAATCGTCAAAATCGGTTCACCCAGTCAAAAGTTTTTAGGTTACAAACAAAAAAAATACATTCGAATTGATAACCTCCTCCATAAAAAGCGGAATTTGTGCATACACATATAGAACATTATTATTATGTGTTTATTTAAAATTATTAAGAGGTGCATTTTCCGGCATACGATGTATACACTTATTTACGTACAAATGTAATATAACTTCTCGCGGTTCTTATAACTGAGGGTACCGATAGGTAATCGAAACCACAATCAAGTTTTGTATAGTAGTGGTGACCTCTCTTGGTGGCGATGGAGGCGGCGATGGCGAGGTCCTCCTGGCGCTCGCGGCGGCGCTCGGCGTCCAGCTGCTGCACCAGCTCGTCGCGCAGGCGCACGATCTCCACCAGCCGCGTCACCAGCTGCTCCTCGCGCACCTACATATAATCATACTTCCACAAATGAGATATGCGGATATCAATCCCCCTTGTAACAAATGTAGTAAAGGATCTCATTACATTTACATATATGTACATGATGCATTTACATTAACGATTTTGTTTTCACATCCGATAATGAGCAATCAAAATTGTACCATGTAATTATATATGTATAGACTATATATATTGTTATTAGTAGGTACACAATATATGCATATGTATTGTGATAACGGGGACTTACCTTATCAGCGTCGATGCGATTTACGGTTGGTTGCGACTGTATTATTCGAATTTCATGTTCAATGTCGGCCTGCTCCTGTTCCAGTCTCTGTTGTCGCCGTCTAAATAAATATAATCATTTATATTATTATAAAACAGACAAAAGTGAATGTTTGTACGTACATTTTCAAATTTTTTTTATTGTATATATGGCTTTGGAAAAGACAAGGGTACAATTTAAAAAAAAATTGTCCCATGGTGTATCCCGCGCATAGCAGAGTACACACAACATAGAGACATAGTTAGGTCACTCCGTTCCCAACTTTCCGCTGAGTTCTGGAGGCATTGTGTGTTGAGTGGCGGAACTCAACGCCGCAAAAAGAAGAGAAGAGATTTTGTTAACTAATGTATAAAAAATACTCAATTGAAAAGTGACCGAAACACTACAAAATATCTATTTAAAGGAAAAAAATAATATTATATTAATAAAAATTATAAAAAATAATAATATATTAATAAAATTAATTAAAACAAATATGAAATGAATACCTCTGGAAGTAAAATACGTAGTAATTATTAACTATTTAAAAGACCTCGATATAATACTAGATATTCACATTGCTTCTAAAGGTCAAACGACATATCGATATCTTCATCCAGTACATACATAATAGGCAATATATTATGTAAATAAATAACTATACCTAATTATTAAATTCTTAAACAATAAATAACGTTTGCATATAAAAAAGTCATTAAAACCTATCCCTTATAAATAGTATATACTAAATGGAATTTAAGAAGATAATACTTATATGTAAATTTGATTTGAGGCATGTGGTCGCGAAGGGGCATAAGCTTGCGATTGTAAGCACGACGTGCATTCGATTCCTACTCGAGGAAATGAAATTTATTTTCATTTTCTCCCTCAAGCAATAAGGCAAAACAAGAAAATTGAGTTACGCTACTCAACGCGGAAAACGTCGAGAATTCGGTGGGAAGTGGAGAATAGAAGTGAAATGTGAGGGATACAGAGTAAAATAAAAAAAATGTACATATATAACTATATAAAATAGAGAATCGCATGGTCTATAAAATGCTAATATAAAATTAGAAAAAAAAAATGTCCATGTAAACTGGTACGCAGAAGCTAGTAGTAGAAATGTAAAAACAATAATGTGAGGAATTATTATTAATTACTTACATGTACATGAGTTCCGTCTGCTTCCTGAACAGATCATTTTTTTCGTTGACTAGTTCGCATAGTTGTATGACGAGGTCTTCGATTTCCTCTTGAGGCGCGGTTGGTCCATCGTCACCTTATAATTTATATAAGTTTATGTAAATACGTATTAACTTGGAGCAAAACATATAATTTTTTTTTTCTTTGATAAAAGTGCTTCTATTCTGCATTGTATAAAACACATGTTTTCATTACCTTAAGGAAGTATTGCTTTCATTGAAAAAAAAAATACATTTATCTACACTATGTAGTTAACATGAGTATATATCTACATTTTTAAATCAAACTGTATATTACTTTACATAGGAATACATAGGAAATAATACTTCCAATATATGTTTATTCAAAACAAGACCAACAAAAGTTATCAATTAAGATCTCAGTTTAAACAAGATAACACATAGTTTATCGTACGTTGATATGTGAATAGCAACATACATATTATGTTTGTTATTTTCTATGATAAGACGGCGAACTGATGAATTACATATGCATGTACTTAAATGCATGTATTTAAGGCCAGTCGTGGCACAACGGCACAAATTGAGACTGTAAAATCGACTGGTTGTGGGTTCGATCCCCACTCGAGGAGATGAAATATTTATTTGAATTTATATTTTCCACTTCTTCGCTCTGGTGTCGAGGCAAGGCGCGGCGTTGAGTTCCGCCACTCAACACGCAATGCCTCCAGAATTCGGCGGAAAGTGGGGAACGGAGTGTCTTAATAATGTGTTTGTTTCCTCTACCTGCCTGCCCTGCTTTGTGCGGGATACAGAGTGAAGCTAATTTTATTTAAAGTATCGAGAAACAACGTATTTTCTATATACAATCATAAATCTATACATAATTACTCACGATTTATCTAAATACTTTTGATATTAATTACACCTTACAATTACAACATAATTTGAAAAACCCATTATCTAATCGTATTAAAATCAGAAATCTGTTTAAGGTAATTTTTAATAATAAAAAATAATAATATTTAATATTAGAATGTATATCGTGACGTCTTCCTTTTAGGTGAATCACGTACGTGCTGGCGGTGAAGCTGAGTGACAATATAATATAAATATGCGGTCGTGCTAGTGCTGTGTGATTGTTATTCATAGAGGCATTTGAATGCTATTTATAACAAAGGCTAATAAACTTAACACTTTACACACAAGTTTCTTATTATAATAAGAAACAAACCAAGGTAATATACTTGCCATCTCACTTACGAACAAAGCAAGAGGTAAAAAATGTTAAATAATGTATTGTACTACGATATTTGTTTTTTTTTTATGGAGAGTAAAATTTTGAAGCATTAGTAGTTTTTGGTCCTATATCTATAGTAATATAATAAAGCGGAAGTGTTTGTTTATTTAAACGATAAGATCTCTTTTTTTGCTTTGTTTGAAAACTACATTCTTCAGGAGTGCTATAGGCTATTTAACATTACGGTGTGTGAGGTTAGCCTTAAATAAGGAATTATATACGCTATCACATTGCTTTAACCGCGTGCACTGCAAAAATAGGTAAATATGTGTCAGTACATTGTATTGCATGGTATGAAATATTCTATTTTATTAGTCCTAAAACAAGGTCCGCGCCACTGTCAATCTATTTCTTATAAATAAGTCACAATAAGCCGCTAGTATAATCATAATTATTGAAAATAAACATTGTCATTTTAATGATAGAATTTTTTGAAAATTGATAGGCATAAATAATTATTGATACCTTTTATTCCTCTTTGTTTTCCTATCTGGCACTAATTAAAGTATATTGCTATTACATTATTTTAGGCAATGAAAGATTTTAGAGATACAAAGAAATTCTTTAAGAAATAAAAATCTAAAATAACAAATTTAAATAAACATCTGTAACCGTAAGTTTATTTTGAAGTATAGATAGTTAAAAGACAATTTAAGCCCAACGTCGCGCCAATGTGTATTTAAAAAATTCTAAATAAACTATTAAAATTGATATTTTATTGTTTAAAAGGTGTTTTACTATGTGATTCTGTGAAATACTAACCCTAGATGTCCAGGATTTCTATTATATGCAAGAGTTGTACTGAATATCTTATTTGAATATCTGTAAAGCGCTCAGTAAAGCGAAGTTGCAATTCATAAATGTAAAACAATGTAATAAGTAAGCGTGATTAGCGATAATAGTGCAAAATGAAGTTTACCCTCACACTTATCCCGTATCATCTGTTCAATGAGAACACCCTGACGCTCCAATCCGAGCTGTTGAGTTTCAAGTAAGTCCAGTTGAACCTGCAGTTCCTCCACAGACATCTGCATTTTGACTTCCCTTCGTTCTGGCAGCGGAAGCCCTGGAGCCGGGCCTTTAACTCGGCGTACGCCTGTAACGACTTTTGTTTGTGAATCGTAATAAAAAAGCTTAATACTTAATTGTAAAAGTTTCTATTTGTTCTCCATTTTATTTTCCTTCCTAGGAAATGTGCAATAAAAAAATTAACCTATCTAGTAACCATTTATCATTCGTGGTAAATTGAAGTATTAATGTATTACTTATACATAATACCAAATATATATTTATTTATCGTCTAACACGTTGATTGATTACTGTAACTTTTTGTAATACTGCAACCTTATTAACAATACTTGAAAGATATAAACTAATTGATTATTATTGTAATTCCAAGAGGTGATCGATATTATCGATTGTGTACGTAAAGCAGAAAAATATTTTGACAATTTTTGCGTAAGTAATTACATTATCAATACATACAACGGTTCCAATTAAAAAGCACCGCTAGAAAAATCCTAAGTGGATAATTTTAAATCAAAAGGAACTAAGGACCTAGTGCCCAGTGACACTCTGTTCGCATTAAAACCTTTTTGAATTTTCAGAAAAAATTGGAAATAAATTTATCGAAAGGGAATCGAACTCATAAACTGCCGCTTTTAAGGTCGCACGCTCGTGCCCCCCTGTGCTACTACCGGCATCTCAATTGTAATGAAAGTTTAATAAGCTTTTTATAGCATTATATTAAGAGCATATATAAACACAACAACTAAAATATATATTTTAAATTGGAGGTGATTTCATTAAACGCGATATAACGTAAAATACGATGAAAGAGTCTTAAACGTATCCCATGATTAACTTAACTGAAAGTCTTAAAATATATAAAATTTCAAATAACTGTCGTATTTTTGTAAATTTAAATTAAGAACACAAAAAATAATAATAAAATGAAATTTGAGCAAAAAAGTTAAAAATTACTCACTATCAGATGTGTTTCGGACACCTATAGAATCAACGCCCTTTTCAACAGATCCTCCGTAACCGGACACATTAGAGATGGAGAGACTGTCGGGAGGAGTAGGCGCTGGTCGTCTCTTCTTTAATTTTGGAGTAGATTTGCCGAAAGATTTCTTTAACAACGTAATATCTGCTTTAGTATTGAATTTTGAAATTTATCTGGCCAATAGGGAGGTAACGGTTGATTATAAGCGTGATGGTTGTGGGTTCAATCTCAGCTTGAGAAAAGGTGGAAAGCAGAAAACAGGGTGTCTTGACAAAAGGAGGGTGTAAAGACACTCCGTTTCCATTGCTATGAGGCAAGGCTCGGCGCTGAGTTCCGCCACCCAACACTTAATGCCTCCAGAACTCGGCGGAAAGTGGGGAACGGAGTTTCCTAGCACTAGGTTCCCTCTGCCTACCCAGCTGTGTGCGTGAGGATTCAGCGTGAAGTTGATTTATATAACAAATCATAGGACCTTTTTCTTCAATTTGTATAATAGCTAATAATAGGCTATAATAATAATTACATATTTTTGTATTAATTTTACTCTTAATAATTTTCATTAATTAAAACATGTGTATCAATCACACTACGTTAAAATTATTAAGTAAATGACTTCCTCCTTTATTAGTTCATTTCTCGGAAAAATCCTAAAATAACGAAGTTCTGTGACAATTTTCCCATACAAGCTTCAAACAAAAGTTGTAATTTGTAATAAATGTATAAAAAAATGTTGCGACATTATTATTATTGCGTTAGTGTTGTTCTACTTGACGAGAATTAAGGAATGGTTTCCCCTTTTTTTTTTACATAGAGAAACGATAAAACTACATGGTCTTAGTAGCTGATTATGCTATTATATAAATAAATTTGTCTATTTTTTAACATAAAGGCGTCGTTTGTGGGTTGAATCTTTATAGATGAGGAATCATTTTAATTTTCTTGCCTTGGTAAGACACACTTTGTCTGAGGCGTTGGGTTTCGCCACTCAACAATAATTTTCATGAATTCGGGCTATTATGAACGTCTAATGACGAGTAATTTTTTGTACTTTCGACGTAGCTAGATGAGAACGTATGGCTTAGTGGTCAGAGTATTCCGTAATATATATATTTTTTGTTTACCTGATCTGAGTGTACAGTCGAGGTGTGAGAGCTAAATGAGGATATGCTGGCCACATCGTCCATGGATGTGGAGGGCAGGTCCAGGTGCTCCACAATGGAGGGCGGCGGCGGCGCCTTGGGTTTCCTGCGGCGCGGCGTACTTGACGGCACATCCAAGTTGGGTGTACTCGCCGTTATTGGCGATTTGTGCATACTTGAACTGCTTGTAAATTTACAATTCTTGAGATAATGTATGTTGTTGAGTTGTTGTATATAAGATTAAGAAATAATTAATAATAATAATAATCTTTATTTAGAAATATAACATACAATACACAAATGAAGATTATTATTATTAAAAATAAAAAAAAATAAAGATAAAGAAATAATTAGTGTACTTCATGGTTAAAAACTTATTTATATTAAGCTTTCAGACACAAGAAAAAGAATAACCAAACTAAGTATTAGTCCAATTAATAATAGAATATCATTTATAATATAATACAAAATTTTTTTTTTTTTTTTTAAATTACAAAATTTTCTTAAATTTAAATATTTGATATTTTCATTTTCTGGCTCTGGTGACGAGGCAAGGTGCGGCGTTAAGTTCTGCCATTCAACACGAAATGCCTCCAGAAATTGGTAGATGTACTCTGCGATGCGAGATACAGAGTGAAACTAAGGTTTTTTTTGCTAATCTTACCTTTTATCGTCTGATTCTTCATCTGTTGATGGTTCTTCACCATCAGACCAAAATGGATTATAAGCTTTAATGTGACGTTTTCTGAAAATCAAAATATTTTCATAGCAAGTAAAGGAAAAGATTGTATTTTTTTTAGAAATAAAAAAGCGAAAACATACAACGGCGTTGATGTCTGGCCACTGGAGACTTTAGGTGGAATTGGTGGTAGTTCGTCATCTTCGTCACTACTGCCAAAGGGATTTGTGCTGACTTTCCTATTTCTAGGTTCTTCCTGTTCATGCTAAATAAAAATGCATGCATTATAACCCTCTTTTAATACAATTGCCATGGCTTAATACATAGGTAGAGCTTTGATAAGATATACAGATTTATGAACAATGTAACAGAATTACTTAATTAACTGTAGTATCAATCACAGCTCTCTCTATGTCTGCCTGACTAATAGGAACTTACTTCATCCTCATCATCCGAAAACGGATTTAAGTGGACTGGATAATCCTTTTTTAATTCAGGTAGTGTTTTTATATTATTAATTTCTGTTTTCTTTTCAATCATTTGTTGTTTTTTCCTTCTAGGTGGCACTGTTATTGTAATTTCTTGTTCAGATTTTACATCATTCGTTTGTAATTCAGAACTTTCCGTATTTATTGTAATTCCATTTTCTAAAGCTATTCTGCTATCATCAGTTATATTACTGTCATTTTCTTGATTTAAAGTTAATTTATCATTTTCTTGAATAAGAGAGTCTTGTGTATTATTGTGACTGTCAATTTGTGCAGGCTCCACCATTTCGTTTAAATCATTAGGTACATCTAAAGAGTTATCACTTAATTGTGTTTGTAAAAAAGTGAATTTTTCTTTGTTGCTCTTATAGACTTTCTCAGGGGCACTTTTTATAATATTTTGATTATCTAAAAAACTATCATCTGTCACTTCCAAAGTTTCACTAATGGTTTTACAATTTTTTTCCATATCTTCAATGTCTTTACTATTTTTTTCACTATCATTTAATTTATATACATCTTTATAAATATCATTAAAGTCTTCTTTTAAACTAATATTAGCTACTTTGTTTTCAATATTTGTATCTTTTTCTATATTTTTTTCAAATAAATTTATTTTTTCTGCAATAAATATAATTTACACTAAGCTGTTATCTCATTTTCAACACTAAATATGGTAATGTTTAAATTTATATAATTTTAAGAAAGCTTAGTAATATTACTAGTATATATTAATAAAATCCATTGACAAAATTACATCTATACCATACAGACTTATACTATTACATAAAAAAAGGTGAAGGCACTGTGAGATTATTCAAAATTTCATTCCATAGAAGGTTTTAAATATATAAGGATAAAAAAAAAGAATTAAGAAGGCACATACAATAGTTTAAATAAGTAGAGTACAAAGGAAAGTATATAGTTCTCACCTAATATAGACTGTGGCCTTGTCTTAGCTTTTTGATTAACAGATTCCTCAGTTTGTAGAGATGGGCTAGGATTTACATCATTACTAAATGCCAGCATTCCTATTTGATGATTATTATTAAATTTTGGTAGGGATTTCTCATTTTTACATGAATCACAGGAAAAATTGTTGGAATCAATAACATGGTAATTTTTAGGGTTCAAATGTCCCATGCACTTGGAACAACGAAAGCATCTCCTGTGGTAGAGCTTTTGTGAAACCATGAGCCTCTGTGCCAAGTATACAGGCAATCCACATGCAGCACATTTATCGAGAGCCACTTTTCCAAATTTCATGGAGGTCTAAAAGAGTGAATAAAAGAAATAGAATATAAGACACAGATGTAACATTACAAAAGAGCAGTGCAAAGTGAAGCTGCAAACATACTAATTGAAATAACATACAGACATTTTTTTATAAAACCAAGAAAAATACTAACTGATCCATGACTTGGTGGTGAGGAGGTTACTTTTGACTCACTTTCTGATACTTTGGTATTCACTGAAATTTAAAATAAAAGTACTATATTATTATTATTTTCCAATAGTTGTTGTGGCTAAGTGGGCAGCGGCAGCACCTGAATTTCAATCAAAAGTGCTTATAAGAGTTAATTTGTATAAAGAATATTTTGGATTTGAATTTGAATCTTCACTCAGTAGGGCAAATTATTTTCATTTTCCCATTATAGAGAAATTAAAATTATTTATTACCATGCAACAAAATAGAAGCATTGAGTTTCACCATACAATACATAACAGACATCATATTTTAAATACTTATTTAGAAAACATATAAAAATTTGAACATAGCGGGACTCAAATCCCTTCCCTAAGTGTGAAATAACACTTTAAAAATGTTTAGAAATCATATTTTGAGTTGATTAAAGTAGAAAGCAGAGAATGGAGTGGACCTAAAAAAACTAAAAAAAGCAACAAACACATGCAACATAACAATAATCTACAAGCAGTAAATACAGAAATTATAATGATTGATGCAGGTAATACAGTATTAAGTTGCATTTTAAAAACATACCAGTATGGCCAAGACGCTGATAAAACTGAGATAAATATGTTAATATTGATAATCTATCTGGCACTTCACTTTCTACCATATCTTCTGGATCCAAAAGAGCTGGGATTCCTAAATGTTTTTCCGCAATACTATAAGCTAACTGGTTGTTCTCATAAATATTTTCTGGTTTCAATTTCGATACATCTCTAGAATATTTTAATAAGATGTACATTTTATAAATAAATTTGATAATTTTAATTCATAATCCCAACAAAGCTGGATTAATACTCACATCAAATCTGGTCTAAAATGATGGACAAGAGCACAAAATGCCATTCCATTTCTCCAGGATGTTGTCATATTATCTATTTGCACTTCAGGACAATCTCTTATTAATCGTTTACACCATAGCTCTAAAGCCTTTGTTCCTTTGACTTCGGACATTTTATTTACTTTAATATTTTATGTATTATATTTTGTTAAATACAATTATTAATGTTTATAACATTCATCGTAGATGATGTGTGGAACAATAATTGATTATACCATTATTAAAAGTTTAATTAAACGAATTTTATGCTTTTGAATATATTTAGTTACTTAATACTTAGAGTTAAAGTGATATATAAGTAAAAAAATGAATAATATTGCAATGATGTGTCAACGAAAGCCAATAAGTCAAATAATTATTTTCTTGGTTATAACATTTACTGGATATGACATATTATTATATCGTCGATGATGACAGTGACAACAGTCATTGGAGCTTGGCAGTTGTTATTTTGATGTAAGATATTAGTTATCTGTGAACGTGGTAAAAGATTTTTAATTTAGAGAAAGACAGTAACTAATATATATTTTAATAATTTATATAATATACATCTATTACTGTAAAATGTATATCTCCACAAATCACAATTGTTATAAATATAAATTCTTATATATTTTTTAAATAAGATTTTGTAATCCAAGCAATCAATAAAGTGTGTCAATATTTTCTTGGCCAAAATTATTGTATAAGGTAATTTCATACTTAATTATTTTATGTCACAACGTAGTTTGCCTTATTATAAAGTTACAAAAAAAAATACGTATCACAGGTACACCTTTTTAAAAGTAATATTATTACATTAAAATAATTGTACAGTTATCCAAACGTGCCAAAAATTAACATCTTTTCAAAATTACAACCAAGTACAGGATAGGAAGGTCCTGTAACATTAATTATTAAGATTTTTGTACGTTTTCTTAATATTAGTATTTTTTTTCTTAAGTGTGGATAACATTTTAAAAGTGTTAAACAAATATCCTTTTATATTTCTCTCTCTGTATAGAAATGTTTGTGCTTTAAGTACGAAAATTTTATGTACACTTAGCTTTATTACATACGTAGGTATATTGAAAAAAAAACTATCAGTACTTTTTGTAAATGATATAGTTTAATATTTAAAAAACTACATGGAGGAATATTAGGTACAGGAAATTTAAATCAACGCAGATTCAAAAATTTTTCGACAATATCCAAGGGCATCAGGCCTGTAACCATCAGGACACTGACCTGGAACGCTTATTATGTTTTTTACTGAAGGCAAATTTTCGTTCTCTTCGACAATTTGAACCTTATTATTGTCATTTTCTTGCGCGGCCCTGCAAAAAATATATACATATTATGTTTTTTTAGATTCACGCTGTGCCCATGGGTGTAGAAATATGGGAAGGTGGACGTGCCCACCCATTAATTAATTTGGGCATTACTTGAATGGAATTTCTTTAAAATAAGGTTCAATATTTTACACGTCAAAAAAAAAAATATTGAGTTTCAAATCCCTGCCCTATTTAACGGAATTCATTTAAAATCAACATCAGAAAGAATGGAGAATAAAAAAAAAATGTGTATATTAGAAAAAAGCCAATAATTTTTAGTTTCGTACAAATTTAGGTATGTAGCTTAACGGAATTTCAATTTACAAAAAAATATTAACTTTATTTTAGGTGCATATGCACTCATTTTGTATGAAATGAACAGCGAACTACAAATATTAGTTTGCAATGTTTTTTTTTTCTATAAAATGTTATTTTTTCTTTTATTTGTTTTGCAATTTCTGATTTTATGCCAGATTTCGTAACTGTAAGCGTGAAACTGAAAGTGACGTTTCGAAAAAAGAAAATTTGCCGCGTAAAGTCTATACCCTCTAGGTTTCAATCAAATTGCAGTGCCTCAGAAGTTTGTTTTATTCGGTGTACTAAATGAGACCTGACTATTTTCAGCTTAATATTATCACGCACTCTAAAAATGGTCTTGGCAGGTCATATAAGTTCTATTTTTTTCTTTTTAGGTACGGAACCCTAAAAAAGACATTCCAACAAGATGAGATGAGTTCTTCGAGTTCATGTGCATTGTGCATAGATTCAAGAGAATTTGTTTCCTTTAGGTACTATAGGTACTCCAACTTTAACCTTTTGAATTAAAACTTCTTTACGCACGTTTAGTTATAGAAGTAAGTCGGTGAATGCGTGACTTACAAAAGTTAAGAGGGAGATAAGTGACTGAAGAAAAAAAATGAGAGAGAGTTACGTTTTCTACATCACTATTTGAGTAAGAAAGCTGGAGACAAGAGAACTAATTTTCTTTCTCTCATAGAAAAAGGATACAAATATAAATGGAGCTAAAGAAGTTTTACTTCAGTCGTATTCGTGTGGTTTATTTTTTGAAGTGAAACTTCGATACGCACGCTTGACTTGTGAAATAATTATTCATTGGAAATCTCCAATAAGTATTTACTTGAAAACTAACAACCAAAAATTTTAATTTAATTGAGTTTACAGTTTACAACTATATAAAATTTTGTAACATACAGGATTCAGGAACAATGGCAGTGTTATACTTTGTATATAATTAATAGATAGCGTTATATAGCTAATTAAAAAATGAATTATAATTTCATTATGATAAGTAATCGCCCCAATACGACATAACGTTGACGTAGAAATAAATATGTTGCATTATCGTAATTCTTTTTCCTATATCAGGTAAATAGGGATGTTTATAATGGTTACTATTATAATATATATATTTTTTGTTGTCTATTTTAAGACATTCGTGGCGCAGCGGCACAAAATGTGACTGTATACGCGACTGGTTGTGGGTTCGATCCGCACTCGAGGTGAAAAATATTTCATCATAAATAAAAATATTTAAATTTACATTTCCATTTCTTCGTTAGGTGTCGAGGTAAAGCGCGGCGTTGACTTATGACATTCAACATGTAGCCTCCAGAATTTAACGGAAAGTGGGCAACGGTGTTTTAACACTAGTGTACAACGTGAAGCTGATTTAATATTTTTTTTATAATGTACAAGTCCGAAATAATAATAATAATAAGTAAAAGCTATCCACGTAAATCATGGAGTGATTTAAAAACATATTTTAATATCTTTTTTTTGTCTATTTCTCTACAGAGGCAGCGACATAATTAATTTCAGGCGACATTTGATTTTTTCTTTGCTTAAATAACAACAAACAATATTCATTAACATAAGTCTAGCATATACATAGTCGTCAGGAATACACAATTACTTACGCATTAATTGGTGCGGCTGGAGTTGAAAGGGATCTCAACCAAATATCGCGGCATTGACCGTTTATCCATTCTTGTCCACTCGGGCAGTTTGGTGGAACAGTTATTACATTTTGTAGATCTATTGGACGGTTTCTAGCGAAAGTTATGGTCAGAACACTAAATAATAGCCAGACTAGCAGCATCGTAGCTCAACGGAAATACAAGTTCTTTGTAAACAGAAGAAAAGCCGATTAGCCACTGAAGTAAAGATATTTTATAATTGTACGTTATCTATAATTTAAAGTAGAAAGATAAATTCAAGAATTGAGTGTGATACGTTATCTATTTGATTTTCATTGTGTTGAACAATCAAAACTTAGAAAATTGTTATTATTATTATTATTATTTTAAATAACAATTGTGACATTTATTTTTGTTTTCATAGGTTATTCTTTTCGCAAAAAAACAAGTAGAACTGCACCAACATCATAACATGACGTTTTATTTTTTATTTTATTGGTTTTTCCTCAGCCTGATTTAGTAGTGGGTTTTACCAACAAATGCTATAATGTCCTTAAAATGGAATTCACAATAGCAAGGCGCAAGGACACAAACGTGCGACTGTAAGCGCGACAGTTGTGGGCTAGACTTCTATTTGTGGAAATTAAATATTTAATATTTTCATTTCCTCAATATGGTAACGAGGCAAAACGTGTTCTTTGAGTCACTGAACTCAATTACCTAAAAATTCGACTGAAAGGGGGGAATTTGAGGTCAGTTGTGGTGCAGGGGCACAAGGGTGACTGTAAAAGAGTCCGGTTGAAGATTCGACCCCCACTCGAAAAAATATTTATTTAAATTTATATTTTCATTTCTTCGCACTGGTGTGCGAAGAAAGTGCGGCGTTCAGTTCCGCAACTCAACACGCAATGCTCCCGGAATTATTTAAAAATTATATCTACTATGAACAAAAATTTAACAAAAATAATCACCTACCGACACGTAGGTAAACCTATCTGTTTAAGGTAACAAAGTAAAAGGCCTTTATACCAGCCGTCTATAACAATACTACAATAAATCAAATGTTATAAAGTTATCGTCTGCATAATGTAAAATGTTATTAAGAATGATTTGTTTCATATTTATTTCATGTTTTATAAATTGTTATTTAATACGTAATTGTGAACTGCAGTTATGATTAACGTCTTTGAATATTTCGTTTCGTTCGAAGACAAAGTGAACCTGATAAACTCTGACTCAAGATGGGATAAACAATCTACCTACTCATTTTTGAATTTTACAACATTACAATAAGAACTATTTCAGCATTCACAATAGTAACGAGCGCAAGTGAAACTTCCGCTGTTTTGGTAAAGCGTTACTATTGGAAACCGAAATAATTTTACTAAATACATGATTTTAATTCTTGAATGCATTTTTGAATGTTCGTTTCGTCTTAATAATTTGATATCTATTCTTGATGCGGTTGTAATATAATTTTGACATGTTTTTGGTTTACGTACGTCAAAATTTTATTTTTCTTTTTCTATTACAATTTTTCGTTAGTTGTATTTATATAAATATACTAATTACCAAGTATAGATACTAAAACTAAAAAATGTGACAGGAACAGAAAAAAGTTTTCACCTCCAAAAGTATTGGATTTTAAATAAAAAGCTATTTATTACCTAATATAAGTATGACTTTATTTACTGCTCTTATTTAATATTTTAAAATTATTTATATTGACGTAATTAATCGATTATTTACAACTAGTTTGTGTTTATGTTTGTGTGTAAAGAAATATTTTTGAAAAGACTATTTTTTTCAATGTGTTTGCTTATGAAATCGTCTGTCGCTTAGGTGATGTTCTTTCTCTAAGTATAATTGTGTATATAGGTATAGAAAAAACTTATTCTGTAACCTTCGTGGTAACTATTGATTTTATAAAACTGTTTGTTTGCGCGTGTCAAATAGTAGCCTCGATACGTGGTAGACCTATTTATAGCTTTTCATTTTATATAGTCCCTGGGTAGGTGACCAACAGTTATGTTCTAGAATCATACACGTCCGCACAATTGACATGATCACAGTTGTTAAAGTTGTACAGAAATAAGTGGTAGAAACAAATATAAAGGATTTTTTAAAACATAAAAATGATGAAAAAGACATTTTACGCCATTTTTTTGTTGTCTATTTTAGTGATTTCTAACATTCAAGCAAAGAAATTATCTCGCAGTCGCAGTTCAGGATCTGGTCGTAGTTCCGGAAGGAAGCAGAACTCTAATCCACAACCGATACCAACTTCATTAAGCTATCCGCAGGCATCAGCACCGAAGCCCTCACTGTTTGGATGGCAAGAGAAAACATCTTCATCAAGACAATCTAAACCAAATAATCAAGGTCACTCTTATCCATCAAGCAATACTGGTCTATCAGGAAACAATCAACCGAAACAATCGGTACCTCAACAAGAAAGTATACAAAGAAGCAATGCTCCATCTCAACAGTTAACACCAGTGCAAAAGAATAGCCAACCAAGTCATGCATATCCAGCATCTAATAGTCTTTCTGGAAATGGCAATCCTAGTTCTGGTGCAGGGTATCCACAGGGTACAGGTTTATCAGGTTCAAATGTTGCACCACCACCATACCAAGGAATTAATACGCCAAACTATAAACCACAAGGTTCAAGCTCTGGACTATCCGGGTCAAATGTAGCTCCACCACCTTATCAAAGCAACTATCCCAGTAATAGTTACAGTAATGCGTATCATAGCCAACAAGGAGCACCGCCACCTTATTCAAGTTCCGGAAATACCTTCTATCATCCACAAGGACCACCACCTCCATACTTTGGACATAACTATGGAGGCCATGGATATAATCAACAAACTCCTGGATATTTTGGGAATTATATGAATAGTGGACGGAATTTCGGAAGTGTAAGTCGAACTGGAAGCGCATTGACAGGTGTAGGCATTGCAGGTGCTGGAATTGGTACAGTGTTGACCGGTTTAGCATTATGGAACTTAGCTAGATCTACCGGTCACCATCACCATACTGTCATCTACGATAATAGAGGTCAACCAATAGCTGTTGCACCAGATAACAATACGGCACTAGCTGTGGATCCTATATTGAGTGATTTGGTTAACTGCACGTTAACTATAATTAATGATAATGCTACAGAAATCCTTGCAATTCCCTGTTCAATTGCAACTTCATTTACGCCGGATGCTAGTGTTAAAGATGTAAGTATGAAAGATAACAAAGAAGATACGACAAAATGTATCGTAACAGTAATAACAAAAGCTGGAAAAGAATTTATGACTACCATACCTTGTTCAGTTCTTCTTAACTCGGCAGCTGAGAACAATGTCACAGAGCCGCCTATGGTTGAAAACTCACCAAATCTAAATAATAATACATCGATAGTCCAAGATGATAAACTATATGCAGATCAGCCATTAGTTCTCACATCAAATTCTGATTTAAATATTAACGAAACAATTACTCTAAATTGTACTAAAGAATCGGGGGATATGCGTGATCCAATCAATCCGTGCTTTAGCGTAAATCACAACCTTACCGTAATTCCTTTAGAAGACACTGAAAATCGTAATAATTGAATATCGAAAGTATATTAATCTAGAATATGAACCACATATACATTTAATATTATTATGTGTATCAACGTTTAAGAATAATTCATAATATAAATTTTACACTCTCATAGTATGACTATTTTTTTCTCTATTATCATATCTGTGATTTTATCTATAAATATAAATATTTATTCATGTTCAACATTGTTTTTTTTATAAATTAGGTATCATTTATATTTCCCACTTTCTGCCGAATTCTGGAAGTATCGCTATGCCTCGACACCAGAGCGAAGAAAATGAAAGTATAAATGTTAATAAACATTTCATATTCTCGAATGGGGATAGAACTCATAACCAGTACGTTTGCAGTCATACTTTGTGCCCCTGCGCCACCACTGTCTAAGTCTCTTTAAGTAACTTAAGTCCTTTGGGAATTAACTTGATTTTACTTAATTAGAAAACGTATAAAAGTTTGAACGTATCGGGAATCGAATCGGCGGCTCCTGGAAACCGACCAGGCGCTCTGACCACCGATCCGCTTCGATTTTATTATAAGTATAGATATAGATAATAGATATAGATTAAATTGTCAAATTGTGACAACAAAAATAAATTTATTTATTTAGCAAAAATAAATTTATTTATAATTTCAGCAATTAAGTTTTTTTACGTGAATTCTTCCATAATTCCCTGGTTAATACACCTCAGAGAGTCAGAGCCTCTGGACAGTAACTCCGTATTTCTGCCCTGCTATGTGCGGAAACTAAGTAGTAAGTAGCTAAGCTAATTATATAAAAACGTATTAGATATTCATTACTATAAGTATAAATGACACGACACAAATACGAAGTAGGGATGATAATGATGTTAGAAAAACATCAATGTTGACATCGACGTCGAAGCTAAAGCATCGATGTAAGATAAAAATACAAAGAAAAACACCGTTGTCGGCCAACATCAATATTTTTTATATGCACATACTACATACGTGCGTACTCGTTCTCAATAAATAAAAGAACTATAATATCAATCGATATTTTAATTAAATCAAAAAGTTACTAAAAATTTAAAACACTAAGGCGTAAAAACACATCATATGTCTAAATACTTTTTGTCAATCGATTATAAAAATAATTATTTTGAAAGCATGTCTACGACTAAATTTCAATTATTTGGCTTTGCCGAAATCGATGTTACGATGTTTTATTTAATGCAACATCGATATTTTACCTGCTAACATCGAAGTTCATCGAAAACCGATGATCGTCGGGCATCCCTGATTCGAGGCTGTAAATTAGTTAAAAATATTGTTGCAAATGACAAGTTATAAAATAAATAAGATTATATTTGAATTTGACGTTTAATGGAGTGCATAAAGTAAACATGCGATTTATATTAAACAATTTTATAAAATTGTTAAAGATTAAAAGTCGTTAAAAATTAAGAGCGCCCAGTATGTTTACTTTCTAACTTTTATATTACAAGGCTTAGATAACTCATGCAGTTATTAAATATTAAACTACTCACAAAATGTATTATAACTTGTAAACACTCAGCTGAGTATTGATTTTAATACATTCGTCTAGGCTAGTGCAATAAATATTATCCGTGAAAATGTCAGATCCGACTATTCAAACATTTTGCTGCCATCACACCGGTAATAAAGAAGATTTAGCAATCAAAATAATGGATGAATTTAATACTGAATCATATAATACTGTTTGCCTTGTTTCTTCAACGATTGGTATCTTAGGTTCTCTATACCAGGTAAGTAACATAATTTTTTTTCTAAAAATATGTTATAAAAATTTTTTTTACAACTGTTCTAACATTTTTTTTCAATTATTTCAAAAAAATTAAATAGATAATACCAAGAAATACATCAGATTCTTCCTATAGAGCGCAAAATTTACCTACCACTCGAGGTCGTCATATCATCATCTGGCTAGCTGTTGCAGACTTACTGGCCTCTCTAGGTACTATTTTAGCATACTATAATTGCATGTTAATATTTAAATTGCATGTCATTAAAATATCAAATGCTTTTTTCCAGGTGTTTTAGTTAGATCGTCTTTATGGTTACAATATAAAAATATTATGCCCATGCCCAATGATGATGTCAGTGTTTTATTTTGTAGTATTATATCTGTAAGTTCACAAAATTTCTGTTACAATATATTAATTACATCTATAATAATTCTTATACTTATCTAAAGTTTCTTGATTACTGTATTTATTTATACTGTTATCATGTTATTTATGATAAAACAATCTATGGAAACTTAAAATGCAATAGATATTCTTTGTATTTTAGGCTTGGACTCAATATTTTTATACAGCTACATGGTTTTGGACATTATTTTATGCAATAGATACTTGGAATTCAATTAGAGGCAATAATACACATCCAACACTCTATCATTCCTTAGCTTGGGGTCTACCTGCTGCTACTACAAGTATTGGCTTATCTATACTATACATTCCAAATGCTACGTAAGTAACATGTGGTTTACTAATTTATTTTCTTATGAAAGATGCTTATATTTCAATTGAGGAATTTGGTGGAGGATAAATTATGGTTAATTCACTCAATATTTAACTTAATCTTTTATATAAATATATTTTTTGATGTTAACTTACATACTACAAACAACTACATTTAGTAACTTAGGTAAGTAGGCAGAATATTGTTTAATCCAGTACTAAAGTTCTTCAATTACTTCAGGTACTTTATAAAACCAAACCAAGGACATCAATTTGGATATAATTACATATATGCAAGAGACAATTGTATTTTGTAACCACAATTGATATATTATAGTTAGACCTTTATGCTGCAGTAAATGGAGCTCTATTTATCTTACATATAAACAGATAGAAACTTTTTTAATAAGTTGTGATTGAAATATTTTTTTCTACATTATTTTGTAAGAAAGAGCAAGAAATATGAAAAGTACTGATAAAATGTATTCATCATTTCTAATTAAATTCAAAGCTCCTTCAAAAATATTTTGATTTTTTTTAGATGTCATAATATAACATCAATTTCAACAGCCTTTTTAAGAATATTGCCAAATTACTGTGCAACATATTTGCCTATTGCCATGGTTATGATAGTAAATCCTATTATATATGTAATGGCGAGTAAAAATATTGAGATGGCTGTAGCTCTACCTTTGGCTCAGGTAATTTTTTTATAGACTATTCTTGAAAAGTACTTTTTAAAAAAAAATCAGCTTCGCTCTGTATCCCTCACACAGCCGGGTAGGCAGAGGGAACCTAGTATTAAGACACGCCGTTCCCTTCTTTCTGCGGAATTCTGGAGGCATTGCGTGTTGAATAACAGAACACGCCGCACTTAGCCTCGACACCAGAGCCAAGAAATGGAAATATAAATTTAAAATAAATATTTCATCTCTTTGAGTGGGGATCGAACCCACAACCACTCGGTTTTAGTCACACTTCCTGCCACTGCGCCACGACTGGCCTCAAAAAAGATATATAATTAACACAAAATCACAGACAAAGTGAGGCACTGATTTCTTGAAATCAATGCCAATGCCATACCCAGCTGTATATGGGTTACAGCATGAAGATTTAAATATATAATTTTCTTATTATAATATTTAGCATAATGCTATAAGATTTTTTTTTAATTTTACAGTTTACAAGTAAAGAAAGAAGAGTTGTGGACACTTTAAGACTTAAATTCTTTTTAATAAATGTTGTATTTTATGTGTGTTGGCTGCCTAATCTTGTTAATGGTGTTTTGGTCTGGACAATGTGGTTTAACATGCCTGTTAAAGTCATTATTAGTATATGGTATATTATGGTAAGTGTGTCTAAAAGTATTTATTTTGGTCAATAAACGTAAATAAATTGTAAAATGTATTTATCCTTATAATGTTATTACATCTTAAATTCATCCAAGCTAGATAAATTTTAATTCAATATAAAATTAAAATGCTTACTTAGTGCTAAATTAATAAGTCTTAAGTTATTTTAAAAAGTAGTATATTTTAAAACTATTTTTAAGTAGTATATTATAAGTTTCATGAAGAGTGAAATATTGAATATCTTCATTTCCTGACTCTGGTAATGAGACGATTAAGTTCCGATCCTCCACACCCGTTGCGTTCATAATTTGACGGAAAATGGGGAATAGTAGGTTGCCAAGCTCTGCATATTTTTTTATGTGGGGTTATAATGTAAAGAAACATATACTATATTAAAATGTCATGTAACTTTCAGGCTTTATTGAACCCAATGCAGGCTTTGTTAAATGCAATGGTCTATAGAAAATGGAGTCCTATAGAAAAAAAGCTCAGACCAGCACATCCAAGTACACACAAAGATTTTAATTTTCAAGATGAACAGTCTCCCTTGCTCGGCTCAGAGCCTCCACGCCTGCCGTTATCGGCAATACCACCAGCAATTAATAATTATGCGACATTATAATTTTTTTATATCTAATATCTACACTATACAAGTTTGTGAAATGATAATAAAATTTTGCACTTTTTAATTATTTACATTTTTATTTTTTTATAATAAGTTCTTATGTATTGAAATATTCAGTTTTTTTCATTGCAATCATAATAAAAAAAATAAATAAAGTAACAATAATATTTAAGGGGGAAGTTGAAATCAACCAGAAGTTAATTATGTTATAAAACCTAAAAGTTCCTCACCAACACTAGCAAGAATTATAACTGAATGAAATTTGGATAGTGGTTACTTTGGCAGTTTTTAAGTAAATAAAATAGTACCTAACTTACGTTAAATTATAAAGTTTATTTTAAATTTTTTTGGAAATAATATATGAAATGAGATTATCCATTACCAGACATTTAGTATGGTTTTGACCCCCTGCCAGACATCTAAATACAAGCGCCTACAAATATGATATAGCAAAGTTACAATCAGAATCAATATTAATTTTAATTAAGTAATATGAAGATGTTGAGGCAAAGCGCGGCGATGATATCCGCCACTCAACACGCTATGTCTCCAGAATTCGATGGAAAATGGGGAACGGTGTATTAACACCAAGTTCCAGGTTCCAGGATAGGCTGAGTGCCTATCCTGCTTTTTGCAAAATACAGAGTGAAGCTGTTTATTTTTAATATGACGTAAACCGGTGAAAATTTAAGGGGTGCCTGGCAAACCGTGCTAAGTGTCTGGCAATCGATAACGTCATTTCTAATCTTACCAACTTTGTGTCTGCCAACAAAATAATATAAAAAAAAATTGAGCTTTATGATTTATCGATACTCAGGTAATATTTTCTCTGAGACTGTAAAACCGACTGGTTGTGGGTTCGATTCCCACTCGAGGAAATGAAATATTTACTTCAATTTATATTTTCATTTCTTCGCTCTGGTGTCGAAGCTAAGCGCGACGTTGAGTTCTGCCACTCAACACGCAATGCCTCCAGAATTCGGCAGAAAGTGGGGAATGGAGTGTCTTAACACTAGGTTCCCTCTGCCTACCCTGCTGTGTGCGGGATACAGCGTGAAGCTGATTGATTGATTGATTGAGGTAATATTTTTGCACTTTATATACCCAATTACTGTCAAAGTAACCCACCATCCTAATTTCTTATATTTCATATTTAGACTGTAAGCCTACATTCAGTGAGTACTTTACAATAAAGACAGCATTGTTGGTTATATATTTATTTTCTTATAATATATATTTACAAAATATATACTTATTCATAATGGTTGCTATCACACATTTATATATTATGATCATTTTCCGGTGGAGCCATGGTTAGATCAGTGACATCTTTCACAATCATATGAGCTATTTGCCAAGCCATTTCTTCTTCTACTTTGGATGTATTAGTTGGCACAAATTTGCTTACCATTTTTTTTAGCACCGACTTATCTTTTTTGTCTGGATCAGGTTCAAATTTAGATTCAAATCTTCCTAAACTATTAATCCTACCTAGACTTAAACCATCATATTTTTTTCTTTGCCATAGAGAGTCAGCATTATACAGCTGATTAGAATCAATTGTCATATCAGGTACAGAATGATTGCGCTTTTTTCTAAAGTGAGGGTCGCCCATTGCTAATAGAGTATTTCGAGTACTTACACTAAATTCACTGCTACAGTCAGAATGTGATTTATAATTGGGTGACCACAGTTGATCAACTGACTTAATCATTTCTGACAAATAAGTATAATATAATTCAGATCCTAGAAAAGTTTTGACATATTTGTTAAGAGTTTGAAATATCATTTTATAGGGTGTATCAAAGCAGGTATAAATTAAGTTAAGTTCACTACAT
The DNA here is from genome assembly GCA_030704555.1 of Heliconius charithonia. NCBI lineage: Eukaryota > Metazoa > Arthropoda > Insecta > Lepidoptera > Nymphalidae > Heliconius > Heliconius charithonia. The sequence goes on along the minus strand of CM060827.1, from coordinate 12,041,208 downwards.
ATATCACTTTCAACCTTCAAGCGAATATCTGTTGGGAAACCAAGAGGATTTGTTGCTTGAAGGGAAAAATATTTATCATAAAGTACTATGGCATCTCCCTGAGCTGGTTCAAGGTTGGATTTATTATCATTCATTAAATTGTCTCTAAAATGCATTACAGCTATTAAAAACTCAAGTAAATTGCTGCATGATTCTTGTTCTAAGAATTCTGTGAAATAAAACAATATTGTGTCATTGTAAAGAATATCCTTAAGATTAATGCAGCCACTGGTTAAAATGTCTATCTGAGATTTTATATAGAGAGGACTGTTTTGAAACCCACTAAAGTAATTTTGCTCTATTTGCTGATATAATGAATCTAAAACTGGCTTGAAGCAATCTTCCTTCACACCTTCAGGTTGGCAAATATTTGAAATTACTGTTTTTCTTATGGCATCAGTTAAATCTAATTGTATAGGAGCTTCTAAAGCTATATATTTCTTAAATAAGCTTATAGCTCTATCAGTTACATCAGTCACAACACCACTGATTTCATTGATATTTTCATTTGTAAATTGATAATCACTTTCTAAATTTTCTGTTAAATCTATGCAAGAACTTGTAGAGCTTTCACTTTTAGTTTTTCTTAAATTAGTTGTGTTTGTTTTCCAACCAAATTTATGAAACACAAAACTATCACAATTTTTTTCAAGCTCATTATCATTTGCATGGTTATCTAAGCTTTTTGTATGACTTATTTTAGGATGTCTACCTTCATTTACGTTACCGCATGTTGTGTCCAATTTGAATTTGCCTAACTCAAGCCAGCACTTTAAAAGATTTTGTTTACCAATATTTTCCATGTACATCATAAAATAATTAATAGCAGTTTTATCAATGAGTATGTCATATAGACTTATTGATAATTTTGATTTTTTATCAAAAACATGTAAATTATCTGGAAATAACAATATAATAATTAAATAAATTAAATTATTGTTGCTATATTATTTTAAAATGTATGTTCTTTAGCATTATATAAATACCATCGCTATTTTCGTGCAGATCCGTATCCAAGAGAGAAAAATGAGAGTTTTCACCCAAAAGAGTTTCGGGTGGTCGTACTGGGCAGCCAGTTTTTCCTTTGGCTGAAAATAATTGAATTATACGGAAATTAACAATAGAAAGTTTATTACATCAATAACAAACGCGAAAACATAAATACAAACCTGCACTTTTCCAAAACTTAATCATTTTCTAAACAATACGTTATTTGGAGTTTTGTCTATAAAATAAAAGCAGACAAAATAGTCTACATAAGTTTGTAAGTCGTCCCATTAAGGTAAATAGAGTAAGAATTTAATAACTATTTTGTAAATAAAGTATAATAACATTCCTACGTATAATAACAATGACAAGTGTCAAACGTCAAAATGACGTAATTGTAAAATTTTTAGTCTATGAACTACTTAACGTTGATCAGAACAGTCTACATCGAGTAGTGTACCTATGGATTTGAAAAATAATATGATTTATATGGCCTACTGAATTACATGATTACTAAATTACGGCGTACTAGTATGCAAAGTAATGAATAAGAGTGGCTAGAAATGAAATTAGATGTAAAAATAAAAAGGGGGCTAAGAGTTATGTAGTTAAGAGCTTTTTAAAACTATTGGAAACAACATGTTATACAACTATATTATTTATCCTGAAACATATAAAGGGTTTCTTGGCCCAATTGAAATATTTTTAATATAATAATAATAGTAATCTTCTCCTGACGTTTTCGGTCACAGCGACTGACATCTAATTAGAGGCTAACAAGAGCTTCGTTGATGAACTCTAATGAGACTGACATAACCGATTTTTGCAGAAAAAGTGCAGTCACATTCACATGCATGTCAGCACTCTCCCAATAACTATTAGAGTTGTGCTACGATAACTGCTTTTTCATCTCTTATAAATAAGTCACAATAAATGTAATATACAGTGGCGTAGCTAGGGTATTTGCTGCCTGGTGCAGCTTAGGACTTGATGCCCTTTAAAATGGTCAAAATAATTTCAGATTTCAAAACATATTAGAGTATATATATCCATTTTTATTGCTTCAAAACTATAATAACTATATATATATATTATAAAAAATTTTGCAAAAAATAAAAAACGGTCATTACGCGCTATCACATTTTCAAAATCAACAATATCGACTAGTTCATGTTCGATTGACATGATAGTGAGATTGTATTTTTCATTTTCATTGCCACATTTTTCTTGTACATTTGTAAAAAAAATAGAAGAAATGATCGTAGACTTTGATGCCCCTTTCCTTTTGATACCCGGTGCGACTGCACCGCTCGCACCCCCCCAGCTACGCCACTGGTAATATAGTTATCTCCCCTTTTGGGGAAATTTCCCCGATTGGGGGGGGAATCGATCTAACAATATTTAACTCAAATTCGAAAAACCAATCGAAAAATTGCAACTGTGCAAAGGGAATTAGATGGTGGAGGAAGACGAAAAAGATTTAAGTATGCTATTATTTTAGTAATATTTAGCAATTAAGTAAAAACCACAAGTTAAAAAAATACAGTTTTGGTTACTCGCATACGAAGGGTATTTACTCTTCGACATCGTTGTTTTCTGCTGCTTTATTTGATGAAAATTTGTTAGCTGTTTTCTGATTTGGTCTTAATTAAGAAAACCAGTTCATGTATAAATTATATAATCAATCTGTTGGGAAATACATGCTACAGCATAATAAAAATATAAGTAGGTGGTGAAAGAGAGAAGCCACGAGTGCTCAGCTAGTGTTAAATTATGTAAACTATGAAAAATAAGAAAAAAAAAAGATGATATAGCTATATGATATGAGAATAAGAATGTATTAAATATTGTTTCAAATAAATAATTTGTAATATCCTCTATGATAAATATATTTATTTTTAAATTAATAACATTGTATTTAATAAATGCACGCACGATGGTAATCAAGCGGGCGAAGGTGACGGTAGGTAGGTAGTATTTTAAATTAGAGTCTACATTAAGCGGTTAGCTAACTCACGCTATATCACTGTGTTCTTATAAGTGGACTATCCATAACTTCATAGGCAAACCAGTTATAACAATTTTACAGGCTTATGCTCGTAACGACGACTATCTTGTTGATCTGCAGAGATCGACTGCTTAGAAATCTTCAAGATTGAGTAAATATACTTATATAATATACACAACAGTATAAATATTTTCAACTATATATTAGTTAATATTTTATAGTAATTACAATATTTTTTTCAATCTGTAGTATCGATTAATAACGTGTATCATTTTTATTTGTACTCTTTTTGTATATATTATAATTTGTATACTAATAAGTAGTAGTATAAGTACTATTATAAGTTTTTTTGGATATATTATACATAGACGATATTAGTCAGTAGTAGAAAAATCTTATTATCTTATTTGAATTCATTTTATTCTTTATTATTTTATGCACTACCATAATTTTATGTATTATTGAATGTTTATTAAATTGAATTTAATTTATTGAATGTTTATGTTAAAGCTTGCCTGTAAGAGATCACTAATAGTGATAAGGTCGCCTTTGCATCTTCCATGCGCAAAACGTTTTTATTGTATTTTTTTCTCTGTTTTTACATTGTTATTTTATTTTTTCTTGTAAAATGTTTATTTCCTTTTTGTATGTAATAGTTTTAGCTATGTAACTAAATTATTGTTACATACATATAACCAATTTTTAATATAAATCTTCGTTAATCCGCATGATCCACAAGATCTCTTTGGATGGAGATCACCTCCAAAAATGACCATAATCGTCTATCTTGGGCGGTCAATATTAAAAGTATCTAGTATTTATTATCTTAGTATGAGTCGGTCTACTTACTGAAAAATGCACTGCCGCCGATGAACGATAATCAGCAACGATTTATCAAACAAGCGATCGATAAATCTGCAAGTTTGCATAGTTTAATCAATATGTACACAAACATTTTTTTTTATCGTTACATATGTAACAGCCAGTATACAAGTTAAATTTGCTGTCCATCATTTAATATGACAATGAAAAAGTGTGACGAATTTGCCCGCTAAATGGAGATTTAATAGAGATGTAAAAAACTATACCTAGGCCTACGGTAATACTATCACAAAAATTATTGTCATTTAAATGTGTGTCTGATATAAAATATGAAAATGGTATTTAATATACGTAGTAAATGAAACCTATTGACCTTAAACCTATATGGTAATAAAATAGTAAAAACATGTGTCTGTACATTAAATATATAGATATTGTAGGAAGGTACTTATATTTGATAAAAAAAAATAGACGGGAATATAATTCGTCTTTGTCAGTTTGTCTATTTGTCAGTACACGCATATTTTCTGAGCTAATGGACGAATTTGAACGATACTTTTTTTGTTGTAGTTGTTTGGAAAATTGTAGGTCATATTTAATATTGAAGACTGAAACACGTGATGTGGATATAAGTATATAATAATAGCTCAGCTAAAATACAAGAAATAATGAAATGCCACCTCAACAAAAGTTGTTAAAGCATAATGAGCATTTTGCATTTTGTTATACATAGGTATACACACATACATATGAGTAAAATTAAAGTGCCTGTCTGTGATTGCAAAATAAGCGTCTCTTACAAGTGCACATAGTTACTTAAACAAACAATTCTTTTTATCTGTATTGCTGTATCTCTGGTACAATTGAACATATTTCTATGCTTGTCTGGATAGATATAAAATAAGTAAAAAAATCTATAAAATCTATATAAACGAGCAAAATCTAATAAAACTTTAAGTAACGATTTATTAAGTTCATAACAGCAATAACCATAGTAAAATAATCAACCAATTTACTTAAATACTCTATATATCTATATTAATATAATAAAGCGGAAGAGTTTATTTGTTTAAACGATGATGATTAATGGATTAATTGATGGAATTACTGATGATCTTTGGATTTCGATTGTCGATGACATCCTCTTAAGAAGCCACGTAGTAATTGTACTTTCTAAAATTACGAAAAATTATTGAATGTATAAATTATATAAGTAATCTGATGGGACATGCAGTATAATAAAAAAAATAGAAATAGTTCGTGTAAAAAAATATTGTCATTAAAATAGAATCTCTTTTTCAAACCTAAATTCACTACATTATTTTGATAAAAATACATAAATATTTTTAAAAATAGAACAAATGTGCTATTTTCAATGATTTGCGATCTTTACGCAATCCTACGAACGCAATGCACTAGCGGAGGCTATCGACCTTCTCACGGTTACTTGAAATAACTGTTATGTTGATGGAAATAACTTAAAGCACAAAGCACGCAGGGCAGCTGGCGACGATGCTTAGCCAGTTGTGCAAGTTCGCGGGACTCGGACGGAACGAGCTTATCTCTCTCAAAAATGTTACTCGTTTATTTTGTTTTCCTCCTGTCAAGTCATGGGGAGTCATCTCTGATAGATCAGCGGCAAGATGGTGATTTTAATATCCAAGTCGACGTTAAGGATGTTCAAATCTTTGCAGTGATGAAGGGCGAAAAAGAAGAATATGTGGTAATATTTATATTAAAATATATACATAAATACTGCGAAAGAGCTTTTTATTTTGAATTTAGGATTAAAATAAAAAATATTAAATCTTTATAGTTACTAAATATATAAGTTAAATTCTTAATTAAAAGATTTTTAATTAAATTATGAATCAAAGTTTGATTATTGTATAAATATAATAAACTATTATATATGTAAGTAATAACAGAAATATATATATTTACAGGATTATGATTATGCATATGACTACTCAGAATTTACAATAAAACCACAAAATCGAACGACGATTAAACCGATTAACGGTATGAGTACTTCTACACAGAGAATACAAACTACCTTAAATAATTCAGTGCCCGCTATAGCAATAGGAGAAAATACGACGGCATCATACGCAGAGGAACTTACTACCTCGACAAGTTCATATAATGGTTCCACTAATACTCCAATAAAAAAAATATCTGATACAAATCTAATGATATTCAATGTCACGAGTACTCCGATTACGCCAAAATTAAACACGACCGCAAAAAATTGTAAACGAGGTTTTGTTTTAAACGAAAAAGGAAATTGCCAGCTCAAACTCAATAGTACAGGAACGGGCAATGCGTAAGTATATAAATTTAGAAGATTATAGAAACATTCACTTAGGTAGCTGTATATTTTTTCTTTTTTTTTATTTGTAGAAGAGCAACTGTAAAATGTTTATCTTCGTTTTTGGTTAAAGAGTTTGGTTTTGTATAAAAATTCGTTTATTTCATTTCATGCAAACATTTCAGTGTTTTAAAATATTTAATTTATAGAAAAACAAGAGATATCATATGTTGACTAGTTAAGCATCATATTTTTATGGCTTGAGTATGTATTCAAATAGATAGATATTATAAGGCAAGGTTTTATTGCGTGGCCATGGTCAAATATGATAGATTTTTATTGTTAATGTAATTTTATATTAAGTTTAGTTGAATGAAGTTACAATATAAATAAATTGGAAGGTCGTCTTGGACAGTGATGACTTGTTGAGCGTAGGTAAACGTGACGGTCGTGGGTTCGATTCCCACATATATAATTTAACATTTTCATTTCTTCGTTCTGACAACAACAAAAAGTCCGGCGCTGATTTCCGCCATTAAAACGGAGTGTCTTAACGCTAGGTTCCCTCTGCGTACCCTGCTATATGGAGGATGCAGGGTGAAGTTTGAAAATAAAACTACATTTAACATAAGTACATTGATAAGTTTCGATTTCCGTAAATCATATAAAGAAATTTGTTTCTTAAAATTCAAAATAATTTCTAAGAACTTGTAAGCTGCATATTTCATTTACTATTCACTAGAATTCAGAATGGCAGTGTCAGAACATCGAACCTACAATATAGTTGTTTGTTGCGGAAAATATATATATAATAATATATTCAAAAAATAACTTGCAATGGAAATATAATAAAATGTAAACCGAGTTGCATGTTTAATACATTAAAGTATATTGTATACTATTCTTATTATATGTATATTAATGTTGTTGTATTTAATTTTATTTCTTTACTAGTGACCCGCTTGTACTACACAATTATTTATCTTCTCATCTGAATTACTTTCGTGAACTAATTATCATTTTAATTACAATATCCATATAGCATACCTGGTTTCTGCCAATTTAATATAAAATTGTTTAAAAACAGTTATTCTATGGCAATGTACAATACTTTATATAATTTCTTTTTTATATTTATAAACAGATTTAAATAAAACTAACACTAAATATCAAACGAAGTTTGACAAAATACAATAGTTACTTAATAGTGCAGCCGTTTCTGAGATTAAAGACAGACAAAAATTAATAAAAAATCAAAAACTGGTTTAGGGTTCTTTACTGACATGGTAATTGCCCTAAATAATAAATTTTCTCTTATATTTTCCATGTATGTCAGTAATAGGTTACAATTGATTTATGTATAGATAACAAGTAAACATGAATTGTACCTTTTAGTTGAAATAATAAATGTTTAACAAATATCTTTTTTTTGCAGGTTACTCAAATTAGTGAAATTATCACATAAATTAAAATTAAGAAGAGAAAACAAAAGCAATCAAAATCCATGATCAAATGTTTATTTGTTAAAAGCATCCATATTATCTATAAAATTGTGTATTAATCAATTATGTGATTGTAAATAATAAGACTGCAATAAATATTTCATTTCAATATTTTTCTTTTTTTTAATCCAAATATTTCAAGAAATGTTTATCCAAATTTTCAAAACATGAGCATTATTACATGGAAGTTATTTTTTTATTATACTTCTTTTAAAATTAAACTAAATAATGTTATTTAATAATTTATTTGTAAAATATGTGCATGTGCAGTGAATTGTGCTTAATATAGTAATATCCTATATGGGACGGGCACTAGTTTTTCATTTGTTTTGTACTATTTGGCTTGAGCTTTCAAAGGATATTTTTTTATTTAAAATATAAAAACAAAGCTGCGATATACAGAAACATGAATGTACAGCATTTTACATATATGTATTATCAATAAATAACACATTAATTTAATTATTTGTTAAAGTTTGCAAAGACAAAACAATAATGGAATAAAAGCACCAATTGTAATGAACACAGGAATTAACACAGAATTATCATCTGTTGAGTAAGGATCGGGCTGTTTGGGGCCACTTGCGCGATGAGCCTTTGCAGATTTTTCTTCTACTTCTTCTCTAGGTTCTTCAGCTTCTGCTTCAGGCCAAACTATTGGTGGTAATTTGGGTACTTCATCAATTGTTCCTCTCATTACAAACAAAGCATTGATTTTTGGATTATCTCTGTAACCTTTAATGAATTCTACTTTTATCTTACCACCTCTTATGTCAGATTCTTCGTCATTGTAGTATAATTTACCATTTTTTATAGAATATGGTACATATTCATCATGTGCTACTCCACGTCCAACCTTGCCAAAAATATCTAAGTCTGCTACAATTGTATGGTCACCATTTAGAACCACGTCAAAAACCTTCATATTGGGTGCATTAAAATAAACTTCACTAAACTTAAGCACTAACACATAATCGCCATCTCTATTGGCAGGTATATCATAACCAAAAGTGCTGTGGTGATATCGTTCAGTTTGGTATAATATTTCATCTTTGGAATTTACTCTTCCTATCATAACTAACTGTTTTCCATAATCAGATGCGGTACCTACTCTACCTTGCAGAGGATCCTTCTCATAATGGATGCCGTATATATCTGTATGGGCTGGACCACCTGCGTTAACAGCATATATTATTTCCCCCAAACCAGTAGCGCTTTCTAATAGGCAGGAAACTAATACAATAGGAAATACTAAAAATCGAGACATTTTTAAGAAAACGAATACAATAATGTCGTGAACAATGAATACAATTATCTATTTATTACTTCACAAAAGTTGTTTTAGCACATGGTTTTCGCAAATATTGTATATTTGCGTGTGTATAAATAACCGGCGAACCACGAGCTTTCCATCAATATATTCTAAATAGTCACTAAATTACAATTTGTAGTTGTGTTAAGTATTGCCACTATGAAATATAAAATCACAGATAAATAAGATTTTTTATATCACCCATAGCTTTTTAAATAAATAATACTACGGTAAATATTTTTAATGTAAAGTTGTATTTTTTATTATTTAAATATTTATCTTTCAATAAATTGTAAGATTTATTACGATACAATCTTTTTATAAATAATATTAAAGCATACGTTATTTAGTAAGAGATACATATATTAGTATCTTATACTATATTTATCAAGTTAATATAGTAATATTTTGTACTTTATCTTTAAAGCTACATGTTTTTGACAATTAATAAAAGCATTTGTAAAATACTTTTATTTTAATTGTTACGTTTTATCCTTAGTAGGAGAGTTCCATAGTATACTGTCTTTTCACGACCGAAGTCTCTTATGCTTCTCTTACCACTCACTCCTTTACTTCTTAAAATGGGCGGGGCACAAAATGAACGTTTAGATCCTCCGTTTATATTGCACGAGGTTCTCGGGACTGCGGCGACGAACAATTGAAACCCCAAAATCTGATCAAAATTGTAATTCAAACTTTTGTTAAATTTGCTATTTTAAGTCGTTAATCTTATTATTAGTCGGTCGTTAATTTCGTTGTATTTCAGTCGATAAACGTTTTTGTGTCGCTGTTGCATTGTTGTCAACTTTTGTTCAAATAATTGTAAATTTATGGTATTCGAATGTACAACTATCTGAACATTTGGATAAATTATTATTTTATAACTTTTATTGGAAAATAATACTGAATATTTATATATTCAGTATTATTTTGCATTTGGTAAATGCTTATTTATATAAGCATTTACCAAATGCAAAAGTTTGCTTTATAGAGTTGAACAAACATTACATACAATTTTAGTAATGATCAATTAGTCTTTTTGTTACAATAGTTTTATGTTTGATCTGATTCCATAAGTTATTTTATTTTGACAAAAAATATTGCTAACAAGCAATTGTTTTAAAGCAGTACAGGTTGTTTAAAAATGTATTTCAATATTTAAAAATCATTCGTGGCGCAGGGGCATAAGCGTTTGACTGTAAACGCGGCTGGATGTTGGTTCGATTTCCACTCGAGGAAATGAAATGTTGATTTCATTTCCTCGAGTGGAAATCGAACCAACATCCATTTATTATTTCTTCGTTCTGGTAACTCAACACGCAATACCTCCAGAATTCGGTGAAACAGAGGTGTCTTAATGGGAACGGAGTGCCTTAACCCTAGATTCCTAGGTTCCCTCCGCTTGCTATGTGAGGAATACACGTGAATCTAAAAAAAAAATATTATATTTGTACTTCTTACTGATTTCGATTGACTACTGCTAATTGAAAATAATCTATACTTATAATAAAATCGTAACGGATCGGTGTCTATACATGGAACATAATAGGTCGAGGCAAAAGTGTTTTCGTATTTTGAATGTATTATTAGTAATCAAACTTCTTTAGCTGTACTGATTATAACTGGCTGCTTTTATATCATTAAATGTGACATTTTGAAGACGCAATAAATAAAAAAAAATACTAGTTCCCGCCACTTTTCAATTGTTTATTTCAAGCAAGCAAAACGAACGTATTTGACGAAGAAATTTGGTACATTTTAAAGATTTATTCAAAAAAGGTAAAAATGCGTCGAAAGCCGCGAAAAAAATATTGCGATTAACGGACCTAATGCGGTATCAATAAGAGTAGCACAAATGTCGTTCAAGCGTTTCAAGTCTGTAAATTTTAATGTGAAAAATGAGGTTCGATCTGGACCTCCGACGATAAAATCAGTGTCATATTTGAGAAAGTGGAGCAAGATCGACATATTAATAGCTATGACATTGCTGAAGAATTAGATGTTGACCATAAAAAAGTTTTACGTCATTTACGAAAGTCTGGGTACAAGAAAAAACTTGCGATTTGGGTACCACATGATCCCTGATTTTTAAATAATTGATTGTGATGAAAAATGAGTGACTAACGATAAGAATGTTCAGATTTATGATTCTCCAATAAAATTACCTTCTTAAGCAGCCACGTAGTGCTTGCAATTTCTCAGTGATAATAGGGATTTCTGGAATAATATATAATCTATGTTTTAACCCGGATTTTTTGGGAATTGGAATTTATGTGGGGGAGATGTGAAATAACTAAACATTTTCTATTAAATACGACAATATTTGCAACAAAAATATAAATCAAATGAATTCCCTTAACACATAAATTACGAGAGATAAGATAAGATTTATTTAATGTATAAGTAAAGATAACCAAACTAAAATAATTAATTAATTTTTAGAGTTATGTATCTCATAAGGAATAAAACGGAACAGTTCATTGTTGTCCGTCTGTCAAGACCATTTATTTGAACGTGTAGTGAGAAATTGCATGGAATGGTTAAACTGTGTTATTTATTATAAAAAGTATAGTGTTCTTCCCGTAGATCTACAGTTTAGGATGACGTAAGATCTTACAATACAAATAAAGTACAAAAAAAAAATAGATATTTTATAGAAAATTACAAGCTTCACAGAAAATTACAAACTTATATTTGTAGTTCATTTCATACAAAAGTAGTGTAAATGCAGGTAAACTTGAGTTTCTTAACTTTATTCACTGCATCATCAAAATCTATAAGGTATTTCAAAATAACAATCCCAAATTTGGTACAGAGCCATCAGTAGTCGCCCACAGACCGCCTAACAAACCGTCCAACTCACGCTTAGCCGGCTTAGCTTTTTCCTTAGATTCACTTATATAAACATTCTTGCTAAAATAACTTTTAAATAATGAGTTGAGGACAGTCACTTCAGTGCGACAACATGTTGGTGCCGTCACCGTCTTCCCACGATTAGAATGAATATTTTTCTATACTTAAACTGTACAAAAAAAAAATTATTATAAGATTTATAATTTTTTTTTATAAAAACATAGGAGGGTTGAGAATTTAAAGATTGAAATGTATTGTCGATACAAAAAAATACTCAAAACGCAAATTAATTACATTGTGAAATAAGAATGATTTTATGCAGTTTATTTTCAACAAGCGTGTTTGTCCATTACTGGCTCTTCGAATCTGAGTCGGGCCAGTGGCTGCTGTCATTTGATATTATCGATATTTTCATCAGGGTGCCTTAATTCATAATCTATATTACCCATCAGGAGATGACAGATACATGAGACGACGTTTAATGGATAAGTCACTTTTGTCTTTAATCTTATATGGATATAACAAAACGGAATAGTAGAGCAACTAGTATAATTCATTAATTTACTTTACAATGATATTTAAGGAAAATATTTGCTAAAGTAAGTATTTTCTTAATTATAAAAAAAAAACAAAATGTTATGTTAAAAATGTTACTAGTAATTAATATTTATAATTTAATTTAAAATTTATAATTTATTATACAAAATAATGAAAAAATTGTCACCATTCTTATGTCGTTATTTTGTATAATAATAATAGTATTAACTCGAAATCAATTCAATTATTATCATTGTACTGCTATTATTTTGTATAATATAAAGTTGGAGTTATTTGACTTAATATAAAAAAAATGCCAAAATTCGAGGCAACCCGTGTTGAGTTGCGGAACTTAACGCCGGGCTTTTGTCTAGGTAGCAAGCAGTAGAGCAAAGAAATGAAAATATTCATTAATAATAAGTCTCACTCAATTGGAGATAGAAACAAACGTCGCGTTACAGTCACATACTTGTGCCCCCGGGCCACAACTTTTATAAACAAAAATGAGCTATTTAATTACAAGTAACTTAGTAACAGCTCTCGCTTGCACGCTGGGCTCAGGCGGAACGTGACAATGAGTTGATGCTTAATGCCGGTGCTCATTGACTTATAAAACGTTATCACGTCAAAAATAATTATTCACGAGCAGTTTCATCGAATTAATATTTTTTTATTTCGCGCCACGATGGCCTAGTCCTGACGACTCACTAGTCACGACTGACTGTAGTGATGGTCACAATGAATTATGCGAAAAGAAACAAGTCAAAATAATAAAATAGAAAAACAGTAGCAATTCATTCGTTTACATGATGTCAAATATTGTGTAACTTATGAAGGAATGTTTTTTGAGATAGTCCTTAATATAAAATGACTTAATCTTGCATAATATGTAAGGCAAGCCACTTTCTCTTTATGACAGCTTTACATAATGACATCAATTTCACACTTGATGAAAGTTAGCGTTCCGCACATCAACTACCCCTGTAGATAGCGGTCTTAAATTACCAAGCCTAAAATAAGACAAACCACTTGAGATTTGGTGGCAGGCTGTTGTAATAAGTATGTTAGTAATATGAAGGAACATATTTAAATATCACAGTATATTTTTATATATTGGTACATTTTGTATAGACAGATAAGATTTAAATAATAAAGTGGCGGAGGGGCACTAATGTGTGACTATTTATTATTAGTAAACAACATTGGTTGATGGTTCGATGCCCACTTGAGGAAATAAAATATTCGAGGCAAACAAACTTCACTTATAACTTTGAAACACACCCAATCACACACAAAATTCACTTATACCTTAGAGAAGTAGATACCTTAGAGTATTAAATCAGCTTCACATTATAACCCGCACACAGGAGGCAGGCAAAGGGAACCTAGTGTAGTTAAGACACTTCGTTTCCCATTAAAATTTTCCCAGAAAAATTTTGTATTTAGTATGAAAATGTTTAGTACGAAAATTTAATTAACACGAAAAGTTATTTATTAGAAATACTCAATTTATATTTTATATTTATATATTTACCTGAATTTAGCTTTACCTTTTTAATTTGTGTAGATTTGAATTTACCTGTGATATACTCTTCATTGGATTGGTTCACATTCATTTATAGGACAATACAAAACAAACTAGCTTTTTTTTAATGGTTAGTAAAGTATTGGACGATATCATTTGGATACTGTTTAACTACACCTTTACATTATTTTTTTTAACAAAAAATGTACATCGAGTTATTTTGGTAATTACAACCTACTAGATAATAATTACTTATTCATAAAAACTAATAATTAACAGACACCAGGCGTGGCGCAGGGACACAAGCGTTACAGTTAGCAAATGCGACAGGTTTTAGGGTTGTTTCGACTGGAGAAAATGAAACATTTAATATTTTCATTTTTTTGCCCTGGTGACGATTCAAGTGATGGACAGAACATCAACACGTTCCTTCGTTTCCTGCATTCAGAATTCGGCGGCAAGGAGGGGAGTGTCTTAGCACTAGTAACCTAGTAGCCTCTGCCTACTCTGTTGCATGTGGGATACAATTAAAAAAAAATCACATGTAATTAAAGATATACTTTAAGCTTTAACTTAATATATAGAAAACATAAAGTAAAAGAACATTACCATATTATTATGTAATATTACGTCTGCTAATATTATCTCACAAACATAAATATTCTGGATAAGCATACCTACATGCCACCTATTTTAATATATAGATAATAATTTCACCGATCATTATTCCATGTCCAACAAAATCTATCAATTATTCTTCTTCATACATAAGAAGGACATTCATCAATCATAATATGAAAGGCCAGGTCGTATATTTCATTCAGTTTTGGAATATTACGATGGTCAGCGGTGATCGCTTTGTTGAATATATTATATATTAGGAGGATTGCGTCATTTTTATCAAAGCTTTATATGTGTTGACGCCCTTAGTTGTGTAAAAAATTAGGTGTGACATTTAATATTGATGTCATGATGAAAGATGTAGTGATGTAAATGTTTGAAGTTATTGCCTATAGTTTGGATAATCTGTTTTAAAATAGGATATGTTCAACATTTTTGCATGCTTTGGCATGGTAATTTTTTTTAATTTTCTTTTTAATATATCCTCAATTTCCATCTTCAAATTTTTGTATTCTTATAAGACTAGTGAAGTGAAAGTCTGTACTGATCAACACAACAAACTTTCGAACGCTATCGCCTCCTAGACTATCAGATAGCTTAAATAGCGTGGGCTTAGTATGCTTACCGAGATTGGTCTCATCTGTGTGTAGATTAGGCTTAAGAAGTTTTTTAATTAACCTGATCTGGTCAGAGCCAGACTACTTAAAAGTAGGGTTTCACTCTTAGTTAAATCTCTCTTAGTTTAAATTCTATTAAGAGTTATATCGGACGAGTCTTTTTGACACCGCTAATGCATATGAATATTTTATTTGTGATATAAAAGGCCAGTCGTGGCGCAGGGGCACAAAGTGTGACTGTAAAATCGATTGGTTGTGAGTTTGATCCCTACTCGAGGAGTTGAAAGTTAGGTTCCCTCTGCCTACCTTGCTATGTGTGGGATACAGCGTGAAGGTGATTTTATTTAAAATATTCATATGCTTTAGCGGACTCGCGCGTCTTCGCCAGCTTGAATTATACGAATATTTATTAAATATATGTATGTAATTATTTTCAGTTTTCAATAGGATTAGTAAGAAAATATAAGCTTAAATAATCAATTATAATATAAAGTATAATTCTAAATTTAAAAAAAATACCTGAGCAACTGAAATAAAGAAACAAAATAAGTAAAAGTAAGAAATAAAACTGAAGGAAATTTTTCGTACTTAATATTAAAAATAATCTCTTTGTGTATGAGTACTACATTTTATAAACTTAATTTATATTTCATGCATTAGAATGCTTATTGATCGTCAATAATTGATACTATTGTCCCTTGCTGAATGTGGATAGAATTACAAGGAAGTCTATGAGATTTTGTAGCCAAAGGGCGTGAAGATGGATTGCTCACATGGGAGGTGCCCGTCCCTTGCCTAGATATCTAACGCTTTTACATTTACTAGCTTTGGTGAAGGGGAGGATATTCACAACACTCTATGGACTTCTTTTAGTATAAAAGTAAATTATCTATTAAGTTATATTTTTTAAATTATTCTAATCTATGGACATGCTACTCAACCTGCAGTGTTTCGAACTCAGGCGGAATATTGAGTGTTCAAGCCACCAAGAGTATCTTGATACTAAATTTCTTTCAACCTACTGTGGAAAAAGGGTAAAAAAGGTTGATTATATAAAAATCGTTTGAATAAAGTGAGAAAACCCGATAGAGCTTTGTTTGTTCATCTGGCTTTTATCAGCATCATAAGAAACTTCAAATCTAAATTTACTTACACAGAACTTCGTACTTCTTTGTTTGTTCCTATTCGAAATAGTTCATTAACAACTTAAAACTTTGGCGAAATGCTTTGGTCGTATCCGAGAAGGTTCTCTTAAAAATGAAAAAAAAAGATTCAGTCCAGTGTAAATCACACTCGTAATTCAAGTGTTCCGTACCAATCTCACGATTGTAGGTCAACGGGAATTACAGTTTATAAAACTAAAGATTGCAAGTATTGATAATGACAATAAAAAGATGTACGTACCTATGTATAACATTTGTACTATTTTATTCTGTGAATTTTTCCAAATTTTAGTTATAATTCCACGAGAATAAACTAAACTTTCTGTAACTAAAACTTTGTTTTAGGTCTTAAATGCAAAATATTTTTTTTATATACGCATAATGCGGCAAAAACAATGCATAAAGGTCCGTTTCTTCTGATTGGATTGACTTTGAAATTTAATTTTTCTTTGCCCCAATTGACAGACGACATGGATTTGATATTAATTTCTTCTTGATATCTCCGTAATCTATATACTAAAAGTTTTTGTAGACAAACAGACAGACTGGCGAACAACAAAGTGAAGCTATAAGGGTTTTGTTTTGTGGTACGAAACTCGAAAAAGAGCAGATACAATACAATTCGAATAATAAAGGAGACTCTGAAACGATTCCATACATTTTTGGGCCCAGAATGTAAAGAGATGAAAATGGTATGATTTAATAGATTTAGGTAAATCAAAACTATATTCATTTGTTAGATAATCTAATGAAACAAATTTTTTGATGAATATAAAAACATATTACATATAATAAAAAATCTCACTGCGGTTTTAAATAGCTTTTAGTATATTTATATTTTGGTCTGGACAGATAAAATGTGGCGTTTCGGGGTGACAAACGATTTATTAGCTACTTTAAATAATAAAAAGATATACATTAACACAATCTTGATATTATTAGATGCCTCTGACTAGCAGCTAATAGTTCCAAGTTAATAGAAAAATCTCTAAATTGATTTTATAAAAATGTTGTATGCTATATTTGATAATATACTACTATACTATATACCGATTTTATATCTCAATATATATTGGCCTCAGCCAATAGTGGCTCAGGGGATAGGCGTCTGTAAACGTGGCAGAACGTGGGTTCGATTCCCACTCGAAGAAAGGAAATATTTAATGTTTTCCTTTCTTCGCCCTGGTCTCGAGGCAAAGCGTGGCGGTGAGTGTCGCAACTCAACACGCAATGCCTCCAGAATTCGGCGGAAATTAGGGAGTGGAATGTATCAACACTAGGCTCACTCTGCCTACTCTGCATCACGCAGCATACACCGTGAAGCTGTAAAGAAAAGAAAAAAAAAATTATATACCGTTTACCCTAATCAATAATTTTATAAACATATATAATATCTATATATATATATTTTTTTTTTAAATTAAATAAATATCTAATTCGAATTATTTGGCGCGCGACAAGAATTTAAAAATTTATTATATACTTATATAATAAATTTTTAAATTCTTGTCGCGGAGATTGGAAGTAACGCATGAGTAATTTTCAAATTGAACGATTGTTAGTAAAGTCACGTTCTTGATCAGCAAATTTCTTATACCTGATTTAAAGATCCCTAAAGTAACATGTGTTGTACGATGAATTATTATATTAGGACAATATATGTATTTTTGTAATGTTTATAAGTACAAGGATATTTTTAATAACTGGGGACGTTACAAGGGTGTCCAAGTTTTTGTATATTTTCAAGGAACATTGCAAATCATTCACATAGTTGCGGGTTTTTTTTTTGATATTTAGAAAGTTATTTTTTAGGCCAGTCGTGGCGAAGGGGCACAAAGTGTGACTGTAAAATCGACTGGTTGTGGGTTAAATCCCCACTCGAGGAGATGAAATATTTACATTTCCATTCAATAATTTTAATTTATATTTCCATTTTTTTCGCTCTGGTGTCGAGGCAATGCGTTGAGTTCTGCCACTCAACACGCAGTGCCTCTAGAATTAGGCAGAAACTGGGGAGCTGAGTGTCTTGTCAGTCTACCCGTGACCACGGACTACTGCAAAGTGTTCGAAACGTCGGGTTTCCAAAAATGTAAAAACTAAATATACGCGATTAATCCGGTTAAAATAGTTTTATTTAAAATTAATACTAGGTTCCCTCTGCGTACACTGGTGTGTTGCGGGATACCACGTGAAGCTGAGTTGCTTTTTCTGTTAAATATCTTATCTTAAAATGTTAATAAGACGGCCATATATTTTTAAATGTATAAAGAAACCAATATTTTTATCAGTCAAGCAACTTTGAACGAGAGAGAGAGATATAACCGCGAATGTATGATACATACATAAGTGCAGTAAAAAGTAAAAAAGATCTCGACGCTGTATCCCGCATATAGCAGGCAGGTAGGCAGAGGGAACCTAGTGTTAAGACACTTGATTTTCATTAAGACACTTCCTTCATTCCGTTTCCCACTGATTTTTGGAAGCATTGAGTATTGAATGGCAATTCAATTTCTGCGCTTTGCCTCGTTACCAGAGTGAGGAAATGAAAATATTAAAAATATCTATTTCATTTCCTCGAGTGGAAATCGACGTCGTGTTTACAGTCTTTACAGTCGCTTGTACCAATGTGCTACAATATTATCAACTTTTTTTAGAAAATGTTTCGTGGACGCCACCAGTAGAATAATTTACGATGAGATATTTTTATTTAGAACTATTTTTATTTTTCGGTTGATACCGAGCCGTTTCAAATACCATTTTACAATATGTAACTTTCTTAATTGTTAGATGCTAGTTGTGGCGCAACGGCACAAAGTGTATGACTGTAAACGCGACAGTTTAGGGGTTCGATTTCCACGAGAAAACGATTTTTTTAATATTTATTTCATTACTTTGCTCTGGTGTTGAGTTCAACACTCAACACGTTATGCCTCCTGTATTCGCCGGAAAGTGGAGAGCGGAGAGTCTTAACACTAGGCTCACTCTGTCTATCCTGCTACATGCGGGATATAACTTGAAGTTTATAAAGAATAAACTATTATTTTTAAGCGCGGCACCTGTGCTCTTATCATTTTGTTAGATTACGGTATGCTTTAGAAAGACTTATATTATCTTTTCGTGGACCGTAAAAGGTCCCATGTAATAAAAAGTAATGCTGAGTGTAAGTTCTGTAACAAATAGAAATGTTGCATGGCTTGTGTTTTGGACATTTTCAATCCTTGGATAACAAAATAAATATGTTGAATAGATTTATAGAAGTAGCAGATACATACATATTTAAGATAACAAATAATGATAAATAATTGTGTGTTTTTAGGTGATACAAATTAACAGATTGAATTAACTGTTAATTGTAATTAAAATAACGGTTTCTTCTCATGAAACGATAATAACGATAATAAAGTATATATAACTAACAAGAAAGAAGTTTCAAGTTCAATATAATTGTAAGTTAAATACGGGCATATTACGTAGGGATTGTTTGTTGACGTTTACTGATAAAATTTTAACATTCAACAAATGATCTAAATATGATTACACACACATTTTTATTACTAAACATTGTTATTTTTGTAAGCTAAAGTTCAAGTCAAGGACATTCTTTTTTAATTTTTTTTTGCTTTATGTCGCCCCCACATAGCAGGGTAGACAAAGGAGACCTGGAAATCTAGTAGCCACCTCCGTTTGCCATATTCCGCCAAATTTTGCAGGCATTGCGTGAGTGGCGG
This sequence comes from Heliconius charithonia, assembly GCA_030704555.1. Lineage (NCBI taxonomy): Eukaryota > Metazoa > Arthropoda > Insecta > Lepidoptera > Nymphalidae > Heliconius > Heliconius charithonia. The sequence continues at coordinate 12,021,183 of CM060827.1, read as the reverse complement.
AACTCAACGCCGCGCGTTGCCTCGTGAGTGAGTAAAACAAATTAAATATTTCTTTTTCTCCAGTAGAATCAATTCACAACTCGTTCGCTTTTACAGTTACGTGCTTGTGTATTAGTTATATTAAAATTTTAAACAGTACCAAAATTCATCTATAGATAGATACTCAATATTTTAAATTAGTTTATAGAGCATTTCCTATAAGAATGTATATGTTGTGGAATAAGTGAAAAATTAGTAATTTTTCATAATGTCCGGGCATTAATATTAATTAAATAATTAGGATAACAATTTGATAAATAATTAATGGTCCTAGGATAATGCTCGTCATGTACATGGCAGAATATTAAAAAACATTTTTCATTATATTTTAACAAATAAGAAATAAAACATTTATTAATTCAAAGTAAAAATCCAAGGCTCACCTGCTAACATTATCTTTTTATTTCATGGAAGTAATCTGTCTAATTACGCGGTCATTTTAATGGAAGACCACGTGAAAGAATTTTGTGCGTTATACTGAAATGCGTGTGCGGGATATAGCGTGAAGATGATTTATTTGATTTTATTTTTTATTATGTAAAAAATACATATTAATGACTATTTTACTAAAGTTAGACAAAATGAAACTTGTCCGCGAATCCACATCCTATGCAAAAATTGTTAGCATTTGTAACCCAAGCGCTGCTTTTGCAATCTCTAGTTGATTAACGCATGTTCAGTGCCTAGTCAAATGTAGCTTCATTATCAAATTGCCCAATAGTAACTTAACGATATTCATAATGTCTATTCGATGTGATAAATAACACAGTTTAGATAATAATTAATCAGTTGGTCCGATAACGCTCGGTCATTATACATAATGCCCGGGCATTATAAATAATGCGTTTTTAATCATTCAGCTTATAACATACATTTCTATTGTATTTATTTATGTTATATATTACCTCAAGAAATGTATAAATACCATAACATACATTATTAATTAAAATAAAAAGAATAATTTGTATATGAAAGCTAAATTATTCATGAGTAATATTTCAGGCGGTCGTTATGCATTATTTATTTTATACGAGTATACGAGCACACCTGCAAATCTTTATGTAAGATATTATTTATATATAACATTTACTTAAAATATATACTAATTATACATTGTTTTTGGAAGGTAAGTTAGTTAAGTAAACAATATGAATATATATAAAAATTACTAAGTTTTATTTCTTGCGTGATGGTTACAGAAGGAAGTCATCGTTTTTTCTATTTCCAAGTTAAACGTTATTAAATACCAGTTTTTACAATCTACATAACACCCATCAAGAATACAATTAATCAAAAGATAAGATTAAATCTTGCAGCGAACAGCGAAAGCCAACTAAGCTTTTGACGTAAAACGCATACTTTTGACTGGAGGCCAGTCGTAGCGCAGCGGCACGAAGTGTGACTGTAAAACTGACTGGTTGTGGGTTCGATTCCCACTCGAGGAGATGAAATATTTACTTAAATTTATATTTCTATTTCTTCGCTCTGGTGTCGAGGCTAAGCGCGGCGTTGAGTTCTGCAACTCAACACGCAATGCCTCCAGAATTCGGCAGAAAGTGGGGAACGGAGTGTCTTAACACTAGGTTCCCTCTGCCTACCCTGCTGTGTGCGGGATACAGCGTGAAGCTGATTTATTTATTTTTATACTTATTTTTATCAAAATACTCGCCAGTGTATTAAGCCAAGTTAAATACCTGAAAGCGCGCAATGTATACTTTTTATGAAAAAATTCAAGCTTCATAACTCTTAAATCAATTAGTCTCCATGTCTGATTTAGCACATTGGTTAAAATTCTTTAGCTTGAGATGTATATATAAAATTAATAATTCAAGTGAAACAGTCATTGATATATTAACACTTAAACATTAGCATTTTTGTGACTAATTCACTCACTCATCAAAACCTAACCCAATTTTAGGTGTCCTAGAAACTGGATAATCGGTACCAGGATAGTCATATGTAATATTGATACATAAATAATACTGATAATACAGGATACATATATATAACAACAAAGAAATTTGAAAACTGATAATTATTTTTATTAGTATCATGGAAGTCAAGAAAAAAAAACTTAAGTTAATAAAGCAGTTTTTTTTAAATAATAAAGTATTTATAATATCCCAGCGATGTTTTTTGACTTTGACTTAACCGGTAAAAGAATGGAAGCCATAAATTTGACTTGGCTATTTTTTTACTACTGAGTACCAAACCAAATGTCAACCTAATAGTACAAGCTAATAGCTCAAGTAAGGACATTAATTAGCAAATATAATAAAGCCTGTACATAAAAAAAAATTAAGTAAAACTTAACAATTTACTAGGTTCTTATTTCATATTTATATTTCTGTTGGAATTTTTTTGTAACAGTAAAAATAGTAACAGATAGTTCTCGTATAAATACAGTACCCGTCAATAACAGTTCTGTGTTATCTCCGGTTTGGTTGAAAAAACTGTTGAATTTTTTTCAGATCCGATTCGATTGAATCTGTCTTGTATTGAAAAAAAAAACTGTTTTTGTAGGGTAAAAGACATCATTTAATTTTTTATGGTATCTGTATTATTTTGTCTGATAGCTGCGTGTAGGTCAACGTTGACAGATTTTACCTCGGCTAAAAGAGGGATTTTTACACGTCCGCGTCGTAAGTAAAAATCTCCAGAACTCGACGCAAAATGTGGAAAGGAGTAGAAAAAGTAAGTATTATTAAATTTATAAAAATGCAGTGTCACGTATTTTACCACGTAGGGTAGTCAGAGGCAATGTAGTTTTAAGACATTGCCCCGAGTGGGAATCAACTCACAACTACCGTGCTCAGAGTCATACGCCGTCCCACTGTGTCATAATTATGGCGACTTGGATTTAATGAGTATTAACAGTTCACGAAAGAATACGTGTCTACACTAGATATGCATCAAATACAATTACAATTTGATGTTTTTAGTTAAAAATTATAGTAATGTTTTTTTTTAATATAAGGGGCTCTATTTCTTTTATTGAGTGAACTTGTTCTGTTCTAAGTTCTTAGTTCTGTTAAAAGTAAAAAAATAATGCACAATGTTTTTTTTCTTTTATTTTACTTTTACGCTTTGTCCCTAGCAGTGTAACTAGTAGAGAGAAAGGAGCGCCAAAGGCTACGAGCATGGCTGCTAAATGAATACTTATTTAAGATTTTTTTCTCATTTTAAAGTGAAATAAAAAAAACAATAAAAAAACCTTTCATTAACGTAATGCAAATTTTTATTAACAATAGTGAAGAAAACTTCTAATTACTAAATTAGAAGTTTTCTAAACTATTATAAATATTAAGTCACTTATTGTAAATTTTCTTACAACAGACAACATATTTTTGAATAAATATTTTAAAATAATTAAACATAAAAACAAGAAGTGTTCTTTACAAACATACTGTCCCTTTTTTGTCGACGTTAAATAGTTAAAAGCACAGCACATTCTTCGGGAATTAGTCCGAGTTCCTTTCCCGTCCCCACTTTTAATGGCTGACATTATTGTGGTTTACACTATAGACATAGTTCCACGGCAATATTACTCGAAGCTATCTATTTTTGTTATATTTATATCGTTATTTTTACGTCACATTTTGTAAAAATTTAAAATAAGCTCTTACAATAAATAGTTGAGCAGAATAAATTTAAATTTGTAGTTTTTGTATTCTTTATTTAAATCTTGAAATATCAATGAAAACTACTAGAGTAGTTCATTTGCATATTTAAAAAAAACATTTTGCGTAGGGTCATCGTGGCGCAGTGGCACAAGCTTGTGACTAGTACAAGGTTGCGGGGTTCGATATTCACTCTGGGGAAATATTTAATATTGTAATTTTTCGCTCTGGTCTAGGCAAAGCGCGTCGTTGAGTTCCGCCACTCAAATCACAATGTCTCGCGAACGCCGTAGACAGCGGAGTTTTTTATCACTAGTTTCCCTCTGTCTATTGTGCTATATATGGGATACATGCGTGAAACTAAAATAAATAGGTAAAATAAAAAAATCTCTAAAATCAATAAATTAACAAAAACTTATGGATGAAAAATGATTTAAGATTTTTAGAATATCTCAAGAGAAAAAAAAATGGAACCCTTATAGGATTACTTTGTTGCCAGTCTATCGGCCCAGTTTTATGAAAACCATTTATCTTGAAATCGGGTGGAGGTATTAAGCCGAAATTTAAATCAAATATCTGGATATTTGACAGTAGAATCGAAAGCATCGGTCTACGGTCCTATGGGGTTGAGAAAAAAATAAGCGTCTAAGTGATCACAATCAAAAGATACGAGTGCATTTTTTGCTTAATAATCGCCGCGTAATCAAAATCTATAGGGTACTTCCCGTGGACCTATTACCATATTGAATAAAATTTAGTAAGAAATTATTATCAACCTATATTTGTAGTTTATTTCATATAAAATTTCAAAAGTTCATTGGTAAATTTAAATTTGCCAACTTTTATAAGTAATTAGCTTTTTAAAGATACCCCACGTGATGTAGTCGATTACTTACTTTTTTGATTTTTTACTTTGATCATGAAAATATGGCGTTTGGTTGTCGTTGTGGTAAGTTTCATAATTGTCATATAAATTGTATTACTAGCAAGATTAAGACGAATCAATTGATGTAAAAATAATCAAAATAGGGTCAACACGTTTGCTCTCTACAATGTCACGCCCGTGTCCAAATCCTAAGTACTTTGATGCTGAATAGTTTTAAGTAGTTATTTAATTAAATACTAAAGTATATATATTAAAATTTAATCCTAATATTACTGACTGACCACTGTTCCACCGCAAATTCCTAGTTTAATCTAAACGGTTAATTGAAAGCCAACGTAATTGGATATTCGTCCTAGTAATTTATAAATATTTGGCAAACGTTCAATAATATCTATAATTTGTGCCGTTCATTAATGGTCAATAGATTAAAATAACAATAAAAAAAAGGAACACAAAGATAAAATTTAAAAAATTAGAATTTTCCAGAGCTCTCAGGTTTTTACGTTGTATATTATAGACATTTTAAAAAATATTATTTAAAATCATTATAGATTTTTTTGAATTAACGACATAATTCACTGCAAAATGAAGAACTCACATGAAGAAAATCAATTTAAACAGTATATAGTAATACGAAGTAATGTAAACAGCATTCTAATTTGAAGCTGTCGAAATAAAGATTTTTACAAGCCCCAATATATTACATACTTTATCTAGTGCAGTTCGCGTTTCATTGCGGCTTACAGCGATTTCCCTGTTGGGCGCTTAGTAGAGGTCGCGGTACTCAGTGGAGGCCGCGGTACTCTCGTAGCGTGCAACAGTCACGATGAGAGCGGCCCTAGAGGAGCACGCCCTCATGGCACTCTGTCGTTCAGTCGCTACAATCGCTTAGTTTTTGATAAACATTCAAGTCACGATACTCTCTCTGTATGAAATCTTGATGAATTATCACCCTTTAGCGTCACTCGTTCGTTTTTCTAAATACTGTGTTTTTATGTTAGCAAAAGATAAACTAACTTTTCCGTGATTGTGATAAGTTATTGTTTACTTTAAATGGTAAGTGTTGATTTTAAAATTAACGATATGCTCGAATAAGATTATTTTTTTTGTTTCAAACCGTATATAGCAGTTAAGGAGCGTTGGAAACTACTGATGGGGGAATGACGATTCCGTTCCCCACGTTCCTCCAAATTCTGGAGGCATTGCGCGTTAAGTGGCGGAGCCAGAACGAGGAAATGAAAATGTTAAATATTTCATTTCTCGAGTGAGACCCACAACCTGTCGCGTTTACAGTGCCACGCTTGTACGACTGGCGTCACTATAAATACTATAGGAGAAATTTCATTTAGATAAAATTACAATATTATAATGTCATTAAGAATAACCTATATTTTTTACATTTTTAAAGTATTATTCCACACTTAGAAAAGAAAACTACTTATATAGAAAACGTATAAAAATTTGTAAATAAAAATAAAATATAAATACTCTTCCCGTCCGCTACGTTCAAATTTTTATACGTTTTCTAAATAAGTAGGAATAACTTATTTTTAAGTTGTATAAGTTAGTAGGTATATTTTAAAAAAGGCTTGACAAGGTCTACTTTTTAGAAGTAAAGGTAATTTTTATTTGTCTAATTGTAAAACCGACTGGTTGTGGGTTCGAACCCCACTCGAGGAGATGAAATATTTACTTAAATGTATATTTTCATTTCTTTGCTCTGGTGTCGAGGCAAAGCGCGGCGTTGAGCTCTGCCACTCAACACGCAATGCCTCCAAAATTCGGCAGAAAGTGGGGAACGGAGTGTCTTACACTAGGTTCCCTCTGCCTACCCTGCTGTGTGCGGGATATAGCGTGAAGCTAATTTATTTATTTTATTTTATTTATTTATTTGTCTAAACATTAGAAAATATTTGATTACAAAACCTAATAAGAATTTAAAAATATGAACTAGTTTCATTGCACTATCTCTCATTTGTTTGTGTTTTAGCAGTTTTGTTTGCATTTTGCATATTTCTTCGATTGATGCTGTCAAACACATTAGACTCTGTATTGTGATGTAATAATTAATATAAGGGTTAATATTAAACATAAATCAGTTTCACGCTGTATCCCGCACATAACAGGGTAGGCAGAAGGAACCCAGTGTTAAGACATTCCGGTCCCCACTTTACGCCGAGATCTAGAGGCTTTGCGTGTTGAGTGGCGGAACTAAACGTCGCGCTTTACCATGATACTAGAGCGAAGAAAGGAAAAAAATAAATGTAAATGAATATTTAATTGTCTCAAGAGGAAATCGAACTCACAAACAGTCGATTTTACAGTCACACTTTGTGCCCCTGCGCCACGACTCATGTTAAACATTATTTTACATATAATAAAAAAAAAAACATTTTTTTTATCATATGTGAAATAATGTTATATATATTTAAAATACTAACTATAAAAGCTTATAATAATAGTTTGTATATGCATATACCAATCGATAAAGGTGCTGATAAAAAACTCATTTTATTTAACATAAAAATATGTCATATAATGACTATGGCAAAATATATATTTAAATATTTATTCAATGTTTATTTCTACAAAGTCATTTTCTCTTTTCCAATAAGTTTCTCAAATAGATGTAAAAAAAAGTCTGTTAAATTAAATAAATATGTACTTAATTCTAAAAGTTACTTACGATGTTAATATAAGCTTTCAGACTGAAGCGTGGGTTTTGTTTATACTTTCTGCTATCAAAGGATAACAAATAACATAGAAACCCTTATTTAAGACATTCTAGGAAACTTTCATATATATGAAAAATATTGTTATTTCGAGTTGAGGCAAAGCGCGGCGTTCAGATCGGCTACTCAACACGCAATGCCTCCAGAACTTGGCGAAAAGTGCGGAACGGAGTGTCTCAATATTAGGTAACACCGTCTGAAAAAATGTTACACAAATTTTGATACGTTTTCTAAATAAGTATTTTACTTTCGTAAGTGTGGAATAGCATTTTAAAAATGTTAAAAATATAAGTTATTCTTAATGACACTATAATATTTTAATTTTATAAATAAAATTTCTCCTATAGTATTTATAATGAGGCTAGTCGTACAAGCGTGACACTGTAATCGCAACAGGTTGTGGGTTCGATTCCCACTCGAAGAAATGGAATATTGCGTATTGTCATTTTTCTTCCTTTCTAACTAGGCAAAGCGCGGCGTTGAGTTCAAACTCTCGACACGTAATGCCTCGAGAATACTGCGGAAAGTGGGGAACAGAAGTGGAACGGAGTTAATGGAAATGGGGTGCCTTAACCGTAAGTTAACGCTGCCTGCCCCGCTCTGTGGTTCTATAGAAGATATAGCGTGAAGTTAAAAAAAAACACTTTGATTATTAATGAAAAAATGGTTGCTGTTGCGTGATTCCGAAACGGGTCACTATTTTATTTGAGACGTAACACACGTCCACAAGCAAAAATTTATTTTATCACACTTTACTTTATTTTACTGTAATGTATTTTTTTTGTTCAAGGAGGATTTGATAATTCTAATTTTTTTTATTGCCTAAAGTTGTTTAAAAAATCATTAATATACGTATGTACGCGCAATGATTTAGTATTGAATTAACAATGTCGTATGAAAATGTTGTATAGTTAATTTTGTAATGAAAAATATTCTATGAAATTGATAAATAAATTATTATTAATATTGAAATAATAATTTTGTTTGTATAAATATGTCTAGTGTGACATTAGACGAATAAAAAAATAGCTGTAATAGGGACGAGAATGTACTGAACTTTTGTAAAAAAACTTGGGAACACGCATATAGAATAAATAATATTCCTTTTACAATATCATTTTAAATGTCATGTAATTCACGTTCATAATATATAATAAAGGCCAGTCGTGGCGCAGTGGTACAAAGTTTGACTGTAAAACCGACTGGTTGTGGGTTCGATCCCCACTCGAGGAGATGAAATATTTACTTAAATTTATATTTTCATTTCTTCGCTCTGGTGTCGAGGCAAAGCGCGGCGTTGAGTTCTGCCACTCAATACGCAATGCCTCCAAAATTTGGCAGAAAGTGGGGAACGGAGTATCTTAACATTAGGTTCCCTCTGCCTACCCTGCTGTGTGCGGGATGTAGCGTGAAGCTAATTTAATTTTAATTTTTTATTTAATATATAATAAAATAAAACAGTAAATAAGTTTGATGACAACGATGATCGTAGTCACGTAGACAGAGTGCTATCTAACTTTAGACATCTGAAGTAGTTAAATTAAGGAATTGATTGAGCTGGATCTCTTGATTTAATTGAAATGCGGAAGTTTCTAGAACGTACCTGCTTTAACTCAGGCTTTTAACCAATGTTCAAATCCAAACACAAGCTCCATAACCAATAAAGGACTTTAGATAAGATAATATTATGTACACGATAAAGCAAATTACAAAATATTTTTATAGGGTTCAGTTAAACCTGTGACGAAGCTATTATTACATCGTTGGTAATCCGAGATGAGATTATAGCACCAGATTTACCTTTAATGGCAACAGTGCTGATAAAAAATATATTATGTTTAGCATGTATGTTTAAGATGATATTTTATTTTAATTAATTCATACCAAAGTGAGATAAACTTAAAAATTTTGAAAGTAAAAAATCGAATGCATAGCAATTGGACTTTGGTTTAATAAATAAACGGAAAAACTATTTTAACATATAATTCGGGTTAATTAAAGACTACTCTTTATTTACGAATTTAGTTACAAAATAATAAGAAATAAAAAACCATTAAATTAATATCATATTGCTTTAATATTGTATGACGAGTTTAATTCAAATTATGATTTATTTACGTGAGCTTTTGTAAACATTATGGAACATCTGTGAGCCTACTTACTTACTTTTCAAAATGTTTATTTTACCGAGAGTAACAAAAACTCATTGAGGTAACTTTTGAAACTGAATTTAATTAATGCTATATTTATTTTTAGGTACTTTTTAATTTTTAGGTAATTTTTTTTGCTTGGCAAGCTTTTTGAAAAAAAAAAAATGTATATTACACTATTATTAAAATTTAAATCAGATTTGACAGTTCATGATTTGTTTTATACAGTTACAGTACAGTTTATTTACGCTTTAAATTATAATAACTTTAATTCGTCTTACATTCGGCTCACTGCATTTGAGGTGTCTAAGGATTTTAAAATGTATTATGCAAATTTTTATGATTTTAGCAAATACATTAAAGTATATTTATTTTATGACTAAAAATTGCATTATATAATTATCACATAAAGTATATATATCTGTGAAATGTATTATCTTTATGAAAATTACACGATCAGCCGTAGAGTCCATTTTTTTAAAAACAAGAAACGAATCGAGCAAAAATTTGAAAGAAAATATTTACTTATTAAATATATTATAATCAATTCTTTAACACAATAAATCCATTGATTATTTATTATTATTTCTCAAAATCGTTCAATTTTTGAAATTTCTCTATATAAGTATAGATAATATATATACTATAGCTAAATCTATTTTTACATCCAAGTTCGTAATACTATTGTGAAGATGGCACTCTATTGTGATTTAATAGAGTGCTGGTGCATAGTTCTTCTGGCCTGAATATTTGTTAGACTTTGACTCATGACTAGAATTTATTAAATACGATCCAATATAACCATTGCACATGTTAAGCCTCAGCCTGTATTGTTCGTTTAAGGATTTATCTTACGTCCAATTTAAATGTAGAGTACGTGTTAGGCAACTTTTAATTGCCTTTACGACAAGAGACGGATTTTGTCTTATTTGTATTGTTGGAGTAAATTCGAGAAATATATTTTGCTCACTTAATTACTTTGGCTTTTATTATTGTTCTATGGATGATTTTACAAGCTAGCTACAAAGTATGTGTAAGTATAACCGACCTGTTCGGTTTTCGGGAGGCGCGGGTTCGAGCCCCGCTACGTTCAATTTTTTATACGTTTTCTAAACAAGTATTTTTCTTTCTTAAGTGTGTTTGTGGAATGAACGTGGAATAACATTTTACTTTGTGAAAAGACGAATAACACTTTAAAACGTTAAAAAATACGTTATATTGGTTTCATGTTTTTTTATAAAATATATAAAAGACATACGCCTAAACGCGTCTACCGCAGAAGCGTGAAACGTGTGGATATTAGAGATATACAAACATAAATCATCTAGAAGAGAATAAAAAAATAATATTTTAGCTAAAAGAATGTGTTTCCGTAAGCGTGGACCGATTATGTGTTTAAAGACCGTATAAATCTCAGTGATTTAGTCATGCGCCAAAAATATATGTAGCTTATACCTTTCTACTTCTTTTACCCAAAACATGTGAACAAATTTTCCGCGAGACATTTTAGCGAATTGTTACTGTAATACGTTGACATAAATATATGTAGGTGGTATATATATATGTACAATATTTTTGGTATTATTAATACAATAATATATTTATTTATTTATTGTATTGGGGCCAGTCGTGGCGCAGAGGCACAAGGTGTGACTGTAAAATCGACTGGTTGTGGCTTTGATCCCCTATTTAGGGGATAGATCCCCATTTACTATTTTATTTTCATTTCTTCGCTCTGGTGTTGAGGCTAAAAAGGCTGAAGGCATTGCCTGTTGAGTTCCGCCGCGGACAGGCAATGCCTCCAGAACTTGGAGGAAAATGGGGAACGGAGTGTCTTAACACTAGGTTCCCTCTGCCTACCCTGCTGTTTGCGGGATACAGCGTGATATATATATAGATATATAGATAGATTGTATATATATTTTTTTCTTATCTCATTTATATATTTTTGGGTAGGTAAATACATATTTATAAAATATATGTATATATTTTATTATATAATATATATTACAACGTACAGTACTCGTCTTAATGTTGAAATAAAATTGTATTAATAAAAGCGACTTTTGACGGTCCTTCTATATCTTAGTAAATATATTCTCATAACACAGGATTTTTCGATGTGCTCTACATAATGTAGAAAAATATTAGTAATATAACTAGCCGTATTAAATTTATTTCTCCAATAATTGAATTGCTAAAATTTTCCTACGAATTTTACTTTAGTTTGAAGAATCATAATGTTATTACAATATGTGTCGTAATAGTATTAAAGTAGTGTAAAAGAATAGAGCGACCGCTACGAGAATACAAAGTTGTTTTCCTCGGGGAGATATAATGTATGCTTGAAGTGCAATTTAGAGCCAAAAGAAACAGAAAGCTTTGTGTAACATGCTAACGTGGTCTTCATATACCTTCGTCAATTACAAGAAGAAATCTTTTATGAATAATTTAATAGGCTTAAGTCTTCTTAAAGTTGTTAAAAAATAGTGACTACTTTTTTATCTAATTATATTACACGTAAATACATATTTTGGTTTAAACACAGAAATTTGAAGTACGTCAGAGAAATAGAGAAGTATCTAGTGTAAAGAAACTCCTCTCACAATTTTTGTCCCACTAGTATTCGAGACATTACAATCATATCATTTTGTTCTATTCAAGTGAGTAATGAATAGAGAAGGCGTATAATTTTTAATTATATAATAAATTATAGAAGAAAGGCGTTGATCACTGTTATTGTTTATCAAAAGCCAATGTTTAAACAATAAACTTTAGGGTTAAGCTTTTAAAGTGTAAACGTTGGATATTCTGAATGAACCTTAATGCCTTTGTTAGCTCAACAATCCACAAGTACACTCAAGTCCACAAGACTATGTACTAAGACTCTATTATGGCCGAAGTGCAAAGTTTAAATCTAATTGCAAGATAGATATCGAGTTCCACGATAATATCGCCTAATGCTTTTACTTATTTTTTACTGACAAGGGTTTTCGCCATATTTAATCTGTGTTTTGCCACGTTTACTAAATGTTTTATTAGTTTTCACGTTAAGGCTTTTTAGACCATTTACACATATATAAATTCATATAGGTATGTATGAACTCTTTTATTACAAATGTTATCATAGCATTTATTACAAATGCTATCTACATATTATATATTGCTACAACTTCATTTAAAGCTACGTAGATTGTGAAATTCGCTGATGGTAGAGATTGTAGAGTTTAATAGTTATATTTTTTCACCAAAAAATCTATTGCCAGAAATTATTTTGTGTAGGTGTGTCCTGTCTGACTTTTAGTTTTTAATAACAGAGCCAGCCCATCGTCCGTATGTATATCTTATTTATTTTAGAACAATGTTCACTTAAAATCAAATGTGGAATCGATCTCTAGCAACAAACGTATAATAAGGTAAAATAATATTATATTATTTAGGGGCCGGTCGTGGCGCAGTGGCACAAAGTGTGACTGTAAAACCGACTGGTTGCGGGTTCGATCCCCACTCGAGGAGATGAAATATTTACTTAAATTTATATTTCCATTTCTTCGCTCAACACTCTCAACTCTACACGCAATGCCTCCAAAATTCGGCAGAAAGTGGGAAACGGAATGTCTTAACACTAGGTTCCCTCTGCCTACCCTGCTGTGTGCGGGATACAGCGTGAAGCTAATTTTTAATTTAATTTTAATATTATATTCGTAATAATTTACCAAACTTCAGAAAAGATGCCTAATAGAAGTTCCTGAGTATCCGCTGGGAGCCTTTAATAATTTACATTTACATAATAATATGAAAGTATTATGGTCTCATGTGACTTCTAAAATAACGTCAGCGTAATGGAAATTATATTTAATGTCTTTTTTTCCTATTTCGGTCTCTACATAAATAACAAATGTGTGATAAAGTACCGTGTACCATAAGTAGTATTACGACTATCGCTGTTGCTAGAGCTTTTTCTATAATGGGTTTTCTCTAGGGCTTGATATACGACGACACTGATATTGTCAAAGCACTATCACTGGCACAGTACGTCTTGAGGAGATAAAACCTTCTTTCGTGTTAGAACTTGTATCATGTTGTGTTTCTTCGTGTTCTATTGTGCTATTTTTTTAATTTGAGTTTTAAAGTAATAAAGTTTTGTAGATTAACGGTATTTTTTTTATACCTCTTAAATAATTTTTCACGTTAAACAAATGTGTTTGAAAGATTAATAGAAATATTTTATTCAATACTACTCCGAACGCTGCTTCGTTGGTTTTTATAACCTATTTTATAATTTTATATGTTTTTTTTTTTTTCCTATTTCCGAGTTAATAATAAGACTAAATATTTAAAGAGTTTAGATATTGGGTCTCAAGAAATTCGAATTTCGAATTAAAGTTCATATTTTTATGAAAATACTTTCTTCTCATTCTCTCTCTCCTTTACATTGGGCTGCGAGACGCAAATGAAGTTAATAGTTTTAACAGTCTATGTATTTGTTCGTATGTGGCATGGCGTTGTAGAGACTGAACGGGCTGACTGATATTGATGATTCACTTAAGGGCCTCTAAAGACGTTGTAATAATCGAAATTGACCAGCGATAACCATATTGTGAATATTAAAAAAAATAAAAATCTACCAACAAAAATAAAAAAAAATTCGATAAACAGGTCAAGTCCGAGTCAGGCTTGCCAATCGAGAGTTCAATATCAGTTTCAGAATTCTATTTAGGTTATAACGGAGTTGTACTTACAACTTACAAAAGTTGACAAACGTAATTTTGCAAAAGTATGTTCATTTTATAAATGATCATAGTGTGATTGCGTTGATTTAGACTTTAGTAGCTTATTTTTTTCTGTGCTGAAAGCATTTTTCACTGGGCAACAGTGCCCAAGCCCCGAGGGCTGCCTGAGCAAATGGATATAGTATACAAATTATCTTTACTATAGAAATTATGAAAATCTCAAAGAAAAAAAAAAGGACAAGATTGAAAATATTGTATAATGATTAGCTTTACCCAAATTATTATTTAAAAAAAAATGTATCTTTCTTTTTTCCAATATGTATATTTCAGTAGAGATTTGAATATGAGAATAATAGCACCTGATGCTGCTCATCACGTTCCAATTATTATATTCAACTACTTATGGGTAAACAAATTGTTCATTTACATATTTTCGAATTTACTATCAAATGAACTACTTTCATATGGTAAATTTATTCAATATATAAGGAAAATGTATTATTTATTCATTTAATATTCACAAATTAATGTGTCATTAATTATTAAGGCCATCGTGGCGCAGGGACACGACAAGTGTGTGATTGTTGACGCGACGGGTTGTGCGTTCGATCCCCACTTGAGGAAACGAAACATTTATTAAAATTTATATTTTTATTTCTTCATTCATTCAGTTCGTATTGACCTGGAAACACTGCCGCATGATATGCCATTCCACAGTTGAGTGGCGCGTGGAAGGAGGTTCCTACGAAACGGCACAATAGTGGAATGCCACGTATCCAGATGGTGTGGATGACTGGTGGATGATGTTTGTGACGTACTGTGCGGTTAAAATTAAAATAGAACCAATTTGAGTTACTTTGAGTGATTTACTATTTTCATATTTCGTAATATTGCCGTTTGAAATAATATTTATGTTACCCTAAAATACTTTTAAGTCAATTAAATTTTGCTTTTAAATAATGTTTAACTTTACTTTTCGCAATTTAGCGGAGAATGGGGAACGAAGATGTCATAGATTCCCAGGTTGCCCCTGCCTACTCTGCTATGTGGGAGATAAAACGTGCAGCAAAAAAAAACTCACTTGTAATTGTTGCTTTATACAAAGTTTACTAATTTGGCCGTATATATCGTTTATTTTTTCTATGAAATATTTGAATAGTATTTTTCTATGTGAACGGAACGGAGTGTACACTGGGTTCCCTCTGCCTACCCTGCTGTGTGCGTGATACGGCGTGAAGCTAATTTAAATATGTAGAATAAACTCCAGTCCAGGCCGATGCTAGTTTCTGCATACGAGGACAAGCGTGTGTCTAACTAAGCACGGCAGGCTGGGGATTCGATTGCCACTCGAGGAATTTAATGTTTAATATTTTAATTTTATCGCTCTGGTGTCGAGACAAAGCGCAGGGTTGAGTTCCGCCACTCAATACACAATATATTAATTCCTCTGCCTACCATGCTACATGTATGGTTCAACGCGAAGTTGAAATAAATTTACAAATAAATATAGAGATATTTTTTGTAACTTTATTTTATTATACAGCTCAATAAAGATTCAATTACTAAATATTTATCGAACACATACTCTCTATCCGTATTAATTTAGCTTATATGATATAATGTAACGAAATATTTCAGATTTTTCCGTACTCAATGAAACCCAATATATTCAATCATTTTAATATAGCTTGTTTGTTTTCAGAAAATGTGACACGGCCCAAGGATGGTATATTGCTGTTTTGAATATTTATCAAAATTTTTTTAAGATATTACAATGTCTGTCACGCAAGCCGGCGGTGACCATGTGGTGGCGTATTGTGATCCTGGTGGACCAAATTTTCAACGCATCTACGTGAAATTTCATGGATATATAGCGCTTATAATATGTTTACTTGGATCTGTCGCCAATTCTGTCAATATAGCAGTTCTGAGTCGCAAGGAGATGATATCTTCTACTAATTCTATTTTGACAGCACTCGCCTTTGCGGATCTCCTGGTCATGATTGACTATATACCCTTAGCCCTTCATATATACACGAATATTGCTGAACCTCTCAATCGCAATTCGTATGCATGGGCGCTGTTTGTATACTTCCATTCGATATTTAGTCAAACTTTCCACACTATCTCCATCTGGCTAACGATAACTTTGGCAGTTTGGAGGTTCGTGGCAATAAAATTTCCGCAGAAAAACAAAACCCTTTGTAACAGAACGAATACTAATATAGCTATAGCTGTGGCGTATATAGTGTGTCCGGTTGTGTGTCTACCTATTTATTTTGCGATGACTATACAAGAAATACCCGGACGCAATGATGAGAACAGCAACAGTACAATGAATGTTACAAATATTTCGAATAATTCGATACACAAGGAGCCGACGTTCGCTATATCAATGACTCAAAATGAACACCTACTTACTGCTATATTTTGGATTTACAGTGTCTTTTTAAAACTGATTCCATGCATTGTATTATCTATTTTAAGTGTATGCCTTATATTGAAAATGAAATCGAGCGATAGAAGGCGGCAGAAGCTGTTGAAGAAATCTGCTATAATGACAAATGAGGTAACGGTGACTTTGATTTTTTTTGGATTTTATTTAAATATTGTTTATAATATGTAATATTTTTTTCTTATTGTTGGAACTTAGCTTCAATCATTAAATTTATCCAATAATCCTGCAACATCCAAAGAGTACTTATATTTAAAGAAAATACACATATTGTGTAATGTAAATTACCTTTTGGTTACTGTGAAATGTAAATATTTTCACGTAGTCAAAGATATTATAATTATAAATCATCTTCTTGTTTCTTCTGTTTATATAAAACATAAGGACACCACTAGACCTGTAATTTAAGAGAAAATTGACTAAAAATTAACGATCATCGGAAATTTCTCTCTCTGGTGGATAATTAATAATATATTAAATTTTGTACTATTTATTTTACATAAACGATATCTGCATTAATTGTATAGTATATTTTTCTGCGGTTGATTTCTTTGTCAGTTGGCGTATCACAAGACAAATTATTTGCAAATTGAAATCTAGTGATTCTAATAAATATACAATATTTTGGTATTTACATAATTACTTATGCAGGGTGAAAAAGCTCGTCTCAATGAAGATAGCGGCAAGAGAAGCGGCGGTCGAACTGATCGTACGACACGTATGCTCGTAGCGTTACTGGGGCTGTTCCTCGCCACTGAGCTACCACAAGCCTTGTTCGGTCTCCTCACAGCCATCGCGCCACACCTTTTCCAAGTGTGTTACTATGCTTTTGGTAAGTATTAATTAATAAATTAATAAAGCAAGAATTTAAACATGAAAGTCAATTTTATTTTTTTATGGTAGAGTTTGTATTATAATATGTCTTGAGGCCAGTCCTGGCGCAGGGGTACAAAGTGTGACTGTAAGCACTACTGATTGTAGGTTCGATCCCCGCTCTAGGAAATGAAATATTTATTTAAATTTATATTTTCATTTCTTTGCTCTGGTGTCGAGGCCACCACACAATACAACTAAAGCTTACTGCCTCAAATAAAGTCTAAATTTAAATTAACACTATTCAAAGGTTTATTCAAATGGATCTCAAATGAACGTCGTTCCTTGTAGTACAAATTACTTTTAGTTTTTCTTCTAAAGAAGAAAATCACGCCTTTTTAGTATTATATTTGCCTTATAGCGGTTTTTGTGGAATACGCTATTTAATAATATTTTATATTTTCAATTACGGAGTGAAATTAAAGTTTATGGAACTTATATTGTGGAAAAAATAGTCCAAATTTATTTAACACTTTAAGAAGACACACAAGAGAATAATTTTACACACTTACAGAAGGAAAGAAAGAAATTTAAAGAAATACCAAAAAATAGATAAGCGCAACTAACACGTAATGACAATAAGATAAGGCTTAAAATTGAGTGTAAGCAAGGAGCACGATAGCTAAGCAAGTGAACGTCGCAAGCGATAGTAACCGACTCTTTACACGTAGCTGTTCTAGCAAGCAGGCTACGTCACGCAAGCAAAAAATCTCGAAAGAAGTTTATCATGCGAATGCGCTGCCTGTGGATGATTTTAATAAATAATAAATATTAACAGTTTAGTTTTAAGTAAATTTGAAAATAGAATATAGTGTAGTATTTTTATTATTAATTAATTAATTTTATAATATATAATATTCACTACAGCCTTATACAGATGTTAGGGTTTTTTATTCTTCCGTACCTCAAAAGACAGAACGAAACCATTATATGGTCACGTTGTTGTGTGTCGGTCCGTCTGTTAACACCATTTATCTCCAAGGTGAAAATAACATCAAATATTCAGGTCTGCTCAGAGCACAGTAAAAATTAAACTTCTAAGTCACTTGACGGCTTATTTTTCATATTGTATTTTAGTTAGTCTCTCTGATGACTTCAGTGGAGTGAGGTGCATTTCACAACAGCTTCCTTTAACCATTGGGTTCTTTGACTATTTCATATATTTATAGGTGCTCGACAAAAAAAGAACAGTATGTGTTAAGTTACGTGATACCAACATTTTAACTTAGTAGATTATACAAATAGAGATAACATTAATGCAAATACTCCTTCGATGCAGTATATCGAACCTATGACCACTGTCAAATGGTGGCGATGGTTATATAAATATTTCCAAGTTACAAAGTAATCTTATTCAGTCTTTATTTTCGCTGTAATTTGCTTAACAACTTTACCATTAACCTATTAGCACAATTCTGTGATAATGAGGGATCTTTCGCCCGACGAGACATATACATACATATTAAACGCCCTTTTCACAATTAAATCTCTGAAAATTTCGAAGTAACATACACGTATATATACGTATACGAGTATATATATCAATAATTTTAGTAATTGAATGGAAAACAATATGGTTTTATTGCATAGATTGAAACGTCTCATGCAAACCATAAAATCAAATCCACGTCACGCTGTATCCTGCACACAGTAGGGGAGGCAAAGGCAACCTAATGTTAAGACACTCCGTTTCTTATTTTCCGCCAAATTCTGCGGAATTGCTTGTTATGAGGCGGAATCAACGCAACGGCGCGGATGCAAACCATGCTTGCCATAGTAAATTATAACTAATATATTGTTATAGCTAATAAAATTATAACAACATATAATTAAATAGTTAAACGTACCTACCAATAGAATATATATATATCGTAATGTATTTGTTATTCACGCTCGTGAAGTCTTTATATTTACTTTTTATTGTTATTTAAGTAGCGTCATAAAAAGTCAGGGTGTTTCTTGAGGTCTTGATTGAATTCGATAAATTTTACGATCCCTTGCTCGTAGACACGTCGTAGAAGGCACTTAAATAATATTACAGGACAAATGTATTACGTGAACAAGATACTTTCTTACCTTTTTGGCCGAAAATGATGCAGAACTACGTGAGCACATACTTTTATTATATGGATTGACTTAGTAACCAAGTAAAAATTACGATTTTACCCTTTTATAAATTTTGATTCCAAAAATATTCAGTTTTTTCATTTGCCATGTTGAACAAAATGAATATAACGTTTTTGCCAGAAGTGGCCTCCGCCTGAGTAGGAGTTATTTAAATGGCTCCTCAATTTGTTTAGACGAAAGCAATTGTAAAAATATTAACCTTTTGGTTGGGTCGACGTTGTGAATATGTTTGTGACGTGAGCGGATTTTTGGGAATTAAACGTCAAAGGAGGATCTCAGTACATACTGCGTAGCGCATAGTAATTATTTAAATATTGAAAAATATTCATATGGTTATTACTGAAACGAGTCTCGTTTAAATGTTTCAGTAAGCAAATGTATGTGTCCCAACGTTCACTCATTATATCAAAAAGCGAATACTACGGTCGTGTTTTAATAAGATGTCACCTAAGTTGAGATTTGGTCTTAACAGAGATTTACGTTCAAATCTTAATATATTTCTAATTAAATCAAATCAGCTTCACGCTGTATTCCGCACACAGCAGGGTAGGCAGAGGGAACCTAGTGTTTTTAGACACTCCGTTCCCCACTTTCTGCCGATTTCTGGAGGCATTGCGTGTTGAGTGGCAGAACTCAACGCCGCGCTTAGCCTCGACACCAGAGCGAAGAAATGGAAATATAAATTTAAGTAAATATTTTATCTCCTCGAGTGGGGATCGAACCCACAACCAGTCGGTTTACAGTCACACTTCGTGCCGCTGCGCCACGACTGGCCTCAAACTAATATATATATATTTCTAATTATTTTGCCTAATTCTAGACTTCTAGACTATGCCTGGTGGCATTACGTGTTGAATGCCGGAACTCACAGCCGCGCTTTTGCTCTGTTACCAGAGCGAAAAAATGAAAAAAATGACATTAACACAAACAACACACAACATAAATAATAATTCATTCCCCCGAGTGGGAGTCGAATCCACAACCAGTCGCGTTCACAATCACACACTTGTGTCCTTGCATGCCACGACTTGCCTGGCTCTTTAACCGTGTTTAAATAAAATGTTCCCTAAATTGACATATTCTTGTCTGGTGCAAGGATTACAAAAAAATTGAGTTCAAATTTTAATGATTCTTAATATTTTTCTTTCCTAAGATTTGAAAAGAAATGTTAAAATATGTGAAAGATATTCGTAGGAATATTTTTTTAAGTTATTAACGCTAAACAATAAAAAAGTTGTAGGAATCATATAAGACTTTGGACGAAGCTCTATAAAAAGGCTTCATTAGTTAAAAAATTTAGACGATTTCCAAAGACGCGTGATTTCGTATTCGACTACTGATCGATATTTTTTTTTTATTTTCTTCTCATCTTTTTAAATTACACTTGTACTATATCTAACGCTGTTGATTTATTTAATATATAAATTAAGCACCGTTTTCTAATTATATTAAAAATATTAAATCTCGGTCTTGAAAGTTCAATCATTCATGGAAAGGAAGCTTTGCGCGTCTACTTAATTAATTTAACGTTGGGTATATATTTCTACTTATATATTCACACAAGAGTACAATAATACTTATATTTTTGTATCAGCAGACATGCTTGATAATTTTGAATCTTTAAGCGTTATTAATTAAATTTGTACGCATTCAACGTTGACGTCTCCGTTGTTTTAATGAAAGATTGTATTACAAATATTTTCCTCCATAATCTACTCTTAAATATTCTTTTGTTTCGCTTTCACTTCTTAATTATATAATATTAATATTTTCCTATATTTCGTTATTTACTTAAATTCATATTTTCATTTCTTCGCTCTGGTGTCGAGGCAAAGCGCGGCGTTGAGTTCTGCCACTCAACACGCAATGCCTTCAAAATTCGGCAGAAAGTGGGGAACGAAGTGTCTTAACACTAGGTTCCCTCTGCCTACCCTGCTGTGTGCGGGATATAGCGTGAAGCGATTTTTTTTTTTATTTCCTATATTTCGCAATTCGGAAAAACTTTGTGCTTTTATTATTTTTGCTCGTGCTCTGTCCGTTACTGCTAAAAAAAAGTAAGATCAAGTTTTTCACTTTTGAATCACGAGTTTTTAAAATTAAATTAAATTTGAATTCCGAAACATTTTAAAAGAATGTGTTGAAAATCTGATTGGTAATGTTGATTTTTTTGTTTACATTTACTGAAACCTTGAATATTTGCAAAAAATTCTTTGAAGTTTGAACATAAAAGAGCCATTAGGTGATTTGTTTTAAGTCGATGATTGAGTAAGAAGCAAATCATTCGTGATTGAGTCGGATTTTATTCAGGTCTGCCAAAAGCAAAGATTTATAAATACAGAAACATTATTGAAATAGATTTGAATACTTCTTTCAAACGCTACATTATTTTGTGAATTTCTATATAAAATATAAATTATCTATGTTACTCAGGGCAATCAGTATTCTATACAGGACCTTAGAATACCTGGGGCATCCAGGCAAAGTTTGAAATAATATACATACTATAGTCCCTTTCTATGTATATGCTTTGCCTAGATCAAATGAAATTAAACCAAATCAGCTTCACGCTGTATCCCGCACACAGCAGGGTAGGCTCTGCCTAACATAGTACTTAGGAACTTAGTGTTAAGATACTCCGTTTCCCACTTATTACCGAGTTCAGGAGGCATTGCGTGTTGGGTGGCGGAATTCAACGTCACGCTTTGCTTCGACACCAGAAAGAAGAAATAAAAACAAATATTTCATTTCCTCGAGTGAGGATCGAACCCACAACCACTGCGCCACTGCGCCACGATTGGCCTACTTTACCTAGATAATTAAATTCCTAGGGATTTCATTAATTGGTCCATATTTCTATATTCGAGCTACAGATTTAGTTTACTTTTAAACTCAAAACTAATCTTTGTTTTGTATGTGCGATTTTCATTACCGATAGAGAAGGTTACGAGGCATCATATAAGCTTTTCTTATATTTTTATCGCGGAATTCCCGCAAGATCGGGATTTACATAGGAAAATGTTGGTCATGGAAAATGGTAATATATGAAAAATAACTAAACATTATTCGATAAAATACAATCGTTTTTTGGAGTAAAATCAAATAAAATCCCAATGGATTTATATCGTAAATAAATAATATAATAAAAAATTGTGAAATGTATAATAGAACAACCTAGAAATATTCAATAAATACACGTAAATTGAAACAGATTAACCGGTTTAAGTTGCTGCTTTCACTATTACATTTTGGTAAACATTTAGTATTAGTTTTATGTCAATCGATTCATTAATAAAATAATATAAATATAATGTAAAAGTTCGGTAAAATTACTACAAAATATTTGTTTTATAATATTGGCTGGATAAATCGGAGAAGTTTCCGATTTTGTATATTTAGTAACGGAAATCTACTTTACATAGGGCCTTAGGCTTGCCATGATACTCTGTAGCAAAACTTAAGAACAAATTTGACGTGTATCTTTATAGTAAAATATGGAGTATAAACCCTTCAATCCCCCGAAAATCTAAATTCTTTTGGGTCGTCAAATATGTTTTTCCCTGAGGGTATCGTTAGACAACGCAAGGTAAGGGAAACTTACCTAATGTACCAATTTGATTGTAAGTTAAACTAAAATATTATTTATATTTCTTTTGAAACGCAGAAAATTGTAAAGTTTCTTTGTTTTGTTTTATAGAGCAAGCAAGTTGAGCGGTGTTGGGTTGTTGTGGAGAAAAAAAAAATCAATTTTATTATAGCAATTAATAAAAATAACTATTTTCTTCTACTTCAGTATATATATGTATTTTCTCAATTAATAATACAATTAAAAAAATAATTATTGGCGAAAATGAGCGAAATGGTAGTAAATGTTAAAGACATTTATTCTATTAAATGGTTTTATTATTATATAAACCTAATATAAGCAGATAATTTAATAACAATTTTTTTTTAAAGACAAAATATATGAGAAATATATTTTATTCGTGAAATAATTTTCGTTCTTTTTTTAAATTATAACTGTTTTTTTTAATTAAGCTTTAGATATTTTGTAAAAGCTTTAGTTAGCATTTTTTTCGTGGTTTTTGATCCCTCCACGGAGTATTCTATTGACTAATGGTTGTTTGTCCCGGTGTGGTTAAATCTCTGCTCAGTATTTCATCCGCTTCCCCATCCATCGAGTGTCAATACGTTATATTTTACACCCCACAGTGAATATGTCGTAAGTATATAGGCGTCACGTAGATAACAATATTTTTAAATTAACTTGACGCAGTCGTGGCGCAGTGGCAGAAGCGTGTGAGTGTAAACACGGTGGTTCTGGGTTCGATCCCCATTCGGGTATTTATTATTTTTATCTCTTCGTTCTGATCAAGACAAAGCGTGGCGTTGAGTTTCGCTATTCGACATGCAATGCCTCAAAAAAATTGTAGAAAGTAGGAAACACAGTGTCTTAACACCAAGTTGCCTGCTCTGCTATGTGCGGGATACAAAAAAAATACAACACTGAGTCGTAAACTAAATGTAGATGTTTATCTTACTTACATTGAAAACACGACATTGGTGATTCAGTTTACTGTATTGAAGCAGTATATTGTTCACATACATACTAAGCTCAAATCATACTATCGTTCCTCATCTAACTTGATGTTTCACTTGAAAATGGAAAGAAAAGTCTCAGGCAAGACTATTATCTGTTTGCCTTAGAAGCAAAATTCACGTTATAAAGTTTATCATTTATTGAATTTTTATTTAACTTAGTATTTACTCGAAAGTTGTCAAATACATAACCACCGTAATTGTCAAACGCTGTCCTACTGTGCCACGACAGAATTTGAATAAATTTTTTGTTATTTAAATGTTAAATTAAATCAGCTTCACGCTGTATCCTACACACAGCGGAGCAGGCAGGGGGAATCTAGTGTTAAGACACTCCATTCCCCACTTTCCGCCAAGTTCTGGAGGCATTGCATGTTGAGTGGCGGAACTCAACGCTGCGCTTTGCCTAAGTTATTTTTATTTGTCAATTAAAATGACCCACCATACTGAACCGTTTTTGTTAAGGCGGAAACTTATTAATTTATTATATGAGGTTTATGTCAACGGAAAATGCTTACATTACTTATTTCATAAGGTGTTTGTTTTTATAGGTGTGTTTTCTACTTAACTTTATATTTTTGTTAATCTTTATTTATTTTTATTAGCTACAACCACACTTTTTTCCTATTTTATTATAGAATTGGTTCATAAGAGATTCACCCTTGGCTTAAAACCTTATACTATGTTATAAAACATTATATAATATTTATTTTATAATTTGATATTATCGATGTTAATCGTATCAACCGTACTGTCTCTTACCACTCCTTCTTGCTTCATAAAAATTATTTGCCATTTATTTGTCACCACTTCTCCTGACAAGCTCAAACCACAGGAATACGCGTACTTTTTAATTTTTTTGTATTTTTATATCCTTGCTCTTTATCTTTATTGTGGAATTGGTCAGTTCGGCTGACTCACATATCTTACAGAGAGATTGTATCTCTACAATATTTATATTTCTTTCATTGATCTTCTGTAAAATTCACTTTAACTCGAATAAAATATATAATAATAAGGAAAATTACCTATTTAATAGCATGCATGTTGCTTATATTTATCTAGATTAATTACATTAAAACTTTAAAACCAAAAAAACAATTAAGGTAAACGTAGAAAATGTTACTTTTATATTCGGTCTGCCTTACTCTTATTTGTAATTTTTGCCCGCCATTTTGGTGTTCATCTTGGCTTTAGAAGAATGTCTTGTAAAAACGATAGTAACTCTCATACCTGATTATTGATTATTATATATACAATATTAATAAGCACTATTCGATGCCAGTCGTGGCTCAGTGGTACAAAGTGTGACTGTAAAACCGACTGGTTGTAGATTCGACCTCCACTCGAGAAATATTTACTTAAATTTATATTTCCATTTCTTCGCTCTGGTGTCATGGCCAAGCGCGGCGTTGAGCTACTCCTACGAAAGTGGGGAACGGAGTGTCTTAACACTAGGTTCCCCCTACCTACCCTGCTGTGTGCGGAATGCAGCGTGAAGGTAATTTAATTTAATTAATATAAAAATATTTTGTCTATTACCAGGTGAAGTCATGGATTTGATGGCATTAGTTGGATCTGCAGTAAATTTTGTCCTCTACTGCAGCATGAGCCGGCAGTTTCGTTCAACGTTCACTCGTCTGGCTGGCAAGCTGCGACCGTCGCTGGGCCGCCAGGACAGCGAGCGAGTCACTACCACCACCACTGTCAAAGCGTAGCGATCGCGGTCCGCAGTCGAGACGGCTGCGCAATTGTGAATATGCTTACTAAATACAACTATGTTAACTATATTTTTTGTTTTAAAATGTTTATAAAATCTTTTATTTCTATTTATATAAATATAACACCGACGTCGTCAAACGATCAAACGTCAAAGAACATCGTATGGTTGCAGGATCAATATCGTTGAGAGTATAATAGGGAAGACTTTGGTGAACTTCGATGTTCGAATATTCCTTAGTAGCGATTATATTATAACTATAATATTAGTATTTTTTTTATATTTAAATGCTTGTTGTTTTGTTTTTGTTAAGTGAAATCAATTATAGGATTTCCGAGGCAATGGGTTCAAAGGTTGGCGATATTGGAATTAATAAGGTTACGTACCGTAGAACTACAGCAAATATGATTTGTTAAACTAGACGGTTATAATTTCTAGTCTTTATTAGACGGTTCACCATAAGGTTAATGTTTATATCAATATAAAGTTAAAATTGCAAGACATTTATGTAAGTAAGTGTAATTGTTTATATAAACTAATGGTGCCTAGTTTTAGGTTCAATTAATGTTATGTAATCATTTAAATTCATATTTTATATTAGTTCCAAATTTATGATTGAAAAATACATCGCAAATATAATTGAACAATATATCTGATTTTTGTTACATTATGTATCATAAAATCTAATTAAAATAAAGCTCTTTTATGTATAAAAAAACATTTAGTCATATTTGTAGGTAACTTTAAGTCACGAAAGAAATGAATATTGTTAAATATATTTATATAAATGTAAATAGGATTTAAAAAAAAATCTTGGTAAGTATGCGTAGGATTGTGTAATTTCCATTATAAGTTTATTATGAAATGACGAGACGTAGTGAAAATTAATGGATGTCTTTTATTGCGACAGACTCGATTTAGTTTTAGGTCAATCGTCCAAATCTTTTACACCGTCTATCCATCGAGTGTGAAGAAAATTGTGAATAGTAAATAAGAGACTGTTAACTTGATTGTGTTCGATCCCCACTCAAGGGAATGAAATATTTATTTAAATTTATATTATCATTTCCTCGCTCTGGTATCGAGGCAAAGCGCCGCGTTGAGTTCCGCCACTCAACACGCAATGCCTCCAGAAAAAATGAGGAACTGATCGTCTTAACACTAGGTTCCCTCTGCCTACCCTGTTGCTTGCGAAAAACGTCAAGCGTCAAGCTGATATTAGCTATATAACCTTTTAAGAACAAATAGAAAATTTCTTTTGCGTGTTAATCAGTCGAGGAATCATCATTCGTCGTAGTTTCAGTAATAATACTTAAAAGGAGTTAAGGAGGAGTTAATTCTTAAAAGGAGTGGCTTTGTATGTGATTTGATTTATTTTAAAGATTTCTATTATATAAAAAATAGTTTGATAGATATAGAAATCGTTGATTCAAATAAAAACGTAAAGACAGGTTGAATTTGTAAGAAATATTTAATTTTGTAGTATGTAAGTACGTTTTTATGTTTAATTTAATGTCAACAGAAATTATCAAATAATATTTTAATTGTTTTATACACTAACATTTCATTATATTATATAATTGTTGTAAATTGTAAGTATATTGAAACTCCACATAATAGGAAGGTCCGGTGTAATCTGGGTCATATGGGTCGATTGTTTTTGATAGACGGTTAATGGTACCCATTAA
Organism: Heliconius charithonia; assembly: GCA_030704555.1. Classification (NCBI taxonomy): domain Eukaryota; kingdom Metazoa; phylum Arthropoda; class Insecta; order Lepidoptera; family Nymphalidae; genus Heliconius; species Heliconius charithonia. The sequence goes on along the minus strand of CM060827.1, from coordinate 11,993,564 downwards.
GGTTTGAATGTAAGTCTTCAATGGTTAGACACCCTCCTTTAGAAACTGTGGTGAAAAGGTAGGTAGGTAAGGTTAAACATACATAAATATAATTTATGTATAATATATGTATAAATAAAAATAAGTTTTAAATTGAATGGAAATTACTAGTAGATTTATAAAAAATAATAAATAAATTTAGTTTTAACATATTTTATAGTACAAGATAATATAATATGAACTATTTATAATATACGTGAAAATTATAATCTATCGGCGTTGTACTTAAAATCTGATAGAAATGTTTCATTAAGGAATGTATATAAATATTTATTTGTATATAACGCTTCTATTTTGTCTTATTGACTTTAATATTTTTTGTTGTTTTAAACCCTCTCTCCCTATATCTGGTATACGCGTAAAGCTGAAAAAAAAATCTTAAAGTAATTAATGTATAAATAAAAACCTACTATTATTACATATATGCATTAGTAAGTATTTATTTTAAGGGTTCCGTATTTGAAAAGAATAAAAAGAAAACTCTTAAAGGATCACTTTATTGTCACACATCTATCTGTCTGTCGGTCTGTGCTATATAATATAAAGATGAAATTAATACCAAATATACCAGATGTTGTATGAAATTTATCGTGTAATCAAACCGTTCCGTTCGTAAATACCGTTTACCTAGTTTTACCATTACAAACTTATATTCGTAGTAAATTTCATCTAAGCTTAGTGCATACGCCCGTTAACTTAACTTTGATAAGTTATAGTTTCCGTTGACATACAATCATAAAATTGGCACGGAACTCCCGGCGGACGTCAGACTCGATGTGATGGTTTTTTTGTCCGTTTTCTTATATTATCTTACGTGTTTTGATGTGTTAAAACGTTTAATAGTGTATATTTAAATATATTGAGACTTAATAGTGAAATGTTGTAGTATGTATATGTCGTAGAAATGTGTATAGCTAGTCAAAATTTTGTATAGAATAAAAAAAAACGTATTAAAATAAAGAAATACGTCAATTAAATTCTGTGTATTATTTAATGGGTTTTAAATTGTTTTGATTACCATACAAACAAGTTAATCTATATTTAGTTTAGTATAATTTTCCCCCTGACCCTTTTGCAAGACAGCTACCATTAAGTACTTCACTCGATAACAATAGGTTACCATTTCATTGTTTCGGTCCGTGACGACTTACCAGTGGCCAAAATAGGACAAAGCGTTAGTTAGCCAGCTTTTGTTCTTTCGATATGTCACTTTCCACCTAAAGTTAAGCAAAATAAATTAATACTTATTACGGTTTTGATATGAAAAACGCTACGCCAGTTGAGGATAGTCGTGGTGCAGAGGTAAAGCGTGTATTGTAAATGCGACAGGTTGTGGGTTCAATACCCTCTTGAAAAAATGAAACATTTAATATTTTCATTTCTTCATTCTGGTATCGAGGCAAATGACGTTGAGTTCCACCACTCAACAAGCAATGTTTCCAGAAATCGGCGGAAAATCGAGACGGATTGACATAACACCAGGTTCCCTCTGTCTACTCTGCTGTGTGTGTGGGATGCAGCGTGAAGCGAAAAAAAATTAAACAAAGTGCTGCAGTACTGCTACGAGTATACAAAATATTTATTTTTATATTTTCACTCTCACGCTTTATTCTGTATACACGAGGGTAGGCAGAAATAATCTAGTGTCCAGACACACTCCAGTCTCCGCTTTCCGTCCAAATCCAAGTCCAACCAGAACAGGAAAACGAAATAATTCACGTTCCCCCGTAATTTAACAAACGTTTACATTTACAAAGGGAAATGTAAAAAGTAAATCAGCATATTTACTCGTTTTTTGAATGTGGATCACGTGATGGCACTGCTATGATGATGGATTTTAACAAAGTTTGTTGATTTTACAAGTAAATGCAGCGGTTTAGCTAATGGATTATATTACGTAATTGCATCATCCGATTTAATGTTCGTGCCGTACATATTACGCGTCAATTTGTGGGAATTTGTGCGACAAATTTGCGATCAATTGTACGTATATTACAGTATAAACATAAATTTGCCACCAGTGTACTTGTATTAATATAAACTTCATATTTTAGAAATAATTTTAATAATTAAAAATACACATATTATTTGGACATTTCAGGTTAATAATATATATTATGTGGGAAATAACGTAACATAACGCAAAATAAAAAAATCTACATTTTCCTTCTCGTATTGTATGTTTTGTATATTTTAGCGTGAGAAGTGGTTCCACTCACTTTGGCAAAAAGCAGGAAACAGTATGGATTTTGTTCTTTTACACTAAAAGGGTGTAAACATAACATGTTTCTTTTATGATTTTACCCTAACATACAATGAATGTAACTTTGATTTATTTTTAACCTCATGTTAAGACATTCCGTTTTCCATTCATTCATTAAATTCTGGAGGCATTGCCTGTCCGGCGGATCTCAACGCCGCGCTTAGCCTCGACACGAGACCGAAAAAACGAAAACGCGTTTTTTTCTATTAACTGTAGGTTTATAAACTCGTTTCTACATCTGTATACATATAAAAAAATTATAAATTAATTATTGACAATGTTTGTTTCGTCTTTTTATTTTTGTTTATTGTTACTAGTGCTTAGACATTCTTTGCGCGTTAAATGGCGGCCTTTTTTGCTTTGCTCTGCCTATTTACCAGGGCAAATACATGAAAATATTAAATAATCCATTCCCTCAAGTGGGAATCGATGACACAACCGTGGTGCTTACAGTCACAACTGTGCCACTGCGTCACGACAGTTTCTAATTTTTATTAATCACCTTTGTATGAAAATAAATTATTTGATTAAAAATCGTTTGTTAGATACTTTTTTAGCCAACGGCAAGCATGATTCCTTTGAAAGTCAAACAGTACCCAGTAACTTCTAGCAACTCCATTCGTGTGTCCTATTTAAAGAAACCAATGGACCGAATTCAAATTGACTTTAATCTGTCGTCATATGTATTCTATTACGAATTTCTATTACGAAAAGAGAACGATAGCTTACGCAGACAAATGTATAAAATAAAGAATAACAATATATTTAGCTTCGATTACCTAATACACCACAGAGCTCTGAAGACGTTTTAATGTATGTAAATTGATAGAAATTTTTGATGAAAATTAATACCTATTATCTATTAAGTCATATATCATTTTCATCTCTACATTCTGGGCCCAAGAATGAAATCGTTTCAGTCTCCGTTTGCAACAAGGGCTAATAAATAATCCCTACAGCAATCACATATATTGTGTTTATTATGTAATTATTATATGTATATAACGTTTTTCACAGTAAAAAGTAAAAAGTAATTTAATATGGATAATATTTTTGTAAAATTTTATGAATGCTTTAAATATTTTATAATAAATACTTAATAAATTAAAGGAAGTCGACTTCCTTTCCATGTTTAATAAGCGGCTTCATGCGCTTCGTTTACTACCTAACAACACAATACAGCAATTCTCGGTAATATCCAAAGTCGGTAATTAGCTTTTATGTAATAAAAAATTTAGTACAAAATTTGATTAATTGCTGAGCTTACAAATAAATATATAGAGCTGTAGGGAACTATTATTTATATTTATAGTTTATTTACTATGTGTTATCTATTTCAATATTGTAATTTATTTATTTATCATTTATACACATACATGCGTTTAATAGAATTTATATATTTTGTAGTAAGTATTCGTATTTAGTTTATTTATATCAAAGCGTTCACTGCCGTGGAAAGAACCGGTAAGGTGCCGTAAGATTTACGCCTACCCCCTTGTCGACGGCATATTTTATTATAACAGTCGTTGCTTGCCACTCGATGCGCTTTCCATACGTTCCTTTGTTCTCTTTATTAATTTCTTCCAAATCAGTATTTGCCGTGTTCCGTTTTATATATATATATGTTTGTGGTTGACTTTCGTATAAACTGTGTCGTGATTTATTATCTATGTTCAAACTATATGTACAATAAAGTGGTGTTTAATAGACCTAGTGCTAACCGTAAGTGAACTTTTGTTTATCTCCATCAACACTACAGAGCTTACAAATAAATATTCTTATAAGCCTATAAAAAGAAGTTATCTGTTTTTATAAAATAATTCGTATATTGAAAGACCGATACGACACCAATTCCTTTCAGATTAAAGTAGGGTTCCACCAGGGCTCGGATTTTAGACTTTTTATTCAATGTACCTATCTCTTTATCGTCTTTTTATACTATGCCATTGTTATTGACGAGAACCGACTGCTGATGTTATTTATATACTGTAAATAATTTAAATATACAAAAAAAACAAATTTTTTGTTATTGCAAATGTCGAAAATTTTCCTTAGAGTATTATCTCGTGATATGACTTCAGTATGAAGTATTTTTATATTAACTCTGTCGCTTATTGTCCTTTCCTTTGTCGCGATTCTTGAGTTCTTTCGATACTTGTAATAAACCATCGCTTCTATTTGTTTTATGTGAAGAAATTTGTTAATATTAGAATTTGTAAGAGAAAAATTCAAAATTATTATTAATATGAACATATTATTCTATGCGTTTACAACAAATATATTATACTTAATCTATAATATTTAAGACAGTTATATTTGAAATTAAAATGTGGTTAAAAATAAAGTAAATAAGGGATATGAATCGTATACCACTCTTCCGAATTTCTTCTGCTGGGTGTTCTACGAACCAGCGGACCTGGCAATTGCACAGCATATACTACCAGATGTTCTGATCTTCATTTGTTCTAAACACTGGAATGACTTTTTCTCCTTATATTTGTTCTGAAGTAGACTTAAATGTCCTTGAAAAGTATTATCGTCCTGAATCATTGCTTTAAAATTTAATTCACTCTAACATTCTCCTTCATAGAATTTCTTAAAATCTTTAAGCTGTCTCTGTCTTAAAATCTTAAAGATTTTAAAAAATTTGCTTAAAGATTTTAAGAAAGTTCTCTGTCTTAAAATCTTTAAGCTAACTAATTGTATTATGTTTTGAAAATAATTATTATTTGGATATCTCCACTTTCCGCCAAATTCTAGAGGCATTGCGTGTTAAGTGGTGGAATTCAACGTCGCGCTTTGGCTCGACAACAGAGCGAAGAAATAGAAATAGAAATATAAATGTAAATAAATATTTCAGTTTCGCGAGTGGGGATCGAACCCACAACCAGTCGCGGTTACAGTCACACTTCGCGCCCTCGCGTCGTGACATGCCTCATTTTTATCAATATATCATGGCAGAGGCCACAATACTGCTACGGGCAAGATATGTATATAGTTTTAACTCTTTTTAATGTAGTATTCAGGGCACTTAGGATAAGAAAGGAAAATATTTAAAAAATTATAATGTGAATATGTGTGTATGTGTAGTCAACGCTTTAATTTTTTTAAGACCAATCTTTATTTATATAAAATTATCTTGAACACTGTATGTATGTATCAATTTTCAATTGTCAATATATTTTCAATTTCATTGTTATTTAAGTTGTTTTCAAGCGAGCGTTTGCCGTTAACAAATAAAATGTATAGTTTCATGAACATAAACAGAAAGGTGAGTAGCAGCTGCGAGATATTTTATTTCTAACTTATTTTCTTTATTATTAAATAGTCTCGATTTTTGAACGTAAATATAAAGAGCCGTCTGTTCATATTGTCTACATTTTATATTATTTTCAATTATGGCAACGACCATATACTGTAAAATTATAATTGTTTGTTATTTAATAAACTGAACTTCCATTAAATATAAAGAAAGTATATATTTTATTATCACTATACTAATTTTAACATTTCCAGTCGTGGCGGTAGTGGCGGAAAGTGTTACAGTTAAATCGACTGGTTGTGGGTTCGATTCCAACTCGAGGAAATGAAATATTTATTTGCATTTATATTTTCATTTCTTCACTCTGCTGTCAAGGTAAAGCGCGACGTTGAGTTCCGCCACTTAATACATATATAGTCGGCGGTAAGTGGGGAACGGAATTTCTTAACACTAGGTTCCCTTTGCCTACCCTGCTGTTAATTTGGCGGAAACTAGGGAACAGAATTCCCCACACAAGGTGCCTCTTTATTTTATTTTATGTGATCCTATAAATAATTCAAATGGAATAGAAAAGAAAATATAACTAACTTTTGTAGAAGCATTCGAATTGAAAATATCTAAAATAGCACGAATAATATCATTCGACGAAGAATATTTATACCGCGGTATTAAAGTTCGACAGAGCGTGGGAAACTACTGGGCTAGAGCAAGCAACCTTCAATAACATATAAAAGTGACGATCAGCATTACGGTATAAAGTATCTTTGAATAATAGCAAATAGTAGTAGAAATAGAACTATACCTATCACATGTGATAGAAAAATAGAAATAGAAAGAGAAATATGTACGTATTTTAAAAGGTGAATGGATCACCTTAAGCTTTGTTCGACCATTTCAATAAACCTATTTTGTATGAAGTTATGTATTGTGTGGTAGTGTCACTCAAATTTCCCTGTCGTTAATTATCAATATGTGTAATTACTAAAAATTTTAATTAAATTAAAATTTAATTGTCGGTTAAAATTTAAATGCTAAAATGAAAATTAAAGGAAAGGAAGAAGAAGAAAGTATTTTTTTTATATAACCCTAAAAACTGTATTAGTGAATATTATATCTATTATTACTATTAGTGAATAGAGTTTTTATGTACTAAATAAAATTTAGGTATTTTAGAGTTTCCATTTCTCAAAAGAAAAAAGGGAACCGCTGTAAGCTCACTTTTTTGTCCGTCTGTCCGTTCTTCCAAGACCATTTATTTCAAGATAGCGTTTTAAATTTATTTCAAGTATCCAGATTTACGGTTCCTTAGAGCATAGATAAAAATTAAGCTTCTACATCAACGCCATTAAAAAATACGAGATCGTTTTTGCTGCATTCTGTATGAAATTACTAAAACCTGTACGATACTTGAGACCAGTCGTGGCGCAGTGGCACAAAGTGTGACTGTAAAACCGACTGGTTGTGGGTTCGATCCCCACTCGAAGAGATGGAATATTTACTTAAATTTATATTTCCATTTCTTCGCTCTGGTGTCGAGGCAAAGCGCGGCGATGAGCTCTGCCACTCAACACGCAATGCCTCCAAAATTCGGCAGAAAGTGGGGAACGGAGTGTCTTACACTAGGTTCCCTCTGCCTACCCTGCTGAGTGCGGGATATAGCGTGAAGCTAATTTAATTTAATTTAATTTTTTTACGATACTTCCCGTAATCTCCTGTAAAAATCTAAATACTAGTGAAGTTTACAAACAGTAATAACTACAAACTTATATTTATAGTTCCTTACACACACCGATATTGCAAAACTCGAACGGTTTTTTATACTAACATTACAGTTAGTGTATATACATTAGTAGATAAGAACCCTTTTCTTCACTTTTCGCTTATTTTAGAAAAAAAAGCGATTTCGGAAAACTATGTATAACTTTGTCGCTATGACTTTTGTCGCTTAGAGCGATATCAAAATATTTCTAAATGTGAACATTCCTTAGAGTGGGGAATGACTCCACAACAACCACACGCAAGGTGTGGGTTCATTTCCAACTTGGGAGGATACTTAAAACTGACATCTGCGCCACATTGCCGATAAAGGCGATGCCACGATACATACGAATTGTTTATGAAATAGATCTAGGGGTGTAGGGTAGAATAAATCAAGCGGTATTCACATATACATTTGTAGGGTCGGCAAAAACGATATTTAGGTAAAAATGTGAACACCTGATACTAACATCAGCTTATATGTTTTGTATTCTTTATATTTTATTCAAAAACACACATATTTTTGTTTCACCATCTCATTAATATTATTGAACGTAATATTTCGTGCAAAGAAAGGTTTCTTTGAAATTTCAATGTACATCAAAGAAAAAATTGAGATCTCAGCTTTCCATTTCATTTACCAACGACGTGGTAGAGCTTCGGTGCGTTTACATAAGTACTGAAAAAAATAGCTAAATGTGTAAGTTTAAATGTTCAGCTTTTTCATTTAAATAAGTCACACCGATTCTAAGATGTCGTTTCATTTTTATAAAAACGATTTATACGTACAATATTTGTCGTTCGATTTAAAACATTTTTTAAGAAAAGGAAATGAAGGATATTTTCTTAGTAATACTTGGTGGATGCCTTGGAGTCACACGAATATAGTGTTAATAATTAAAATTTTGTCTAATTTGTCTAGTTTTCTAAACATGCATTTTTTATTACATTTCTAGGAAAGTAGGGATGTACTTTTCGATTGACTAATTAATTGAATGTACCTATCAAGAAATAAATAATACGTACTTACGTAAATCATTTTTAAATACAATTAAAACATTAATTCCAATATACTTTGGAATAAAAAAGTATATATTTTTTTTGTAAAAAAAACATATTTATAAAAAAAATATAATTAATTATAAGAAAATGAGAACCATTTTCATATTTCGACCAAGCCGTGAAATAATCGGAAAACCAAGTTCGTAAAGCGAAGTCACGTGTCAGTTTGATTGGCGCATTAATTGCCAATCTATGTGAAGCTATGGTTGTATCGATTTTCGTGTGGTATTTCGTATCTAGTGTAATTAATCTTATATTATATGTGTAATTATTTAAGTATTGCCCATGGCGGTGATTGATTAAGAAGCAATTCATATAATGACTTGAATATATCAGATTAGAGATTCGATTAAAATATTTTGAAGACTGTGTTGATATTTAGTTCTATATTGTTTTTTACTATCTCACACACAGTAGGGTAGGCAGAAGGAACGGAGGGAATGGACATATAGCGTTGCTGGACACGAGAGTGAAAAAAGGAAAGTAATAAATATTTCATTTTCTCGAGTGGGAATCGAACCCACGATCAGTCGCGTTTACAGTCACACTCTGGCCCCTGCGCTACAACTTGCCTCATTTTCTTAATTGTTATATATTTATAATTGACTTTTAATCTGATATCATTATTAGTTCAGCATCACGCTTTATTTGGCAAAAAGCAGAGTATGAAGAGAGGTTCAAGTTTGTCCTCCGATTTTCGCTTAAATTCAAGACAATGTCAACTTGGAATTCAACTCTGGAATTGGTAAGTATAATAATACATTCCCTGAGAGGAAATCGAACTCAAATTCATTGCCATTACAGGCATACAGTCAGTTAATCAATCAGTCTTTCTACGCCACAAGGGACCAATGACCTTATTAGTGATTCCTTGCGTTTATTGTAGAGAAAGAGAGGTTAGTTTATGGGACTTCTCAAGAATACCTACATTATAATATATTACAGTTGCAACTTTGCACAACGATTAAGCTTTGTACTAAATTAAATATATATGTATCCAAAGTAGGAAAAAAATAACATACAATTATAAAAACTACATGTTAATTATAATTCTGTTCTTAATTGAATTCCATTCCATAATATATTCAGTTATACATCCATATGTACCGAATGGCGCTAAGTTATAGTATTTTTTTTCAGTTTCATACTGTATGCCGCAGCAGGGTAGGTAGAGGGAGCCTAGTGTTAAGATACCTTGCTCCCTTTCTTTCCGAGAAGTTCTGAAGTCATTTCCTCAAGTGAGAAATCGAACCCACAGCTACAAAGATATCAGGACTCTAGCTAATCTAAGCTTGAATTTCAGAAAAAGCTTCGAGAGCTCCAATTTTGTACTGAATCCACGGTGGGCAAGCCCAACTTGTGCTCGTTCGGTTTTTTTTGTATGTGGTATTATAGTGGTGATGTTATAGTGGTGGTGATGGTGGCCCTATTGACCGTTACTGTGTCATCGAGTATACTTGCGGGATATGCGTGAAGCTTATAATATTATCGATTTTCTCTTCAAGAAGCAAAGCTGGCAAGAAAATAAATACACCTTATCTAGTTTTCCACGTTTCAGTTAAAACGATACGTAAGCGAAATAGAAAATTGAGTAGTTTCAAAAGTATATTTTCTTTATATTTCTAGAACACGTGTACACGAATTTATAAAATTATATAATTTAGTCATTATTTATTATGTTACACATTGAACATAGTATGTTAATAATAAGGAAATAAATAAGATATCGAACAATAGATGTGTGTTTGTAGCCTATCTATATACGCGTGACTTGTCACGCTTATCTCAAACGCCACCGTTTTGTATTTCCTTTGTATTGGAATCGCTTGAACTGAGTTCACTTGTGACGAAGTTGCAAAGTCTTCAGAGATCTGTTGTTATGAAATTGTTCATGAGTGACTAACACCAATTTTATCAAGGTTAAAACATTTTCAAGAAACAGCAATATCATCATATAGGCAGACATATTGCAATTTTATATAAGAGTTTAAGAAGGTGTGCAAAGCTCGCCTTGATCTTTTTGGCCATGTTCAATTCACATATTACCGGATTATCATCAAATGGTATATGATACTTGTTTACTATACCTACTGACTAAGCTAAGTGAGTAACTTAGCTTCAGGCCTATATACAGCATAAGCCCAAAGTAAATTATGCAGAGAGAACAGAGAGCCAAAGGGTACGGTACTTGTACCTGGGGGTCCACGATGGAAGGCTTACACTCAGCGACGCCTACCAGCACTTTTGAGAGCTGCAACGTTCCATCCACCTCGTGCACCTTGGAAGAGCTCGGTAGAAGGCGGGAAGTGTAACTTGTTGACTATAATATATTACTAAAATAAGTAAAACTTAAATTCAATACTTTATTAATATTTACATAATTTTAAGTTTAAGAGTCCAGTCGTGGCGCAGTGGCACAAAGTGTGACTGTAAAACCGACTGGTTGTGGCTTCGATCCCCACTCGAGGAGATGAAATATTTACTTAAATTTATATTTCCATTTCTCGCTCTGGCGCCGAGGCAGAGCGCGGCGTTGAGCTCTGCCACTCAACACGCAATGCCTCCAAAAAATCGGCAGAAAGTGGGGAACGGAGTGTCTTGACACTAGGTTCCCTCTGCCTACCCTGCTGTGTGCGGGATACAGCGTGAAGCTAATTTAATTTAATAATTTTAAGTCAAGTAGGTACTCTGTCTTTGGATAGGGATTAGGACGTTGCGTGATAACGAGCGAACGTGAAACGACATTTAGAGTACTGACAACAAAAGTCGGAACTTTTATCGCCTACTGTCATGGTTCAATGATGCTTTATTTCTAAGCTTGGATGGGTTGAAATATATATCTTAACTGTAAATAATGTATATATGTTCATATATTAGCCTAAACTTTATGTTATAAAATAAATATTTCAAATCTAAATAAGTGCAAAAATATCTAATATCTATGGGAAATATTATATTGTTATATATAATTTTATTTTGTTTAAATCAAAAGGATCAAGCGGGCGAAGTTGCATGGAAAAGCTAGTTTAGATATGTAACCTATATACTAAATCCTGAGCTTTAAGTGGTTAACTTTTTGCATTGATTAATCAAAAACATTCGGTGTTTTTAGACCCGAGGAAAATTGCGGTTGAAATGTTAAAAGGATTGATCTTGATCAAGATAAAACAGTAGCTGTAATTTTGTATACATAATAAAGGAGCTTTTCTTTTATGAAATGTAAAGGAAAATATTTGTAAGCGAGTACTTGATTTTCTGTATGGCTACTTACTAAATTAGCATTTTACATAAGTACTTACGTAGTAATTGAAAAATAATGTCATTTTATTAAAATAATTAAATAATAATAATATTGATACGGGGAAAAAGGATAAGAACTGAATAACTATAGTTTGTTTACTATAAGTAAGTAGTAGTTGTTGTACATTTTATACAAAAATGAGTGCTTACTATCGTAAACTTAAATATGTCAAGATTTTTAAGTTCCGTTCTTGATGACCTGCAATTACGATATTAGTACGGAACCCTCAGTGAGCAATACCAACTGGCATTTGATCGTTTTTTTCTAACACTAATATGTTATATTTATATTACATTTTTAGGGTACCTTTTAAGTAAAACATGAACCCAAATAAGATCACTTTGTTGTCCGTCTGTCTGACTATCGCACTGTCTGCATTATCAAAATGCAAAAATATGCACAATCAATAGAAAATGTATTATTAGAAGCTACGTTTATTTTCACAGTATATTAGAATGATATAATACCATATAATAAACAATAAATTGTAAGAATTATACTCATTTATTTTAATGCTTGTAACAATAACCAACTACATATTTTTCCAGATCGACACATTATTTGCAGCAATCTAGAGAAGTTTTCCCCCAATTTAAAGGCTGAAAATGACCTTCCAACTAAATAGACGTCACCGGTTAGAATTTGATATTTGGCGCCATTTTCGCAGAAATCACTCCAGGTAGAATTTGTCCGATGCCGTTGATAAATGCATTTTCATTATTCTTTCCAGACCGAGATTTTTATATAAATTGCGTTTAATTTCAATAGTTACGGGCACGTATATAACTATTGTAATAAGCAATATCAATAAAAAAGTTCTAAAGTATATAAATCAGTTTCACGCTGTATCCCGCACACAGCAGGGTAGGCAGAGGGAACCCAGTGCTAAGACACTCCGTTCCCCACTTTCTGCCGAAACGCATGACGAAAGCAAACAAAGTATATAAAATATAAACAAACACAACTAAAATAGAATTATATTATAAAAAATCCAATGTCCAATTATATACAGTTATCATATGAACGGGACAAAGGCCATGTTAAAGATGCTGCTGATTTTATGTGTTTTTTTCCATAAAATTATATATAAAAATGTTACTTAATTCTATCTTACGCAAGAACGGTTCTCAATCTATTATGCTAGGCAGGTTTGTCGACATAAAGGAGCACTAGAGTGTAATCAATTTAAGGAGCATTGTAAAGCTTTTATTTATGCCTTGTGTCACATATGTCACAGCTGACGATACAAACTAATGGAAAGTAAAATGAAAAAAAAGTATTTTATATAAATATAGTTTAAATAGTTCCACATATATGCAATTCGATGAAATTTCGCAAAAATGTAATGTAATTATTAAATAAAAGAAATCAGCTTCACCTTATATCCATACGCTGTACCTACACACACAGCAGGGTTGGCATAGGGAACCTAGTGTTAGTATACTCCGCTCCCACTTTCCGCGGAATTCTGAAGGCATTGCGTGTTGAGTGGTGGAACTCAACACCGCACTTCGCTATACAAAAACAAAAAAAAACAGCACAAATAATATCTTGAATAGGTTAAGGTAGTACTCTTGTTTAATAGATCCAGATCCAGCGAAGTATTTTAAAGCTATGGCAAATTTTCGCACTAGTTTCGAAAAAGACGCACACTGACTTATTGTATGTACGTATGTATGTATGGACTGTGAACGAACTGCATTGTATGAGATAAATCTACTTATTGAAAGTCAATACTCAAGCACCCGAAGAAGCTGGTTTTAGAAATTCAGTGAGGATTATTTTTTCTTTTGAAATAAAAATGTGTTCTAAATATGTTTGGCATTGAAACAGCCTGATCTAATCATGCCTACGGCGTATTTCTTTGAACTCATTTACTAAGCTTTTTTTATTGTATTTTTTAATATACAAACCATGTAATGAATAAGCTGTAAGAAATTTTTAATTTAAATAAATAAATTCTGAAAAATTGGTGTTTTAATTTTCCGTCATAATGCTATATAAATTACATTATATTTGTTTATACAGGTATACCTATGTATCTACCTATGTATACGTTTTCCTTTGCACAGTGACGTATCACTAAATTATAATCTTTCTTACCTTGGTTGTTCACCATTTCATTATAACTAGAGGACTCGTTCACGCGTAAATAACACGCGATACCAGAGCAACATGTATATTTGTATAAAATTGTGAAAAGCATGGTAGTGTGTGTAATGTTTTATTTATTGATTTAATGTACTTTATAAGCATTATTATTAAAAAATATTCGCGTTTTGCACTTCTCCTATAAATAAACTATAAGTGTGCCAAATTTTGTACTTCTTCATCCGCACAATTTTTGTATAAAAAGGGGTTCAAAATTTTTGTTTCACATATTTAATATATAAATATACACATTTATATGTGATTGATATATTTGTACCATATTGTCTCTATACCAGTATTTCTACATAAGTAGGAATACAAGTATAAAGTATCAATTTTTGTTCTTTGACGTCTTGGAAGAAGCAAAAAAGACCATTAGGGGTGAAGTGTACTTTGCTAAAGGAAGGATGTGTAAAACTTTGAAAATAGGACCTCGACGTTCACCATTTTTTTTATTATTGACTGAGGGTTTTTATAGCAATTTTGATGTTATTCTGCTCATAGGCAGTTCTAAAAACAAATTAAATCTTGACGCCGTATACTGTACACAGCAGAGTAGGAACTGGAACAATCTAGAATTAAGACACTCCGTTCTCCACTTTCCTATATAATATTTATAGCTGAGGTGCCCCATTATCATGGGATGTTCGATAAGACAGAATCGTATAAAATTATCTACACTATTCTTATAGGTAATAAAAAAATCTTTTAATTAATTAATATTATTTTAGCTAAGTCAATATCAATTTTGAATAAGAAATTATTTTCTATAGAAAAGACAAAACAAAAAGAAGTCCGTTAATTAGATATTTAAATCTTCTTATAATATATTTTAAGAGCATTGATAATACAAAAGTGTCTTATATAAAATGTGTGAAAAATATTTTGAATTTTGTTACAAGAAGCTATATACGTACGAGAATATCTACTTCCGGGATTCCATTGAAAATGAATATATAGATCAGTTTAGTTTTTTATTTATGTCTTTCAATCGTGACAGTTAGTTACGAATCCAGTTTGCTAATGTCTTTAGCTTAAGAAAAATGAAAGTATGTAAACTAGGTATATAAAATGATTAATTTGAAAACAAACAAAAAACTATTCAGCATTTCATGGTTTCAGTGCTGACTCACATAGTTTAGGTTTAGGCGACCCTTTTAAATGTTTTTTAATGCCCACATCCTCTGTCAAAGCTCCTCGTCTTATTGCATATTGAGCGGTCGAAATTAACATCACACTTTGCCAGAGTGATGAGTATAAGCTCAGGAAGTATGCCTGGCCCTTAAAATATTAAAAACAGCGAGTCTATGAGCTGGCTTGTATGCCCAAATTTCATGATTTGGGCATAAAAGCCAGCGACATCATCGGCCTTAAAATAAACATACAAAGGAGAGTTGTTTTCTTTATAAAATTATCAATTTAAAATTAAGTTTCTTGGCGTATATATTCTTTATGTAGATCACCAGCTTATTAATATGATTTACAAAATTTTCTTACTGTGATTATTTACTAACGAATTATCTTAAAATTTATAAATCTAAATTATCAACCTAAACTTGTGGCACAAACGTGTGACTAAACACAGACGGTTTGTCAGATGTCCACTCGAGCAAATGAAATAATGAATATTTTTATTTCTTTTCTATGGTAACGAGGCAAAATCCAGCGTTGAGTTCCGCCACTAAACACTATAGTTCTAGAATTCGGAAAGTGAAGAACCCCAGTTGCCATTAAGACTAACGGGAACGGTGTGTTTTAACAGTGGGTTCCCTCAACCTACTCTATCTGTCTGTGTAAATGATGTAATGTGAAGCTAATATATTTACATAAACTAATACAACAGCGAGAAGTACTTGCTAAAATAACTAATCGGTTCACGGAGCCGCTGCATCTATTGACACTTTTTAAATAATCGAAAACCGCGTTCATCTACTGTGGTCATAGTGTTCATGTAAACTATAAAAATTTACATCAGCTTCACATTGTATTACACACATAGCAGAGTAGGCAGAAGGAACCTAGTGTTACTCTGTTAGCCACTTTCCGCGAATTTTTACGAACTTAACGCCTGGCTTTTGCTCTGGTGTCAGAGAGAAATAATAAAATATATTAATAAAAATATTTATAAAAAATAATTCATTCTCCCAAGTGGGAATCGAATCCACAACCTTCGCGTTACGATAACAAAATGATGTTTATTCTATCATAAAACTGCTTGATACTAACTTATGATAATACCAAAACGATAATAATCGTAGCACATAAAAGATAATTAATCATTGAATAATTTGACGCACCGTCGAAAGTTTGATGTGGGTTCTTGGATCATTGGGGTGAGGCTGGACAGACACTTGTCACATATTTCACTCAAGCATTCCGCTAGTGACAGGTAGAATTATCGTACCTATTTTCTTAATAACTTCAAATGTACGTGATGTAATATAAAATGGGAAAAGGATGGGAGCAGGATGTCATAGCACTAGGTTCCTTCTGCCTACTCTACTGTGTTCAAGATACAGCGTGACGTTTAAAAAATATAATTTATCAATTCACTTGTATTATATTGTGAATTAGGTAACAAATAAAAATTAAGATATTTCGAGTTACTGAGCCAGTATGGCAATAACAATTCAACGCTTTTTGTTTAATGAACATATCAATCTTCTGGGTCTCAGTTCGTTCTTATTCAATGTGGTGCTCGATACCGTCTCGGCTTACATCCAAGACCAGCCTCCATGGCTGGTGATGTATGATATAGCACTCATTGATGAGAACCGACTGATGCTGGAGCGTGAAGTGAACATGGCCTGCGGGAGCCCGGACTCGAGCACTATCCTTATAGGTCCTGCACAAGCCGTTAAGTCGGAAAAGTTCAGGTACGTTGGATTCGTTATGCACGAGTCTATATATATATATATATATATAATGTATATGTATACATTATATCTTCTTCTACCTGGCATTATGTGCTTACTACCTACTGTTCAACGAAATCCTTTCAAACATCACTTTATACATATAATAAATTCCATTTTAATACTTTATACTTTATATACGAGTAACATCAATAGTCTCGTCTCGTGTCTATTTACAATGTACCAACATCAAAGACACAATAGTTAAAAGTGGGTTGAAAAATTAATTAATATCATCAAAAGTTACTCGACTAGTGAGTTGATAACGAAACCCTTTAACTTTCTTTCATCTTTCGACACAAAGGACTATTATTTCACTTTATATTGATATTTACTTTTGTCGGGATACATTTTTCTCGAGATTGTGCAAAAATGAACTACATTTACAAAACAGTAGTGAGGCACTCAGAAGTGATTGCTTCGGTAAACTAGACGTTATTCTAGAGTTGTTTTTTTATACTTAATTTGTATTTTTGAAAGGTTGAATTTTACGCGTAAAGCAAGCAATAAATATTTAGCTTATATTACAACTAAGTAAAAATAAAATTCAAAATACACATTTAATCACGAAATGATCAAAAACGGGGAAAATGATATTTTTTTAAATTAAATTCTGTAGAAAAAAAAATATATATTACATCTTTTGACATAAATGTTCATACAATATTTTTAATCGTAAGGGAAATAATTTCTGCTATAGACCTATTAATTAAAAAACATAAATTAAAATTTAATTTGTTACAAATTCCTGTGACAACACCGTATTTTCATCGTATTGTTTCTCCTTGTAACTAATAGCTCAAAAAGTAAAGGAATAATATTTTGAATTATTAATATAGATATTGTAACAAAACGGTACAACGCAACGTCCCGTTTGGCAGAAAAAGATAAATCAAATGACCTATTATATGTACCTTTGTTTACGGGCGAAACTGCGAACTACATGACGACGCGACGTAAAAGTATGAAAAAGAATTATGGACCGTCATAAACAATGTACGATATATTCAGTAAAAAATTACAAGAATAATCTAAATATGTGAATTCCTACTTTTTAAGCGCGGCGTTAAGTTCTGCCACTCAACACGCAATGCCTCCAGAACTCGGCAGAAAGTGGGGAACGGAGTGTCTTAACACTAGGTTCCCTCTGCCTACCCTGCTGTGTGCGGGATACAGCGTGAAGCTGATTTATTGATTTTACTTTTTACGTCATAAATTAAATTTTAGTGTTCTGTATCTCCATTAGTAACAACGAACTCCTTATAGGATCACTTAGTTTTTTATATCTATATATATATTTGCAGAACAAGTAATTGGATATAACCGAAAATATTTCGAATGTTATTTTTGTCATTTTTCTGAAACTTCCTCGTATCAATACTTTCTTTGCTCTCTGAAAATATCAGAGAATATAATCATAATTTATGGTGGATTCGGGAGCATGTGTCAATTTGATATTTGGGCATTCCAATTTCATATACATTAAATATGTATGCACGTACATAGGTCAAAAGGTTTGAAATATTGATTATATGATCATATTTCAGTGGTTCATGCTGCTGCATGTTTATACCAACGTAAAATATATATTTAGTTTCATTTATTTCAAGGACCTAATATTTTATATTGGCAACATTATAAAAAGTAAATAGATTTTACATAAATTTGCGCTAAACCTACAGAATTACAGATAATCAATTTTACTTCCAGAGTTTAAAGTTCAATTACGATAAATTTTGCAGTTCAGTTAGTTTGAACAATGGTTGAGTTTTTAATTAAAACTTAGCTAAGAATTTTTTTCGACTACTTTTTGAGTTTACATTTCAGTGACATTATTAAATTGCTTTATAATCTTATTAAAGAATATTCAAATTATTAAATCAATAACAACATGTCTTAAATATATATAGCACCTTTAGACTTATAGTGACCTAATTCAAAAACTATGATTTTGAGTTTTTGTCAGAAATTGACCTAAAACGACGACCTAAAACGACGCTGTTCACAGCAGGGTAGGCAGAGAGAACTTAGAATTAAGACACTTTGTTCACTTCACATAAGTGGGGAAAAGGTCAATTTCTCACAAAAACTGAAAGTCATGGTTTTTTTTTATCAGGTCACTATAGTTGATATATGAGATCGTCATAGTTACTCTAATTTATTATAACAATATCAATATTTGCATACAATAATTTAATTATAGCTTGAGCTTGATTTTCAAATGAATAAAATATAGAAATATATCCTTAAAATGAAAACCTCCATACATAAATTAAAAACTAAATACTTACTGACAGTTATCATTATAACTAAAATGAGTTAACGAATACAAAATTTAAATGGCTGAATATCTTTGGGGCGTTGCTCAATTAGTAAACGATCCTTCCAGTCACGTGCTAAATTTGATCCGCAAGGGGTTTTCAAGCCAAACGAGACATAAATCTACTTGCAAAGCGAAAGAACATAAGGATTTAAATAAAGATACGAGTAATTCTGTGAATGATTTAAATGATAAAGGAATATTCCTAACAGAGGTTG
The DNA here is from genome assembly GCA_030704555.1 of Heliconius charithonia. NCBI lineage: Eukaryota > Metazoa > Arthropoda > Insecta > Lepidoptera > Nymphalidae > Heliconius > Heliconius charithonia. Next base: position 11,974,275 of record CM060827.1, on the reverse strand, counting down.
CATCCAACAAGACAGCAGAAGCGTCATGCTCATACGATTTAGATACAAAATTTATTTCTAAATATGTCCAAGTAGGACAGCCGATTTGTAAATGTCACGTATCTGTTCAAAGCCAGAAACGCTCTCCGTGTGTTGATAAAACCACAAGTGCACACGTGCACAGCTTTAGTCGAAGTACAGTCACATGTGGCCCAACATCCAAGAGAGATGGTTACAGTGAGCCGATTAAGCAAATGATTTGTCAAGATCACCGTGAATTGTTTAATATTCTTAAAAATTGGGATAATATTTATTATGATGTCGAAAAGATTGAGAAAAATCCCATCGCACACTTTAAAGGCTGTGTATTGAAGTTTCTAAAATTTTTTAGAATTGATAAAATTCAAAACTTGCCAGAATATCATGGATCAGAAAAAAATAATCTACAATTATATAGAGAAATAAGTTATACTAAATTAGAATGATTCCAGCTCCTTGCCAATTTATTTTTACCGGATTCGTATGTTATGTTAATAATATGTTATTATTGAATTAACATAATATTGAGTTCTTTTTTTTATTCGAAATGATTATTAAATGAATAGAATGTATAATTATACAAAGTTAACTTGTACATTTTTTTATACAAAGAAAATGGCCTTGAATTCTGAACGGAGTGTTTCACCACTAGATTCCCTCTGTCTACCCTGCTTTGTTTAAATATTATTCGCATATAGCATTTATTTCGAGAAATTATTATTTTTTATTATATATTTCGATACATACAGGACGCTTTCGGAGGCTTTCGACGGATCAATGTTTGATAAAATTGTAGCTTATTTAAAAATATTTTTTGTTTCCATGTTATTTCCAAAATTTATCAGCGAATAGTTATGAAATATATACAAAAGGTGTACTATTGAGCTATATTGTAAAAAAATCACGGACGAAGACTCAAGAATCCGATTTTTTCCAAAAAAATACAAATTCTCAAATATCTGCCGATTCACTGAAAATCGGACTTATTGATCTGATTATCACGTTACACCTTGTACATTTACTTCCATATTAACCAAGAAAGAAAGGGAGCAAATTGGCAATCTATTATTTTGTAGTATCTGCTATACAAAAACTGTATATTGTAGGTGGTAAACTTAATTTTTTTTACCATATTGAAAATTATAAAGAATCGTGACATTTTCCGAACAACAATTACACTTTTTACTATCCCGTATTTAACTAAACACCTCTGAAACTGCGCCGAGATAATATAATGGTTATTGTTGTAACAAAATTCTGTCGTTAAGCTTTTTACAAATATAAATTTTCCTAGAGGCTTTTAATAGTGAGCTATGAAGTATTGAAGTGCCTTATCTAACTCTGTCTACTTGAATTGATATCTTCCCGACAATCTTTCAAGAAATATAGCATAATATTAATAGCTTTTTATCAACGACGCAGCTAAAGATAGATTGGAGGAAAATTTCAAGATATTGAATGCCCTTCAAATAGTCTTATTTTTGTTATATGCTTAAATGAATGAAATCCTTAAATCAATTATACAGTATTAAATTGGTATTCATCTTAATCAAAAACAGAGTCTAAAAATCTTAAAGAAAACATTATGTAACAAAAGAATATTGCACGTCCTAATGTATATTATACTCTATATTTTACAATTATCGAGTAATTTAGTAGATTTTTATGTGACTGAAAATTGAAACAACAGCCAACACAATCAAACTTTAGTTCCAATTCAATTTTTTTCAACAGTTTTCTTTTTTTCCAAAAAGGAGAAATAGCCGTGCAGCAGCCGGATTGCTCGACTAATTGCTAGTTTCTGTGAACTTTATTTTGCATGTACTGATTGTACCACGTGTAGAATATGTTCCAGAAAACGATCAAATAGTTCTGATAATAATAATCATTTACTATATTTATTTAATGAGCAAATAAAGGATAGAAAAGATTTATAAATTCATTTTGTAAACTCTGCAATATGTGAGGTCATCATAAAAACAATCAACATTATGTGCCTTTATGAATAGGTATGTGTCTAAATGCAATTCGGAGTCTGATTATAGCGTCAGATATCCAGGAGATTAGAGACTTGATTTGTTTGATACCAGTATTCTGTACTATAATTGAGCAGCAAAATACATTTCTTTTAGCTTCACGGTGTAGCCGCATGTAGTAGGGTAGGCAGAGGGAATCTAGTGTTAAGATACTCCGCCGCCACTTTCCGTCGAATTGTGGAGGTATTGCGTGTGAATTAGTAAAATTTATCTTTAATGTACCATTGGGTATTTTTACGAAAAAAAATTGTAAGACGATACTTATAGTAATAGAACAAAAGATGCATGATTTATTTAATTCTTGTCTGTCTGTTTTTGTGTCTGTAAGTACACATTATGAAGTACAACGACGACGGCACCGTCTAGGCTAGAATTAATTTTGAATATTGATCCACCTTATTAGGAGCCATAGTAAACTAGCTAAAAAGCTATAACAGTTGTTGATTGAAATAAAAATCAAGATTGTCAATATCTAATTAAGAATCCTAATAGTAATAATTCAGCTAAATCACAAGTAATTAAGAAATGCCTTCTTAATTACTTGTGATTTAGCTGAATGTTGTTTAAGGTGATAGGCATTTTCCATTCTGATCGGTGACAACAGCGTTTCTACCAAAACTTTGGTACGTAATTTAAAGAAAAAGGTGGTCTCATATGCATATAAAAAATTGACGAACTAAAATTTCATTTACTATAAAATTATTTAAAATGTTGAAGCAGCAGCTTAATATAAAAGTCTCACCTATCGGTAGTTTTTTGCTTTTTCTATTCTTTTCTTTTTAAAAGAGCTAGTATTTTTAATAAATTAATATATTTGTTTATTTTACATGGAAATTCATTTCCCTAATAAAAAAAATGTGACCAATTGGTGACAAAACTATAAGAACATTATAATCAAATATACACCAATATGAAACAAAGTTAGGTACAAAATACAAAAGAAAAAAACTAAAAGCTACAGCAATTAGGTAATTGGTATCGTTGAAAATGAAAAATAGTCAGTTTCACGTATAATTTTTCCATGTTGGTAGTAAGTACGCTTCATTACGTTATGGAATATCGATGTTTTTAGTTTCCTCATTGACCATCGTTATAGGTACTTACATGCCTACTATTTTTACTCATTTATCAAAAAGCTTATGCTTTTCATAGTAATTATAATTTTACACGAATATAAAAAATCTGTAAATAATATTTGTAAAAAAAAATACATAATTTTGTTTTAAATTGTTTATTTCAAATTTTTAGTTCTAAGAAAGTAAAATTATTTATTTTCTAATAAAATTAAAATTATTTTTATTAAAATTATGTATAAATAAATATCTTTATATATTTTTCATTTGTAATGTTAATCTATTACACTGTGGCAATTTCCTAAAAGCAGCTATATTATGTCCGCTGCACGCGTTCTTTTTGTTAAATCCTTTTGTTACAACGATGAAAGAGCATGTTATTTAAATACGAAAGCTTGAATACATATAAGTAGAAATACCGGCCCTATTATAAAAAATCGTATATTTATAATTTATTAATGTGGCTAGGCTTAAAAGTAGAGGCCAGTCGTGGCGCAGAGATACAAAGTGTGACTGTAAGGCCTCGATGGCCTCGAGGCCAGGCGCGGCGTTAAGTTCCGCCACTCAACACGCAATGCCTCCTGAATTCGGCGCAAATGAGGGAGTGGAAGTGCTTGAATTGGGAATGAAGTGTCTAAAGATTAGGTTCCTAGGTTCCATCTGCCTATCCTACTATGTAAGTGATGCAGCGTGAAGTTACGTACATTATCTACAAGATATTGTGAGTCTTTGAGCACATCTTAAACACGCAACAACTTTTATAATGAACGGTAACTTATCACTAGGCTTAATCTGCTCATCCTATAAAATAGAAAAAGTTAATCACAGAATTAAACATTATACAGCAAACTTAACTAGGACGAGAATGAGCTCTATCTAGCTTTTTCAGCTGCCATCCTTGCTATTCTTATAAATTATTATTTTACCTTTTTTCAATAAATTGGTATTTAACTAACACATTTCCTAACACAAAATACCATATTTATTATTGCTTGACCCTAGTACAGGCCTAGATTAAGATATTGCTTTTTCCATAATTTACTAATTTAATAAAAAAATGCTTATTTCAACCAAAACCGAACATTTTTACACCCACATAAAGGTTTTACGACTTTTTTACGAATGTTTTGTTTTATTTTTTATGATTTGTAACCTATAAACAAAGGACATTGTTGGCTGCCGTTAATAACGACGTGTCCAGCCACTAACGAGCTTATCAATCATCTAGGCGTGTTTTCAAACACATTGTTTATATTAGGTATTTTAATATCTATACGATTTATTATTGTAAAGGTATGTTAAGGTTAAATGACAATTTAATATTTTTATAGTAAATCATTATGTATTATTGTCTCGTGTTATTAGGGTTCTGTATCTTAAAAGGAAAAATCGGAACGGCTATAGGATCACTTTGTTGCTCACTTTTTCAGTCTCGAGATCGGATGGAGGTATCTGTGAAATTTGTAACAAGTCTTCAAATCTGTATTCCCGAGGAGCACAGAAAAAATCTAGCTTCGAAGTAAACGCAAATAAAAGGTATGAGCATTTATTTTTTTTTGTAAAATACGACGAGTAATAAATACCTATAGAGTACTAGAGTTCTAGTTATAGAACTTGTAACACAAATAAAAGAAAAAATCCAAAACGTGTACATTTGTTTCATTGAAAAAAATATTACAAACATATATTTGGAGTTTATTTCACACAAAATCAGTACGTACACCCGCAAACTTAAGTTTGTCAACTTTTATAAGTTGTACTTCTCATTGACCTACAATCCTGAAATAAATACGGAACCCTCAATGTGAGAGACCGACGCACAATGAGAGAGTTTATTTTATGTGTCAAACAAAATGAAAAATTATTAATAGTTTCGCAGTAAATCATAAAATTACATTTTATGAAAGTTATGAGCAAGGAAACTAAAATATTTTCTCCCCTTAAAATACATTTTTAGGTAGGTATTAATATTTAACTGTGTATTGTAATTGTTACTAAAAATTGCAAACATCAAATATAAAAATAACATTTTATGTTATCCGCTCTTTTATCTGTTTTATGTCTTCTTTATTTAGTGACGACTAAATATATCTTCGTCGACAGTAATAAAGAAAAGACATAAACAAACTAGGAATGAAAATAGAAATCGTTTTAAAAAGATTGTCAAGGTCATTTGTTTTATAGCAATAAATTTTGAAATGAAATACTTTACCAGAAAATATGGTGCAATAATTGATTGCGGCCAAAGATACATATGTAAGTATAATTTTCAACTAAAAAATTGTAAACTTAACTTAATACTGATGAAAAGTAGGAAACAATAAAAAAACCATAAAAACTCATTGTATTCGCTTATTTCATAGGTTATATAAAAAAAAGATTACAATCTATCATTTATTTTCATATACCGGTTTTTCTAATTAAGTACGCGCTACTTAAGTAAAGCTTGATACTAGTCAGGATTTTTATAAAAAAATTGAAATTACAATAGTTATAGGTTTTTGAAAGTTCTTTTAGTAGAGACTGAGTCAGTGGTAGTATACCTAATGTTCACTTTACGATAGAACTTTTCTTTATACTGGATTTTTTTCAGCCTTATGCTGTATGCCGCACATAGCGGGTTCGGCAGAGAGAATCTCAGAAATCTAAAGTCAAGACTTAGCTCTCCATAGAGACACTCCGTCCACCACTTTCCGCCGAATTCTTGAGACATTGAGTGATGAGTGGACACATCGCCACGCTTTGCCTCGTTATTTGAGGGAATCCAACCTACAACCGTCACGCTTACCGTCTCGTTTTTGTGCCTTTGTGCGTACGTCAGCATTAATTGACGTCGATGATCTAAATTCTTACTATTTTACTTTACGAGAACATTTTAATTTAGAATAGAGTAAAATATTGTTTTGCAAGTAAAAAATTAAAAAAAAATTAAATAAATTAAATTAGCTTCACGCTATATCCCGCACACAGCAGGGTAGGCAGAGAGAACCTAATGTTAAGATACTCCGTTCCCCACTTTCTGCCGAATTTTGGAGGCATTGCGTGTTGAGTGGCAGAGTGGTTTTGCAAGTAAGTTGCAAGAATTAAAAATTGCAGCGCTGTAAATTATTTGCATCCACCACAGAGTAATATAAATTTAGAAACTAATGAAAGCAGAAATCAGCACAATTCACTAGCGTCAAGGGGATAAAATGTTTTATACATTCATTACTTTTCTTAGAAACCTCTCTCAATTCCATGTTTTCCTACCTAGTATATTGTCGCTTTTGAAATAAAATTAATTCGTTGAATAAAGACTATAGGAAAATACATTATACTCACCATCTAGAATATTCTACTATTTTTTTTTAGTTAAAATACACAAAAAAAACAAAATATTTGATTTTAATTTTGAAATTTTAACGAAGATATATTATGTAAGTTCCAGAGGAATAAAATTAACAAAATGCACAAAAGATCATGTAAACAAGGCGCTAGTGTAAAATAGTTAAAGCGTCACTAAAGGTGGGTAAAATTTATGTCCTAAAAGTCATCCGTTGCTAATGAATGGAAATGAAATTAGGCCACATCGCACCCACATTGACCTATCAACGAACTTCACATGATACTGTTCTATGTAAGTATGTATCTACTGAAGAAAATTATATTGATGCGCAATTTTAAACACAAGCAAATAATATAATAATTTGATACTTTAACTCCTTGTTTGTCTTTGTTTTTGGGAAAATTAAGAAAGTAAAAGAAAGATATGACCACATCATCAGTTAACTGTACATATACATAGTAGAACACGTTTATTAGTAGACTAAATAAACTTAAAAAATAGGTAAAATAAGTACTGGATTTGTTGAGATTCTATGTTTCTGCTAACTTCAAGGAGTCTCATTACTCATTTATAAAGGTTTGCCCAGTTTCTAGGTTTCTGCACGTTGCCTCACAATTTTTGTTATCTACTTCGTCGGTATTGAATAAGAAATAACATTTTCTATTTGTCTTTTATTGAAAGATCAATTCCTAGAGATATAGACCATATTACCAACAGAATACTTATATTTTAAAAATGTTAAATATTGCAGAGATTTAAAAATGTGGCCAGGAAATACAATAGATAATATTTTTAACAAATGTTCCCTCAAAAATAAATTATCTGTAAAGGATTTTTTGGTCAGAATTGAAATTTATTGGTTGATCTGAAATTCCAATTGATGACCATGAGCGTCGATGGTACATCGTAAAAATGGAACATATCTGAAACGTTTGTCTTGTCTGACAAACGTGACCTGATATTTGTTTTTACAGTGACTTATATTCTAAGGAAATTTGAAAAACGAAATGTTTTTTTAATTTCATATATAACATCATCATATTACATATTTCATGAGGTGCTACAATGCGGTAATCTTTTTTTTATTAGATGTCAAATATTTTCTTGAGTTGTCGCATCAGAAGTGGATCGGAATATTAAAATAAACCTTAGTTACAGACTATTCAGATCCAAATGATGTAATTATGTAGTGTATACAACGAGGGGTAACAAGTAATTCGCAAAGTGTTGTTTACCAACAGTAGACTGTAAATTAGCTTACTTTGATAAATTAGAAATGGAAATGTTTGGTTGGCATGAATTTTTGTTATTTCAAATTAAAAGCAATTAGCATTATGCGAATGGTTCCTGCAGTATTTATTTTGTAAAAACAGACGGACTAAATTAATGATGATGAATATACGGATGCTTCCGTCTACCGTTACTGGCTTTGTTGTAGGACGTTATTTCTATTTTTCAGCTTTACGCTGTATGCGGGATACAGAGTGAAGCTGAAAAGTATGTAGCATGGAAATCTGAGGCAGCCTAGTGTCAAGACCCTCTACTCTCAATTTTTTCGACGAATTATAGACGCTTGCACACAAGCGTATCTGGTGTCACCACTTTATGTGTTGAGTGGTGACACCCGACACATGCTTATTCGCCACGACTGGCCTCGAACTATTTCAAATACGTTTTTTCAATTTTTTCTATATAAAACGGAAGATTGCATTTTAAAGAAAGAAATAAAATTTAAGTCATAGTCGTTCAGCAAAATAATTATTACATATTTACATGTCAAATTCATCATTTTTTTTAATTAGTCCCAAAAGTAATTTATAAAGCAATAAGCTAATACCAATATGGTGGGGAAGTTTCCAACCGATTTCCTTGTATAATATGATATTCCCCTTAGCCTAAGAAACAGGCCCACATTAGGTATTTGTTATTCTCTCAATGACCCAAATTAATTAATTGGAATCCATCCATCTTCATTATGTTGCTATATACAACTTCTTTTAAGATTTAAATAGGTTACACAATCCTGGATTACAAATGTAATTTATATTATATCCTTAAATACTTAAACGATTGGTTCTTTATTAATAGATACGACTCTAGAAAATTAGATGCTTTAGAAAGAGCGTATGTAACAACAATTTTTATTAGAAAAATTGGATTGTAAAAATCCATACATATAAATTTAAGTCTAGTTTAAGTAATTTTAATTGTTACTTAATTTTATAATTGAAACAGTTAATATTTAGCAAATAAAGTGAATGTCTTTTGGTAACCGCCATTGCCGACGTGTATATCTATAAGACCGGGTGTATCTAGAAATTTATATAACTTATTGGCCCGCTATCGATGTTTGTTCCGATTTCGAGTACCGGCCTCACTTTGCCTCCCCCCGCAATTATTTCTCTCCATAACAGCAACCCAATGCTGTTCTACAGTTCGCACGCACGTTCTACAGTTTTGGCACCAACGCTACGTAAGTAAACTATTCAAAGTTGATGACAGAGCTTCCATGAGATGCCATATTAACTGATGAAGATTTGTCACAAGCATCGCCGAAAAGCGAAGGTGAAAGCAGGCAGCAGTAGAACAGCAATATCTCATACGCTGATCGAAATTCCGGCAGCGAAAGGTTGCCAGCGTTGAGTGACCAAAAATGTACAGGTATAGGTGTACAACAAGTCCTCTTTTTCTTTGGAAAGGGACAATTCTGCAAAATATATCACAGAACTCCATCGTTTATTCGGACTAGAAACCCACAATATTATACCGTTACTAAATAATACAACAGAATGATGGACACAGTTTAAGTTGCCTAGAGTATGGAGAATTTATGGAAATGTTGAGGATAGATGATAAGAGTAAGGCTGTTGGTGCTTTACGAAAAGGTTGGTTCCGAAAACGTGGATGGCGAAAAATAAAAACACAAATATTCTTGCCACAAAAGCAAGAAATATGTATTTGTGCCTTGAGCACGTAGTGCTTTGTTCCAGTACTTGATTGACGGTAAGCAGTTTTCAAGTGGGAGTGTGCTTTTTTGTGTTAGAAGAATATATACTTTTATTTATTTTCAAAAAATCCTAATGTCATAAGAATAATAAAGGAATATTGCGCTTTTCTATTTTTCGTTCGAATTCAAGACAGTGAGTACTGAGTAGTGAAATTTAAACTGTCGCGCGTTGTCGAAGCATACAACCATCGCCCGTTTACAGTCATATACTTAATGCTCATTAATTATACATACGTATATTTTAGAAAACAGGGTTATCTTTACTTTATTTCAGGAAATATGATTACAGGTTATGTAATACACATTACGGCCCCTTATAATCTAATACAGAACTCCCAGGAAGGACCGTACGAGGTACTCGCGTAGAATATTTTATTTACATGTAAGATAAACTTCTATTTTATATATTACTAGAGGCCCACTCGCGGCTTCAGCCGCATACCACCTACAATTATTTTAGTATGCTGCATTTGCCAATATAAATTATATAATGAAGATTATTTATACATTCAATAATTTTGAGAAAGAGCAAGCGCGTTCCCTGCAGGACACGTGGCTTTTTTTATGGACAAGGACAAGGCAAACGAGCATGCGGGTCACCTGATGGTAAGTGATTACCGTCGCCTACGACCACGTGCAACACCAGGAGGAGGAGGAGCTACAGGTTCGTTGCCGGCCTTTAAGGTGGGTTGGACGCCGGGGCCCGGCATTACCTGATGAGAAACGCAGTGGCATAAAGTCACTACTTAATAGTTTTAAATCCCGGCGGTGGTAATGATCCGGTCGAGTCTGCCCATGCGTGTTGCCATTGCTGGCGACGTGACTTTACCACACATACTTTAGTCACCACCAGTATCAGGATGATCCTATTCGAGGCCGGGATCACACGGCAAATGTTATGCTTGCGGCCGTAAACGGAGCGTTGAATTATATTAAATTTAAATGTTCTCAAAAAGCATATGTTCAAATTACATGCTTTAAAAGCAAAAACATATTTTCATAAAAATTCTTTGATGATGGAGTATCTTTCGCAGTCGTAAGTATCAATAAGTTTATTAAAACGTTGAATTGTCACCTCGCCATTTTCAAGAATGTTTATCACAAAGTGCCTCATTATGTTTTATTTATAGGAGATAGCAGCAGAGTTGGCAGAGGGAACATAGTTAAGACACTCTGTTCCCCACCTTCTAGTGAATTTTTCGGGGCATTGCGTATTGAGTGGCACAACCCAACGTCGAGCTTTTGCCTTGGTATAAAATATTAAGAAATAATAATTTATTCCTTCGAGTGGGAATCAAATTCACAACCTTCACCTTCACGTTACATTAACAGTCTTGCCCTTGTGCCACTACGGTCTCAAAATATTTTAAGCCATTTGTATAGCTAAAGCCTGTTTATTATTTTGTGAACTTTTGAATACTTAAGATATTGTAGCTACATTAGATTCCTAGTGGCACTCTATATTATTAGAAACCAAAGGAAAACGTTCTGGGGCTTGTAAAAGGAAAATCTATTTATTTAATGATAAGAAATTAAAATTGATACATCAACTTACCAACTAGTCGTCTAATGGATTAGACGCGTATTTTGAATGGGCATCTATAGTTATATTTAAAAATGTACTCATACTAATGTAAAGTTTTAACGATTTTTTCACAACAACAACTTTGCGCTGTATCACGCACACAGCGAGTAGGCACAAGGAACCTAGTGTTACCCACCAGAGCAAAAGAATTAAAATATACATTTTAAAATAAGTATGTATTTTATCGAGTGAGGATTGAACCTACAACCGTCACGTTATAGCCACACCCTTGTGCCGTTCGAATTTTAATTAGTATCAGAACTTTATTTAGTAAGTACCAATCAAAATAAAAACAAAAAGGGCCTCGATAAAGCTTTTCCGAAGAAATCGTAAAACAATGATGAGTCTAATTCGGAATTGGATTTAAAAGGTGTTTTAAGAATTTCTTCTAAGTTTGAAATTGTTTAGAAATTGAGGCTTAGGTAGGCTCTTCAGATTTGAATAAGCTCAACTCAAGATTTTTTGTTGACCTAAATGATTCACGGATACTCTTTTAGTTCTTTCTCCTTTGATTTTTTTATCTAATAGAAAATTTAAATCAGTTTTACGTTCAACAGGTAGAGGTAACCTAAAATCAACTTGACGCACGGTAGGTAGAGGGAACCTAAGGTTAAGACACTCCGTTCCCCATTTTCTAACTAATTTCAGGAGAACTCGAAGCCGCGCTTTGCCTCGACAATAGAGCGAAGAAATTAAATAATCAATTTTAAATGAATATTGTGTGGATCAAACCTACAACCAGTCGCGTTTACAGTCATATAGTTATGCCCCTCATATTTTAAACATACACCTAATAATAATATGTTTAAAATATGAGAGCTATAAGTGATTATTAATTAATATATAATTAAATCACCCGCCTGCGTTTAGGGGCCGTTACGACCACTCTGTCCAAATATTTGGAAGCTGTGATATCTTCTTAAATGTAATGATTTTTTTTAGGTACACACACTGTAGGGATAATGGGGTAGCTAAAGCGAAAGAAGCGCTAAACGCAACGCATCTTTTGTGATGTCCACTGTTATATTAACCTCTCCATACATGTCTCTATGAGAGATCATCGTGCTTTTTACGTAAAAATCCCCAAACATGGTATATCCTGTCACTGTTCTTATATGAGTGCAGTGCCATATAAAAACTGCGATAGGATAAATATGTAATCGAACAAAACAAAATATTATAGTAAATATAAATCCGAGCTCCGAAGCAGCTGTGGCTGCAATGGTTCAATTGCAATCGCTGTAATGGTAAAACCTTTGCGTTTCATAAGTTAAAATACTGAGAAAATAGCTAAAACAAACTAGTCGAGCAGTACCAACTTTCGTTATATTAACTGAGTGGATTCTATTTCATGAGTATTTTATGTTCTATTAATGTTTAATTTCATAACTAAGATTTAATAGTAAAGACTTTGCAATAAAAAATGTCTTATATTCTAAAATAAAAGTTTTTGTTTGAGCAATCCGTCTAAGCCATAAAACGTGCCAACGCTCGGACAGAGCACGGATTAAGTGATATCGATCATAGGTGCGACTATGTGTTTTCAAAGTGGTTTTCGACGAGGTATTACACATTTAAAATTTAAATTTCACTGAAGTTGACCAGCAAAATTTTGTCGTATTAAAAAAAATCGGTTAAGAGCGAGCCAGACTCGCCCAACGAGGCTACCGTATCAATTTCAGGGTTGTTGGTTAACGGGAAGAAAAAGTTATAAAAGTCGAGAAACTTAAGATTGCGGGCGTATGCATCAATCTTGTGTGAAATAAACTACAAATATAAGTTTGTAATAACTATTTCTATAAAATATCCATAAATTTATAAGTTTTCGGACTTTTTCTTTTTTCGTATTATTAGTTCTCACTTTGTACTCATTTAATCCTATATAGATACCCTATATTAATTTATATACCCTATAATTATTTAATTACGTGGCGAATTTCATATAAAATGCAGTAAAATCGATGCATGAGTGCTCGTATCCTTTGATTACGTTGACTTAGCTTGATATTTTCAGTGCAGAAGCACACTGGGCCTTAAACCTACCCTACCTTTACGCTATCTTCAGATAAATGGCTCTGAGAAACGGTCAGACAAAATGATTCTATAAGGGTTCCTTTTGATTTACTGAATCCTAATAAAAAGTTAAAATATAAAATTATAAACATTTCTGCTTACAACGAATTTACAAAGTATCACTAGAAGAAGCTTCGTTAATTTTGTACGTTTCGAGAGTGAGTTAACAAAGTAAATTAAAAGTGACTAAAACAGTAATGTCATTACAAAATTCTTAAAGAAAAGTTTTTGATAAGAAGAGTACGGCCTAGTGTTTGTAGCACATACAAATTATATATCTTTATATGTATATAAAAAATATCCTGATAAAATTAAAGCAATAAGAGTTTTCTCAAAATAACTACAGGAACGGGAAAAATAAAATTTTATATTTTGCAGTTCCCGCAAAATCATAGTTGTTACATATAAAAAAAATAATTTAATCAACTGTACCCCGCACACAGAAGAGCAGGCAGAGGGAACCTACTGTTAAGACACTTCGTTCCCCACTTACCGCCGAATTCTAAAAGCATTGCGTGTTGAGTGGCGGAGCTCAACGCCGCCCTTCGCCTCGACACCAAAGCGAACAGATGGAAATATAAATGTAAGTAAATATATCACTTTTTTGAGTTGGGATTGAACCCACAACCAGTTCCATTTATAGTCACACTTTGCGCCACGGCTGGCCTCAGTTATATATAAGCACTTAAACAATTATAACATGTCAGTTTGGTTTTGAATTTTGGGCTACTTCGATTCAGTAATTTATAACGTAAAGAAAATAAAAATATTGTGATCTACTATGAATGGATGAAAATATTAGCAGAAATTTTGGTAATATTTTAACCCATTCTTCAACCAATTAAGTAATCTTTCCAAGATGCCCTGAAAAATTTAAACGGATGGACCCCGAATGTTAATCCTTCCATTTCGCAATACATGTATGTCTGTATAATATCTAATTCTATAAGTATAATAAAATCGTAACAGATTGGTGTCTGTGCTTGGAAGATACGAGTATGTAAAATTGTTATTGGTGTTAATTTTTTTTTGTCAGTTTGTTCACGCTTATATAAAAAAATCTTATATATTAATCACAACGGTGACATTTTGTAGTTATATAAATTATGGAAAGATATAGGTATTATTAATATTTATATAAATTAACTTCTGTTTCATTTAGCACAAATTTTCACAGCATTACTACACTTTGTGAATTTTCTTAATGATTCCATCTGCGCTTATTAATTATTAGCACGCCGCCTCGCCTTTTACATAAATAATAGAAATAAAGTTTAGGGCTGGATCGTTCAACCATAACAAATTGATGGAAGCGTTCTTTCGAAATTAGTCTACAGAGATTTTACTAAATCTTACGTTCATTAAATTCACGCCGCAACCTGAACATAGCGCGGTAGTCATCAGAGCTAAGAAATAAAACATATTTAACATTTCATTTCCTCGAGTGGAAATCGAACCCATAACCAGTCGCGTTTACCGTCGCGCTTATGCCTTTGCGCTATGACTTTGGCTTACGGTTGTGCGTTCGATCTCCACTCGAGGAGATGAAATATTTACTTAAATTTATATTTTAATTTCTTCGCTCTGGTGTCGAGGTAAATCGCGGCGTATAGTTCTGCCATTCAACACTCAATGCCTCCAGAAACTCGGCAACGGAGTGTCTTATCACTAGATTCCCTCTGTCTACCCGGCTGCGTGCGGGATACAGCGTGAAGCTGATTCGATTTGATTTTATGTTCAATGAATCATTAATTGACTGTATCAACAATAAAAATAAAACAGATATTATATGAAGAAAATAATAAAAAATATATATTCATGAATCATTAATAAAATTGACACTATAAAATTATATATATATTTTTAATATATACTTAAAGTTGTTCATTACAGTTAATAATAATTTATTATGTTTTGAAGTAAAGACAGCTAGGGTGAAATTTAGGAGGGTGTAGCAAAATATTTTATTTTGTGTTAGCATTTAGTTTGGTTAGTATTGGGAAGAGGGCGCCAAAATTGGTAATTGCGGTTACTTGAAACGGGCACAGATGACGTTAGTAGTATCTCATTTTATTGTTAGAATTACTGGAGAAATAAAATTTATTATGGAAATCATCTATGAAGAAATATAAAATGGTTCTATATATTACAGAAATGGTTTGAACAGGATCAAAGTAAAACTCTCAGTGGTTTTTAGTTTCATGTACACATTTATCCGTCAGCACGGTAGGCGGAGGAAGTCTGGTGTTAAGACACTCCGTTTTCCATTTTCCGCCGTTTTCTGAAGGCATTGCATGTTATAATTTTAATAAACATTGTAATATTTATATACACCTACTTTTTTTAATGGAAAAGGACAAGGTGAAAAAATGAAAACGTAGTTGTAACATATGTCGCTTGTACGTGCCGCTGAAGACTATGTTACTTGTTGTTGCGAGAATCTTCAATGTCAATATAAACTTTTTTTTTTAATTTTTACTCTATTTTTAAATTGGATGGTTGAAATTTTACACAATTACTTATCTCCATATATAATAAAAGGATAGAAAAGTCAATTCTGTACATGAAAGATATAAAAAAAATAAAAATTAGGTCGGTTAATATGTCGATTATAGAACCTAAAAAACCACTCAGCAGAATTCTTGTCTGTCTGTCTGTCTGTCTGTCGGTTTGTTTGTGCGTCAATTACGCAAAAACTACCTGACAGAAATTGATGAATTTTTGCATGGTGTAAGCCTAGGGCCTCAAGGTACATTTTTTTTGGGTTTCATTCCGAATTTCATGATAGTTTTCTTTAAAAAAAATAAAAACTGAAAAATATAAATTACCTAAAATACCGATAATTACTGTATGAAATTAAATTAATTTTGGCATGGTAATAGTTCAAAGCCTAATGTCACTTATAGGATAGTTTTTATCATGGAGTATAAAGAATTTTTTGTAGAAAAAATTACATAATTATATTTTTTAATAAAAAAAATCGACTTCTTCAAATTCAACCGGATTTCACACTCTGAACTTAACTAAACTTTCACCAAACTACCCCTTATATGTACCCTTTCTAATAAAAAAAGAATCATTAAAATCGGTTGAATTGATATTGACTTATACGTTCATTTGTCGCGCATATACTTAATGTAAATTTGAGATTTATATGATTTTCTCATAGATACCATTGTTGGATATAAACTAAATTAAAATAAGACTACACGGGAGGCTACATTAGTAAAAATAAGGTCGGTTAACATGTCGATAAAAAATTAATATGTTTAAAGTTAATATGTCGACTAAAACTTGACGCTATGACGGTACAGTTGAGAGAACTGAGATTTCTGGTTGTAGCACTAGTTGTATTTTAATTAGGTTAAATTCCCACTAAGTGGAAGAATATATTTATTTTTCTGCCCGTAAAAACAAAAGAAGCGAAGCCTTGTGTTCCGCTATACTATCTAAAGAAATTGGAAAGTGCAAAATTGAGTAAGTGCACCACTATCTTATTTGAAATTCTTTCTTCTCTCCATTATAAATATTCATAGGATTGAAATGTAATAGTGACGTCTTTGAACAATAGTATATGTTCATAACTGTTAAAGTTAATTATCGAACAAATGGTTTACAACTCTGATGATACAAAGACATTCTGCTTCAGCTGATAATTTAATTAAAATGTCTACCGGATGATCAATTAGCCTGCAGTTTACGTTTTAATTGTTATTATGTATGATGTTACGTAACGTTTCTTTACGTTTATTTATTTATATACATATTACATTTAATGAATTAAATATATTTTATAAAAGGTTCACATATGTGATAACATGTTCACACATGTGGTCCACATATGTGACCACATATTCACACATGTGGTCCACACACATGACCACATATTCACACATGTGGTCCACATATGTGACCACATGATTACACATGTAATCTTCATATGTGACTACATATCACACATGTGGTCTACATATGTGACTACATATCACACATGTGATATGCCCATGTGAATACTTATTCACACATGTGGTACACATATATGACCACACGATGCCACATGTGGTCCACATATGTGGCCACATGATCACATATGTGGTCCACATATGTGAGCACATAAACACACATGTGGTCCACACACGTGACCACATATTCACACATGTGGTCCACACACGTGACCACATATTCACACATGTGGTCCACATATGTGACCACATGATCACACATGTAATCTTCATATGTGACTACATATCACACATGTGGTCTACATATGTGACAACATATCACACATGCGATCTGCACATGTGAATACTTACTCACACATGTGGTTCACATATATGACCACACGATGCCACATGTGGTCCACATATGTGACCACATGTTCACATATGTGGTCCACATATGCGAGCACATATACACACATGTGGTCCACACACGTGACCACATATTCACACATGTGGTCCACATATGTGACCACATGATCACACATGTAATCTTCATATGTGACTACATATCACACATGTGGTCTACATATGTGACAACATATCACACATGCGATCTGCACATTTGAATACTTACTCACACATGTGGTTCACATATATGACCACACGATGCCACATGTGGTCCACATATGTGACCACATGTTCACATATGTGGTCCACATATGCGAGCACATATACACACATGTGGTCCACACACGTGACCACATATTCACACATGTGGTCCACATATGTGACCACAAATTCTCACGTGTGGTCCACATGAAAGACCACATATTCACACATGTGGTCCACATATGTGACCACATTTTCCCACATGTAATCCACATACGCGACCACATATTTACACATGTGGTCCACATATGTGTCCACAAATTCTCACATGTGGTCCACATGAAAGACCACATATTCACACATGTGGTCCACATATGGGACCATATATTTACACATGTGGACCACATATGTGACCACAAATTCCCACATGTGGTCCACATACGCGACCACTTATTCACACATGTGGTCCACATATGTGACCACACATTCTCACATGTGGTCCACATGAAAGACCACATATTCACACATGTGGTTCACATATATGACCACACGATGCCACATGTGGTCCACATATGTGACCACATGTTCACATATGTGGTCCACATATGCGAGCACATATACACACATGTGGTCCACACACGTGACCACATATTCACACATGTGGTCCACATATGTGACCACATGATCACCCATGTAATCTTCATATGTGACTACATATCACACATGTGGTCCACATATGTGACCACATTTTCCCACATGTGGTCCACATACGCGACCACATATTCACACATATGGTCCACATATGTGACCACAAATTCTCACGTGTGGTCCACATGAAAGACCACATATTCACACATGTGGTCCACATATGTGACCACATTTTCCCACATGTAATCCACATACGCGACCACATATTCACACATGTGGTCCACATATGTGTCCACAAATTCTCACATGTGGTCCACATGAAAGACCACATATTCACACATGTGGTCCACATATGGGACCATATATTTACACATGTGGTCCACATATGTGACCACAAATTCTCACATGTGGTCCACATATGTGACCACATTTTCCCACATGTGGTCCACATACGCGACCACGTATTCACACATGTGGTCCACATATGTGACCACACATTCTCACATGTGGTCCACATGAAAGACCACATATTCACACATGTGGTCCACATACGTGAGCACATATTGACACATGTGGTCCACATATGTGACCACATATTCACACATGTGGTCCACATATGTGACTACATATTCACACATGTGATCTATATATGTGACTACACATTCACATAAAAAATTTTTTACTACACGAATAAACTTCAATAAAAGTTTTATAATTTAAAAAAGTTTATTTTTTATGTAGGCTGTCTCCTATCTGAAGTGTAGTTAAATGGAAAAACTAGGAGGACCAGTGTGTGTGTCAGTGATGACCTGTTGCGTTGAGAGACAAGGTCCTTCATCCTTAGCCTCATTCGCAGGCTCCAAGTCAGCTATGGAGACAGCTATTTCTCTAAGCTGCTGAATTAGAAACGATGGTACGACGAAAGAAGGTTACCGACACATTGTTTCGGTAAATGAGCGATGTATAAATGCACTTTGTCACGAAAGGTATTTTAAATTTGTATTGAAACGAACTAAAAAGTCAAAAATTAAAAGGAGTTATAAAATGTAATTTATCACATGAATTCACAAAACAATCTATACCTATTTTTTATTTTAAGAATTAAAAAAATGATGTTAGTTTTGTCTTGCCTGACCTTGTCGCACTCATTATCTTATTAATGTGATTAATCTCCATATCTCCATATCTCCATATTATATATATATAATAAAAGGATAGAAAAGTCAATTCTGTACATGAAAGATATAAAAAAAATAAAAATTAGGTCGGTTAATATGTCGATTATAGAACCTAAAAAACCACTCAGCAGAATTCTTGTCTGTCTGTCTGTCTGTCTGTCTGTCGGTTTGTTTGTGCGTCAATCACGCAAAAACTACCTGACAGAAATTGATGAATTTTTGCATGGTGTTAGCCTAAGGCCTCTAGGTACATTTTTTTTCAGTTTCATTCCGAATTTCATGATAGTTTTCTTTAAAAAAAACAAAAACTGAAAAATATAAATCACCTAAAATACCGATAACTACTGTATGAAATTAAATTAATTTTGGCATGGTAATAGTTCAAAGCCTAATGCCACTTATAGGATAGTTTTTATCATGGAGTATAAAGAATTTTTTGTAGAAAAAATTACATAATTATATTTTTTAATAAAAAAAATCGACTTCTTCAATTTCAACCGGATTTCACAATCTGAACTTAACTAAACTTTCACCAAATTACCCCTTATATGTACCCTTTCTAATAAAAAAAGAATAATTAAAATCGGTTGAATTGATATTGACTTATACGTTCATTTGTCGAGCATATACCTAATGTAAATTTGAGATTTATATGATTTTCTCATAGATACCATTGTTGGATATAAACTAAATTAAAATAAGACTACACGGGAGGCATTAGCTTTCAAATAAAAAAAGAATCATTAAAATCGGTTCATACAATCAAAAGTTCTAAGGTAACAAGGCTAAAAAATACAGCCCAATTGATGACCCCTTTTAAGAAGTCGGTTAATAGTAATCTGACATAATTAAATTACGACTATTTCATTTAACCACATTTTAAAAGAAGAAAGTAAATTGAGGCCGTTCGTTGCACAGGGGCACAAAGTGTAACTGTTGTGGGTTCGATGACCACGCAAGGAAACGAAATATTTATTTAAATTTATATTTCCATTTCATCGCTCTGGTGTCGAGGTAAAGTGCGGCGTTGAGTTTCACTACTCAGCACGCAATGCCTACAGAATTCCGAGAAAAGTAGGGAACAGAGTGTTGTTGTTAACACTAGAGGTCCTATGCCTACCCTGCTGTGTGCGGGATACAGCGTGAAGCTAAAAAAAGAAGTATAATCAATATTTGTTCAGTCTACCATAATTATTATTTCAAACGTCAACGTTGGTGATATTAACAAACATAATAAAGTAGGTATATTTTACGGAATTAGCTCATATGGCGATGTGTAGAATAAAAAGTATATGTA
This sequence comes from Heliconius charithonia, assembly GCA_030704555.1. Classification (NCBI taxonomy): domain Eukaryota; kingdom Metazoa; phylum Arthropoda; class Insecta; order Lepidoptera; family Nymphalidae; genus Heliconius; species Heliconius charithonia. Next base: position 11,953,485 of record CM060827.1, on the reverse strand, counting down.
TTTGGAAAGTAAATTCTGATTGTGAGTTCATAGTTAAAAGTTTATATTGTGTTAAGATGGATCACGTGGTGATGTCAATACGTTTTAATGTCATCTTATGTTATCTGTTAAAATAGCGTGAAGCTGATTAAACTTAGTGTTATATTCAAAAGAAAAGAATTGTATGTAATACATAATATGTAATTTATTAATACGTTTCAAGTATGAAAAAAAGAAAAAATGCAATATAATTGCATTTGTGTTTCCTTCCTATATTTTGTATTTCTATTATTTAAATCGATATATCAGGAACGTAAATGTGGGAACAGAGTTGCATGCCATTTTAGTACAGAGTAACCTCTAAAAAATGTTTTTACTAAACTGAATAAAAAGAATGTGTGATTCCTCTATAGAATATATTATTCTATATTATACATAAAACAGGTTAAAACAGTGCATATGAAGGTCCTCCTGTAGTATAACTATTTTCAATTACTATCAACACTACATTGTCGATACTAATGTGGTATTACAATATGAATGAAATTTTTCCGCCATTATGATGACATAGACAATTTTTTTAATTTGGAAAAATAATATATTAACTATAAGAACGTTGGTAGTTTTTTAAAAGGAATTCTTATAGAATAAAAAATTGCCTAAACTATGCTTCTTCGCAAGTGGTTGTAATAACTATTGGTATCAATTTTCCAAAAAATCACTATAAATATTAAATATGCTCAATTATACAGAGTTTTTTTGTTAGAACCACTTCAAATGAAACCACAGTTTAACTACTCTATAAAAGCCTATTACATATTCAATTAAAAACCCGAAAATAAAAAAGTTATTTTTTCAAACAAAATAAATAATAAAATTATCGTTGTAAAATAAAATACAATTTGTCAAGAACGACGCTTGCACATAAAAACCTACCAAAGGGAAACCGCCGCATACGCCTCATTGCGAAATCGAGTCGTAGGTATTGGCGGCAAAATTTAAAGTTCTAAACATTTTAGTACTATTTTTGTAGTAGTATGTGTTTACATTATTGGTACCTATGCGTAACCGCGTCATACGAAATATAGATATGAATAAACATTGTGAAATAAGAAAAAAAAACCTATGTCTTCACTGTTGATGTATCTTAAAAACTATTTTACCCTATATGCCCAATTGTAACTGTAACGTGACGTTGTGGGTCTGATCCACACATGCAGGATTGAGTTATAATTTAATAATATTTTAATTTCGCACATCAGTCAAACATTATACCCAATATCTTTAGCGTGATAAAGCGTGGATCTGGTTTTAACTTTATGTGAACCGATTAAAATAAAGTCCAGTCCAGTTGAGGCCAGTCGTGGCGCAGCGGCACAAAGCGTGACTGTAAAACCGACTGGTTCTCTGAGTTCGATCCCCACACGAGGAGATGAAATATTTACTTAAATTTATATTTCCATTTCTTCGCTCTGGGGTCAAGGTTAAGCACGGCGTTGCGTTCTGCCACTCAACACGCAATGCGCCCAGAATTCGGTAGAAAGTGGGGAACGGAGTGTCTTAATACTAGGTTCCTCCCTCTGACTAGCATGAAGCTGCTTAAAATAAAACTAATGCTTAATATTTAAGGGCAGTTTGCCAGAATACAAACAAAAAAAGTATTTAAATCGGTTAAGCCGTTTCTGAGATTATCGTAAAGAAACGCACGTATAGTAAGTATCGATAAGTTGTGTTTTTATTTCAAACATTCAATTGAAGATTCTTATGGGAGGTACGAAAATGCGACCTAAAGTTTTAACAACTTTCTTATAAAAAATCTTCATTACATTGCAAACATACATTATAAGTATATCAAGACACGAACATAATTCAGTGTGTTAAGTAAATAGTTCTGTGGTTTAAGCGGGCGAAGCCGCGAGCGGGTCGCTAGTATAAACATAATAAATATATGTAATTTTTACTAAATATACATTTTCATAAGCACCTCTCCTATGTATATAGAAATCAAAGTCATGATATTACCAGAGACCACGAATATTAAACTATTAAGAGCCATACGTAAACGAGCAATAAATATTTTATTGTTTATGGAAAAGGATAAGGCAAACGAGCGTTCGCGGCATCTGATGGTAAGTGACTACCGCCGCCTATGACCCCGTGCAACATCAAAGGAGCTAGCTACAGGTGCGTTGCCGGCCGTTAAGGTGGAGATAGACGCGTTTTTTGATGGTACCCATGTCATATCGACTTGGAAACAATGCCACTGTACCTATATATGTATATAGTTTAAATTATTCAAACTCAAATAACATACGTCTTTAGGATACCGCCGTATCCTAAAGAACCATCAGATACTATTTTATACATTTTTTTTTCAATCAATCAATTAATCAGCTTCACGCTGTATCCCGCATACAGCAGGGTAGGCAGAGGGAACCTAGAATTAACGGCGCGCTTCGTCGTATCAAAGCCGCGATCGAGCCCAAATTCATATCGCCTCACAATAGCTTATTATATGTATATTATTCATAATACATTTTTAAGGTATTTGTACCCAAATGTAAAACTACGTTTATCACTAGGCTATATCTCATGAACTATATTAGTTACACAATTAAAATTTTCATAAATTATGTATTTCTGTTGCTGCTATAACAACAACTATTAATCAAATAAAATAAATAATTAAATAAAACATTTGACCCTTCGTGCATGAGTTTGACTCGCACTTGGCTTTTTTTTGTTTTTGTTGATATACTAACCTCATTTAAAATAATATACAAACGTTGCTATTTGTAATTGTTTAGAATGTTAAGTTCAGCTTAAAATGTTATAAAAGAAAAAAAAAAATAAAAACTACTTTCCCACAATCCGCTTTCAAGACATTTTTATAAAAAATATTTTTATTTGCCTAGTTTCCGTTTTAAGATATTGTACAACCTTATATAGAAGCTTTTCTAACAACGTCACATTTCTATTATATAGAATTTAATTGATCTTTAGAATTGTAGAGAAAATTAAAAACTATTAATATAGTCATATAAAATTGCTTGCTCTCTTAAATCTGATAATTGAGGGTAAAAGTTATAAAGAGATTTAATATATTTTATCGTTCGTTCGAAAGCTATGAAAATGTAAAGAGCAATTTTGAATTTTAATTATGAATCCTATTCAATTTTAAAAATGATTTATCAGAGAGGCGATTGCAAAGGAGGGTTTGTTAATTTTTATTTTATGTTGTATTATTATTAAGTTTTATAAGTTAGTTGCTTTTTTTGTATTTTTTTTAATATAGCTACTGATAAATTAGGTTGACACTACAAATTTTTGCATAATGTCACCTTTGCTGTTGATAATAGGTATATAAAATACTTGTATTGTTTCTGTTTGTCTCATTATATATATTTGTGTTATAAATTAGTATATTTTTCACCAATTTACTTCTAAGTAGGTTTAATAATTTATATAAAAAAATACTACTATCTCTATTAGAACATAGCGTTTCTTCCTTTCCTTTTCCATCACTTTTCATTGTGTATCAAATTCTGAGTTGAAAAATGCAGATATTTCACTCGAAGCAATAGATCCCATTACCATCCACTTCGGTCAAACGCTGTTTCATTGCGCTACGACGACCATAAAACAGTATGACTTTAATATAATACCTAGAAAATGAAATGAGGTGATGTTTTCACGTTTGACGTTGATTAATTAGAGGAGGTTAATTGCTTTATATCGTCAATGTGCGGTGTTTCATATTGCGGGTAATGTATTATCTATACGAAGAAATTTCTATTTTTTTTTTCGTTGCGTTATATTTTTTTTAACTTTGTGTAACTGGAACTAAATGTTTAGCTGTACTGCGAAAATGACTATATATATTACAAAAACTTTCTTCTGCTGTATTTAATTTTTCTATAACAATCTCATTATTTTAAACGTCTTTCGAGCTATTAAAATCAAATTAAATCAGTTTCACGCTGTACACAGCAGGGTAGGCAAAGGGTTTAGCCTCGACACCAGAGCGAAGAGATACTCGACACCATAGGAAATATAAATTTAAGTAAATATTTCATCTCCTCGAGTGGGGATCGAATCCACAACCAGTCGGTTTTACAGTCACACTTCGTGCCGGTGCGCCACGACTGGCCTCTGTCGAGCTATTATTGTTTAATAAGGTTAATGTATACTTAACTTTGATTTTATTTTCACACAATTTACTCATGGTTATATCCAGCAACTGACAAAGTGAGCAATTGTTGTTATAGACGCACAGGAATGCCTGCTTACGTCTACTCCATTTCCAGAACGTAAATATTTACGCTTTTAACAATTTTGTTTGTTTTATTCGCTTTAAATTATATTAGCTTCTCAAAAAGCAATTAGTATTACAAAATCTTAATAGCAATATGGAGGTTTACGAAAAGCTTTGTTTAAAATTAATAATTTTTAGAACGATATTTCATTATTTTGCTTTAATTTATTTAGTGTAAAGAATTTGTAGCTATTGTTATTAAAAAGCTAGGTAGAGGGAAACTGGGAACCTAGTGTTAAGCTCTCCATTCCCCATTAATATACTTTCGTTGTCCACTTTCTGCCGAATTGTTGAGGCATTGCATGTTATATGGCGGTACCCAACGCCGCGCTTTGCCTCGTTACCAGAGCGAGGAACTAAAATAATAATATTTCGTTCCCCCAAATGGGTATCGAACCCAAAAGGTTGTTTTTACACTTACACATTTGTATAATGTGAAGGCCTTAATGCTTCTCTTGTTATATTTATTATTTTTAATTTTAATTGGTTAAATTTAATTAAAATTACAGATACCAACTGGTAAAAAGCGAAAGCGAAAATACGAGTCTTGAAACTTTATAAAAATAATACGACTTTTATAAAAAATATTGTAACAGTGGTCATAACACAAAATATTTTGTAGGTGGTAATAGTTATTGAAAGTTACAGAGGCCGTCGTGGCCCAGGGACACAGACGTGTGACTGTAACGTGACGGTTGTGGGTTCGACTATCAATCGGGGGAAATCAAATATTGTTTTTTAATATTTAATTTGTTTCGTTTTGGCAACAGGTCAAAGCGTGGCTAAAATCAGCGGAAAGTGGGCAACGGCAATATCTTAACACTAGGTAGCCTCTATCTACCCTGCCATATACAGGAAACAACGTGAAACTGAAAAAAATGTATATAAAATCAACTTCATGGTGTATCCCGCACATAGCAGGGTAGGCATAGAGAACCTAGTGTTACCCACTCCGTTCCTCACTTTCCGCCGCGGATCTCTACGCCGCGCTTTGCCCCGATACCAGAACGAAGAAATCGAAATACATACATCTATCTTTGAATTAAAATAATATCTTTTGAATTTACTTTGGAAAACAAAATAAAGAATTCAAAATTAAAAATTGTGCAAAATTTACAATTTTAAATGAGTATTAAGAGAGAACTTGAGACATGATAAGAAGCTTTGTAATTTAAATACTTAAGCAAGTCGAGCTTTCATTGAACATTAAAAATACGAATGTGTATAGGCAGAGGCGTACACAGTATAAGCAGAGGGAATTTAGATCCCTACTTTTCGCCGAATTCTGGAGGCATCTGGTGTTAAGTGGCGGAACTCAACGCCGCGCTTAGCCTCGACACTAGAGCTAAGAAATAAATATATAAATTAAAACAAAAAAAACATTTCTTCGAGTGGGGATCGAACCCTTATCCAATTTTACAGTCACACTTTGTGCCCCAACGCCACTACGGGTCTCGTATATACATTGACATTAGAAATACATATTTAATCAAATATATATATATATATATATATATATATATTTATATAAATAAAGTGGGGAACGGAGTGTCTAAAAACACTAGGTTCCCTCTGCCTACCCTGCTGTGTGCGGAATACAGCGTGAAGCTGATATTTCTATAGTTTAAATATTACTGTTACCTACAACGTAACAAGTTGTTGCGTAGTGGGACGACGTCTGGCCGTGATCGTAACGGTTGTGGGTTCAATATCCACTACTCGAAATTAGTTATTTCCATTTTTTCGGTATGGTAACAAGATAAAGCGTGGCGTTAGGTTCCTTAGCTTGACACACAATATATCCAGTTTTGGGTAAAAAGTGGGAAGTGGAGTGTGTTGACTGGTCCTCTCTACGTTGCCATTCACAAATTAGTGCGTAGCTGCTTTTTTAAAGGAATAGCATTGTCTTTATCAAATAAATGATATATCATTGTATTATATCTTTTCTTATAAATAAATGTTATCTTTTATAAAGAAGATAATCCTGTAATAAAAAAAAAAAATATTAATTTGAATTAATAAAAAAAAATTAACTTAAAGTTTAAAATATTGAAAAATATCCATGTAGTTTTCTTATTAAAACACAAAACATTCTCTTATACATGTAAAAACAATGGCTCTTAGCATTTTACGAAAAATATTTCTCCATTTGTTATTTTATAAAGCAGCTTTTTATACAGCGTACAAAATAATTTCCAGGTTATATTATGAAATACTTTACCTTACCTTACTACTATTTTAAATGTTTTTAAAGGTACGAAAAATTAAGTATTATATTAATTTAACAGATACCAATTAAATATTAAGGTTTATGAATCATGCTGTCTTACAAATTAAAGAGTATTAATTACTATATACTTTTAATGTTTATTGAGGCCAGTTGTGGCGCAGTGGCAAAAAGTGTGACTGTAAAAGCGGCTGGTTCCGGGTTCGATTCTCATTCGAGGAGATAAAATATTTACTCAAATTTATATTTCCATCTTCGCTCTGGTGTCGAGGCAAAGCGCGGCGTTGAGTTCTGCCACTCAACACGCAATGCTTCCAGAATTCGGCTGAAAGTGGGGAACGGAGTGTCTTAACACTAGGTTCCCTATGCCTACCCTAGTGTGTACGGGATACAGCGTGATATATATATGTATACAGTCTCGAGCGGAAAGTGGAGAAGATACTCCGCCTTGACACTAAGTATTAAAGCGTGAAACTGATTAAAAGGTTAGGTTACATATTATTGAATATTCAAAATATTTTTTATTTAAATAGAATTTTACAAGCACCTTTGAAATGTTGAAGAAATAAAAAGCTACCACCGGCTCTAAAGTCGGTTCTGTAAAAATGTATCATTGTTTTTATGTTTTTTCGATTCTATTGGAATTACGATATAAAATTAAGATATTTAGTGGTTTCATATTTGTCAAAGGAAAATGGCATGTCATTCATTATTTTGTAAAATATTTAAGTAGAAAATATTGTATGAAAATTTCTTAAAAAAATTTCTTTGCTCTACACTGTACGGAAAAAGTAAATTTAAGATTCAATTAAAATATTCTTCTAATAATTTTAAATTAAAAATCTACATTGAGAGAAGATCAACAAAACACACTGATTGGAATAAACGAACGGAACAAACTTTATTATCTTCACGTTGGGGAAAGAGTAGGAATATTTTGTTGGCCCTGAGATGATTGAAGGCAAATAGACTGGCTCGCTCTCATTTTAGTCGCGTCAAGAAGCGTTTCAGTCGTTCAATAAATAAAATCTCGTTATCATTACGTTGTCGCTAAAAAAATGTTTTTTTGTTTTAGATCGAGTTTTACTGCTATTTATTTATTGCCTAATTATTGATAAAAATTGTCTAACTGTCTGCTCGGAGATTGTCACTTTAATTTTTGTAAACCTTAATTTACAATACTGCGTGAAAATTAATATTAACTGTCAATTTACGGCTTGTGCTAGGACAGGTGATGGTGATGATGAGGAGGTGGGTATTTATAGGGTATGTTAATTATAAAAAAATAGGTCGTTGGTTCAAATTGATTTTTTAATTCGCCGTGATTACTACTCAGGGCAGGGAAGGGCATTCCCTTGCGATCGCCAACTCTTCACTAGCGTCCATCAAAGCTCGTACATTTTCTTCAGGGGCGAGCTAATCTCGCCCTTCTCCGCTCGGTAACGCTGTAAAGACCATCCAAGATTGCAGCAATAAAAGGTTTAAGATATTTTATTCTCCAATTTCAGCCCCATTTTCGTGTCGAATATTCAATTTTGAACTCAAACTTCGAACTTAATTCTACGCTTTGTCTATCACACCTAAGAAATGAAAATAATTTTAATGTGTAATTTTAATGAAAAATGATTCCCCGAGTGGGAGTCGAACCCACAAACGTCATTATTACAGTCATCAGATACTCCTCGATAAATGGCTTTACTAATTCTATTTCATCAGCAGAATTTTGCACAAAACGGACGTTAAAATCTTCATGCATAATAAATTAATTATCACGGTTTCAATGGACTCATATTTCGAATTTAGTCAGAAAGGCAAAGAGAGTTATGTTAAGATACTTGGTTTTCACTTTCCACCCATTATAGAGACATTAAGTATTGGAAACCCAATAACGGGCTTTATTTTAAATGCCGGGTAGTATTACATCAGTAATGTCAACATAAACATTACCTTGAAGAGAGATCCAATAGGTATATATAGCTACATATAGGTTTTGGGTCGGACACTTCTTAACTGGACTACGATGGCATTAATGGTTTACTGTTTACGTCTATATTGAGGCCAGTCGTGCCGCAGTAGCACGAAGTGAGACTGTAAAACCGACTGGTTGTGGGTTCGATCCCCACTCGAGGAGATGAAATATTTACTTAAATTTATATTTCCATTTTTTCGCTCTGGCGTCGAGGCTAAGCGCGGCGTTGAGTTCTGCCACTCAACACTCAATGCCTCCAGAATTCGGCAGAAAGTGGGGAACGGAGTGTCTTAACACTAGGTTCCCTCTGCCTACCCTGCTGTGTGTGTATCCCACACTATTAATAAACAACATTATTAGTTAACCTATATAAGTGAAATAAACACTATATTCTGTACAAGGAAGAATAAGTTTTGTGTACCATTTACGGTTTGAAACCACGTTGTGCTCATTCCACGTTGTGACATGTTGTTGAGTGGCGCCTCGTCACCAGAGCGAAGAAATGGAAATATAAATTTCAGTAAATATTTCCTCGAGTGGGGATCGAATCTACAACCAGTCGGTTTTACACTCACACTTCGTGCCGCTGCGCCACGACTGGCCTCCTAAGCTATTATAATAAACATAATATGTATTATGCACATATCTAATTAAAACTTGCTGTACATAAAGTTCTGTTCGCCGTAACGAATTCTGTGTTTCAACAAATGCTGCTAAAATTTCGAAAACGGATCAACTTTTAACAAGGATTTCTTTAGGCTTCGGAACAAAATAAATAAGAAGTTCAGCTGAGTTGGGTTTGCATTCCATTTAGAGGGCACTCCATATAAGAGGCCCTTTGGTGCTTAAAACGAGTCAAGTCGCTAAATCAATACTGAATGAAAATTTTCTTATGCAATATATGTATAATGTAAAAGTTAGAAAAAAAGTGAGGCCGCCGTGGCGCAGTGGTAGAAGCGTGTGGCTCTAAACGTGTTGGTTGTGGGTTCGACTCTCACTCCGTAGTGAATGAATTATTATTTAATAATATTTTAGGTGACAGGGCAAAGCGTGGCATTGAGTTCCGCCAATCAACGCGCAATGCCCTAAAAATTCGGAGAGATGTAAATCTTTTTTTTTGGCCATCAACGCACAGACAGACTGTTTCTCTGACCAATTTAAATGCAGTTTTCACTATTGACTTTTGGCAAAGTGCGCTAACCTAACTAACATTTAGTGTTTGTTAAAATATTTATTTAACTTGCCGCGTTAGTGTGTTAGTGCATATGAAATCTTGCAAGCTCAATTTCACTCATTTCCCAGAGTCCGATTCAGCTGAAATTTGGATTACGACTTCAGTTTTCACGATAATAATATATTAATATTACATATAACCAGCGACCCGCAAAATTGCACAATATATAACATTAATATTATAATATATAACGTTCATATATAATATCAGCTTCACGATGTATCCCGCCCACAGGATGGTAGGCAGAGGGAACCTAGTGTTAAGACACTCCGTCCCCAACTTTCTGCCGAATTCTGGAGACATTGCATGTTAGGTGGCAGAACTTAACGCCGCGACACCAGAGCCAAGAAATGGAAATATAAATTTAAGTAAATATTTCATCCCCTCGAGTGGGGATCGAACCCACAAACAGTCGGTTTTACAGTCACACTGTGTGTCCCTGCGCCCCGACTATGGCCTTATACCTCATATACTATGAAAGTAGCTAATGTAAACGAGTCGAACCGTTTTAAACCACTTCAGTTAATAATCAGATTTTTTTAAAACGCCATAGCTGATGAGCTAAGTCTGTTCGCCAATTCATCAATATGAGGTCCTCAAGTCAAGTCGATTGGAGTCAATATTGATAACGAGAAATTCCATAGAACCGGCTTCACCATCCCTGGAGTATATCGGCTATAACAATTTTCGTGTTTGAAAATAATATATAATTTAATTAAATAAATTAATAACACAGGAGATTTCTCTCTGAATCTGAATCTAAAAACGGGGTCAGAAAATTGAGTGCACCTCAAAGAGGAGAGAAAACAATGAATGGTGTAGATTGAGTTTAGCATCTGTAGTAGAGCGATCTTTAGTAAAACTTAATACGGTTCATCATGCACAAGGCTATGTAAATTAAAATGCGAAACGATTTTGATAAAAAAAAATGCTACCAACGGTGATATACATGATAGGTATGATTTGTCTAAATTTCGTCGGGTCAAGAAACGCCATACTCTACACAAGGAAAAAATAAAAATTTCAAGTTTATATACATTATGTTCTTCTTATAAGTTCTATTGACATAATGTAATAAAAAAGTACATTCATCTATCTCCTTTAATTACTACGTCTTTTAGTAAAAGTAAAGCTTAAAACCTCCTAAGCAAAGAAAATTAGTTTCTACATTAGCATGGAATTGACTTCGTGTGAATATTTCAATATATCTGAGGCAGAGATTTGCACGTTTGAACTGAAGATTTATCTTCACCTTCAGGGATTAGTATTTCAAACGTTCCACAGTACGAAGTAAAATGTTATTATGCCTCTGGGAGGAATATTTCTCTTTGATTATGTAATTAAAGTGTATTTTTGCTACTTTCGCGTTTTGGATATAAATTGTACTTAAAAGCGGTATAAAATTTTATAAGCGTTGGTATTGTGGATATTATAGTTTGTAATTTTTATGTATATGAATAGTAAGAGACTTGTTTAATAATTTAATAACATCAGACGAGACATTCCGCCAATTTTAAGCTTAAAATATTTGAATGTAGATATCTATCTATAGATAGATAAAACTCTTTATTGCATACATAGAGGAAATATAACATTTTTCAAGAGAAATAGGAATACCAATATAAAATAACAGAAAATAAATTTAAAAAATTTCGCATAAAGGTAGTATGCAAAGGCAACTTTATCAGTGTAATTTTTTTTAGTTTTTCTTCACTATCTAAAAATTATTATAAAAGTATATCATTAATTTATTATATTATTATTTATTTTCTTATTAACTATTGCGTTTTTTACATAATTAGGAACGTACTTGAGATTCAAAAAGTTTATTGCAGTGTCTACTAACAAAAAAAAATGGAAGAATTATCAAGATTTATATGTATGTATGTGTGTATGTGTATAAGGAAATACTTGTTCAAATACTAAAACCAAAATTTGCATACGAAATTTTCAATTTATATGTTGATAGAGAACTAATGAGATTTTAATATTGAACTATTTTACCTATTTATTTCTAATAAATTATAAAATTCATAGCATTTGAAATCGTTGGTATGTTCGGTTAACCCCTTCTCGACCGTTGTGCCAGTTAGGGGACATTTAAAGATTTATAATATGTTACAAAAGTTTTGCACGAACTTTACAATTTTATAAATATTTGTTTACCATACCTACGTATGGTCATAAAATAAAAAATATAACAATTATCCCACATTTAATACTATTTATGTACCGACTATTATGCTCAAAAAATCAGATGTGGAGTGATCACAAGTTTTTTTAAAACAGCGGGGTAGGCAGAGGGAACCTAGTGTTAAGACACTTCGTTTCCCACTTTCCGCCGCATTCTGCAGTGGCGGAACTCGACGCCGCGCTTTGTCTTGATACCAGAGCGAAGCAATGAAAATATCAATGTAAATAAATATTTCACTTCCTCGAGTGGGGATCAAACCTACAACCAGTCGAATTTACAGTCACACTTTGTGCCTCTGCACCACGACCGGCCTCAAGTCTTTTTATATATTTAAATTTTGACATAATAAATTAATAGTATGCAAAACTCAGTTAATAGCTAATCATATAACACGCAATAACAATTTCATTTGTAAAGTTTTTCTTAATTTTAAAACCCGCTAAATATGCATGTGCCACTTTTGGTACATAACCAAAAATGGAGTAAAATTATTCAAATTTCATAACTTAAGTTGAATGAAAATCTAAATTTTCGTGAAAGTTATAATATCTAATGAGAAAGAAAACATAGTTAGGACTGCTAAGGATCTGAATTTATTGTTATTCTCTTAGAGTCATCACAGGTAAAAAAGTGAGATAAGTAATTTATAAATTACTTTTCTAGATATCTTTTAATATCTTTTTATATTGTAAATACTCTTGCACTGTACCTTTAAGAGGATCAATACTTTAAACCCACTCTTTCATACTAGCCATGATTTCATATAAGTTACAATGACGAATCAAATATCATAATCTATTGTAATTTAGGAAGTATGTTTCCTTAACTAATCAAAAATTTATAAATTTCTCTCTCTCTGCTTCAAAAATATTTTAATTTGAGAAGTTAAAATTTGTAAAACCTTTATTATTCGTGTCCTTAAGTTATGTCATAAGTTTGTCAGCTAGCAAAAATACATAGACGTGCTTATTAAAATGTATATTTAGTAAGAATGTATGTTTATATAAATAATAGTGTAAATATTCCAATCATCCAAATTTAGAAATGAGGTAAAAATTTGAAAAAAAAGTTGTTAATCTATTTATATTCACATTGAAGATGCTCGCAACAACAAGGAATATCGTCGTTATTGCGGCACGTACGAGCGCCATATGTTACAACTGATGCAGAAGTTATGCAGAAAATATCAAATTGAAAATTCATTTCTACGATTTAGCATATTTTACGTAAAAACATCAAAAAATTTAAAAAATAAATAATATTATAGCATTACTATTTTTTTTTATCTCACTTTAGAAACATTTCGCCAAGGTGAATAATGTATATATTTTCTTTGTTCATTATAGAACATCTTACAGTAAACTGTAAGCTTTGATTTAATTGCGTTACTTAAAATAACAGTAAATAATAATATATATTTTTTTCAATTTCCTTTGTTCTGTCCGAACTTTTACGTGTTGCCGTATAATTTTGTAATTGGCTAAGTTACTCAAAGGTCGGTCCTTTAGTGAAGGATCCAGTGAGTTTATTAATAAATTATAATTCAATAATATATGGATACCAGATAGAAGTTTTGATAAATTACGTATTTCAAACTGAGATATTAATATCAATAGACCGCTCTAACCCTTTGTCTCTGCATTAAATGGTGATATTGATTTATATGGCTAAGCATCAAACTTCCAAATGAATAAACCAATAACCAAACGTTTTTTTTTGATTCGTCATTGTAACTACATAGTAGAAATCATGGCTGATAGTATGAAAGAGTGGGTTTAAACTTTTGATCCTCTTAAACCAAACCAAATCTTAAAATTTAAAACGTGTGGCAATAATGATGTCGTGTATATAATCACAAATCGTGCAGAAACATAATATTTTAATTTACAATATTTTACTTGCCGATCGTTGCACACAACGCTTGGCACAAGCGTGTGACTGTTAATGGTTGCGGGTTCGATTCCCACTCGAGGAAATGGCATAGTGCGTTGTTGAGTCCGCCACTTAGCGCGCGATAACTCCAGGATTCGGCGGAAAATGGGAAAGGAGTGTCTTAACACTAGGATACTTGTGACTACTTTGCTGAGTGCGAGAAGCGACAAAATATTTTACTTGTATTACAAGGTAGTAAGAGGTGTTAAGTCAGTGGAGGTAAGCATTAAAAATACGCATTTAAAAGATTAGTTTTATTTATTTTTTTAAATATACTTTTGCGAAATAAAAAAAGCAAAATTATGATATAATTGGTACGGAATCCTCGATAAGTGAGTCCACCTCGAACTGAATCTTTTTTTTATATGGAGTATATATCTAAAATCTATATTTTTAAGTGGACGTTTGTCATTTATTCCTATCTAATCATATACCATACATTTTATCTCCAACACAAAGAGAGTAATTACGACTATTTGAGTTTATCGCCAATGCAATTATGAAACAGTTTGAAGTATTTGGGTTTGAATAATATGAAGTTGTTATTCATTGTACTTAATTGCAATAGTACACAAAAAATGCCTTAAATATAAATAAATGGCTAAATTATTTTGGAAATATTTTCTTGAACGGTGGCTAAAACCACTTTCGATTAAGTTACTTTACAAATAAAAATAACTAAATCAAAATCGACATGTTTACACACATACACATTTCCACCCACAGTTACTTCAAACTTATAACACCTCTCGGTCGGGCTTAAAAAAAGTTTAGAAACAAAAAACATTATAATATACTCGTATTACCATATAATATATTGTAGGAATCGGCTTTAAATTAGTTTTCTATTTTGATACATAAATTAACAACAGATGAACCTGTTAAATTATGATTTTAATCATACAAAAAACTACTACTGCAGATTTATGCACTGGGATCTGGTTTATTAGAATTTTGTAAAAATTTTGGGGAGATTTACACATAATCAAATTATATTTTTCTAGAAAGGAGTAGAATAATCTATTAGTGGAATTCTCGACTGTGACATTTGTTTTCGTAAAAATATTCTTATATTTATAGTTTTTTATTATTTATATTTCGTACATAATACGACAATATTAAATGTTATATATATTTAATATTAATTTTTTAGACCTGCAGGGAACTTGTTAAATTTTAATTTATTTTGAAATATGGTTCAATCCTATCTGGAGCCACGGTCGATCCAATTAGTTACTGTCAACTGACAAATGGGACAGCGCGATTTAGATATGGTAAACAAATGGAATAAATTGTGGATATTTAAAACTTACTATGTCTATCATAGTATTTTATTTCGTTCTTACAATACATGACACCATTTCTTTTTATTATAAAGTAATTAATGTCAGCTAGTATTGGTGATGAAGAGTTATTTAAAAAAAATCTTATCCTATATATGTTTATTTTGTGAACTCCAATGAAATTCTGTAGTATATTTACATACACACATATACATCTTATAAAATTCGTACTTACCTGGGGCTTTATGATCCAGCCATGCTTTCTTCTTTTGTTCTACAGCTTCTTACACTTTATCATACCACCATTCGTCTCGCTTTTTAGTAAAGCCTCTTTTCTCTTTACCACATATCCCTGTCGCTGCTTCCCTCATACAGTCCTCAAGATTCTGCTAACATAATTCTCTTTATCGTCGTCGTCGTTTATTCACTTCCTGTTTGTATACAATCCTGAAATTGGTATCATGTATCCCGTATTTGACTGGTTTTTATTATATTGTGAGGAAAGCTTGTTATTTTTAACAAGCTTAAGAAATAAAACTTTTTCGGTACTTTCTTATTCAATTGAGCTTAACCCATTCGTGACCGCTGTACCAACTTGGGAACGATTAGTTAAAGATTTTTTACAACAGTTTTCAAATCACGTTTATTGGTTTATTAATTTATATTAATTTTCCATCATGTATGGTCATTATTTCAATTTGGCAAATTTCCTGTAATGTCCTGAAAGTTATCATGACGTGTTTATTATTTAGCTGCTTAGGTGCTTGTAATTTATTAAGATTCTAGTTCTACTGGCAAAGAGTTAAAACCGTGTTATCTGTCTGGCAATGGATCTTTTCTAATATTATGTGATTTTTTAATATTTACCTTTTGTAAATATTAAAAAATAAGAAAGAAAGTTTAAATTTTTATGCACCTTATTTATGTAATAACCGCCAAAATAACCACTATCCATATTTCATATTCGAAGCGAGGCTAAACTCAGCGCCGCACTTTGTGAGCCGGAACAAATAAATAAATCAAATCATCCATCTCAATCATCAAATTATTCGAAAGGGTTACAATTTGTAATAATGTAACTAGAACAAATTAAATGAGCGATCGATTCGCGGAAAATGGTTGAGTAAATAATATTCTTTATTTAATCAAGGTTAAATATAACGTGAAGAACCATTATGTTTTAATTAACTGAAAACACGGAGTGCCCAAAAAATTTTTTATTACATTTTACAAAGAAAAACACTAAGGGTAGAATGTGAAATACTTACAAAATAATTATATAATTTACAATTGAAAATACAGTACTCAAAAGTAAAATACGAACTTTGTCAAGTATTCAACACGAGATATCTTCAAAAACGGAAGCGTCTTGATAGAAACGAAAAGTCTTAATACTAGGTTTCCAGGTTACATCTGCTTATCCTGCTTAATGTGGGATACAGCGTGAAGCTGAAACAAAATAAAGTAAAGAATATACGTTTATATATTTTTATAATTTTTATAAATATTTTTTCGTTACCAATGTTGTTTGAATTGTAGTTGAAGAAGACTTCGTTTTTTTGTAAGAATATTTTCTGTAGAATATAAAAAATATATATATATATTATATGTTAGTATATGTACACTTATATGGGCAAAACCTTATTCAAGTAACTTTACAGCTTAAGCGAATGCCCTAAAAATCACCCTCTTAGCGATATTAGAAAAGTTTGATACGCTATTGAACACTGAAACAGACTTTGTAAATACGATATATGCCTAAAAAAGGATACATTATGATATAGCGTTTGTACTCGTATAGCTAAAACTAAGAACGATAGGTGGCTAGATAGAGAAGGGCCGTTCAAGTATTACATAAGCACTGTAGGGGGCCGTGGGGGTCTTGGGTTTGATTATTTTTGACGTGTTCAATTAAATATTTTTAAAAGTATTGCTTATTTTTAAATACCAGGGAAGAGAGCCCCAGAGGGAAGATAGGGGTTTGGTTTGGTTCTTTGATTATGGCGTTCCGAGCGTGCCAGTAGAGCACATATCACTTCGCCAATATGACGTTGTGTGGAGAAAACACAAGATAGGGGTTAGGTATAACGCTGTATTATAAGTTTTTTTATGTCACACATTTGTATAAACCAATAATGAAAAAGTACGTGTGGGAGCTATGATGATGAAGGATGATCACGTATTAAGTGTAAGATGATCCATGTACCATACTCTTGGCTCACGGAAAAAGCTTTATATATAAGCTTTTAAGTAAGATAATGCAATCTAAAGAGAGTACGAGCGTTTTTGCACCATTTTAACTGCATTTTGGTTGTGATTTGAAGCGTAAGTCAATAATGACCTGATAAATTTTCTATAATCGAAAATTTCAATATCATGTAAACTACACGCAATCTCCCATAAGGGGATCATCTCTTGTCACCACCACCACGTTGGGAAATGGCTTACATCTATTATATAAAGATATATTTATTAGGGGAAACTTAATTTATTAGGTGTAATTTTTTTATGACATTAAAGACCCGCCTTGCCATTTCGGCTGGTTTAGGCGTCAACAGCATCTGTCGTGTCGTGTCGCCCTTTTCTACCTTCATCAATGGCTAGGAGCCGCCTGGTTTATTTTACGTGACTTTGGTACAAATAATATGAAATATATCAATACATCCCTAATACTTTTAATTCGCTAAATAATAATTATTATTTTTAAATTTTGTTTTTTAAGTATACTTATATAAGTATGTATATATTACAGAGAGCAAAACGTGCATAACATGAAATCGAATTTAATTATTTATTGTCAAAGAAGTGGCAAACGAACCTACTACTATCACGCTTTTACACGCTGTCAAATATATAAGTAACTTAATTAAGTGTCATACCATAACGTATTTAATTAAGTCTTTTGCACTTTAATAAAAAGCCATGGTCACTTTTATGACACATTTGACCAGATCCCCCACTACCGTGAGTGGCTATTAAATACAATTACGGCCTACGTTTAACCCCTAAAGACCAGAACTAATAGACTACATAATAAATTTTATTTTCTGTACATACTATGAAAATATTGTCTTTAAACACCCACAGCGCTTTAGGTAGTCATATAGTTTAATAATAAACTACCCTGTTCTTTACAATTATTTTTGTGTTTTGCGTATACGTAAATACGTGAGTCCAGTCCTGGCGCAGAGCTGCAAAATGGGATTGTAAGATCAACTGGTTGTGGGTTCGATCCTCCATTGAAGAAATGAAATATTACATTTATATTTTTATTTCTACGCTCTGATTTCGAGTCAAAGCGCGACGTTTTCGGCGGAAAGTGGGGAGTGCCTTAACACTAGGTACCCTCTGCCTACCCGGTTGTGTGCTAAATACAGCGTGAAGCATTTTTTTCCATTGTCTATAATAAAAACAATAAAAAGTACTATATTATATTAGGTACTAAAGTAGTATATAAATATATTTTTTCAGTTTCATGTTGGTAGGCAAAGGAAATCTAGTGTTAAGACAATCCGTCCCCCATTTTCTGCCTAATTTTCAAGGCATTGCGTTTTGAGTTTTATCTTGTTACTAGACTGAAGAAATACAAATATATATAAACAATAATTCATTGTCCTAAGCGTTTGTGTGGGAATCGAACCCACAACCGCCGCGTTTACAGTCAAACGCTTGTGCCACTGCGCCAGCGCTTTCCTTATTATCAATTATAAAAACTTTTATATTAATTATATAAAAGCATACTTGTAAATAAATATCTTTTGTGAAATATTAAAAAAGTTTTTGTAAAATCCGACATACTTCAACATCAGATAACGACAAAGAAAACAATATTTATTTTTGCTTTAACAAACAAGACCAATTAAAATCTCCAGTAATAGCTGTAATATTGAGAAACTTTTTGATACGTTTTTTGATACATTTAAATCAACATTTAGTTCTTTGTTCTGTACAAACGAAAAATATAATAAGAACACAACTTTCGCTATTCATCTGTGAAATGAAAATAATAAATAAATAAGTTTTTATACATATTTCGTTACAAAGACCACAGATGAGAAAGCATTAAAAATTAATCATTAAAAATTTACTAATTGATTTCATCAGTCCTGGTGCGAAGGGGCAGCTTTTGATTTTAAACGTGATGTTTGTAGGTTCGATCCCAACTTATGACAATGAATTTAGTGTTTTGACTAGATTAAAAATTGAAATTGAAATGGCCCAGTATGAGGTGACCATAAAAAAAGTTACGGTGACCTACTAGTTTTTAATTTTTTTTAGTGTTATTCTACACTTAGGAAAGAAAAATTGTTATTTTGAACACGTATAAAAAATTTAAAGAAACGGGACTCTAACTCGCGTCTCCTGGAGACCGACCGGGGGCGTTCGCCATACGTTCTCATCAAACTAAGTTGCAATTTTTATACGCTTGTTACAACGTATTTATGTTTTTAGCATCTCTGTAGGGGGATTTTTATAAATTTTCGCTACCCAAAGATAAACTAACACGTATATTTACGTGCTTCCTTCTTAAGACAGTTAGGTAATATGTAAATGTTTATATATACCTATATGTATATTATAATATTTTTATTTAACGCAATTCATATGTTGTTTGTTGTATCGTTATCCATTTTTACTATTAAAAAATACAAAAACATGTTACGGTGCGGCGACATGCAAAAAATTTAAATTTATACTGAATGAAAAAATTTCGAACACAGCTGTTATCCTCTTGAGCAATGATAGTCGTGGTGAGTTAGGCAAAACATTTTTGTTGGTTATTAAAATTTTGTATAACCATTTTTTTTCTTTTAGCATTTCAAATTTTTTTTTTTCTTATCATTTCAATTTTTCTTAGGGAATCGAACAATATTTTTAAATATAACTCTATTATATCATTCTTTAACGCGAAGGTTGTGGGTTGGATTCCCGTTCAGGGAAATGAAATATTTCATATTTTCATTTTCTCGCTTTGGTAAAGTTTCGCTGCTCAATACGAATTGCTCCGAAAATTAGGCGGAAAGTGGTGATTGGAACCTTTTACCATGAAGTTCGTGCTACTTATAATAATAAGTTTTATATATGTGTTTTTAACTAGGTTTAAATTTTATAACCTATCGTATAGTTTATATCAATATTGGTCTGGTAAGAACAAACATGTCTATCAGTTTCAGCTGTAGTGTGCCAAATAATTTAACATATTATAAAAAGTATACATGTACATAGGCTCGAAAAACATTTCCCTTCTGTGTGTCCAGAACACAATAGGGTAAAACAGAAGGTTCTCCCAGTTCAATCCAGATTAACGCGACGCAATAATGTATGGTATATATGATAATAATATACAATCAGCTTCACGCTGTATTCCGCATACAGCAGGGTAGGCAGAGGGTACCTAGTGTTAAGACACTCCGTTCCACACTTTCTGCCGAATTCTGGAGGCATTGCCTGTTAAGTGGCAGAACTCAATGACGCGTTTTGCCTCGACACCAGAGCGAAGAAATGGAAAAATAAACTTAAGTAAATATTTCATCTCCTCGAGTGGGAATCGAACCCATAACCAGCCGGTTTTGCAGTCACACTGCCCTCAGTAATAATATATGGTAGTTCAAAACGCATTAATATATGGTACAAAATGTGCAAAAAAAAACATTTCACCAAAATTATTTAACGTGTTAGTGCTTTACTCGTAGAATACAATTTGTCTGTCAGTTAAATCGATATAGTAAATCGATCGAAAGTTTCATAACAATCGATTGCCTACATGCGGGTGCCCCTGATGTATGTACATACTTTATAACACATTACCAGTTCCACCAAGGTTAGACGATGCGCAGGGGTCAAATCGTGTGACTGAAAACGAGTTCGATTCCCACACAAATAAATAAAATATTTAATATCTTCATATCGTCGCTCTGGTGTCGAGGTAAAGCGCGGCGTTGAATTTCGTCACTCAATGTCTCTAGAATTCGACGGGGAATGGCAAAACGAAATGTCTTAGCACTAAATTCACTCTGCCTACCCTGCTGTGTACGGGATACAGCGTGATAGCTTCACGCATTCATAAAACGTTCATTGTTTGTTTAGTAAAAAGCTAGGTAATCCTCTATCTGAACAAAATTTATTACCCTTAGGTTAAATTTTTTGAGCCAAACAATAACTTCGCTGATATTAACAGCTTTTTAAGATCACTTATGACCTCGAAATGCAAAATTTCTTTAATATTTTAATAACTAGCACTTTTTTAAGATAACGTATTTTTTTTATTTTTTTCTTCTGACTCTGGATTTTGCCACCACCATTGCTTAATATCTTTAAATAAAAAATAAACAAGGAAATAATGTAACGAGATTACCTACTTAGTCTGTTTGCCAGAAATATTATAAGATAATAAAAAATATATGACTGGCACCTACACATCTAGCAGCATAAGTGAAAAAAACTGTATGGAATATTTAATTTTGTTCGCTGGCATGTTCGCTGTATAATTTACCATAAACAACGTACAACATGAAAAACAAAAAATAAATTTTAAAATTCTTTGTATTTTTCTGGTAAAAATATTTTGTATGTTATCATTGCTTTTTGTTTATTAAATATTAGAAGTATTTTTAAATACACGTGAAACGTGACCGCGATCGCGATCTTAATATTAAATTTAAAGTCATTTCGTTTTAATTTATTTCTTGAGGCAGTTCGTTGAGTCGCGGAACTCTACGCCGCGCTTTGCCTGTTTTATTTATTTTTTCCCTCGCGTGGGAATCGAAGCCACAAACGCCATGGTTACAGTCACATCCTTGTGAGTATTTTTATGAAAAGTAGTATCTGAAGCAAGAACAAATATAACTCTGTTAAACAGTAAGTTAAAATCAATTAGTAAATAAATAGGCATCAAAATTTAACTGCTTATATGTCAAGGTGTCGAGTACAGTATATCGCACGCTATATATAATATTGTTTTAAAAATATTTTGATTTAAAATAATAAACGACATTATTTGATAGGTGAACTATATAATAAAAATCATGTAAATAATTTACGTTACTCTATTCATATTTTTTGAGGCCAGTCGTGGCGCAGCGGCACAAAGTGTGACTGTAAACCGACTGGTTGTGGGTTCGATCCCCACTCGAGGAGATGAAATATTTACTTAAATTTATATTTCCATTTTTTTCGCTCTGGTGTCGAGGCTAAGTGCGGCGTTGAGTTCTGCCACTCAACACGCAATGCCTCCAGAATTCGGCAGAAAGTGGGGAACGGAGTGTCTAAAAACACTAGGTTCCCTCTGCCCCTGCTGTGTGCGGGATACAGCGTGAAGCTGATTTTTTTTTATTCATATTTTTAAATTACCTATCGTAGTTTTTAGGGGTTTCTTTTTTCTATTGTACACATTTGTGATCAAATAACAATTTGTTATTTTAGTTTCCCTAAATCTTCTTTAGACTACTAGGTAATAATATATTCTAGGCAATAGCATGTAAGTGTTTACATTATGTTTAGAAACATAAGTTTAGAAATAACGACGATAAAAAATAAATAAAAAAAATAAATCATCTTCACACTGTATGCCGCACACAGCAGGGTAGGCAGAGGGAACCTAGTGTTAAGACACTCCGTTCCCCACTTTCTGCCGAATTCTGGAGGTATTGCGTATTGAGTGGCAGAACTCAACGCCGCGCTTAGCCTCGACACCAGAGCGAAGAAACGACGATATATACCTATATATTAAGTACTTGTTGTTGTTGTTGTGTTTTATTTTATTTTTGTACATTTTTCCACATTTTTCGATTCAATAAAAAAAATAATGGGTCAAGTTAAACTAATTGTTCTGATTAATTGGATGTGGCGTGGATCTTGTGAATTCCGATTCTTGAAATAGAAAGCGCGGCTCGCATTCAGGGTTCTTAACATCTATCGATGATTGATTGTGATTGAAGATTGGCTCATTTTAAAAATATTCGGCAGTATTTTTAAAATGAGCCAGTTATGATTTATAAATCCTACAAAGTGCTTAAGAAATTGTTGACGGCGTTTGCTATAAATTTTATATTTATAGTAAGCTCTGTTTTGCTCATAGATGAATCACAAAGCGTAAATTATGAAAAATATAAATATAAAATGTAATAAATATTTCGTTATCCACTAAAGTTGCGTTAACAGATTTATTATGTCTACAATTCACTTGCCGCTGATATTTTTTTATTTATAATACACTAAAATGTATAAAAAATAAAATGTTTTAAGTAGCTAAACAAATATTTTAAAATTTTACTATTAACGGTGATTTAAATCATTTAAGATTTATTGTTTTCGGTATTTAAATATTTAAAAAAACATATATATCAATATTTCTATTTTCACATTACAAAAAAAAAAAAAGATTCGAACGTTCATTTGTATTTAATTATAAATATACCAACATTACTTTATTTTCATTTTTTATTTGAAATAGTATATAATAAATATTATATTATAACATGTTGAAATTGAACGTTGGCTACCTGGACTATGAACATGAGGAGCGGCAAGATCTGGAGACCAAGTTCAGCAGTACGGACTTCGTCGCCGATAGAGTCGCACGTTCCCGCGCGTATTTCGCCGCGTTCACCCAAAACGAGAATATAAGTGATGCCATCCTTTTCCAAGACATACACCGTTCATCCCTAAACTTTGACATAAAAATTAATCATGCTGGAACAATTGGTAAGTCCTATATATACATATATAATATTAGCCTCTTAAAAGATATATTTTATTAGCATTTGTATTATATACAGAAAATATCATTTTATAATACTTTTGACTGATAAAAATGGTTTCTTGAGCACTTAGAGGATTAAATACGATATCCTTGATATTATTTAAACGTATTTATAATACTATGCTGAAATAATGAGGTTTCATGTGCGCTACAAATGTATACGAAACTGATACCGCCTGTGGTTATATTTTGACGAATTTTGTCCGCAAAACAGTATATTTCCAATAAATTGTTTAATATTACACAAAATATTTTTTAATTGTTATAATAAAACATAAATTTAAAATATATATAAATCAGTTTCTCACTGTATGTCGCACACAGCAGGGTATATATTTTATTTTCATATGTTGTTACACTAAGCATTTACCAACATCTACACAAACACATGCACCTTACCTTACATTTGTATATATACTACCGAAGACAGGTAACGTAACGACTTTTAATGGTTCCAAGCATTCACTGAAACCGATTACAACATAAAAGCCCCCTTTTGTCGGTGCACCTTTATTATGAAATCTAAAATTAACATTTTTTTAAAATTAAATTAATAATTTTTTTTATATTTAAAATAATAATCTTTTGTTTGTGTAACCACCTCCAGAACGTTTTTATATCCATATATATATTGAGGCCGGTCGTGGCGCAGGGCCACAAAGAGTGACTGCAAAATCGGTTGTGGAACTGCACTCGAAGAGATGAAATATTTATTTACATTTATATTTTCATTTCTTCGCTCTGGTGTTGAGGCAAAGCGCGACGTTGAGTTCCACCACCCAACCCGCGATGCCTCCAGAACTTGGCAGAAAGTGGAGAACGGAGTATCTTAACAATAGGTTCTCTCTGCCTACCTCTGCTGTGTACGGGATACCATGTAAAGTTGAAGAAAATAATAATGTATATATACATTTTTAATGAACTCTATATAAATTCTATATAATTTTTATCCACCCTATTTCTCGATCTCATTTCAATTTACCTATCCTTATTGTTTTATGTTTAAGGCAAAATTGCTACTCTCTAATCTACATTTAGTTACGTTATTTTCTTTGTATTTCTTACATGAAAGACATACGTTTCCAATTTTTTATTTTTTTGATTGATGATTAATAATTGAAGGGCAAATAATCCAGTTTGCTCTTTATTATTATTGACATATTATATAATAATATTTAAAAAATTATATAAAAAAATTAAAAATATATATTTTAGCTTCACGTGCTTCCAGCACACTTCAGGGTAGGCAGAGGAAACCTAGTGTTAAAACACTTCGTTCCCTACTTGCTGCCGAATTCTGGAGGCATTGCGTGTTGTGTGGCAGAACTCAACGCCGCGCTTAGCCCCGATACCAGAGCGACGAAATGGAAACATATAAGACAACAATATTGTTGACTAAACTAACTAAGTCTTGGTCTAATTTGCAATGCTACCACAAACGGGTTTGATCAATTTTACGAGTACTATCTACTTTTTAAATACAGATAATGTTCTTTATCTTTATTATGATGTCTTAGTTTCGTAATAGTATTAATGTTATTTTAGATATAAGACAATCATAGATTTAAATAAAAACACATTTCGCGGAAATATATTTATTAAATTTTGTAGATGAAATTATAATATTATTGTTATCCAGTGAGGCTAGTCGTGGCAGAGTGGCACGAAGTGTGACTGTAAAACCGACTGGTTGTGGATTCGATCTCCACTCGACGAGATGAAATATTCACTTAAATTTATATTTCCATTTGTTCGCTTTGGCATCGAGGACAAGCGCGGCGTTGAGTTCTGCCACTCAACACGCAATGCCTCCAAAGTCGGCAGAAAGTGGGGAACGAAGTGTCTTAACACTAGGTTCCCTCTGCCTACAGTGCTGTGTGCGGGATACAGCGTGAAGCTGATTTTTTTTAAATATATTATCGGATGTTGTTGCAGAGCAATATGTGACAAATAACTTTATATAGAATTAATTTTCTCTTTAATGTAAAGAAAATAACAAAGTTTATTAAAAACCACGATTTATTCATATTTTTTATATACTAAGGTTAATTAATAACAATAAGATCTTTATTCAAAAATATAAAACTGAAACCGCCATTGAATTTAATTTGACAACATATTTTAATATTCTATTACTAACATTATATTTTTAGCCCTTTATAAGATAAAATATATTAATTTACTCGATCTCAACTTTTCATTTAATGCTACAAACATACGTTAATGGCAATTAACGTTTAATTGAATTACTTAGGTACTTGTTTTAAACTGAATTAAAGTTTCACCATCGTAGTCCAGTCCGTACGTGTACACGCGATAATTAAGGGTTCGGCCCCTCCTCTGGTAATAATTAAATCATTCCCATTTCCGCCTTGTGATAAATCTCAAAAATTGCGAAGGAAATCTGAAACGCGACTGTTGTGGATTCGACCCCACTCGGGAGAATTAATTATTACTTATTAATATTTTTATTTCTTCACTCTGTCTCCAAGGCAAAAAGTCCGGCGTTGAGCTACGCCACTGAAAAAATGCACGCAATGACTCAAAAAATTCGGCGGAAAGTAGATAACGGAGTGTTTTAACAGTATACAGATATAGCGTGAAGCTGATTTCATTTGTTTTTTATATTAGAAAGCTGCAAAAAAACTTACCTAAAAAGGCAAAAACAGTTTATAACAATACAATATGTATAGACATATATAATACGTTATAATCCCACGGAATTTTATCTGATGTAATATAAACATATACATACATACATACATACATACATACATACATATATACATACATACATACATACATACATAAGATGTAATATATTACATCTTGCGTAATTGGGTTCCATCAACTATTGACACCGAGGCCGGACCAGGGACACACTTTCATTGTAGTGTTTTGTCTAATTGATAAAAGATTAGTACGAATGATGAAATGACAAACAGTTATTTATTTCATATGACAACATTTATTATTTTTTAAGTTTTTGCTATAAATATTATTTATTAATAATGTTATCATTTGATTTACTTATTTAATTAGTAAATTATTTATAAATAATATTTATTATAAATATTATTATATTTGCTATAAATATAATTAATTAATAAATAATATCTAAAAATAAAAAAACCAAAATAAATGTGGTCATAAAATGACAAACCAACGAAATATTTTAATATATTTAATTAAAAAATAATCAAATTTAAACATTTCAGTGTACATAAAATACATGTTAGAATACTGTAGTTAGAGCGTATTGGATCTCGCTAAATTTGTATAAAATAATTTTTAATAATACATTTAAAATTAATAAAAACCTTTTACTTAAGATAAGAATATAGCACAAAATGAACCTACTAAATTAACTGCTTTTAAATAACAAACAATGAGTTGAGTGAATTGTTATTGTTTAACTCGTTTATATAATAACAATAACGAAGGAAATCTGAATGAAAATGGACGCTTAAAAAGCTTATATTGTAAGTCGATGATATTATACCAGATCGTTTGTAGTAAGTAATAAGAAAAATTATTATCGAAATGCATACTATGTTTTATTTTACGTTAATGTATTATACATTATTATATTTTTTCAAAATCACTTTGTAAAATATTAATTCAAATATTAATTATTAAAATCCAATCAGCTTCACGCTGCATCACGCTCACGGCAGTCTAAGACTAGAAAACCTAGTGTTAAGATACTCCGTTTGCCACTTTCCGCCGTATTCTGGAGGCATTGCGTGTAGAGTGGCGGGACTCAACGCCGCGCTTTGCCTCAAAACCAAAGCGAAGAAACGGAAATATGAATTTGAATAAATATTTAATTTCCTCGAGTGGGGATCGAACCCACAACTAGTCGCGTTTATAGTTGCACTTTGTGCCCCTTCGCTCTGGCACCAAAGCAAAAGTCCAACGTTGAATTCTGCCACTTGACACACAATGGCTCGTAAAATTCGGAGAAAATTGGGGAAAGGAGTGTCTTAACACCAGGTTCTCTCTGCCTACTCTCCTGTGTGACAAATACAACAAAGCTGATTCTTTTTATTTTGTTAATTCAAACCAATTATTTTAATTTGCTCGTATATGGTTGTGAAGCGTGAAAGTTACTTATTATATTATGAAGTGCTCTGATCTGAATGTAATTATTACTTATACACGTTGTTATAAGTCCCAATAAAAAGGGCAATAATATATAGATATTTAAATCTATACTTTAATAAAACAGTGTGTCTGTACGTTAAATATTCTTACGAAAAAATACAACCGGTGATTTGTGGCTGTCTGTTTTGTCTGATATCTTCTGAATTGATTTGAATGAAATTGTTTTTGTTGTATAGCTTTGCAGGATCGACTTTATATTTGATTTCAAAGTCTTTCACACATCATGTTAAATAATAGTGGTTAAACGTGATGAACGTTTTCTATTGACATATAAGAATTGAATTGATTTTTAAAGAAATGAAGAAAGGACGGAATGATCCGTTGAATGAAGATCAATGTAAATGGTAAGATATTTGGGAAATGGGGAATGGTATATTTGGGAAGTATGTTCAGTAGAGATAAAAGATACGAGATGAATGTGGAAAGGCGTATTGCTGCCGGTAACAAGGTTAACGGAGCCTTAGCTGCATTGATGAGACGGCGAAACGTCACCACAGCTGCGCGTTTGGCCGTACACAATGCAGTTTTGGTACCGATTCTGTTATACGGCAGCGAAACGTGGGTATTACAGAAGAAGAATGAAAGAAATATGAATGCCGTGGAGACGCGATCTCTTCGTAGGATATGCGGAGTCAGCTTAGCTGATCGAATCCGCAATGAAGAGGTACACATAATGGCAGGTACTAGCGAGGATGTCACGGTGAGAACGTGCTCAGCTGCTTTGGGCACGTCGAACGAATGAGTGATGAAAGAATGGCAAAAAAAAATTATGATGGAAAAGTGAGTTGTAAGAGAGGTAGGGGGAGACCTCGGTTGACCTTCGAAAACACAGTATCAAAGATACTGGAGGAAGGTCACGTAAAAACCATGAGGATCCCACGGAGGGCATGTATAAAGACAGATTGATGACAGTGGACGAGGCGAAAGAGGTATGTAGAGACTGTAGCGTTTGGCGTTCCGTTCTCTCTGACTACCCCGTTAGGGATAAAGCATGAAGCTAAGTTAGTTAAGTTACATTATAATACGAGTAGATCAAAATTTTAAACTTGTTATGTAATAAAATAGCCTGGTCTCAAAAACAGTTAAATCAGAAAATGAAGTAAGCGAATATCTATTATATATTTAATGGGCAATCTTAACTTATTTCAATACAATGTTTGCTGAAACTTGATTTAAACTTTGACATAAAATTTTGATTTATCCAAATAATATTATAATTTAAATTGATTGAACAAAAGCCAGACCAGAATTCTCTCGGAAATGAAGTATTGGTTTCAATGACAGTATCGGCATCAAAATTCGTTATTCACCGATATAATCTTCAATATTGAGAAAACTTTACCAACTGTCATCCGATGCCAGCATCTCGAAGTCCCATTAGTTCGATTGATTAGGTAATACGATACAGCAGTAACAAGTTCAAAAGTGCGTGTAATATCAAGATAACGAGGGTTATTTGGCAGTATTTATTTAACAGACATGTATTGTTGCCCTACTGATACTCCGATAAAAAAATATTATAGGAATAAAATTTATAAGATTATTAGTATATACAAAAAGTGTTTAGCTTCATCCCACACGCAGCAGGGTAGACAGAGGGAACCTAGTGCTAAGACACTCCGTTCCCCACTTTAGGCCGAATTCTGCAAGCGTTGCGTAATGACTGGCGGAATTCAACGACGCGCTTTGCCTCGACACCAGAGCGAAGAAATGGATATATAAATTTAAATATTTTTTATATTTTCTCGAGTGAAGATCGAACCCACAACCAGTCGCGTTTACAGTACTGACCTCTGTTTGTTTACATATTTTCCAAAAACTCAAGTCATATCGAAGATATTCTTTATGATTTCAATAAAAAAAAAACATAAATTTATGTTATCTACACCTACACTTCTACTAAAAAATGGAGTTTATTTATTTGAACGAGCTATTATCAGTAGTAGCTCGTAGATATTTTTCAAATCGAACCAGTAGTTCAGAAACTATTTACAAAAAAAAGAGCAATATACCTCATCGAATTAAATACATTATGCAAACGCATTTAATACAACTCCTTTCAATCATTTGAATTATTGAATAAGGAATTGCTGAATAAAGGAATTCAGTCGTGGCGCTGCGGCACGAAATGTGACTGCAAAATCTACTCTCCATTTCTTCGCTCTGGTGTCAAGGCTAAGTGCGGCGTTGAGTTCTGCCACTCAACATGCATTGCCTCCAGAATTCGGCAGAAAAATCGGAAAAGTGGAGAACGGAGTGTCTTAACACATGGTTCTCTCTGCCTATCCTACTGTGTACGGGATACAGCGTTTTTTCTTTAATAAACGAATTATGGCTAGATGACACTGTAAATAGTATAGCGTTTTATTTTGCCTCCGACTTTATTAATAACTTAACAATTGGTAATATCAATTAAGCAGTCGGTCGTAAGCTTTTTTATAGTAGATACGAGACATTGATCGAGGGTTAATTTTCTTATTCTCTGGGGTGAAAGTGGCTCATAACATTTTGATAAGTATTTTCACATTAAAGAAGCGTCAATCAACTAAATACTTCGTTTCTTTTTGATGAACTCAGAGCTTCTTAGATAGAGATAGAGATCTCTAGACATTTTTGCTTTGACAGAAAATACATGTCTTTTTTACTACTGTACTGTGGGACTCACCAGTGTACCTGAGATTCTACCTAATAAAACCCAGCGGAAACCTTCTGCACCTAAATACTATTATGACGCCTCGCTGACGCGTATATTGCAGACCACCGTCGCCTTCAGGATTGGAGGGTTACACGCAGATGACCTCGATGACTTGCAGGACGATCACCATGACTCCCACCTCACCGCAATAGCTTCTGTAGGGTAGTAGGGTAGGGGGAGTTGAATATTCACCTCCTCATACCCCCTGGCCTACGTTGGGGTCAGCGTTAGACTTTCGCATCCGCTCCGCGTCTCCTTCGATGCGAGAAAACTTGTTACATAATATAAAGCGGAAATCTTGAATTAGGTGATAATGCCAAATAAAAATACTATTTTCTTTAAGAAATAATCTCAGCTTTACTTGATGTCAGCAATAAAATATTTTGGATGGTGACATAATCTAATTTAATGATCGTTTTTGAAAAAACATTACGACATAACATTACGATTTATTACCAAAAAAGTGAATAACAAATATTACCATTCCTGCGAGCGGGGATTAACAACACCCCAAAACATCCCATTCAGGTAGGCGGAATCTAGGGTCAAGTATTGTCTGGATCTTCTTTACTCGTTTTCCCTCAACTTCAAGGCGTATCATGTTAGGCGGAACTTAATTCCGAACTTTCTCTTGCCAGATCATTGACAAAGCATTAAGTCATTCTTCGAGTTCAAGTGAGGCTCGAACCCGTGTCGCGTCACATCGCGTTTACAATAAATTTTTTGCTTACTCGCGTTTAGTGTTGCACTATGTGTCACGAAGCTCTTATTTTATTTCATTGGTATTTTCAGAATTTTTATTGATTTTTACGATTATTTATTAATTAGCAAACTTTGCCCGCTTGAACTATACGATTATTTATTAAATATATTTATGAAAATATTATCACTTTTAATTCGGACTAGTAAAAAAATATAAGCCTAAATAATTAAATTATGCTAAAAAAGAATAAATAATAAGTAGGCATAAGCAAGGGAAATAAAATTCTTAATGTTAGAAAAAAATACCGCAGTAATTGAAATGAACAAGCAAATTCAGTGACAGTGACTAAGATCAACTCCTAATATAAGAAAAAATACTATGTAAATATATAAAACATAACAAAATTAAACTTTAAATTAACACCCATGTAAAATATTATTTACTACTAACCTAATATGTTATTTACATATTGTAAATATATGTTTGTTTTGTTCTAGGTGAAGGCTGTATTTTAACTGGATCTCCTTTTTTTACATGTATTCTATAATTGTGTATAGTTTTTTTTCCTTTTACCGGTCAATTTCCTTCGTGTGTTTTCCATACAACGTGACATTGGCGAAATGACTTGTGCTCAACTGGCACGCTCGAAACGCCATTAATTAAGAAATCAATCAAGAAAAAATACCAAATTATTTAAAATGGACGAATTAGAAGAATAGAACAAAATTCGAATGTGTAGATATTTTTAAAGTATAACATTGAATAACAAATGCTCGCAACGAGTAGCGTATTTGACAATGCGCTGAATATATATAGAATATTCTGCCAGCGCCTTCCCGAAATTTCGACAAAAATATTCAGCTGTTGTGTGGCTTCCACTCGAATTTTATGGATTTGCTTCGAAGAGGTGAGAGCAGAAAAGAAGCTGGTCAAATGTGAGTCGGACTCGCCCATTGAGAGTACCAATTTCATGATTGTAGGTCAATGTTAACAAAAACAACATTGTACTGGTTTTTGGTTTCCGTTTATTAAAAGAAAAAACGGAATCCTTGTATGGCTATCTGTCCGTCTATCAAAACTATTTATCTTTATATCGCGAGGAAATAACAAGCTGAAATATGTATTTACCTATGAATTTTCACCTTTCGGGTTTTTTTTGTAGCGTAAGTTCTCACTTCGTGCCAAATATCATTAATGTAGGTCTAGTTGAAGTGCCCTAGAAACTTTTGATTATGCGCCCAATTTCAAATGAAATGCAGCAAAAACGATGCCGTAAACTTGTACATTTTTAATGCATTACTTAGAAGTTTTATTTTTTCTGTGCTGCAAGATACTATGAATCTGGATATTTGTCAATTTTAGCTTGGCACCTCCACCTCCTTGGCAGTCCTTGGGGAAAAGATCTCAAATCAGATCTGATTTGAGAAAAAAGAGGTAGACAGACGAACAACAAAGCGGTGCTATGGGTTCTGTTTTTCTTTTGAAGTACGGTCTTTGATACTTATCATTAAAAAAATGTATGTAGGGAAATTGATCTACCTAAAAGAATTAATAGCATTACGTAAATTTGAAATGATTAAACCCAAGATAAATTTACACTTTTTATAAAGATTGCAGCTAAATATCTGTCGCCATCAGAAAGTAGTGTTCAGCCCAAGCGCCTTTTATCTGACGTTGGAATGGTTTACGAGAAAAAAAGGACGAAGCAACTTTCTAAAAATGGAAAAACGTTTGAATCTTCTGCTTTTAAATATTGATGACGGGGATAATTTGCACTCATAGAAACATCGTTATATTGAAATTGATTGTTTTTCAATAGCGGCTTTAATTAATGTAAGATTATATATTGAGGCCAGTCGTGGCGCAGAGGCACGAAGTGTGACTGCAAAACCGACTGGTTGTGGGTTCAATCCCCACTCGAGGAGAGGAAATATTTACTTAAATTTATATTTCCATTTCTTCGCTCTGATGTCGAGGCTAAGCGCGGCGTTGAGTTCTGCCACTCAACACGCAATGCCTCCAGAATTCTGCAGAAAGTGGGGAATAGAGTGTCTTAATACTACGTTCCCTCTGCCTACCGGGATCCCTCTGTGTGCGGGATACAGCGTGAAGCTGATTTATTTTTGATTTTTTTTTTTAATTTACACATAACGTATAATTATAAAAAAATATATATATTAAATCATTCTAAAGTGATTTTGCTAATAATACATTCTGTAATATTAACAATATTATACAAATAGGCAACAACGTAATGCATGTTTTGGTTTCTATAGTAATGTACTCTTTAGTTTTAGTTTCAGTACTAGTGTGAAGTTGTTGATATTTAGCAGACTTCCTCGAACAGATTACTCTAAGGCGACGGCATAGTTTATTTTAATGTTCTTTGCACGCTTTATTCAAATTTCCACTAGTAACATGTAAAGTACTTATAGTGACCAAAAATTTTGCTCATCCCATCTTCATACAAACAATTATATGTATTTTATATAAATAGGATCGTAGTATATTTTTCTTAGATATCATTGTTATTGATGATAATAAATAAAATCCATACATATATTATAAATTTGAAAGTAACTCTGTCTGTCTGTGTAGCAATCAGGGCCAAACTGCTGATCCTATTGTGATAAAATTTCATATAGAGATATTTGAGTTCCTTGGAATGGACATAGGTTACTTTTTTTTCTTATATTTGTAATTTTTTTTCAATACTAATATATTAAAATATCTTTCTATTTGAAATGCAATTTATTCTGCCTTATTCATAACAACCGTCACTAAGCAACAAGGAATTTTGTGGTTTTAAAAAAAAAAATGCCCAAAATGTGTTTCCCGAACTGTTAAATGACATGCGCTGACTCAACATTAAGAGATACATAAAAATAATGCTTAATAAAAATATAAACCTTTAAAAAATGTATTAAAAAGTCTGCGATAGTATTCGTTTATCTCTGAAGGGAGAACCACAGTAACCATTTTTGTGTTAAAAATTGGCTCTAACAGCATATCATAGATATGGATTTTATAAAAGATATCAAAGTTTTAAAAAATGTATATAAGTTGTAAATGTACAAAAAAATCATGTATTGCAACGAACATATTGTAATCCTTTAAAAAATCTAAATAAGTCTCGGCGATATATCTTCGCATAGCGTTATCATTTTTTTTTTACTGTTTTATTATAGTATAGATCACATTTGGTGTTACTTTTAATTTTAATACTTTTAAATAATCAGTTTACGTTGATAATATTGATAATATAGCTGGTTTTGTTTAGTTTTTTTTAGTAATATTTTTCTTTGGCTATGTTTAATTATTATTTTTGTTCATTTTAATTAGTTAGGTATTTTTTTATAATAATAAAAATTTTCTCTACTTATAATTCTTTGTTGGCTTATTTTGATAACTAATTAGCTTCACGCTTTATCCCTAGCAGAGTAGTCAGAGAGAACGGAGCGCCAAACGCTACGGTCTGAATATTTTGATAGTTTCTTACCAATCCTATTGAAAACTGAAAATAATTTTATAAATATATTTAATTAATATTCCTGTAGTGGAAGCGGGAGAAGCCGCGTCCGGGTCCGCTAGTCTTATACAATAAAACAATAAGATGGCTGACCTACATTTTTCATGAAAGTTAGAGTTCGAAAACTCATTTTATATTAATAAAGTTCTTAAAAAAAATTAAATACTGAAAAATATATATTAATAAGTTACTACACATATTAAATGGCATTCTTACAATACTGAATATAAAATGAATGGCAAGCTGTAAATGGATATACTCGTACTAAGCTCATTCGTCAATTGATGTCTTTCAATAAAGTAAATCCATTTCCAAATCGTCTAGTGAGTTTAGATGTTCCAATACTTCTATTTGCTTTGAAAAGATTTGATGTACATTTTTATATCTACAGTAAATAAGCTTTCCTTTAAAGAACTCACTATATCGTAGTGTAATATGTTACTTTAGAGTTACGTCTATAACTGCGTAGTGTACTAGTTTTTGGACTCTGTAGCAACTCTAATATTTCGTGCCGTCGATGAAAATCTGTATGTATATTACAGACCTTGACGCTATTATAAGATGTTCTTTATTATCACAACAGTTCCGTTTTCTGTCCAAACGATAAATATTCATTCCCACACGCCTGCACGACCTCGAAAATACTGAAAAACTGAATGATAAATTGAAATTTGCTTCTTTTTTTGTTACAGATTATACAGGTAGAAGACAAAATAAGAAAACAAAGAAAATACGAAAATGTTTAACATCAATAACAAAGTCTATAACAGATGAATAGAGAACAGAGAGAATGGCAAACGCGACTGATGAGTATTGCATCCCGGGCGCCACCAATTTCAATAAAGCCTACAGTCGACTTCATGGATACATCGCCATAGTAATATGTATTATTGGATCCGCCACTAACTCAATAAATATAGCAGTCCTCAGCCGCCGCGAAATGATCAGCTCCACAAATTCAATTCTCACAGGTCTAGCGGTTGCGGACCTCCTTGTAATGCTAGAATACATACCGTACGCTTTGCATATGAACATCAAAATTGGCCCACAGGTGAACAAAAATACGTACGCTTGGGCTGTTTTTGTTTATTTCCACTCCATCTTCAGCCAAACGTTTCACACGATATCAATCTGGTTGGCTGTCACATTAGCAGTTTGGCGATACGTGGCAATTGCTTTTCCACAGAAAAACAGGACTTGGTGTAACAAAAAGAATACAACGTTGGCGATCGTTAGCGCGTATATTATTTGCCCTTTTCTGTGTCTTCCAATTTACTTCGCGATGAACATTGTGCCCAGTGAAGTGACGCCCCATAACAATTCGCAATTTGCGGAGGATTTGTCTTTACCGCAAAATAGGACCGTGTATGTGTTAGAAATGTCTAAAAACAAAGAATTAGTTACCGCTATAATGTGGATTTACAGTGTTATTTTGAAACTTGTGCCAAGTATAGCTTTGTCCGTATTGAGTACTTGCTTGATATCAAAGCTTACAACGACTGAAAGGAAGAGGCAAAAGTTATTAAAGCGATCAACGATCGGATCCATTGAGGCACGTATTTTATTTGTGTTATTTATTAATTTTAAGGCTTCTATATCAACTTCAAAAGTCTGACAGATTGCAAATATAAGTTATTTGATAACTTAATATTTTTGATTGAAATCATTATTGAGGCCAGTTGTGGCACAGGGTCTCCTGTGGCACACAAATCGACTGGTCGTGGGTTCGATCTCCAATCGAGGAGATAAAATATTTACTTAAATTACATATCCATTTTCTTTGCTCTGGTGTAGAGGACAAGCGCGGCGTTGAGTTCTGCCACCACGCAATGCCTCCAGAATTCGGCAGAAAGTGGGGAACGGAATGTATTAACACTAGGTTCCCTCTACCTACCCCAAAGTGTGCGGGATGTAAAGTGAAGCTGATTTATTTATTTTTTTCTTGTTATCAGGACACATTTATTGAAAATACTAAGATAGTAATCGCTGGGGACTAAAGTTTAAGGTATTTAATTACCTTAAGGCGACAGTGATTAGATATTTATTGAAATAAGAAGATTATTGCTTTACAACATAATAACTTATATCACATTCCTGTAATTTTCATATGCACTTTGACACTAACTTAGTAACAAATATAATATAGACAAACAAACTAAAAAGTATAAAATAAATTTAATTATCAGAAAGCAATTTAGTAAAGATTTTACAACTTTGAAGTCAGTGCTAAGTAAACAAACAGGTTTGGTAATCTAATATTGTTGTAGCAATAGCTTGTCATCGCCTTCAAAATTATACAATTTTTCTTTATTCTTTTTTTTAACGAAATCAAAATAGTATTACTTTATATTAAGTAAATTTATTTTTTACTTTCTAGTTTGTTTGAAGTCGGTTTGTTTTTTGTTAAGAATTAACTTATTTTTCAATTTTAAATGATGGGCGATTGTTAATGACGAATAAGACGTGAAAAGGATGCTTCTCGACCGAGCACATAGTGGTTGTATTATTACATAGTAGCTTCAATCTTAATTGGCATATTGACAAGATTGTACATAAAAAAAAATCGGGAGATTTGAAAATTTTTCCCTTTTTTAAAGTGGGTTGAAAATGAGAACATCTTCTTTTTTTGAAGTTGGTTAAAATAGAAATGCAACTATCGAGGAATCTCATTTCTGGCGAAAAGTTTTAATAATGTTTTCACTTGTAACTATTACAGTAAAAGTAGCACAACTACTTAGGCTTCATCATCAGTTTCACGTCATCAAATTGTGATTTCCGAAAGCAAACATACGAACCTTTACAAAAAATACTTAAATCCATGCAAGTGTGCGTATAAAATTTAAAGAGTTCCCTCGATTTCTCCAGGATCCCATAATCAGATCTTGACATTGGACAACCAGTGAGGCTATATATACCCTCAAACAAAAAAAGAATTATCCAAATCAGTTCAGGCGTCTTGGAATAATCGCTGAACATACATAAATAAAAGCTTAAGACGAGTTGAGAACTTCCTTTTTTTGGTTCTTAACTCGTTTTTTCCTCCTTAACTCGGTTAATACAAGATATATTTGTAATTGAACGGATAAATGCCAGTAGCATGAAATTCATGCACTGCAATTTATCCTGTAGTGAGTGCTCTCGAGATAGAATACAGAAAATATTTTTAAAGCTTTTTAATAGCCCATAGTCTTTGTTCTCACCCCTTCAAAAGCCACTTTCATTTGATCAAGATCATAACTTTTTTTTTGACGCTAGGGACAAAATAAAATCTTTAGGTTTTGTAAGCAAATAACATTTTTAAGTACCGTTCCTGTGTAATATACGTCACACAAAGCAACATACCAGCTCCTAATCGCACGCAGGCTGAGTGATCTCTGCGAAGAGACTTGATGATAAGTGTGTTTTTACAATAATTACAAATTCCTATTTTATCGCTGACCTCCTCTATAAAAATTGTTCCAAACGATAGCATTACACGCCTGCAACATTATTTACTAATATGAATTATTATATTTTTTATACCCATACACACCCACACTTAATATTTACAATTTACTACAATACAAAATAATAACTTTTTAGTCTTTTTAGTAGTAGTTGAGGCCAGTCGTGGCGCAGTGGCACGAAATGTGACTGTAAAACCGACTGGTTGTTTGTTCGATCCCCACTCGAGGAGATGAAATATTTACTTAAATTTATATTTCCATTTCTTCGCTCTTGTGTCGAAGCTAAGCGCGGCGTTGAGTTCTGCCACTTAACACGCAATGCCTCCAGAATTCGGCAGAAAGTGGGGAATGGAGTGTCTTAACACTAGGTTCCCTCTGCCTACCCTGCTGCGTGCGGGATACAGCGTGAAGCTGATTTATTTATTTATTTATTTATTAGTATTACTTTAGGTAAAAACGGTGACACATTCCCACGCAACAAAAGTTCAGAATCAAAACAAACTTAAATGTCAAAAATATGAATTTAAATGAAATATATTTTCACATAGTAAAAATTATGTAAGCAAAATTTTACTTTTTATAATAAAGTTCATAGTTGTATGACGTTATACGATGTGATGTGAAGTTTGCCATTATGATTACCAACTGTGCTAATTTCATGGTGTTGGTTTTTCGAGACAGTCTGCTCAAGCATAGTAAAAATTTACATTATTCATTTTTCCCTAACGCGCCAAAATAAGTATAACCTTAAAAACACATGGTATATTTTTGCATATTTACCATAAAAAATCTATAGGAAATCGTTAAATATTTTTGCGTTTACAATGACCAATTCCCTGCTATGAGATGATACTTATAAAATTATTAAATTAATAGCAGCACAATAACAAAATTTGGCGAGTGCAGGTTAAAATGATTCGTAAAACACGAGGATGTGCTGTCTTCTCGCAGATTTTTTTTGGTATAATTTAAATTTGTCATATTAATGTTTACTTTTAAAAATTACATCTTCCTCCACTTTTTATTATATTTTTTGCTGACTGCTTACCGTTTATACTACATACATATTAATCATAGTTAAAAGAAAAAGTAATTATTATAAAAGCATTTGTGAAAAAATGTTCTACTTTTACATGATTAAACCGAGATTGTTCAGTAGTGAATAAAAATGTAAATAACCTATACCGAAGTACTGATGGTATTTACCTTATATCCCTGCAAATAGAGTTTTCACGAATAGGTACTTACATTTTCACACGACGTGTATACCTATTACTGAGTACCTAATATTAATAAAAGTGAAGTGTCCCAACAGCGTTCACGGAACTGATTCTTTTGGAGCGTGGGTAGTTAGTATATGATGGTAGAACAAACAATTCACGGCTGAAACTCAATATTAAATATTTTTTCAAGTTACTTCTACATAGCAAAATGTTCGTTTATATAACTTTGTTTTAGCTTCACGCTATATTCCTTATATAGCAGGGAGGGCAGAAGGAATCAAGTGCTAAGACACTTCGTTCCTACTTTCTGCAAATTCTGCCGAATTTTCGAGGCATTTAGTATTAAATAGCGAAACTCAACGCTGCGCTTTTGCTAAAGTTATACAGAGTGTTTTTGTCATCACCCCTTTAGATGAAACCACAATTTTAAGTACTCTATGTAATACAATTAAAACAAAAGAAATTTTGAAAAAAAAAAGAAAAAATATTTTTTTTCAAACATAAAAAATATCGATGTAAAATACAACGCCATTTGTAAAGAATGACGCACACAGACACTAACCTATCAAAGCGACAACGCACACTCCTCATTCACGAAATCGAATCGTAGGTATTGGCGGCGAACTTTATTGTTTATTATAAAAAAGTAGGTCGAGATATCCCTTTCTCGTTCTGGTATATTTTCTGCGTACGGAAAGTGACATATTGGCAACGTTTAATAGTATTATTGTAGTAGTAGGTATTTACGTTATTGGTAACTGCGTCACACGTAATAGTGTACGGATAAAAATCGTGAAATTAAAAAGAAATTCTACGTCTAAACTGTTCTGGACTCTTGATCGTTTTTTTTTTAAGTATGGGTTGTAAATATTTTACGCTATATGCTGCTCCCGTAAAAGGATAGCAAACACTTCCACCCTGTATATGTATATAATAGTAAAATTATTTATATCTTGCAAAATGTATATTAGGGGATATCTAGTCATTTTAAATTAACATCGCTCACGTGAGCTCGCGTGGGTGAAAAATAACTTCCCTGCCCCACAAGGAGAGTATAATATTAAAGTTTAACAAACTTACATGATAAATTGTAGTAATATATATATATTTGAGAATCATGCTGTAGCTCACACTAGTGTAGTGTTAAG
Organism: Heliconius charithonia; assembly: GCA_030704555.1. NCBI lineage: Eukaryota > Metazoa > Arthropoda > Insecta > Lepidoptera > Nymphalidae > Heliconius > Heliconius charithonia. The sequence continues at coordinate 11,912,680 of CM060827.1, read as the reverse complement.
ACACTCCGTTCACCACTTTGCGCCGAATTCTGGAGGCATTGCATGTTGAACCAATGCCGCGCTTTGCCTTGTTACAAGAGTGAAGAAATAAAAATTGAAATTGAAAAAAAACGTCACAGTTTATGGGTTTAAATCCCTTTCTAAAAATATAAATTTAATTTTTAGAAAGGGATTTAAACCCATAAACTGTGACGTTTACACACACTTGTGTTTACACACACTAAACGGAGTCAAAACATATATATATATATATATCTACAGTACTCCAATTAAATGTATTCAATTATGTTATGGAAATGAGATATCACTATTTTGATACGTCGGGGAAATATGCCACTTAGAAACAAACTGCCATAATATTAAGTCTGCGATATTATTATTTTTATATTATGTATATCATACGCATGGCTAGGGATGGCTGGTGTTTTTGACGCTAGGAGTGGTCCTTTAATACAATTGATGTATTGATGCTGTGGTTGGTTTCTGATGACAATTTTCCACAATCATCACTCTGTATTATCAATCATCAGTAAAAACAAGAAACAAACATTTAAAAGGCTTCTAAAATCTCCCTTAAGCCTACACTTGAGTCACCACTCCCTGTCACTTTTCTGAATTCCTCACCCTGTAACGCGAAGGACCTGCCTCCCGCACGATAGGTATTTAGAATACTAAGTAGTTGCGTCTCATATAGCGTAAGTTTAAGGCTTTATGTGACGCGATGTGCACAATTATTGTGCTTTAATAGAGCAATTATATTATATGGTGATTGTAACGTTTACACTCGCCACTGCGCCACGACGGCCTGTATTATTTAAGTAGTAAGCGGTTATATAACTGTTTTGATCCTTCATATAAATTTTATGTAGATGTAAAGAAACCAAAACGATACAAAATTTTCAATGTTTTAGCATCATTTAAAAAAGTCACTACAAAACTATGAACATAGTCTTGGTGGCGACGGAAACGTTACCCGAAGAAATAAATACTTTACAATTTAGTGTCTATAGTTTATATTAAATAAATAAATATTCTTTTTCTATAAAATACATAGCAGTACTATCTTTTTATATAAGAAAACGTATCTATCTAGTGAAAAAAATGCAATGCAATTTTTTTTTAAATCGTACCTAATAGATTAAATTGTTTTCAATAGACTTTACTATTAGACCTAGATCCCAGCGCCGCCAGACCTACGTCATTTTAGCAAAGCTGGAATTTTTAGCATTATTAGTCCAATACGTAGTGAGCACGGTATGGGTACTCACTAACTTGAAAGTGGGGACGTTTCAGAGGTAGCTCAAACTAAAGGTACCTAAAAACCATGCCTACCTACGTCAAAGTAGCAAGGCTCGTATTTACGTATGCTATTAAGAATATTGTAAAAAATATGTATTCAATATTGCCAGACCATTTACTGGGGCCGTTACTCCCGCCAGACGCCCTAAAGGTTGTTTAAAATTGAGGCAAACTACGTCATACTAGCAAGCCTAAATTTTACATATATTATTTAAGGCACTATTTCGAGACCCATTCTAAGCAGCCAGACCAATCCGTGGGGCCAATCGTCCTCCCAGACGCGATAAATCTCCCGTGGGAGTGAGGACAAAATACTCCTTGGGTGTGTAGCGCGTTTTCTATATAGTCTGTGATGGTGTTTTCAAAGTTGTCAAGACGAATTAAAATATTAGTTTTAATTATAATAAATATAAGGAAACATCTAGCTAAATTAAGGATTAAAGATAATTCTATTTGTGAGTGTGGTTTGGAGGAAGGTTCTACGGATCACATTGTATTTAATTGCCCAAAACTTAACTATTCTCTTCTTGATATCCTTCCTCTTAATGTTCAGCGTCCTGTTAATGTTAAATGTATATTAGCTCTAGTTTTTAGTCCTTTTATTAAAATGTTGGTAAAGTTTATTGTAGATAATGACATTAAATTATAGTTGTTTTCAATGTGTGTGTGTGTGTTTTTTTTTTACTATTTTCATTTGTACATTTCTAATATAGTGTTTGTTTGTTTGTTTTAGTGTTTGATCCAGTTCATCCACTTCCATATATTTAACTCATATCTCTCAAAATTTATTGCTTCATATCATTCGTGTCTTTTCTACTATACGTGACACTGGCAGATTATTTTGCGCCTGTCATCGCAAAATCAGGCCATTAAATTAAAAAAAAAAAAAAAAAATATAAGGAAAGAAACTGGAGGAATGCATCATCTGAAAAATGTCAATTCACATATTTGGCTACTGACAGGCACCAGCAACAGTCAAAGATATGTTGATTTAACCAAGATCTATGGGCATTTGGGACCATCTTTATGTAGAAGCTTAATAGGATTTCATGCTATCACAGGATGTGACTACAATCCTGCTTTCTTTAAAAAGGGAAAGCAAAGACCTTTTAACATATTGAAAAAATATCGTGGATATCAGGAAGCGTTTGTTAATTTCGGAGAACTTGAATTATTGATGGATAAAACTAAGGAACAAAATGTATTCGACGTAATACAGAAATTCGTATGCCAAGTATATAATGTTTATGGAATACTTCATGTAGATGCTGCTCGGCTTCAACTTTTTGTTAAGAAATATACAGTGGCTAATGTAGAAGAAGAATTTAACAAAAAAAAATTGAGAAATTTTGACGCGAGTAGCTTACCACCTTGCAAAAGCGAACTACTTCAACAGTTTCGACGAGCAAATTATATTGCAAGTATTTGGATTAATGCTCATTTGAAGCATCCTAATATTCTCAATCCCGAGAATAATGGGTGGATACTGAAAGACAATCAGTATGATTTTCATTGGTTTGATGGTGATCAATTACCAAATTTCGTAAGCGACTCACTTAAAAATGAATTAGGTATTAGTTTTTTCTTTAAAGTAAAATTCTAATCAGCTTCACGCTGTATCCCGCATACGTGAATCTAATTTTAAGATACTCCGTTCTTCACTTTTCACCAAATTCTGGAGGCATTGCAGGTTGATAGCAGAACTCAACGCCGCCTTTCTACCTCAACACCTGAGCGATAAAATGGAAATATAAATTTAAATAAATATTTCATTTTTTATGGAAAAAGACAAGGCAAACGAATGTACGGGGCCGCGGTAAGTGATTACCGCGGCCCAGGACGTTGAAAGCGTTTAAGGTGGAGATAGACGTGCTTTTTGAAGGTCGATTTCCTCGAGTGGGGATTGAACCCACAACCAGATCACATGCTCCTGCTTCACAACTGACCTCAAAAATATTTTCCTTTATTTATTAAAATATGTTCACAACTTCAAGTTATTACTTATTTTACATAGAGGACCCAAATGTCGATGGAGATGACGACGAAAATGAATATAATATTCAATGTGAATCTGATTTTGAAGAAAGTAAAGACTCTGACAATAATGACATTGATGAAGATTGATATAAATATATTGAATAATAAAAAACATAAAATGATATACTTTTATTTTCACCAATTCATTAATTTTTAATTATTTTAATATCAGTAAGTAATTAGAATTTATTTACTAAACAAACAGACCCACGCAGTTTTTTTAAGTATGGTTATCTATACTGTAATACGTATACATGCGTATTATGATTTTTTGAGAATTGATAAAATTTTGCTCGAAAAAGTTCCTATATAATATAATTAATATTTTAATTCTTACATTAGTAATTCGTCTTGACACTTTTGACAACACGATCACAGACTATATAGAAAACGCGCTACACACCCAAGGAGTATTTTGTCCTCACTCCCACGGGAGATTTATCGCGTCTGGGAGGACGATTGGCCCCACGAATTGGTCTGGCTGCTTAGAATGGGTCTCGAAATAGTGCCTTAAATAATATATGTAAAATTTAGGCTTGCTAGTATGACGTAGTTTGCCTCAATTTTAAACAACCTTTAGGGCGTCTGGCGGGAGTAACGGCCCCAGTAAATGGTCTGGCAATATTGAATACATATTTTTTACAATATTCTTAATAACATACGTAAATACGAGCCTTGCTACTTTGACGTAGGTAGGCATGGTTTTTAGGTACCTTTAGTTTGAGCTACCTCTGAAACGTCCCCACTTTCAAGTTAGTGAGTACCCATACCGTGCTCACTACGTATTGGACTAATAATGCTAAAAATTCCAGCTTTGCTAAAATTACGTAGGTCTGGCGGCGCTGGGATCTAGGGGTATATACGTTTATTGTACTCTATTTCTAGCTCGCGTTTTAGGTTAAATAAATACATTTCAATACAAACCTGGACATATTCATTTAAAAACTGAATAGAAGAATAATCCAAATACTGTTAGAGAGAGTTAGCGGATAATACTAAAACAATAGTACTAACGAAACTGAAAAACAAAAACCGTTATTTAATTGACTTTCAGTAAGGACTTAAAGCTCACAAAAGGTTTAATATAGGTAAAATATATATTTTTTTTATTTAAAAAATGTGTACATCTCTTTTTTGTATAGTCGAGTTGTTTGAGTAGCCAAGACATGTCTCTTAACAAATTGAAATTGAAAATGGCAGCAATAGAATTCACAGACCGAACTGGACAAACTAAATAAATAATAACGGTATATATAATACATCAGTCACAGATGTGACTCGAAAATTCGGCGGAAAGTTAGGAACAGAAGTTTCTTAAAGGAAACGGAGTATATTGATATCAACATTATAATAATAATGGGCAGAGGGAACCTGGGAAACTACCCTAGATTCCCTCTGTATACCCTGCACTATGTGTAGGATACGGCGCGAACCTAAAAAGAAAAAAGAAAAATATATATTATAATATTTTTTGTTTCTGTTATCATTAATTAAAAAAATAAAATAGATTTATAGCAACAAAGTAAATTAGAATAAATGATATGGTTTTATAATTTCTTAGTAAAAGAAAACGCTTTAGTAAAGCGTCATTAGTAGTAGCCCCGGGTTACTTCATTATGGAAAACCGTAACGACGAGCTTTGAATAAATTATACGTAATCCGCTTGTAATGTTTACTGCCTTTTAAAGTAACCCACGCATATCTTATTTTCTAATTATATATCGATTTATTGTCAATTTTTTTTGTATCTATTTGTATCTATCTCTGTATCCTGCAATTAACAGGATAGGCAGAGGAGATTAGTATTAAGACATCCGATCCTCACATTTTGCCGAATTCTGGATTTATTCCGTGTTCAGTGACGGAACTCAACGGAACGATTTGCCTCTACACCAGAGCAAAGAAATGAAAATATTAAATAGTTAATTTCCTCAAGAGGGAATCGAACCCACAGACTGTCACGTCACGTGCTTGTGCCCCTACGCCAGGACTGGCCTCGTACATCGTACGTTGGATATATTAATTATATTAAGATTTCTAAACATTTAATATCAAATATTATTTAATATACGTACGTACATTTGACTCTCAAAGCGAACTAGTTAATTAATTTAGTGCCTTATAATTTATGATATACTCTATGGTCAAATATATATTAATTTAAATTTTAAATAAACGGTTCCCTCGCGTATTTAGATTATTTTACCTATACCTATAGCCAAATATTTTAAGAGTTCGTAGGTTTGGTTTAAAATATGAAGCGGGATGAAAGTTAATGGAGAATGGAGCAATATTGGGGTTGATAACAAAAACATATTATTATATGTGTTTGTGGGTTGTGTACCTCAAAAGGAAAAACGGATCCCATATGATCACTTTAGTTTCCGTCTGTCAAAACCATTTATCGACATCGCGTCGAGCTATGGAACTGAAATGAATGTCAAGTTTAGTTTCTGAGTCAACGCAAACATAAGATACGATACGTTAATGCACCGTTATTACTGCATTTTGTATGAAACTCGCCGCGGAATTTAAATGGTATGGAGTGATATTTGGCAAAAAAGCAGTACAAATAGAGAACAAAATCTGAAATGTAAAAAAAAAAAATCATCATCACTTAGAAGACTGGAACAACTTGGGCCAAGCCTAAATATATATATATTTTTTACCCTCCCACTGATTATTCTGATGTGCACTCGCAATTACATACCGACGACATAACAGTATATCAGTTGTGTGTTAAATTCTTTAATTTTTACAGTTAACATTTGAGTGATATTATTTTGGTATTCTAAGATTTCAAATTTCAAATCATAAACTCGAATCTATAGCCCCATGATTTCCTAAAAAAAAACATATTTCTATATTTACTCGGAAGATATAGCCGTTTATATCGCAAAAACGCGTATTTCGACACTATAAAGGAAATCAATTGAAAAATTGATAGGATACTTCCAGTTAATCTAGAACTATGAAATTTGGCAGTTAGAATCAACAGGTAGTACTAGTTTAGGAAAAAATGTAAAACTATACATTTGGGGTTAAATCCAAAAAATAATAGCCTTAAATAGCAAAAAACGATACTTCAACACTATAAACGGAATCAAAATTAATAGGTTGCCGGTTGACCCAGTTCAAGACCTCCAATTTTTAACGAAACCCTCGGTTGGCGAGTCTGACTCCCCCTTGTCCGGTTTTTTTATATGCATATCTATTATGAATGGGAAATAGAAATATATAAAACTTATCTACATAGATATAGAAAGGTTATTACAAAGTACCATGAAGAGCTATTAAATTTTATGCATGGTAATTAGGTCGCCTTCGTCGCACAATAGGTGAAAAGCTTTAAAAGCTTTGGTTATTATAAGACAGTTATTAAGTTGCATCGTTATGTCTGATTTTTTTATCATGTTTTCTGGTCCATAAAATTTCAGTAGAACTAGATGGATATAAAACAAATAGAGTGCTAACTGTCCGTTTAAATTGATGTTTCTCACGGTTAAATTTTAATGTAAAAACAAAAATCCACTATTTTGATATTTATATTAATTTATATTAATTTAAATTTAATGATGAGGCCAGTCGTGGCGCAGTGGTACAAAGTGTGACTGTTAAACCGACTGGAAGTGGGTTCGATCCCCACTCGAGGAGATGAAATATTTACTTAAATTTATATTTCCATTTCTTCGCTCTGGTGTCGAGGTAAAGCGCGGCGTTGAGTTCTGCCACTCAACACGCAATGCCTCCAAAATTTGGCAGAAAGCGGGGAACGGAGTGTCTTAACACTAGGTTCCCTCTGCCTACCCTGCTGTGTGCGGAATAAAGCGTGAAGCTAATTTTTTTTTTTTTTTTTTTTATATTAATTTATCTATATCTATACTTATAATAGATTTTTTTCGTTATTTAGGATTGCTTTCTAGAGTTACTTTTTTTCTATTACGCATTATTAATGGAGTTTGCGGGTTCGATTCCTATTCGAGAAATTCGACACCGAAAGTGGAGAATGGAATGTTTAAGTACATTCCATTCTCCACGTTCGGTGTCGAACTCCTAGGTTCCTACTAGGTTCCTCTGCCTCTCCTATTTTAGGAATACAACGTGAAGCTGAAAAAAAAATGTTATTTACACTGAGGAATAGGATACCTTTACCGATTTACACAGATTAGTGACAATTAGAGAATACGAACACACTATAAGCTGCCTTTACAATATATTAAGAGAATATACTTCTTTTTTTTGTCAATGTCATTTGTATCTGGCATAAATTTCAATATACACTTAGGATGTACCATAAGGATTTTTATATTCTCCATATATTATATATAGCGTAAAAATATGAGCTGTGAAACTGAAAGTAGAAAATTGTCGCATTAGATATACGATGTTTGTGATGCGAACAGCATATTGTAGACCGAGCGATGCACAGATGTTTTCTATGAAATTGGTATCAATACTAGCCTGTTATTAACTGTACCAGCCGGGGTAATTTAATATAGCTGTCAAAGGAAACAGAGGAGATACAGTTATATAAAAAAAACTATACATGACTTTGGAATACTGTTTTTCTACTTCAACTAACGATATATCGACGATGATAAAGTGGCGGAACTCAACACCACGTTTTCCAGAGCGGGGACGTAAAAAAAATATTGTATAATAATTCCCCAAAGATACCGAATAGAAATCGAACTTAAAACCGTCTTGTGTACAGTCATACGCTGAAACGTAGGCCTCACTCTACGCTTTTTTAACCAAAATAAGTTGCCCTAAAGATTTCTTAGTTTTACTTTATTATTAAAACTGCCTGAAAATATTTTTTCTTTCCAAATACCAAAATATATTCGGATATTGCTCACTTCCTTTTAACATTAAATCGAATGGATAGAAAGGAAAGAGGTCTGTGTCAGAGTTGGGCAAACAAACTGGAAGACTTTTGAGACTGACTGACTACAATTGAAGAAAAATATACAATACATACATGTATCTATCTATACATACTTATAGAGTTTAGGTATGTTGAGAACGTACCTGGCTGAATGTGATGGTAATTGAGTTAAATATCTCTTATGGGAATTCTTATATATATTTCGTTTCGATAGTCTGTTTATAAAAAGCGTTGTGTTGAATACATCTATTATTATGTAATACATCTAGCAGCATTACGCTTTTTCTCGCATAGCAGGGTAGACAGAGGAACCTATATATTAGCGGCGGAAGTCCGCCATTTGCTGAACAGGGAAATGAAAATAATCGAAATTTTATAACTATTCCCTCGGGTTTTGAACACAAAATCATCGTCTTTACAGTACACTACATATGTCCCAGTTCGAATCGAAACGTTGAACTAAGTGAATTTTAGTGAAAATAATTCAAGTTATATTTGAATCAAAATTTGATTACCATATAATACGAAAAAGAAAAATAAAACCACATTACTTTCACTGACGTTAAGCCAAAGAAGTAGGTCACGTTAATCGCGTTATATTTGACACATCGAACTTCTGCTAGTGGTTTCAGACCCACTCTAAAGTAGTCAAGTTATTTTAACTTAGCGTTTTCTTTGCTTTTTCTAATACGATTCTGAACTGAGTAGTATATCGGTATTATATATAAAATCAAGGGAAAGGTCACACAGAATAACAGGCACACAGATGCTAACACCCATATATTTAAGAGATTGCGAGAAGAGTCAATAAAATAACATCGAAACGAAACATTCCCGGGCAGTTTTTATATTTTCAGTTAAGTGGTAAAATAACTGTATATTAGCATACATACTTATATATTTAGATAGTCCTAAAAAATATGCAATGAGCAAATGAGCGGGTACAGCCTGCTCATAACGGTCGTTGTTCGGCCGGAAGGAGAGTTTAGAATCGAGAACAACGCCTAGGTATTTACGTGCGCCGTGTCGTTTGTGCTTTTATTGGAAATCCACCGGAAAAAGCACAGCACACGGCCACTTAATACAATCGGTAATCGGAAACAAAATCAAATGACATCCTCATAATTGCAATGACACCTGAATGTAAAGGGAATATTTAGAAATAATATAAGTATATTATGCTAACAATATTTTAAACGGATCCAATAAGTTACTTTAAAAGTATATTTATAAACCATAGGTTTAGGTATGTATATGTAATTTTATTTCGGACACAGCTGCTCGCCTTTTCTTCACACATTGTATGACACTTAAAGGTCACTGAGAAACTACATAATATGACCCATTGTCGCTATAGCACATGTCGCTATATTGTGTTAAATTTGTAACCAGACTTCAAAAAAAGAAGGAGATTCTCAATTCGTTGGAAGCTTTTTTTATGTATGTTCATCGGAAACTAAAATAATATAGTAAGTATTTTATAATTTTGAAGTCGGTGTCAAGCTAAGGCTACAACAACCTCACTAAAATATCAAATTAGTTAGCCAGTGTGTATTACTTTATATAAAATTAAATTAAATCAAAGTTCATTTCAACTGTAATATAATTTTCATGTTAAGTTTATTTAAGCAAAACCTGCCTAACTTATTACATATATGAGTTCCGTCACTTTACACACAATTCCTTTAGAATTCGGCAGAAAGTGTGGAGTGTCTTAACATTAGGTTCCCTCTGCCTACCCTGCTGTGTGCGGGATACAGCGTGAAGTTAATTTATTTCAAATATAGAATAACATAAAAAAATAAGAAGATTTGTACATTATATTTTCTTTCATCTCCGTCTACTTAACTAACGTATATTAGGAAATAGTGGATAGGAACAGTACATAAAATTGTCTCTATCGTCGTTACCAAAAGCGACAATAGTGTTTGTACATGGCCCTTTTTCGGCAAATGAGATCTAACGTCTGAATTCACAGAAACCTACTTCGGCAAAATTAAAGTCCCGTTTGCAAGCCACAGTACAAGGTATATTATTGTACTTTCTAGAAAGCGTAGCAACATTTGTCTCATAAGATTAACGTAATGGTTATTGAAATGAAAATCAAAATCATTTGCTTTAAAATTTATTAAAACCACGGCCAACCGTAGCGCAGGGGCACAAAGTGTGACTGTAAAATCGACTGGTTGTGGGTTCGATCCCCACTCGAGGAAATGAAATATTTATTTACATTTATATTTTCATTTTTTCGCTCTGGTGTTGAGGCAAAGCGCGGCCTTGAGGTCCGCTACTCATCTCGCAGTGCCTGCAGAACTCGGCGGGGTTCCCTCTGGCTACCCTGCTAAGAGCGGGATACAGCGAAGTGTGAAGCTGACATTATATTAAAAGCATTGAGGTGTTATATTTCCTTTCAGAATGTACGTTTTTGTTATTTCTATATAGTAGATAGAACGAGTCTGTTTTGTATAATTACAATTCTTAAATATTATTATAGTAATCGCACAACAACAAACCCGAACTCGAAGATTTAAAATTGCAATTAAACAATGAACCAAGTACAAAAATTACTTCTAATACTAAGAAAAAAACATTAAATCAGTTTCACGCTGTATCCCGCACACAGGAGGGTAGGCAGAGGAAACCGAGTGTTAAGACACTCTGTTCCCCACTTTCTGCCGAATATGGAGGCATTGCGTGTTGAGTGGCAGAACTCAACGCCGCGCTTTACGCTTTCTAATACTAGCAAATACATATTTTAAAAATGTTATTAATATTATTAAAATTCTGTGGAATATAATTTTCAGAAAGTATTCCATAATTTGTACTTTACATATGTCAAAAGAACCGTAGAATCGTTCCAGAGTGGAGTGGTTTGACGAATTATTTATTCACAACAAAATTGAATGTCATATTGAAATAATGACATGTCATGATCAATAAAAATCCAGACCAGTCTTATCAAATAAAATAGAGAATAAGATACGTCTTAGGTAGAATTATTTTTTCTTTCAGTTTCACCCGGTATCCCGCATACAGCAGGCAGAGAGATCCTAGTCTTAGGTTACTCCGTTCTCCATTTTCCAGTACAAAGGCGTAGTAAAACATAATTATATTTTTTTAATGTTAACAGCCTGAAAAGCAAACCTTAGCCGAGGAATCTTCAGCTCGGAGATCAAGCCGAACTGATCGAACAACTAGGATGCTGCTTGCAGTCCTGGGTCTATTTCTATCCACTGAAGTGCCACAAGGATTGCTTGGATTGGCGAGTGCTTTGGCACCAGATTTCTTCAAAGGCTGTTATAGTTTATTTGGTAAGTTTAAATAGCATGCTTTTATATTCTGTATATTTAAATACTTATAATAAAAAAATTGGATTCCCGATTTTTTTCAAAAATGAAAAAACACTGTTAACACGGTTACACTGTGCTGTACTCGTATAAGAGTAGAATTTTAATTAGCGCCAAATAACGCCGTACTCATATAAATGAGGTCAAAGTTAAAAAATAAAATAATTGGGCTAATTTATTTAATAGTTGTCGACTTAGTTTGTATACACCTATTATGCACTATGTTATCTTATGTTTAGATGGATGGTTTTATAAAGAAATCAGTAAAGGTTTTATGGTTGGTCTACGTCCCATGTCGTAAAAGTTTATATTGCCGACGATAATTACACATGAAGGTCTGAAGGATCTGTTAAAGACAAATACTTAATTAAACTCGAATTTGTCTAGTTGAAGCATATTATCAAACCATTGTGTAATAGTAGTGAGGACAATACGCCTTGTAAACCACTCACGTAAGTACTTAGACATGAGGTTGAAACTTTAGTAAAATAATTGGATTATTTATACACGACTTCCTGTTACAACCCAATGGTTCAAAGGTTAGGTAGAAAGGATTGTGTTTCTATACTAACTATATCTACTACTACTAGCATCACGCTGTATCCCATGCGGGTCAGTTTTCAGGTTTCAGTCAGAGACAGCGGAGTGCCAAACACTACGATTTCTGTATACCTATTTCGCCTTGGCCACTGTCAGCAACTTTCTTCATACATGCCCTTCGGGGGGTCTTAATGCTTTTTACGTGACCTACCTCCAGTATCTTTGATACTGTATTTACGAAGGTCAACCGAGGTCCGACTACCTAGCCGAGCTACGAGATATAGAGGGAGCCTTCGAAGGCGTACTCTGGGCCGCCGCTGAGAAAAGATTGGTTGAGGAAAATGCTGTTTTGTCGTGGTGTCGGAAGCAAGTCTCTGTCGGTCTTTTTACTTCGTTTATTTTAGTCTCTCTGTCGGTCTATCTGTCTCTTCTTTTGTCTTTTGTCGTGTAGATTGTCGGTATTAGTATGTGTGTATTAGTCCTACAAATAGTTATTAAATGTACAGTATTTTGATAGTAAAATAGAATTTTAGTAAATTAGAATTGTTATACTTTCTAACTCTTATAATAAAATAAAACATTGGACACACAAAGTCTCCGATTACGTAGGAGGGACGCACAGTAAAGCACAAAGCTTTACATAATCAAAAAAAATATATCAAGAACAAGGCCAGTAATTTGTCGTTTAGTGCAACAGTCTTAGGATTTAATTGATATAATTCTGGTCTGTACTCTTACTCGACATCTCTAGATGGGTTAAAAGACGTTTCAACAATTTTCTCTGACTAAAATAAATTAAACTTCTGTGTCAGCATGACTTCTCTACATTTTTTATATTTTTTGGTAAACCATCTTTCCCGTATAATTATTTGATAAGAATAAGTTATAAACTTCCATAACACTTACAAAACCACTATAGTCTGCTACTGCTGCAATGTATTCTTCTTGGTTCCTCAGTATTCACACTCTCACCACCTGAGGAAATGTCTTCCAGAAGAACGACTTACATATCACGTTCATTCAGCATTCTGAAAAAAATTGTCATTTTTTTTCTTTATTCCAATATTTTTTTAATTTTGAAATTTATTAAAATATACATACCATAACGTCGACGATATGATTAAAACGAAACCTACTATAGCCACAGTGGTTAGTAAACTAACCACCATATAATTTATGTCATTAATCAGAAAGTAAATAAATTCTAAAATAAATACAAAATAAACAAACTTACTTTAATCGTTGAAGTTCAAAGTTTTCTGTTGTATAAATGACACTACTACTTTTTTTTATATTTTTATAAATTAACGAACGTGGCGTTCGATTTTTAAAAAATTCTGCAATATTCTACTAGTAGATATAGTGGAAATATATTTAAAATATCCTCGAATAAGTGGTTAGTAAATTAACTACTAAACCTGAAAGAGTAAAAAGAAACCTAAAAGAGGGCCAGTAATACAAAAATTTTAACTTGGCTCTTTGGCTCCCTTCAAATATTATTTATTTTCATCAAAATATTATAATTTATAATCACTTTAAAATATCTAATGTATATAATATTTCCAAATTATGTTATTTTTGGAAATACCAAATATGGAACGTTTCCTTGTTAATTTATAAACATTCAGTATTAGGGAAAGGCTTGAAACAAATTCTATGGATACCTTAATTAATTGTAACAACCTATGCATTGGATTATATATAGAGCATTAAGACGTACGTTGTGCGGTGCGAGATTCTAATAAATTAAACTTGATTTATGGCAACGTGTATGGCGTATACGTTATTCTTAGAGAAGTTATAAAAATACATAAAATATATAAATAATACAAACTTATTTATCATTATAAAAAAACTCACTGTAATTATGTCTGTCGTAATCGTGGCGAAACCGCATGTCTCTTGTGTTTAAGCTTTGGTGAGACGAAAAATAAAAAAAACCACTTCCGCCTGAGAATATTATTATTTTAAATATTATGGTCTCGTTACCCGCTGCGATATGTCACAAAATTTGACGGACACTAAAAGATGCAGGATAGCCTACATATTTGTCTGAAAACGGTGACTATGTAGCTGCTAAAATGCGAGAAATAAAAATAACTAAGTAAACGTCTAACTACTCATACTAAGAGTATTTTAATCAAGTTTTATAAAAAGGAAATAATTATTGGTCGGGTTTTTAACGGTAGGAGAAACAAACAACGATTGAAAATTTTCCTAATAATTTTTTAAAATTTTGACTTTTTAATAGGTGCTAGATCTGTAAAAAAAATTTATTTCATTCTTTATAGCACACACATTGTATGATGTTTTTTAGTTTGTGGGGAATTAATGTTTATATTTTTTAAATATTGTGTATCTTCCATCTCAAAATAATAAAGGGTAAATTTAATATAGCAAGAGAAAGTTACGGTAACGAAATATACGCGTTGTGTTCCGCATGTAGCAAAGTGACAAACATCCATCCTGACAAACTTTCACATTTGTAATATCAATACGATACCTCTAATCTAAGCTGACTGTAGGTATATTTCGTCAACTGTTAATGGTTAAGTTTGTCTTAGTACTTGCCCATAGTAACTTGTATATAACGAGTATGAAAAGAATAATAGAATATAAGAAGAATAGAATAGAATAATATGAGGCCAGTCGTGGCGCAGTGGCACAAAGTGTGACTGTAAAACCGACTGGTTGTGGGTTCGATCCCCACTCGAGGAGATGAAATATTTACTTAAATTTATATTTCTATTTCTTCGCTCTGGCGTCGAGGCAAAGCGCGGCGTTGAGTTCTGCCACTCAACACCAATGCCTCCAAAAATTCGGCAGAAAGTGGAGAACGGAGTGTCTTGACACTAGGTTCCCTCTGCCTACCCTGCTGTGTGCGGGATACAGCGTGAAGCTAATTTTTTTTTTTTTTAAAGAATAATAAAAGAACTGAATAACATTGTAGGACTCATGCATCAAGACAAAATTATTATATTTTAGCTACAATTCTCTTTATAATTGGCGTGATAATATTATTTTTGAGGCCAGTCGTGGCGCAGCGGCAAAAAGTGTGACTGTAAAACCGACTGGTTGTTGAGATGAAATATTTACTTAAATTTATATTACCATTTCTTCGCTCTGGTGTTCGAGGCTAAGGCTAGGCACGGCGTTGAGTTCTGATAGTCAACACGCAATGCTTCCAGAATTTGGAGAACGGAGTTTCTTAACAGTAGGTTCCCTCTGCCTACCCTGCTGTGTGCGGGATAAAGCGTGAAGCTGATTTTGATTTAATATTATTTATACCAACTAAATCTAAAACGAGAAACGGATATTACGCTCGCGATCCCTGGCGGGATAGGTACAACACTACGTAGCTTTCCTTTTCCCTTTACTTTTAAAGTTCTTGTTTGGTGACTTTAAAAGTAAAGGGAACCATTGTTAATCGTTTTAGCTTTTAAATTATTCAGCGCAAATCTTTATATAGACAAAAAAATATTTCACTTACTATGTATGAATTAGAGGCCGTCGTGGCGTCGTGGCAGGGCTTGTGTCCCTGGGCCACGACGGCATCACTCACGACTTTAAACGCGATGGTCGTGGGTTCAATTCCCACTCGGTGGAAAAAAATATAATTTAGTAGTTCTACCACGGAGTATCTTAAAACTAGGTCCCCTCTGCTTACCACCCTGCTAAATGCAGGAATACAGCGTGGAGCTGAAGAAGATGTATGAATAAGTACCCTTTAGCGATACTGGGTTTGTTTACAACACGCATATAATGCGGTGTGTGCTTGTCGAAGTCATTTGGTATTGTTCAAATACTTTCTTCTATTCAATGAAGAAAACTTAAATTTATTCCCAATCATTTGAATTCGAATCCAAGACTATTTCCAGTCCAACATCCAGTCAAGTCATTATGCCTTAGTTAGTTTTTATCTATCTTGAAATTTAAATTCAAATTCCTTTGCAGGAGATTTGATGGACGTCCTGGCGCTCTTCACATCGTCAGTAAACTTCGTGTTATACTGCAGTATGAGCAGGCAGTTCAGGTGTACCTTCGCCAGGCTCGCTCGACGAATGTTATATACGACAGAAGAACCGGCAAAATTTGGTACTAAACTTGAACCTACAACACAGGTAGGCGATAACGCTTCTAAATTCTTAATAATTAAGTATAGCTTCTTATAATAATCGTTATAAAATCTTGCATGTTTTCATACAGTCGTAGAGCTAATGTCGAACATAAATATATAAAACTACAACATTACTACAAATTAAACTTTATATGTCAAAATATTAGTCTGAAATTTGCTTTATTATGGATTTCAAGTGCGCAATGAGTGCTGAGTAAACAAAACCCCGCTTTCAATACCATTCAAGTGCTTTGGCATTTCTATCATATAATTAATATAAGTTAGCTAAAATTATTTCAAATATTTATGTGTGAACATTATTACTTGCCAGGTTCACTTTTATAAATATAACATATTGCCAATTTTATAAAAAAAAATTGGTGTTACAAGTTCAGGTTCAAGCTGTCCTCCATTTTCCGACGAATTCTAAAGGTATTGCGTGTTGAGTTGTGGAACTCAATGCTGCGCTTCGCCTCGACTTCAGAGAGAAGACATGAAAAAGTAAATTTAAATAAATATTTTATTTTCTCGAGAGGAAATCAAATCTACAACCAGCCGCGTTTACAGTCCCTGCGCCACAATTGGCCTCTATCTTTATCAGAAACAAATTATTATAGCGTTATATGTTTTTTCCAATTTTTTGTAGCTCTAAAATGATAAGTAAGATAACATAACGGAAAATTGTCTGCGTCATTACATTAAAATTACTTTTTATTGCTAACACTGTAAAAGCCGAGATGAAATCAGTGTGAATAAAAGCATGTCAATGAAATTCCCTTGAGTGCCATTATCGGTTTATTTCGACGTTATTTAGTTTTTTCAGTTGCTTTACCTTTTTTACCAACGTATAAATTTTAAATAAATTTGGAAATTCGATCCTCACAAATGTGATATTTGTAATTTTATATGAAGTCTGAATGATTTGTTTAGACAATCCATGTCAGAACACTTTGTTTTAAGCTTTCCAAACATATTCGACAACTTTACATGGATTCTAAACTTATTAAAATGCAACGCAACCTACAATATTTACAAAATTTTTCCACACCTACCCACTTATGACGTATAAAAAATCGAAATTGAAGTTGGAAATTGTTTCTATTCACCCCGTTTTACGGTAATTTGTCAATTAAATTTACCCACTACACCGAACTGCTTTTGCTAAGTGACCATTTTATTATTTGTTTTAATGTTCATGATGATTTTTTATCAGATATTACAAATCGTAAATTTTTATAATATGTCAATGAAAAATGCTCGTCCACTTTTCGACATTTCATCATTTCTTATTTATTGGACATGTTTCTACATAAAGTGTGTGTTGGGGACAGTGCCCTTGGGTAGGGAATACTGCCTTCCTGAATTGTTGTAGAAATAAAAGAATAGACTGTATAACTATATATTGACTTCACATAACAAAAGTACCCTGACAATAGTAAGTAAAATGTCGTTAAAATAGGACTTGAAGTTAGAAAGGTTGATATGGAAGTGAAGTGAAGACGAGTGCCACGGTTGTTCTCGCCGTCCCTGCTCCCCCCACCGTCGCTCCGTCGCCGCGCCCCGCTCTAAAGACGCGCGGACCAATGCCCGCGCGCAAATATCAGGCGCAGTGTCCTCAACAGTGTGCCTACAATCAAATAACAGATGTGTATAATACAGTTATGTATATATAGTCTACATATGACACAGATGTGTATATAGTAGTAATTCATCTACATCAGATGATGTAGATGACTAGGAAACTACCAAAAAAAGGATTGATCCAATTCCCGCGAAAAAATAAGTTATAAACAACAATCCGCTAAAGTGACGTACCACGTACATACGTCAGTGGTGTACATCAAACTCAAGATTTCACATAATTTATTTAAAAAGCTGAAAACAAAGCTCGAGTGGCAACATTGTCAAATAAATAAAGGGAAATATGATCGAGAGCCTGTCACTCGCTAAGAAAACAATATTAACAAATTTATTTTGCCAGTAAAATAATCCTCTCGTCACTAAATTCTAAATTTCGAGGAAATATAATTGTTAATACTAAATTATCGGTCATTAATCGTCAATCTTTCAGATACTTACTAATCTCGCATAAATTGTCTTTTTATCAGCTTCACGCTGTATCCCGCACACAGCACAGTAGGTAGAGGTAATGTTGAGACACTCCGTTCCCCACTTTCTACTGTATTCTGGACGCATTGTGTATTCAGGATCGGAACTCAACTCCGCGTTGTCGTCGACACAAGAGCGAAGAAATCAAAATATAAATTTAAATAAATTTATGTGCCCCTGCGCCATGACTGGCCTCAACTACTACTACTGATTCAAGTCTTCACACAGTGTTATTATATTGATTATATTATTTTACCACCTACCTATATAAGATGGTGATTTTATATGTTCGTCGCGTTATCCCTATTTAGTTACACAATTAATAGTAGAAGCTAGCCGAGCATATATCTATCAAATGCCTTTTGTTACTTTTTTAATTTAGATTCTTAACTGTTGCTTCACTTATATAACTGACTAATTTAAAATATCAAGGCACTTGTCCATTTTTTATTATTGTGAAATGGCCGAACTTCTATCGAATTTTAACCTGAGCGATGTTATTTTTATGAAAAATGAAAATATACGACATTGTTCCAGGTCACCGGCCCGCTATAGCGACAGATTCCCGCCCTCAGCAGGGTGGTGGAGAGTATAATATAGATTTGAACAGGTAAACAATTAGGCTTCGGTATGTATTAAAGTAAATCGATTCGGAAATCGAATATCGATAATTGAAAGGATTCCTAACTTTCGTCAAAGCGTTTTGTTGATTACATGAGACATGGCCGTCTTATTATTCTGTAACATTTGGATACTTGTATTTTATACAATTTCAATTATATGATAATAAATAATTAAAAATATATTAAAAATACATTAAAAATATTATAAGTATATTCTTTAAAAAATAAAGTAATAATTGTAATGTACTTCATGAAAGTATTTATAATTTTACATTTATCAACTTATGTCATCACATCTGTGGCCTATGTTTTGCTTTGCTTATTTTTGCCTTAATTTTTCGCTTCTAATATATGTGTACGTTGTACAATATTACTTTTCTGTTTTTTTTAGTTTAACGCTGTATCCCGCACACAGCAGGGTAGGCAGAGGGAATCTTAAGACAATCTGTTTCTCACTTTCCGCCAAGTTCTGGAGGCATTGTGTATTGAGTTTCGGAGCTCAAAGCCGCGCTTCGCCTCGACATCAATGCGAAGAAATGAAAATATACATGAAAATAAATATTTCATTTCCTCAAATCGAACCCACAACCGATTGATTTTACAGTCGTACTTTATATCCCTGTGCCACGACTAGCATCAACCTCTCAAAATCTCACTATTCATTTTAGCGTTGTATTTAATTACTTGAAAAAAACGAGCTCCAGTTTCTGAAAGTTTTTTCGCATTGAATATAAAATACCAAAACACAGTCTTTGTTCTGATTGCTATTTTTTAGTATTCGAGATAATGTCGTTGTGTTCTTCTTTTTATTAGTCTAACTAGTCGTCCGCGCGCCGGTTCCGGTGTACTTCAACACAATATATTTTTGTCTTTGAGTGAAAACAGCATAAAAATGCGTTTCGTATTTAACCTTGTATCAATGGAAAACAACTTTATTTTATACCACGTAAAGAAAATTATCCTTTCGAAAAAAATATATATATATTTAAATTTGTTATTTGAAGCATATTATAAAACTTTACATATTTTAACTACCTTTACATAATAACTTTATTCCACAATAAAGTTATATTATTTTTTTTAAAATAGAAGTATACCTAGAAGAAACAATACCTAAGCTGTTGATTGTTGATGCTAACCTAATATTTTAACAACTAACATATAATATTATAGCAAACCAACTGCGTCAGTGATTCTTAGTACCGGGATCTAAATATTGCGGGATCCATCGTCACCAGTCCCGCGTGCTGTGGATGCACACGGCCTTGGGACGACGACGCAGAGGTATCGCCATCCAGTTTCGGTTTTACTTAACAACAGGTGTTAGTGTAAACTATGTTCATACATATATCGTCCACGAGTAATAAACTATGGCAGTCAACATTTTGAGCTCACTAGTACTAGTGAGTACGCTTATACTACTGAGCTTATACTCCATCTTAAGTGAAGTACTCACTCTCTTTGAATTAATGTGAAATTCCCCTTACATTTACATATAATTGGAATATCTAGCGTCTAAATTATGCATACCGAAAATATACGTATATTTTAGTAAACAGTGTTATTTTTTTTTGTTTTCTTGATTATAATAAAATAATAAGTTTCAAATTGTGTTGACTAATTTATCGATTTTTTGCCTTATATCGATAAAAACATTTTCGAAATGCGGGATCCCGCAAATATTGGAGTCCCGCGGGATTGAAATTTCCTGTCCCGCAATGATTATATACAGGTTGCGAGATTGGAGCCCTACTCAACATCGGAACTACTTACTCGTTTTAATCTTCTTGACTTTGCCTTAACAATTACGTTACCATTGTTGACCAAAAACAATAAATAGTCACTTTTATTTTTGAAAACCTTATTAGCCGCATCTTTAATTATAATTTAGATATTTTTGACTAAATACTTACTTTTTGAGGTTGAGGTGGGCAGTACTGGGTGAGGCAGACAAGGCGCAAAGGCACAAGTGTGTGATTGTAGACACAAGTGGTTGTGGGTTCGATCCAGATTCTTAGTCACAGCGCGCCGATGGGTTTCGCCACTCAACACGCAATGCCTACAGAATTCGGTGGAAAATGGGGACCAGATTGTCTTAACATTAGGTTCCTGCTGTGTGCGAGATATAACGTGATGCTTATTTTTTATGTTTGTTCTTAAAAACTTTTTTGAATGTTGTTCTAAATCGTATTTTCTTTTCAGATAATATGTCCGAGCCCGACCTGTTAAACTAGCAAGATTATGTTATTAAGTATTTATAGATTTAAGAATAATATATCATTTATATATGTATTATTTACCTACTAAATTAGTTTAGTAAATTCAATTCGTTTTATATTTTGTACATTGTACTTGTAATATGTGAAAATAAATAAATATTGAACATTTTGTAAATATTAATAGGTAGTAATGGTTACTAGTTCTGACGTCTTTTGAGCCATGACGCCAAAACTAGATCATATATATATATATTAGGTACTCGTAGAATACATAACATTACGTAAATTAATTAACTGTTAGTAAAATATCTTGTAGTTTCATAGAAATACTAAATATTTTTACTTCTAGGGTCCAAAATAAAATCTTCGTAATTATTTATTATTTATTTATATATGATATATATAATGATGTATGATATATAATCAAATAATTTTAATAAAAAAAACCTTTTTTTCTATCACATAAAACAATTGACATCGTGGAAAGGTAATTTTAAATTTATATTGTTATTTAATGTTTATTTAAGCTTTTACAAATTACTGTTTTGTATTGTAATAATATACATACTTTATATGTACAATATACCTATACTAAAGTTTATGAATAAAAATCATTTTCAGTAATTAATAATATACGTGTTTCATTTATGTTTTATTATAACTCAAGATGGTTGTGGGTTCGATTCTTACTCAGGGGATTTCGATTTTCTTGCTCTGGCAGACTGTGCGGTGTTCAATTCCGCCAATCAATGTGCAGTGTCACGAATTGAAGAATTGAGTGTATTACTCTGGGATGTGAAGCTAAATACTGATACTCCATAAACGTATTCTATTTTAAGTTAAACTCTGTAACTAATTTTACACCTGTTGCTACCAATTACTTGAAGATACATGTATGCACATGGTCAGAAGTAGGTCGAAGTGTGACGAAAATAGTATAAAATATTTTAGTAAATTAATCTAAACAAATTGATTTTTAAAAATTATATTTACTGCAATATTTTAATATTTTTAATATTCCTAGATTAGATTTGTTAAAAAGTGCGAATAAAAGTTTAGGTATCTCTCGTAAAAAACATATTAATATAATTGAAGTGACTTTTGTAATACACATAGTTCACATTTCATTTTCCCAGCCCGATCGACTGAGGATCGAGTCCCGCAGGGGATGCCCTTGCCGCCGTCGACATCCTTTCAAGCAACCATGTATTGCTTACCCGGTGTCGCTGTTTAAGCCAATAGGGCTGACAGCATTATTCTCTAGTTTGAAAAAATAGACATTTAAAAACATTCAAAAATAAATTATAATATTGCATATGGCCTTAAAAGAATGTGTCTGAATTGGATACAAATTTAAAAAAAATATTGATCGCTACATCATATACAAAATCAATTTTAAATAAATATTGTTTACTAGCGGGCGCGCGCAGCTTCGCCAGCTTATTTGCACCCTTAGGGTGAATTTTCTAAAATAACAACGAAATACGTGTTCAATAAAATATTTTTAACAGTCTGAATTTATTTAAAAAAAAAATCAGTGGCGATTTTAAGATTTTTCCATATAAACTTTCAACCTCTTATTTGAACCCTCAGGGGGCTAATACTGAAAAACCATGAAACACATGTTCAATGAAATATTTTAAGCAGTCCGATATTTTTTATAAAAATCGGTGCCGATTTAATTGTTTTCCATACAAACTTTCAACTCGCTATTTTACCCTTGAGTGTAAAAAAAAATTTAAAATCCCTTCTTAGTGGATGTCCAGATTATAAAAATAAACATCTGTACAAATTTCACGTTTCTACGTACAGCGGTTACGGCTGTCCGTGCGTCTTACCTCAGTGAGTCTGGTACATGTCCTTTTATATATATAGAAGATAGACAACAAGAGGTCATTGTGGGGCAGTAGCATAGACTTGTGACTGTAAACAAGACAGGTTGTGAGTTCGTTTTCCACTCGAAGAAATGAAATATTTAATATTTTTAATTCCTCGCTTTCGTGTCGAGGCAAAAGCGTTGCGTTTAGTTTCATTACTCAACACGCAATGCCTCGAAAATTGCGCGGAATGTAAAAACACTTAGCACACTAGAACATAAAACGTGAATTCGGAGAAACATGCCCCACCTTTCCTGTTAATTGATTCATTTCATATCACACGTCTCGTTCGGAACTCCACACCTTTTTCATTAACAGATGCCATGTTGACCTGTCATTAATAAACGCGCCGACACTCGTAATTTCTCAAACATTTTAATTTTAATTACATAATATTGTAAAAATACCTTAAATTTAATTTTTTACTCAGAGATGCGAAAATATGAAATATATATTTCAGCTTCACGCTGTATCCCGCTTGTAGGAAGGCAGGCAGAGGGAGCATAGTGTTACGTTCCCTACTTTCCGCCGAATTCTGGAGGCATTGCGTGTTTTTGCCTTGACACCAGAGCGAAGAATTGAAAATCTTAAATATTTCCTTTTCTGGAGTGTAAATTGAACTCATAACCCGTTGGGTTTACAGAAACATGCTTGTGCCCCGACTGGTTTTAAATGAAGTTGATACATATAAATTATCTATGTCTATAATTATCTATATCTAGCTGGCTTTAACAGTCAATATTTTTTACATGTACATATCTAATAAAGTTTTATTTAAATTATATATAAAGTTTGGAATATAAACAAACAGAAAATTAAATGTCAGCCACTCGACACGCAAATGCCCAAAGGAAACGACTAGAAAAATAATTCGGATTCGGAAAAGAATTTAGATTCGGAACCAAACGTACGCGGGGTACAAGGGGAACCGAAGTATCCTAATGAAAAACGAAGTCTCTTAACACCAGGTTCCCCTTACCCTGCTGTGTGCAGGATAGCGTGAAACTAAAATGAAGTATACTAAGTAAGCAGTGCGAGAACAGCTTACAGTACGTGCGATGGTTGCAGGTTCGACTGAATAACTTATTTTCACATCTCCGCTCTGGCCAGACAAAGTGCGGCATTGAGTTCCGCCACCCAACACGCAATGTTTCGACAGTAGATCTCTCTGCATACCCTTAATGTAATACATACGGAATGTAGTGTGAAGTTTATAAATAATCATGTACTTGCTATAGCGTCACTAAACAAGAATACTGGATCCCAAGTTCAAGTGAAGCTAAAAAATCAAATGCCTTTTTTATTAGTATATAATAAACACCTTCATCTTCTTAAATGGTTTTAGCAAGTTTAATTTTTAGTCAAATAATTGAAAAAAGACAAAATGTATCTATAAATGTTAGTATACTTTAGTACCGTCCATGAGTAGATCCGACGAGGTACTTGTTAGCATCATGGCGAAGAATGACTGTCTGCATTTAACAGCGCTATGTCCTTAATAACTCTTACTTTCTTTCCGAGTGAAATTACGTGACGAAGTAGCTCAAGCGTTTGTTTGAATTTCCGCCTCCGCTCTGATAGGAACAAATTGAATTTTATGTTGAACTTTATGCTTATGCTGGTATTTTTTTAATATTTTGTAGTTATGAAGAATTGAAGGTTGATTAGAAAATAATATAAGGTGGGATAATAATAATATTTCATGTTTTTTTTTATTCTATTAGAATCCCTGCTTACTAATTTCATGATATTTTATTAAAACCAACAACACATACGTAAATAAAAAGATTGCTTTTTTACCTTTACTTTTAAAGTTAATATTTTTGCGGGATTATGCGGGCAGTATTTTTTTTGGTTTGAATCACTAATGCCTTCTGTTTACTCGGCTTTTGTAAATGAAAGGTTGATTTTTAAAATACATAAAAACATTTTCGCTTCTAATGTAGAATATAACCGCGCGAATCTCTTTGACTTATTTATGTTTGCACATAATAAGGACTCCAGCTGGATGGGTTTATTGGTTATTCATCCAACTCTCGAGTTATTACAAGTTAAGGGAAGCAATCATTTATCGTGACCAAAATAATGTTGAGGCCAGTCGTGGCACAGAGGTTGTGGGTTCGATCCAAAATAAAATATTTATTTAAATTTATATTTTAATTTCGTCGCTCTGGTAACAAAGCGCAAAATTGACTTAACACGCAAGACCTCGAAATTTCGGCAAAAAGGGAGAATGGAGTGTCTTAACACTACCCACCAGATTCGGAACACAGTGTGAAGCTAAAAAAATACTAAAACTGGTAATACTATACATATATACTAAAGTATAATATCTGAAATAATAAAGGATTAATTTTAGATTATATCGGTGTAGTTCTGACGTATTTATTTGAGGACGAGCTACGTACGTGATTCAGGTTAACGTAATAAAAATACGACCAACCAACATTCGTAACCGAATAGTATTTACCCGTATTTAACCAAATAGAATAAATCAATATGTTCATTTTTACTGATTTATAATTTACGAATCACATTACAAGCCCAAGAGAGCCCCGTAGTGCAAGGGGCGACTGTAAATTGATGATTATGAGTTCTATACCCACCACACAATGTCTTAAAAATTGAGCATAACTAGTACGAATTAAAAAATATTTCTCTTTGAATGTGTTGAATTAACAAAAAGCTACATTTTGTATTTAGACACACTACTGGCACGCTTACTGTCCATATGACGACGACTTGATTAAGCCAACAGATACAGCAGTCGGCGCGGCTAAATGCTGGTAAAATAAGATCTGAATTTTTCAAGCATTGACACGAAGAAGACGAAAGAACGTAAAGATGGTGAAAGTTCTCATAAAGACAATTTAGTTAATCTTTTATTTCGATGGAGATAAAAATATTAGCACAACTTCTATTGTCGTTAAAACGAATCGTGATTAAACTGAATCGATTCTGGGAACTAATAATGTTTTATAAAATTGCCTACGGGACTAGAACTTCAAAGCTGTTTCCGTTCTCATCAATCGCTAAAATTAAGTTTCAATGGTCCAGTTTGCGCTTCATATGACATCAAATAAAAGTTAGCGTCATGTGTTAGTAAGTACTCGTTATTAAGCTAAAAGGTATAAAAGAATGGTTATTTGAAGTAATACTTCTATAGAAACCGGTACAGTCCCTTATGTGATTTATATAGATAATAAATTTATTATTTTATCAATTTTGAGTTGCGAGGCCAGTCGTGGCGCAGGGGCACTAAGTGTAACTGTAAAACCGTCTGGTTATGGGTTCAGTCCCCACTCGAGGAGATTAAATATTTACTTAAATGAATATTTCCATTTCTTCGCTCTGGTGTCGAGGCAAAGCGCGATGATGAGTTCTGCCACTCTACACGCAATGCCTCCAAAATTTATGATTTTAACTTTGAGTTAATATTATTTTGCAGTTCTTTCAATTCAGTTTCTTTGTTGGTGTTGTTCTTATATAGTGCAGTTTTACAGTGTTTATTTACGTATATATTGTGAAATACAGATATACAATGTAGTATAGGTGGAGTTTGGGAGTTCCTTGGGAGTCATCAGTAAAAGTAACGTCCGTTGTAAAAACTTAATTAATTATTAGGAATTAAGAATAGGCGCTATATATAATATAAATTTAATAATATTATTTTTCTTATATTAAATTCTCATAAAAGATCAATCCCAGTTTAAGAAACAAAGTAGCATATGAATCTGAATTCCGAACTGATCGACTGATACTCGTACATATAAAATAAAATAAGAAAACCAGTTGCAGGTTCTTTATAAGATACGGAATTCTAAAAATAATAACACATCAAATTCATTAAAATGTTATATAATTCTTAGAGAACGATTTAAATAATTGTTTATTTTGAAGAAGAAATATTGTGAAACAAGCATCCTGTATCATCTCCAATCTTCGTTCTTTAACTTCTTTTCTTTCTTTCTTTCTAATTACTTTCTGTTTAATTCTTGTTATCATCTTAAAACTTATGAACAAGAACTTATAATTATGCTGGACTTTTATATGTACCTAATTAATTGACATATATCAGTATCGGACACTCGATCTCTCTTTGACCTACATTGACAAAGATCAAGCACGAACGTGATCTTACAGTCTTATATTATTTTCTAATATAATGCTTTGAAGCTTACATAGGTAATAACAGAGGTGGGCAGAGACGGTTAAATATAATGGAAAACAAAATACTATTTTCAATGTAAGGAAGCAGCTTCACGTTTTATCGCCATTAGCGACATAAATTAATCAATTGGGGATTTGAAGTTACAACCATGGCGTTCATAATCCGATGATGTCCTACTGTGCCGATAGCCCCACGGTCATAATTACAAAATTAAATTTATTTTTATATTATACACTAGCGGCCCCCTCGCCACTTTGCCCGCATACTATCTATAATACTTTTATTATGCTGCATTTGCCAACAGATTTGTACTTTCAATCATGAACACTACGTAGCTGTATGATAGGACATCATCCTAACACTAGGTTTCCTCTGCCTACTCTGTTGTGTGCGGGATACAGCGTGAAGCTAATTTATTTTGATTTATTTATTTTTAAGCAAAATTTTAGTCGTCACTTACGTTTTTCACGGCTTGCGTTTTTCACTCGCCACGTATTCAATTGCTCAACTAAGGTACAGAGTGTAGAAAATTGGAAATACAAGTAAGCTAGGTATACAGACGCTACATACTTACTATACAATAAAGTCAATTAAAAAAATAAACGACGCGGACCTCACTTCTTCGAGTGGTGTACTGGTTGTACTAAGACGTCATCTGACCTTACCATATTCCTAGTATGAAGGAAGACCTAACGAGTCAGGACTGCCTGTCCAGGCCCACGCGCCCCGCTTCCTTATATATATGTATAAACAAATTCAAATTCAAATAATTTTATTCAAAATAAGAAGTGACATGCTTCATTTTTTGTACGTCAAATATTTTCCTTTGAGGCCAGTTGTGGCGCAGTGGCACGAAGTGTGACTGTAAAACCGACTGGTTGTGGGTTCGATCCCCACTCGATGAGATGAAATATTTACTTAAATTTATATCTTCATTTCTTCGCTCTGGTGTCGAGGCAAAGCGCGGCGTTGAGTTCTGCCACTCAACACGCAATGCCTCCAAAATTCGGCAGAAAGTGGGGAACGAAGTGTCTTAACACTAGGTTCCCTCTGCCTACCCTGCTGTGTGCGGGATATAGCGTGAAGCTAATTTAATTTATTTAATTTTTTTAAATATTTTCCACCAGTTCACTAAAGTTAATGCCTAAGATCTGAGAAGAACCGGCGCAAGAAACTCAGCGGGACTTATTTTTTAAAAATCTATTTTAAACAAATACATATTTAATTATCTGTGACAAAGATACGCTTGTAACAGGCTGGAGCGAGCATTTCAAACAATAATAGAAATATCAACAGCTATGAAGATATGCCTACTAGGATATTGATTGTGTCTCAATGGTCTTGATTCTATTCAATAGACCTATATCCTATATCAAAATAAACCATTTTCCGGCAGCACTTATTGATGAGAGGACTTTGACTCTCACCTCACAATAATCCAATCAAGCGCGTATCATTGACAGCTAATCGAGTCACACAAATCATCTCACGGCTTCGTATGGTAACGTTATATTATTTGGAACATTTTCTTTGCCAAATTATGTGCTTTTAAGTATTTACATTAATAATAAGGTTTATTAAAGATTCCTTCTTTGTTTCTCATTATAGAAAACAGTGGAACAACGGTATAACTAGCACTAGTTTCGTGAGTTTTGGGCGGAGGCTATTTTTTTATTTTTTTATTTTGAGCTTGTAGAATGATACTGTTATTTTAATTAAATAAATTTTACCTAGTCTAGTATCAAAACATTCAGTCGTGCACTCGGTAACTGAGTTACTTTTTTATAATTTTTGCCTGAAAAAAAATATATCAATAAATAATAGTATTTGTATATTTATTCAAACAAACAAAAGGCCTTGTAGCTCGCGATGCTGCATTGTAAGTAGAGCTTAGGTATCGATAGCGCTTGTCAATAAAAAAAGCGATGCATTTTTATCAATGTTTGTTCAAAGATAACCTCGAAATTGCAAATTATAACAACACGAGACTGGAACTAATATGTTAGCGGATTTAATTAAAATATATAGGGAACGGATGGAGATAGCAAACTTTTAGGAACCCAAGTAAATATAGTAAATATACATATTTGTGTACCACGATATTAATACTAATATTACAAATCGTATCGTTCTCGTAATATGAAGAAAACATGAGCAAGCAAGCTACATTTAGGAGTATGTTTAAACTAAACTAAACTGAACTAAACTAACTTCACGCTTTATCCCTAGCGGGGTAGTCAGAGAGAACGGAGCGCCAAAGGCTACGGTCTCTACATACCTCTTTCGCCTCGTCCACTGTCATCAACCTCTTCATACGTGCCCTCCGGGGGGTTCTCATGCTTTTTACGTGACCTTCCTCCAGTATCTTTAATACTGTGTTTTCGAAGGTCAACCGAGGTCTCCCCCTACCTCTCTTACCACTCACTTTCCATCATAAATCTTTTTTGCCATTCTTTCATCACTCATTCGTTCGACGTGCCCAAACCAGCTGAGCACGTTCTTCTTCATTCTCACCGTGATATCCTCGCTAGTACCTGCCATTCTGTGTACCTGACTCCGCATATCCTACGAAGAGATCGCATCTCCACAGCATTCATATTTCTTTCATTCTTCTTCTGTAATACCCACGTTTCGCTGCCGTATAACAGAGTCGGTACCAAAACTGCATTGTATACGGCCAAACGCGCAGCTGTGCTGACGTTTCGCCGTCTCATCAATGCAGCTAAGGCTCCGTTAACCTTGTTACCGGCAGCAATACGCCTTTCCACATCCATCTCACATCTTCCATCTCTAAAAAATTTGCTAAACGATTTTGAGGTCGCCGTTTAAATTTGTTATGATTAAGTTTAATTTTTTATTTCATATTTTTTTATTTCATAAAAAAAATATACTTATTTTCACAAGGTTTGATTTGATTTGCCTTGTGTGTGTGTAACTTCTCAGTATCTGATTGAGCTGAAATTTGCATTACGACTTTATTTCTAATGACAATAAAATTACATGTAATCAATATTGTTGATCCAAAATGGCCGCCGCAATAAAATGACTAATTATAAAAAAAAACACAATCCTTCTAATTCGGATATCAATTGAACTTGCACTTGGTTTGCAAACTATATTATTAAACAAAAAACGTCTCATAATTTTTTTAATAAAATTTTATTAAAATTTATTTAATCTATAATTAGATTACATAATTTTAAGTGACCCTTTTAGCCGGATTAATCGTGTATATTTACAATAATACATTTTTGTAAACCCAACGTTTCGAACACTTTGCAGGAGTCACGATAGACTGAGGTGGCATTCGTCTGTCAGTTGTCTGTCAATTATTATATCAAAGAAACCTAATTACCTTAGTACTTTTGTGAGGTAATAAAGATTTTTTATTTAGTGCTTTAATATTAGAATTTACACATAGACTAGTTTTTTCAAAGCCAAAGCTTTATAGAACAGTATATTATGGGCTTAGTATATTTATGGTCCTAGCAAGACTGCGGTAGTAAATCCTTGCCGCAGCTGCTGCCTCAGGCTAAGTTGATCAAGGCACACTAAATCAAGAGTGACACACGCTGCAACTCGATAGCAACACTGGGATCGCAACAAATTGTTTAAATCTCTATATGTATCTCTATGCAGGGGTTTTTATCAGGTTTTTATGTCTTGTAAACTCTATAGGATTAATTGGCATTTCTCTTTGTGATCCATTTATGGCTCATTTCCTTAATATTATAATACATTTACGTGTAAAATTAAATTTTACGCGTCGCGTCGCGTTATTGCTTAAGAGATAAAAATATATTAATAATATATATTTTATAAATTTCAAACCCAAATCTATAATAAACAAACAAACGATAGACTTTAATGCTTCACGCTATATCCCTGGCGAGGTAGTCAGAGAGAATGGAGCGCCAAACGCATAGCTCTGCATAGCTCTTTCGCCTCGTCTGTCACTTCATCAACCTCTTCACACATGCCCTTCAAGGTTTTATGCTTTTTACGTGACCTTCCCTAAACTTTGTAGGATCACTGAGTTATCCATCCGTCTGTCTGTTTATCTGTCTGCCCGGCTGTCGGACTGTTTGTCAAGACAAAAAAAACGTGCAGACGCGGTGTCGTGTTCCTCAACACAATACGCAAGGCCTTTAGTATGCGGAAAATAGGAAACTGAGTGTCTTAACAGAATGTTCCGTCTGCCCACACTGTTTTGTGCTTAATAAAGAGTTACGCTATAAAAAAAACAAAAAAAATAGATATAGATCGATAGCAATATAGTTAAAAATGCGTAGATAAAAGTGTTAAATATATAAATTTATTCAATAATTTAAGCTTGTACTGTCAATTATAACAAGCAAGGATACTGTTATAGCTTTTTTTTTTACGGGGGGAAATCCTCATGGACTGCCTCCGCCTGGGGAAAGACGGAGGGGCGTGCCGGACTCTTACCGACTAAAACCACCCCGGTGTCTCCTCGCACGCGAGCGGGGGAGTCCACATTCATCCGCAGCCCCTCACTAGTGCTGGCCGGGTCTGTCCAGGCCTCGTCTCCTGCGCGGGTTAGCGAGGTGGTGAGCTAACTCGTGCATCGTCTCAGAGGCGCGCGCCGACATCCGCGCGTACCTACGACACGGGTCTATCGAATAGGGGGCGAGGACTTCCCCAAGTCCCTCGCCCCTAGACCCATTCATGGGGGCCGGAAAAGGGCGTTGTCCGCCCTTCTCCTGCGCCCTGTGCGCCTTCTGCGGCCGGAAAAGAGAATCAAGATCTCCCTCTCCCTTTCCGTAGTTTCCTTCTTGGACATTATGTCCTCGCAGAAGGACGCCACCGCGTCCCAAGACTACGCTACCAACCATCTTCCACACTACGGCAGCAGCGACAGATCGCCCCCTATATTTTTAAGTGAAATCATATTGTGAGGACACGGCGCTGCTCCTCCCAAGCTACACACTCGGCTAGTGTGTGTTGCGCTATGTCCTCCCCGCAATGGACGCAGTGCACCGAGCGTCCGGCTCTCTGTCTATGCGGCTCAGGTACTTGCCGAAGCAGCCGTGCCCCGACAGCACCTGCGTCATCATAAACGACAGGGAGCCGTGCCTTCTCCCTAGCCAGTCCTCGAGTACTGGCCGGATTGATACTGTTATAGCTAGCCCAAGTGCTAATTACACAAGTAGTTGGTTAAATTAATAATTTAAGAAAAACCTTAAAAGCCTCTAGGTTTGGTTTCATTTTAATGAAATATTAAAATTAAATTTTCGTTTTCCAAAGAAGTTTAACTCTTATAGCAATTTAGAATAGGTAGAAAGTTAAAAGTAAAAAGGTTTGAAGTGCACACAAAGTTTTCTTAAACTTTTAACACGAACAGATATAAGAGTTTGAGAAGTTGATATTCTTTAGAATTGTGGGTAGAATTACCTATCTAATAGAATCACTATCGAATCTCTTCTGAAAATTATTTGTTATATAGCTTTTGACAACCTTTCAAAAGATAAACTGATAAAGTCTTTAAATTATTATAACTAACTTTTGAATTATCTATGCTAATATAATAAAGCGGAAGAGTTTGTGTGTTTGTTTGCTTAAACGCTAACATCTCTGGTTCTACTGGTCCGATTTACTTTGTTTTTGTTTTGTATGAAAGCTGCATTGTTCAGAAGTGCTATAGGCTACATAACAATATATTACACATATATTAAAATACTTTTTAATTTAACATGCAATTTATTCTGCCATGATAATAACAACCGTAGCTACCGTAACCGTAGCGACTGTTGCTAAGAAACGGTTTGCAAAAGTTTGTTTGTTGTTTTGAGAAAATGTCACCCAAAATAAATTTGTTTAACGCATACATAGCGTGCACCGACTCAACCTTATGAGATACATAAAAACATTGCTTAATATAATATTGTTATTTAAATAATGTATAAAAAAGTCCGCGATAAAAAAGGTATATGTTTATCTCTGAAGGTTGAGCATTAGTTTACTTTAAATTTGTTTGTTTTCTTTAATGTGTTTTTTGTATTTTGATATTCATCCTTATGAACGTTAATATAATAGTCACTTTTAGCATTTTATCTAGATTTAAATTATAGTTTACTGTATATCATTCTAATAAATAATGCTTGCTACTTTTTATTTAATGTTTATGTATACTATTGAAAACACGGTCAGTCAGTCGGTCAATCAGTCAGTCGGTCGGTCGGTCGGTCGGCAGGGCGGTCGGTCGGTCGGTCGGTCGGTCGGTCGGTCCTCGACATCAAAGCGAAGAAATTAAAATATTAAATATTTCCTTTCGTCAAGTGGAAATCGAACGCGAACTCGTCGCGTTTACAACCATACGCTAGTGCTACTGCGCCACGGCCTTTAAACAACTGTCCATTTTAACCACTGACCATTTTAAGTCGTCAATTGATTCTATTCCAATAAGGAATATTTTAAGGTTGATTTTGACAATGATGACAATGAAACTCAAAACCAAATTTCCTAGCTCAAATCTCAATGTGCTTACTTTTACTTCGTCTCAAGATGACTTTTTGATCGATAATTTAAAATATCCGCAACGTCTTGATTTTTCCAGTGAGATCTCGTTTTACCAAATAAACCTGTGTATTACGTACAACGACGACGTTCTGAGTATAAAAAGATAAAATGAAATGTATTCTACAAAAAAAAATTCAGTGATTCTTTCATAAATTTAGTTACAGTGAAAAATTAAATTGAGAATTTGCTTAAGAAACAACTAACGAAGACTAATACAAAAGATTTATTTACAGAGCCACCGTTTCCATCTATTTGGAACTGGTCATGTAATTTACATAACTGTCCTTAGCTTTCTCAGCTTAAAGACAAATCTTGTCTTATATACATACATTTATTTACTTTGCTCTAAATTGCAAATTAAGGATCAGACGGATCATCCATGGCCTCTAATCATTTCGTCATTATTCTGCCCGAAGAAACTCTGAGGCGGTAGTAATTAAATACTTGGCTAAAACTTTAACACGATGTTACTTCGGGATAAGATTTTATGACAGACCAGTTCAAAAAAGTTTACTTACGCTTTGACTTGTCAACATAGGATGATTAATGTTTGAAATTCTAAAAACAAATAACTGCGTTCAATATAAATATAAATAAAATTAATTGAATATACATTGTTAATGGCGAGAGAATATATTAAAAAATCCCTTTCTCATTCTCGCATCTCCATAGCACTCGTCTTTTATTCTTCATATAAACTCTTCATATTTCAATGCTATATAAAAGCCCGTATATTCTGGCTCTAGCCTCTACTAAACATAATAACTTTGCTAGCTTTAATTTCTTGTGAAATAATAGCCAAATTGATAATTCTTTACATAAACTGTAGCCTATATGTTATTCTGATGTATATTTTTTTTATTCCTGTAAAGTTTTATCCAAATCCGTTTGGTAATTTTTGCGTGAAATTGAAACATCCATCTTCAAAAACTTTAACATCCTACCTATCCTAGTGTTCTTTTAATAAATGTAAAATTTTGTCCTTACAAAATGCCATCCTCATAGATGGCTACTTAACAGATTTAGATAAAAGTTCACAATAACATAGGCGCATAGGCTATAATTTATGTAAACATTTATAAAATTCGATTATAATCCGCGGGCGAATCCGCGTTTGGTCTTTAGTTTATAATATTAGCCACTTAATTAATCATATTAATATTGTCAAAATATAAACTTTATACAAATATATAACAAATCAGCTTCACGCTGTATCCCGTACACAACAGGGTAAGCAAAGGGAACCTCGTGTCAAGACACACCGTTCCCCACTTTCTGCCGAATTCTAGTGTTGAGAGGCAGAACTTAACGCCGCGCTTTACCTCGACACCAGAGCGAAGAAATGGAAATATAAATTTAAGTAAATATTTCATCTCCTCGAGTGGGGATCGAACCCACAACCAGTCGGTTTTACAGTCACACTTCGTGCCACTGCGCCACGACTGGCCTCAAAAATGAAACGTATATGATGAAAAAAATTATATATTTTCACTTAAAAATATATATTTTCTTATTGTATAATTAAAAACTGGTGTGTTCTTTGACGAGCATAATTATTTTGAAGTAGACTCTCAAACATCGATTGCTCCGGTAAAATGACTCGTTCACAGCGACGGTGAAAGTCGGCCTCAGCTTCAGACCTTCTCGAGAGTTCCTTGTAAATTTTCAGTGTCTCCGGTTTTTCAAACAGACTTTTCTTTCATATAACGTCGTTTATGTTATATTTTGTTTGCGCACATTAAAGCTGTATATAATTATTATGTAAATCTCACTCTGCTCTTTTGAGTGAGAGCGGAAAGTATTGCATATTCTTGTTTAAGTGAAAGGCTGTTAAGCAAAATTTCCATAGTAATAAAGGTTAGGGTGCAAAATTTTTCTATAATGTAAGAAATATTTTAACGGTTATAGGTTGATTCAGTTTTACGCTGTATAACGCATATAGAATATACAGAGAGAACCTGGGAAATTAGTGTTAAGATACTCTGTTCCCATAAAGACACTTCCATTCTCCACTTTCTGTAGAATTTTGGAAGTATTACATGTTGAATGGCGGAACTCAACGCCACGCTTGGCCTTATTTAAAATGGAACCCACAACTATCTAATTTAGATATACTTTTTTTGAGCAAAAACAAATAGGTATTGTTGAAACTTTTTTTGAATATTTTAAGAACATTAACAAAAAAAATATCAATAGATTTGGGGCTAAATGATTAGCGTAAATGAGAAAAACTTGTTTTCGATGCTTAACAAATTCTTCACGAACTGGAAAATTCACATAAATTATTCAAAACGGTTCAATAACTCAAATTATATCTGGAAATAATCGGCCACTGTTTTCTACGTAACTTATTATGGAGACACCATAGTATACTTATGATGTATATTTTAATTATGTCGATATTAAAATATATATAAATATATTATCTAAAAAAAGTACGGACTGTAAATACGGAAAAAAATAAAAAAGAGAAAATAATGATATATCAGTACCCACTCAAGAGCCCTGCTTAAAGAGTAAAAGGTTTCATATGATAAGGTTCTTGTCACCGTACATGATAGTTTATACACTAACGTAATTATATTATAACGGTATTCATAAAGATTTAAGTAAATTCTAGGAATGTGATAAAAAATATTTAACAGAACGCTTTAAGTAAATTACAAAAACAAATTTCGTTTCACTGCGCACAATTCTAGCAAATGAAAGGCCGACAACAGTTTCTTTTGTATTAAATATAAAATCTTAAGTATCTTGTAAATTACATAACTATATTAGAAGTACCAAATGTAATGAAGTCTGAGCAAGATGTAAATTATATTAATTCTAAAATTTTAAATTGAACTCAATTCAACTAACTACTCATTAAGTTCTTTTATTTTTTGGTATTATACATTGTAAATGAAACTATATAACCGGATTAGTCGTATATATATATATATATATATATATATATATATATATATATATAGTTCTTTGAAACCCGACGTTTCGAATACTTTGCAGTATTCCGTGGTCACGGGTGGACTGAGGTGGTATTCGTCTGTCAGTTGACATAATTATATGAAACTATCGGCAACGATTTCTTAATTGCCTCGCATACTGCCCTAGAGAAACCTGTTTGTCAGTTGTCAGCTGTCTGTAAGCCTACGGCTGAAAACTTTCTACCACCTCGGACTCACTCATAATAATCTTTGAAGTCTCAAATCCACCTTACCAAACGGCAAGATACAATCAACTCATTTTGCAAAAATCTAGAATCTGCTATATGCGGAATACAGCGATCACGTAAAGCTGAAAAAAAGCTTATTAATAGTAAAACATAGCAACCAAAAAGTTGATCAATCAATTGAAAAGGGCCAATCGGTGTTTTGGCATGAAGTGCTGTCTTTTTCAGATGATCGCGATACTGGCAATACTGGCAGTCACTCAAACGCTAAGGCCCAATATATAGGGGTAAGGGTAGTATTTCGGAAGATTGGCGATACGACAAATGGTTTTTTTTAGTGGCTAACGCGCAACCTTTTGTCTTCTTGATATTGAATTCAACCAAGTTCCTTTCACCCCATGAGGAAACGTTCGTGATCATAGATGCCTCAACTGAAGACACAAGTTTACCATTCAGTTGCCATCTAACAACTTTATTAATATGGAAATACTGTATCTAGTGAAATATAGGAGCGGTTTAGTAGATATGGCTTTGTTCATGTGTTCATAATAGGTACACCCACATAAATTCTGTAGGTACCTTATAAATAATATAAGGCGACCGTCCATATGTAGCAGGGTGGTGCTTCACTAAGACACTCCGCTCCCCAGTTTCTAAATATAATACTCACATAAGTATTGAAATTTGCATGAACAGAACTGTCCTATTAAATTCTCATTAATTTATTGTGTTTCTTTTAATCTTTTTAGTTTTGCTGTATAATATCTTTGAGGAGATTTACTTATTTATTTGATCATTTGTAATTAAAAACCCCTTCACCAATTTAAATTGAATCTTGAAGGTCCATTATACAAAAGAACCTTTATTCTTTTCTTTAGACGCTTATTTGATTGACGTCAAAAAAGAATCAAAAATTTATGAATAAATTTGAGAATATAAAACATAATAGAATTTTAAAGGAAAATACCAAATCTTTTTCTTTACTTCGACTTTATTCGTACATAATTTTTTACTCGTATAGGCAGTAGTGGTTCCCTGCCAGAAATTTTCTACAAGATGAACAACCAAACAAGAAATAAAAAAAATAATCGTGTTCTACTATTATATTTTCATAATTTTATGTTTTACTATATATAATAAAGATTGTAAAACAAAATTAAAACAGGTTCTTACTATTTCAGAAATTTTACCAAATTTTAATACTATTTTTGACCATATACTATTACTATTTTCAAGCCAGACATTTAAGTAAGTTATTAAACTGATAATGTGATATGATTAGCGTAATACTGTATTTATAAAATGTATCGGTGGTGATGGATAAATTAAAAGTTTCATAACTTTCATAACTTTTTTACCTATTTATTTATACCTAAGCTATTAGTTAATATATACTTATAAAGACATATACTAACTGAATATAGTCAATAAAAAGTCCGCCACAAATATAACATTAAATTAAACACGTTAATTAAAATAATTGAAACATCGAATAAAAGGTAAACAAAAATAGACGAATATCGATTGTGATAATTATGTGAACTGTTACAATCATGTAGCTTTAAGATAGCAACTCTGATCCGGTCAACGGCTTTCGTTAACAAACTAAATGTACATATGTTAACAAACTAAATGTACATGTGACTAAATGTACTGTAACAGAATAAAATATATGACTTTTACATTCGTATCTATGTGCTCCTGCGCCGCGAGTTGTCTCAATTTATTTGATATTATTAGATTTTTTTTTAATATCAAGATATAATCATTTCCCATTACAACAGAATATTGAACTTTCCCAAACTAAACATCCAATAACACAATCTCTTTCTCTCTCTTATTATTTGTGTTTATATTTACCTGATCCTCTTATTTTAATGCGTACTTTAGTTGAATAAGAGATACAATGTAAATACCAAATTTTATTTTGCGATCAACTATTTTTTTGACAGATTTGTTTTGAACAAAGATAATAAATACCAGGCTTAAGAGCACAAAAACCGTGAACTCATTTCAACGTCAAAAAGTAAAGATTTTAACTTTTTGCACACAAAAATATACAAGTACGTCAAATGAAAGACAATTTATATTAAAATTGTCCTTAACGTGAATTGTTTACCTCCAATAAAGAAACATACTTTTCGACGATAATAACACATTTTTCAGTAATAAAAAATGAAAAAATGTTTTATACACAAAATGATAACCCAATTACAATAACCGTACGAGCTGAACATACGAGTATGACTTGTGACCGATAAATATATATTGTATAGTGTCAATTATATACATATATACACAGGTATATCTTAAATCGTTTTGCATATACATATATCTCTTTTAAAGTTTTGTAACTTATAAAAAGTCAGAGATAAGTTATCCTTTGTACACATTCTTTTAGTTGTTATATGATTTCTGTACTTTCTTTCATGTGTGGTACATAAATAAATGAAAAAAAAAAAAAGAAAGTCAGGTAATTTAATTATTTGGATTACCATATTTCGCAATATATGTAAATAATTATGATCACGATGGTTTAATGGCTAAATTGGTATAAATGCCATTCTTTAGCTTCAAGATATCTTTTTTTAAGGAAAAGATAAGGCAAACGAGTGATCGGGTCACCTGATGGTAAGTGAACACCGCCGCACACGACCCCATGCAACACCAGAGGAGCTACAAGTGCGTCGCTGGCCTTTAAGATGGGTAAGAGCGTCTGCTCTTTTTGAAGGTACCCATGTAATATCGATCTGGAAACACTGCCGCGGGTAGGCCATTCTACTGTTCCGTGGTGCGTGGAAGGAAGTTTCTACGAAACCTCACAGTAGTGGAGTGCCACATATCCAGGTGCTGTGTATTATATTTAAACCTATGACGTACTGTGGTTAGAAAGATAACGGCATGTAACAGGTCAAACAGTTCTTCAGAACACATTTCTCATGCTAAATGCGGTAGAGAACGCAGAGCGAGGAGACGTCTCTACGCAAATCCAAAGTGAAGCCTTTCTCAGATAATTAGGCCCCCAATAATTCGAACGGCTCTTCGTTGTATGCAATCTTGCTGATAAAAGCTGATAAAAGGGCGCACCGTACTTCATATGAGGCAGAACTTGGGCCCTATATAGGACCAATCGTGTTTTGGCGTTAAGTACCGTCTCGCTCTGCTGATGACCCCCAGCTTCTTAGAGGCCAACTTGGCCTTGCTTTCCCAAGGCCCAATATACTGTTACTGGTCGCAGCTATAAGGGGAGTGTTTTGAAAGACTGCCGATACGACAAATGGGATTTTTTAGTGGTTAACGCGCAAACTTGTGTCTTTAGGGGGTTGAATTGAACCAAGTTCCTTTCACCCCATAAGAAGACATTCTCGAGACCGAGACCGAGACTACTGAGTAGTATAATTAAAAATATAAATAACCTATACTGAAGTTCTGATGGTATCTACCTTATATCCCTGTAAATAGGATTTCCATGAATAGATACTTACATTTTCACACGACGTGTATACCTATTACTGAGTACCTAATATTAATAAAAGTGAAGTGTCTCCAACAATGTGCACGGAACTGATTGATTCTTTTGGAGCGTGGGTAGTTAGTATATGATGGAAGAACAAACAATTCACGGCTGATACACAATATTGAATATCTTTTCAAGTTATTTCTACATAGCAAAATGTTTGTTAATATAAAGTTTTCATTTCAGCTTCCCGTTTTATCCTACATACAGCAGTACTCTGCTGTACACAGAGGTAATCTAGTGTTAAGACACTCCGTTCCTCACTATTCGACGAATTTTCAAAGCATTGTGAATTAAGTGGCGGAACTCAACGCCGCACTTTTGTTAAAGTTATATTTTTATGTATATTATTTTAAAATTATTTATAACTCGCAAAATTTATATAGCTATGTAGACATTTTTAATTCAGTTCGCTCGATCACGTTAGCTCGCGTGGGTGAAAAATAACTTTTGCCGCACACAGAAAATACAATATTAAACTCGTATAAAGGTACATGATAAATTGTGGTAAAATATAGATGTGACTTTCCCACTGTATCCCGCCAAGAAGAGGGAATCTTAGAATATATTGCTAAGACACTAGGTTCCCCACTTTCCACCGAACTCTAGAGGCATTCCGTGTTGAGTTACCAAAGCGCGAAAATGAAAATATTAAATATTTCTCTTTCTAAAGTTGGAATCGAACCTGTTGCATTTACAGTCACACACTAGTGCCCCTGCGCCTAGTGATATTATCTTAACCTTTTGAAATGTCAGGGAAATATGCGTCTGAAATATTAACTACGAATTAATGTTAAAACACGCATTATAGAAATGTAAACATGATAACCAAATATTTTTATAGCCTATATTAGTGTTTAGTGTGCGCATGATGTACATATTATGAAATCTCGTCGTAATTAGCGGTATTAGTGGTTGATTTCCCGTGGTGCTCACGATGGTAGTTAGCGATGGCTGGTGTCTTTGGCGCCAGTAGTGGCCCTTTAATATAATCGATATACTGGTTTCTGGTGTCAGTTTTTCACCATATCACTCTGGTTATCAACGAACCTGTCTGACGCGTCTCCTATAATAGAAACGAACGTAAA
The DNA here is from genome assembly GCA_030704555.1 of Heliconius charithonia. NCBI lineage: Eukaryota > Metazoa > Arthropoda > Insecta > Lepidoptera > Nymphalidae > Heliconius > Heliconius charithonia. The sequence continues at coordinate 11,871,139 of CM060827.1, read as the reverse complement.
CCTTGCCAAAGGGCTCTAAAAAAATAGAGGGTTACAAGTACCATGTACTGTTCTAAATTTTTTACCCTGGAACCAGATGAGGCCAGTACCCGCGTCATGTGTCTTTCGAATGCTAAGTAGTTTTTCTCTTGTAGATTCAGATTGCTCTAGTTACTTATACATGCCATGTATTAAGCTTTATATAATATATTGTACACAGTAACTGTTATATTATATCAATTATTTTATAACTGTGATTGGAATTTATACCCACAACAGTAGCATTCACAGTTCTATGCCACTGCGCTACGACGGCCTGTTGTATTCTTTAAGTATTAAGCGGATATATGAGAGATTTATCCCTTTATAAATTTTTAGATAGATACAAATAGAACCAAACCGTTACAATATTTAAGTTTAGCTCTTATATTAAATACTTATTTTTAAAAATAAAATAAAGTAAATATTATTTTTTTATAATATATAATAGCAAGACACTGTCTTTTCATAAAAGAAATAATACATAAAATATATTTACTTATTAATAATACGCACAGCTAACAGATTAAACTGTTTTCAATAGACTTTACTATACGTTTATAGTACCCTATTTCTATATCTCGTTTAAAGCTAAATATATTTCAATATAAAACTGGACATATTCATTTAAAAACTGAATAGAAGAATAATCCAAATACTATGAGAGCTCGTACATAATACTAAAACAAAAGAACTAAAGGAACTGAAAAACAAAAACATTTATTTTATTGGACTTTCGGTAAATGACTTAAGCGTTAAGTTAAGAAAAGATATAATATAAAATATTTTTTTTTATATTCATACTGTAGTGGTGTGAGGGGCAAAAAGTGTGATCTCCGCTCGAGGAAATGAAATATTTATTCAAATTTCCATTTCTTCGCTCTGGTATCGCCTCGATGAGGCAAAGCGAGGCGTTGAGTCCCGCCACTCAACACGCAATGCCTACAGAATTCAAAGAAAAGTAAGGAAGACACTCCGTCTTGGCACTAGTTCTGTCTGCGTACCATGCTGTGTGCGATATACAGTGTAAAGCTGATTTGTTATTTTTTTATAATTTATCACTTAAATCTATAGTTGTTTCAGTCATCATGAAATGTCTCCTAATAAATTGAAAAAGAAAATCGGAGGAATGGATGGAGGTTCCGTTTTTTGTAACATTCAAAGTACGAAATACGCGTAAGTGCTTAAACAAAATGAAATAAAAATAATAACTTAGACTGCATACGATTGGATAGAATGTATAAATAATAACAATATTATAAAAAGTAACATGATCTATAGTAATAGATGTGACTCCAGAATTCAGCAGAAAAAGAAGTGTCTTAAGTTTAATTCTTGTTTAATTGATTTTAATGGGAACAAAGTGTCCTAATAGTAGGTTCCAGGTTCCCACTGCACTGCTATGTGCAGGATACAATGTGAATCTAAAAAAGAAAAAAATATATAGTTATTATTATATATAGTTTAGTTCTCGTTATTATTCAGCTCATGTAAATAATTCCTTAACGAATAAAAAAATAAAATATATGGACTAAAGAAATTAGAACAAATAATAATATGGTTTTATAAATTATTAGTAAAAAGAAAACGTGCTAGAAAAACGCTATTAGTAGCAGCCCCGGGTAGCTTCATTATTAAAAATTGTAACGACGAGCTTTGAATAAATTATACGTAATCCGCTTGTAATTATTATTTCCTCTTAAAGTAACCCACGGCTAACTCATTTTCTTATTATACAGGATGGGAGTTATTTTTACGAGAGCTATGCTATATTATAAAATTTCACACCACGGCCTAAAAAAATCAAGATTCGTCAAAAAGATTTCTTAGTTTTATTTTATCAATAGAACAGTCTGAAAATATATTTATCTTTTCAAATAAAAAAAATATATATATTATAATTGCTTACTTCCTTTTAACATTAGATCGAATGGATAGAAAGGAAAGAGGCCTTTTGAGTTGAGCAAACAGTCTGGGTTGCTGAGACTGACTGACTTCAATTGAAGAAAATATACAATACAAACATGTATATATATATACTTATAAAATTTATGAGCGTTCAGAACGTGCCTGGCTGTACGTGATGGTAATTGATTCAAATGTCGTTTATGGGACTGTTTATATGTATTTCGTTTCTACAGTCAGTTTAGATAAAGCGTCGTTTTAAAGGTTATAAGAAACATACCACGGTAATGTTTTTGCATTTTTATTTTAAAAATAAATATATAAACTGGCTAAAAAATATGGAACGACAAAGATTCCAATGTTAACTATATAAATGTTAAATATTCTACTATGCGAATATATCCAAAATGATACTTTCGTCAAAAAAAGAAAAAAAACAGAAAGAAAACAATTTGGCACCACCTTTGAGAGGGCCCCACTTTCAAGTTAGTAAGTTCGCATACAGCCTTAAAAACATTAGACTATTAATTTTCAAAATTTCAGCTTTGCTAAAATTACATAGCCCTGGGATTTCAGTCTAGACTTTATTAAAAAAGATGTAGTGATTTTATTTTATATACATAGTTATTATGAAGATTTCTATAAAAGGAAGAGTACATAAAATTGTCCGTATCGTCACTAACAAAAGATACAAACACATTGTACAAATAAATATCATATAAAACATGAGATCAACAGTCTGATTTCACAGAAATCTACTTCGGCAAAATTAAAGTCCCGCCTGAAAACCATCTTGTACTGTTATACTTTCAAGAAAGCCTTGTAACATTTGTTTAATTATTCTAATATAAACGTAATGGTTGTTGAAATAAAAATAATTTGCTTTAATCATAATTATGAAGCGAATTTTATTAAAAATATTGAGATGTGTTATTTCATTTCGGAATTGACGTCTTTATTTTTAATTTTAAATTATTAAATACTAAGTTCTTTGATTTTCACGATTATTACACATTTTAAATAAAACTATTTTAACCGGATTAATCGCGTATATTTCGTTTTTTAGTACATTTTTGGAAACCCGACGTTTCGAACATTTTGCAGAGTCCCCATGGACTAAACGAAACGAAATATACGCGATTAATCCGGTTAAAATAGTTTTATTTAAAATTATTAAATACTAATAATTTGAAAACAACACAACTCGAAAATTAAAAACGACAATTAAACAATTTACCAAGTACCATAATTACTTCTAATACTAAGAAATACATATTTAAAATAAAATATAACTAATCGTATCTAATACTTACTAGCTAATTAAAATATCTATGGTTTGTTATATTAAGATTATCGTGCAATATTTTTAAATGACAATCGTATAAATTAGTATAAAATTGTTTTACTGCAGAGCAATTATAATGTATTTTTTACTTTATTTATCGCTATAAGTGTGTGTTTGTGTGAAAATCTCTTAAACTTCACAATTATTTACATACTTGTGAATTACTTTTGTATTTTAATATCATTATCGTATACATACAATAGACCATGACCAAAGGTAAATATAATAAGGAAAACATTAAATCATAACTCTTATCAAATATTAAATAGGAGGTCTAAAAAGGAAAATAATTTTCTTCTAAGTAGGTACATATGTCAAAAAAATCGTACAATCACTGTGGAGTGGATTGGTTCGACGTATTTTTATACACAACGAAATTGAATGTCATATTCAAATGATGACAGGTGGTTTTGTGGTTGTACCCATCACACAGAAGGGTAAGCAGAGAGAACCTGGTTTTAGCACACTCCATTCCCCACAGTATTAAATAATTTAGAAATGGTAGAAATTTTCACCCATTACTATTATAATAAATATTTATTATGTTTACACCTTGAAAAGCAAACCTTAGCGGAGGAATCTTCAGCGCGGAGATCAAGGCGCTAATCGAAAAACTCGGATGCTCCTGGCAGTCTTGGGTCTATTTATATCCACCGAATTGCCACAAGGATTGCTTTGATTGGCGAGAGCTTTGGCACTAGATTTTTTCAAAGGCTGCATATAGTTCATTTGCTAAGTTTAAACAGCATGTATTCAAATTTTGTAAATATAAATGCTTATAATAAAAAAAATAGGGTTTCACCAATCCGAACTTCTCAGGAAAAATACAAAATACGGTGTAATATTTATATTTTTATTCCTTTTTGTTATTCTCCAGAATACGGCAGTATATAGTAAAGTGTATATATGTAGATTAAATATATAAAATATTTTAAAAGTATTTTTATTTACACTATAGTGTACTCGTATAAGAGTAGAATATTAATCAGCGCAAAATAACGCAGTACCCATATAAATGAGGCTAAAGTTAAAATAATTGGACTAATTTGTTTTTTAGTTGTCGATTTAGTTTGTATAACCCTATATGATATCTTATGTTTAGATATAAATAAATAAATAAAAAAATAAAAAGTATTTTATTGACAACATTTATAATTATACCTTTTATGGAGTACTAACCCCTAAATAAGTATAAACTGTGTTTTAGAAGCTAGTGACTTCCCTGTTTTAAACATAAGCTTATGTGTTATTGTCGCGAGCCAAATATATATATATATATGATAATAATAATGAAATAAAAACAAAGAATATAATAAGTAAAGGTGTGTGATTTGTGTGTGTGCGTGAGCATTTGTGTGTGTGCGTGTGCGTGTGTGTGTGTGTATATGTGGATATGGATGACTCTACAAACGATGAAATCAGTAAAATTTTTACGTTAGTCTCATATCGTAAAAGTTGATATAGACGACGATAATTACATATTAAGATCTAAGGGGCTTGTTAAAGACAAATATTTAATTAAACTCGAATTTGTCTAGTTGAAACATAATATTAAACAATTTCTAATAGGAGCGAGTATAATAAGCCTAGTAAACCACTCACGGGAGTACTTAGGCATGTAGAGGTTGAAACTTTAGCAAAATAATTGGATTATTTATACACGAGTTCCTGTCAATACTTAATTGGTCAAAGGTTAAGTGGAAAGGATTGTAATTTAACCCCTACCTATTTCATCTTGCAATCTATTGTTTAGATTTTTACACATTTTTACAATAATGTGGTTACGTTTCGGCGGAAAGTGGGGAACGGAGTGTCTTATCACTAGTTACCCTCCTACCTACCTACTCTACTGTGTGTGGGATACAGAGAGAAGCTGATTAATGTTATAAAAAATAGAAAGATTAGCACAAATATTTACTTGTATAATGTAAATATTACGACCGCTATATTGTATATGATTGAAACACCATTTTAAAAAGGAGATCAAAAGAAGAAAAGAGAAAGAGAAAGAGACAGAGATAGAAATTCTTCGGCTAAAATATTTTTATCAACGTCAATACAAGTACGTATATTTAAAGTTAAATTCGTACTTAATGTATATATTAACATTTTATAAACAGTAGAATACCAAAAGTATTTAGGTTTTTTTTTTCATTACATTAGAGCACAGTAAATGTATAGTAATATAATTAAGTGTTGATATTTCTCTATAAATTGGACTTTTCTTTGGATAATTCTTTTCTTTGGATATTTCACAAAAATAGTTAGTTAGCCATAGTACTATTAAGGTTATTAAAACTATCTCATGCTATGCCATAGTTCGGTGGTACTATAATAGCGATGGAAGCGGAGAAAATTGCCACTTGGGAAAATTATCTATTTTATTTTCATGAGTTATTAATAAAGAAATGCTTAATGTAAAAACATAAGACAATATCACAATATTTTTGTCACTCCTCAGCTTTTAGGCGACGTCAAACAACGTAAGATGTTTCAAAACAAACCTTAAAAATTGTCAGTAATATAAAAACAAAATGTTGGTTAATGTCTCTTCAAATTTTAAATGATTATAAATATTATAATTTGTAAGCACTTAAAGTATCTAAAGGTATTCTAATATAATAACAAATTAAAAAATATTATTTGAAGAAATACCAAACAAGGAACGCTTACAGTAAGGTTTCTTGTTTATTTATAAATATTCAGTATTAGGGAAAGGCTTGAACCTCCGCATTGGATTGTATATAGAGCTGTGAGACGTACGTTGTGCGATGCCAGATTCTAATAAATCAAACTTGATTTATGGCAACGTAATATAAAGCGCATACATTTTTCTTAGAGGAGTTATAAAAAGTTATAAAATATATAAGAAATAAATATTTTTTAATCATTATAAGATAAGTCACTGATATTGATTTATTATCAACTTTTATATCAAAGTGAACTTTAAAAAAATCTTTGCGTTCGTGGATTATTAGAAAAATAATAACAGACAATTTAAAAATGATTTTAACGCGAAAAAAAGCAAACAAAAAATATTTTAGATAAATCTTTTCGTAAAATGAATACTGTTTCAACAATACGAAACATAGAATGACCATTGTTAAATGTTTGTTTTGAACTTAAATCACTCAGCTTCTCGAGTTAATCCTAGGTCTTACTATTGATTTATGAGGAACAAACAAATATAAGCATTTGGATCCTATATCAATAAATAAGTAGTTAACGTTTTCAAATAGTTTATATTTACATTTTCTATTGTTTATTAGAGTTAGAGATTATTGTGTGAGTGAAAAGCTTGCATTATTAATACTTTAATATGCGGTCCAAGCCAGCAACGGAATCTTGTGAAGGTAGAAAATAATGCTTAGATATTTAGTATATGAGGCCAGTCGTGGCACAGTGCCACGAAGTGTGACTGTAGAAGCGACTGGTTGTGGGTTCGATCCCCACTCGAAGAGATGAAATATTTACTTAAATTTATATTTCCATTTCTTCGCTCTGGTGTTGAGGCTAAGCGCGGCGTTGAGTTCTGCCACTCAACACGCAATGCCTCTAGAATTCGGCAGAAAGTAGGGAACAGGGCGTCTTAACACTAGGTTCCCTCTGCCTACCCTGCTGTGTGCGGGATACAGCGTGAAGCTGATTTGATTTGATATTTAGTATAATGTTGATATTTTTGGAATGATTCCACTCCTTAAGCGTAACGTTTAGTGCTCCGTAGGGTTTGGCGCTCCGTTCTCTTTGTCTATCCAGCTACAAACAAGAAAAACAATTATTTGGAAAGTCCTGTCCAGTATGGTAATGTGATAGAATTTATACATTAAAAGGTCTTATTTTAAATCCTACAATGCTTCAGATTTATACAATTATGTTAATGAAATTTAAAAATCTATGTATATATATATATATTGGAATGTAGTAAAAGTAGTATAAAGTAGAACAAACATCCATCATTACCAACTTCTACAATACGATATTAGTACCTGTACAATAAATGTATATATTATTATGTTAATCATAATAAATCGGTGTAATACCAGACTTAGAGTGCCGATTACGAGGAGACACACATGTTGAATGTCGGAGGGATCTTTTATATGTGCGTACTTACAGGGATTACTGCGGAATAGGGTCACGTTATCTGTGTTTTTAGATACGTGTTTGCGATCTTAATTAAATTGGTACATTCTTTTGGATGGAATTAAAATGATGGAAGATGGAAAAAAAATCACTTAAGCCTTTGCTTTATTTAGGGAATGATTTCTAGTATGGTCTTTCACTTTGGAATATAACTCACTTTTAATATTGCGGCGTTCAGTTTTGCCCTCCAAAAAAGAGAATAGAGTGACAAAATTAGTAAAGTAAAATTCTATTATTTCTATGTTCAACTATTTATAACGATGGGCCAAAATAAAATATAACTTTTATGAGCATAAGTTTTTTTCAAACAGGCCCCGCCCCTGTAAAACCACGGTTTGAAAGGTTCAAAGAAACTCTAGTCGTGTTACATCGTCACTTTACATATAAATTATTAATTATACGCTTACCAAAACATTATGTAGGTTTCATAAATTTCGAATTTGCAAAATATCCTGTAAATATAAGGGTCGTCAAGATTGAGTTTACACCTCGTTTGAAGGAAAATTCGGCGCCATATTGGCATAGCATGGAACAGTGTCTAATTGTATACGCGTCCTCTGTAGTGATTCCGTTTTATACATACTCGTACATATTCTTCAACATATAGGACTTTTCTGAATCCCACATATTGCTATATGTAGGGTAGATTAAGAGAACTTAGTGTTAACGCACTCCGTTCCCCCTTTCCGCCGAATAGTTGAGACATTGCAAAAATTAAAATATTAAATATTGTATATTCTTCGAGTCAATATTTCACTGCCTGACAGTCTCATATTAGACATGAGTGAAGCAAAAAAATTTCGAAAGATATTTTGTTTTGTTTTTGTAAAACATACTTTCATAAATAATAACATTCTTTTTCTAAAATTCAGTCAAAATATGAACAGATTTAATTGTGTCAAGAATATCGCATTAATTATTTACAACTTTCTATTTATTTTTCAAAAAAGAAAAGTACATGAACTACATGAAAAAATACCTACTACTTTCATTTTTTAACAATTAACAAAATCAAAAAATATTAAGGGAAATATAACCATAATATCATAATAAGGTATCGATACGACTAACGGCAAGTTATACGTATCAATGATTTTTAATATAATAATTTATGAGGGTATTATATAAATTATTGAAACAAAACGATTTTATTAGACTATTTTTGCTAAAATTAACTAACATGTATTAAACATTATCATTTCCGAAATTAATTCTATGAAAGTAAAAAATAAAAAAATCGGCGAACAAACATAAAAATATATCTTTTCGTGTCATGACAATGACAATGTTGTCCGCCGATTTGAAAAAAAAATATAGAACCTCTTACTTTTCGAATAAAGAGAAACTTTCAATTCCAATGTTTAGATATGAGGCTCAAGCGTTCTCAATGTAAAAACTTGTAGATACTATCGTTTGAATTATGAGTATTTTCAGTTTAGTTCCATATAAAGCCGGCCGGGAGACCATTTTTTGATAATAACAAAGTACCAAGGCAACTCTTAGTACAAATTATAGCCTAGATTATTTTTAATAGGTACACACTGTACCCCACAGATACCAGGGAAGGTAGAGAGACCTGAATGGTCATAAATTTAATGCCTTAGTTAAATTAATCTGTGAACTTGTCTTCCCAAGGCGTAATATTAATTTCTTTTACGTATAAATGCCTATATGTATAAGGATAGGAGGATATAAAGATGCTGGCAGCTGTGACACAGTTCATACTAGTACTGCTGCCATCGCTCACCTCTTCTAAATTTTTGTCTTGTTTTTCCATATTTCATCTAAAGTAGAGTGTTTATGTAACATTTAACTACTGAATAAAGCATTTATTATTATTATTATATGTTTTTGAGCACTACTTGCTGCATGATAAAACTTAAACATACCAAGCTAAAACGCAACTAGACTATGTTACTTTTACCCGCTTTTTTTTTGGTACTTTATAATGTAGCTAACAAGAATACATGTACAGACGACTCTGGTAGAGTTTTTCATTTATTATAATTAGTTAATGTAAGAGCACTGATGTAATTACACATTAAAGTTAATCCGTGGTTAACTATATATAGTGTAATGTAACGTAAATTAAATACATTGTTATATTACTAATGAAGAAAATAAAGGAAAATTCCGCAAAAAACAAAACCATGTTTGCTTTATATTTGTTGAATAATGAAACTAACTTTATAATAAATAATTAAACTAACTGAAGTGGGACTGGGCCGGACACGTATGCCGCATGCCGCATCTCCTCGAGTGGGGATCGAACCCAGTCGGTTTCACAGTCACACTTTGTGCCTGTGCGCCACGACTGGCCAGGAGAAAAGATTTATTTCTTTTTATTTCTGTATTTTTTTATGTCTTTACTTCGGTTTCACAAAGTTTAGCTTTAGCTAACGCTACACGATGCATTGTTTTGAAAATGGGCGAACAATAGAGAAAATAAGGCATTTTGGCTCTGCCTAGCTTTTAAATATAGAACATACATAAATATAAAAAACCGCTAAGTATGAGTCGGACACAGATGGGCAACGAAGTATTCCTAAAAGGGTTCCGTTATTTTGAGATACGGAACCCTAAAAATAAGTAAATAATACTCAGTGTATCTCAGTAAAGCTAAAGTTTGTCCTCGTGTGTAAATGTGTGTAAATATAAATCTGTTTTAGTTATACGAAATATTCATTAAATATTAAATAATGTGGTGGAGATTGTACTTAGAATGTACCTTTTGACTTTAACCACCCAAATCCTATATAACAATATAGTTATTACAAGGACTCAATAATCAAGACAATATTATTAAATGTTAGTTTTTATTTAAGCCGAGGCCGTCGTGGCGCGGCGGCGCAAGGCTTTGACTGTAATGCGACGGTTGTAGGTTCGATCCCACTCGAGAGAATTAATGATTATTTATTAATATTTTTATTTTGTCGCTCCGACCTCAATGTAAAAAACCCGGTATTCCGCTACGCGAATCGCAATGTCTCAATAAATTTGGCGGGAAGTGTGGAACGGAGTGTGTTAACTCTAGGTTCTCTATCCTGCTGTGTGCGAGATGTAGGTTGAAGTTAAAATATATATATAATTTGCTGTATAACTGTTATAATATTACGTTATACAGCAAATAATAATAATACATATATCACGCTCGATCCTTGGCGGGAAATGCACAAAACTTTTTGATGAATCACTACTTAGTTTTCCTTTTCCCTTTACTTTTAAAGTTCTTGTTTGGTGATTAAACTCATTAATCGTTTTAGCTTCCAACTAATTCAGCAAATTTTTAGTATTCTTTATTGAATGAAATAAAACACAAATAAATAATATAAACAACAGCGGCATTGAGTTCCGCCACGGAGTGTCTTACACTAGGTTTCCTCTGTATACAGAGTGGAGTCTAAGAAGACGTATGAATATGAACTGAAATATGAACTGAAAGAAATTGTTCAACTATTTATTGTCTTTTTTAATTTCTTAAACATGCATATAGAAAGAGGTAGAGCTCATTTAGTATTAAAGCACTCTGTTTTCCACTTTCCAATGAGCTTTCATACTTAAATTAATTGACAATAATTTGAATTCGAACCCATGTCTGTGGTGTTACCGATCAGAAACTGCATCAATATGTCACGATGGCCTTAATTAGTTTTTATCTGATTACTTTGAAATTAAAATTCAAATTATATTGCAGGGGATTTTATGGGCGTCACCTATATTCACATCGTCAGTAAGCTTCGTGTTATACTGCAGTATGAGCTGGCATTTAGGGCACCTTCGGCCTCTATCATTAATTGCCCGTTTTACATTTTTAAAATTAAATTAAATTAAATTAGCTTCACGCTATATCCCGCACACAGCAGAGTAGGCAGAGGGAACCTAGTGTTAAGACACTCCGTTCTCCGTTTTACATTTTTAATTATAGCATACTGCCAATTTTTTGAAAAAATATTTGAAGTTACAAAGCTTTATGCAAATTAAAATCAAATCTCTAAAAAGCTAAATCAAAAGCTTCAAAATGATAAGATAACATAAAGGAAAATTGTCTGCGTCAGTGCATTAAAATTACTTTTTATTGCTAACACTGTAAAAGCCGAGATGAAATCAGTGTGAACAAAAGCATGTCAATGAAATTCCCTTGAGTGCCATTATCGGCTTATTTCGACGTTATTTAGCTTTTTTAGTTGCTTTACCTTTTTTTAACAACGAATAAAATAATAATTTGCTTAAATGAATTTTAAAATTCAATGGTCAAATGTGAATATTTTGTTTATATGAACTCAGTTGTATAAGCGGATTATACCATATATAGCGGACAATCCATGTCAAGACACTTTGTTCTACGCTTTCCAAACAAATTTGACAACTCTATATGAATTTTGAGTTGTAACTCAACGCCCTACTTTGTCTTAAATAAAATAAAAGTAATTTAAGTATAATTCATTAATTAAATTTTATATTTATTCATTGGCATATTATAAAAATACAAATCGTTAATTTTTATAATATGTCAATGAAAAATGCTCGTCACATTCAATAACTTTTGATAACACGACATTTGATCACTTCTCACAGCTTAGTTGGACTAATATTGTTCTACATCAGGTGTGTCGTCAATCAAAATGGCCCGCGGACAATGACCTAGATTCTTCTCAGGATAGTTACCAGGTAAGCTAAATTACAAAAAAATTACATTCAATATTTTCCAAAGACATTGTGCGTTGTACACACAAAAACAGATAAACAGAAAAAACAGACACACATTTTTTTTAATTTCTGTCATATTTGTATTATGTTATTACTAAAAAGTATAAGTTTCGTAAAAAATATTTAATATACAGATATACTTTATATATATATATAGGTAAAAACCCTTATTGTCTTTTAGGTTTTTTTTAAACTGAACCGATTAGTAAGTAAATGTAAGAAGTAAATCAAAATAAATTCGTTTGCAGACTTGTTGGCACTATTTTGTGTACGTAAAAACAATATAGCCAACAACATTTTTATTACTTTAAATAAATTTAAATTTAAAAATTAAAATTATTTTTTTTATTACAAGATTTTGCACTCCTTAAATAATTTTCACATAATTGATTTAAAAAGCTGAAAACAAAGCTCGAGTGGCAACATTGTCAAATAAATGAAGGCAAATGATCGAGAGCCTGTCACTCGCTAGGAAAACAGTATTAACAAATTTATTTTACCAGCAATATAATCCTCTCGTGACAAAATTTCGAACTAAAATTCGAGGAAATATAAATGTTAATACTAAATTGTCGGTCATTAATCGTCAATCCTTTAGATCTTGTTATACTGACTAATCTCGCACAAATTGTTTATTTTCTATCAGCTTCACGCTGTTTCCCGCACACAGCAGGGTAGGCAGAGATAGTGTTAAGAGGTTACGTTACCCATTCCCGTGTTGATTGGCAGAACTCAACGCCGCGTATTGCCTCGACAGAGCGAAGAAATCTAAATATAAAAAAAAATCATTTCCTCGAGTAGCAATTGAACCCACAATCACAACTTTAATCATTTAATTTAGCCAGACATTCCGTTTTTTATATTGAATCGCATGGTACGGGAGGTAGCGATACATTTTTCCTATATATTTAATAACGCATATTACGCACTAGTAAGGCGTTCGAGTCCAGTCGAGACTCAGGGGCACAAGCGTGTGACAGTAAACGAACCAACATCTTTTACGTTGTCGGTTCAATTCCCACTCCAGGAGATACAATATTTTATATTTTCATTTCTTCGCTCTTGTGTCGAGGCAAACGGAAACGTCTCAATGAGAAACAAAGCATAAATATTAGGTTCCCAGGTTCCCACCTGCCTACCTGGATATATATAAGATACTGCTTGAAACTGATGTAAGAAAAAAAATATTTCAACTGCGTCAAACCGTTTAAATTTCAACCGCGCCATAATGGCTGCCTGTTTACTAATTTAATTATATTGTATTAAAACCAACATCACATGCATAAAAAAAAGATTACTCTTTTACCTTTACACAGGCCTCAGACTTTTAAAGTAAATATTTTCCCGGGATTATGCGGGCAGTATTTTTTTGATTTGAATCATTAATGCCTTGCTCACTCGGGCTATGTAAATGAAAGGTGATTTTTAAAATACTTTAAAATATTTTACGTTTAATGTAGAATATAACCGCGGGAACCGTCCTGGCTCTTTTATGTTTGGATGTGATCAGAATTGTAAATAGACATGTTTATTGGTGTTCATTCGTTCATCAAATCAGCGTCATGCTGTAATCTGTATCTGCTGTAATTTGTAGCTGGAAACACACGGTAAGCAGTGGGAATCTAGGTTTAAGACGCGTTTGCTATTTTACGGCACATTATGGGGGCATTGCGTGAATTAGCAGAACTTAAAACTGGTGTCGAAGTAAAGCGCTACCTCGACACCAAAAAAAACCTTAAAACCTTAAAAAATGTAATAAAAATTTCATTCCTCGAGTTGGGATCGAACCCACAACCAGTCGCGCTTACCGTCACATTTGAGCCCCTGCACCACGACTGGCCTCGTCTTAGATTTTGGAATATATTACGAGGAATAATTATATGAATTCTTAAATATTATAAAAATATGCTTTTTCTTTATTTACATTTTTTTACTTTATACCAACTGAGACTGAACGGACTGAAAGTTTAGTGAACTTCGCTATCGTAGCTCAATAAATTTTAATTTACTTATTCATACTTATTTAGACTAGAAACGTATAAAAAAAAAATTCAATTTATAAATACTAATTTTGCTTTATGTTTGAAATATTACAAATTGTACGCAAACGTAAATAGAAACATGAACTGAATTGCTCTTAAAAGAGTACGATGATTTTAGGTTTTGGTTTCCATCGAAAGAATGCTTATGGTTTAAAATGGAGTAAATCTGATATAAAATTAAATAAAGGTTTATCATATACATATATTTCAAAATAAAGCCCATTCACAGCAGTTTAATTTGCACAGACAATATTTTTTTTATCTTAACTCCACTCCACTGTGTTCATAATAACATTTTATCTTACTCAAAAGCTTATACCGCAGTGAAAATCTGTGGTAAGCTTCAAAGACAGACAAAGGAAGTATTACCCTAAAACCGACCTCACAAAACTTCGACCCTCAATTAGTTTTCTGACACAAATACTTGTATTAATGTAATAATAAGTGAACTATCCTTATTAAATTCGTAACTTTACGCAATATAAGTTATGATATATACTAGTGACATTACCGAGAAATCAATCCGTTTTCAACTTTTCGCCTATTTTTATATACTAGTTTATGAAGTGTGTACTTAAGGCAAGATTATTTCTATGCCGATCGGGATAATGAAAAAAAATCAGCTTCACGCTGCATCCCGCGCACAGAAGGGTAGGCAGAGGACACTTAATGTTAAGAGGACCCGTTCCTCACTTTCTGCCGAATTCTGGGGGCATTGCGTGTTGAGTGGCAGAACTCAACGTCGCGGGGTAATGAAAAAGTATTGAATATATTCATTATTGAATTTCAAATTTCACTTAGTTGCTAGGGCTTCAAATGCGATTATTTTTAAACTTTTAATTTTACACACATGCTAAATAAACAGTGAACAAAGTGATACATATCTCTACCAAATAAGACATCACGTTCTTGACAGCATTAGGATCTCTAAAATATTTTCAGTTTTTGCTTATTTTAAAAAACAAAATATAATATTCAATACTCATGCTATTGCAGTGAATAGTAAAATAAATACACTACCTTGCTTACAAAATATAAACATTTCACAGACTACTTGCATTTTTTATGCCTATCAGCTTCACGCTGTATCCCGCACACAGCAGGGTAGGCAGAGGGAACCCAGTGTTAAAACACTCCGTTCCCCACTTTCTGCCGAATTTTGAAGGCAATGCGTGTTGAGTGGCAGAACTCAACGCCGCGCTTGTCCTCGACACCAGAGCCAAGAATTGAAAATATAAATTTAAGTAAATACTTCACAACCAGTCAGTTTTACAGTCACAATTTGTACCCCTGCACCACGACACACGTATTTATAATAATTTATTTACTTAAACTCACGTGGAAGTTGAATTTACTTCCCCACTATGTAACAAGTATAGTAGTAAAAATCACCAATAATGTAAGAGAATGCTGTAAGCTACAAATAAGATTTTATTATGAAGTTCAAATAATTTATAACAATTTCAACTCAAAAACTGTATACAGTTGTTGCATGTATCTGAGACTGCACGGGATGTTTAACATTTTTCAGGACACCATACCAGTTTCTTTGGTAAATTTAGATAAAACAATAGAGAAAAGTAGATTTTTGGTCAAATTACATAGGTTTAAAAACATAAAATAATTCTAGAACGATAGCGGACGTAGCACCAGCAACAAATAAATATAAATTCCATATTTCATGTCTAATCTGTTTCATTTGTTTCGTACTTTTCTGAAAATACAAATAGCAATATATAAAAATATTTTAATATTTGAATCACAATTTATAAAGATAAAAGAATATTTTGATCAAAAATGCTTTTGAATAAAAACTGAAAAAATATTTACTTGTTTTGTCTTCTGTAACAAATAATGTGAAGATAGCCGCCATTAACTCGCGTATTTGTTCTACCTCACAAAGTTCGAACAACTATTTGGTTATTATTGGATTCGATTCTTACATCTAGGTGCAATAATTTCTTTCTAATAATTTATTTGTTTGTTAGAATATTTTTAAACATGGTTTTAAACAACAAAGAAACATCCTACTATTGTATCACAAAACATTTTCTATGATATACAAGGTGGAAGCGTCAGCGTTTCTTTCACAGGGATAGCACATAAGGTAATATATTTTAAACTCATACCTAAAGAAATTAGTAAAGATACCTCAACAGCTTTTTTTTCATTTCACGATGTTTATCCATACCTGTATTTCGTATGACGTAGTTACACATAGACACCAATAACATAAGCACATACTACTACAAAAAAATACTAAACGACTATGAACTTTGCCGCCATTACCTACGACTTGATTTTTTGAAGAAGGCGTGTGCGGCGTTTGTATATGTGTGCGTCGTTCTTGAAAAATGGCGTTTTATTTTACAACGATAATTTTATTATTATTAAAAAAAAAACACTTTTTCACTTCTGAGAAAAAAAAGGTAAAAAAAATGCTTTTATATTGTAGTTAAAACTGTGGTTTCATTTAAAGTGGTGCTGACAAAACCACTGTATACACAATATCAGCTAGGTACTTAGACTTATTTATTTAGAGGCAAATCGTGGCGCAAAGGAGCAAAGGTTGTGGGGTTCGATCCCCATTCGAGGAAATAAAATATTTCGCTCTGGAACTGCAAACCGCGGCGTTTAATTCCGCCAGTCCAGCCACAATGACTCCAGAATTCGGCGGAAAACGGGGAACGCAGTGTATTAACAATAGGTTTCCTCTGCCTACCCTGCTGTGTGCAAGAAACAGCGTGAAACTGATTTATTTTTTATTCTTTTACCTAGACCTTTTAAGCCGGTTATTATATAGTTCGGATAGTCTATATGAATAGGTATAAGATGAAGACATACATACAAACGAAGTACATACGCTACTAGTTAGTACTAAAATCATAATAAACAGATAGAGTGAACCTGTTCACTCTTTATAGCGCGATTAATGTTTTAGACGTCCGAGAAACATGGGTTTACCTTTGTTGTTAATTTGCAGTAAATATGGATATGGCAAACGCCAAGATATTTAAAATAACATTTTAGGATTATTGTTTTAAATTACATTCCCTAAAATATTAAAAGAAATATGTTGTTTGTGACAACTTATCGCCAGTAGAGGTATTTTTATACCAATAAAAGTTTTTAGAATATTCGCTGTATAAAAACAATACATTTTTATTTGAATATTTTGTGTACATAATTTTTTTTATGTTTTATGTTTTTTTTTTACGTATAGTAAACAAATTCTATGAATATAAGACTTGGACTTGGACTTTGAGGGTATCCCAATTAATTTTTACGAATTTGCAATAAATGAGTGATTAATGTAATCCGTATCTATTCTAGCCGATTATTTGTTTTGGTAGAACACAGAATCACGCAAATTATATATTTGTGTTATTACTAAAATGTAAACAGAACTCAATCATTTCCCAATATAAGGCATTTGAGAGCAAACAACAGGCACACTCGTCGCTCGTCGTCGCTGTCAAAGACCACGCTGTTGAGTTAACGTTAAAAGCTACGGTCTTTTTGTAGTGATTTCTAGATAAACTATAGTTAACAAATATTGTCCGATTTTTCATTATATAGAGATTATATATTACAAATTTGATAATTAAATTCTAGGAAATTAACAAACAAGAAGAAAAGAGCTGATACTCTTCAAACGGCGAAACCCTCTGGATAGGAGTCACGATGCCACAGAGAAACATACATATATATGTCCCACCATTTTCGGCAGAGGTAATAAACATTGGAAAAATAATGTGTTTTGGAGCAATGAATTGAACTAGTGACCACAAATGTTGAGCTTAAATTTTCTTGGTATACTAGGGTTTTGTTTAAATTTTCAAGAGCCATCGTCAGGGTAGCTCATTATATATGGGTGTTCCAAAAGTTAGGTCAAATTTATATTTGAAAAGAAAATAAATACGCATTATTTGTGTAACATTTTGTCCTACTAACAAAAGCCGTGGATAACAATGAGACAACTCAACAGATCTCTACAAACTGAAAAATAAATCACATCATAAGCCGTTCATTTGTTTAAGATACACGATGCCACAGATATACACATAGACACGTGAAACTTATAACAACAATAAACAAAATTATTATATTGAATGTTGTATCACATTAACATAAAAAGAAAAAATAAAATCAGCTTCACGCTGTATCCCGCACACAGCAGGGTAGGCAGAGGGAACCTAATGTAAGACACTTCGTTCCCCATTTTCTGCCGAATTCTGGAGGCACTGCGTGTTGAGTGGCAGAACTCAACGCCGCGCTTAGCCTCGACACCAGAGCGAAGAAATGAAAATATAAATTTAAGTAAATATTTCACCTCCTCGAGTGGGGATCGAACCCACAACCACTCGGTTTTACAGTCACACCTGAAGCCTCTAAATAATATAAAAACTATTTAATTCTAATGTGAATACGAGTAAACAAGCTTTTGTGTAAATCGAAATAAATCTATATTTAATAAGTATTATTCATGAGTTTGTGATTTATATAAGTAAATAAAAAAAATAAGAAAACACATATTGTATAGACAGTGAAAATACAATTATAAATTAAAAGTTTTGTAATAGAATTTTATAGTATAAGTACATAACAAAATCCATTACATCAAAATAAATTAAAATATCATGGTCCTCGTATCCAGTCTAATAAAAATACCTACTGCTCGTCGTAGCTTAAAATTCAATGCAAGTGAATATTTATAATAATAGTGAAGTACAATTTTCACAGAATCTGACATTTGGCTTCTCCAGTATCACGAACAAAAAATCACTCATTGCTTTCCGTGGCTCCTGTATGTAAATAGTGGGAGATACTTATATGTAGATATATATGAAAAATAATTCTGCGCAATGTCTCGAAAATCCAGTGGAAAGGGGGAACGGAGTGTCTTAACACTAGGTACCCACCAGGTGCGAGACACAGCGTGAAACCGAAAAAATACTAAACCTAGTAACACAATCCATATTTTATACAGTCATAAAGGAGGATTTAGCTATTGTCATATGAGAATATAGGATTATGTCAGGCGGTGTAATTGTGACGTATTTATCTGAGGATGTGCTATCTGCGTACGTGATTTGGGTTAATGTAATAAAAATACGGTCAACGTTCTAACATAAATAATAACCAAATAGAATTAATACATTTATTTTACCTGATTTATAATTTACGAATCATGTTCAAGCCCAAGACCGTAGTGCAATGGGCGTCTTGATACGCGATGATTGTGAGTTCGATACCCACCAAGCATCGGTCTCTATGTCTCGACAATTAAGCATAACCAAAACAATTTAAAAGCTATATCTCTTATAATGTATTTAATTAACTAAAAGCCAATTTTTTTAAACAGACTAATGGCACACTTACTCTCTTGCCTCAGAAATCCCTTAACTTGCTTATATGACGATTAAGTTAACAGATGCAGTCAACGTGGCTACGTACTGGCAAAATATGATCTGAATTTCCAAAGCATTGACAAGAAAAAACAAGGAGAAGTAAACAAAGCCGACAAAGCATTATTCATTTGAAGCATGCCTTACAAAGATGACGAATGTTCTCATAGAACAAATTTAATTAATGTCTTATTTCGATAGAGACAAGAAGATTAGCGCAACTTCTACTGTTATTAAAACGACCTGAATCGTTTCTGAACTAATAATGTTGTATAAAATGGCCTAAGGGATGACGTAGAACTTCAAAGCAGCTTCCGTTCTCATCAATCGCTAAAATCAAGTTTAAATGGCCCAGTTTGCCCTTCATATGACAACAAATGACAATAGTTAGCGTCATGTGTTAGTAAGTACTCGTTATTAAGCTAAAAGGGTACAAGGAGAATGGTCGTTTGAAGTAATACTTCTCACTATAGAAACCGGTACAGATTTGTATGTTTTAAATGATTATTAAGTGGATAAGAAAATTATTATTTTATCAAATTTCCGTTAATAATAATACCTTATATATGTTCTTGTAATTCAGTTTGTTGAACGACATTCACTATAATCTCGTTCACGTTCAGTGCTGCCTTACAGTGCTTATTTAAGCGTGGATATGCTATTTCATATAGAGATATATAATAAAGTATAAGTCGAACTTGAGACTTCTACAGCAATTAAAGTCATGTGCGCTGTGAAAACCTAATTAACTATCAGATTTATTAGAGAAACCTGAAAATAGGTTGACTTAGAACTTTAACAAATGGCGTTATGTAAATTATATTATCATTTTATTTTATTAAATTAGAAATGATTGACCCAATTTCTGAACTAATTAACATGTATAAAATATATATATAAAGACATTAAGTTGCGGGTGTGTATACAATTCGAATGAACTTCAATAATAAGTTTGTATTATCAATACAAACTTTGATTTTTCAATTCATTGCCTTAATAATACAGTAAATTATCACTTCTTACCAAATTTCAATATTGTAGGTTTACGGGAAATAACGTAAAGATTTTGCTTACGCGGCGAATAAAGTTGGTAAACTTAAGTTTGTGGGTTGTATGCGCTCATTTTATATGAAATAGCTTCACGCTGTATGCCGCACACAGCAGGGTAGGCAGAGGGAACCTAGTGTAACACACTCCGTTCCCCATTTTCTGCCGAATTCTGGAGGCATTGCGTGTTGAGTGGCAGAACTCAACGCCGCGCTTTACCTCGACACCAGAGCGAAGAAATGGAAATATAAATTTAAGTAAATATTTCATCCCCACTCGAGTGGGGATCGAACCCACAACCAGTCGGTTTAACAGTCATACTTTGTACCACTGCGCCACGACTGGCCTCATTTATATGAAATAAACTAAACTAATATATATATTTTTCCATGAAATAAATGAAATCTATAAATTTTCAGTTTTCGATTTTTTTCTTTATTTGTATTATAAGTTCTCACATGTTCCATAATCGTAGCATTTGATTACTCGGGTTGCGTATAAAAATGCACGCATGCACCAATGGTCCGTGGACCTGAATATTTGATATAAGTTTCAGCTTGATACCTCCGCGCCATCTCGAGATAAATAAATGGTCTTGACAGATGGACAACAAAGTGATCCTATGAGGGTATATTCCGTTTCTCCTTTTAAGCTCAAAAGATAATAAACATATAAAATTCATGAAAATACTATTATAGCAAATATACGTCAGAAACGTTTTTGATAATGTCACAAAATAAAGCCGTCATTGTTTTTAGAGAAAAAGAAAAAAAAACTATACAAATTATAAAACAACATTCTGTATATTTGTCGTGTCCTAACTTCTTTTTTTAACTTCTTAAATTATCATATTAATCTTGTTATCTTCTAAAACTTCGGGCAAAAAGTTATATTTATGCTGGACTCTTATATGTAACTCATTGACATATATCAATATCAGACGCTCGGTCTCGTTTTGACCTACATAGACAAGTATCAAACGTGAACGTGATCTTACACGGTCTTATATTACTATCTAATTTAATGCTTTGAAACTTACATAGGTAATAACAGAGGCGGGCAAAGTGGGGTTGAATAAAATTGAAAACAATTTAAATACTAAAATTAGCTTCACGTCGTATCCCGCACACAGCAGAGTATGCAGAGAACCTAGTCTAAAGACACTCCGCTCCCCATTTTCCGCCGAGTTTTAGAGGCATTGCGTATTGAGCAACGAAACTCAACGCCGCGCTTTGCCCCGATACTAGTACGAAGAAATAAAAATATAAATTTAAATAAATATTACATTTCCTTGAGTGGGAATCAAACCCACAACCTGTCGCGTTTACACTTTGTGTCCCTGCACCACTCGACTGGCCTCAAGATTTCACATTACAACGTAATATGATTTGTAATAAATTCTTTACAAAATTATGTTCTTATCAGTATTTACATAAACAATAAGCTTTATTAAAGACTAACGGCGACTAACTACATGATAATTGATTTAATAAGCAGAATTGATTGACAACCAAATTGACTTCTAATATGATTTTTTATTAATTTAATCTGTAACATTCTAATATGATTTTTTTACAACATTATCGTAATTTCTAAAAGAATTTTTGTTTATCGGAGTAAAAATTATAACCAATGTTGATATTTGATTTATAAAATATACATTAAGCTGATTATTCATTAAACGTATACTATACGTATATATTTTTGTAACATTACATTCTTTTTACCTATGTTATGTTTTTTAAAAGTCTGTTAAATGTGCTGATGTCAGTTAATAATTTAATTTACTGCTTCAGAGACAATGTTAAAATATTGATTTGGGTAATGAATGATTCACAATATTCTTTGTAAAATAATTGTAATAATTGCATATTAACTCCTGTACAGTTTTTAAATTAGTTACATATATTATATGAACGAACCAACCACAAAAACTTTTTATTTACTTGATATTTCTTTCAAGATCGTTCTTTATGTCTGTGTTGAATTAATTACGACTTAAACTTAACTGTTATGATTTATGACGGTAATCTCCACTAACAATTTAATTTTGTTTACTTTATTGTATAAAATATTATATAATAGTGCTTCAAAAATATATATTTTTATTAACAGTCATATAACCCAGAAGATTCGAATGTCATTCTTTAGCCAGGAATCTTACCAGCGCGATTGCTATATAACATTCGCAGGCAAACTAATAATGCCTTGAGTTCATTCAAATGACGATAACTTTTTTTAATAAACCGATTTTGATGAACCAAGTTTCAACTTTTATAATTTTTCACTGAAGAAAATTAAATATAAATAAATAATAGTATTTGTGTATTTATTCAAACAAACAAAAGGCATTGTAGCTCGCGATGCTGCATTGTAAGTAGAGCTTAGGTATTGATAGCGATTGTCAATAAAAAAAGCGATGCATTTTTTTCAATGTTTATTCAAAAGATAAACTCTAAATTGCAAATTGTAACAACACGAGACTCTGGAACTAATATGTTAGTGAATTTAATTAAAATACGTAAGGTACTGACGGAGCTAGTGAACTTTATTCAGAAACCATGTAGATGTACTAAATAAAAAAATCCGTTTAACGCTGTATCCCGCAAACAGCAGGTTAGGCAGAGGGAACCTACTATACTAAATGTATCTACATATTTGTGTACCACGATATTAACACTGATATTACAAATCGTATCGTTCGCGTAATATGAAGTAAACATAAACAAACCAGCAAGCAACATTTAGTTGTTATGTTATTAGGATAAACGATTTTGTGGTCAACGTTTAAATTAGCGTAAGTTTAATGCTATTTGAATTAAAAATAATATAATTAAAACATAAATAAAAAAAAATCAGCTTCACGCTGTATCTCGCACACAGCAGGGTAGGCAGAGGGAACCTAGTGTTAAGACACTCCGTTCCCACTTATCACTGAGTTCTGGAGGCATTCCATGTTGAGTGCCGGAACTCAACGCCGTGCTTTGCTTCGACACCAGAGCGAAGAAATGAAAATATAAATGTAAATAAATATTTAATTTCCTCGATTATTGATCTAACTCACAACCAATCGATTTTACAGTCACACTTTGTGCCCCTGCGTCACGACTGGCCTCAATTTATCAAGATGAAGTATATCCGTACCGAAATGTGCTCATTTTTACAGTCTTCTTTTTGGTTTGCCTTATATGTCAATGTATGTGAAATTTTGCAAGATCAATTTGTCTCTCTTCTCAGTATCCGATTGAGCTGAAATTTGCATTACCACTTAAGCTTTGATAAAATGATGTAATTTTATTGTCATCATCATCAGTATTGTTGTTAATCCAAAATGGTAGCCGCATCCAAGCAACAAAATGGCGCATTGCAACATTTTTCAAAATCCGTATGGGTATCAAATGACAACACTTGCTTTGTAAAATGCAATACACCTTAAAAGAAACTTCTGGAAAGCTTGTTTTACAACGGATTTTTTTATATAAATAATTTAGTTTAATTAGATTTTTGCCATATTATTAAATTGAATATGTCAATGTTATATAAAATTTTTAGACCTATTTAATACTTTTACAGCGAATTAATGTAGGTTTTTGCTTAGAATTTACACATAGACAATTTTTCAAAGCCAAAGCTTTATAGAACAGTATATTATGGGCTTAGTGTATTTATGGTCCTAGCAAGACTGCGGTAGTAAATCCTTGCCACAGCTGCTGCCTCAGGCTAAGTTGATCAAGGCACACTAAATCAAGAGTGACACACGCTGCAACTCGATAGCAACACTGGGATCGCAACAAATTGTTTAAATCTCTCTATATTCGATGCAGGGTTTTTTTATATAATATCACGTTTTTACGTCTTATAAACTCTATGAAATTAATTAGCACTTCACGTTGCGACCCATTTACAGCATATTTCCTTAATATAGCACATTTCCATATAAATTTGAATTTTACGCGTCGATTCGAAATTTATCGATTGATAAATTTATTTTTTTATTGAATTCAAAAAACAATAATATTTATTAATTATAAAACAGGAAATCTCTATAGGATCACTGTGTTATCCGGGAGACGCGGTGTCGAGTTCTACATATAATGCCTTCAAAATTCGGCGGGAAATGGGGAACAGAGCTTTTTAACACTAGGTTTCCTCTGCCCACACTGCTGTGTGCGGGATACAGTGTGACGCTAAAAAAAAAAATTAGACTAACCAATAGCAGTATTGATAAAAGTGCGTAGATAAAATGTTTTCATATATAAATTCATTTAATAATTCTCGCTTGTATATTGTAATACTGTTATAGTTAGCCCAAGCGCTAATTATACAAGTAGTGGGCATGGTCAAATTAATAATTGACTTAAAAGCTTCTAGGTTTGGTTTAATTCTCTAATTAAATTTGCATGACGTTATTTTTTTTATGTAAATATAGCAATAGTAGTATATAGTAGTAAATAGTGTAATTACATATTCGAAAAGTATAATATAATATTACAAACACTTACAAAACAATACAACTTAACTAAATATTGGTGAAAAATAACTTTTATCACAATCTGTAAGTATAAGAAGAGCCGATTTTCGAGATAAAATATATCCACAAATATTATAGATCCTTTAATTTATCCAAACTAGAGAATTGCAAATAAAATAAGCCCATATAGCTTTTATTTATCTTGCCGTGTTAGTATGACAAATAATGCAAGCTCAACTTATTTAAAATATAATACTATACTATACATCTTCACGCTATATTTCACAAAAATCAAAATAATAAAAACTAATATAGAAATATTAAAAAATAATTCATTCCCCGTGGTAGGAACCGAATTCACAATCCTCCCTTACAGTCACATGAGTCAGCCCCTGCGCCACGACGCCCGGATTTATTTCGCAATAAGCGATTTTTTTAAGCTTTTATTTAGCCTGTCCTGATGTTAGTCTATAATAATTCTTGACTCTAGGTACGAGGCAAAGCGCGGTGTTGAGATCCGCCACTCAACACGTAATACCTCGGTAGAAAGTTGGGAACGGAATGAACTGTATTTTTATTACGTTCCCAGGTTCCCTCTTCCTACCCTGCTTTGTGCAGAATACAGCGTGAAGCTAAAAAAGGAAGCTTAAGTTTATTAATTTAGCGTCACGCTTTACCTAAGTACTCCTCTTCTGTTTTTTAAGTCTTTACAGTTTAAAGTGGCAGAACTCAAGTCAACCGCATTTTGCCAATATATTTGCTTTCTCTAGTTGAAATTATTATCGCTACACCTCGACGTATAATAATTTCTTTTTCTTCTTCGTTCAGATAAAATTAATATAGGGCAATAAAAACTTTTAACAAAAAGAAACTTTGGCGTGTTCCTTCAATGTTCACTGAAATAATAAGTAAAGAACAACTTCAATCTAAGATACTTTGTAAAAAGAAAACGCTAAAAAGCCGAGAAGCTTTTTAATTATGTATAATTTTAAATGTATCATAAGAACAGTAAAAATAATATATAGAAAAAAATTATAGGTATGCTTTATCAGTAGTATAAAATTATACGGTTATCTACGAAAGTTTACTTTTTAAGACTTTTCAAGTGGTGTTCGTAATTTTTTTAACCTTTGTAAAGAAGTGGCAAATCCTCCCAAAAAAAATCGAATCTAATTTCTTTTACACATTTTAAGATATATAAGAAGAACGTGCTCAGCTGGTTTGGGGACGTCAAACGAATGAGTGATGAAAGAATGGCAAAAAATATTTATAATAGAAAAGTGAGCGGTAAGAGAGGTAGGGGGAGACCTAGGTTCACCTTCAAAAACACATCGACACACGTCTTAATGATACTGAAGGAAGGTCACGTAAAAAGCATGAGGACCCCCCGGAGGGCACGTATCAAGAGATTGATGACAGTGGACGAGGCGAAAGAGGTATGTAGAGACCGTACCGCTTGGCGCTCCGTTCTCTCTTACTACCCCGCTAGGGATAAAGCGTGAAGTTAGTTTAGTTTAGTTTCAGATATATAAGCAAATTAGATGTCAATTACAAAAAAAATATATAAATATGGATAAGTTATTTTCAGCTTCACGCTGTATTCCGCATGAAGCAGGGGAGGGAGTGGGAGCCTAGTGCTAAATCACTACTCCTCACATGCTCGTCTCCTAAATGTCTCCTCCTCCTGGCCTCCTAATGACCTAAATGTGAATATCATCTAAAAAATCGTAAATTCTACTACCACTAAAATTTGAACGTAGCAGGACTTGAACCCGCGCCTCCCAGCGCCACCTGGCCTCGAGTAACGCTACGTTCAAATTTTTATACATTTTCCATATAAGTATTTACCTTTCCTAAGTGAGGAATAACACTTTAAAAATGTTTAGAAATACTAGTACACTGCTTTTGAAAAACATTTACGTCGTTATCATAATAATTATTCAACTGCTGTCTCGGAAATATCGTCTTCTTGACATACACTTTAACTAAGTTTATGGAGCGCAGTGTCGTGACTTGGTCTTGAAGTTAAGGAACGCGCGAACGCTAAGCGCATATTAAACTATTGTATTTTGTAGAAAATACACTGGTGCTTACGCATGTTCTTTTAAAAGAAATATAACAATTAATACAATAATAATATAGGAAACCAGCACATTGCGCATAAGCGTGTATGGCTGTATGCGGGTTGTAGGTTCGATTCCCACTCAAGGAGATGAAATATTTAATATTTTCATTTCTTCGCTCTGGTGTCGAGGCAAAGCGCGGCGTTGAGTTCCATCACTTATCTCGCAATATGTCCAGAACTCGGGGGAAAGTAGGGAATGAAAGTATCTCAATGAGAATGGAGTGTTTTTTAACACTATGTTCCAAGGTGCCCTCTGCCCACCTCGCTTCGTGCGAGATACAGCGTAAAACTGAAAAGTAAAAGACATTAACTTAAAATACTTTATAAGCTATTATTTTCAAAGATTTTTATATTTAAATCTCTTACCACATATCCATAATTTGAAAAATATATTTCTTTTTTTGGTTCACGCTATATATAAGGCAGATAGAACTTAATGTTTTGAAATTCTATTCCCCACACTACCCTAAAGTTTCAAGACATTGCATGTCGAGCGGAGAAATTCAACGCCGCACTTATCACAAAACTTCAATAGAAATTTTATAATATTAATGAAATATTAAATAAATTAATTTCCTTTCGCTAAGAAATTTTACACTTATAGCAATTTAGAAAAATTTGAAAGTTAAAAGTAAACAGGACTGAAGTGCTCACAAAGTTTTGTTAAACTTTTTAACACGAGCGGATATAAGATTTTCTTTATGAAGTTGGTTCTACTCTTTAGAAAAGTATCTTTCAAATAGCGTTTTTCAAACTTCTGATTCATTAATATACTTTTTATTTATAAAATTCAATTTTTTACCTTTATTGTAATGTCAACGGTCCAAACTTATTGCTGTATGTCGAACACAGCAGGGTAGGCAGAAGGAAGTAATAGTTTTAAGACACTGTTCCCCATTTTCCGCCAAATTCTGCAATCATTGCGATTGCCACGTTTTGTAATAAAATATTAAATATTTAATTTCCTCTAGGTGAAATCAAACCCATAACTCGCCGCGTTTACAGTGTTACTTGTGTTACTGCGTCACGACTGGCCTTTAAACAGCTGCCAGCTTAGTTTGACGGACTGACAATTTTAAGTTATCAATTGATTCTATTTCAATAAGGAGTATTTTAAGTTTGATTTTAAGGACAAGGACATGAAACTCAAAACCGAATTTCCTAGCTCAATTCTCAAAGTGCTTACTTTTACTTCGTTTCAAGATTACTTTTTGATCGATAATTTAAACTATTCGTTACCTCATATTTTTTTTAATGGGATCTCGTTTTACTCAATAAAATTCTGTATTACGTACGACGATGACGTACAGAGTATAAGATAAAGATAAAATGAAATGTGTTTTACAGAAAATTTATCCAGTGATTCTTTCATAAATTGCGTTACACTGAAGGATTAAATTAAGGATCTGCTTAAAAACAACTAACGAAGACTGACACAAAAGATCTATTTACAGAGCCACCGTTTCCATCTATTTGGAACTGGTCATGTAATTTACATAACTGTCCTTAGCTTTCTCAGCTTAAAGACTTTTTGTCTTATATACATACATTTATTTACTTTGTTCTAAATTGCAAATTAAGGATCAGACGGATCATCCATGGCCTCTAATCATTTCGTCATTATTCTGCCCGAAAAAGCTCTGAGGCGGTAGTAACTAAATACTTGGCTAAAACATTAACACGATGCTACTTCGGGATAAAATTTCACGTTAGATAAAATCAATTCAAAAAAGTTTACTTGGTTGTAGTGTATTATATATAGTATTATATATCAAATGGACAAGCTTTATAATATATGGAATGACTAATGTTTGGCAAATTCATTATTTTTGTATTGAAATTATATATTATTGCGCAATAACATAATTAAAATAAAATAAAAAATAAAAATTAAATTAACTTCACGCTGTATCCCGCACACAGCAGGGTAGGCAGAGGGACCCTGTGTCAAGACACTCTGTTCCCCACTTTCTGCCGAATATTTGGAGGCATTGCATGTTGAGTGTCAGAACTCAACGCCGCGCTTTGCCTCGACACCAGAGCGAAGAAATGGAAATATAAATTTTAAGTAAATATTTCATCTCCTCGAGTGGGGATGGAACCCACAACCAGTCGGTTTTACAGTCACACTTTGTGCCACTACGCCACGACTGGTCTCATAACATAATTAAAATTGACTGAATATAAAACATGAAAAACGAGAGAGAATAAAAAAATATTCCTTTCTCCTTCTCGAATCTCCACAGCACTCATCTCTCATTCTTCATATAAAATCCTCACGTTTCGATCGATAACCTTATATCCTTATATTCTACACTCTACCAAACAACCTTTTCAAATATATCTGTTACTACCAATCTTAATTTGTTGATAAATTATGTATAAAGCTTATTATTTATAAAAGTTATTGATGTGTTAGAATTGAATGATATATAGCAAGATTTGAAAATAAAAATGTTATTAATTGTATCGGTGTCAAGTTAAAGAGAAACTTATAAAAATTTTGCAGAGATTCTCACTACCTTACTTCTACATAAAATCAGTTTCACGCTGTATCCCGCACACAGCAAGGTAGGCAGAGGGAACTTAGTGTTAAGACACTCCGTCCCCCACTTTCTGCCGAATTCTGGAGGCATTGCGTGTTGAGTACTTACTTCTATATCATTAAAAAAAAATCAAAGACCAAATATATTCTATCTTATTGAAGTAAAAACTGGTGTGTTCTTTGACGAGCATAATTATTTTGAAGTAGACTCTCAAACGTCGATTGCTCCGGTAAAGTGACTCGTTCACAGCCACGGTGAAAGTCGGCCTCAGCTTCAGACCTTCTCGAGAGTTCCTTGTAAATTTTTCAATGTCTCCGGTTTTTCAAACAGACTTTTCTTTCATATAACGTCGTTTATGTTATATTTTGTTTGCGCACATTAAAGCTGTATATAATTATTATGTAAATCTCACTCTGCTCTTTTGAGTGAGAGCGGAAAGTATTGCATATTCTTGTTTAAGTGAAACGCTGTTAAGCAAAATTTCCATAGTAATAAAGGTTAGGGTGCAAAATTTTTATATAACATATATTTTAAAGTGCTTTTTTTTAGCTTCACTCTGTATCCCGCATATAGCAGGGTAGGCAGAGGGAACCTGAGAACTTAGTGTCAAGATACTCCGTGTCCGTCGTTTTGAGTGGCGGAACTCAACGCTGTGTTTTGCGTCACTCGAAATTGAATCCACAACTAGTTGCTCTTACAAACATGATGACCCGCCACGACCAGCCTCATCGTACATAAGAGTATGACAGTGTATACGCAATTTAAAATATTAAAATACCTAAACAATATTGTTATAGGGATATTATTTATGATTTAAATAATATTAATATTATTAATTTCGTATTTAAATTTAAGAAGTCAGTAATACTTGACTAGGTTTTATATTTTCTTCTTTCCTCTTACGACACTTTTATCTTAACTTATATTTTTTTTAAATCGAAAACAAGGATGTGTTATTTTATTTTTTTAATTCTATTTTTTAAGAAAACTAACTAAATAATTTGCATAATATACTTGGGACTAAATGAATTGTGTAATTGAGAAAAACTTGTTTTCGATGCTTCACAAGTTCTTCACGAACTGGAAAATTGATATAAATTATTCAAAATTTTATTTTTAATTTAAATTAGTGCCAAACAAATAACAATTTAAACTCAAGAAATAACTTAACAATCTTAAAAATCATGTCTCTTTTTCTGAGAATAACAAAGCTAAAATAATTCCCAGAGAAAATATTATATCAATGCATTACGTGTTTAGTGGCAGAGAAAAGAAATTCTGGGAAACGTTTAAAAATTACACTTAACATTTTAAATCGATTTCGCTTTATACTACACATATGTATGTAGATATAAATAGGTAAATATTTAATTAATTAAAAAGTATCTAGTGGTTTGTATATTACTCCAGCCTGTACTGAGACGTAAGTAAATCTACAATGAGATAATTTGCTAACCACAATCAAACGTCTATTATCTTCTCATCAAACAAGTGTCACCTTGTAAGGGTTCATCTCGTCAGACTACATCAATTAATCACTATATAATTTGTAGATGACAGAATTTGCCCGTAATGGTAATTATAATTTGAACACCAGACCCTTTAGGTAATTACACCTAAGTTACAGTTAATAACTTAAGAATTAGCTTAATTCAATGTATTTTACAAAAATAAATCTTAATCTTCATGTATCTAGAGGTCATCGCAATGCAGTAGCGCAACGTATAACTGTAAGCGCGATAGTTGTGGTAGTTCCATCATCACTTGGATTTTATTTTCCAAATTGGATTTTATTTTCCCGCTTTGGTGAGCCAAAACAGCAAAATAAAATATATTGATTGAGTGATTCGCCAACCAACACAAGGATATATAAATTGGGGCAGAACGAGAAAAGACAGTGTAGGTAAAACCTACTCTGTTATATAGGGATGCATTGTGAGGCTGGAAATTTTACAAAGAGGATTCATTTTATATAACAACTGAATGAAATAAGCTTTATATTAGTCGATTGGCTAAATCGAGAGATTCAAAAAAATGGTACAGTTTTTCTTTTTTTATATACAGGATGACTAAAAATTTGGAATTGAAATTGAACATGTTTTAATGTTTTTTCTGTTGACGATTACAAATGAATAAATAAAAAATACGCTTGAGTTAAATAAATAATTAAAAAGATGTTCATTTTTCCGAACAGTTCTAGTAAAGAGGGTAATAGGCTTACGGTCAAATGCCGGTGTGTGCTCCAGCGCCACATATGGCCTTTGAAATAATTATATTTTACAAATATACACGTTACTGTTTTGAATTTTATGTAGGTAGTGTATCGTGGTTACCGCAATGAACGCCGTTAGGAAGTTTAATCAGTACTGAGTGTAACAAGAATATTATATGAAAAGTTACATAGAAGGTAGCAGACTAATATAATTATATTAATTGCTTTATAATTGTTCCTTATTTAATTATGTTGAAAGTGTTGTATCTTGGGATCCATTCAAATTTTTACAAGACAAAATTAATTAGTACAAAAAAATTTAGTAAAAAAGTATAGTTTATTATAGTTAATAGTGCGGAATTCATTTCCTACATTTAATACACAGTCACAATTTTTTGCGAAAAATAGTGTATGAAATGTCTTAACACTAGGTTTCTCTCTATCATGACGCCATTTTATAGCTGTTTTATTTACATTCTGAACACCTATTTTGTTAATTCAGGAAATTCTAAAACGTAGTTCTTTTGCAAAAGATAATATTTAAAATGTATATTAAATAAATCAAAGAATTTCGTATAAAAAAGCACAAACAATTTCATTTTTATAAGCGGTAGCCTCGAGACTGTATAACAATTCGTTGCTAATCAACGACACTTTGCTTGTATAAGTAACTGTTTTCAAAACGGTTCTCAAGTTCGAAGAAAAAAATATATTTATTTTTAATACAATATTTCTATTCAATATTGTAATACTTTAATACAACGCCATCAAATTCTGGAGAAGTAAATGTTTGAGGCCAGCCGTGGCGCAGTGGCACAAAGTGTGACTGTAAAACCGACTGGTTGTGGGTTCGATCCCCACTCGAGGAGATGAAATATTTACTTAAATTTATATTTCGATTTCTTCGCTCTGGTGTCGAGGCAAAGCGCGGCGTTGAGTTCTGCCACTCAACACGCAATGCCTCCAAAATTCGGCAGAAAGTGGGGAACGGAGTGTCTTACACTAGGTTCCCTCTGCCTACCCTGCTGTGTGCGGGATATAGCGTGAAGCTAATTTAATTTAATTTAATTTTTAAATGCTTGCGTATACACGTAATGGTTGTTGGTAGACGCTAATTTCACTGAATGTTTGTATTTAAACTATGTAAATTTCTTCAGGTTAGTAAGGCAAAGCGTGGCGTTTGTAACGCCCCTAGCTATCTGTACAGAAAATGTATAGGATTCAGCCAAATTAGTTAATGTATTTATATTATAAAAACATTTTGTACCTCTAGGCATCTATTTACCTTGTAACGCTTGTATGTAACTATACACAATGTTAAGAATATTGGTCATAATGGTATTTGAACCTGATGACTCTTAGAAAACATTCATATTAATATTTCATTTTATTTTATAAATTAAAAAATAAAACTTAAATTGGCTTCACGCTACATCCCGCACACAGCAGGGTAGGCGGAGCGAACCTAGTGTTAAGACACTCCGTTCCCCACTTTCTGCCGAATTTTGGAGGCATTGCGTGTTGAGTGGCAGAACTCAACGCCGCGCTTAGCCTCGACACCAGAGCAAAGAAATGAAAATATAAATTTAAGTAAATATTTCATCTCCTCGAGTGGGGATCGAACCCACAACCACTCGATTTTACAGTCACACTTTGTACCACTACGCCACGACTGGCTTTGCTGATAAAATAAATGTAAAATGAAATAATTATATGAAATTTACTTTTATCAAACTGAAACCTTAATACGGCCTTCGTTATTGACCTCATCTGTCTGTATAAGGAAATTTGCAAAACTTTTATTCTGTTTATTCATTTATTATTATATTTTTTTATTTTCGTTCTGTATTGTAGACAAAGAAAATCATACCATATTAGCGCAGTTGGATACTGTCCAATTGCAAGTGCGAAATTTTGGGTTCACTTTTCACTTTATTATTTTCATTTCACGGCTCTGTTATAACAAAGCTTGGAGTCAAGTACCGCACGCTTGCCTCGAAAAAGCGTGAAGCCATAATATCGTCCGTCGGCTTAGGCTGAAAAACCGAGACAAAAAAACAATTGTAAGCATAATGTATTTTACTATTGTTTTTAATCTGTGCAATAAATAATATAATAATGACAATAATACAAAAACGTCTGTCAATAGTTATGAATATATGTGTATTATCAATAAGTTTTAAAATTTCAAAAATTCATTTATTTTCTCTACTGTACGAAATAAAATCAAGTTCAATTACTACTTTTTCTAATCTCCTTTTTTTCGAATGATATAAAAATGTATGATGATGATGTATGATCGAGGCCAGTCGTGGCGCAGTGGTACCAAGTGTGACTGTAAAACCGACTGGTTGTGGGTTCGATCCCCACTCGAGGAGATGAAATATTTACTTAAATTTATATTTTCATTTCTTCGCTCTGGTGTCGAGGCCAAGCGCGGCGTTGAGTTCTGCCACTCAACACGCAAGGCCTCCAAAATTCGGCAGAAAGTGGGGAACGGAGTGCCCTTAACACTAAGTTCCCTCTGCCTACCCTGCTGTGTGCGGGATATAGCGTGAAGCTAATTTTTTTTTTTTTAATTTATATAAAAATGTATATAAACGGATTTAGCAATACATTCGATATTCGACGATACCTATAATAAATAACTTTACTCTCTACACCAGTGGTTCCCAACCAGTGGTCCGCGGTCCAGTGGTCAAGTTCCGCTGCGTAGCACAACCTAACACCTACTACGCTTTATCTAACAGTCTAACCAAACCAAGGAAATAAAATGATTTGGTAATATATAAGGACATTGTGACAAGGATAAAGTGAAATGTGAACTCACTATCACGACGTTCAGTCAAAAACACACAAATCATCATATTTAAGTCAATTACTGTAATAATAATAATATAATACAAATTTTACTATCACTCAGTAAATTCGTTCTGAAAAATCGTATTATTACGACTCGTTGTCACTCCAGAGTAAACGAGTATATACCCTATTATAATTGTTACTAACGAAACACTTTCACCTGCTAGGCGTCACTGAGTTTCAACAAGTAGATCTTATACCGTATAGTATATTCCACAGGCCAGTCCCGTATTCTTCTTTTAAAGGGCTCTTCTGTCATGTGGATATTTAATTATGCAAGATTTTTTTTCATTCAAACCATTAAAATTAATAATAAAATACAAGTTACGGAGGAAACAATATTATGTCACATGTGTATGTGATATTATGTTCTTTCTTCTGTAACTACTACTACTGTTAATCCTAATAAACTATTGGGCTTGTTTTATTCTTTTTAATTTTATTAATTCGGGGCTTTCGTTTCTTTAAATATTATTTTTAAAAACACTCAAAAGTACGCACGACTTTCTACAAAGACTACCTACCACGTTACCCAGTTAAATCAAGTGAGCAATTAATCATATTTATTTAGATGATTCCATTTCACACATATTTTGAGAAATAAGCTTGTAAGATTTGTTTAAAAATTACTTATTATAAAATACTTACGTTAAAAAAAACCTTTAATATTATTTGTAAAATTCTTGCTTAAACATAATTATACCTCAAGAATAATTGAAAAAATATCGCTTCTCGAGTATCTTACTAAAGTTTAATTTCGTTGTTAATTAAAATCTACGTCAGCAGAAATAAAGCTTCGAGGGAAATCTTCAACAATGTGCCTACCTGTTTCTTCATTCTCAAACAAGTCCTTAATTAGTGAAAACATAATATAATAATTTAAATATACATTTAAGTTTCTACACTTTAGAAAGGATAGCAAGGCGAGCGAGACCAGACGTGGTGCATGAGCATGAGGGGGTGACTATAAACGCGACTGGCTGTGGATTGATTCGAACTCGAGGAAATAAAATATTTATTTAAATTTATATTTCTATTTCTTCGCTCTGGTTCGCTAAGCGCAGCATTGAGTTGTACCACTCAACACGCAATGCCTTCACAATTCAACGGAAAATGGGGGAACGGAGTGATTAACACTAGATTCCCTCAGCCTATTCTGATGAGTACAGACAGCGTGAAGTTGATTTTTAAATAAGGATATATTATAAAATTAAGATTATTATAAAATATATCATATATTTCATACTTATTATTTATATATTACGAGATTTAAACGTTCTTTAAATGATTAATTCTTTATTCAAAGCTGTGTTAAATTAAAGAGAATACTTATAATTAAATTTTCAGAACATTGTGAAAAGTTAAAAAATAATTTGACAACCATATTATGTTGCGATAAATCAACATCAAAGGTTTGTATAAAATATTTGTTTTTTGGGTTCACGCTGTATCCTGCATGAAGCAAGTTGGGCAGGACACACCTAGAGTTAAGACACTCCGCTCTCCACTTTGTCACCCGCAAGCCATCTCTGGCGATGCTCTTGGAGCTTATTCGCTACGTCACAGTCTCCAAAACTACCTCAAATGAATGCGTTAAGAACAATTGCGGCCAGACCGCGTTACGCCGCACATTCACCTTAGCATCTCCGTTTCCGTGACGTGAACCTCCTAAGTATACCGAAATAGTGCTGGCCTGCATTCGCTGCCGAATAAAAGAAGTCTATGATATGTCCTCCTTTAGAAATCCTAAGCATCCAGAGCAGTCTCGGTATTAGTTGAAAGATTATGAATTTTCACCTCTGCCAGGAAGTCGGTTCTTATCGGTCCATTCTGCAACCCCCACTTGATTCGAGGCATATGTGCTTTGTTACTTTCTTCTTCAAAGTGACAGTCGTAGGTAAAATCCATGAAGAGAAGACGATGTTGGTCTATCAAGTTGTCGCCTGAAATGACCTTACAGCTAATTACCTTGTCCCTGTGACACGGTCTGGTCAATATGTTGCTGAGGATTCCTTTGGAAGAACATATTCACAACGGCCAGATCAGACGCAATACAGGTTCTCAGAATATTTCCGCCCTTTGAGTTGTGAATACCGTGCCCCTGTAAACACGTTCATACAGCTCAGCGGCCGTTACCGACGTGACCGTTCAAGTGCCCCCAACTAAGACCACTTTGGTAGACGGTTGAGGTAATATATTAATATGGTAATGTACTATTATGTGTATACAAATACAATAAATTTAAATAATTTATTATGAAAGGTTAAACTACATCAATGAAGCAAATTTAATATTAAAGTTTACCAATTCAGCCACCCTCCTTTAGAATTGCAAACCAGGTTTTCTGTGATGTAAAAATATTTACATAATCATCCCTTCGCAAATACCTTCTTTAGCCTTTGAAAACAAATAGGTGTTCAAATTGTTATCATAATATAAAAATCGAAAATTTTATGAACCAATGGACATATATTTTATACCTTCTACGAAAAAAAAAAGAATTCAACTATCTAGTTGTAGCGAAAATTTACAATTCCTCTTAAAAATAAATGACGAGTACATAATTGGGGTTAGTTAATTTTTTATCTGATTTTAGTACTTTCTGTTTCTGATGATGCCATCATTAATTTCTTCTAAGCTACGTTATTAGTAAACAACGCTTAAGGTGATTTTTATACAGAAGAATTTATTAAAAATCTTTTCTCAACTTTGGCAACTGCTAAAAAAAGTAACCGATTTAAGGAGTGATCGATCGCTGTTCTAGTATGTAATTGGTTTTCAGGCAACACATGGTGCGTATGACCCATTTATATGAAACGAATTAATGTGATTCACAAAGGCAGCGTCACGAGTACGTTTTATTAAACTTAGCTAGCGATATGAAATTATCTGTTTCATAAAAATCATATTGAAGCAAATAAAATTTTGTATGTGTAAAAGCTATCCCGTGTATAGAACATTTTTTGTTGTTTACTGTTGTTAAATAAGAGAAATGTAACCTTCCTAAAGGAAGAACAACACAGATTTTTTTTAATTTGCACCAGTAGTTACTAGCGTGTTCAACTAAATACAATTATTACTCCTAGTAGTGTTTCTATATAAAGTATTTCTTATGAATTCAGTACGTTTCAACTATACCTATAACTATACTTAAAAATGTACTTTAAAAATTTCAGTTATTTTAGAATTCTACATCATCTCATTCTCCTTCATATATAATCCTTGTTGGATAGCTCCTATTACAATAGACTGTGAGTTAGGACATTTGCCATTCAGTTGCTTGATCTAGCTCATCTCATGAGGCAGCTAACAACTTTATTAATATGGAAATACTGTGTCTAGTGAGATATAGGTCAGCGGTTTGGTAGGTATGGCTTTATTAATAAATTCATAATAGATATACCTACATAAATTCTCTAACTAATAATATATATATATATATATATATATATATATATATATATATATATATATATATTGCCACTTCACGCTGTATCCCGCATGTAGCAGGATAGGCAGAGGGAGTCTAGTGTTAAGACACTCCACTCATTACTCCACTTTCAATTTTATTAATATCATAAGCATATAAATACAAACAAAATACTCACAAAAGTATTAAACTTACATGAACAACTATCCTATTCAATTAATTAATTTATCGTATTTCTTTTTATCTTATTAATTTTGCAGAAAAATAACTCAGACGTGATTTATTTATAATTTTGTTATCATCTGTTATTAGACATTACTTCAATTTAACCCTAAAAAGCTAGTTATATTTTTACGTACGTTAAAGAAAGTCATGCGTAATTTTGATGCATATTTCTTACTCGACTATAGATTGGGCCATATTTATTATATTGAATAAAATATACGTTATTTTATATTACACATATATACAAATAATAAAATATAATTAATTATAATTTATTTAAATATATCTATTTTTATGTATGAGACAAGTCGTGAAGCAGGTACATAAAGTATAACTGTAAAACCGACTGGTTGTGGGTTCGATCCCCACTCGAGGAGATTAAATATTTACTTAAATTATTTTAATATTATAAAATTTCCATTTCTTCGCTCTGGTGGGGAACGGAGTGTCTCAACACTAGGTTCGCCTACCCTGCTGTGTACGGGATACTACAAAATAACAAGACCTTGTGAACATATTTTTATTCTGTATAGAAGTTAATATTCTCGTAAATAATACAAAAAAATAATATTTTCGTACAATAATGTTTATTTATATCTTCCTATATGAAGAGGACAAATAAACATTATGGTAATGCCCGTTGCTTTGTTAATGATGAGCATACTTACGCACATCATAAGATATAACATAACATCTTTAATGGTTTCGATATATAGGAGAAAACGTAAGCAGTTAAAAAAAACCATTGAACTCAAAACAAAACTATGCAGAGTATAAAATAAGACATCAAGTATTAAAAAAAACGAAAACCAATAAAAATACTCCATAAAACTACTGCATGACGCAACCAAATCAAAAAAAAAATTCTACATGGGGCAGGGGCAGAAAGTGTGACTGTAAAATCGACTGGTTTTGGGTTCGATCCCCACTCGAGAAAATGAAATATTTATTTACATTTCTATTTTCATATTTTCATTTCTTTGCTTTGGTGTCAAAGAATAAAAAGTTGTAAAAAACGACGTTGAGTTCCGCCACTTAACACACGATACCTCCTCTAACTCCGCCTCTAACTCGGCGGAAAGTGGAGAACGGAGTGTAACATTATCATCATCCTTTTCCTACCCTGCTGTGTTACAGTGGGATACAGTGTGAAGCTGCTTTTTATAAATTAAAATGTTAAAAGTCACGTAAAAGATAGTCATGCGTCATTGACTCACATAGGCATTGTATTTTAAACACGGTGATACTTCTCTTAATGATACATACGCCTCACGAAAGTTCCTAGCGAACAATGAGATGTCCTAACCGCACAAAGATGGATTCGCGACATTCGCGAGATAAAAAGAGAGAGAGAGCAATATTTATAAAAGGGTTAAATTGAGTCCTCAAAGTCCATTATACAAAAGAACCTTTCTTCTTTAAAATCTTATTTGATTGACGCCAAAGAAGAATCTAAAATTTGTGAATAAATTTTACAACATAATTGAAATTTAAGGGAAAATGCGAAAGCTTTTTTTTACTTCGGCAATATTTCTACATTATTTTTTTTATATATACAGTAGGTACTAGCGGTCGCCGGCAATTTTTTTTGCGTGGAATTCACTGTCATTTTTCTACTACTTTACTTTATTTCGGTACCCGTACAGTGTTTATACAATTTGAAACATTGTTAAGTGGCTCATTGGTCAACTCAACATCTCTCTTTATTGTACCAGAGAGAAAAAAAAATACAATTTCAATAATTATCCTAAGTATTAATCAACCTTAAAATCCTCCCACGTCCCAACGATGACCTTAATTTTCATTAATGTTTATTTGTCAATGAAAAATGCTTGCTAAATAATGAACAAATTTTGCATATGTGCCATTTCCATTCTTACTTCTGAAGCTTCTGCTCATCGTCAGAGGTTCCAGGTCTTTATTTTTTATGTCTGTGAGAGATGAATTGCGCTGTGAAACAATTTGAACGAGTTAAACCAGTATGGTTCTAGATCAGGTGATGAGATGAGCTAGCTCAATATGCATACAACAAAAAAAAGTTAAATTCTAATATATTAAGCGAAGATCAGAAGATGTACATATGAATCAGACACACAGATGAACAGACGCAGACGAGCAGACGAACTGACAAACAAAAATTAAAAAAATATATATTCTGTTATATTATACTGTTTTATTATATTTTACATAGATAATAAAACAAACCAAAAAACGTATGAACTACTTTCAAAAATGCTTTAAATTTTATAAAAATAAAGCGAAAAGGACTTCAATTTAGTAAACAAAATTGAATTTACTGTAGCCGACAACGCGAAAGTAATTTTATATCATATAATAGTAGTCTTTAATAAAATATAAAACCATTTTCAAACTTCACATAACACATTTACAAAGCTACTTTATTAAAATGATATAATAAGATTATCGGAATACTGTTTGTATCCACTAGTAATGACTTATGGCGGTGGTGGATAAATTAAATGTTTTATAACTTTTGACATCTTATTATGTTTGTAGGAAATATATCAAATTATTCAAGGTTTTATATACGGATTTATATAAATATACATTTTTATCCTTTATTTTCTTAAATTATGTTATAAAAAACACCTAAGGAAAATTTCCGATACAAAAATCTCTAAAAAGTAAATAAACAACTAGATAAAACAATTATAAAATTCAGAAGGCTGAATATACATCTTCAAGAACATTCACATTTAACGCGAATAAATATACAATTTTAATATTATTTATAGACTTAGACTTTATTTATCTTTCCTTAAGTTCTTAAGTCCTTAAGATAAGACTTTTAATTTTAAGTCAATTGATCTTGTTTAATTATTTTTTTTAGCTTCCCTGTGTATCCCGCACATGTCAGGGTAGGCACAGGTTACCTCGGAACCTAGTAACTAACACCTTATTCCTAACATTTTAACCTAACACACTTCGTTCATCCTCACATCCTGCTAATTCTGGAGGCACAGCGTGTTGAGTGACAGAACTCAACAACAGAACCAGCACCAGAGCGAGGAAATTAAAATATTTAATATTCAATAGGCACGTGGCACATTGGGACAACCGTGTAACTGTAAACGCGACGGTTATATATATAGATCATTTCCTCGAGCAGGAATCGAACCCACAACATGTCATGTTTAAAATCACACGCATGAGCCCCTCGATCAAAACTGCCTGCTTCAATTTATTTGATTTTCTTAAACATATTTATAAGATAATCGTTTCCTATTTTAGATACTAGCTAGAATATTAAGCTTTCTTTTCATAAAAAAAAATCCATAATTTATTTTCTCACACCAAACATCCAATATTATAGTTACCTCTTATTTCAATGTCCACTTTAATTGAAAAAGAGACAATGTAAATATCAACTTTTACTTTGCAGTCAACTTGTTTTGGACAGATTTGTTGTGGACGAAGTTAATAATAGAACAAAAACCATGAAACCATTTAAACGTGAAAAAGTAAAGATCTTTAACTCCCACAAAAATTTACAAGTAGGTACGTCAAATAAAAGGCAATTTCTACTAAAATTCCCCTAAACGTATCTCTACCTCCAATAAAGAAATATACTTTTGCTCCCCAATAATACATTTTTCAGATGTCACCCTCCACGCCCAACACTCCAGCCGAATAATACATAACGAAATAATGTTTTATATACAAAATGATGACCCAATTACAATAACCGTACCAGTACGTACAAAGTTAAACCATTGATTATTAGAAAAAAAAAATGTAAAATTTGAAAGAATATTTTTCTAAAATATTATTTTTCTGCGTTTCTACTTAGAGAATGTTTTTTGTTAACCTATATTATTTTTTTAATTAATAACAAATCCGCAATAATTCTCAATGCCATCAATACCTTAGAAAACTGACATCCCTCCCATAAACATTCATTTAATTAAATAGTTGATTTGTTTTAAAATGATAATTTAAATTAAAAAAAATTAAAAGAGAATTAGCAATGACTCAATGTCATTACTTATTTCACTTAAAAACAAGAATGATCTCTTCTTTATATTTTATATACTAAATATGCTTAAAGGCATTTAATAGATTAACAGTTAAAATAAAGCTTATTAAATTTAAGATCTATTACATTATATTTTACATATAAACATAAGTAAAATATATTAGGCCAGTCGTAGCGCAGCGGCACGAAGTGTGACTGTAAAACCGACTGGTTGTGGGTTCAATCCCCACTCGAGGAGATGAAATATTTACTTAAATTTATATTTTCATCTCTTTGCTCTGGTGTCGAAGGCAAAAGTGCGGCGTTGAGTTCTGCCACTCAACACGCAATGCCTCCAAAATTCGGCAGAAAGTGGGGAACGGAGTGTCTTAACACTAGGTTCCCTCTGCCTACCCTGCTGTGTGCGGGATACAGCGTGAAGCTGATTTTATTTGATTCTTATAAACATAAGGCAGAACGCGCATTTCATTATCTCTTCTCAGACTCAACCGGAACCCCTGCTTGCGGTAATTATTTTTCAGGCAATCATATTTCATAGTGTTGTAAAAATTGATTATATATAATTTAATTGATATATAATTCAAACTTCAAACTAAGAGATGGCAACCATTATTTTTCCAAGTTCTTATGCGATTTTCTTTCAAATGGTGTTCGATTCAATAAAAACATGTAATTGCAATTTTTATACAAAAATGCATTAGCATAAACTTAATTAAAGGTGATTGCGGCACGGTTCTTCTAGGCAACCTTGGTGTAATCTATTCTACGATCATGTACCATTCTTAAAAATAAGTATCATTAAAAAACAGATACCTACAGATTTTTGGGATCTCGGCCTATTCCCGTCGTCCACAACTCACCTTTTCATTTTGGCACGCAACAAAATGTAAACAAAGAAATACATTTTTTTATTTCTGTTGTATATAGAGGATATATTCATAATAAATATTGGCTGTGCCCACTACGGAGGTTGTGCCAAGAGGCGCGAATAAAATCAGTGCGTATCAAGCTACACGCCATTTCACTTGTCCCATGCTTGTACTTAACAATTTCTAATTAATTTGGTCCAGGTTAACTCGTGTTTTAAAATATTAAAAAAAAACAAAATATAGTAAAAATGGCAAATATCATCTGGTCGACGACCAAACATCAAATTAATGTAAAATGTCCGCAGTAGTTTGTGTAAATTTGATTTTTACAATGTTTCTTTATTGGCCTTAAAAAAAAAGTAATTATTCTTTTTCGATGAAATCGATAAATTTAAGTCATAATTATTAATAACTAATAGATAAGTTATATTAACATCGTTCCATAATATTATATATTTTTTCACTTAATGTATTAAGTTCCAACAATGGTGACTTATGATTAGTTTGTCTCTCCGTCTAAATATCTCCAAATTTAAAACACTGCGGGTTGGGTAGCGAAATTTAACACCTCGTTTTGTCTTAACAGAGCATGGAAATTAATAAAATTTAAGAATAACAACTCTGTATGTGGATTGGTTTTGAAGGTTGGTTTTGGATACAATCCACATAAAATTTGGATACGCTAACAGCTACACGCTATCACATTACGCCACAATAGCTTCTATAGGTTGTGTTTTTACGTTAGATAAATCGCTTTACACCTGAACAAAATACTAACATGTATGTATATTATAATTAAATTAATAATTGTTTTCTTTCACGACTCAACTTTTAATTCTAAGCAGAATAAATTGAACATAAAATATCAGCTTCACGCTGTATCCCGCACACAGCAGCGTAGGCAGAGGGAACCTAGTGTTAAGACACTCCGTTCCCCACTTTATATAATACATAAAATATATTTTAGGTATTTATCATAAAACTACTCAAAATTGTATTTGTTATTTTTACTACTTCTATATTATTTCGCTAGGTTTTTTTTTTCAAAAGGCGTAAAAATTGCTGTAATAGATATAGAGAATAATATACAAAGTGACATATATACACGTGAAAAAATGCGATACGTGAATGTGTTTGCCTAAATAAATGTAATACCAGCAACTGACGCACACCGGCTGTTTGGGTTTTTATGAGGCAATATTGAGACAATATTTCTTGATGTATGTAGAAATAACAATTTGTCATCGCAATGACAGCCTTGTTAGATAGATAGATTCACGTGAAAAAAAGCGACATATGTAACTACCAATACATCTTTTTCTACTACTTAAATAATTTCTCGATAGCTTAGCTAACCCAACTGCGCTAAGTAAAATTAACAGATAACACAATATTCATATCATGATCTATTAGAATTGTTTAATATTTATTTTTAAATTAAACAAATCTTTTAATTCTCTGAATTCTAGAGGCATTGTATGTTGAGTGATGGGACTTAACGCCGTGCTTTGCCTCGTTACCAGAGCGAGAAAATGAAAATATTAAAC
The DNA here is from genome assembly GCA_030704555.1 of Heliconius charithonia. Lineage (NCBI taxonomy): Eukaryota > Metazoa > Arthropoda > Insecta > Lepidoptera > Nymphalidae > Heliconius > Heliconius charithonia. The sequence continues at coordinate 11,826,240 of CM060827.1, read as the reverse complement.
ATTTAATTTCCTCAAGCGGGAATTGAACTCATAACCTCTCTCTCGTCTATCACCACTGGCCTTTAACTCTTTGGCTTGCTGTGTACTGAACACAATAAATATTTTCATTATATTATAATAGTTATAAGGTATAACTACAAGATAATAGACATACACACTTATCACTGACACACAACCATATTTCTAGTATAGGCCATATGATACAAATATCAAACATGATGACGTAATTATTTATAGATTAAATCAATTTTTAAAATTCAAATTATATTATTTAATATAAAAAATAAGTAAGGCGAAAATCAGCAACAAAATATATAAACACGTACAAATAGGGAATGTAATATTCAGTCAAATTTGATCTTTTTATTGTATTTTGTGAATATGATGAATGGTATAAATAAAAAATGTAAATTTGATAATTATTTCATAGAAAAGTAAAAATAACGAAGCATTTTCACTAAATATGTCCGTATCTTACGGCACATTCAACTCCACCATAACGCGGCTTTGCGGCTATGCTTCATAGCTGAAATCAGTATCTAATCATAAATTTCTATTAATATTTAGAAACGTGTATAACTGCAATCTTTTAAGGTAATTTTGGGTTTCATATCCTTGTTTAAAACAAACACAGTACCTACATATGACTATTATAGAAATATCATGTAGATATTTCCAGTCGATATTGCTAACTATAGCTAACTAGTAACACCCTGAACAATATGTTATCTGCATATTACATGAGGAGAGTTTCAGTTTGATACGAGTACGTATACCGTACTTCACTTCGTGTATACTTACTTGAATTAAATATTTATCTTTTCAAGTTTATTTATCTCTCGTTATATGAAGAGCCATTGATACTAGTTGTAATAAATGTTAACGAGTTTTCAATTGCAAATTTTCTTGCCTTCTTCAATAAAGAAATTGAATATTAGTTTCATTCACTAAGGTGTTAATATAGAAAAAGATAATTTAAATATTTTTGGTATGATAACGTTGTATAAATCGATGAACGCCGGATGCACGCACGAAAAAGCATGATTCACTGTAACGTTCCGCCTGAGCCGAGCGTGCGAGCGAGAGCGCGGAACTAGCGATAGAGAGGCACAATCGGCCCAAGTGTTCGGCGGGTGACGCATCTATAGTTTTATTGTTACTTATAACTAATCTGTATAAAAGTTGTAATGGCACTTGTGCAATTAAGTGTTGAAAATTGAAAATTTCAATTACCTCCTTTGTATGTTGTATACATTATACAACATAATGATAATTCTGTGGTAATAATACAATTTCTTTATCAATGTTTTTTTACGACGTTATCACAAAGCTATGGTCCGTAGATCGACTTTACAGACATGAGATAACATAATTATTTTTTTACTTATGTTTGCCAAGTTTATAGTTTTTGCCAAATTTCGAGGCCAATCGTGGCGCAGGGGCACAAATTGTGACTGTAAAATCAACTGATTGTTGATTCCACCCTCACTCGAGGAAATCAAAGTGCGGCGTTGTGTTCCGCCACTTAACATTCAATGCCTTCAGAACTCGGCGGAAAGTGGGAAACGAAGTGTCTTAACATTAGGTTCCTTTTGCCTACCTTGCTGTGTGCGGAATACTGAAGTGAAGTGAAGCTGAAGCTAATCCAATATTCCATACACTTAGTGTATAACTTATATATACTTAGTGTATGGAATACAGGATCTATTGTGATGGCTATGTAACTGTCGACTAGTCGACCTTCAAAAGCTTGGACCGAAGTTATTTGAATAAGTATTGAATACGACTTTTGTTTGTGAACTCTCAACAATATGTGAACGTAAGAGACTTTATGCTCAATTTGTATGCTGAAAAGGGGTCAAACTAGGGTATAGAGTCGTTAAAATGTAAATTTATTGACCATTTAAACTCCTATTTATTTATTTATGTTATTGTACCATCGTTCAGTTTACAGCAGTGTGTTCAACTTTAGTATGTATACAGTTACATATGTATATCAAAGATATTATTGATAAATAAAAATGTTTTCATTTCTTCGCTCTGGTATCGAGACGAAGCGCGGCGTTGAAATCCGCCACTCAAGACGCAATGCCTCCAGAACTGGGCAAAAGTGGGAAACGGATAGTTGTCACTAGGTTCCCTCTATCTTCCCTACTGTGTGCGGGTTACAGCGTGAAGCAATAAAAAAATTAGTTTTGATGTTCTGAGGACCATTAAAAGAACAAAATGTCGGAGATGAACTCGTCGTTTAAGGTGAGGATAAAATTTTGAATATTACCGGGAATAAAACGTTTTATATCCATTAAAATATTAGTGAGAAAATAATTAACACTCAATTTTATACAAGCGAGAAACATAACGTACCTACATTGTAACGATAGAAATACACTTCCAGTCGTTTACATTTTCTATCGGTTAGGTAAAGAATAACATTGGATTACCGTTCATTCAACGTCTCTAAGCATTGCGGAAAGTGAAAAACGGAGAGACTTACCATCAAACCCTCTTTGCCACAAACTGCGTAATAAAATAAAAAAAACCGGTTAAATGCGAGTCAGATTAGCCCACCGAGACTTTCGTACCTATTTCAGGATTTATAGGATTGTAGGTCAACGGGAAGTACGACTTATAAAAGTTTACCAATTTAAGTTTGGGGCCATGTGCATTTATTGTATGATATCAATTACAACTATAAGTTTGTAATGATATTTCAATGAAATACCTATGAATTTTTACTTTTCGCTATTTTTCTTTATTTGTGTTGTAAGTTCTCAGTTTATGCCAAATTTCATAATACAAAATCGATGACTTGCTTGTTTTTTTTCTGTGCTTCAAGGAACCTTAAATATTTGGTATTAATTTCAGCTTAAGACTCCCACGCGATGTCGAGATAAATAGTCTTGACAGGCAGACAGAATAGACAGGCAGAATAGAATAATCCTATAAGGGTTCCGTTTTTTTCTTTTCGAGATACGGAACCCTAAACAACTTAAATAAACTAATAGGCTACTTAATAAATAATATCTTTCACAGTTCGCAGATGCATGTAAACCGCTTATAGCAAGCACTCTTTGTCCCTCCCGTGCACTCTCCCACGACGTATAGACGTAGAAAGAGGACATATGTACCTATTAATCAATAATCATTGAGTCCGGGAGATGAACGACGATTAATAATTCATTTTAAACTAAACGTCATTTACATAATGTTTTCATCTCATTGATATAGCCAATGTCTAGCTTCACATAAATACATGATTCGTAAAGTATAATAGAAGCAAACATGTAAAATAAATAATAATAAAAAAAAGGAGAACGGAGTGTCTTAACACTAGATTCCATTTGCCTACCCTGCTGTGTGCGGGATACAGCATGAAGCTGATTTAATTATTTATTTACTTTATGTAAAATAAATTGTAGAAAATCATAAAAATTAATTGTACATATGAAACTGTGGAATCGTATTATTCAGAAGTGCAACGTGACATGCAACATTTATATCTTATATATGCTTGCTTGCATTTTAAGTATATATATATATATATATATATATATATATATATATATATATATATATATATATATATATATATATATTCGTCGATGGCGTATTGATAGCACTAATTTCTATTGAATGATACCTACGTAAATTCGTTCTACCGACTCTTTGTTTTTGGCTTTTAGCCAATTGATCACTTATATTGTATGTGCATAATAATATCAGCTATAACTATATATAACTGGCACGTTATGTGAACAAGACAGAAGGAAGAAATCATTCAACTAAATGAGTTTATTTTTATTTTGTTATTTCTGTAATTGGGTACTTAAATCTACAAATAGAGGCCAGTTGTGGTGCAGTGACACTGGTGCGTGACTGGAAACTGAAGACTGAAGACTGCCACTCGAGGAAAATTAGATTTATATTTAAAATTTTAATTTCTTCGCTCTGGTGTAGAGGTAAAGCCCGGCGTTTAGTTTCACCTCTAGAATTCGGCATAAAGTGGAGAGCGGAGTGTCTTAACACTAGGCTTCCTTCACGGCTACATACGGGAATACAGCGTGAAGCTGTAAAAAACTCTAAAAATTGTATTATTATCCACTCATATAGAAATTTTGATTTGAAAGACCTATAAAAATGTCGATTCCCAAGCCATGATGTTAACTCAACCGCACTAAGCTTATCAGGGCGAATGAATGACTTCTTAAAAGTTTAAGAAATTGAAGTTAACTAAATTGAAGCTCCTCCAGCCAAATTATAATTTTCTTAACTTTTTATAAAATGTGCAATTTTACTCAGCCGTGAAACTTTGTAAAAATGTAATATGTTAAAGTTTAATATTTCTAAACGTACCTATTTAAGTTTTAATTAAACTAATTGCCCAAAATATAAAATTTAAAAATGAAATGTTCAAATTCCATGTTGAAAACTTTAATATGCAATTTCAGTATTTAAAAACATATGTGTATTCATAACTCTCCATTATTTACCCGATTTTTAACACTACTCATATTTTGAAGGTAAAATAGAAACTGGGTGCTTATGGCGACCCCTTGTGACTTTCATCTGCAACATCTGCTACATCTGCCTGTCTGCATAAATAAACTAAAAGAGCGACTGGTTTCCCAATTTTACTGAGATCTAATTTATTTTTAGATTTATTAAATTAGAAATATCAATGTTGTAAATTGATAACATCTTAAATATCAAAAATAGCAAATAATGTAACTCAATTATTTCCAACAGTACTATACAATAATGAAAAAGGCCATTCCCTGATAACTTTCTATCACAACGATTTGTTCCAAAATGCTATATTTAAAAAAATAAAGAAATCCAGTCGTAGCGCAAGGGCTCAAACCGTTAACGCGACAGCTTGTTGGTTCGATTCCAACTAGAGGAAATGAAATAATTAATATTTCAATTTCTCTCTGGTGTCGAGGCAAAGCGCGGCGTTGAGTTTCGCCACTCAACACAATTCGGCGGAAAGACGCTGTAGCTGCCCTGCTACATGCGTAAATAATATTATAATCATAACAAAAACCCGGAGGCCAGTCGTGGCGCAGCGGCACGAAGTGTGACTGTAAACCGACTGGTTGTGGGTTCGATCCCACTCGAGGAGATGAAATATTTACTTAAATTTATATTTCCATTTCTTCGCTCTGGTGTCGAGGCTAAGAGCGGCGTTGAGTTCTGCCACTCAACACGCAATGCCTCCAGAAATCGGCAGAAAGTGGGGAATGGAGTGTCTAAAAACACTAGGTTCCCTCTGCCTACCCTGCTGTGTGCGGGATACAACGTGAAGCTGATTTATTTTATTTTATTTTAACAAAAACCCGAAACGTCAGCTGCGTGTATGCGCATTTATTAAATGGGTACTTCATCAGCGTTACGACCTGCCGCGACCTCTCTCCTTTAAATTATCGGACACGATTACTTCCATGTATTATTCCACGCGAAAGTAATAATATCCTTTATACCACTGGTTCTGCGTTCGGAAGCTTGAATCTGATCCGCAAACGATTTTAATTTTATGACTGGGGATGGTGGGGGGAAGTTTATGTTTAATAGTCACAGTTAATTTTTATTATACCTACATGCATAGTGGTCCCTGCTACCAAGAATGATGTAAAAGTGGTCCTTGATCAAGAAAAGGTTGGAAACCCCTGCTTTACACGATAGTCTAACTTTCTATTTCGGCATCTCGTTTCTTCTGTTTATACTCTGAGGTTGTTATATTATATTTATTAATACTACTAGCTTCACGCTTTATACCTAGCGGGGTAGTCAGAAAAAACGGAACGCCGAACGCTACGGTCCCTACATACCTCTTTCATCTCATCCAGTCTTGTCAACCTATTCATACATGCCCTCTGGGAGGTCCTCATGCCTTTTACGTGACCTTCCACCAGTATCTTTGATACTGTGTTGTCGATGGTCAGCCGAGGTCTCCCTCTACCTCTGTGGAGGACGGAGCTACAAATATGTTATATTTATTGGCACAGAATCAAAAAATTTTATTGGAATAAAATGTTGCTTGACTAAAATTAAAATGTTGACTTTTATTATAAGTGAAATTCAGCTGTAAATAAATGGCTGTGCAGATTGGATTTTATGATGTTACTTACTTTTAATAATTTTCTTACCTAGTTAGCAATGCACAAAAGATCAGTAAACCTAACTTCAAGACGGCCACGATTCGTTTACCGTACTGTAACATCATTTATAACTAAAATATAAATTTATTATTAACAGGTAAATATGACTAGCATTTAAAAAAATTTTTTATTCTCTCTGTACTTAGATATTATTTATTATAATTTCTAATGTAAATTCCTTTGATAATGATTGATTAACTTCTAGAAAGTATTTAAAGAGAAGATCGGGCGTTGAATACGAGTGTTAATGCGTTGTAAAGGATCCTTATACCTCCACTTGGGTCACAACTCCACAAGTCCCGAGCACTACTCCAAGCTCCTCTCCATGGAAAAATATTTTTTACGTTAAACTTTTTGCTTATTATATAATTGTAATATTTACTTATTTTTTCATGTTAAAAGTTAAGTTTCATGTAATAGAAGTTAAATTAAGTTTATGTGACTAATTGTGATTAACTTGTTAAAATGTGTATAAAATATTTTATATAATAAATAAATAATAAGCCTCAATATAATAATATAAGGTGTATAATTAACTAATAAAATAATATACGTTTTTTCACTCTTTTATATTTATGTATTATTTTTAAGGCACAGTAAATAAAATAAATCAATCAGCTTCACGCTGTATCCCGCACACAGCACGGTAGGCAGAGGGATCCTAACATTAGAACATTCCGTTCGCTACTTTCCGCCGAATTCTGAAGGCATTGCAACTTGAATGGCGGAACTCAACGCCGCGCTCTAAGTAAAGTAAATTACTGTATTACTTTACACCACTATATATAATTGTAACACGCAACTATAACACTATATTTTATAACATATGTATGTATATAAAACAAGACTGAGTTTCTTATCGGATAAGCGATTTTTTTCAGCATTCCACGGGAAAGAAAATAAATTAATCGAATTAAAGAGAGATTTACCCGATATGCGCTTACACTACACTACACGAAGTATAATAAAAAGAAGAAACAATTTGACTTTCAAAATTAAGTCTTTTAAATCTTTAAGCCAATTACATGGATTTTTTTATTTTCATTTAAAAACATCAAAAACGAAAAAAAATATATATTTTGTTAATGAATAAAGTATGTTAGTAAATTTAGTTCTCCCACATTTCATGACATCTAAAAACATGTTATCGTAAAAAGCAAATAACACGTGTACCACTTTCAGACAGCTAAATTAGCCTCATTTGTATAGGAATAACATAGTGAGGTTCATCATGGCTCCTGTCGTTTCAACTAGAAGTATCATTACCATGAAAATCCTTTGTATATTCATTCAACATGAAGTTATAAGTACCCTACTACTGCATATAAGTACCCTTAAAATGGAAACAAAATGTCATACATTTTAGTTTTATTTGGACTTAATGTAAATAGAAATTGCATATTTGTAACCCTTTAGATTTGTTAAAATAAATTGTAACAATGTGTTTCAGTTGTCGATATATCTACTTTAACCATTTATTTTATTACATATTAAACATATGTATGTATCATTTACAAGAAAAGAAACCACGGGAGAAATTACTAGACAGGTGATCGGTAAAAAAATAAAACACATAATAACTTAATACGTTACGAATATAATATTATAAAATATTTTCAGCCTATCGAAACATAATTAGGGGATCTACATTATTTACAGGCGGTAGGTGTTCAGTCGTCGGGCACGCGCGCGGTGAGCGGGTCGGGGGCGGGGGAGGCGGCGGGCGACGCGGCGGGGGAGGCCACGCCGCGGGGGGAGGGCAGCGTGGCGTACACCGTGGGCCGCGGGGGCTGGTACGAGGGCGCGTACGAGTCGCTGCGGGGGTTGTAGAAGGGGGAGTCGTCGGCGCTGCAGTCCAGGTTGGGCGAGTACGGCGTGACGGCGCCGGTGGAGGGCGCGTCGTCGCTGGGCCGGTAGGCGGGCGCGACGGGCGCGTACACCGTGCGGCGCGGCGGCTCGGCCTCGGGCCGGTGGTGCGACGACGGGGCGTAGGCGTCCGACCAGCACGCTTTGCTGGGCGTGAAGTCCCCCTTCACGTACATCTGGATGGGCCTCCGGAAACCTTTGCTTGTATGTTGCGGAACCCCCAGAATGCAACACTTGCTAAACCCCACCTCGGGAGATAGCAGGTACTCTCGGAATTTGTTGGGGAACAGCTCGATTGAATTGAAGTTCTCATATATTGTTGGCTGTAATGATGAAAAATATATTTTTACAAAATATTTTACACTATAACAATCAATTATTCAACATTACGGTGTGCTTCTGAGGCAAGTTGTGGCACAAGCCGGTAACAGTAAAAGTGACAGTTTGTGAGTTCGATTCCCACTCTAGGAACTAAAATATTTGACATTTTTGTTCTCTTCGCTCTGGTGTCGAAGCGCGGAGTTGAGTTCCGCCACTCAACAAGCAATGCCTCCAGAATGTGTGCGAAAATGGGGAATGGAGTGTCTTAACACTAGGCACCTTCAGTCTACTCAGCTACATGTGGGTAACCCCAGTAAGTTAGTGTAAAGTCAAAAAAATGTATATTGATTGAATTGTATGTAATAAAAAAAATTACCCTATATGTATTTCATGTTTTTTATACTCAAATAGGCTAACCGAACACACATCACACACTTTAGAGAACTTTTGTGTATCACAATAAATGTATTTAATAATTTTTCTGCTTTTTATTTTGTTCTAATAAAGCACAGAAAATGAACTACTGAGTATAACTTCATAGATTTTTTTTTTTCTATACATCCAAACCTATTACACAGATTGTCAAGCAAGCAAGAAAATCAGTAACATTACCATATAAAAATATAAATATTTGTATTAATAGCATTATTAAGACCAATACTCACAGTCAAACGCTTCTTTTTCTTATAACTAGCCCAATTTTGTGCCTCCAACACAAGTTTACCTCCAGGGCGTAGGTCAGCAAACATTCTGCGGAAAGCTCGCTTCAAGCCAGCATCTCCCCAGTTCAAGTGCATCCATTTTGTTGTTGATAAGCATAATATTAAATCAAACTGAGGACTTTCCATACCAGAGCCCACCGCTACTTCCTCTCGTGGCACATAATTACCCTGTAAATGAAATAGAAATATCTTATTATGACAAATTAATACAGCATTTGACTCTTTAACTCTATGGTTCTTGGTTTGATTTCCACTCAAGGGAATTATCAGTGAATTATCTTCATTTTCTCACTTCCAGAAAAGTAATTTGCTAAAAATCTTTAATTACTTACTTGCTTAAACGTCACATTATATGGAAAGCCCATATTTATTACATCTGACTTTGAATCACAAAGCGGACCAAACATAATAGACATTGACATTGGAAAGAAGCACTGGCCAATTTCATGTTTATTTATTGACTTCCTATTCTTCCTTGGCTTTCGTAACTTTCTTCCGGACAATGTCTTTTTAGAATCATCTTCTTTCTCATCTTTATCAATTTTCTGGTCCACAGAAATACAGTCTTCACATTTATCTTCCTTACATTTACTACAGTCTAATTTTTTCTCATCACTATCAGCTTTCTTATCTTCTTCTGTCTTTGGTTGCTCTGGGGGTATAGGCACAAAGGATCGCAAATTCTTTCTTGCCCGTCCTGAAATTATATTGGATACATTTATAGTTTTTTATTAAAAGAAGTATAAGGTAAAGAAGGAAAGAAGTGTAAAGAAAAGTTTAAATAGTAAAAAATATAAGCATTAGATATATGTTTCATTTTCTCAATAATTATATAAACTAATCAAGTAATAATAATAAATGCACATACAATAAAACTATAATATAATACAGTATAATACATACCAATAAGCACTGAATCAATGTCAATCCCAACAACTGTTTTAGCTCCAAGTGTACGAGCCACAGCTATAGAAATGTGGCCCACGTTACAACCTATATCTAGGACATCTTTATTTTGAAATAGATGTCTATGCATCTCAAATACTTGCAGTCTTATGTCTATTGTGGCATTCAGGTTACGGTAGCCATAATACCTAGAAATAAATAATAAAAAATTAAGTAACCCTAACTTTTATAAAATAATGGTAACTTTATTGTAATTAAATGAAATATATTTAAATTATAACTATAATTATTTTTATTATTTTCATTTCCACCCTGCTACTTAAAGCATTGTTGAGTTTCTTTTTCTTCAAGACATTGCATATTGTCTTGAATGAATTGTGCAGAATGTGGAGAACAGAGTTTCTTAACACAAGGTTTTATTTGTTATATGCAAGTAATAGCATGATTTAATACAAAAAATATGTTTATTTAAATCATACAGACATAAGCAAGATAAATTAATCAAAAATATTGATTATAAGCTAAATAAAAATATGTTAGCTAGAAAATAGTTTTATAAAATTTTAAGCAGTACAGAACTAGAAAATTTCATACCTATCATAATTCCCATACTGGTATCTTGAATTTTTTGCATGAAATGTAGGCAATTTTTGCTCTTCTTCAGATAAACTCTTCAGTTTGGTCCTGTGAGGAGAAGCTGGTCGTTCTTGAGTTCCAGCCCGCTGTTGTGGCCGTGCTCTCATCCACGCTCCGGGTTGTGGTACTACTGGACTCACTATTTTATCTAATGAATCCATTCGGCGCAATTTTTTACCATCTTTACCTTTTTGGGAACTATTTTCACTATCACTACATGATCTTTTTCGCGATTTTGATACAGATGTTGATGGCTCTGGTGGCAGTGGTTCCTTAATTCCCTCCTCCTTCTCAACAGTGACTTCTATGGTAGGTGGATTTGTTTCTGTTGTGCGCCTCCGTAATCTAGGTTTTTTACGAGGTTTTCGCTGTTGCATTTCCAGCCTCTTTTCATATTCCTCGTTATCTAAAGGTTCCATTAAATTAAGTGGATCTCTAATATTAGGTGGAATTATCACATCTATCTTAGCCTTGTGCCTTGGTGGTGTTGGTAAAGGAGAGGATTCTGGAGTGACAGCATTCATAGCTCTATTGACATCTTCATCCTGTAAGCTGTTGAGATTTAACGGATCTGAAATATTGCCACCGAGTAGAAATTTTGTAGGTGGGATAAAAGCTTCCTTGCGCGGTCTTTTGTACGGGAGAAAAAACTTCGATATTGATGGAAAACTTTGTGCTCGTTTTTTACATTGCCTAAACTTTGTGCTAGCATGATGTACTCTTCTTAAAGTACTTCTTTCTTGACTCTCTTTAGTAGGGATATGGCCTTTTTTGCCGTGCCGAAATTTCTTTTTTGTTTTCTTTGAGCTACCAGCAGATATATCACCTTCTTTTGAAGAATTAGCATCATTTGCTGTAAGTGCGTTTGAAGAAGTGCTAATGTTCAACGATACTTCCGCAGATTCAGTGGGATCGTTTTCCGAAATATCACCGGCTTCATTTTCGACGACCTCACATTCACTTTTATTTTCACTTGTAAGCACATTTTCCTCTGAGCTACCCATTTTATATTTTAGAAAAATTACATGATAATTCGGTAGTTAATAGTAAAAATTAAATTTACCGCCACAATATTTCTTGCAAAATGTACAAGGACATCCGTCAATGGTGATAAACAGGTCTCGCAACTGTATACAAATATGATGAAAACTAGATTAAAAACTCTATATATAATACATATCGACTAATTTGACATATTTTTTTGGAAAATCTTATTTCTATAAGACTAAATACAAAAACAATATGGTTTCATCAATTATTCACCACACTAGACACACTGAGACAAATAGGAAAATGGCAATTTGACTTTGTTCGTCAGTGTTGCTCTTGCGATGTCTCGTGTTTGTAAATGCTATCCGTACAGACTATTTAAATATATTTTTACTGATTTTTAAAGGTCGGTACCGTATGGTACGGTAATTGGTATATAGAGGAATTAAATATTGTCTTTGAACATACTACGATCGCGGCTTTGCTCTCTTGAACTACAAAATTATTTATTTACTAATATGAATTACTTTCGTATTCTATTAATAACACTATTATTTTAAAAAATTGTGGAAATGTTTTGATAGAATTAATCTTTTGAGTTTAGAAGTCAATACACTCATAATAGGAAAAAATATATCAATAAAAGTAAAAACATTTGCAATCATATTGTAACTTTTAATGTCGTTGGACTAAGCATTCATTTGTTCATCATACGCAAGGAATAGAAAGATACAGATAAAATTTTATTATTTGCTGGACATCTTTACTGTTAATACTTAATAATACAAAATTATTGTAAAGCATAAATTACAAAAAAAAAATCACGACATTTAAACATACAAAAAAAACATCACACCTTGTCAATACTAATATTGTATATTGCATGATATTTGTATATTGCAACACTGTTCCAAAGCATAAATATTCGAATTTTAAATTGTGTCCGTTTATTATCTTGACAAACGAAACGATTGTTCGTGTTTAATTAATGTGTTTGTGAATGATAGGATTGCTTTACATTTAAAGGTAAGTTTCAATAATTGAAATATAAATAATACTCCTTTTATTTTACAAATAAAACTTATTATGAATATAACATTTATTTCAGATGTCTCGTATTCCAAAGTTTCCTTCCACTGCTTCTAAAGAAAATAAACCCATGTTAAGAAATGGTCAAAACTTTACGAGAACGATAGGAAATGGTTTAAGTGATGCAGACAAAAAAACTCTGTTAACAAATCATACTAAACCTTTGCGTACCACTGCTCCTGCAACTGTGGCAGCTCCGCGCCTTAAAAGATCGGCCACAGCGCCCACAACAGCTTCAGTTCCCAACAAAGTAGGAAAAGTGGAGAAAAAAGTTACTGTTGCTCCTAGAATAGCTCCTTATGACTATAAAGCTAGATTTAATGACTTGATGGAAAAGCATAAAAATATTAAAAGTGAATTAAGTGATTTAAAAGACAAACATTTGGAAGTATCAGATGAATATGAAAAAATTAAAGAAACTGTTGATGGAAGTATCAGTGAAAGAGACATGTTAAAAGAAAAGCTTTTAAATACTTTAAAAGATTTAAGACAAAAGTCAAATGAGTATGAAGCCTTAAAACTTGACTATGAAATTCTGAAACGCGAAAATGAAGACTTGCATTCTAAAACCAGACTATTAGAAGATGTAACCAGCAGTTTAAAAGTAAAAACATTAGAATTTGATAAACTTAAAATGGAGTTTGATGACATAACTCGCAGACATAAAAGCTTAAGTGAAGAGACTGAAGCATTAAGAGTTTTGACTGATCATCTCAAAAAAATTTCTGCAGAACATGATAAATTGAGACTAGACCATAAAGATGCACTAGAAGCAATTACAAAAAATAAGAATGACTCAGAGGCATTACAAAATATACTAGCCAATATGTATAGGGATCAGCGGGTTCTAAGAAATACAGTACAAGACTTAAAAGGTAACATACGAGTATATTGCAGAGTGCGACCTCCGCTGGATTCGGAACTTACAAAGCCTCTGTACAACCTCAATGTATTGGATGCATGTTCTATTGAAGTAGAAAAAATTGAACTTCTCAATTCAGCAAGAAAAGGTAAATCTCAACACTCATTTACATTTGATGGTATTTTTACACCTCACTCATCTCAGGAGGATGTATTTGCTGAAGTATCACCAATGGTTCAATCAGCTTTAGATGGTTATAATGTTTGTATATTTGCATATGGGCAAACTGGATCTGGCAAAACCTATACTATGGAAGGTGGCTGTGGGACCGAACAATATGGTATTATTCCTCGAGCCATAAATATGATATTCACATGTATGGATGATCTAAAAAGAATGGGCTGGGAATTAACAGTAAAAGCATCTTTTTTGGAAATATATAATGAAATTATATATGATTTATTAAACTCCAGTAAGGATCAGGAGAGTCATGACATTAAAATGGTTAACTCTAAAGGCACTGACTTATATGTTTCAAACTTGAAGGAAGAAGAAGTTGGGAGTTCTCACGATTTCATCAGGTTGCTAATATTTGCTCAACGTAACAGACAAACTGCTGCTACTTTAAATAACGAAAGAAGTTCTAGGTCACATTCTGTCGCCCAAATAAAAATATCAGCAATTAATGAGAAACGCAAAGAAAAATTCACTAGTAATTTAAATTTAGTTGATTTAGCTGGATCAGAAAGTGGTAAAACTACACAGAGAATGGATGAAACAAAACATATTAACAGATCTCTTTCTGAGCTTTCAAAAGTTATATTGTCTTTGCAAACTAATCAGTCTCACATACCTTACAGGAATTCAAAGCTAACACATTTATTAATGCCCAGTCTCGGTGGTAATTCCAAGACCCTTATGTTGGTCAACGTTAATCAATTTGATGAATGTTTCAATGAGACTCTTAACTCCTTAAGATTCGCCACAAAAGTTAATAGTTGTCGAACAGTAAAAGCGAAGAAAAACTTAACCATGGTTGACATGTAATTTCCTTTTTGACATATATTTAATTTAGGTAATAAATACATAGTTTTAGCGTCTGTAAAAGATCTTATGCATTCAGGTTTAGGATACAATTTGTATTGAATGTGCTATATAGATGCTGCAATTTAATGTGTTTATCAAAATATGTAGAATTAATTTAGTTTTTATTTATAGTTTTAATGTTTAATTCTCATAGAATTATCCACCGATTATATATTTTTATCGTCGTTTAGAATATAGGTATGTAGCAGTTTTTAAGAAAATGAGCAAAGGAGCAAAATATTATTGATTATATGGTATAACTAGCCAAAATTGAGATTTTTGTTAAAATATGCATTTTGTCAAATATAATTTGTTTTATAAAGATATTCTTTGAAAATATTTTGTTAACTCTATTGTTAATAGATATGTTAATTATAGTAATGGACAAGTACTGCCTGTAATTTGTATGTGTTTTTCTTTTTATTGCATTTTTTCCACATTTATCAATTCATTATATTTATATGCATCTCATAGAGGATTTTGCTTGCCACCATATCATGTGACTTATATTTTACGTTTTAAATAGTTCTTTGTCCAGTATATATAGAGAAAAATAAATATGCTTTAATAAAAGTTATTGCAAAATTCAAATACAATGACCTGTATGTTTCTTGTGTTTTCATCTATTGACATGTAGGTTATTTAAAATTAAACTTTTTCAATTCTAATTAAAAATATGTACGGTTTTAATTTTACTTCTAATTAATAGTAAGCAATAAAATAATCATGAGTAAACACAAATGTGTTATTTTTACCTTCTTTATCAAACTAACTCATTTGAACATTATTTTTACTTGTGGACATTGATTATTTCCGCATAATGGGCGCTAGATGTCGCTATATATATATATATATATATATATATATATATATTATATCTTTGAAGTAAGTGACTTCTTTTTTTGGAAAAGTTTGAACTAAAAAAAACCTCGTGGAAATCGTCCACTGATGGATGGTATTCATAAATGTTGACTAACATTTTGAAAATAAGTTCAACTGTTGAGAGGTATATCTTGACAATTTTTACATTTAGGACTATATTTTAAATATATAATAAATTTAAAATTGATCAATATATTATTATGAAAATTTTAAGTCTTATTAATGCTATAAATTATTTTCATATTAAATAATATTCTCGATATTTTAAAAAAATATACATTCCTAGTCTTCTCGCCATCTTATCTTATTCCCGGGTGCACCGACAATCTAGCCACTGGAAGGATGTATAACCACAGCAGTGGGCGTAAAAATGGCCGATTTGAATATTAGGTAAGACATGTATAATGGATACTGTACAAATACTTACATCTCGTAAGGTTTTTATTAGTAAAACGTTGCATACATATGCAATCAGTCGCAATACTATAAGCAGATGGATTGCTTCTATATGTCTCTGTACTTTCTTTTTCTTCTTATCTTCTTATTAAATGCCACCAATATTTTTTTATATATCTATGTGCAGACCGATCCGTTACCATTTTAATATAAATATAATTATAATATAGGTAATTATTAGTTAATAATTACAAAATGTGACGTTAACGTAGTTGATTTGAGTCCCCCAATTTCTCTATTCTTTGTAAACAGAATAATAGTGACTTTGTTTATAATGTACGTAAAATATTTAATATCATATATGATCGATAATATAATGCTCACTATATATCATTGATAATATAAAAGGAAAATATAAATATTATATTTACAATTTTATAATTCAAAAGGCATAGTCTTATTAAATAAGTTTCGTTCCCAATTCTAGATGGCGTTACCATGTCTATGAAACTTTATACTAAGTTCTTCATTAATAAGGCGTACCTACACAGTCGTCGGACAGTAAACATTGCCCAATATATTGATTAGATTTTTGCTTATACGATATGAGTTTCAGGACAAATGTCTAGTGTTTTATCATCACAGTAGAAGAAGCTAACATTGTATATTTCTTAGAATGGAATATGAGGCTCTATAATCTTGTCTCTACATTTTTACAGAATGCTAGCTTTTATTATATATTTATTGTTTTCGTTGAGCACTTTTAAGTTTTTTTTTTCGGTTCTATTAGCTCCAGTTTATATTAAACCAACATAAATTTATTGCAAAATTTATAAAGAAAAAATACACCATAATTCCTAAAAATTGATATTTTTAAGACTTTTTGAGACTTTATATCTTAAAAAAATCAGCTTCACGCTGTATCCCGCTCACAGCAGGATAGGCACAGGGAACCTAGTGTTAAGACACTTTGATCCCCACTTTCCACAGCATTCTTGAGGCATTGCGTGTTGACTGGCGAAACTCAACGCCGCGCTTAGCCTCGACATCAAAGCGAGTGAAAATATAAATGAAAATATAAATTAAAATAAATATTTAATTTCCTCCAGTGGGGATTAAACTGACAACCATTCGTCGATTTTACAGTCACATTTTGTACCCCTGAGCCACGACTGGCTCACTTTATATTTACTTCAAATAAATTAATTGAAATAGTTAATACAGCGAATTATGATTATAGTTGTCTTTTTGTTATCATAGGGGTTGCCATTAAAACAATTTTTGTATTCATAAAAATATAATTAAATAATTAAGGACTAGATCAATTAATTAGATGATACATCGCATTCTCTTTCATATGAACAAACAAACGTAATATCTGTACATCTCCAAGCGTCAACGTTGGCGCCAGAAGCAAAGCACTGGGGCACGAGAACCAAGCGAACGGTGAAGTAACCGAGGCGAATCCAATATATCCTCGTATTATGTTCAACGTGATACGTCTCTTTCTGTAGTTGCTTCGGATATTCTTGCCGTTTCTATTGTATCTATAAGTCTATCTAAGCCATACAAGAAGCCCTCCTCATGGTTACCTTGTTGCCAGGGCTGTCTGTGCGTTACTTTAACGTTGTCTGGTAAGGGCCGAGTCTTAGCGAAATCGATAAGCCAGGCACCGACGCGTTCATCGTCGTAAATAATGAAAATACTGCTTCCAACTATTTCATGAGTTCGAAAGAATTCAGATTTTTCAAATAAATTTCTAATTTCACGAAGACGGGCTGCTATGTCGCGACGAGCTCTCTCGTCGTTTCCTATAAATCGTGCAACCGCAGCAGTTAGCTGTGAAGGCTCACGAACTTTTTGGAGGTCAGTGAGCGGTGGCTGACCGGGGAGTTTGACAGCTTCTATGCGGAAGCCTTGCTCGGCGGACGACGAACACTGTTCACGAAACTGCATGTAACGTAACTTCGTCACCGCGCGGGCAGCGTGTTCCGCTTCGGTAGGTGCATTTGGATCCAATCGAACCATTTTTTCATAAAGGTCTGATCTTGCCCTAGCGTTGCTGACTTCATCTTCTAAGAAAGTCCGCGTACCCATTTTGATATCCATTACGTGTGGATCGCGGAATCCGTGTAAAAGATCCTGTAGTTCAATGAAATGTTCACCACCGTATTCCAATTCTCGGTAATAACGTGGTATAGCAGAGCGCATATGAGGGCAGGCAGCTAAGGCCTCGTATGTGTCTCGCTCTGGGTTGTGCATAGGATGATCGCCGGCGGCACGTCTTTTCCAAACAGTGCCAGGGCCAGCAGGTGCCAATGATCCTGGGTGTCCGGACAACTGGAACCATTCTGAAGATCGTGACTTGAGCAAAGCATCAGATGCTGGTGCTGAGAGTTCTAATGCATTCTGTAACAAAAAAAGATGCCCAATTTAATATTTACTCTAAATTAGCTTTTCCTTATATATAATTTACGTCAAGACGATAATAACTAAATAATATGCACAAATTATAATAACTTAATGCTTATTTATCTGTATATGTTTAACCAAGTGTTACTTTTTGTAAATAGTTGCCAAATTAATAAGACTAAAAAGTTACATTTATTATTTTGTAATGACCAGTAGATATTCTAATTGCCCTTTTACTTTAAGTAAAACCTACTTTAAATGTTATTAGGGTAAAGTAGTTTTCATATTAAGATAAATACTTTTCATAAAATTGAGTACAAATGCTTATTTGAAATAGTAGAACGTTGCAAATTTAATAAAGTCTATATGTTTAGTTACTTACAATTGCTAAGAATTTAAGTAAATCTGACGGTTGCGAAGATGGAGTAGTCGGTGCAGGAACAGGAGGGTTGGACTCTACTGAGGCAGTATTGCGTTTCCACCGTCTGAACAGAGCCCCCTCGTTCTTACTGCGCCATCGTTCCTCATCTTTGCCAGAAGCAACCTGCGGACAATGGAAAACACAATTGAAAACACCATATTTGTAAACACATTTACACTATAAAACAATTTTCACATCCATAAAAGGTTAAAAGCACCACACAATTCGATGACGTACCGCTATTATTTTATTCGCGGCATAGAGTAGCCCACCAGGGCCGAGGCGGCTCAGCACGGACTGGCGGGAGACGCTGTTCATCTTGCTGGTTACGGTCATAGTGTAGGAAGTACGAGTGCGTGTATCAGAGGAGTGAACACAAGTGAGCGATATTGAGTAGCGCGCGAGAGGCGATAAACGTGCGTGGCTTGACGTCTATTGCTAGCTAGCGAGTGGTGCCAGCGGGAGGGTCATGCGGACTTATATAGAGACCTCGGCTTTCTCGTGACGTAGACGCCGCGCCCGCGCCCTCCGCTTTTCATCCGTAGATCATATACGTTTAAGTTTTCTTAGCGCCTCTGTTTTTCTTTAAAAATTCGTCGAACGATGTTATTGATAGCTCTGCTATCAAGACAGTAGCTTGTGTGGCGTTTCTCTACTTCGAAAATATAATTACTATTTATAAAATTATGTATACGCGTTATTACATTATATATAAAAAAAAATATCGCTATAATTTTAAAACTGAGGTTTACCGTTGATTTTATTTAAAATTGGGATTTTGCGGATAAAGAGAAGTCTATATGCTCCTCTACTTTCTTTTTGTTCCAGTGAAAGTTCTATAAAAATCGGTTCAGCAATTCCGGAGATAAGTCCGACCCAACAGAAAGACAGATAGACAGGCAGTTTCAGTATCGTGTTAATAGTTATACACATACATTTAAAAAATATAGTTATTTTGAAATCACAGACAAACACTTAAATTTAATTCATATGTAGAGATTAGATGTAAAGATGAAATGTTGTATAAAGATTCAATTAAATAATTTTTAAACGACTTCAAACAGGAGGAGGTTATCAATTCGACCGTACTTTTTTTTATTTCATTAGTAATTTATATTATTTAAATCAGTATTGTAGTATGTATGAAAACACAGGATTAATCTAGTATCGATAATTTCCATAAGAAGTAAATTATAATTTTTATTACTAGTTTGCAACTTCGTTTGCATGGACAATAAAAAATATTTTCTTGATTTTCGAGTTCTGGTAGGAATTTATTTTTTTTATTTTAATTCTACGCACACGTAGAGACATGACGTTGATTGGCTGTGGGCAATTAAAGGGACAGTTAAAGGCGGTATGCCTTTGGCTATATATTGTCTTTCAGTTACGCAGTGATGGATTTTTTATATAAATATATATATATGTATGTACTTTGTTTATATATATGTTATGTATAAAGTATATTATATTTTATTGGTTATGTTTGTTGTAGTATAGTTATCGCAGCTCTACATAATATGCCATACAACCAAATTCTGTTAAAACGCCACATATTTACAAGATAACTACGAAATATATATATTATCTTTTTTTATTACCTTTAACCTGCCTTTGAACCTATAACTAATGTACATATTTTTGAAAAAAAAATGCTAAAGAAGAATAAACAAGAAGTCTCGACTATAATGAAAAGGTAAAATGTAAAATAAAAATCATTGTCATTCAGAACAGAGAGTGACACATACGCTATTGTAAACAAAATGTTAATATACGCAGGTATCGATTTTACGGCTTAATAACTATTAGTCGTATTATAAACGTAAGCGCTTTTTTTATATAAGCACTGGGAAAAACGATAAACATTCTTTTAAAAATAAAGATACTACAAAGTATGAGATTTAATTTAACAAAATTGAATTTCAAATCATAATATTTATTAAGTGAAATTGAAACGACCCATGAAATAGTGACGTAACCATCGTCCTCTGTTCTACATAATATGACGTATGGGGAAGATACACTTCGCCTCCAAATATGACGCCCAAACTGAGGCTTAGCGCGCCGTGCATGTGTGACGTAATCACCTAAACGTTTTAAATTAACAATTTAATCGATTCTTTATATATATGAAACCATTCATATTTTCGATCGTCACTAGCACCGCCAAGTCGTGACAACCTAAAAGATTAGTGTGAAGGCTGTATGAGTAGCTACGTTGTGTTTATGCCTACCTATTAGTACTATATATATGTATATAGATATGTTTACAAGTACTTGTCGTTATCTTTAAAAGTGAACGGTTTCTACAATAAAGAATAAACTAAATATTTAACCTTTTTGCCTTATTCTGGAACGCAGCGGAGAATTGAGGGTCATAACACCACTTCCCTCTGCCTACCCTACAGGATGCGGGCTTCTCTGCGGTTCATGCTGAAGCATGAAGCAATGCATGAAGCAATTTTTTTTGTAACGCAATGAAGCAATTTTTTTTGGTATCTATCTATTTTATTGGCAAATGCCAATAAAATATCTATTTTATTGGCAAATGCCAATAAAATAGATAGATACCAATAACGTTATTATTTATTTGATAACTTAGTCTTTAAAAAATTCTAACCTAACCTTTACCAATCTATAAAATGGCCGCTTCGAGTACTTTCTTATTATTTAGGATATTTTTAGTCAATACAATTGTCAGATCTTATTCGGTTCAGTTCACTTTAGTTCTTTTAGTATTTTTTATTGAAAAAAATATATATCACGGTTACGATTTTAAATATAGGAAATAAATGAGCTTTATTGAAGTAGGTTATTTTTATCAGTAAAAATAAAAAGGTTTCCTAAAATAAGAATAAAAATCATAAATATTTTTTATTATATATATGATTTAATAAATGTAGCTTATATTTTGTTTTTATTCTTCAGCTCATATAATATAAAAAAACTGCAACTTTTTAAATTCGGCTTGGGATATTATGAATTGTTATTAAAATTAAATTCTCGATATAATATAAAAATACCTTTTATTGTGCTTTTGTTCAATGTAAACGGAACATCTGGACGTATTTTTATAAAACTTGGTTATTACCAACCGCTATTTATCACGGAGAATGACGTACTAGTTCCAGCGGAAACGGGAAAATAGTTTAAAGTATATTTTTCTACTGTGTGTCAACATGAAAAATAACTTAATGGCACTCTATGGTGAAATTGGCCTGTAAAAATAGACGAAGAATCGTTTTTTCTATCTGTATAGAATTATAGATAGATAGAAAAAAAAATAGTAACATATCTTGATTCATATTCAAAATAAAATAAAATTTAATGGAATAAAAAATCGAGGTCGAATCTCATTTCAATTTAGATTGAAGACCTCGCTTTAAACAGATATTTTGTAATTTTATGTAAATACGTAGATTTAATTCACAAAACTTGGCGAAACTCAAGATCTACATCATACAAACTCTGGATCGTATATAAATATGGTACACCACACAAACACAACGACATGAGGACCAATAATATTATTAATGTTACTTTATTAGAAAACATGTAAAAATTTGAACGTAGCGGGACTCGAACCCGCACCTCCTGGTCCCGCTACGTTCAAATTGTTAAACGTTTTCTAAATAAGTATTTTTCTTGTCTAATTATGGAATAACAAAGCGGGGTAGGCAAAAGGAACGTAGTGTTAAGACACTCCGTTCCCCCACTTTCTGCCGAATTCTGGAGGCATTGCGTGTTGAGTGGCAGAACTCAACGCCGCACTTAGCCTCGACACCAGAGCGAACAAATGGAAATATTAAATGTAAGTAAATAATTCATCTTCTCGAGTGGTAATCGAACCCACAACTGGTCTCCACTTTAAAAATGTTTTGAAAAATTATGAATGTTATTTACGATCACGACCTAACTCGGGTCAGGGTCACACCAAGAAAGTAGCCTAGTTGTCAGGTGCAAACGATGATCTTGCAGTCACATTATGCACAGACTTGCGCGTGGCTTTAATGCACGTCTGGAGGCCAAAATTGCATATTGTATGCACTATATAAATTGACGTCCGTGCATTTGATATGTTTATCTCGGTATATAGGTCAGTGGGTTGAACGAGGCGTGAATGACGTATCCTTGAAAAAACATGTTCTTATAGTAATTACACATAAAAATTAAATAAATAAAATGCCTAATTTTGTATAATTTACATTAAAAAAAAAACGTTTTTTTAAGATAAGATTATGTTATAAATATCGTTTAAAGAGATCTTGCCATACAAAATTGTAAAACATCATTGGCATATTTGTATCATGTGTCAGATACTGATCTAAGCTAGGAGAATAGAAATGCACGATTCCACCTACAGACAACAACAAAGGGTAGATTAACAAAAGACTTACACAGAATTTATGCCGACACGTTTGTAATCTGTACTTTTCCGATGTTTGCTATAAGGCTGCTATGTTCGTGTCCGTTCCGTTTGTATGTACAAATCAAATATTATGTTTAGCGCCAGTTAATAGATTACGCTCAGTTTGCTCTCGAAATACACACCTAGGTTGTAAAAATATTTTTTAAATTACTTTTCTGTTAATGTTGCCTTTGGTGATAGATTATAATGATATTAGCATAGAGTTGTGATAGACACTTGTAAAAATATTGTTTAATGTACCTACGCCCTGTACATATAAGATGTTAAAATTGTAATAGATTAAATGAGCTTCACGCTGTATCCCGCACACAGCTGGGTAGGCAGAGGGAACCTAGTATTCAAACACTCCCTTCCCCACTTTTCGCGTGTTGAGTGTCGAAACTCATTGCCGCGCTTTACCTTGACACCAGAGCTTATATAAGAAATAAGACGTTTATTACTTAAATACGCACTAGACTCAAACTAGGCTTTGCTCGCTTAAACTTATTTTTATATTGTAGCAGCACACTGTAGGGTACTTTGCATCGACACTAGAGCGAAGAAATTAAAATATAAATTAAAATAAATGTGTCATCTTTTCGGGTGGAACCCACAACCAGTCGTGTTTACAGTCACATTTTGTACACCTGCGCTAAGACTGACCCTAATAGGATAATTTATAATTTTTTTAATATGTATTTTTAATAAAAAGTGTTCTATGTCCTTTCTAATACCTCTAATAATATATGTACAAAGTTTTATTATAATCGGTTTAATCGTTTTGGCATGAAAGCGTAACAAACATTTATTTTACATTCACATTATACATACATATATGTAATATGTATATATGTATGCGTACATATAAATTGGCCTTAATATCTAAACGAGGTCTAGGAAAAAGATAATTTACCTGTTAACTCTTTATAACAGTCCATAGCTCGTGAAGTGATTAAATATTACATACCCATTTTATATGCAAGGTAGGTTAAATTTCAATATACATCTATTTGTCATTGTAAATTATATAAAATTATATCTTAAAAAATATGTATATATCATACTCCATTACCCGAAATTCATATTTTAACAGAGAGAGAGAGAGAGAGAAAAAAAAACTATGTTATAAAAAGAACAAGATAGTCAAGATGGCGGGCTTACATCTATTATCACCTTCTGTCGTTGCATCTTTCTGACGTAAAAGTAAAATAAATAAACAATAATATTGATTTATTGGTGATATTTTTAGAATTAAACATAGTGCAAGGCTTATTGTAGTGGAATAAAACATTACATTTCTATTATTAGGGTTATCAATCGAAATTGATTAGTAAATTAGATGAATAAAATTAAATAAAAACAAAACATTCAAATTTCATGTTTATAGATACCTTTACTTGTCAGGGAATTCATTTACATTTTTTTGTTTATAAATTCATGAACATTTCAATAATGTATATATAATTTCACATAATATGTGAAATCTATATTTATAGTAAAATACAAACGGCCGATCCGTCTGTACATGAAAGATATGTAAGAAAAAAAAAATGGTGACATTTAAAATATTTGTTTATTTGTATGTGCGTTTCTTGGCGCTAATCGTAAAAACCGCTTACCTTATATAGTGCAGTTTTCACTATTGCCTTTTGGTAAGCTTCCCTTAATATTAAGTGCCTGTTTTATTCCAATTGGTTTATAAATAATACTTATAAGTTATAACATAGGTTTATAAATAACAGTTTAAAGAACGTTGCTCGACAAAATTGCTTAAAAAAATATTTTATTGAATTGGATGTACGAAGATAGTATTGTATTGTATTGTGTAGTTAAAACGTAAAGATATTGTTTTTAAAATGATATTATCATTAGATTAGTAATGCAGATTATTAAATTAATAATTACATAGTATGTACATATATAGTTTAAGCTGACAAAGCCGATTTCATATTTTCATTTCCTCTCTTTGGTAACGAGATAAAGTGTGGCGTTGAGTTCCGCCACTCAACACACAATGGAAAGTGGGAAACGGAATTGTCTTAATGGGAACGGAGTGTCGCAACACTAGGTTTCTAGATTCCCTCTACCCTCACTGCTACGTGCGTGTTACAGCGTGACGCCAAAAAAAGTATCTAATTTATATAATTGACATTTAAACTGCTTACACATTAGGTAAAATTAAAATCTATATAAATAAATCTTTTTACTGTGCAAATTATATGTGTATTACTGATATTTGTCATAAAATAATCAAGAGAAGAGAAAATACATATACTTATATTATATTATACATTTAATGATAATATATAGTTATTATGATAAAAAGTAAGTAAATATAGCTAGTATCTGTAAATATAAAACAAATTATGTACAATTGTTTAAACATCGTATATCTTTTTTTTCTGCTTATTCTGCAAAAGGTAACCGAACGCTTACCTGCCTTATACGGCTGATAAAATATATTGAATATTTTTAATGTTAACATAGTTAAAATTACCCTTATTTAACACCACTTAAACTGTAATGGACGTTGTAAAATTTTTTATATAATTAGAGCATGTTTTTATAATATTATATGATACAATATGAAGGCTCTATATTAATATTTTATATTATCTATAAAAAAAAATGCTAATGTCATTCAGGCGTATAACGAAGCTTTTTAACGTCATCACAATATCGACGAATCGACGAATAATATTTCTACTTAATGAGAGTAAAATTGAATGAGCTGTTATGAATGTCGAAATTGGCCGTGTGACGTGCGAGTTGCGGGCGCGCATGTGTTTTTTATTGACACAACTGTAGTCCAACCAAATAAATATACTAGTCTATTTATTACAAAAACACTGTATATGACTCGATGCGCAAGATTATCAAAAATAATTTGTTGGTAAAAGTAAAAATTATTAATTAATCAATGCTTAAGTTCAGGGAAAATAATTATATTTACTTATAACTAAATTTTAATTTTTGCTTAACTAGAGAATATAGGAAAAGGATAAATCAAATACGGTAGCAAGATGTGTATATTATGTAAATTTGGCAAATCGAACAATAATAAAACTAAAAACTTAACAATGAGCAGTTAACCAACAGGAAGTGAGCGTGCAGGAATGCGCAAACTCAACCAAACTACTAATCAAATTTGTACATCATTTAATATCTGAAATAAATAACAGATTTATCAAAGTTATAGCATAAGTTATCAGCTTCACGCTGTATCCCGCACAAAGCGGGGTAGTCAGAGGGCTAGTCCGCTCCGTCGGGTCTCGACACCAGAGCAAAGAAATGAAACAAATATTTCTTTTCCTTGACTGGAGATCGAACCTATCGATCGATCGAACTAGTCGCGTTTACAGTCACACTACGCAACGACTGGCTCTCTAGTTTATGTTGTGAAAACAAAAATATTTATCATATACATATATTCATCTCATGAACAAAATAGGAAAAAGGGGTTTTATTTGTTGTTCATTTAACCCAGATAAGCCTACTGTCCTATATTTAGGACAGTAGAAATAAAAAAATATATCAGAATACCCTCTTTATCTAAGATTATTTAGTCTTATGATTTGCAGTAAGAAACGTGTCAGCTTTATTAGAAAAAATAAAAAGACAGTTATTTTAACAGTTTTTACCGAATATTTTACCTTTTAAGTGTGTAATAAAAGTGCGTTGCAGACATGGCAAATGACAGGTATGTATAAAAAGTTATATTTTACTCGTGAGTTTTTTTTTCTGTGTTAATATCTAGTTGATAACCTTAACTTTTGTACTAAATAAATATTCTAGCAAAATAATATAAATAAATTACGTATAACTTGTTACAAATACTAGCGTACTATATATAGGACAGTAGGATAATATACATGATTTTAGTACAATAATACAACTTTTTCTTTACAGACCGTTAGCTGCGCATGAAATTTTAGATGCTTTAGAAAATGTTTCTAATAATGAAGAAGATTATAGAGAACGACTGATATGTACTCTACCTCCTCCTGTTGATCCTGACTGTCTCACTGACGAAGATTCGGGTGAAGAAGATAACGTAACTTTGTATAATTTGCCACGAAACATTCTGCTTCAACCGGCTGAAGTAATGATTCAAGGGCAGATTATGGTGAGTGATACAGAAGAAGAACCTTCTGATTCTACAGGTCGAACTAAACGTAGGCGTACCTACGCATGGAGAAAACGGGACTTGGCAAAAAATCCCGTGAATTGGCCAGATTTTCAAGGCGCTTGCCAAGATAAGCGCCCAATTGAGTGGTTTGAAAACTTCTTAGATGAAAATGTTATTTCGTTGTTGGTGTCAGTTGTGCTGGAAGAGATAACAAAGAAAGGCCTTCGTTGCACTGGGACAGTTCGAGAAAACAGGACATCTAGTTGTCCTCTGATTACATCGAAGTTACTGAAACAAAAGGAACGTGGTGCTGTCGATTACAGAACGACACATGACAACACGTTCATTATTGCTAAATGGCATGACAATAATATATTCAGTATTGCTTCTAATGCTGTAGGAATAAGTCCTAAACAATCTGCCAAACGCTTCTCACAAAGTGAAAAGAGAAACATTGTCATAGAAGAACCACATATGGTGTCCATCTATAACAAATATATGGGAGGAGTGAATCGGTCTGATGAAAATATTTCACATTACCGAATTGGTATACGAGGTTAGAAATGGTACATGCCGTTGCTCACACACATGATTAATCTTGCCGAACATAATGCATGGCAGTTATATAAAATAAATCATGGAAAACTGGATCATCTTGGCTTTCGCAGAAGGGTAGCAATTGCTTTGATTGAATCAAACAGAAAAAATGCCAAAAGAGGGCCTAGCCGACCCTCCCATCATGAACATGCTGATAGTCGTAAAGACCAAATGAATCATCTGGTTATTCCTCAATCGAAGCAAACACACTGTCGTCAATGTCACAAAAAATGTTTGACACGTTGCAAGAAATGTGATGTTGGAGTGTGTGTCAAGTGTTTTGAAACATATCATTCATAAATAGTGTTAATCTAGTAAATTACAAATAACAATGGGTAATATAATCAATAGTTATCTAATAAACCACACTTTTTGATTACATTCTGTTTTGTCATAAATGGTCTTTTATTTCCTCTTATTATCCTACTGTCCTACATATAGGACGGCCGTTTCCCTGAAAGCCTTACACTTAATTTTATTTTCATAATTTTTTTTATGTTGCATAAGATCTAATAAACTAAATAATGTAACTTTTTTCAAAATTTTCAGAAAATTTTAGTTTCAGGCTTATCTGGGTTAATGACGTGTACAAAAGCTATAAATCATATTAAAACATCCATGTATTTAACTCGGTATGTCTTTGAGGATAACAATCGTAACGTAGTTTGTCAGCTCGTTCAATTCGGGGTCAAATGTTAATTATATCGGCAACCGGAAACCCGCACTGGCGAATACAAAATAACAAAGTAAGTGTTCAAAGCGGAACTCCAACAGCCAATGGTTTCAAGCAGAGGACACTGCACAAACTTAGAAACACTCCGTAACTGGGAATAAGAATTCCGAAAACCGCCATTTTGTTTTTATCGTAGCTGTAATTAAAACAACGTCAAGGTAAAACGCGATAAATATTGGCAATGGCGATTGAGCATTTCTCATCGTTTGATTGTTTAGGAGTAAGATTATATTAGTAACGTAGGGTAGTTTGCCCACTCTCCCTAAAAAATATTTATGTTAGTCGCTTTTGTAAATTACGTACCTATATATTGTTTTTAATTCTTTGAGGTATGCTCAATTGCAATATGAGCAAACCTAATGTGATATTTTTAATTTATCTATTTATTTACTTGCTTTCCAATGTCGCAAAAGTAATAAAAATTAAACCTCTTGAAGTTAACACACAGCCAAAGTTCGTTTGTAGCAAAACAAAATAAAAAAATGACTCTATAGATTTGTCTAAAATTGGCAACTTATCAATTGCACGTGTAAAACATTGTGTACACAAGATATTTTAATCAAAATTCAGGATACATCGCGGAAAGGGAAGTCAAGTTCTGTTATCCTCGGTATCCTGGTAGGTCCTTATTCATCGTATACAATAATGTATATTAATAATTTGATGTCAAAATATTATATGACATTCAAAAACTGTACTGTTGAGGCCGTCGTGGTGCAGGGGCACAAGCGTGCAACTGCAAACGCGACGGTTGTGGATTCTCACTAAGGGGAATAAAATATTTAATATTTAATTTTTTTAGACCTGGTAAAATCAAGGGTGGCGTTACGTTTCGCCACTCAACAAATTTCGCCTCATGGTTTTGATGGAAAGTGGGAAGTCGTAATTCAGAATATCAGAATTTACTCAAAGCTTTGAAAAAGCTCTAGGTTTTTTTTTTTTTTAATTATTACATTTTTAACGAACTAATGATGACTACCAATTTGAATATTATTTATACTCATACGCGTATATATATAACGCAATGAGTTTTTCGAGTCTATACTCACATTACCTAATAGTTTTCAATTAAAATGTGAAGCCATCATGAAGTGATTTGTTGTGGGCAAGACTTGGGCTTTTATACATTTGTCCTTCTTGCTGTTTACAGCTCAGAAATGAATGTAATGTATATAACATACATTAGATTACTAATTATTTATTACTAGCGATACGCTCGCTGCTTTTCCCGCGAAATGGCGAAAGCACTTTGTCTTTTTGACTATATATATGTACATAAGTACTATAAACTCAAACACGGCTTCGTTTGCCTAAACCTATTTTTATTTTATAGCCAAAGGATAATATTTTAAATTTATTTTATAATATTTTTTGTTTGATAAAATGTATCCTATGTCAAAAATTCCATGATAATCAGGTGAGTAGTTTTGGCGTGATTGCACATTTATAATATTAGTATGATATGATGATTTCGAAAGTTACCATTACCAATTTTTAATAATTAAAAAAAACTTTTTTACTATCTCGACTTTAACTGATATATCTCTTTTTTTAAACGCCTTCTGTAAAAAGAGATCTTATCAATTCTTATCAATTCGATTTTTTTGTGTTTGCTACCTCAGGGCTTTTGACTGGGTGAACCAATTTTGATTATTCTTTTTTATTTGAAAGCTTCTCATGTGGTCTCATTTTAATCATTGGTCCATTTCTGACAATAGTATGTACACGGCACGGCGACATTCCGTTCATTTGTCGCATATAGCGCTACAATACCAACCGATATTTTTAGACTCAATATTACGCCAACCGGTTTCGATTATTCTTTTTTATTGAAATGGCACTTTAAGGGTAGTTTGGTTAGGTTCTGACTATGGTATCCGGTTGAAATTGGAGAAACTGGTTTTTTTGTTAAAAATTATAATGATTAAGATGATCACATCATCGTTCATCATTGTACATTGTTGTTGTATACCACAAGAACAAAATACAATTTAGTCACGACAATCATTCAAAAATTCCGGTAAATGTAATTTTTACGTAAAAGTAAAAGATACTAGTGTTATATCTTTTTAATAATGTCATGTATAGTCATACGTGTCCGTATCATACTTTCTTTATCTTTGTATAGTCGATTGTTACAAAATAGAGCGCATCTCCGCAAGGCTATAAAGTGCGTCACTTTTCAATTATTCAAAACTTGTTTCGACATTTTCAGACTTTTTATTTGGCTCAAACACAGTTATAAATATTTATTAGGTTCTTTTATCCGTAAAGGCTTTTTATAACATCAACTACCATTCCGCGACATTATTATGTTCTATTTCTGTTTTGTAATTAAAAATTTATAAAAAAAGTGATAGTTTCTAATATTTAAAGTTAGTTTCGTGTTGTATATGTAGGTATATTATTTTATTATAATTTTTGTATTTATACGTTATCAAAAATATTATTATAGATGTTAATTCAAAATTATGAACAATACGAGAATACCACATTATGGTGTGAATTTTAACTTGATTTGTGCTAATGTAACCTAACCACTAGTTTAGTAGTTACTGGATAAAATAAAATGTATTTTTTAAATCGTGTTTCTTATTGCTGAGATGCAAATATGTACACATCATTATAGAAATATAATTTTAATTTCCTAATTGACAAATAATATTATATCAAGAATAAAATCAACAATAACATACTGTACGAGGGTTTAGGTTAGCTATTAATTTAGTTTTTTTTTGGGTATATCTTTTGTAGAGCCAATTAAAATAAAAGAAAATATCTGGGAAAACTTAAAAAAGTAGGCAATGTATCTTTAATTACTGCTTTTTCATACGTTGTATAATAATTTACATTTGTAGTTAGCATAGTGTCATACAAATATATATATTGCATATAGGTTTTACTATTCTTTGTGCAAAGATGGCTTTGTGATAAATATGAAGACATTAACTTTTATTTTGTTGTTTGTATGTAAAATTATTATGTAAAATTCTTTATTCAAAGTGTAACATTTTGTAACAATTTTTTTGGTGTTGTTTTTCAAAAATTCAATTGGATGACGTAAAGTCGATTTGGTGTATGGGTAATGCTATTTTGATTGTGTAATGGATACACTTGTCGTGTCCTTCAAATGCGCTTGCGCAACCATTGGGTGCCACTGGCACGTTCAGCATCTACTTATAGGCTATACATACTACATTACGTCCACGTGTTGTCCAGTATATTTGAAAATATGTATAAGTTCTTATTTACGAATATAGTAAAGGGATAGAAAAGTCGATTGTGTACATGAAAGATATAAAAAAATAAAAATTGGATCGGTTAACACATAAACTGTAGAAGCAAGAAAACACTCAGCAGAATCCTTGTCTGTCGTATGTTCGTTTGTTCTCTAATCACGCAAAAAGTACCTGACAGAAATTAATGATATTTTGTATGATCATCATACCTTAAGTCTGAGGGTACATGTTTTTTGGGTATCATCAGAAATACAAAAAGTTAGTGAACATATATGATACAGAACCCTAGCAGCCCAGCTAAGCCTTAAGATATATTAATCCAATACCTTAGAAAAGTCGTTTTTTATAATGAACTCCTTTAATGATATTCGACAATTTAAAATCTAGAACATATATGTGAAAAAGCAAAAGCAAAAGTTGGCCATTATGATGAGCATTGTCTGTTGTTACAAAAAGTGGTACAGCGTTATGCGCACGCTTTCTACTGACATTAGAAAATCTAAGAATTAGAAAGAACAATTTAATACACAATAACTGTAGTGAATAATGATATACACAGTAACAATAATATTAAAAAACAGCAAAATTTTTTGTCTTTATATGTAATATATTTATTAAAGAAAATGTATATGAAATAACTAACGCCTTCGTAAACGTCGATTAACGTGATAAATATGTCCAATTGTCGTATAAAAATGTAAGATCTGGAACATCAGATCAAGAGCCGTAATGATCCAGCTCAACTACAAGAAATAATGAAATACCGCCTTAGTAAAAATTGTTCAGCGTGATGTACATTTTTGACACACATACAAAATTAATGATTTTAACTAGAATCAATAGAGCATTATCGCCTTGCCGAAAGCTGTTAAGTAAATATGTTAGGATAAGTATGTAGGCATTGCTTGTTGAGTGGCAGAACTGGCTGTGGCGACAATAACAACCTAAGATCTTCAGGATTCAGGAAGTGCCATAGAACTATCATTTATATAAGTCTCTCGCGTCAGGCTGTTCTTCATTAAACTACAGAGAAGAACTCATTTATTAATTAATCCAGATCCAACAAAAGAAAAGTTTCATATTTATTTTTTGTGCTAAAAATCAATTAGAAATAATTTTTATTTATATTGAAGTTTTAATTGCTAAAAGATATTGTTCTATATAATAAAATTGCACCTAAGTCGACAAAGTTTTTTTTAGCTTCACGCTGTATCCCGCACATACCATGCTATATCTCCAAAATCGCGCAAAAGGAATCTAGTGTTTAGACACTCCGCTTCCTATTTTCTGCCGAATTCTTGAGGCATTGCGAATTGAGTTGCCGTTTAAGCCGCGCATTGCCTCTTCACCAGAGCGAAGAAATAAAAATGTTAAATAAATATTTAATTTACATACACACCTTGTGCCCTTGCGTCTCGACTGGGCTCAAAAACAAAAGTTCTACTATATTTGATAGTTTATATATATTAACTTTATGTATAAAATTGAATTACGATCTAAAGTTAGCGTTTTTACGCAGTATACAATAAAGATACCAATAATAGTTTTGCAAATAGATAAAAGTATACGATAAAAAATCTATGCGCTCAACGTACGTCATAATTGCGCTTGCGACTTATCGAGTTTGTAATCGAATGCATTAACAATCACCGAACGTGACAAAGCATCGTAATGTGTAAACTAAAAATATATATTTACTCACTTACGATAAATAGGCAGATATTTTTAACAAATAATAATATTATAAATCAGCTTCACGCTGTATACCGCACACAGCAGGGTAGGCAGAGGGAACCTAGTGTTAAAACCCTCCATTCCCCACTTTCTGCCGAATTTTGGAGGTATTTCGTGATGATCGAGCCCACAACTAGTCGATTTACAGCTACACTTTGTGCCCCTGCACCATGTCTGGCCTCGAAAAGTATTATATTGGGCACGAATTTAAATATTGGAGTCTTACATAGCCCTCGTATTAATTTAATATGAAATGTAAATAAAAATCTATAATATATTTTTAGAGATTATGTTGATGAGGACGATGAAATATAATGATAAAATATTGATTAATTATTTTTTAAAACAAGCTTTAAATCAAAAGGTAAATTATACTAAAATTAAAATAATAAGACCGCACAAGAAAATTATCAGTTTTAATTCTCTATCTTTTATATGCGCTACAAGCTAACAGCAAGTTAAATAAAAGCTTGTAAAAACGATGTCTGCTATTTTTAAACGTTGATGAAAAATTGTACACTTTTATGAATTGAACTGAATTATTAATCATTTTCACACATTATCATAATTTTGTATAAAACAAAAAAGATAATTAATGATTACAATTTTTGATAAATTAACATTTATTGGCCCTCGTTAATTTTTTTTTTTACTTAAATAATACAGATTATAAGTGACACAGATTACAAGTAACAATGAATGAATGGAAATGGTTAGTTGCGTTACAAACCGACCGTTTAGGTCGATCGTGCCTCTCTATCATTTCTTCCGCGCTCTCCCTTACAGGCTTGGCTCAGGTGGAACGTGACTATGAGTCATGCTTTTTCGTGTATTCGGCCGGGTTTCATCGATTTATAAGACGTTTTGACGTTAAAAAATATAACAAATAATAAAATATTTAAACTTTTCCTATATTTCAATAGATAAATTTTAACAATAATTAATTTATTACCCTAACTAGCATGCAAATATTGACAATATCGAAGCAATTTGAACAAAATTTAATAAATTAAATAAGCGTTTGTATTGTAGTAAAAAATATATTTGTGTAGTGAAATAATTAAATTCCGGTGTCACAAGTTTTTATAAATCTGAAATCTGAATTCACTTTAAAAAAAATCATAAGTATAATTAAACATTTTGTTTAGTATTTCTTTATATAAACAAGTTCAGTATTTCTTTATATAAA
Source organism: Heliconius charithonia (assembly GCA_030704555.1). NCBI lineage: Eukaryota > Metazoa > Arthropoda > Insecta > Lepidoptera > Nymphalidae > Heliconius > Heliconius charithonia. The sequence continues at coordinate 11,791,464 of CM060827.1, read as the reverse complement.
CAACATTTTGTTTAGTTTATTTGTAATTGGTAAATTATTCTCATCAATCATTCGGGTCAATAAATTTTAAATAAAACCTCATTATTTGTGAATACCGTTATATATATTCTTCGTAATGCTATATTATACCTCAATTGACATCTGTTCAAAGTCACATTACGTAAACAAAAAAAAATGCATTGATAGCGATGTCTATGCCTAATAACTCTGTCAGATCAAAACAAGGAAGTTATTGTGGAACGAATTCCGGAAATATTATGCACTATGATGTAAATTGCAAATTAATAAATACTAAAGTATCGATTACATACGACGATAACATGTATATAAATAGTAATTTATATAACCAAAGTTTACGCCATTGAGGTTTACGAAACATTGAAATGTGTTTAATCCAATGAATATGGTCGTAGATACCAATCCCCGTGACCTAGTTTGAATACCAAGTTAATAATATTTTAATTTATTATGAATAATAATATATTTCTTTAATTTTAAAATTTAAAATAAACGATATTTATGTATGCATGCCATAAGTGGATGTATTTAACTTTTTATAAATATATTAATTTTATAAAGCCAAATAAATATTACATTTACTAAAAATATTACTAATTGAAGGTAAAATAAAAATATGACAGTAACAATATAACATTTCATAATAAATAAAAATAAACGAAGTGTCTTAAGACGCTCCATCCCTCACTTTCCATCAAATTTTCGAAACATTGTCTGGTCTTCTTACCAAAACGAGAAAATTAAAATATTAAATAATTCATTCCCCAGAGTTTATTTACCCGAGCGAGAAACGAACCCACAACCGTCGCGTTTACAGTGACACGCTGCGACGACGACTTAGTTTAGACACACATATAATAAAATTGTCTCTAACAAAACTTTATAGGTTTCACATCTTTTTCTATTCAACTAATAGATAACTCAAAGGTGATACGAGAAGATACGACATTAACAATTAAGCCGTTAATAACCGATATCTATAGTTCACCATAATAGAAAATAATTGAAAACATAATAAATAAATGATTATCAAAATTTAAAGCCATTTTATTAATAAAAAAGTTAAACAAAAATTTTTTACTAATAAAATGGCTTATAATAAGAAATGTATAGCGAAGTTTTTTTACTTCAATACGTATAAATGTAGATACTAAAATGTTCCATACCATTTTTATAAATGTATGTTAGTATATACTCAGAGACTACTCAAGGCAACCCATATGTTAATATAGTAAATACTTAATTACTGAGTAAGTGAATACAACGTTCAACTAGTTACACAACACTTCGAGCGGTGATTTTTTTAAAACACCTACACATGTAATTTTACATATGTAATTTTTAGCTTCATGCTGTATCTCGCACACAACAGGGTAGGCAGACGGAACCTGGGAACCTAGTGTTAAGACAGCTTGCTCACATTAAGACACCTCCGTTCCCCACTTTCCGCCAAATTATTAAGGCATTGCGCGTTGAGTGGCGGAGCTCTACATATTTTATTGAAACGTTTTATTATTTTGTTTATACTATATGCATTTTTTATTTATTTAATTGTATGGAATAGCCAATTTCTTTGTGGCCCAAATTCCATTGCCAAAAAGCAATTAATAAAATATTTTTAATTAACTCATTTACTTCTGACGATATAAAAATTCAACACTTGTTCTTAGTTTCACAGGAAGCTACTACCGGTTTGAAAGGGAGCCCAATTTAAGCGAGACGACGTCAACGAGTCGTTCTTTCTTAAATATTTTTACGACACTCGTCCCTTGCAAATACGCAGCTGACATTGACTTAATTCATTATCACAATTATAAAAATAAAAAAAGAAGTCAGTTACAAATATAGTTACAGAGTATATACACAAATCAATTAAAAACATTTTTATATAGTTTAATACGATATAAACAAATGAACTTTTAATAATTTTATCTTAATATAAATCTGCATATAAACGGTCTGTGAAATAAATAAAAATAAATTAATCGTTCAACAGTGGAGAATTGACGTCAACATAATTTATTTATAGTACAAGAGGTTATCTTATATTTTAATTCGACCGGTCAGAAATAAACTGGTCTAATTCAACACTTTAACTTTATCTCTCCGCGTGGAATCATCGCGTGATGTTATTGTATAAACAGACAGACGTATATAAGTTGACTTCTTCAACGGCTGATGAAATTAGTTATTTTCATTAAAACATGTTACAAATCAAATTAAAATACAAAGGCCTCTTTAAGTGTGACTGTAAAACTGACTGGTTGTGGGTTCGATCCCCACTCGAGGAGATGAAATATTTACTTAAATTTATATTTCCATTTCTTCGCTCTGGTGTCGAGGCAAAGCGCGGCGTTGAATTCTGCCACTCAACACGCAATGCCTCCAGAATTCGGCAGAAAGTGGGGAACAGAGTGTCTAAAACACTAGGTTCCCTCTGCCTACCCTGCTGTGTGCGGGATACAGCGTGAAGCTGATTTTTTTTTTTTTTTTTAGTTAAGAACCACCGCAATTAACAAGGTTATCGATAAAAAAAACCACGCCCAAATCGGTTTAGTAATTCAGGAGTTGCAATGTCACAGACACACACAGACATGTCAAACATATAACAACATTATTAAAAAAACTTATAACATGAACATATACAATATTTTTTAAATATCGATCACTATTGGCTTTTATATATATTTTGTTCATACAACACAAACACAGAGAGAAGAAAGAGATAAGAGTAATGTGTGTCTGTCTGGAGCTTTAAGCATCTAAGTGCTAATATTAACATTAAACTGAAACCATAAAATATTCTATGGAATGCTCAATATCTTACAAGTTTAGAAGGTAGAGCGTATATACTGTTATTATATTGTTTTTATATTCAATTTTCAAAAATTATAAATACACCTTTAAACATGTTATAAGAGACATAATACTTTATAGTAGAAGTATAATAAATAAAAAAGTATTTCAATATTATATATAGCAAAATAAGTACTTTCCCGTATTATTAATAACAATAAAATTTATCACAACTAATATGATGTAAAATATCTTTCTCTTATTCAATACTAAAAGTGCCTCTTCAAAATGATTTACCGTCAATAATAATAAGCAATGTTTGTCTATTGCCATATAGTTAAGAACTGGTCACTACCATATTAGGTTCTCGTTTCTATATTCGTGTGGAAACATCCTATTTCACGTAAAGCCTACTCAAAAAGACGTAAACTCAAAAGTTACACCGACAAGATGGCGTGACTGGTCTTGTAAACAGATCCCTTCTCCCTAATACGTACACACTAAATAGCTTTACCAACATTACAAACTGAAGAGGTTAATTTTTGGACATATGGAAAATTTATGTTTTCAAGTTATTCATAACAATAACATTTTTATAGTCTTAGTAAAATTAGTGATAACAGTTTTTCAATTAGTTGTTCATGGCGGATGACAAAATAAGTAACAATATGTTACTTATTTTGTCATCCGACATGAACATAAACAAAAATAAAAACAACCCACAGTAAAAATGCGTTAAACCCAACACAATTCACAACAAAGAGTATTTTTTGTTGATGGATTTCTTGCCAGATTGTCTCAGTCGAAGTCAGCCAGTTGAACCTGATGGTAATTTTGTTATTAAAAAAAAGTTCTTGCAAAAGTCTATTTAGATAGATGTATTTGATTGTCACTAATCTCCTGCACTTAACAGAATACAGAAAGATTTCAACTGACAAAAAAATATATAATAACTTTTTATTCTACCTACTATTCATACACTAGTCTTTCCTAATAAAAAATAATCCGTTCTCTTTTGCGGTTATGTTTTAGATTACGACCAGTAATAGAAATATGCCGATTATATCTTTATACGTCGATTGTAAAGAGGCCGACTATTCGGTAAGTAGTCAGCTAAGCTGATCACGGTGTCGGACATTCCTCTGAAGCTTTATTTTAAACGCTTTAAAGTTAATTTAAGTGTAAGAGCTGATTTAAAACTTAATGATGTCAAAAAGGAGGAAAGGGGTTTATTTATGATTTTTGTTCATAAATAGATTTATCTTTGAGGTACATGTAATGAAAATTCAAATGGATAACCAACCCTTTTTGGTGAATAGTGGCCGATTATGACCATGGCCGAATAATTAATAGTTTCACCGAATAGTAGTAATTAATAACTCCGTCCTGACGCTTTCATAATGACGATGTTATACAATTATTTATAGAAAACAGAATTTGTTTAAATATTATATTTTATACATACGTCCAATAAATACGTCGATATTTTCACAAATCATCATCGAAAAGTGCTCACATTGACAAATGTGTTGCTAAAATTAAATAAATATACTTATAGTAGTATATATTAATTAAACACAAATACAATCTTGAAGTCATAATAAAAATTATACTTATTAATTGTATGTAAATTGCAGGCGTAGCAGGAAGTCGGGTAGATAGCGACGTAGACGTAATCAGTGCTTGTAACTGGTAATGAGGTTACTACTTACAATTAAACATTTACTCATGGTGTAAATTATATCAATTTTATACGTACTTTAAATAAACATGAAAAAAATCTATAAAAAAAGGATTTTTTTTTCTATATTATGATTTTTGTCTATATTATAAATATATAAATATACATTGAGGCCAGCCGTGGCGCATGGCGTGGCGAATGTGTGGCTAAACTGCAACTGCTTTTCTGATATTATTTTTTAATATGATAATTTCTTCGCTGTTGGCAAAAATCGGCCGTTGAGTTCCGTCATTCAACACGTGATGCCTCGAAAAAATCGGCGGAAAGTGGGAACGGAATTTCTTATCACTAGATTCTCTCTGTATACGGGATACGGCGTGAAGCTGTATGTATACTAAGATTTTATACTAATTAAACAAAAAAAAGGTATCTCATATAAGAGTAATTATACATAAAATAAACTAAGCTCCATTTTTAGGTCAAGTGGCAGCCAAATATGTTGTCACTAGCAAGGATATAATATAAGCTGTATATGTCTGCAGCAATGAAAACGTATATATTATCCACATATATTAACGGTTTAAAGATAATATAAATTAAAAATAATAATTTATTTAAAACAAATTGAATATTAAAAAATATATATAGTGTTTTAAAAGTAATTAAATACGCATTAAAATGTCAAAATTTATTCACTCGATTCCCTAATAATCTATATACTATAAGGTCATCTTATCGTAAGCTTGCGGAGCTCCGACGGGGCCGGCGGTGCGGGTGACGCTTATAACCTTGATATATGAACATATTTATATATAATTGTACTGAAATATAGTCTTTATTTACATATGCATAAGTTCCATATTAATGTTGGATACGTTATGTGAGGAAAAGCTATGTGGTAATCCTTCTTGATGGTATTTTGTGTCTAGTATAATTAAATAAATATAAGTATTTTTACACTTTTTCAAGAGATGTGTCTTATTATTTCAATTTTTTTTTTGTGTATTTAAATGTTATCTTCTTTTATAATTATATACTTTTATAAAATTTATTTACATAACAGAAACACAGCTTCTTTCATGTTTGAAAAATAATAAGGTCTTTTCCTTATTATTACACTTTTTTATATAAATTAATTTTAACGTAATCTAACATATTGTAGTAGGTATATATTTTTCCATTCAAATAAAATATGATTATTCATTCTAAGTGAAATTATATTTCTTTGTATAATTTTTATTAATTAAACCCGTATAAAATCATTAAAAGTACTGTGAACTTGTACATGTGAAAACGATATGATAAAACGTATTTGTAAATCACGATACAAATCTAATAACTAAACAAAATAACTTAAATATACTGCAAGCGCGCCTTATTTGAATACGTACAACTTAAATCACATATGAATACGGGGTAACTGAACTACCGAAGAGATTCCTTCAAATCAGGCACGTCCTGACTCAAAATGTTTATGCGATGCAACTCGTAATAGGCAACAACCAACATTTCCGCTTACTTTTTCCTGGGTGAATCGCTTCAAGTCGATCAACTTCTGGTACTGGCGCAGTGCGCGCATGTACAGCCGGACGGGCAGATCGGCCGGCATGGACACCGCCTCAGGTCCCCGGGAGGTCACGCCCGTGCCACTCATTGTCAACACACCACACAAATTACACACTGTTTATTCATAAGGATATCCAATAACGCTGTCATGGATCACGGCGCTGTTTGCGCGTCCGAAGTGAACGTAGTCTCCACGCAAAACTGACGTATGACTGTGGTGTAGCTGTAGGTAGGTACGCCCCGCGCATGCGTACCCGGTGTGCCGCGCTTGCAAAAAAGAAACTACTCGAGTATTTGCCCACGCTCGAATAACTTTCCCTGCGCGTCCGCCATCGCCAGGCCACCGACCTGACCCGCTTTTACTATAAATAATACGCTCTTCAATTATATAAAATGTTGTACTACGAGAGCCATCCATCATAGTAAATGGCAGCCTGACAAAGCTTAAATGTAGAGCTTTCCGGATTGTCACACTTAAGTTTACGGATTGTCCACAGTTCGCTGCGTACATTGAAAAAACACGGTTCTAAGTTAATAATGGGTTTTGTAAAATTGGCGTATAATAAAAGATTCGTATATAAAAATCTACTAATTTATGTAAAAAAAAAAAGATTATATATACCTATTACGTATATTGAAAATTAAATAGTACATCGTAGTAAGTAATCCCCAGACGATATGGAAGATCCTATACAAAAAACAATGATTTTAAAAAAATCCTGAACTGAATGTTAATGTCAAATTAATTATAATAATAAAAGCTGCTAAATCTGAATTATATAATTGTATTACTGTTAATTTATACTTTTTGTAAAAACACCACATTACAAAAATTGGTTTTTTACTATAAATAAAGTAATTACTTTGCACAATAACTAAAATATATTTTTTTAATAATTCATTTTTTAAACAATTTTGAAGTATGTACAATTAAAATAAAGAAAAAAATCCTAAAGATTCATTAGTAGTTTAATTTTAAAACAGGCTTAATATACAAAATTCGAAAACGTTTACTCACGGCACGGCACAGATCCTTTGTCAACATAACCTATATTGTAAAACATTCACCAATTTTATCCATATATTTTGTCTTTATCACACGATTATTATTATATTAATAATGTTACAATCAGTAAATTCATATTTTTTTCTAATAGTTATTCATTTTGCTTGGGACTTTTAATATATATAAATATTTGACTTGTGACTGTTCCTAAAACCCGTTTGCTCTCCCCGTCATTCAGAGCGTCCCGTATACTATAGAGTTATATGTATAATGTATATGGATGTAAGTGTCTATTGTGAGACCAGATGCGGACATTCTGCAATAAGAACCTTTATTAAAATGATCCAAAGGCTATTTCCGCATGAATTACGGATTTAGCTTACAGTAAGCTAAAAGTAATGGGTAAAAGTTCAAATAGGGAAAGTTAAGATCATCGATTTTGTACAAGTTTATCTTATCTTTTTGAACGGCTAACATAACGAGTGGATGCGGGTAGGTCAGGGATGATGACGCCAGATTTAATGGTTGTTATGGGAAAGTAACGAATGGGTCATTAAGATAAAAGTTAAGACGGAAACGAAAGCATAATATTGTAGTTTTTAAATATATTTTTAAACTAGCGACCGACCACGTCTGCGTCGCGTTGGTAGAATGAAAAGTATTTATAATAGTTAAATATAGGTAGTAATATTAACATTTTTATATTTTTTATATGGATTATATATATTAAATGGATTTGAAGAGTCCAAATTTCATAATCTCTTTAACCCACGATATATTTATTGATTAATTTGTATAAGCAGTACCTACTTAAGTATCTACTATTATTGTGAAACAAGATGATAAGTAATGGTGATCAATGATGAGTGATATGGGAGCAAATATGTATAGTTGTAGTTTTATCTTCAATTTTTTATAAATTTCAATTCACAGTGCACACTAAATATTATTTTTGAATTAAATGCTTTTTTTTTTAATAAAATGAAATGATGCTAAGAGAACTAATCATCTTTTCACGAAGAATCTAGATTATTTTTTAATGTAGTTTTAGTTGATTTGAAATAACATTTTAATATTGAATACCGAAACTTCTATAACAAACTCACAATTTGTTAGTTTTAAATGTAAAACATAACAAGATATAAAATAAATAGAACATTTCTATGATCCAAATAATTCCGGTTTATTGAATATACATACCTATCGGTGACCGCAGCTTTAGGCTTCTAACCTTAAGGCCGGCCTTATCTAATGTGTAACGTTTAATGTTTTCTAGCAAAAAAAAATCCCGTCACTACATTTTTTCTCTATATTAACACATTTTTTTAATCGCTCTTTCATTATTTTTTTATTAAAGATATACTAGTGTACGAGTGAGGAGTAAATTATATATGTATATAAACTACATATATCATTTATTCCTACATATATAAACTATAAATACTACGTATATAAACAGAACAGATACAGATGTCAGTCGTGCAGTGTTACCGTTTACACAAGCGTGTTACCGTCACGCGACAGGTTGCGGGTTCGATTCTCACTCAAGGAAATGAAATATTTAATATTTAATATATTTCGACGTTGTGTTGTACTTCCGCCACTCAATTTACACTGTCTCCAGAATTCGGCGAAAAATGAGGAGCGCGGTGTCTTCTGTCGGTGTCTAACACACGTATGAAGCAGAAATAAAAAAAGAATTAAATACTAAAAATGTTTTATTTCTAATATGTGCCTTTAGTATATTTCATGCGTTAAAACTAATTTTAATTTATTCTTCACGAACAAGTTACAACTGCGGTCATAAAAAAAGGAAAAACCTCACAAAGTAATTAAATTTATGAAGAAAAATAAGAACGTAGTGTGTTTATATGTAATTTTAATACATGTAAATATGTCAGGCACTAAGAGAAAACAAGCAAATACAAACATCGTTCTCGTCACAATAAAATCAATTCGTTTACAACAATATTATATAGTAATGCTTTATCCTTAACATACTATTAAATTATTCAACTTCCAGATCTTCCCTAAACAACATTTCAGCGAACATGTTATTTATAAATGTTTACATAAAAATTTCAACAACATGGCGTGTAGCCGTGAAATAGTAATTCTGGTTACCAATAAGTATTTTCCAGATGACTGCCAAGACCACAACATGTATATACAATATATATTTTAAAAATCATCTGGAATATTAAAATATTTTCTGAAAAATCCATTTTATTAATATTTTTCATATTAAAAATATTTCTGAGAGAGGCCAGTCGTGGCGCAGTGGCACGAAGTGTGACTGTAAAACCGACTGGTTGTAGGTTCGATCCCCACTCGAGGAGATGAAATATTTACTTAAATTTATATTTCCATTTCTTCGCTCTGGTGTCGAGGCGAGCGCGGCGTTGAGTTCTGCCACTCAACGCGCAATGCGTCCAGAATTCGGCAGAAAGTGGGGAACGGAGTGTCTTAACACTAGGTTCCCTCTGCCTACCCTACTGTGTGCGGGATACAGCGTGAAGCTAATTTATTTTTGATTTTAAAAATATTATTTACAGAAATCATTAATATTATATCACAACGACGACGAAAAATAAATTATAAATTCAAAATCGTTTGGCCGGTTTTATGCGTGACATGAGCGTATGTTAATACCACATGTCCCTCCCTCGAGCACTCTCTTTTGTTTTATCATTAAAGATGAGATTGTAAGATACATTTTAACATACATGAATAAATCATTCGATTAATTTCTACGTTTCGGTCCAGGAATGTTCTAGAATCTGAGGTAAACGACCGGTAGAGGCATTCGTACGTATTTGTATCCTGTAGGGCACCCGGCACAGCATTTGCCGCGTCATGGAGTCAGTGCAGCTAGTATGCGGGTTGGCGCGGTGGCGGCGCGAGAGCGTCAAACGCACCACGGCGGGGCCGTTGACGTCAATTGACCACTACTCCATACATATTTATTATATCGTAATTATACATTTCGGTTTCCTAACTATACGTCGCGGTGCTATGTGTGACAAATATGTATATTTACATAGTTTGCAACAACTACAGACTTATTTCGCGTATTAAGTGAGCATTGGGTTGATAGCGTTGGGTATGATAATATCAATTAGGAATGTTTTTTTTTAATCTTTTAATAAAATTAAATAAAATTAAATTAGCTTCACGCTATATCCCGCACACAGCAGGGTAGGCAGAGGGAACCTAGTGTTAAGACATTCCGTTCCCCACTTTCTGCCGAATTTTGGAGGCATTGCGTGTTGAGTGCCAGAACTCAACGCCGCGTTTTGCCTCGACACCAGAGCGAAGAAATGAAAATATAAATTTAAGTAAATATTTCATCTCCTCGAGTGGGGCTCGAACCCCCAACCAGTCGGCGACTGGCCTCACTTTTAATCTGATGAGATAATAAAATGTTAGTCTTATTTTTTTGTTCCGTCAATACAACATTTAAAAAATTAAAAAAGAACAAGTACGTGTTATAATATTTTTTATTAAGTACAGAATTAAAAACGACGTCGTTGAAGATTTTACAACCACAGCTGCTGCAAGTTAACATTTAACTAATTAAGTAATTAAGACAAAATTACTAAACTAAATGACAGAACGGACGTCTTATAATACCATCTTAAATAAGCAATATACTCTTTTGACTTTTAGAAAGAAAAGCTTGTGTGACAAAATATAATAAGTCAATAGAAAACTAAACATCTACACAAGTTTATATAGTAAGAGCATGTAAGAAAAAGTAACATAATGTCGCAGAAGTCTCTAGAATTAGATTTTTATTTAAAATGTTTAATAAAAGAAACGATCATCACTAATTGCCATTTTGTATTCATTAATTCTTGAATATACCTACCTAAAAGTGTTTAAACAAGTTGATACTAATTATATTCTAGAAGACATGGAAGCTTCCAAAATATATTTAGAAACTTTGTATATATGTTTGATGTTACTTATAAAATAAATGTTAATAGACCATTAACGCTAAGATTTTGGTCATTTGATTTTGAATACTATGGGTATATTAAATAACAAATTGTCTTAAAAAGAGTATATTTTTTAACAATTCTTTGAAGATAATGTTATTATGAAAATAACAAAAATACTAGCGATTTCTAAATAGTTATCTTATTCAATTTTCTTTTTTCGTTTGAAAATTATATGATTATATTCGTCTTCTGTCTATACTTATAGCTTTATCCTGCGATCTCAACGTATGACACATTACTCGATGACTCGAACCCTCGAAACGATACAGAGAGTTTGATTTCGATAAAATTTTAACTTTATATAATTATGATCTTCGTCGACAAATATAGGTACTATGCAATGCAAAAAGAATTTTCAATTCAAACCAATAGGTTCCTAGGGGCATAAATTTGGGACTGTAACGCGGCGATCGCGCGCGATTCCCGATCGATGGAATGATTTATTATTTATTTATATTTTAATTTTATTATTTTAGCATCAGGGCTAGAGCGAAGAAATGAAAATATTCTTTCTCAACACGCAATTTCTCGAAAAATTCGGCGGAAAGTGGAACACGGAGTGTCCTTAACACTAAGTTCCCTCTGCCTACCCTGCTGTGTGGCGTATAGCTTGAAGCTAATTTAATTTAATTTTAATTTTTCATTAAGTTTAACTACTGCATAATAAAAGTAACTACAATTAATAAATATTAAAAACTATCGACTACTACATGAAGAAAGTGTCACGTTGAAAGAAAATTTAAATTTAACAGAAACACAAGTCGCGTTTTCTTTCACGTGTACGTATTGAGCGTTTAATCGAAACGTCCGCTTGCTATTACTCATTAGCGAGTCGACAGCATTTCTCACGTTTTGACCGCATTGTTAGTGCGGTGACCAAGTTTCTTTACTTTTACAGGACACATTTTGATTCAAATAAAATGTCTTTGGATGGCTTAATCACTACATTACGTATTCAAGAGAAGGCGGAGACCTCGGTTGAGCTTCGAAAACACAGTTTCAAAGATACTGGTACTGGGCATGTATGAAGAGGTTGATGACAATGGAGGAGGCGAAAGAGGTATGTAGAGACCGTAGCGTATGGCGTTCAGTTCCCTCTGAATAACCCGTTAGGAACAGCGTGAAGCTAAGTAAGTATTTATAAGAAATTGGAACTCAAACATACATTATGTTTTATTTCCTATCGATGTTGACAAAACTGTTATCGACGTAAATAATATTCTACATAAAGTTAAGGATATAACAATGGTGTATATAGTTCAACTTCTGTATGTTATGGCTCTAGTGATGATAAAACGTATTTTGAAGGTGAGGACATTGCCCCACAAAGACAAGCCCACAAAGAATCGTCACGGCCTTATGACTGATTATATTAGATGCATTTCATATAATTTATTATACGTGTTATATTAGTATAATTGGAACCAAGATAGAGTAGGAGCTGTTAGTAAATATCGCAACAGAGTAACACGCAATCTGAAAACAAATTGGCACCGTGAGAATGTTTATTGTTGACAAACGATGACGACACATAGAGATTACTCGAAGTTATATAAACTATATTTACTTAAAGCAATTGTTACAACTATTTTATTTATATATTTACTATCACACCACAACAAAAAATTAAACTTTAAAAGTGCTTTATTTGTAATGCTAACATAGATCTAAGAAAAAAATAACCTTTACCCCCAACCCAGCTAAAATAAGTACGATCAAAGTTCACAAAGACCGAATTTACACAATTACCATTTCAAATAACCGCCGATAAGAATCTAATAAATTTGATTAATAAGTTTACTACATCGATAAACCTATCACTTGAAACCATCATTGCTTGTAACTATTATCTTAAATGTATTAATTATAGATATACATATGTATGAGACCAGATGTGGCGCAGCGGCACGAAGTGACTGTAAAACCGACTGGTTGTGAGTTCGATCCCCACTCGAGGAGATAAAATATTTACTTAAATTTATATTTCCATTTCTTCACTCTGGTGTCGAGGGTAAGCGTGGCGTTGAGTTCTGCCACTCAACACGCAATGCCTCCAGAATTCGGCAGAAAGTGGGGAACGGGGTGTAGTAACACTAGGTTCCCTCTGCCTACCCTGCTGTGTGCGGGATACAGCGTGAAGCAAATTGATTGACATATGTATATATAATATATAGAATGTAGATATACAATGAAAATTAATTCCGCAGTCAATGTATGTAGACTGTGATTCATTGAAACCTTGTAACATAAAAAATAAAACTATAACACAATGTTGTCACTGTATTTTATTATAAAAGGTAATGTGTCACCTATATAAAGAAAATGGCATGACTGATTTTTTTTTTGGTTAAATATTTCAGTTAAATCAAAATAGTATTTATAATAAATATTGCATACAGTCAGTCATACATACATAATATATTATAACTCGATACCAACATGCTTAAATATATACTTAACCATTTCTTCGGCGGAACGTGGACAACGGAGTGTCTGAGCACTAGTTTCCCTCTGCCTACCCTGCAGTGTGGACAGAGTGAAACTGAGTTAATTCTTCGGCTTAAGTAATAATTTTACTAAATATTTTTAATTATCTATACAATTCGATATGGTATCACCATATCTACAAGTCTGTCTATAAATAGGCCATAAGCCTAGTTGTAGTGAACTAGAGAGAGACGCATAAGGAGGCAGTGGAAAGAGCCCGGGCTGACCGATAACCCACGTCTGAGTTTGTTGTGTAAGCGAGGGTCACTGTGTATGCACGCAGCTCGTGCCTGTCTGTAAGATGTATTAAAAAAATATATTTCTCATGTATAAAGTCAAGATAAAATTATCATTTAAAAATCTTGTTTTACATTTAATTAGTGATGCCAGTAAAATATCTAAAAATAGCTAACTAGATTTGGCATATTTTATGCTGTAGAATGTAGTAACCAACAGAAGGCAATTTAGAAACAACACTTTATTTAGGTGACCTTTATTTTTTTTAGCTTCATGCTGTCGCCTGCATATAGTAGGGTAGGCATGGGGAAACTGGGAACCTATTGTTAAGACACTTCGTCGCCATTAAAACACTTCCCGTCTCTAATTTAATAATTTTAATTGAAAAAATGAGCTTCACTCTGTATCCTGCACACAGCAGGGTAGGCAGGGAGAAAACTGGGAACCTAGTGTCAAGACTTGCGTTCACTCACATTCCGCCAAATTCTAGACGCCTTGCCTTTGCCTCTTTACTAGAACGAGGAAATGAAAATTTCCAATATTCTATTTCCTCAAATCGCAATCGAACCCACAGCCTGTCTCGCTTACAGAAGCACGCTTGTGCCCCTACGCTACGACATAACCTTCCCACTACAAGTTAATATCAAATCTAATAAATAATATTAAATCTAACTTATTCGACTCTACATCTAACACTATCCAATGTATACAATACAAAGTGTAGATAATACAATATTTTAAATATTTATATAATCCATTAATAGTGCATTAACGTCATCACTAAAGCACCGGCATTAGCAGTAGACAGGCGCGCAGTCTGCGACGTGACCCGCCTACTGGTTGAGCTCTTCAGAAGAATAATTACGCAACAAATGAACGATAGCCGTTCTTTTTGCCAAGAAGGAAGGAATTTCTATCTATATATATTGTCGTTATCTGTATAAGTGATCTGTGTGACTAGTACTTATTATTATTTTAAATAACCGGTCAAGTGCGAGTCGGACTTCCCCACGAGGGTTCCGTAGCAATTTCAGGATGCTCCAAGGGATCGTAGATTTGAATATATATTATTTACGAGCGATGTTTTACGTATTGCGTTTTATCTATTACTTATTTCACTCAATGTAAATTTATTAAGTTTTAAGAAAAGTAAATTAATTAAATCACGATAATAATTAAAGTGAATCTTCTCCAATCCTATTCCTATCCTGAATTCCGGTTCTTCTCCTATAATTGTAGAGAAATTTTAAAATTATTTATTCAATCTATCAATTTACTTAATAAAAAACGATATTTAGTTTTGATTTTTACATTTAGACATGTCGTTTCAGCATATTTCCTCACTTTTGAAATATCCAATGACATATGGACAGTACATTGAATAACTCTAGTTGACCAATTTTAATATCAATTAATTTATATATTAAAATGAATATAAATAGATATGTAAATTTATTTTCATAGACGTCATCTAGCAATTTTATTTTTATTGCTTTAATAATAATATGCAAACATACATATTATAATAAAACCCATACAAATATTAAGTAGATAATAAAAAAAAACAAATAAAATTCTTTCTTTTAACTAAAATAACAAGAACTAATAACATTTTAATTTTGCCGAAACATATAATGCGTAGTTAAGATTATCAGTGAGTATGCGTCATTGGGACGTCACTCTGTCAAAGTGATCGAATTAAGGAAGTAAAACTAAGACAATGGCAAAAATGTGATTGTGAATAGGCAGCACCATAGCTTGTTCTCATCGGTGATGAACCGTCGCGTTACGGCGTTGGGTGCTGATTGTGAAACTGATGACGTCAATGACAATCGCAACAGGGTTGCGTTACTTTCTCTTATAATATTTATCATCGTCGCATTGTGTAAATTTCGTTTGTACATAACATATCATTAAATAATAATCTAAAATATCTATGAATAAAAATACTATAGAGAGGAGGGAGAGGAATTTAAAAAGAAGTATTTAATGTTTAACTCTATAACATGATAACATTTCCACACTTTTTTCCTTTTTTTTCACATTGTTGTTTTTTTAGGTTCACGCTGTATCCTGCATTTAGCAAGATATGCAGAAGGACCTGGGAATCTAACGTTAAGATATCCAATTTCCATCAAAACATCTCCATTCTCCAGTTTTCAAACTATCCATATAATAAATATAATTAAATAAATCACCAGAGAGGTCAGTCAAAAGCAAGCGACTGTAAATGCGAGAGATTGCGACAGATTATATATTTCATATTTTCGTTTCTTCGCTCTGGTGTCAAGGCAAAGCGCGGCGTTGAGGTCCGCAACTCAACACGTAGTGTCTTCATAATTTTACGAAAAATGGAGAACGGAGTATCTTAACAATAGATTCCCTCTGCCTATCCAGATGTGTGCGGGTTACAGCGTGGCACTGAGAGAAAAAATCAATAAATATTTAATTTAGAATACCTCATATGGAAACTTAGCTACCTACTAATTAAAATCGATGTCAAGCCCTGAACAAAATTGAAGTTAGTGGTAAATGGCAGCGATAAGCAACTTCAGGTGTACTAACTAGTTTGTGACGAGATTGAAACTACAAATAGAAATATAATATGTTTTTTAGTAATTTTTAGGGTTATGTACTATTTACTGAAAAAAAGAATCCTTATAAGATCACTCCGTTGTTCGTCTGTCTGTCTGTCTGTCTGTCTGTCTGTCAAGACCCTTTATCTCAGGAACGCTAAGAGATATCGAGTTGAAATTCTAACCATATACTATAATCAACGGCTCCGTGATTTCCTGATAAAAAATAAAGTAAATCAGCTTCACGCTGTATCCCGCACACAGCAGGATAGGTAGAGGGGACCTAGTGTTAAGCCACTCCGTTCCCCACTTTCTGCCGAATCTGGAATTCAGGTATTGCGTGTTGAGTGGCAGAACTGAACGCCCCGCTTTTTGAGGTCAGTCGTGGCGCAGGGGCACAAAATGTGACTGTAAAACCGACTGGTTATAGGTTCGTTCCCTACTCTAGATGGAATATTACTTAATTTAATATTTCCATTTCTTTGCTCTGGTGTCGAGGCAAAACACGCGACGTTGAGTTCTTGATAAAAAAACATATTTCTATATTTACTTAGAAAAAAGATATCGCAAAAAAAAACGCGTATTTCGACACTATAAAGGGAATCAAAATTCATAGGTTACTTCCGTTTGACCTAGAATTATGAAATTTGGTAGCTAGCTTCTACAGGTAGTAGTAGTTCAGGAAAAAATCTAAAAACTATACATTTACGGTAAATCCTAAAAAATAATAACCTTAAAAGGAGGGCAAAATTTGGTATTAAAGCCCATAGTGAAAGTGAGGTATAAAAAGTAAGCTAAGCCTCAATTTCAGAAAAAGCGCGAAACTTCCAATTTTTGTACGGAACCCTCGGTGGGTGAGCCCGACTCACGCTTGTCTGGTTTTCTTATTTCTTGAAGTCAGTTTTTTTTTGTGTTTTGATAATGTTGTTGTTAAAGTTCTCATTTTATCGTTTTACGTTTCACTTCATAAATGAGACAAGTGGAACTCGTTTCGTATATTCCTCTGTAATATATTTATATGACGTCAATGGCAAAGTACCTCGTTCAACACTCGCCGAATATTACTTAATGCAAATTATTTTTTATAAATATGGAATTTTATTTATAAAAAATATTTAGAATTGGGTGGTAAGTGCTTAAATAAGTCACTTATCTTTTTTATCGTCAATCAGCTTAAGAAGCAAGAACTAGGGTAAAGCAAGAAGTGGCCATCGTGGCGCAGGAGTACTAGAGAGTGACAGTATTGCAACGGTTATGGGTTCGATCTCACTTGAGGAACCAAGGTAAAAACTTGGCGTTGGGTTCCACCACTCAACATGCAATGCCTCAAAAATTCGGCGGAAAGTAGAGAACGTAGTATCTTTACACTAGGTTCTTTCTGCCTACACTGCTGTTCGCGGGAAACAGCGTGAAGTAGATTTTTTTTTAAGTAGGATAATTATCTACAATATCAAATGACACTACGCATTTTGTCACAGTGAAGTGAGGCAAATATGATGCGCATTTATTATTTTTATGCTGAAATATTAGTTTAAAAAACCCGAGTTGTATGTATAATCCGAATGACGTATCTAAGCGACAGATACAACGTTATTCTATTAGTCATATACCCTTGTCTATATTATAAATAAAATATATATCTGTGAAAACACAAACAATCCATGTTAAGTTTTTTGTCTGTCTGTCTGTCTGTCTTTCTGTTTGATCGGGCTAATTTCTTAAAGAACTGAACCGATTTATATGAGACTTTCACTGAAAGATAGAGAAGGTTGTGGAGCAATGTATTTGTAAATTTTTATACCGGTAGTCCCGCGGGACTTGAGCAGAAAAAACTGCGTTTTTCGTATGTCATAATTATCGGCTACCTAGATAAATATGAAGTAAATCGAGTAAATCAGCTTCACACTGTATCCCGCACACAGTAGAGTAGGCAGAGAGAACCTAGCGTTAAGACACTTCGTTCCCCACTTGCCGCTGAATTCACCGCCATGCCACACACTTGCCATGTTAAATGGCGGCACTCAACGCCGCGCTTTGCCTCGACACCTCCTCTTTCATTTCCAAATACTTAATTTACTCTAGTGGGGATCGAACCCACAACCATTCGCATTAACAGTCACTGACTGGCCTCAATATGAAATAACTGAAAATTTTTCCATTAAATACCATAATTTTTGCTTAAATAAAATTCCAAAAGGCTTAAATTACGATTAATTAAGTATATTACAGTATAGATAACCATTGTAAAATAATTCACCATTTTTTCCTAAACATACTTATAACGTACCGAGTTAGCGCAGGAGCGCTAGTGACTGTAAACGCGACAGGTAGTCGATTGTAGATTCATTTACTCGAAGATTTTTATTTAATTTCTTTTTGCTCTGGTGTCGTGGAAAAGGCCGGCGTTGAACTCCGCCACTCAATACGAAATGCCTCCAGAATTCGGAGGAAATTGAGGGATGGAGTGTACTTACCCTTTGCCTACCGTAACGTAAAGTTGAATATATATATATATATATTTTAAAAAGTTAATAAATATTGGAATAATTCAAGTAAGTGAAGCACATCTCTACTAGATGAATTCTAAGTAAGTTTTTGGATTATTTTTAACGAGATTCTGTAAAGACGGAGGTTATCAATACGACTGTACCTTTTTTATGTTCGTTACCTCAGAACTTTTGAAGAATTGAACGTTTGATCATGGGTTTTGTTTGAAATTGAAGAAGCCCGTCGGTTTTTGTTAAAAAAAAATAAAATTTATTGTCTTTTTCTAGTAAAAAATAAAATGATCTTAATCGAAAATCAAGGCATCACCTAAATTGAATAACTTTTATAGACTTGGCGATTAAAATAATCTCCAATTCTATAAGAATTATTGAAAAAGACTGACTTTTAAAAAATATCTCCTAATGGAAAAACATTTATAAAAACTTCCTTAGTAATCACTGCAAACATTTACTCAACGATACTCTAAACCCATAATCGTAAATTTAATGCAATGTCAACCAACAGAGTACGCGAAATATTTTTTAAGCATAGGATTTTTTTTTCTAACAATGTGTGTTTACGTACGAAGTCATATACTAGTGGGGTTTTTAATAATTCACATGATATCAATATTTTTTATAAATAACAATTATATAACCATATACCACTACCAAACTTTTTATCTTCTATCAAAACACAAGCGTGTTACTGTAATCACGACAAGTTGTGGGTTCAATTCCCACTCTAGAAAACGAAATATTTAATATTTTAATTTTTTCTGGCAACGAGGCAAAACGCGGTATTGAGTTCCACTACTCGACACACAATACCTCTAGAACTCGGCGGAAAGTGGAGACCGAAATTGTCTTGATGGCAATGGAATGTTTACCACAAGGTTCCCTCTGCGTACAATGCTATGTCGAGAATACAGCATAAAGCTAAAAGCAGATATACAATGAATCATTGTAAATAGCTAAAACGATCGCATGCATCTCATGCTTTTACGGTCCTAAAATTAATAACAAATACGAGAATATTATTTTATAGATATATTAAAAAATGACAGTGTTTTTTATGTTTATGTGAACTTTTGAAGAGATCTAGTAACAGAAATTATTACACAACTTAGCCCTTTTCAAAAAAAAACCGTGGGTGGCGAAACCAACCTAATTAATGTACTTTAGTACTATAAAATAGCATATTATAGATTTTACGATGAATTGTACAATCTTATTATGTACTGATATAAATTATTTTATTACGCTTTCGATATGGGTGGGTGAATATAAAATTGATTGTATTGAAGACCGTAACTAAGCCATTTGTATTCCTGTGAGAGAACTTAATCACAATAACACAAGCTAAGTCGCAAATAATATGTTATTTATGATTTTTAAGTAAACGTGTGAAATTATAGAATTTTTCGCTATCTAATAAGAGTTTTTTTTTGTTATCATTTTAAAGAATAAAAGGAACTTCCAATTTTTGAGATCATGCTTTGTACTGATCAATATTTATTTACATTTGCGTCACTTGCACGAAAATTGGGAAAACTTATCGGGTAATTTATCTTGGAATTTTATCTCAACGTTTTCCTTCTTTACCAAGAATTCTTGTGTGGTCAGTGTTAATATTTATTATTATTTATGTGGAAGAATAATTCATAGGGTGTCGCTTATAGTTTTTTACCCATGGAGCGTTGAACTCAACGTGCTCCCCAGAAGTCAAAGGCGGACGTAAAAAATCTATAGTCTTAGCCTACTGTTTTAGATATTAATAATTTTAATATTATTTATAATAAGAAATTATTTTAAAAAAGCCATTTTGAAACGACACTGTAGTCATATTTTGTAATTTTATATATTTATTAGCGTAAAATATAATATTGGAAATTACAAATTTCTTTAATCATTATTGTTAATTGATTTGAAAAAAAAATTATATACTTTTCTTTCAGTAAACATATAAATTTAATTATATATTTTAAAATCGCTTATCATAGATTATAACATAAATTAATTAAAATGATTCACAATTTATAGTATATTTTTAAAGTTTGAGGGATTGTGAACTTTTGTTGGTCTTACACCTTAGTATCGTCGGTCGTGAGTGACTCGCCGGATGACCGGTCCATGGCCGAGGTCGCGCTGAATATGCAGCAAAGTGGTTCTTTAATATTAATGGAAGCTTCTTAAAATACTACCCGCGGACAATCACTGCAATAATCAAATGTAGATGATTACTGGGGCGCTTGACCCGACCAACCGTCCGTATGGAGTACGGCGGAAATTACGCATATATTTTTTTTTATTAAAAAAAAATCACACATAATACATTATATAAATAAACTTGAAAATAACAAAATGTTGTATATGGTATGATTAGAATGTTTTATTTTTACTAAAGTATACAGAAAAAAGAAATAGAACAGAAATTGTAAAAATGGAAACCAAAATAATGAACGTGAGAACATTTTATCACAACACAAGGTATACCGAGTATAACTTGACATCTGTTATATGTTCTTAAGTACTTACCTAGAGAAAACATTATTATATATATTAAGCCATTGTAAGCTTTAAATACATGTATTTAACACAAATTTGGTACACATTTGTAGTATATAATACTGTTGAAGCAATCATTAATAATTCAATACACACATACATATAAAATACCAAATACAATATAAAAAAAACTTTTAAAATAATTATTTCAAATATACAGAACCAACTTGCGTTTTTAAATTTGTAACAAGCATAAAATGAATTATTCTGACACTACCTACAGTGAAATGCGTCAAACACTGAAGAATTTTAATTTAAATTTTTTATTTGCAAATCAAGCCGTACCCTTTGCATGAAAAATCTTTGTGCCTATACTAATTTTAAATGAGAAATTTACATAGTGTTGGTTAAAAATACAAAAACTCAGCATCAGAATCGGTAATGACGTCGAATTGCTGAAATTTAATTCAGTCATTATTTTATTCTTACTTATATAATCATATGAAACTTAATTGATAGTATAATCTGTGTCGCTCTTTGAATATTGTGATGAAAAATTTATATAAATAAATTATTGCAAATTTAACAAAATACTATTAGGGAAATATTTTTTATTCTTTTTTATTTATTAATGTGTATATATATAAATTTTAATTTCTTGTTAGTGATAATAGTAGCTGTAGTAAATTATATGTAAAATTGATTGCATTTGAAGTAAACAAATGTTTAAGTTATTTCATTGTGTTTTATACAAAACTATGAACTTCTGAGATGGTCATTAAGATATATATATTACAAATTAACATCGTATCATACTTTTGTATATATACATATAATTACGTTTTATTTACATAATATTATCTACTGACGTAATAGAATATATGTATATATTATAATTATTATTATATATATATATATATATATATATATATATATATATATAACTAGTCCATATATATATATATATATTTTATATATGTATATTTTGTGAAACATGGTCCGATCCTCTCTGACACGAGAAAAGAAAAGTAAATTCTCCACAGACTTAAAATGGCTTTGACTTTTATTTTATTTATATATTTTGTGGGTATTTCTATAAAATTCAGATAAAAATACATGTTATTACTACAATAAAAGTTGTGATTTCTATTATACTACGACTAGTGGACCCCGCGTGGCTTCGCTTTGGAAAATTATAGGGTTATATTTGTATGGTTGCCCATATACTCAATAATTCGCAATTTAAATCTTTCGGGGCTTTACTTGATTTTGGTCACAAAAATTGTCGTACTTAATAGAAATGTTTAGTTATTTCATATCTTATTTATCTCATATAAAAAGCAAACGTAGTTTTTGTCGCATAAAAATCTTTGTGAGAATTCCGGGATAAAAAGTATCCTATTTGTTACTCCATAACCGTTTTTATCTGACAGTGAATGTCCCATAAAGCACTGGCTTAGTTCATCTCTTCCGAAGATTAGTCCATACAAGCTTTGTATTTTTATCTTTACAAACAGAAATACATTTTTAAAATTATTTGTTTATATTTTAATACCATGTAATTAATTGTAAGCACTTGAAAAACAGCTACTTTAATATCACAGTTCTCTTTAGAAAATACTGTTAATATTTATACAATACATAAGGCATTGAGTTCCGTCACTTAACACGCAATGCCTCCAGAATTTGGGGGAAAATGGGAAAGTGTCTGAATGGGGAACGGAGTGTCTTAACACTAAGTTCCCATATTCTAGGGGATACAATGTGAAGCTAACAAAATAGACTACATATATACATAATTAGAATTACTATGAGTTGCCAAAATTTCCTAGCTTTTACTATAAAATATTTTGTTTTATTTACAATTGCTATTACATTTTTATTTGTAAACACATTTACTTTAATCATATGTAATGACTGTGATTGGGGCGATCAGCGAGCGGCGTCTCGAGGGCGGCAGCAGCACGCGCTCCCGTTGTGACTGATGACCACCTGCCGCCCACACACCGTACCACCTACGTACTATTTATCCTTTTAATGCGATGCAGACGACGAGGACGTCTAGATACAGCGTTTCATATTATATAAGACAAATAGATTGTATTACCTAAGGGATTTTCTTTTGAGATTTTTTTTCCAAAACATTCGATATATGTATTGTAATTATGTTCGATGGTTACTATGATTATAATTTCTAAATATAATACATGGCGTTTTCGAAATAAATTATATAAAAGAATATTATTTTGAAAGATAAGTTGCATGATTGACTTTTGAAAAATTAAAGAGAGTTCTATATTTCAATAGTATCTAACGAATCGAGTGTATAACATTTAAAAATATATATTTTAAACCAATCTTCTTCAAAACTTTCAATCCCAATCTCCACCCACTAAAATCTGAGAGAGTGTGATATTAAAATACTTGCACTAACAAAATGTGTGTGAATTATCATAAAAATCTATCCACAACGTGATAGATTTATATGATAATTCACTAAAAATAAATATTAAATAATATAATTATGGCAACTATATATTACAGAACATTTAATATTTAAAAATTACGCCTACATGAACTTCATATAAACCTTTGATTTGTATTTAAAATCAAAATCAAATAATAGATTTCTATTTCTTTATAATTTACATAACAAAATGGAAGTACTAGATAATAATAAGTTCGCGGTGTGCCTACACGGCACGCGCTGGCACCGTGGGACGGACGCGCATCATTTTACATTTGAACCCACGACTGAGTGCTGTCACACCCAATTACGATTTAACCTATGTTTAACCTCAATCACTTACTGATCATTTTTTTCTCATAAGAATAAACGTGCAAAAGTTACGCACAATATATGAAAACAATCTAGAACGTCAATTAAACTGTGTGTAATATCTAAAATATTTATGAGATTTATTTATTATTCCACGGTACAACGTTTCAGTAGAGGAAATGGCGTAACTAACTCACTACTTGAACTTATGATGAGTGACTTTTACAACTCGCTACGATTAATGCCTACGATTCATACCTGTTATCCGCGTTGTCCTACTTATGTCATTAAAAAGATGATGTTATAATAAAATGTTCATAGATTAAGCCTTTGAAATGATTCTTATTCACTTCGTCCTATATATTTTCATGGTTCCGTACCTCTTAAGAAAAAAAGGAACCCTTTTAAGATAAATGGTAAGAATAATAGTATTGTACCTAATGTAAATAGTAAAGTAAATAATTTTAAGAACCTCTTTAAGCGAAATGTCTATGAACTAAAGAACAGTCCTGATAAGTTACAAACAAAACATCACACTACCCCATAAAAGTTACAGAAACTGCTACAGCTATATACAATGATGACATTTTAATACCAAAGAATAAATTTATAAAACACATTTCTGTATAATAAAAATAGTTACACCATACCTACCCCAACATATACTTTTAGATTCGCAAGACGACATATGTACATACTTAAATAGAAGGAAAATAAATGGAGTCAGATAGCAAGGGTCAATGATGCACCTTTTGAATTATGCATTAACAGGCCAAAGTCCGTTTACCCCGAACGTCTGCATTCTTAGCTCGTTCCGAGGCCCTGAGCGTTGCCCTTTACCCTACACTGGTAACACTGAAACAATGCGACATCAAAATTTATAGTGTATAGCTTATAATAAATAATTTTCGAATGTTAACGCACAGAATCTTCTTATTATTCCCGTAGAATTTATTGAACAACGGACTACTGTCCGGAAATTCTTAAGCAGATGATGACACTTAATTCCAATTTCGGAAAAATCTTACTTCGAATTAACTTAATGTTAATTTATAGTAAAGTATGAACTGACCAATGTAAATAACGCATCACAAAGCAATAACGGGAAACTTCAACAAGTGAATGCGAATTGTTCGTCTTATATATTACTCAATTTATATTCATTTCATGATTTTTTACAAAATGTTTTATTATATATATA
The DNA here is from genome assembly GCA_030704555.1 of Heliconius charithonia. Taxonomy (NCBI): domain Eukaryota; kingdom Metazoa; phylum Arthropoda; class Insecta; order Lepidoptera; family Nymphalidae; genus Heliconius; species Heliconius charithonia. The sequence continues at coordinate 11,766,119 of CM060827.1, read as the reverse complement.
AAATAATTCCATTAAAAATTATATATTGGAGGAAGAACATGCTCAAATTTTACAAAAAGAAAATCGCGGACACGTGCCACGTCGTCCATTTAATACTATAATTGTTAAGTCCCCTAATATTGTATTGAGATGAGGAAAATATTTACAAAAATTGTAAATTGTTAATTAAAAATCAATTTAACGTAATAGACCCGCCTCCGAGCATAAGATATAATCTGACACACTTGGATTCGGTCACGTACACTCCGCAGTAATTGATTTTCATGAATATTACTATCACATTTTAATGGGAACGCCAATCATGAAAAAATCACACTGCCCCTAATGTCATTCTGCGATCATTAAAAAATAATAATAATATCTATAACTATAGATAAATTAATGACATAATTAGAGACTGACGTTGTTGGAAAATTGAATAGTTATATGCAATATCATTTTATTAGGTATATAGATATAAAAATGAAAGAATCAAAAGCAATCTAAATTACCTACCACCAATTGCAGACTACTGTGTATAACATGTAGAAAAAAAAACAGTTTGACAGCTACTTTCTTAGCATAGCATGTTAAGCGTTCTCTCTGATTACCGCTAGTGCTAAAGAGTGAAAGAAATAAAAGAACCATGACATTTCCAATTTGTCTAGATAAAAAGTATTATCGCTAAAATAAATCTATATGCTAATTAATCAGTAAAATATATTACATTGTACAATTTAATATTGTGTCTAAATATTTTTAATCATGATTTATGAACATTTCGGAGATGATATTTGGCATATTTGAAATTTCAAATTTTAGAAGGACTGTAGGAGGCCAATATATTTTTATGATACTTCATTAGAATCAGCACTAATTATTAGTGCTAGTTCTAATCTGAATAAAATAATACCTAGTCTCTTAAGTGTTTGACGAATACATGATCTTAATAAGACAATTATTTTTATTATCTAAATTTTCAGTATGTCTTGATATTTAATTCTATGTAAAGCTAAAGAAAAATAATGAAGCTATCATATCGTGGCATAAAACCGGCAATTATTAGCGTGAGGCACGAGCCTTTCTGCGCCCTAAAGCCTACGTGACTACAGGCAGGGATTGAACATTTTTAAATCGTTTCTTATAATGAATCAATTCGATGACCGTCTTCTTAATGACAATTTTTAAATTAATGTATCTTATATTCCACTTATACGTTCAAAGAACTCAAGTTATCAACCAATATGACACGTAGAAATTATTAAAGACGTGCTAGTAACATAACATGGCATGGTAAAATCTTAAAATAAAAATGTTGTACCTGTACAACAAAGTTTTTACTAAGATGAAACCAAGCCAAGAAGTAGTGAAAGAAATTTGAAAAAAAATCTACTTTAGCTACATGCTCCATGCACAAGGCAAACGTGTGGCTCGCCCGAAAGTGATCCTGTGCATTAAAAGCCTGCATCAGCTCTACTATAGCACTTATTTTGTATTAGATGAAGTGAGTAAGGATTTTCCCCTTTTGGGTTTTAATGGGTGGGACCAGATTTACTGGATAGTCGCACAGCACAGTTCGTCCATGAGTTTTTCTGCGTAAGTATATTTCCGAGGGATAAAAGGAGGGAAGGATAAAAAAAATATTCTCTAAATAATAAAATAATGATTTTAATACATTTTTAATAGTATATGTATAGTCTGGGTAGCAAAGAGAATATAATTCTAAGACACTCCGTTCTCCAGTATCCGCTTAAATTCGAAACATACAGTATCAGTATCACTATAGCTGTGATCCCTTCGCAAGAAACAGTGCTATAATATACTAAAGTCAAAATAATTAATACTAGCTGTCTATGGAAATAATAATCTAATTAAATAATCGGCTGAGTGTAAATTATTCTCATATATTAAAGTTTTAAATAATAAATTAAAATTAAATCAGCTTCACGTTGTATCCCGCACACAGCAAGGTTGGCAGAGGGAACCTACTGTTAAGACACTCCGTTCTCCACTTCCCGCCGAGTTCTTGAGGCATTGCGTGTTAAGTGGCGGAACTCAACGCCGCGCTTGCCTCGACTCCAGAGCGAAGAAATGAGAATATAAATGTAAATAAATATTTAATTTCTGCGAGTGGGGATCGAACTCACAACCAGTCGATTTTACAAGTACACTTTGTGCCCCTGCGCCACGGCTGGCCTCTATAAAGTTTTAATTGATACTAAATCAAATTATAACATGAAAATTATGCAATTTCTAAGTTATATAATATACAAATTTTGGGTATCACAGACACAACGATTATATTATATAATAAATCATCTTATAATCTGATAGATTGTCGAGCGCAAAAAAAATGTTGACTGGTGAACATTTTTTCTTGTCACCGACTTTTTATAAGGTTAAGTTTTTGTTAAGAAATAGCAATTTTTATTAGTAATAATTAGTTAAGTTTCATTTTTTGGAATAATTTACCGTGTTGTTTCTAATATAATATTGGTATTTGTTATCAGAACATTGATATTTGTAATCAGAAGTTTAAATTTTTTTTTAAAAACTTAATTCAAATAGTTATCATTAAAAAAAACGCACTTTACGAACTCTTCGTAATTTCGCTAAAGAAACCCTTATAAGATCATTTTGTTGTTCCTCCGTATGTCTGTCTGTCACAAGCCTTTATCTTAGGAATGCTTGAAGATATCGATTGCAAATTCAAACCATACATTCAAATCTACGGACCTAAGATTCCCTAAAAAAAACATATTTCTTCATTTATTTAAAAAAAGATATGGCCGTTTATATAGCAAATAATGCAAATTTCTACAATATAAAGGGGATCAAAATGAATAGGGTACTTCCGGTTGACCTAGAATTATGAAATTTGGCACTTCGTATCTACAGGTAGTACTAGTTCCGAAACAAATAAAAAAAGTATACATTTGTGGTGAAATCCTAAAAATAATAAAGCCTTAAAAAGGGGGCAAAATTTGGTAAAAAAGCCGCCAGTTCAAGTGAGGTATCAGATGAAAAGGCTTGGGCTAAGCTAAGCTTCAATTTCAGAAAAAGCTAGAGACCTCCAATTTAATTTTAGCCATAGCCCAACTCTAGTATTAAGACACTCCGTCCCCTCACTTGCCGCCCAAATTCCTTAATACCAAAGCGAGAAAATAAAAATATTACAAATTTCATTCCGTCGAGTGTGTGCAAATCAAACCCACAATCATCTTTTTTACCGTCATACGCTTGTTTCTCTGCATGAGTGTCCCAATTAGAAAAAATTGAGACATACTAAATAATATTGATAAGTATATAGTATATAGTAATAATATTGAGGCGTAATGAAATTCTTCAACTTATCCAAAAAAAAGGTGTTCAATATTTTTGACTGAATTACATCAGCTTAAATCGTTAATTTAAACGTTTACTTTATAATAAATGGATTAATATTTATCAGATAGATGTTCCTTAAACAAAGCCGTGAACATGAAATATGATATTAAATAAAATAATCTTTAAATTTACCAAGTTTGCATTCCGTTTCCGTTTACATTTCCGTTAATAAAATTTCTGGGGTGGGCCCGACCCCATATTTCTACGCCTACGATCGGTTTAAAGTTTAGGAATTCCGCTAGATGCGAGAAGAGCAAACCTGATTGTCGTGGAGGTCCTGGGGAGAGGGAAAATTGTGAGCCACAGTGGATGTTGCAATTAATCATTTGAAATGATTTGATTTGAGGACAATTTAGCACAGAATAGAATATAACCTTAAAGAACATCTTAATTTGACGCCTGATCATTTTTTGTAAAGTCACTCGGACATTTTGCCTTATATTTTAATAAGGAACAATAATAAAGCGTTTTTAAATAAATTATTATTATATAAATAATAATTTTGGTTGTTATATTAGTTGGTAACTTATTATTCACAGTAATTATTTATTTAAAAAAAAAAACTTTTTTTACCTATTGATAGGATTTATTTATTATTTGCAAATTGGTGTTGATGTTTAATTACGTGGTTTTAATAAATGTGCCAAATTTCATGCAGTAGATTATATATATTGTGAAGGGTTCAAAAGTGGTTTGAAATGGCCTCTCAACATGGCTGGACAGAAATGCTCTTGTCTTGATTAGTTTTAAGATTATCTTTTAAATTATTTCCTTAGCGTACTGTCGATAATTGATAATATTAATAATTACATAAAATAAGTCAATGTAAACAACGTGGGTTGTAAAAACACATGTGTAAAATTGAAGTATGTAATATGTATTTTATAAATATATAGAAACACTCGCAACGTGGATGTCTTAAACTTAACACGCAAATACAAATTTAAATACATACAGCTTATTTATATTTTATATGGTACATGTGGCGCTTTACTTAATATATATACCAAGTCGTACGTGCACTGCGCACAGGCGCCGCGCGCCAGCGACGCGACGTGCGTACGCGCATCGAGCATTGTTAGCTCTCAGCATTCTTAGCTTGGACGGTTCCACGGCCGTAGGTATTGATACTCAATCACGTGATCATTGACGTCAATCCTGACCTCTGTCAGCACCAGCCCGCCTCCTGCCTGCTTATCGGTGCCGAAATACCCTATATATACGTCGCCGACCCGCTGGCTTCCTCACTATTCGTAGCGCATTCGAATTACGACACATTTTTCAGGTTATTCAATGTTATAAATTAGCGAAATCCTCAAAACATATCTATGGAATTACCATATGGTACGTCAATCGTAATATGTTCGTTGTTTATATGTATGAGTTGGTATAAAATACCTATTTTTCGGTACGGCTATGGCTTAGCATTATTAATTGTATAAAATATAAAAACAAGAAGTAAATTCTAAAATTAAAATGATAAAAACAAAGAAAATATGCTACGTTTTCGTTTTAATTAAAAGTATGTTACCTACGTTTTAATTCATTGAGCAATTTTTTTTTATACATACTTTTTTTTTATATATTATTTTATTTTATCTTTTAAGATTATCTTGTAATTCTCAAGTCGAGTTATATTTGAGAAATGTTATTGAGAGAAGGTTGACGATCGAAATATTAGCATGAGATTGTAGTTGGTTAACCATGGATATATAATTATATTAATCATACTTTTTTTATGAGACGTTTGTTTTTTCGAATGTAAAATCAATCGACAAGGGAAGTCAATAAATAGTTTGCTTCACTTACTTACTTTATATAAAGTAAAAGCTTAAACGATCAATACAAATGATCCATGAAGCCCTGGCTTTTATGCAGACTGAAACTCGATCGGCGGTTGAACAGTGGTCTGTGGGTAGCAAAACCTCCTCACCTACCTATATTATTTTCACAATCTCTGAAACTTAATATTAACCACCACCCAAGTGCCAATTAGACAAGTAGCCAATTTAAGGCCCATACTGGGATAGTTTTTAAATATTAAAATATTTATAGTAATAATAGCTTTATTTAAACTCTTTTGATCTATCTTTGTAAATTATATACTAAAATCAAATTTAAACGTGCTATATTGCATTATAATGCTACAATATTGAAATTTTCAAGAGGCGGATCAAAAAATAAGGCCTTAAAAACCGGAAACACAATGGCAGTTCTTCTGGTGCTGCCAATGATTATGGACAGCGATAATAACTTAACATCAGGTGATCTGCCAGTTCGTTTGCTGGTCCTAGTATATAAAAAACTCAATAAATTCATATTGTTTGCTGTAATTGAAGTATATCTTTTTCTATTTGTGCAATAAAGTATTTTAAGTAATCAGTAAGTAATGGTATAAAAAGAAGTAGAGAATTTGAGATTCATGCAGAAGACGGTTTATTGTTTATTTTTTTCGCAATCATTTCACCACCGAGGTTGAAAAGTGAACACTGTTATAATCAAATTATAACATTCTTCACTATACACATATTTCAAAAACTCCAAATATATATATTATAACCATAAAAAATTAAATTAGCTTCACGCTATATCCCGCACACAGCAGGGTAGGCAGAGGAAACCTAGTGTTAAGACACTCCGTTCCCCACTTTCTGCCGAATTTTGGAGGCATTGCGTGTTAAGTGGCAGAATTCAACGCCGCGCTTTGCCTCGACACCATAGCGAAGAAATGAAAATATAAATTTAAGTAAATATTTCATCTCCTCGATTGGGGATCGAACCCACCACTAGTCGGTTTTACAGTCACACTTTGTACCACTGCGCCACGACTGGCCTCAAAATCAAATTACCTTACTGAATAAACTTAAAACACGATAATCAATATGGCACCAATTATTTGGCTAGCTATAAATGTTTATCAGATTATATACATTTATAAATTAACTCAGAATATTAACTCTGAATAAATCAGCTTCACGCTTTATCCCGCACACAGCAAGACAGAGGCATCCTAGTGTTAAAACACTCTGTTCCCCCGAATTTCGGAGGCACTGCGTGTTGAGTGGCGGAACTCAACGCCGCTCTTTTACTTCGACGCCAGAACGAACAAATCAAAATATAAATGTAAATAACTATTTCATTTCTATGAGTGGGGATCGAAGCCACAACCAGTTGATTTACCGGCACACTTTATGCCTCCACGCCACGGCGCCACGGCTGGACAACTTTTAATAAAATAATCAAATTTTAACATCGAATTTTCTAGAGACTCAATTAGGGAACTTACATTATTTGTTAAAATAAAAGATAAAAAAATAAATAACATCAGTGGTTAACGGGTATATGGTTGTACCTATCATTGTAATTTCTCACCACAACACCTTTCATTCATTCATATTAATGATCGTTTAGATTTAAAAATCACGTTTTCTAAGCTTTCTATGTCCACGTGACTGTCATGAATTACAGGGTAAAAACAATGGGTTTGCCGAAAACGCATTGGGTTTTACCTTTTACGCTGACGTGTGTGTATATTTAATTTATTTAAATAACTATATAAGTTTTTAGATAATTTTATTTTCTTTGTTGTATTTTATAAAACAAATGTATTAACGAAAACAGAAATTGATGGCTTATAATTTATATGTCATACTTTAATTTAACATAACATACCTAAATACATAATATTCGTCAAAACGCAAAAGCAAAAAAAGTAAAAGAACTTTTATAACTATTTTCAACATTTTTAAAGTGTTATTCCACACTTAGGAAAGAAAAGTACTTATTAAAAAACGTATTACAATTTGAACGCTGCGCGTCCTCCAATAAGCCATACGTTCTTCTACGAGAACTTCTCGGCTTCCAGGAGGCGCAGGTCCGTGTCCCTCTACGTTCAAATTTTATGATATATTATTTTATGATATTTTTATATTTTATGATTTTTTATTTTATTTTTACTTTTATAAGTAGTTAACTGATTTATGAATATAGGCCGAAAAATACTTTTATGCATTTAACTACGATTTTGACATAAAAGTAATCATGATCGTTTCGTTTCGAATTATAACAATAGATTTTAGAAGACCTAAGTGATATAATATACGTATTACGTATATACGTATTCATACCTATATCATGATAAGGTGATATAACTTAAAAATCTTGACTACAAACGAATAATGGACACAGTTTATATTTTGTATAATATTTTTCTGTTTTGTAACATAAGTACGATAATGTTATGTTGATATGGTTACGCAACGATTGTATTATGTCCCCCATTTACTCACATGTTTCTGTATTTCTAGGAAAAGCTACTTATTATTCGTAGAAAAGCCTCCAAGGTCTTTTTCAGTATCAGCCAATGTAATGTCATTTTACATAATATACAAATGAATACATCATTTACACTATTGGTAAGCCATAAAAGCATAATCAGTATTTTTTAGCTAGTGTCAGTTGCATTACAGTACCTCCTTCATTCTGGCACTAATCCCAACTTTTACCAGGGTCTGCTTTCCTGCTCAACATACTCCAGTTTGCGCGATCTTAAGCATCCTCGGTGATTAGACCATTACATCCAACCAGCACTTCCTTGTACGTCCGACAGGTCTCACTCCAGAGACTGATATATCCTCCAACAGACCGACATAGTCCTTAGTTCGTTCGTTAGTTCTTGGTGGACAAACCTCCTCAGGCGACACTCTTGGAATTTATCTGCGGCGTCACGGACTCCAAGACTACCTAGAATGAATGTGTTACGTATGCAGTCAGACCGCGCTACGTTGCACATCCACCTAAGCATCTTAATTTCTGTGACGTGGAGCTCCTGAGTATGCCGAGAAAGTACTGGCCAGCATTTACTGCCGTATAAAAGAACCGGTATATCAGACCCTTAAGTTTAAAAGGTATCCTGTGATCGCAGACCACACCAGTGTCCTCCCGCCATTTCAGTCAGCTATGTTACCGGCATATATCATCAACCATGGGGGCTGGTCTTGGATGTGAGCCGAGAAAGTATCAAGCACTACATTGAATAAGAACGCACTAAGAGACGTGAACACCAACTGTAATGTGGAAGAGTTTAGTGTCGCTAACAGTAGTCCTAACTAAGTCAAAATCGCGTCCTTACTACCCGATCCTGGCAGAAATCCATATACTCGGAGCATAAGGTCAATAACGCGCTTGAAGAGCTGATATGACTCATAACTACCCGATAACTACCACACTCTGGAACACTGCCCCCTCCCTTGTAATAAGGGGTAATAAAGCTAAGCCACCCCTGGTGTGGCATGTTTCCAGTGTTTAAGATATGGTAAAAAAAGTCAGTAAGTATAACCACACTAAGAGATCCTGACGATTTTAACGCTTTACCGTTCATGCGTCGAAGGGTATAATAAGTCTGAGGTTGGGCGGTGGATCATGTTGAAGACTGCATGGATGGTAAGTATTCAGCAACTCCTGGAAGTAGCTTCCCCATCTCTTCTTCATAGAAGCATGAAAGTGTAACGTGCCCTAAGGATCCCTAACCCAAAGACATTTTGCGATGTCTTGCGTCGCTTTGTCTTGGGAACGTGCCAGTTTGTAAATGAGCTTCTGCCCTTCCACAGTATCACGTTTACCATATAGCGGTGATAAACTCTCACTGCGGACTCTGGCTTTAGCTCTTTTACTGTCACTCATCGCTATTACGTACTACAGTCTGTCTTCAGGAGAATTGGATTGCTGTCACTTCTTAAAGGCAGCCTTCTCTTGAAAAGTCACCTCTTGCACCTTGTCATTCCATCACTATATTTCCCTTTCGATGAAACATCCTCTCTTAGAAAGTTTGTCTGATTTTCTTCTTCGGAGTGACGATCCATGACAAGAAGTCGATCTTGGGTCATCAGGCTTTCACCTTGGATGATCTTACCGATATTTACCCTTCCATATGGTCCCGCTCTTATACGTGATAATGTACTTCTATTATCTTTTGGAAGAACATATTGATATTCATAATCACCTTAAAATATTACACAACAAAATATAGCTGTATATTTATCTCTATTTGTTTTTCTTCTCCATATTTTTCGTCAACACACCACACACAACTTACCTCCGGCACTTTCAGACTCGCTCTTCACTATATATTTATATTGTGAGACCTCTTATGTATAGAATCATAAAACAAGGCAGACAAGACAGCCGTAATGCCTAACACGACAATTAACTTTATTGTGATTGATTTGTGTTAAATAAAAAACTATATATATTTACAAACTATATATATTTAAAAATATATATATATTTACAAAAACCCTGTAACTGCCACATTATTTTGCAATATCTTTTTTTTTATCCACATCATACCATTCAAACGTAAGTTACGTAATTGAATTATGGCAGCACACGGAGACTTCAAATGGAATAAATATAAGTTTTTTTATTGTTTGCGATGTTATAAAAGTTACAGAATGGGAATAACAAATATACACGTGCTTCATGATATAACGTTTTTTTTGTGAACATGTAAGACTGCATTACTTTACGTTTATACATTAGGTTACATCATTTATAATAATCCATTATTTATTACAAACTTTTATGTAACTTATCGAATGTTGTGTTAATTAGTTAGTGTCTTAGTTAGTGTATGCGAAATTTTGCGAGCGTTATTTGACCTGTTTCGTAGTGTCCGATGTATATTTACTTACGCTATGAAAATATTAAATAAAAACAAATAAATTTGAGACAGTCGTGTCAGAAGGGTATAAACATGCGACTGTATACGCGAAGGATATGATTTCGATTCCTACTCGGAATAGGAATGAAATATTTAACATTTTAATTTCCTTCTAGTACGGAGAAAAGCACGGCGTCACTTTCTGCCACTGAACACGCAATCTAAAGAATTCCGCGGAAAGTGTAGTATGGAAGTGTTTTATTGGGAAACATAGTAGTGTTTAAATTTACAGGTTCCCAGGTGTTATGTGCGTGATACAGCATGAAGCTAACAAAAGTAACAATTCGGATAAAATTACCGTTTTTAAATAATAATAATAATACTGTCCTGACCGTTTTCGGTCACGGTGACTGGCATCTGGCTCACAAGAGCTTCGTTGATGAGCTCTAAAGTGACTGACATAACCGATTTTTGCAGAAAAAGTGTGGCCACATTCACTGCATGTCATTTCACTACAGTCTATTTAAGTCTAATTAGACTGGAGGATTCATCGCGTAATTTACGGCAGCAAAATACGATGCAAAATTAAAGAAAAGTGCTTAAAACTACCGAGTGAGTCCGAATCAAACTATAGTTGACTAAAAACTCCAATACTAAACGAGTGCAATGACCAGAAACCGTCTGGTTTCTTATTTATTGGCATCTAATATTTTACGGTACATTAAGATCAAATTCTAAAATTTTACATGTCAGTATGTAGATCTACGGGAAATAACCTTTAGGTTTTGATTAAACGGCTAATTTCACACAAAATGAAGTAAAACCCATCCATAGATGCTCATATATTTTGATTGCGTTGACTTCGTAGAGGACATAAAATCAAGCTTAGCAACTTGACCTGACCTGTTCCTGACGGACTTAAAGACGGACATCGAGAGTGATCCTTAAAAGGGTTCAGTTGTTTTTCTTTTGACCTGCAAAATCCTAGGAATGTAGTGATCTAATCTCTACTGGCAAGCTCGAAACGCCTTAATAAGAAAACTGAAAAGAACTGAAACATAGAAGGCAGTAGGTAGGCGGGCCAGCATATTGTAATAACGTGGTGTAAGAAATGAATGATTTAATACTTTTTATTTTACCGATAAAATAAATCAAACATATTTTCAAGTTCACACGGGAGAATATAAAAAGACCACTTTTAATTTCTAAGCAACCTTTCACGTGGACGCTAATTAAGTATCTTGAACTGGTTATGTGCCGCCTATATAAAGAGCCTCTTTGAATAAAAAGCCTGAAATATTATAATTGATTCGTAAAACACGTGTTGGCCGCAAGTGATAGCAATTTAATGCACCAACTACAGAAACATCGGCAAAAGTAGCAATATACACGTGACCTTATCTACTTATTATGAATGTATGGCCATTTCGTTTTCTTTTTCCACAAAAATCGACGTACTTCAGTCATTGAAAATTACAATGTGATAGGTAAAAGTATTTGGGTATTTTTTTATTGAAATCGTTGTTTTTTAGTGCAAGAAATCTTAGAAAGAAAATCGAATGTTTATTGGATGTGGTCTCTTAATTTAGTTCTAGTTCGACTATAAAGTAAGTACATTTTAAATTTTGTTTTTACTTTAGCCCTATTGAAAGCTATATAATTTATGATATAGCCTTATTATATATTTAAATATAATAAAAACTAGTATAAATAATACTATAGTAGTCTTTATTAATTTATATAAAACTTAATATCGGCCTTTATAGATATCTCATTTGACTAATAAAAGTGTTAATTAAATATTAAAAACACGAACGAATGATGAAAAATGTAAGATCTTGATGGTGTCTTATGAACATTGAATATACAGGGTGGAAGTGTCAGCGCTCCTTTTAAAGAAATTAGTCAAGATACCTCAACAGTTTAAATATAGGATTTTTTTTATTGCACGATCGATGCTTATCCGTATCTGTATTTCGTGTGACGCAGTTACGTATAGACGTCCAATAACGTCAACATATACTACTACAAAAATACTAACTAGTAAAGGTTAAGCAACTTTGAACTTTGCCGCCAATACCTACAACTCATTTCGGAATGAGGCGTATACAGCGGTTTCCCTTTGCACCTACGCCTACGTGCGTCGTTCTTTAATTTTTGGATTTTTTTTTTAAATTATATTTGAATTTTATTTAGTAAGTAGGTAAGCTAAGTTAAAACTATGGTTCCATTTAAAGTGGTGCTGATAAAAACGCTGCATAGACCATAATATGCGTACTTTCTACGAAAAAATTCTTTTTACAATATCAAAATATAAAAAGTATTTTATAAAAAATAAATTTGTAAAATAATAATTAAAATAAAATGATTAAAATTTAGAAATGATGTATCGGTTTACAGTTGAGAATAAAATGTTATCTTTGTAACAATTTATGGCAATATTGTATACAATAATACATATCTCCTTGATGGGTCTATATACTAGTTAAAACACTAAGTTGTGTGTTGTGTGTGGGCCGCTAGTGTTTTTAAATTCATAAAATAGTTCAGATCAATATTAACTTTGTAACAGCTACTTGAAAAACAATTAGGACACGTGACGAACCTATTCTTTAAGTGACCTTTAAAAAATTATACTAGAGACAGGTCTTTGAAAATTTCCATAATATCTTTTCTAAATTATAATCAGTATTATTATACTATCTTAATATTGTTTATAAATGTTTCAATTCATTAAAATATTTATTATCAGATATAAGTTACAGAAAAGTAAATAAAATATAATATGAAAATCCAAGTACTCTCATATAATATTGTATTATTAGTATTATAGGTACATAGGCTAAAAAAAAATAGACCATATTATTTCGAATAATATGGTATATTACCATATTATTAAATTAAAATTAAATTAAATTAAATTAGCTTCACGCTATATCCCGCACACAGCAGGGTAGGCAGAGGGAACCTAGTGTTAAGACACTTCGTTCCCCACTTTCTGCCGAATTTTGGAGGCATTGCGTGTTGAGTGGCAGAACTCAACGCCGCGCTTTGCTTCGACACCAGAACGAAGAAATGAAAATATAAATTTAAGTAAATATTTTATCTCCTCGAGTGGGGATCGAACCCACAACCAGTCGGTTTTACAGTCACACTTTGTACCACTGCGCCACTATTAAAAGCATTAAATATAATATATAAATATTTATTTATATATTATATTTAATTGTGCTTTTATAATATGGTAAGCTATATAATTTATATTAAATAATAATAAATTATGTAATCACGTGTTCCCTCGAAAAAAGTGGAAGGAAGGAAGAGATTTACTCGGCGAAAGATAAAACGTGATCGCGCGACGGTCGCCAGGTCACTCACCGCGTACTTTAGTATAAGCCTGGATTATTCCAGAATTTATTCAAATAAAAAAGTCATTTAGCTCGTGAAATGTATAATGAGACGTTATTACATATTGAAATATTTTTTGTAACGTAGCCTAACGTAGAAATCGTTTCTGGAAAACAAGGTGTAAGTTCTACATTAATGTGAGAATAAAATAAACTAATAAATGAAAGAATGTGATATTTTTGTGTTGTATTGTATAATACATTACAAATATAAAGTATTTTGAACACTACATATAATAGATATAAGATCTATGTATAATATTAGTGCATTAACTTTACTTGCATATAAGGCCAGTCGTGGCGCAGGGGCACAAGAGTGTGACTGTACCCGACAGGTTGCGGGTTCGATCCCCACTTGAAGAAATGCAATAATTATTTAAATTTATATTTTCATTTCTTCGCTGTGATGGCTTATAAAATTCCACGGAAATTGGTCACAACAGTCTCATTTTTTCTTAAGGACAGACACACCCACTCTGCAAACGAGATAAACGCTTAAACTGTATAATTTATGAACGCTATTTATTGAACAAACTATAGACCGTTTATTTTCGAATGAACAACGCAAATATGTCCTAGTAGCTGGAAATCTCAAATGTAAACGCTTTCAATACATATCCTTACATAATGAATCATAACTTGTTATTGTTCTTTTTCTTTAAAATGTTGTTTTTTTGAAGAAAATATATGGAAACGCGCTTTATGCTTCACGCGGTATCCCGTAACAGGATAGTGGGAACTTAGTGTTAAGAACTTATGACTAAAGACACCCAGTTCCCCACGAGTAGCGGTGGCGTGGTGATTCGACGCCGCGCTTTTTCTTGTTATAGGTCGAGTAGGGAAAATTGCACTCTCACTTGCGGAGAGATGGTAACCATTGTTCTTTCCAATTCCTTATGCTATTCTCTTTCAAATGGTGTGGGATTCATATAAAAAAACATATGAGTGCAATTTTCTCCAAAAAACGCATTACCACAACTTTAATAAAAAGCGATTGCCGCAGGATTCTTATAGGCAACTCTAGTATAATCTATTCTACTATCATGTATTTTTCTAAATATAAGTTTCATTAAAAAACAGATTTTTCAGCAATGGGATCTTAGGCCATTACCACTGCGACTAATCCGACAATATATCAAATGACTTACCTTATCCTTTCTCGACTTTTTTTCTTTTTTTCTAACTTTGATGCTATTTGAAAACTGAAAACAAAAATATTTTATTCGTAAAGAATAATAGACATCGCTCCTGTAAGAAGGCAAGGCTTCGAGTTTCGACGGCAAATGGGGAACAGAATGTCTTAAAAACGGAGGTGACGGTCTTGAAAACGGAGTGTCTTAAATTTAGATTTCCAGGTTTCCTCTGCCTACTCCGCTAAGTGCGGTATACAGCGTGAAACTAAAAAGCAACCGTGCATAAAATATTAAATACTTAAGTCTTAAACGAATAATCTCCATTAAAGTTAATTATCCTTCAGTTAAGTACTAATAAAAACCCTGGTAATAATAAAACAATAATATTTAATTGTTTTAAATTTGCATTGCTTTTCATATAGTGGGGGGTACAATAAAGGAAAATTATCTTTTCAAAGTTTGTATAAGTGTTTATAAGTTTAAAATTGAATTTCATAATAGAAAACTCAGGCGTGTGCCACACAAGCGTGTGATTGTCAACGCAGCCGGTTGTGGGTTCGATTCCACTCGAGGAAATGATATAATTAATATTTTCATTTGTTTGCTCTGGTACCATCTGTTAAGGTATGGGGTGTAGCGTGTCTTAACAATAGTCTCTGACAAATGCCCAAAACATTGAAAGTGTGAAGTTGGAAAAAATATGATAACCAACATACAAACTGCCAGATTTATAATATATTATTTTGTTTTTGGAATTATTATCTTATATTAATATGGAAAATAAAATGCTTTTATTAAACATTATTTAACTTACAGCACAGTGAAAGCAACTAAAAATCGAGACCGGTGATGTGTTAACACTAGACACTGGCGACAAAGCAGTGCCAGCCTCGCTTCTAGTTAATTTGTTGTTCACCTGCCAAATTAAATTTGATTAAAAGTTAAAAATCTCTAGGTAGATAGAAGGGGCTTAGTATTAAGACACTCGCTCCCCACTCTCCGCCAAATTCTTAAGACATTGCGTGTTGAGTGGTGGAACTCAACATCACGCTTTGCCTCGACACCAGACCAAACAAATAAAAATATCAAATATTTAATTTTTTCGAGAGGGAATCGAACCCACAACCCGTCGCCTTCATAGATCACACAACTAGCGTCTAAAACTTTATTCAACACTATTTATTTTTATATACTTTAACATATTTTTAAGAATTATGAACATTTATATAATATCAATACGCAGTTTTTGTATGTAGTATAAGCTCTCACTCAATCAACTTCATAGAAAATAAATAACCGGATCGTGAGAAAAAAATTGGCGTACTTTCATGTTTCCACATACCATATATTTGTGTAATTATTTATATACATCTATATAATTAACTGAGATCACAGAACTCCCAGACCTTCGTAATTTTAGTAAAGTTAAAATTTTGAAAATTAGTGATCTAATTTAAGAAAAAAGAAATTAAGACTGTAAACTTAGTAACTTGAAAGTGAGGTCCTTTCAGAGGTACCGCCAAGATAAGGTACACGCTCACCTACGTTACAGTAGAAGCGCTCGTAGTTAAATATGATTTTGAGATTAATGTAAAAATTATTTATTTATTATTACCAGAGTCTAAGAAAGAGGCCAGTCGTGGCGCAGGGGCACAAAGTGTGACTAAAAAATGTGTGTAAATCGACTGGTTGTAGGTTCGAACCGAACTCGAGGAAATGAAATATTTACTTACATTTATATTTTCATTTCTTCGTCCTAATGTCTCTCCAGAACTCGGTGGAAGGTGAGGAATTCGCGTGAAAGTCGGAACGTGGTGTGTTTTAACACTAGGTTCTCTCTGCCTACCCTGCTGTGTGCGGGATACAGCGTGAATCTGATTTGGATTTTATTACCAGACTCTTTACGCGGCTCTTTACCTCACTGCCAGAGGACCTAAAAGTTGTTTAAAATTGGAGTCTACGACTATTTCAAGACTCCTTCTAGTTTTATTTAAGATTAAAATTATTCTGGTCTTCTTCTAAATATATATATTATACGTTTACATATTTGTTAATAATTAAATAGAAAATGAATGCTCATTTCTATGTAGCACACATACACATTTACATGTTCTTTGTAGCGTATTTAAATGTAATTAAATCTCAATAATTATTTAATAGCAAAAGGTTTACATTATTCTATTATAGCGTTTAGTCTATAATGAAAGTTTAAGCTGTAAAACAGTTAGTTTAGTTAGTTATTTTGAATTGTCGTTGTATAAGAATATAAACTTTTATAAAAAAATATATCTAAACGTAGTAATGTTCCATAGAAATATAAAATAAATTAATATTATGAAAAAAAAATGGCAAATTACGATAACATGAACTAATAATACTCTCTACTACAGCTTTATAAATCTGTTTTCCTTGAACATACAAAAGAACACAGCAGATGTAGAATTCCGAACAAATGTCTATAGATTTGCTTGATCCATTTTAAGCGTAATCTTTAGCTACTAATCTAATTAATCCACATAATTGATGACTTCAAATATATAGATACAATTATAAACTTATAAAGAATACAACACATGAGATGCCCCTAATACAAGTTTTATCAGTATTTATTTATTTTAATTTATAAAACAAGTTGAATGCACCAATAGCCGATGGCGTATACCGGCGTGGCCTTGACGCTGCGCACACGCATACCGCGTTCAGATAACACCAATCGCCACTCGCCTCTCTTCGGTACAATCATACTCACATTTGCACTAGTACCGTCGCCGGTGTAAACGGCCGAGTAACTTTCTGGTGGAAATCTGAATGGTGCTGGTGACATTTTGTAATCACGATCACGTCACACCTCTTCAACAGCTTAGCTGGAGTGGCTCCTTAGGTTAGCAAGACTCGGGAAGACAAACAAGAAAACAGATGGAAGTTCGGCTGTGGCCCGCCCGCGTATTCATCGTTCCTTATTGATCAGCCGTCAACGTTGCAGGCGCGCGACCGCGACGTGTACTACCGCACTAGGGCGCCGCCACGGCGCGGGTGCCGCGGCAGGGACGCGGTCTCACTGACGCTCGTCCGGCGCCTAGGCGTACGCGGACACACTGTATCACACTTTATAGCGATAATAACCAATGTAAACTTCCCTATAGCCCAAATCGTGTCAATATGATTTTTTCATATCGAACCATAGTTATTTACTAAATAGTTGACTTTAGCGAGACGTATGAGTGCAGATGTTTGAACTGTTAGACGTGGCCGGCCAGTCCTGCCACCGCAAGTCTCCCGTCGTTATCACTATGTTGCGACTACCTACGTTATTTACGATATATAAACAATTGATATATTATGTACGTAAGTATATATGTATGTATGTATGTACGTCCGTTTCGTTAACAATGGATAGCTCACGCACTATAAATAAAGCATACGTACATTCATAATTCCGTGTGATTAAACTTCTTTATAAGGTATGGATCGTAGCTATACATATATCTAGAATCTATATAACGGTAATAGTATCTATTCATCTTAAGTGACCCCAAGTTGTACTCGAATAACTTATTAGCTAAAACGTAATTTATAAATTTTCTTATCATTACATCACATATCATATCATTCAAGAAGTGAAACAATAGGACAAACTGCTGTTAATTATATTTATATCAATGACATCTTTCCGAAACGTACTTAATGTAAATTTATATTCCTCTTTAATGTGATGACGTACTTACATACATACTTCTATTTGAGTATAGTTAGCAATATTTTTATATATCTACAACTAACCTAGCCCCCGCGCTCGTTTTTTTTGTTTTTGTACAACATAATATTTTTTTTTATTTGGATTATTTTCGTAATCTAATAACATTATCATTTTAAAGACAATATCTATACACTGAGAGCTAAAGTTTTAGCCAATTCAATAAAACACTTATTTTATAGCAGTATTAAAACATATTTTTTTTATTTGTGAACCGATTGAAACTTAAATTGTAACCGATTTAAGCCGTTTCTGTGATTGGCGTACGAACGCACAAACATAAAAACAGACAAAAATAATTGCTTTGGTTTCTATTAAATTAATATAGGTACAATATTTTTTCTTAGATATCTTCCATGTACAGACACCGATCCGTTACTATATTATTATAAGTATAGATATTTTATTTACTACAGAAATTACACATCCAGATTTTTAAAAATAATTACTAAGATTTTCAACATAGCAGCGTTCTTTTTAATAGTGATACAAGTGAATATAAATTAATCACAGCTGAAATCTTCATAGAGTGCTACTACTATTTGAGCTGTGACTATTTTTAAGCCGTCCGTCCGTCCATCTGTCTAGATCCTTTTTTCTCATGAACACGTGGAGTTATCAAGTTGAAATTTATAAAAAATATTCAAGTCCACTATCCCTTGGAGCTATGAAGAAATCACGATCCTAAACCAACGCAATCAAAGGATATAGTCGTTTATACCGAAAAATTTCGAAGCTCGCAAGGGAATCGAAATCTCCAGGATATTTCACATGAAGTCAGTATCTTGAACTTTAGTACAAAGCAACGTCTTAAAGCACAGATAAAGGAAAAATTGCGAAAACCGTAAATTTATAGACATTTCATAGAAAAAAATTATTATAAAGTTATATTTGTACTTCATTCCATACAAAATGAGTTCATATGACCGCAATTTCAGGTTTGTCAACTTTTATATATTCTATTTCCCGTTAACCTACAATCCAGAAAATGGTACGGAAGTCTCGACGGGCGAGTCCGACTCTCATTTAACCAATTTTTATTATTGGGTTTACGCACCTTACCTTTAGTATCACTTGTCGTCCTCCTGCCTGTCCGTATGTAAACCGCCTGCCAGTTCTCAAGGTAGTGTGGAGGTATGAAACTGAAATTCATATCAAATATCCACGTCCACTAAGTATGTGCATAGATATACATATACTTAGTGAACGTGGATATTTGATATTAATTTCAGTTTCATTTAACTAACAGGAAATAGCAGCTACGACTGAGTTTAAATATTTGCATGATTCCCCTGATATAAAACTGTAAAAAACCAGTTACTAAAAAATAATTTTCTTAATTTCCAACTGCCTTAAACAATTGATAGGAGATTGAAGGGAAACACAGGCAAATATATGACTTATGAAAAAAGAACCGTGAAAGATGTAGTGTTCAGTTCAGTGCTATGTTAGTGTTCGTAGGTATTTACTCCATAATTTATATATAAAATGAGCTGGAAGTACCTTTTCGTGGTGAAATGAGAACGGCATAATAGAGTCCATGTGAACCTATTTAAAGGACCAGCTAAATCATGGAGTACGAAAATGCTAAATAAAAATACACGTAACTTTTATACAATAATTTATTTTTATTTCATACAAAATTTCAACATTATTTTTGATTACACAATTGAATGCCATACAAAACACGCATTTTGTCTATAGTTTAAAATAAGTTAACTTGATGAAAAAAATAGCAAATTTTAAGATGAAAACTATAGTAGTCTTCGATTGCAGGATATGTAAACGGATTCTCGTTAATATCGAAATAACTTGTGCCATTGAATTATTATTATATTATTCCATTGTTATAAACCAAAATCTTAGACCAAAATGTTATTTGCATGAAAACCTCTTGCATATTATTTAATTACTTTATTTATTTTATTTCCAAACATAATCAAAACATGTAAAATCAATTTTCTTGTATTGAATTCTTATGTTTTTGTGTATATTTTGCTACAATAAATACCAAGCCTTTTATTTTTTATTGACTTTAAGTATAATCATTTAGTTAGATTTTATTTTAACGGATTAACATTAGTCGCTATAAAGGCAGAAACTATTTACATCCATAGTCCATACTAAGGTTAACTGTAAAAATTATAATGACGTGAAACATTATACAGATAACCAATTTATATGGATGGATGGATGGATGATATAAATATAAGACGTTTTTCTACTATAAAAACAATCTATATCATCATCAACAACAAATTTCCTTCACGGGATCTCTACATTTAACGTGAAATTGGCACGCTAACATTCAACTGGCACGTTCTAAATAAATATAGAATTGAGATTTATTAACAAAATGTAATACATAATCAGATCATGTTGCTTGTAATACAGTGTTTGTATATGTAAGTAGTTCCACAGCTCGCCGCGCGGCTTCGTCCTGGCAGCGCTGCAGTCGCTGGCGCGCCGACTGCACGGCGGACACGATGCCCGCACTACGGAATACTAATTTGGCCTGCCAAAATATTTTTTTTTGTTAAGATATTCAATGTATTTATGTTTAATATGGAAATATATATAAACTCGAAATGACATGACCTTTTTTTTTATTTTTTTTTACATTATTTTTGTTTCGTTAATAAATGTTATCCTATTAATAAATGTTTCGCTTTTCTGACAAAAAAAATTGTACAAAAAAAATACAAAATTAAAACACCAAAGTTGTTACCCTGTGGTTATTTGCTGCCAAAGCCCAAACGGCGCGCGCCGCCGTTACCACCTCCTTTGTAGTGCCCGTTAGCAGGCAACCCGACAGAAACTCTAGTAAATCCGCTACAAACATAAAGACATTTATATATGTTATATGATGTGATAATTCAAAATTTATTTAAAATCAATATGGAAATTATTTTTCGTATTTGTTGAACGAGAGGAGATTTAAGTATAACATTATTCGAAGTAATGCCAGTATGTTCAGAAAAATATGACTGGCATTGTCAAGTCACATAATAGTTGGATTGAAGTATATTACTTGAAGTTTTTAATGTGTATTAATTGTATTATAGTTAACAAATTTATAAACGTTTTCAATAATTACACTGATATTTTAAAAAACCTCCGTATCCTTGTTATAATTTTTACGACGTATGCATCGTTTTAAAGTGGGACTTGTGTTTCAAGTTGTCATTTTGAAAATATTCCTTTTTATATATCAGTATGTTTTAAAAAAATTGTCACTTCAGACTTTGTTCTAATTACAAAATATTTTATAAATTCAATATAATAAATTTAGATGAATATAATACTCAAGATAAACCTTAATGATTTTCTATAATGTCTAGTTAGTAAGAAACTAAGCAGAGGCTATTGAGACAGCACAGCATTTGACATAGGTATGACATCGTTATGGTTGTGAATGCTATTCGGGGGTATAAATGATTTTCACTTCCATACATAAAACAAATCTTATCTACCTGGTCGAGAAAATACAAAATGAGGAACACAAGAGATACAGCTTTAAAAATACTAAATATGCGAAATACTAACGTGACTGCAGGAAGGCCAATCGCTGGTGATGCGCGGCGTTGGCGAGCGCGGGCAGCAGGGCGGCGGGCAGCGGGCGCAGCGCGGGCGCCGCCGCCAGCGCCAGCAGCGCCGCCGCGCCGTCTGCGCGCGCGCACGCCGCCGCGCACAGCCGCGCCCACTGCGCCCACTGCGCACACTGCGCGCCCGCCGCGCCCGACCCGCCGCCGCGCGCGCGCATCGTCACCACGCACGACAGCACGTCGTTCTGTCGAGATGTGTAACAAGAGAGTATATAAGTTTAATCAAATGTCAATTAGAATAAACCAAAGAATATCAACAACTTGTAATGCGACATAACGATTACAGTTCAAATATTAAATAAATAACATTATTTATTAGGAAGGGGCATTTTTAAAAAGTTACGACGTGTAGTATATGTAGAAGTTTCAAATACTGTAACGTAACGTTGTTTTGTTATTTAAATAATAAAAATATTTTTATCTACTATTTATTTAATACAAATAATTTAAACATTTACATTTTCATACAGGATTTAAATTTCCCAAGTTAGCGACTCTTTTTGTGTAAATTTTACGAGCATTCCTTGATTAAGTAATCTTAATTGTTTTTAATGGATCTTAGAACCCCCTCTCTCTCGATGTATACACAAAAACATTATAATGTGAGGGTAAAAAATATTCCAAAAATTGTGTCACTTGATACATGAACGAGCACGCCATACAATAATTAACAAGTTCATTAATAAAAACGCTGTTAGCGAAATTTGTGTCTTCACTCTATTTTATTGTATTTTTTGTGCCTTTTTATGTTTGTAAGTTAACTATTATTGAATATTGTTAATAACTTCGAAGTCCTAATCCTAATTGTTTTTGATATAATATATTTACCGCTTCTGATTAGTGAATACCTTAATGATAATATTCCTGCAATGGTGGTGCGGCACGCAGTGCGTGAGCGCGCGCAGGGCGAGCGCGCGCGCCGCCTCGCGCCCCGCCAGCGCGCACGTCTCGCCCACGAGACTGCGCCCGCCGATGCAGCTGCACATGCTCGCCCACGCTGCAATTACATTTTATATTTTAATTATTATAATTATTATTATTCATTAATTGCATAACTACACAATAAAAGCGAAAATTTCAACAATTATTATGTATTTAGTGTTTAACAGAATCATGTTTGTTTATTAGAATATTAGATTATCCCGATTTTTACATATTTATCTTTGATTTACACATTTAAATAAAACTTTTAACCGAATTGATTGATTATAATATATGTTAAGTTACCTTTAAAATATTATGTTACAATATTAGCAACATATAAGGTATATTTCGTTAACAAATTTAATACAAAACGTACCTCTGGGACAATCATTAGTAAAAGTAACTAGTAGATTCAAAAGTGCATCTCTCAATCGTTCGTTCATCATGCACCAGGGCCATAGTCTCGTTAAAGAAGGCGCTATGTCCTCCGCTATACGCTCCTTAGCGGGTGCGCATTCGAACATTTGGCAAGTGATCAGAGTAAGAATCCAATATAAAGTGTTTAGAGATGGCTCCTGCAAGAAAAAATAATTATTTAATGATTTTACCAAATTACTTGCTATTATCACTAGTACCACTAGGTTATCACTAGGTTCCCTCTCTATATCCTACTGTATATGGGATACAAAGTAAAGCTAATAAAAAAAAATATTCCTTAATATTTAACACAACCTAATAAATATATTCAACAAAAAAATCTTTAGGCCGAGTTGTATATACGGCCAGATTTCTTTATATCTAGAGATAAAGATTTATAAATAAATACATACAAAATTATACATATACCAACTGTGTGTGTATTCTCACGTTTTTTCATATCACTATTTTTCGCCAACTCATAACTATAATTGCTTGAACTATTTTTATATAAAATTTTATTGTTTATCATCTTTGTTAACGTACAATGTAATAAATATTAATGACATAATCATACGTCGTCCGTCGCGCTTATCATATTATATATTTTTATTTATTTATTTGTATATATACATATTGAGGCCAGTCGTAGCGCAGGGGCACAAAGTGTAACTGTAAACGCGACAGATTCTGCGACTCGAGAAAATGAAATGTTTAATATTTCCATTTTCTTCGCTCTGGTGTCGAGGCAAAGCGCGAAGTTGAGTTCCGCTATTCAACACACAATGCCTCCAGAATTCGCCGGAAAATAGGGAACATAGTTTCTTGACACTAAGTTCCCTCTACCTACGTTGCTGTGTGCGGGATACACTGTGACGCTTAAAAAAATATATACAATATTAAAAAAAATACATTATCATTATCCTTATCCTTTATAATCAATCATCCATCCAATATTTCACACTAAATCGATTGTTAAACTAAAAATCTTACGTGATCAGCGTTTCGTATGACTTCAACTGGTTTTGCATGCAACGACATCGAGTCCCGCAGTGCGTGCAAATGTCGCAGCAGCACGCGCGGGAGTCGCCGATGCACGCAGTAATGACGTGCACGCGCACTGCACGTTAGAAGGCTGCATATGCACGTGCATACTAATGTCCATTTGTCATCTGAATATGCAAGTTTTTAGATATATATCTGTTATTATTATTAAGCCAACACAATTTGTTTTAATAGATTTATATTGACAGTATTTTTTTAAACATTAGAATTGAATAGATATAAAAGTTGAAACAAATAAACATTTTTATATTTAATATTTATTAAGCTTAATAAAAATGAATCAGTGAAGTAAAACTATAAACAAAATAACAACGTAGCGGCCCAGCCTAGTCTACTTAAATGGAAGCGATGACTGTTGGCTTTTATTAACTAAGTGTAACTTAAAAAAAAATTGTACAAATCTAACAAATAAAACCAAACCTTGACTACTGCACGCCAAATTATTATCAGAAGATTTGATATATATATTTATTAGTATTTTACAACATTCCTCGACAATATATTCGGGTCGGCAATCCTCTCTCGCACTATCTCCAGCGCACAATATATTTTTATCTGATTGCGAGTACGGTGACGGTATATTATCGAGAAAGTTCATAAGCGATTCACGATTTGATGTCTCCATGTTTTTTTTGTTTTTCGACGATAAAGATCTGGCCAATTGTGTGATACAATACATCGACGCGTCTTGTAATTCTAAAAAAATATTATAATATTAAATACTATTATTATTTTCATTTAAATAAAATAAATCAGCTTCACGCTGTATCCCGCACACAGCAGGGTAGGCAGAGGGAACCTAGTGTTAAGACACTCCGTTCCCCACTTTCTGCCGAATTCTGGAGGCATTGCGTGTTGAGTGGCAGAACTCAACGCCGCCCTTAACCTCGACACCAGAGCGAAGAAATGGAAATATAAATTTAAGTAAATATTTCATCTCCTCGAGTGGGAATCGAACCCACAACCAGTCGGTTTTACAGTTACACCTCGTGCCGCTGCGCCACTACTGGCCTCTATTTTAATTTAAATATCGATTATTATACGAAAAACAATATGAACAAACATTTTCAAATATGTGAAGTTTTGTGGCCCTAGCAATTCTATTTTAATATAACAATTTTGTTTAAATGAATATACTCATATCATAAAAAAATATTCTAATTATAACCATACCTCCATAATCATTTTGTAGAGCTTGAAGAAGCAAATGGAATAATAAGTGGTTTTTTTTCAACTCCGACCACACAACGTCACTGGCCGCGCGCTCTGACAGCAGCGCCGCTAACAAATTAAGCGATTGCGCCCGCGCTGACACACAGTCATAATCATTTTCATCTAAAAAATAATTATTACTTAAATTTATTTGGCACATTATTTTTTGCATCGTCACTTTTTATCCATAGCGGGGTAGCCAGCAAGAACGGAGCTTCAAACGCTACGGACTCTACATACCACTTTCACCTCGTTCACTGTTGTCAATTTCTTCATCCTCCGAGAGATCCTCATGTTTTTTTACGTAACCTTCCTCTAGTATCTTTGATACTATGTTTTCCAAGGTCAGCCGAGATCTCTCCCTACCTCTCTTACCACTCACTTTTCCGTCATACATCTTTTTTGCCATTCTTTCATCATTCATTCGTTGGACGTGCCCAAACCAGCTGAGCACGTTCTTCTTCATTCTCACCGTGACATCTTTCGTTCTAAGACATCGAAGTATTATAATAGGTATTTCAACAAAAATTAATAACGTGCACAGGCATTTTGCTCGTATAAGGAGAATGAGTGATACATTAGTAGATACTAGGAACGAGAAAATATATAATTATAATATAGGAAAGATATATTAAGACTATGTGACATTATGTTGAAGATAAAACAGGATATTAAGATTTATTTATGATAATATTATATGGTATAATATTATAATTTTTTTTATATCAATTTCATACGTTCTACGAAAATTGAAATCATCACGTACATATATAATCCGATTACATACTGAAATATTAGCAGCCATAATGTCTAATGGGAAAATATTTTAATTGGATAAGCATGAACTATTCTTATTTATAGATTGCAAAAAGAATGCGGATTTTTTTGGGAACCTTTGCTAGACTGTTTTGATCTTTTGTTTTTAATATATTATTAATAGAGATTATTATGAGAGGCCAGTCGTGGCACAGCGGCACGAAGTGTGACTGTAAAACCGACTGGTTGTGTGTTCTATCCCCAAACGAGGAGATGAAATATTTACTTAAATTTATATTTCCATTTCTTATCTCTGCAGCACGCAATACCTATAGAATTCGGCAGGAATTGGGGACCAGAGTGTCTTAACACAGGTTCCCTCTGCCTACCCTGCTGTGTGCGGGATACAGCATGAAGCTGATTTGACTTTTGTATTATTAATATTCAAAGAACCTTGGACCTGGTGTTTTTTGGCATAGTCTTGATGAGATTTATTGAACCACATACAATAGTTGCGTTTCAAATTTCGCGATCTACTCAGAAAAGATATACACCGCTAGTTAACTCAATAAAAAATAGTACATTTGAAACACAGTAAGTTCTCTTAGCTATAACACAACAAATATATATGGGACGGGCACGCATATGGGCAAAAAAAAGATAAGGATATTACCCATATAAAGAATATACAAAAAAATACCTTCTTCCAAGGGTGTCAGCGTCAACACTAAATTATAGAGACAATCCTTAGTGCCTGCAAGAGACGTTCGCACACATTTCTTGTTAGACGCTGTAGCTAGAGCGCGGCTTACTGCGTTACGCACACTATAGACTTCTGAATCGGATCCCTGACACCAAAATATACATCTGCCGAAAATATAAGGTTAGCGAGACATTATTTAAGTTTTTCTATCTTTAAAAAAAAAACTAAAAATAAACAAAACACAACGTTGGATTTGTTTTCTAGATCGGATCAGATAAAAATGATTTAGAACGACGATATGTAGTGATGGCTACAAACAGAAGTTTAGTTATATATTTTGTATATATAGCACGAAACAGCGACTCTACTTTTAATATTGATAATTTATATTTTCATATAAAAACTAGGTATGTTTGCTTGCCTTTGAATGAAAATGTAAATTGGTATAACTTTTCTATATACACAATAATAAATAACACGAGTTACTTGAATAGTACTCTGTAGAGTCCTGCTTCGTTCCACTGCTGTACGGGCGCGTTCTTATACGTAGTGAGGTTGTGGACGACGTCCGCTAGCGATGCGATCAAACTTGAAGTAGGGGGAGGTTTTTGAAAAGGCAATGACGGTGCCAAATGAAACTCTCCACTTTTTTGTGCTCGAACTTCGAGTTCTTCACCGCGTTCCAGCATCGACAAAGGCACATTGGGTTCTAGAAATATTAAGTTTTATGTTTTATTAATAGTAATTTTGTAAATTAATTGTAATAATAATATTGAAATTATCAGTCGTCGCTTTTTTTATTTATACTTAAATAAATTATAAGTTAATTAAAAAAAAATACAAATCGGTGGGACTTTTCAAAATTTAATATTTTGCTTACCAATATAAGTTTTATATTCTCTATCTTTACAGAATTCAACGAAGATGTTTAGGCACTCTTCTATAAACTCGCCTTCGGCTAACGCTTGTAATAATTCAAGTTCTATTACCTGTAAAAGAACAAACCCGGTGATCGATCGCTTTTATTTTTATATTTAGGTATTGACTTTAAAAAATATGTGACAAAAATATCCATTATCAATATATATAGTAACAAGATACGTTATTAATAATTAATCAATTATTATTCGATAATTAAAAAAAACGTCGTTTGCAAAAGTAATATAAGTATGACAAACTATACTTCTTAACGTGATTGCACAAGTCCTTTGTATATATTTAAAGGATGAACAAACGAGTTTCACAAATAAATAAAAGGCACAAGCGGAAATTCCAAGTCTAAAGTTCGTTCTGCCCAGAGTATAAATATTTGGTATCGCTATAAACGCGTGCAAGGTAGGTTTAAATGTTCCATTTTAATATTATATTGTAGAAAGCTACAATTTATTATACGTAGTGTATTCGTTACAATACAATATATTGTTATGTGGTAAAAACTCAATCGAATAAAATATCATGTTGACCTGGCGAATTCAATATAATAAAAGATAATAAAAGCCAAAGAAATAACAAATATTAAAAATAATTTGTATCTTTAAATAACATCGACACTTTGCTGTATATACCTAAATTTGGCCAAGGCTATATTTGGATAAAGGTTTAAAATCGTTCAATTTTTTCTATAAATTATTTACGTGAGATATTGTTTATTTCGCCATCCCAAAGTCCATATTGTCATTCTCATTTTCTCCTTTTATCTCTTGGGTATCAAAATAAGATAATCTTATTCGATATTTCTTATAATATACCCAATCCGAAATGGATTACACTTAAGCCGTTTACCGGTTACATCAGCAATTTTTGTATCATTAGTCTTCTAGGATTTTTCTCTTCTCTTCTTCTTTCTCTTCTTTTTAATATGTAGCAAACTTCGCTGTACTGCGATACGCGTGTTCACCAGGTTTGACACCAGTATGTTCATATGGGTGGTATGCAATTATTTTATTAAAAAAAAATAGCTTCACGCTGTATCCCGCGCATAGCAGGGCATGGAAGCATTGCGTGTTGAGTGGCAGATCTCAACGCCGCGCTTAGCCTCGACACCAGAGCGAAGAAAATGGAAATATAAATTTAAGTAAATATTTCATCTCCTCGAGTGGGGATCGAACCCACAACCAGTCGGTTTTACAGTCACACTTCATGCCGCTGCGCATCGACTGGCCTCATGAAATTATTATATTATTAAGTTTCCTTTATATTTCTGATTTTTGATAATAATCATTAATAAAATAAAAATAAATAAAATACTTTTGTTATCTTTCGAATAACTCGTGTACACTTTCCGTGCTTTAAGAAACAGTCATAGATGATATAGAATATTCACTGATACTTCAAAGACCCGTGGACGGAATCTATAAATACTATAATGTCTATTTGCATTTACGATCATAACATTCAGCGAGACACTGCACCTATTGGAGTCATATTTTTTTTTATCTTCATATCAGGGTAGACAGACGGAACCTGGAAATCTGGTAATAATTCGTGTTGAGCGATGGAATGAAAATATCAAATATTTGAACCTACAACAGCCACACGCCCAGGCTCCTGCGCCACATAAATCTCGTAATAATTATAAATTAACATATATAACGCATATATTGTTTGTAAACAAACTGATTATTTACAATTGATTGTACTACTTAAACATTGGAAAGTCTATAAATATAAGCATAATATATAATTTTTAAACCAGTTATTAGACAACACTACCACCCGCAATACAAGGTCTCCAGCGCATCAGTAACGAATTAAATAAAAGATACAACTTGGTGTTTAATTTTTTTTTACTACATTTATTATATATAAAACAAAAATAATTTATTTAAGTCTTGTCATGCTCGTATCTAATATTTCCATTTATAACTTTATAAATGTACGCATAAATATTGTTTTTTTTTTCTTTTTTTCTTTACATTATCAAATTATATTCTATGAGAATCTTTTGAATCTTATAATATTTTAAAGTCACAGACAAATGTAAAAATATTAGCAGAGCTGCCTGTGACAAAAATCAATACACACAATTCTTATATAATTTCACATTTATACAATTTAATAATATTAAAAATTAAATTAGTTTCACGCTGTATCCCGCACACAGCGGGGTAGGCAGAGGGAACCCAGTGTTAAGACACTCCGTTCCCCACTTTCTGCCGAATTTTGGAGGTATTGCGTGTTGAGTGGCAGAACTCAACGCTGCGCTTTGCCTCGACACCAAAGCGAAGAAATGGAAATATAAATTTAAGTAAATATTTCATCTCCTCGAGTGGGGATCGAACCCACAACCAGTCGGTTTTACAGTCACACTTGGTGCCACTGCGCCACGACTGGTCTCCATACAATTTAATAGTCTTTATAAAATCTATATAATCTTTAAAATAATATAAATATAATTAAGAAATAACTAATACTGAAATAACACGATGACTAAAATCTACCACCTACATTCGTAAAAGTACAACTAAATAGACTCTATATTTCTAAATCTTAACCAAATGCTTCCTTTATTTTTTAACATGACGCTTCTGGGGTCGTATTGAATGCTCGATGTGGTTTTTGCACATGGTTCCACTATGAAGTTTAATAATATTGTTGCCAGACCAGCTCCTACTATTAGCTGAGCGAAACGTCCACCTGTAAGAGATTATAATAAGTTAACATTCGTAACATATGTATGAAAAAAGTTATGTAAATAAATATTAAGTTCATCATCATCATCATCAAATTAGTCTTTCAAATAACGATAAATTTTCTTTTGTATTTCTTTGAACACAAGTAAATTAAAAACTAATTTAGCTGATCTTATGTGAAATTATTTATAATTTTTATACATTTTTAAAGTGTTATTCCACACTTAGGAAAGACCTGGTCGGTTTCCAGGAGGCGTGGCTTCGAGTCCCGCTACGTTCAAAACTTTTATACGTTTTCGAAACAAGTATGATTCATTATTTCTAATATACTATTGTTGCAAATACTACTTTTAAGTAGAAAGACAAGACTATTCTATAACATTAATTTGTATTTGTATCGAGTATAGATTTTTTTTAAAACAGCTGTAGAAAATAAGATCAATGAACCTATAATATTATCTTTGTAAATAATACTATTTATAAAACAGTAATATTTATTTGTAGATATAGTCAAACAACTCATATAAATTGGAGATTTGGTCGATTAGAATGTCTACGTCGATAACGGTAACTGTCAAATGTAATCTATAGTATTACATGATGACCTCTTTTTATTGTTAAAAGCCTAAGCACTTATCCCGCAAAAACGCTTTTATTTTTCCTGACTGCTAAGGAAGGATTATATAACATATTGTTTTATAATACGAATCTTTGTTTGCACTTTAAAATAAGTAGAAAAAGTTTTTTTATCCAAGAGCAATTGATTATTTTTATCATGTTAAACATGTTTGTAACTTTACGGTTCAAAGTGTAAATTTCATTGAAATTACTGTTTTATAAATATTCTACTTTTTAAAAAGGTGCGTTGATCGTAATTTAAATATTAATGTAGTCTTTTCGTAAACAATCGTATTGTAATGTAAGCAAATTATTCACTTTCACATTCTTTGAGTATTGTTTAAATAACAACGAAGTCAGTGAATGCTATTTGAATTTGAGTACTGTTTAAAAATTGAACACGACAATATGACAATCAAACTGAATTCTGTTGAACTATTAAATATAAATGTACTTATTAATTTGTAAAAAATAAAAAAAGAAAAATCTTACCGGGGCAACTCCTGGGACCATCACCAAAAGCAACGAAGCCTTTAGGATTTGGGTCATTTTCGAATCGTTCTGGATCAAACTTTTCTGGGTTTGGAAAATATTTTGCATCCCTTTGAATGCAATGTATAGGTACTAAAATAGCGTCTCGTACTTTCATGTGTAGGTCAGTGCCAGGTAAAGTGCAGGGTGCTGTGCAGAGACGAGTGGTAAGTGGTGTGGGTGGATGCAATCTTAGAGTCTCCAAGATTGTTTGATACACCAAACGCATGTTGCACACTGCTTCGTAACTCAATCCACCGTATCGTTGTATGCACTCATTTATTTCTGTCCTTAGGTTATTTTGCAAGTTTTCGTTTTTAGCCAATTCATATAAACAAAACGACATTGTAGTTGATGATGTTTCCAAACCAGCCAACATAAATATGAAGGAATTCGATATTATTAACTCCTCAGTCATAGGAAATGCTGCGTCGGTGTCTTGCACATTTAGCAATAGGTGGATAAAATCACAGCGTTGCTTACCGGTCTTACGCCTCTCTGATATAACTCGTTTAATAATATCAGTAAAGAAAATTTCAATGTCTGGTGAGTAAGTCCTGAGATTTAAAAATTTAAATAATCTCGGAAAAAATGTGCGACAGTATCGTTTTAAAATAGTGGTTCTATCAGCTCTAAACATTTTCTTTGCCATTTTCAGAAATGGAGATTCTGAGTTCTTTAGTGCACCAGGATCCACTCCAAATGCGCAACTGCCTATGACATCAGTAGTAAACCGACATGTCAATTCTGGAACTTCTATGTCGGCCATTGACTCGTGTATTAAAGTAGCTTGCAAAGTTTTCGCGCAATCTGCAACTAAAGGAAACATAGCCTTCATTTTAGCCGAAGAAAATGTGGGGGTTATGATGTGTCTCATCTTTTGCCATTCTGTGCCGCTCATATTAGCTACATTTCGCAGTAACGGTTCTCGTTTTGTATCCGTAGCTACTGAAGTACGGTCGCTAAAACAAGAGAATTCCTTTGATAGCACTGACTTCACTAATCCAATATCAAACAATAACAAAGCTGGTCTTCGAGCTTGAAATATTCCCATATACTTTTCATTTTTATATTCATCATAAAGAAACTGAAGCATATTCGTGTAGCTCCGTCGCATGGTTAGCGTTGCACCAAAATTCCCAAAAATAGGACATGGCTCCCTGTACGCTACTTTCCTGTAGTACCAATATTTTCTACCATTCGATACGTAATGAAATATCGCAAGTAAACTCAACAATATAAACAAAATCACAACTAAACTAAACGTGACAAGCATTTTCACTTTCTCCAATGTCTTAAAAATATAATTAACGATCGCGGCATTCGGTGGAACAACACTTAGTCAAATCGCGCGGTAAACAAACAAACAGTAAACAAACTGGATGCGTCCCCGATTGAAATTGTGGTAACGCGCGGCGCTTGCGACGACCGCGGCCAGAAATCGAATGAGCACTGACTAGTATCGCCAGAGAGCGTCAAGATAAGCTCTGTGCGTAGCGTCAAGGTCATATATGTTGACGTACCGCGTTCGTGACTTGCATACAGCATACACCCGCATGTCCACTCGGGGCGTTTTTTTAACTAAAAAATAATAATAAACTACCTAGTAGTTACAGTTTAATTGAGCTTAGAAAATTATTGTTTATATTTATTCTCTTCACCGTCTTCACGTATCCATTTTCCAAGGGGGTCTGTAATGTAGTCTTGAACAGATATGTTCGTGTAAGTTTTTTTGTTTAACTCTCTGATTTTTTTTAATAATATTTCTGGAGTAGCCACAAGACTTTTAGGCACAGACCACTCAGCCCCTATCAATAAAAAAATTAATTAACTATTCTCGTCAGTAGACAATTTAACTAATATATGTATATTATACTTAATTATTTTTTTAGGCCAGTCGTGGCGCAGCGGCGTGAAATGTGACTGTAAAACCGACTGTTTGTGGGTTCGATCTCCACTAGAGGAGATGAAATATTTACTTTAATTAATATTTCCATTTCTTCGTTCTGGTGTTGAGGTTAAGCGCAGCGTTGAGTTCTGTCACTCAACACGCAATGCCTACAAAATTCCGTAGAATAAAGATAAAAGAAGTCTAAAATTTACATTAGGTATGTGCACGACAAGAAGACGAAAATCTCAATATCACGCCAACCGAGTCTGATGATTCTTTTTTTTATTTTAAAGTATACACTTCAAGGACAGTTTCATGAAAGTATGGTTATGTTCTGATTATAGGTTGAAAATGAACGAGTTGGCTTTTTTGGTAAAAAATATAATTATACTGTAATAGTCACAAGGACAAACATTGTTAAAATTGGCGAACCACGGTTTACGTCAGAAGGGAGATTCCTCATCGTTGTATTTCCTTTCAAACAACTTAAAATAGAGGCTGTTCTCATTTACAACCGACATCAAAAAAGTGATAGGTTCCCAACTTACCCGAATATTTTTGTGTACACTCTTATCAATATGCCAAAATGTAACTGCACATAAATAATAAATTGAGTTTGAAGTTTCACATAGGACAACCACAATCTACTCGTTTGAGAAGCATTCTTTTAACGGGTAGACCACCCGTCACTTAAAATCGTATAACTTCGTATCGAATCGTATAACCTATACTTTTAATCGTATAACTAATACTTTTTCAATTGTTTGTTTAACAAAATTAAAGTATGGTTAACCAACTTTAGTTAACTTTAGTTGACCATACTTTATTATATATTTATTTAGTAAATAAACACAACCTTATGTAGTAAGGTGTTACATATGCTTCATATCAAATTACTAGGCCTATTTGTTTTACTTGGTCTAGTACAAATGTACAATAGTGTTTTAATTTGTATTATTTAGTTGGTTCATATTATTATTTTTTTGTTAATTGTGATGTTATTTTTGTCTTGACTTAGACACTGATGTGTATGTGTAGTACATAAATTGCCAACTAAATCGAGGTTGTCGATTCGATCTTTACGTGAAATATTTAATCAACATCATACAAGTGGGCAAATTTTGCATTTGAAGTTTTGACAATTGACAAATAAATATAGTTAATATTAAATATAATTAAATTTGTATTTTTTTTGTGCGGAATTCACAAAAGTTATGTTGTTCAGATTACATCATTAATATACTTAATTTTTTAGGAAAATAAGAACCCTTATAAAGTCACTTTGCTATCCGTCTTTCTGTCTGTCTCGAGGAGATGAAATATTTACTTTAAATTTATATTTCCATTTTCTTCGCTCTGGTGTCAAAAGCAACGCCTCCAGACTCGGCAGAAAGTGGGCAATACATAGCCCATGAGATTACCGCCATGTGGGATGTCAATGCGACAGTGTGGCGATAATGGTTTCAGTTAGTAGGGAAAAGCCTCGACCAACATCTTAGTAGGTTATCGCTTAGCTGTTGGATCAAAAACGGATGCAGAAGACAATGTTACTTGAGACGGTGCGTATCGTGAGGAGGTTCCTCTCTCTGGGCACTAGGCACCAATGGCTTGAACTCTTGTTGCACCGTCGGAAGAATAACTTAACTACCGTTTACTTACTGTTGTCGGGATACTTTTATTATGTGAAGTCAATATATAATTCTACAGTCCACTATATTATCTAATCAGCTTAGGATACTCAGTATTAGGCCTCCCAAGTACGCACAGGGCACTGCCCCCAACAGCTGCGATGTGCTATCATTATTTTTTTATTACGCTTAAAAGTGTGTATTGTTTGGTACCTCTAGGCCGGTATGTTATCCGTTCAAACTGTGTGGGGTTTTATATATATTTTTTTTTAGTTTCTTGTTGGATTGATGGTATTATAAATTTTTATGGATGTATACTATATGTTCAGTATACTAAATGAGAATCAAACAGCCACGAAGGAGATCAACTACCAGCGAAAAGGACAAAAGCCAAGTCGCACACATGGATTGATCCACATAATGTGGTATGTGGATGGCGCAAAACATTTAATATCAATATATAAAAATATCGTAAACTAAAACTGTTATTATTTCACAATAGAGCCAGATAAAAAAACAAACATATCATCACATACTTTTTGTATTACATTTATAAAGCGTCGTGATATTTTTAGCGAACAAAGAACTGATATGAGTTACTGCCCCATTACTAATATTTCTAATGACGCACCGCGTACTAAATAACAACTATCTAGCAACACCGACGTAGGTGGTCCGGGGTATTCCGCGCACGAACACATGCGGTTACTATAAATTATAGGCCACTGTGAATACTTTGAATGTAAATGTGGATTTTAACTATGTGACTTTAAGCACATTAGATTCTATGTAAACAATTTTTTATGTTGGAGGAAAAGCAAGGTATTTAAAATATTTCAATACGTGGTTTGTTAACGCGATAGCTTGTGGGTTTGCTTCCCACTTGAGGAAATGAAATATTTAATATTTGCTTTTCC
This sequence comes from Heliconius charithonia, assembly GCA_030704555.1. NCBI lineage: Eukaryota > Metazoa > Arthropoda > Insecta > Lepidoptera > Nymphalidae > Heliconius > Heliconius charithonia. Next base: position 11,729,899 of record CM060827.1, on the reverse strand, counting down.
ACATTCTGTTAACATTGATAAGAGCGGCGTTGATTTCCGCCACTCAACACGCAATGCCTCCAAAATTGAGAGTGAGACAGAGAGTCTTAAGGGAAACGGAGTGTCTTAACATTATGTTCCCAGGTTCCTCCTGCCTACTCTACGATATGCAGGATTTATACAAGCATAACTTATAAAACTTAATAAGATTATTATAATTATATAACTGAAACATAATTTATTTCTTATATACCTATAGATATACGAAATGATGTGAACTTACTTGAGTGTGAAGTGATGTTCGGGCCGTGGCTATGGTCAGTAGGGAAGCGGCGGCCGCTCTCACCACGTTTGCTTCCCCGGCGCGGGAAAAGTATTCTAGCGCTAATTTGGTCAACGATTCCACACCTACACCTGAAAAATAGTCTGTGATATGAACGTAGTAATAAATTGAATCATAAGATCTTTGATTTTCACGATTATTAGTTATTACACATTTTAAGTGAAACTATTTAACCGGATAAATCGCGTATATTCAGTAGATATTATTACATTTTTGAAAATTCGACGATGCCACCTCAGCAGATATGAAAAATACGCGATTGATCGGCGCGCAGTTAATTTCATTAAAAATATTTTTTTTCTTAGAAAAATTGTGACTTTGTTAAAATTAAAAAAAAATCTTTCTGCCGAATTTTGGAGGCATTGCGTGTTGAGTGGCAGAACTCAACGCCGCGCTTTGACTCGACACCAGAGCGAAGAAATGTACAACGCGCAAGTTTTTTTGGTTTTATAAGAGGTTCAGATGTCGCAAGCATTGCGTTTGCTTTTATAATGATGGTAAAGCAACAAGGGCCTCGTTTCAAGACACTATTTTCCTCTTTCCGTTTCAATTGGATACATTATGTGTAGATTGGCGGATATCAGTGCCGCGCTTTGCTTTGCCATAACAAAATTAAATCGATATAATTAAAATTTATCTAAAATTCGAAAAAAAACTCACTCGGTAACAAATATGATATTATTGAAACAGCTGAAATAACATTAATTTCTCACTTTGCAACAAGTGTGGTATAAGCTGCGTGTAATGTGCCAACGCGGCCACGGTACTCAACGCCGCCGCGCGCAACTCCGCACGCTGCGACGCCACGCAGCGACCCACCGCATCCATTACCTTGCCGCTCCACAGCTCACTCCATCTCTTTTTAAGATATGAACAAAGTCTATATAATTTAAAATCATAGACTAGAATATTAGTGTCATAATGGTGTATAATATTTATAAAAATAATATAAAAGTCATCTAATAATTATCATGCTCTATATAATTAAATTAATAAAATCAATATGCTATATACATAATATTAATAAAGGAAAAACTTTCAGTCTAAAAAAATTTTTCCTTTCCTAATATTGTTCAAAAATAGATACAATTAATAAAGAACAGAACTCTAGAAAACTTAAATTCAACAAAATTCTCAAAAAAACCGCCACTAACATTTCATACATAGATGCTTTAATTTGTCTATATTTCTAAAAATATGGAGTACGAATGTATATGCTAAGAGCTAGTACAAAATAAATACATGTAAAATTATATGTATCGTACATACACGTTTTGTATATTTGATCGCAAAATACAAAAATTATGACATAAGACTAAGATAAACATAAACGACAACAAAAATACTAAATTGTACAACGTTTATCTTTATATATTTTATCTTGAATGGGTCCATATTTAATCAGTAACTTGTTTGCAAATTGCAAATAATAATACGCCAAATACGATAGCATTTCTGAAGTTATTATTAATTTCAATTACACGAAAAGTTTCATGACTTATAAAAAGTTTTAATGAAATTTATTATATACACTTCTTTCTTCTTAATTTCTTTAGTTTACTAATTTATTTTCATTTTCACTATCAAATAACAGCAACAACATCCTATATTTCTTTGAATTCTATACCAAGTGATACTTATTTCTTATTTATTTTGTGTATATATACATAATTGGTTGTACCTCTGTCTATTAAATATATTTCTTGAACAATAATTATAATGAATAAAATCAATTCACGGTCTTATCAATAACTGAAAGTTCTCAAGAATGTTAAAGTACTTATGTCTTATCGAATTTTGTAGTCATAGCGCGAGTCTATCGTAAATTCCTATAAATCCAATTAGAACGATTGTATAATCGACTAAAATAATGTACACCACGTCCACACCTGCACAGCTATAGATTGCTCTTGTACGTATCGCAACAAAGCGAGCAATGTAAGCATTGTGTCGAGTCTGCAAGCCTGCCCCTTGCGCCCGGCGCCGCGCGCGCACCCACTCAACACGTCCGTCATCACCCTCAAGCTGTCCAATAAAGCATCCCCCGATAACTGGCAATACTGTGAATACACCGCATATCTCACACAGCGTATCAATTCATTTAGATATCCTGTAAAATTCGTGCTTATTAGTGATGTACCGCTAGTATTTTTTAATATTGGAAAAACCATTTAATAGGGTTATCGCTACTATTACTTTTGTATATTAAATGGTTATTATTGTGTTATTATTATAAGTATTATAAAATTGTAGGCATTTCAAGCGTAGGTCTTTTCTGCGTCAGTATTTTTAAAACAAACTTTTCCCTATACCATGTTTAGATGGATATTTACGATCACTATATCCATTTAAATTTATATACATATTTTTATTGTTTGTGGCAAGACTTACATACAAATCAAATGTTTCTAGGATATCATAAGGTAAAGGTTTACCTTATTTACTCTTTTAACAGCGTAACATGAATACCGAAGTAATAACTAGTCTAAAGCAAAATAAAATAAATGTTACTTTTAATTTAAATATACATCAGCTTCACGCTGTAGGCAGAGGGAACCTAGTGTTAGGACACTCCGTTCCCCATTTTCTGCCGAATTCTGAAGGCATTGCGTGTTGAGTGGCAGAACTCAACGCCGTGCTTTGCCTCGACACAAGAGCGAAGACATGAAAATATAAATTTAAGTAAACATTGCGTCTCCTGCGGATCAAACCCACAACAAATCGGTTTTACAGTCACACTTTGTGCACCTGCGCCACGACTCGCCTCCAATATATACATATGTTATATAAAGATTGAACTTATCTATAGCATTTAAAATGATCGTGTCACATTAACATGTTGTTACTATAATTAACGATGGAATGCAACTGACATGGGGCATTCACGTGATGCGAACATATGTTGAGAGTGAACACTTACAGTGAGATAAAATATAACTTAAATTATAACTTAACTACGAAACATATATTTTTTATTATTTATATTGTAAACCTTAATTAATTAATATTAAGTTCATAAACTAGGCATAATCCAAACATATTTAATAAATAATTTAATATACCAACATAAACATTGAGAAAACACTGAATTGTATTGGCAAAGTACAATGAGCTTAAATTAAAGTTTAAAGGAAATAAAGCTCTAGCTATGCGTTTCTGAGTATTCAAGCTTTAATAGGTATTGTATGATGAAATCAGTTTCATAAATGAATATGATGAAATGTTAATTTAATGATCTAGGATTTCAAGTAAGGACAGTGAAAATATAAATTAAACATAAGGAAATTTTAAGTCCTGTTTTCTATACATATAAATAAATTTGTGGTGTCTGTCTGCGATTGAAAATAACTGTCTTTTTGAGAATAGTTATTTATACGATAACAATAAACAAACAAACAAACGAATTTGAATATTTTGTCTGTCTGTATGTCTTTCTGTTTGTCGGGGCCAACGTTAGTAATCGCCGAATCGATATTATGGGACTTTCACTAGAAGATAGAGAAAGTAGTAGAGCAATATATACAAAAAGTAAAGGCAGGAACAAATACAAAAGCTTTAATGTTAATTTATTTAGTCCATAACAATATAGATAAACATACTAAAATAACCAATCATATTTCGATAATATTAAATAAATATTATATTATATAGTTCACATAGTACAGTTCATGGGTTGAAAGCCGCGGGCGGGCCGCTAGTATGTAATATAAATGAATACTCACCAAGCATATGAAAATTTTTTAAGTCAACTCGTTCCAAACACGTTAATAAAATCTTCAATAAGCTCTCCATCTTGCCACTAGTGTAATCTCTCCTATATTCTATTTGTTTTATACACCTTAATACTATTTTAACTATATAAATACGCAATTGAGTCACTTCTATTATGTCGTTTGCTGTTTGTTGGGGATAAAGGCGATCTTTGCTTAACAAGGATATTATTACCGCATCATTTCCAATGAAAGACGATAGAATCCATGACATTGTGTTATCTTAAATAAATATTATTTTCTTATTATATTTTATTTTCAATTATTAATTAGTATTATTACATAAACAACATAAAATATAACTTTTACATACCATTTTCGGAAGCATTGTCCATAAAAACTATAATAAATTGCAATAATGAGATCAACAGAGCGGTGTCATTTAAAGAGGCTGGCGGTGCTGTAAGAAATCTTCTCATAAGATGCCAAGGCAGACCTTCTAACTCTTTGCCACTTGATTTTTGATATTTTATCAAATGTACGTAGCTATAAAAGAACATTTAATAAATATATTTATAGAATCCAAAGTAATATTTAATAAAAAATAATTAAAGACAAACTTTTAATAGGAATCTGACAAGCAATTATCATCAAATTATACCAAGGTACTATTAAATTTTATAGCTAAATATACAGCAAAATAAATGATGATACATAATCTTCTTAATGTAACATTTTTTTTATTTCAAAATCAATTTACATTAACACCTGTGCGACTGTAAACGAAACAGGTTGTAGATTCGATCCTCGCGCGAGGAAATGAAATATTTAATATTTAGCTTAGCTAGAAAGTTGGGAATACAAGTGTCTTAATGAGAACGGAGTGTCTTAACACTAGATTCTGAGGTTCCCTCTGCCTACCCTGCTATGAGTGGCATATAGCGTTAAGCTTAATTAAATTAAATCATGTCATGACTAAATGAGACAATTAACATCGTTACAAGACTGACGCAAATTGCAACAGACATTTCTGGGTTTTAAAAAAATCCAACCTACATTTTAAATATATAATGTGTACATACATACTGAAGTGTTACATACCATTCCAACAAATGTAATGCGTCATACACTTGTGAGTGAGAAGTAGCGTTCTCCAATGCCAATAGCAAGTTGGTACAAGAGTGACGCAAGTTGGCAGCACGCAACAAGGCGAGGGAGGAGGGCGGGAGAGAGCGCGCGGGGGACGCGAGCCTCCCATCGCTTTGAATCCACCACCAACGCACCTTTATCGCAGTACGCCACATATCCTCGGCAAGCAGCCATTCTATATAATAAAAATCAAAATTAAGTTCCCTACTTTAATAGGTTATAATGGGCCGTTCGAGTATTACGTAAGCACTGTAGGGGGACGGGGGGTCTTGGGTTTGCTTATTTTTGATGACATAGGGGAGGGGGGGGGGGGGTCAATAATTGCAAAAAAACTGATTACGTAATACTTGAACGGCCCCTAATAGCACAGTAGAAGAATTTTTTTTTAGAAAGTTCTACAATATAATAGCTTTAAAAAGTCACAATGTCATTCTTTGTGTTAATGAACAAATTACTATTCAAATTGGATTAAGTCCAAAAATTTTCTAACTATTAATGTCACATAGTAGCTGCAATAATAACAAATGAATCTCAAAGCCACAATAAAAAAATTAAAAAAACATTTACTTACTACTCTAAAAATACAACCTTTAACAAAATATTAATTCACTATGTGATATATAGAAGAAAAGGACAATAATTGACTAAAAACAATAATAATCAGCTGCTATAAAATTCTTAAAGAAGAAATATTTAATCAAAAACAAATAATTTACCTACAGAAGAATGTTCACAATTAGGACTAGTGGTCCAGTAGCTATTGACAACGAAAGGTAGGCATGTCTTTTGTGTGACACTTGCAGGCAAGGCCGGAACTTTGCGACGAGAGGAATCTAACTCTTGTAGAGCAAAACCAGCCCAAACTATAAGTGCTAATATTTGGGCCGACATTAACACACAGTCGTCATTGGCGGGGAATATCAGTATGACTGAAAAAAAATTGTGTCAAAATATTAATTTTCGTTCTTCTACCTCAACTTTATGCTCTTGCGTGCCGAGCAGCCTATATTTTTTTTGTTTGTTTCACATTGCACATAGCAGGGTAGGCAGAGGGAACCTAAGTGTTAAGACACTCCGATCTACACCTTCCACCGAATTTTCCGTGGCATTGCGTGTTGAGCGATAAATATAATAATTCATTAAAACATTTATATATAATTCATTGCCCCGACTGAGTTTCGGAGCTACAACCGACGCGTTAGTTACACCCTTGTTACGACGACTACAAAATATAAACTAACATAATAATAGTAATAGTATAATTAATTTACTTATTATTCCACACCACATGCATTGCTATAGAGCATTACAAATAGCTAGAAATAAATAATAAATCGTAACCTCATTTACTAGCTTATTAATTATAGAAATAATATCACCTCTTATTAAAAGTAAAGGTAAGTCCGGTATTTTCGCCAAACTATGCCTACATTTGAAACATGCACTATTGAGCACAGATACACAGCTGATCGCGCATTCAGGAAATGCAAGATAATCGTCCACCATCAAAGATAATCTGTAATAATATTAAAAATCTTTTAAATCTTAAAATTGAAACATCGATTATTTAACAATGTACTTATATGTTTAAAGAAAAGCAAAGACGGAAATCATTCAAACTTTAAACTATAACTATAGAAAATGTTATTATGTAAAAAAAATGTTAAAATCAGAGAAAAAACCTCGCGGTTTTAACCATAGTTTCTTGTATATTACGAATAGTTTATTTTTTTATTATAATATATAAATAACACCTTATTTGATAAATGTAATTTTACCTTAGCAAAGAAATTATAAGATTAACCCCATCATTTTGTATAAAGATGTCATGTAACTCTTGTTGTCGAATCATAAGAGCTAGCTGTTGTAAAGTACTTCTACGCAACGATGGCTCTAAGGCTGGTCTGCTAGAGCTTTGCCCTTTATATTCACCAGTTTCTTCATCAATAATTAGATCCTGTTTTAAGACTTCAATTGTCTGTATTAGTCCAGATGTCTATAAAAAATAAAAACACAGTTTTTAGCTTAACGCTGTAACATAGCATGATAGATAGATAGATAGACCTGTATGTACGTGATCTAGTATGGAACCTAAGTTAAGACACTCCAGTCCTCATTAAGATACTTCCATGACACACTTTCCACTGAATTAAACTCAACGCGACGCCTTGCGCTCTTACCAGAGAAGACTCTTTGAAGAGTCCTTATCGAAGAAATAACAATATTAAATATTATACTAGTTTTACACATAATACTTTGTGTTCATCTTTATCAAGTATCGATCGACATCCATCATCGTGGAAAGAAGAGTTGTTATTAACAAAAATAGTAGTATCTGCTTATATTTATATAAACCTTTAATTATTAAATGGAAATAATACAAAAACTTTAAGACGTATATACCTACATTAAAATAATATAACTATCGGAGGAAAGTTAAGTAGTAGAATGTGAGTAGTAAGTAAAACCCAAATTCACAAAATACAAAAATCACAATTCTAGTGTAAATCTTTATAGAAAACATTACGAATTCTCTTAATTGTATATAAATTTATATATTAATAGAATAAATTATTTAATACTACACGTAAGTGTAACTTGTCTAAACACCTGTGGATTCTTTGATGGAGAAGTAGACTGGTCAACATTGAAGTCTTGTGGCTTGATCCGTCGCAATGCGTTCATTATAACATCGGCACGTAGAACTTCTCGAGGAGGTAAATATTTGCTGTCATCTGCAGAACCAAGTATATGACTGAAGATACTAAGTTTAAGAATTTTAATAAGTTCTTTGATTTTCACGATTATTACACATTTTAAATAAAACTACCCGTGACCACGGACTACTGCAAAGTGTTCGAAACGTCGGGTTTCCAAAAATGTACAACAAAACTAAATATACGCGATTAATCCGGTTAAAATAGTTTTATTTAAGAATTTTGCCATAAATCATATCATTTTACCAATAATAAAACGAGAAAGATGAAAAAACTATAAAAAAAATGGTTCTTACCTAATAAGCGGCAAATTGAATGTGTAGCATCTAATCGAACTGGGGCACAATTTACGAACATTAGACGAGTGAGACCAGCGACCCTTTCCGCTTTAGAAACACCCATACAGTCTACAATATCTGTTTCTAATGATTTGCAAACTGCTTTTCCTGAAAAAAAAATTGTCTAAAATATTTTTTTTATGAAGTATGTATGATCTACAGCATCATCATTGTTCTTTAGACTTTACTTATAATATAGCTAGCCATAATAGAGCTAAAAGTTATGCAAGCAATTTAGCGAAGCTTCTTTGTCGCTTCGCTTATACATTCTTATGTACAAAGCAAATGTTGATTTTTTTTTTTAATTTAACTTTAAATTAATGTGTAATGCGGCATACATTTAATCGATAAGATTGTACATTCTATTTTAATGATGTTAAAATTACCTCAAACTCCTCATTAAGCTGCTTAAAATATTAAAAAAAAATATAAGCAATAATAGTCAGGGTCAGCCGGATTTAGATATGTGGGGGCACAGACGGGGCAACGACCCTATTATTTTCCAATAAGAGTATTAATTTTAAATTCAAAATATTTATCATCCATACTTTAAAATAAATTAATTCAAGTATAATACAATTAATTAAAAATTAAATTGTGGGAACCACGGGCAGCTGCCACGCCTCCGCAATTTACAACTCCGGTTTGGGCTCCATGCTCAATATAGAAAGACACGCAACGGAGGGACCTAGCATCATGGAGGACTTCAACTTTAACTCCTAACGGACGTGATCGAAACAACTTTAGTACAAAGAAACATCCAAAGGTAGGGCATGAACCTTTTACAAATCTACATATCAAGCAGCAAGTATGTCGCGTTCTTGCCTGGTCTATTAAGACGAAAAAAATATGAAGTGTTACCCACAAAGATGGTCGGGTACAGAGGAAGTAGTGCGATAAAAGAATAAATCGATACAACTACCCGACTTGGATGTAAGAACGGCAATCACACAGGCCCGCGAACTGTTACGTGTAGTACTGGGCGAGACAACGAAACAAGTAGCGGGTATAATAAGAGTACAGATGTCGTGGTAGTTGAATACGTGAAAGAAAGTGCTGCAACCTGCTGTGATGCAAGGAGAGGAGAAAAGTTAGCACCCCAAGTTATCTTAAGCCTGCCCACACCGGCACCCATACGGAGCATCCGCAATTATTTGTCTGGACCACTGAAAGTGTTTCAGAACGTATTCAGCGTCTGAAGGCAGAAGATAAAGAAAATCCGCCGTATATAACGATTACTACGGCCAAATAATCGCAAAAAGTAGAAGGCAATGGTAAATAGAGCTAGAGGGGATTGCAACCAGTGAGTGCAACCGCCTGATAGTAGACGAGGTCCTGATGAACAGTATACCAAGTCCGTAGTAATTTAGTTATAATTAACAAATATGCAAATGTGAAAATATCTCTAATGTCTTAATTTATAAGATTAAGACATATTAAAAAAAACTCGTTCAGGCACTATTTTGTCTTGTGTAGGGTACGATTTAGGCGGTATTTATTTAAAAAAAAATAGTAATCATGATATGGTAAAAAGGCACAGACTAAAAGTCTATAGTTTAAATAAAAAAGCAATAATCACCCAGTTCAGTATCATGAGCGGCGTATACGTGTAGTAGCGGCAAAACAGGCAGTAAACTGGCCAACAGCCTCCACCAGACACTGTCACTTAGAATCATTCTCCCTCGCAATAAGTATAACATTATTTCACTTGCATTATTTTGCACCTGAAAAAAGTATTAATTAATAATATTATATTTTTTGTTTTTTTTAGGCACCTGGTGGTGTTAAGACACTCTGTTTCCACAAAAAATATTAGTACAAAAATACTCTTTATTTAATATTACATTTTTACAGAAGTAATAAGAATGTAACTAAATTAATTTATTTAATTTGGCTAACTATTTCTGAAAAGCTGCTAACTATTTCTTTTGTAAGTTTTACCGCGCGTTGAACAATTATAAAATATTTTGTCTTAATTTAGCTATATTTTTAAATTTTCAGTAAATTAAAAATGAACAAATAGACTTGATAACTCTATAATTTAAAATATTTTACACATATATATATACTCATATAACAGAAAAACATTACCTCCTTTATAGTTGCAGATAATCCGTGACAACAAATCTCTGAGAGAATACCAACATCAAATATCAATGTTAGGCATTTTTCATTTTCAGTTTGATTTATATCATCACCAAGTAATGTCGTTTTAACCATCTTAGCCAACATTTTATAGAAAGACTCTTTTACCCATGATAAGTTGTGAGCCATAAGACTCAACACAATACTACGAGCTATAGACCAATCTTCATCATTCATATTAAAATCTTTTAATTTCTTCAACAAAACTATTCCAATATCTCTTAAGAATGTTTCATTTAAATTTATATCTAATGATGGAAGAGCGTTTTTTATACATTTAAGTAATACTTCAGCATTACGACTTGTATCTTTAATTTTTATAAACTGCTTCTCATGATCCATGCTCTCGAAGAATTTATTTAGCTCTTTATATCTACTTTTATACTCTTTATCCACAGATGATTTTGCATTCTGTAAATGAATGATAAACATGTACGAAATGTAAGCTCTATATATTTTAACTAGAAAAACGAGAATAATTTTATTAACAATAATATTTTTTTTATAGACAGAGATCCCAGGGCCCCCAGACCTACGTCATTTTAGCAAAGCTGAAATTTTGAGGATTAACAGTCTAATACTCGTATGTAGTTAAAACTGTATGCGTCGTACGTACTAACTTGAAGGTGGGCCTTACAGAAGTAGCATCAAATAAAAGTACACCTCTGGAAGGATGATTGAACCATTGGATTTGTCCGAGTGCTTAAAAGGGGGTCTTGAAATAGTATATAATATATCTAATATTAACGCTGGTGTCACTGAGATCTTGGGCTATTATATTAGTTCATATATAGGTAAAGTATCATTTCCACACATTTGATCACAGATCTGTCTCACGAAAATACCCATAGATATTAAGAAATATGAATAACTTACAAACAAAACAAATGAAATCTTCTCGCTTATTTCAGGATACATTATTGTTAAAGCAGGATCAATGAGAGCAGCTTGTAACGCCGCTACCAGCGATGTTGGCGGCAATGCGGAATCTTTGGCCCAGTTTAATAACTTTTCAGCACACACAACTAACCGCAACCATGCTACTCTATAATGCATACGCTTAGGATCCTGAGTAAATGATGTCCTAAAAATTATTATTATTGTTATTTATATGCTTTTTTTTTATTTTAGCTTCAATTTGCATCTTGCATATATTATTATTAGAAACTATTATAATTTTTTGTTTTGTAGCTTTACATTGTACCTGCAGATAGCAAGGTAGGCAGAGGGTACCTAGGAACCTTGTATATGTAATAACTTATAAATCTAACATAGAAATCAAATTGCACACTGACCTATATTTCATTATAAGTTCTCCCAACATGCGCATGAGTACACAAGATTTATGAGCAATGTCCCTGTGAGTTTTATTGGTATGATCTACTGACCAAAAGTGTTCTGCGACACAGTGTAACAGCAGTGTAACTAGATTTTCAACCAGACACAGACATACATTCAACTCGTTCTGTAATAACAAAAGTTTAATTTATACTTTTATAAATGCACTATTTTTTATAATTTATTTCATTATGGCGAGGTAGTCCAGAGAGAACAGTGTTGCTTTGTTAAAAGCAATCCGGTTCACAGACTCCCATGACTTTAGACAGACCATCATTTGTACCAACTCACTAAATTGCATATTAATTTTAAGGGGAAATCCATTTCATAGTAAATTAAGGTCTTCAATTATTTTAGGGATTCGTGAAAAGGCATTGGTACTAACACTGCATTGTGTGGTCAAATTACAACAAATTACCATTTTTATTTTTAAACATTTTTAAAGTTTTATTCCATACTTAGGAAAGAAAAATATTTATGTAGAAAACATATAAAAATTTGAACATAGCGGGACATATTAGAGACATATTCCAGTTTGAGTTTCTAAATAAGTAATAGATAATCATTTATTAATACTATGTTTTTTGTTTTAAGTCCTGAAACTCTGAGTAGAGGGCTAAAAAAAATTATTAAAAAATTATTATTTTTTTATTATTAAAAAAAAAACAGGCCAGTCGTGGCGCAGTGGCACAAAGTATGATTGTAAAACCGACTGGTTGTGGGTTCGATCCCCACTCGAGGAGATGAAATATTTACTTAAATTTATATTTCCATTTCTTCGCTCTGGTGTCGAGGACAAGGGCGGCGTTGAGTTCTGCCACTCAGCACGCAATGCCTCCAGAATTCGGCAGAAAGTGGGGAACGGAGTGTCTTAACACTAGGTTCCCTCTGCCTACCCTGCAGTGTGCGGGATACAGCGTGAAGCTGATTTATTTTATTTTTTTATTTAAAAAAAAACAGTTGAAATGCTTATATTTTTAAACAATACAATGTAATGCAATTAAAATGTAACATAATTTGAAAAAAATACATTTAAAATTCACCCACCCTAATGTACACACATCTTAAATTACAAAAAATGCAGTATTTTTTAAATGTGTAGAATTAGTAGTATATAGTTACACATTTAAGTATACAAAAAATATTTACCATATCATAGATATCATTTTCATCATTTATTTCAACTAATATCACATTTCGTGTCATAATAGTAATAATAATTTGTGCTGTTTCTAATGCAAACAAAGGTGCTGGTAACTGTTGTAAAGATACCAAAGAATCTTCTTGTGACAAATTGGATAGGCTCACAAATTGTTCTAGTTGCACATTTATATTGTCCTCACAGTCTTTGTAGTCATCTGAAAGCTAAAATGAAATTTAAGACAATGCATTGAATTTCTATGCATTTTTACAAAGAAATATTTAACAAAAAAAAAGTAATCTTTCAAATAAAAACAAATACAACACAAACCTCATATGATTGTGATGCCAAGTCCATTGAAAACAATGAATAAAATCTTAAACATAGTGCTTGAGTTATATGTAACAGTGCATTTAATGCTTCCACTGGATGTCCACCACATTGTCGGTCAGATATAGCCAATAATATCTATAAAAGATTTTTTTTTAAATGTAGAAGCACTTGATTTTGCAGAGTAGGCAAACTGAACCTTATAAACATACTTAATATAACGTAAAAACCCTATTTAGTTTTATATGATTAAAATATTACCAACCTTAATAATAGCAGGTCTGTTTAAAAACATTTCAGCAGGAAAATCCCTCAGGAATACATCCTGTATAAATCTGCAACACCTTCTGGTAGACTTCAAGATCTTTAGAGAGTCACTTATTAATGTAACTGTTTTCAAATCTGATGAATTTAGGCATACCCAAGGATATAACAAGATTACTATGCCATCCTGAGCTGAACTAAAAAAATATATAAACTAATATATATATATATATATATATATATATATTTGCATGTGAGACTTGCAATGCAGATTTAAACTTCTATGCTATGAATAAAAATATTATATCAATGTTCATGACTTTAGAATATTATACCATGTTCAGCTCCTCAGCTTTGGTATGAGTGTGTCGGGTGGATACAAAAAATAATTTAAAAATACTTAAAACTATCCAAGCAAAACAAATGTTTTGCTACTTTGATTTTGTTAATACAAGTTTAATAATAGTTTTGTATTCTTAACTTACATGTCATTTACATTTTCTTCTCTAGCTTTTACTATAGAAGTGGGTTCCGATGACACATTACTTCCATTTATTAAATTATAATAACAATTGCTTGATCCAATTGTGTTAGAACTGAAAAAAAGTAGGTAATTTTATTTATAAACTATTAGCTTCGGTTATGCTTTTATAATGCCCATAGACAACTATAATTAAAAAGTAAACAAAAACATTAAGTCTAATTAGTTTAACTGGAATTAAAAACACATGATATTACTTTAAATATGATTATATGTTGAGGCCTGTTGTGGCACAGGGGCACAAATGTATGACTGTAAACACATCAGGGGTGTGTGGTACTTAAGTGGGAATCAAACTATAGATCAATTCCCACTCAAATAATTTAAACATGAATGTTACCAGAGAAATTATTTAATATTTTCATTTCCTCTCTCTGATAGCAAGGTAGAGTGGCATTGAGTTCTGCCACACAACACGCAATGTCCCCAAAATCCAAAATCCCCAGTTTCCCCAAAAAAAAAACATCAACATTTTTTCACAATGCTCTTAAGCATAATAATACATTGATTAACTATTTATTTGCAAAAGTATATCACATCAATAAAATATAACAAATCAGTAAAACAATTCATACATACCTTGTTTCTGAATTTATTTTAAGTGGCGGTACAGCCACATTAGATTGTGAATCCACAGTGTTCAAAAAAAGAAGAGTATCTACTAAGTCGTCAAATATTTCTAAGGCATCTTCATGTATTTTACATTTAATTTTATTAAGATTCTCCAAAATTGTATTTATACCCCACTCTTTAGCAATATAAGTTCCGGATTTAGTCTATAAAAATATAACACATAATAATGATAAAATTGTTTGAAAAGAAAAATATTTATATATATAAATATATATATATATATATATATATATATATATATATATATATATATATATATATATATATATATATTATTACTTTGATAGTTATCACGAAAAGCTTTAAAGCTTCTTGTTGCATTGAAGGATCTTGTGTACGAAACCAAGCTAATAAAGCCTCGAGTAAATTTCTAGTGCCGGCTAACTCATCCTGTAGTTCCCAGCCTAAACGAAATTTCGCTAACAATAAATGTAAGGCCCGTTCACGTATTTCTTTAACAGGGTGACCTGAAATATATAAGCGGTTTAAAGTTGACATTTATTTAAATAAATGTTTTTACAAATATATTATTATATGATTTATATATTAAGTACTTACTCAATTTTTTTACATAAATACTTAAGGTATCTGTAGAAGTCATCGTTATATAAATATTATTAAAATAACAAGAAGTTGAGTTACATTATATATAAAATATACAACACAAACTAAAGTAAAACCCCGACAGCCGGTGTTTCATAAACAACGCTGTTTATTGTTTTAATAAACAGTGTTTATGAAACTTCAAAGTTCAAAACTTCAAATTATCCACAAGGTTGAATTTTAAATTTAAATTATATTTGACATTAAAAAGCTTGTCTTTTTATATATCTTATCTGTTGTCAAAATAAGATGTGGTATGGGCAGTTCTCCTAAAACTGTTATTTTTAATCAAAAAATATGTGTTTTTTAAAACCACGCTGGGTTAATGGTGAAATTTCGCTGTAAGGTATAAGCTTGGACATTATAATGCAAGTTTATTGAAGTGGCATCTATGAACTATACCCATTTATTTAAAAAAATCGAATTCGTATAAAATGTGTTAATACGGACAATGAAAATTAGTGTAGAATAATGATAAGCAACTGAAGGAAAATGATGCTGTGGTACCAATAATGATATATATATATATATATATATGAAATACTCACCGTAACCTTCCTTCAGTATCTTTGATGCTGCATTTTCGAAGGTTAACCGAGTTCTCCCCCTACCTTTGTTACTGCTCACTTTCATCAATTTATTAGTACGTTCTTCTACATTCTCACTGTGAAAAGTATGTAATGTAGTACTTGGAAATAATAGTGTATTTAAGATTAAGGTTTAGACACGCGAGTGCTTAGGATGCTGCACTGGGAATAGACCAATATGTTGTCATAAGAAGTCTGTTTTCATTTTGAGGCAGCAGCACGAGTCGTCCAAACTTCAGTCAGTCAAATTATCACATAAAAAGCTGGAAGTTTTGAGATCCATCGATCAAAGACGAATAAGGATTTCCAAAATGTATGGCGCCTTGGAAACAGAAAACGAAAATGTTGAAGTATACTCTGCCATTATATTAAAGATAAGAATTATATGAGAAACGCAACGAAATATGTGGTAAATAAAAACAAGGTTTCAGTAAAAAACACCGTAAATGGTGGGATGATAAAGTGAAAGACATTATAGATAAAAACATGCTTCATGTTAAGATCATAAGGCCTCAGATAAATCGTTTTAAAAAAAACCGATAAGCTACAAAGGCACCAAACGAAAGTACTGATAAAGATGAAGCGAGAAAGTTCTGAGAAAGAAAGAAATAAAATGGTAACGAGCAACATTTGCAAAGAAATTTTAGTAATTCCCAAGGCTGTTTACTAATTTGCCAAACGTTTTACAACAGTGAGCAAGACGCAGGAGGTCCTTAACCAATAAGTTTTTAAGCATTTGTAAAATACATAAATACTTAAGATATGCAACATTAAATCCCTCGTATCAAACTGTGTAAAATGTCCTAAATCGTATGGGTTGCCAAAAATACACAATAAGACTAAGCTGACTGTATCTTCCATAGTTAGCCAAATCAGTACGCCGAGATATATAAACTGGCTCAACATGTCAAGGATTCTTACCATTTTGTTTGTGGGTTGAACGATCGATTACTTTAGCTAACAAAGAAACCATACTAACATACTTTAATATTGAATCTTACCACCATTCTACACATCTTTCTACTATTGGCAAATCTTTATTTAATAGAGCCTACCAATTCTGTGACGCTGTAGACCTAGGGGACGAGTTTTGATGGGTGAAAAATGCCTTTCATCAGAACAAGATGCTTGCTCCGTATAAGAATATTAATAGAAATCGTTAAATTTTTAATATATTTTGTGTGCCGTGTGATCCCGGCCTAGGATAGGATCATCCTGGTGCTGGTGGTGTCGTAAGAGGCGACTAAAGTACGTGTGGTAGAGTCACGTCTCAAGTCAGACCCATTCATCTACTCTAAAAACAAATCATTGTCCACAACCAGCGACATTGTCTCATCGTCATTGGCCGGCCAATCACGTCGCAATCAATTAGGTTTTTACATAAAACATGTTAGAACTTTATCCAAACCTCATTCAAACTACATGAAATGTACTAGTTACAGATTTTGTTCAAAATGTCAATATAAGTATATGTTAATGATTGCCGAAACATTATAATTATAATTATAAGCACGTTTTTTATTAAAAAATTTAAGTATATACTTATTTCATTGAAAGTAGCAAAAAAATGTATATAGTTTAATCACAAATATTTTGGAAAAAAAAATTAGCTAAACATACACCAAATCTCTACGTAAAATATTATTTTTTTTGATTTTTTTTTTCTTAAAATATATTATTGTATACACCAAATCATTAATTAGGCTTGTCTAGACAACATGTTTATTATTTAGTTTAGTATTTAATAAGATATTCATCTTCTTAAAATAATTTACTATTAATGAGTAAGCACGAGAAAAATTTAATTTGTGCGTTTCGGAGAACTGCCCACGAGCTCTATTCTAATAAATAGAACGAAGTGTCAAATCACAGGTGATCATTTTCGAAATCTTAACACTTTAGTTTTACTTTTCTTAGATTTTTTTTAAATGCTCTTGTAGCAATTTTATTTTTTTAATGTCAGTAATATTTTAATAAATTAAAAAATAATTGCATGAAATGTGATATCTAAAAATTAAAAACTAAATATCTTTATAATTAACAGATGGCTGATATTAAAAACCTTTTAAAAGAAGCACGGAAATTGATCGATGAAAAAAAATATGATGAAGCTCAAGAATGTTGTAAAAATATTTTACGAAAAGATAAGCAAAATTATATAGGCTTGGTTTTACTTGGTAAATCATTGCAGGAGTCTGATCAAGCAGCTTTAGCATTTCAAAAAGCAATATCAGCTAAAGCAGATCATCCATTAGCTTGGCAAGGGTTGGCAAGTTATTATGAACGAAAAGAAGATATATCCACTAAAAATAAACTTTTTTCTATATATGCTGAAATTTTAAAATTACAAGTCGAAGAAGAAAAAGTTAATGAAATTTTAAGCAAACTCAGTCAACTGGGGCGATCCTTAAAGAATAGCCAATCCATTAGTATTCTTATTGATTATATGGATAAAAAGTTGGATGACAAAAATCTTATTAATATTGAAACACAACTTTTGGATCTCTTAAAATCAGACATACAATGTAAGGATGAAGATATTCCCAGAATAACACAATATTTAAAAGAAAAAATAAAAACACAAAATAATAATTCATCATTACAAATTTTACTAGGAAATGTAATCATGCAAAGAAAAAATTTTAACATGGCGTTTGAAGAAGTCCTAAACTTAGATTTTTTTCATTCTAGTGTAGAATTTCGAGAATGGCTTTGTAAGTATTTATGTACAAAATTTGTGCAATATGATTCATTTGGAGAAGTCAATATTGAAGAGTATGTTGATAAAGTTACTACAGGAATAGAAAATTCAAAGTACCCTGGATTATTAAAAAGTATGATATGTTATAACAAAGGATTGTTTTTAGAAGCCTATAAACAATGTGTACCCTTGGTTAATTACCAGGACGCAGACCTCACTGAAGCAACATTTATAATAAAGTGTACATTAATGCTAAAAAAATGGTTGGTAGCCCAGAAACTTACTACAAATTTCTTAATGAAAGTTAGAGATACAGATTTCACACACACTCTAAACAAATTTCTATTTCTCTCACTAGCTGAACAGCAGAAATGGAAGCAAGCCATATCTGTGGCAAAACAAGTTCCTAATAACCTCTTCAATACAAACGAACAAGCATTACTTGCAAAATGTTATATTGAGAGTAATGAGAGTGCTGGAGATATAATGGCAAATTTGCAAACAACAGAATATCACATACAGCTTGAAGCTTTATCATTAATAAAGCAAGAAAAATTTACTGAAGCTATATCCTTATTGGAACAGTCTACAGAAAATTCTATAAACTTATATTACATTGGCATGTCTTATTGGAAATTACAAGAATATGATAAATGTTATGTAAATTTATTGAAAGCAGCTAAATTAAATGCTGAACATGAAGATACATTCATATATTTAGGAAAAATTTTTCAATATTATAAATTAGATTACCAAAAAGCAAGAAGATGTTACGAAAAAGCCTATAATCTTAATAGTAACAATATAGAAACAGTACAACATTTAAGTGATATATACCTTAGAATTGATCTCAAGAAAGATAATTACGATCTATTATACAAAGCTTCACAGAATATTGAAATATCTCAGCCATGGATTAATTTTCGTTTAGGGCTACATTATACGAATAGCAGAGAATGGGAAAATGCTATTATGCAGTTTCGAAATGTAATCAAGATCAACAACAAAGATGTAATGGCTTTTGAATGCTTAGCAGATGCCTATTTTTCTAGAGGATCTTTTACTTCTGCATTAAAGGCATATGATAAGGTCATGTCCATGAGTTCCGAAAAGACTCTTTACTGCCTCACTAAAATTGGCCATATTTATTCATTATTAACACAATACGACGATGCTATATCAACATTTAAAAAAGTTTTAACCAAAGATCCCGACTCGCTTTTGGCTTTAAAGGGTATTTCGGATACTTGGTTAAAAATTGCGAAAAAACAATTTACTGCTAAATTATATGGCAGCGCTAGAGACACAGCACAACATGCTGTAAATTATTTGGCTAAAGCACTATCAAAAGAGCAGAAATATCTATGTTTTTGGAATTTACTAGCTGACACTTTAATGTTTATTACAAAATTACCTGATCAATATTCATTTGTATTTATTAATAGTACATTGAATGAAAATGAAGACATTGTTAGAAAAGACAAGCTTGATATTTATCCTCAAGCATTGGCATGCTACTCCCATATAGCAAAACAAAAACAACAATTTACGTCTTATGATTTAGCATCTACATATTTAAAGTATTATTATGCATCTAAGAATATTAATAACTGTTATATATCATTTCAATTAAGTGTAGCTTGTGTTAAACTAAAACCTTTGTCTTGGCGTAACTGGAACTTACTAGGCAGAATATGTGTGTTCATGAAAAAATATTCCCTTGCTCAACATTGTTTTATTAAAGCTCTGTTAGTTACACGTAAATGGTCCAATGCTCCCATATGGTGCAATCTGGGAACCCTCTATGTAAAACTCAAACTTTATAAATTGGCAAATTATTGCTTTTGGCGTGGACAATCTACTTTACCTTCCTATCCTCAGAGCTGGATTGGTCAAGGATTAATAGCAGAAGTCATTCGGGAAGAAGAAGCCATGGACTTATTTAGACATGCATCCCGCTTAGGTTATGATCCTGAAAGTGCTTTGGGATATGCTGATTGGGTGTGTCGCACTTTAAAGAAGTATGACTATGACAGTAGCCCAGAAATTAAATATGTTATAGACAGCTTATATGCAGTACCTTATGCAATAGATTTGCTAATGTGGTTTTCAACATTTGAACCGTGTAATCCTTGTGCTTGTAATATTTTGGGTATTTTACAAGAAAGGAGTGGACTACTGAATACAGCCTTACAGTCATATGAAAAAGCATTTAGGTATGCAGATGAAAAAAAGAAGAATACAATTTTATTGAATATTGGAAGAATCTTTCTAAGGCAGAAGAAATATGATGAGGCTGTGAAAATTTACAAATCTATTACTGAAGCTAGTTTTGATTCAGCATGTGGGTTAGCACTTGCTTTATTTAAAAAAGGGCTTCATGAAGAATCTTACGCTGCTTACGATACCGCTTATCACTGGCTTTGTGATAATGATGATGATAAAGCAAATCTTCTTATTGCTATGGCAGGAATTGTATACATGTTTAAAGGTCTGGATGATGCAAAAACTTTACTTTTTCATAGTATTCAAGTATCACAAAAGAAGCCAAATCCATGTAGTTTATTTGCTATTTGTTCTTTAGGGATTATCCATTCTGATCAAAGTTTATCAAAACTGGCCATAAGTGAGTTACAAAAATACGAAAAAAATAATCAATTTGGTTACGACATAGGTTTTCTAAAATCTTATCATGCTAGGGAAGATCATAACAAAGCCATTAAAATATTAAGTAATTCTATTCTTGATCATCCCAGTAATTCACAATTGTGGTTCATTATGGCACAGTACTGTTTAAAAGAATCATATATTAGACCAAAAATATCAAGTTGCTGCGCCCAAAAAGCTCTTAATTCAGAACATAATATTAGAAATAACTCCGCAAAAGTTCTTGCTACTGCCAGTGTTGCTGAATATCTTGCTGGAGATAAAATTAAAGCTCTCTTATTAGCTAAAATAGGACTTCACTTGTATCCTTGTCAATCTGAAATTTGGGCTGCTCTATTACTTTCTGTTGTGACAAACAAAATATGGTCAGACAAACAGCAGTGGATTTTAAGTGCTGTTACTCATGTGCGGAAAAATATTACTACAAGTAGAGCTCTTAGCCAGTGGCTAAATCTTTTAGAAAAAAAAATTACAAGCAATTGAATGTATATGCATAATATTTCTCATATTACTTCATCTGTTTTTTATTAGTACTAAAAATTGCTTCTCTATTCATAAACACTCACTAATTATAACACAAGTGTACTTTTATATAAGAAAACAGCTGTTAGATTAATATTTGTAATGTGTTTTTTAGCACACATCAAAATGTTTCAAATAATAATGTTACATGTTTTAATAAAGTTATTTATTCACATAATTTCTTATAATTCAAACATAAGTATCTGATATTCTTCTAAAAACTGCTAGAAATTTGTCCCCATTATTCCTAGTTACTTTTTGTCCTTCTTCTGTACTTTCATAAAGCTTTTCAACTATTTTGTCATTTTTCTGAAATTAAAACATTGGTAAAATTAATTAATACACATTTGAGGCTGTTGTAGCATGGATAGCGTTTGACTGTACATGTGATGATTGTCATGTGTGTTAAATTTATTTTGTTTTATTATATTATAATAGTATTAAAACTCTCACTGTTTCCATTAACCCAGGCTAGTTAACAAAGTGCAGCATTAAGTTCCAATCAGTGTCTATAAATTTGGGTGGTAATAGAGTATCTTAATACTAAGTCCCACCACTAGCACTTTCTATATAGGAAAAAGCATGAAGCAAACAATTATGTAAGTATATCATGAGCAGAAAGCGAAGTGTTGTAAAACTAGGTTCCCTCTGCCTAATCTGATATATACAGAGTATAGCTGAATAAAAACAACTATGACATACTTAACATCACATGTTTAAAAGTAACTGCATGGCTAAGTAACTAAGATATAATGCATAATTAACATATAGAAAATTTACTAGTATTGTCAACTTACCAAATCTTCTTCTAATATTCTTTCAAATAATGGATGTTCCTCAAAATGAGTAACCATCCACTCATGTAAATCTTTAACATCAGTAATTGTATAAACCAAGCCCTGAAATTATTAAGTATGGAAAATTGTCTTTAAGAAAGTACTTTTAATGTATTTAAAGTGTTACTAAAAATATACTAAATCTAAAATAAGTATTTATAAGATTTTTGTTATAAATTTTACTTTTTAAAAATATATCAATTCTTAGCAAAGTGAGTTTAAGTATAAGAATATGATAAATTAATTTCCTTTTATTTATTTACCTTAAATTATAAGTGTTAATATATTACATGTATAATTAGAATGACTTAATGAATAATATTATATTACTAATAATTATTATATTATATTACTGCACTTACTTGCTCTGCAAGCACATATGCATATTCCGAAAGAAGCCATTTGTTAATAATCCGCCACTTATGTTTTGCTTTTTTGAAATGTGGATCCGGGTACAAGAAAAACATTTTTTTTAACTGAAATGTCCAAAAATATTAAAATACCTATATACTTCAAATATCTTGCCTATCTGTTTAAAGGTAGTTCCTTAAGTGATTACCTGGCCTTTAATAAAGAAATTAGGCAAATATTTCATAGCATTTGTCCGTAAAACTGCAATATTCTCATACTGATTTGAAAATTGAGTTCTTAATGCATGTATTCTGTCGTTGACATAGTCTGAAACTTTAACCCTTATTTCTAGCCCCAATATGAGATTGTTAGGAAACATTGGTGATAAGGTCACTGAAATTTGTAATAATATTAATAGATTGTTTTTTTGTTTTATGTGATTAAAATTGATACTAGATTAGAAATTCATGAACTACCTAATAGGCCTCCATAGCCACATCCGACATCTAAAAATTCAACTTTTTTATTCTCAGTAGAGTCGTTCTTTATGATAGGATAAAGTTCTGACCAATCATAATTATCAGGATGCACGGGGCTATAATGGAAATTATAATATTAATTATTATCATTTGAAGTAACTAAAGTCATACAAAAGTACAAAGTTTACATATTAATTCTAATAACAATGTGTTTTATTGAAACGTACTAATCAAAACAGTGATCAGCAATTGGATTTGAATGTGCACGTTGTCTGTAATATTTTTTTTGTGGCAATGACATGTTTATTGTATATTATTTCATTACTAAATTACAATTTCCAATTTATTTTAACTAAGTTAATAAGAAATAAACAAAACAAAAATAGAGGTTATGACTGTACAGTATTTTACTAATACTGACATTACCATTGGTGACATTATGTCTGTGACATATGACCACAGAAAACGTGGTAGCTGCTTAGGGTGTCCGTTTAAGTATATGAATAATAAAAGTTATCAAATTACAATACGTAAAATGTACGATAACAAAAGTTAATGTACTTAATGAAAAAAAATATACAATCGGTACCTCAGTGACCAACTACTCATAAAAAATAAACCGTTAAGTGGGGTTGACAGAAACAGATTTAGAATTTAAATTGCAATTTCATAATGCTACTTTATTAAATATAACCCAAACTATATTAAAATATTTTACTCGCCTAATGCATTTTTATAAACATTATTTACAGGACAAGCTAATATCTTTATTTTTTTTTATTTTTTAACAATCTATTATAATTGCCCGTTTCTAAGCGACATAAAATAAATTTATCTTGATTTTTGACATCTGAGACGTAACTCATCAAAACAACGTCGTGCTTCTTGAAATATACAATTTACCATTAATTTTTAGGTTATGTTAATACATATACAATGGCTTCTACATGGTTTGATAAAATTGGAAAGCCACGATTTATAGTAGCTCCCATGGTCGATGCCAGTGAGTTGGCTTGGAGGCTTCTGTGCCGACGACATGGTGCTACATTATGTTACACTCCCATGCTTCACAGTACTGTATTTACTAAAGACCCTAAATACAGAAAAGAAAATTTTACAACATGTAGTGAAGATCGGCCGTTGATTGTTCAAGTAATACTTAAATTATAAATGAGTGCATACTTTTTACCATGGAAAAATTTGTTTTTATTTTATCTTTCCTTGATTTTTTGTCAGTTTTGCGGTAATAATCCAGTGACGATGGCAGCCGCTGCAAAATATGTGGAAAATGACTGTGATGCTATCGATATAAATCTTGGATGTCCCCAATCTATAGCAAAACGAGGACGATATGGATCATTTCTCCAAGATGATTGGAAATTACTACAACAGATAGGCTAGTAATGTTATTATTATCATTGCTATTATTAGAATGGGATGAATTTTATATAAATATGAATATGTTCATATGTATAACTGACATTTAAATATTATTTAATTATAGTTGTAGCAATGTCACAAGCAGTTTCAGTGCCCATAACTTGTAAAGTAAGAGTTTTTGAAAGTATAGAAAGATCTGTCCAGTATGCATTAATGTTACAAGAAGCTGGATGTAAATTATTAACTGTCCACGGCAGAACAAGAGAACAGAAAGGGCCACTAACAGGTATAGCTAGTTGGCAGCATATTAAAGCTATTAGGTTAGTTTAACTGCAATATATGCATTATGAAAAATATGTAATATACAATATATAAGATTGTACATTTTGATTTTAGGGAAGCTGTTTCTATACCAATGTTTGCTAATGGGAACATTCAGTGTCTACAAGATGTATATAGGTGCATAGATTACACAAAAGTGGATGGTGTGATGAGTGCTGAGGGAAACCTTACAAATCCAGCAATTTTTGAAGGCATTAATGCTGTAACATGGGAAATTGCATTAGAATATTTAGAACTTGTAGAGAAATATCCATGTCCTTCATCTTATATAAGAGGCCATTTATTTAAAATATTTCATAAAATGTAAGTTTCTTCTAAAATGTTCTAACATATTATAGTTTTAATTAGGAAACAGATTGAAACAATTTGTTCATTTAAATATCAAAACTTACATTGTAACTTCTATATTCATTTCTAGCTTTACTATTGAGAACAACAATGAAGAAAGACAACTCCTGGCTACTGCTCAAAATTTAGATGACTTTAAACAAGTTTGTACAAAAATAAAAGAAAAGTATTTGCTATATCATAAAGGGGAAATATTGATAAACGATGATGAAAGTCTTAGTAGAAATGGTTTTAACTTAATTTTACCACCATGGCTATGTCAACCTTATGTGCGAATGTCACCTGAGGAGCACACAAAAAAAATGGAAAAACTAAATACAGAACAGGTAACATTAAATAACATACTTCTTCATATTCATTATTTTTTTCTACATTAAAAAGACAACAAACATTTAGTTTGTGTTTAAAAATTTCATTGTAGTGAAACTTTCCGAGCAGTAAGTATACTGCTACATTAAAATTTTAATGAAAATCTTTTATTTGGAGAGTAATACTTTAAATATATTATTAAACACTAAAATTACCAAATTTCTCATGCCAACTCAGATCACTCTTAACAGTAACTTTAAGGTAGCAGAAATTTGTAAAAATCTCTACAGATATGCTACCAATATATTTTCCAGGAGGCACAGACTGAGTTGTTTTTTCTTAGTTTCTCTTTCAGCTTCTTTTTACATTTAAATACAATTAATTTAAACAAATTTAAATAAGATATATTTTAAGGGTAATAACAATGACATCAAAAGAACATTTGAGGATCCAGATGGTAATATGATATCCAGAAAGAAGATGAAAAAAATGAGAAAAATATTGAGACGTCCCAATAAATCTGAATGTGATTTACAAGCTGGTAGAAGTGGGGAAATATGTGTCAATGAAAGTTGCCCTAATCCTCTAGTAATTATACATTTCTTCTATTATATACTTAAATGTTTATTTTCAAGTTAAAGTTAAATTCTTTTTAATTTTAATAGATTACAAGAATTTTATATTTGACATCAAAAAGCACATTAGGTTGCTTTATTACTAAGAGAGCTATCTCTTTCAGCTTAAAAAATAATAAAATAAAAAATTAAAAAGTTTTTGATTTGCTATATCACTTTAAATTGGCTTTAGTTAAATGATATAGAATTATTTTTATATTAAAAAAAAACTGCTCAAAGTATTGAAGCTTGAGTTTACACACACTTTGATGTCAATCAATCATTTTTTTTTTGTGTATGTATATTTATAATTTCGAACCTAGTCATTACATTTATCTGGTAGGTTTAGTAATCATTTATTATGTCATTTGCTTACTCTAAGTAAAATATATTTATCCTTAACCAATTCATTATTGTTAAACTTTGGTAAAAGTTAGACTAAAATACAGACTGGTTTTTTTAAATACTAAGAAAGTAAGAAACAATAATTGAAATTTTCTATATCATAACTATATAAACAGTCTATTTTTACAATATTTATTATCGATGCAACAATAATGTATTTGCACTAAAAAAAACAAGTTAAATATGTCAATGTATTACAAACTTCAATTCTCTCTCCTACAATACTTCAATGTGTAAATGAGTCATTGTTGCTCCAAACTAGCGATATATACAATTTATGCAAAAGATATATTTTTACAGGGAGGAAAATGTGTTTACCAGCTTTGTAAGAAATGTTGCAGAAATAAATGTTTTGAAGAAGATTTAGACTGCAAAGGTCACAGAATATTAGTTCACACAAGGCGAGAAATGGCAAAAAAGTTTGCTGTAAATAAAATTGTTGAGACATGTTAGTGTTATGTGAATATTATAATTTATGATTATTATAATTTATAATAAAATGTAAATATTTCTTGTACATAAATATAATTAAACATATTTTCCTAGGACATAGGACTTTTATTTATATGCTATAAACTTGATTAAGCTTATAAAAAATAATAATCAGCTAATTCATAAAAAAATATTTAATTACAATATACAATTGAAATGACGATTCAATTTTACTCGAAAGCAGGTCACGTAAGTGACTTAAAATAGAAGACGTGTATATGCGTATTATATTACATGTAGGTAGATGTAGATTGTGGACGTATCGAACACCGAGTCGAGTCAATCATGCATTGTATTCCGTTGCGCGCGCATAATTAACAATCCAACGTGTTTGAGCTGTGAGCAAGGTGACAACAACCTTCGTAAATCCTTAATTAAATGCACAAATGTTGCACATCACACCAAACGCAAAGGTCCCTAAGAAGGATACATGGTCTGCAGCTCCCGCTCAACTACCTCCAAGTGTTGGGATGGACAGTATTTATAATTACGATGTTACTTAATTTTTTAATATTAGTTCAAATACTGTTTGATGAATTGAAATTTGTGTCAATTTTAACATTTAGCCTGTTGTATGTGTTCCACATCGTTTCACACGTGACCGCTTTGCTTCTGGATCCTGGTGAAAGTGCCTTAAGAAAGCAAGAAATAAATATTGTTCCGGAGTTCGATCGCGCGGTGCACGCCCATGTTATAGAAAATGGAAGGTGTCATCTATGTAACATCAACACTTCAGATAAGAAAACGAAGCATTGTGGCATATGCAATAAGTGCGTTTATCATTTTGATCATCACTGCAAGTGGCTGAACAATTGTGTGGGCCGTCGGAATTATTCAGCTTTTATTATATGTGTAATATCAGCATTTTTAATAGCCTTGATGAGTTCCATATTATGCTTAACGAACATTGTTATCTTTTTAAAGGATACAAATGAATTTAGTTCTGTAGCAAAGAGTTTTATAAATTGCACAGTGGCAACGGATATTGTTCCTTATACTAAATACTGTAAAAATTCCATATTTTTTTTAACTTTTCTAATTACGTTTTGTTTAAGTGGTTTAGCTATTTCATGTGCCTTATTGCATTTGTTGTGTTTTCATATATATATATCCTTCTTAGGTGTTTCTACTTACGAATATATAACGAGAAACTCCAACAAGAGTACTATTTCGACGGGTCATCGGTGTTGTAGACCTAAAACTAAGCGGCTGTATCTATTTAACCAAAATAAAATACAATCAAATGAAGTAAATTGCGAAAGTAATCCAACTCAAACTCTTGAACACGAACCTAGTATGAAAAATATTATAAGCACTTTAATAAATGATGAAATAAATAAAACAAAAAAGATTTTCTTGTATGAGAATAATAAAATTCATCCGAATCACATTGAACTATCCAGCTAATAGAAATGTAACCAACTGTATATTGTACCTATGTGCAACCATGAAGTGTGGTCAATTATTGTTGTATATAACAAGTGCCTTAAGTGTACAATTAAAAAAAATACTTTGTTAATGTTTTTTTAAATAAAATTTACTTGGTTTTTATTTCGCGTTTGCTATAAAATTGTAAAATATTACATAATATACGACGAAATTACCTATATAATATTATTTTTGACGAAGATAGTATACAGGCAGCCAATGAGCTAAACTGTCCGAATAACTTTAAAGAAAACCACTTTTACTTCATAACATTTTTTTTGGTGTTGATTCTTAATATGAATTTTATCACTTTCAAATAATTTTTAATACTTTTTCTATTAAATATATTATGTAAATGCATTATGTGGCCTAAATAAATACTTCACATAAAGCCACTATTTTTAACAATTATGTCAATGAAATAAAATACGTAATAAAAAATATTTCTTTTACTTAAATGATTGATTGGTATGCAATCATCTATATTTACATGGGCTATAAGCTAATTTCAGTAATGACAGGGTATACACAATAAAACAAAAATATAATTTAGATATTTCATTTTATGAAATTTATAAATTTCTGAACACATAAAATAAGATAAAATAAAGTATGAGTTACAGACAAATCCACCAAATAATTTTAAACAATTAATAAATATTAACACAGATTTATTCACGTTTGCGGCGACGATTTTGCTCCTCCTGAAATAAAAGACAAATGTTTGTAATGGATGCTATTTTTAATTTAATAAAAAAAAACATGTAACTCAGTTAAAAAAAAATATACATAGATAATTAGTAGAAATACCTTTTGTGTTAAGATAATGAGAAGTCTTCTTAGCATTCCAATAAAATCAATGAATAGTTCCAGGGCATGTTGGACAAAGTCTTTGTTACCCATTCTACGTTTTTCAATGATCAGTTGTGTGTCAAAGAGAACAAATCCACACATAAGCATCAGCCCTAAGTAAAGATGAGCCTGAAAGATAAACATTTTTATTGTATAAAAAAAATATTCTTCACACTGTATCTCCTGCACACAGCAGGGTAAACCATGGAAACCTAGTGTTAAAACATTCCATTCTCCACTTTTTGAATGGTGCAACTCAACGCCACACTTTGCCTGGACAGCAGAATGAAGATATGAAAATATTAAAAATTTCATTTCCTCAGATAGAGAATTGAACCTACAACCTGTCACATTTACAATCTAAATTTA
This sequence comes from Heliconius charithonia, assembly GCA_030704555.1. Classification (NCBI taxonomy): domain Eukaryota; kingdom Metazoa; phylum Arthropoda; class Insecta; order Lepidoptera; family Nymphalidae; genus Heliconius; species Heliconius charithonia. Next base: position 11,699,986 of record CM060827.1, on the reverse strand, counting down.
TGCCCTTGCCCTACTCCTGGCCTCAATATCAAATTAATACATAATATTTAATTTGATTTATTAATTAGACTTGACAGAGAATAAAAATTTCTACAGAACATGATTTCTTTTTGAATATATATTTTTTGATTACATTTTTTTTTGTGTGTATACACAAAAGATATATTTACAAAATCATTATAATTTTAATTAATTATTTAGTTTTTACCTGGTAAAGGAAATGAGACTGCATAAAGATGTTAACCAAGGTCATCAGAGACATGGAAGTTAGCAAAGTCATTAGTGTACCACCCAAAAACAACCAACTTCCCCGTTCTGCTAGCATAGCGGCAATGGAGAAACATACAAATACTATGGTAGTTCCCAGAAGCGCTGTTACAATTATAGAAGGATCAACAATGCTGACATATTCCAACAAAGGACCCATACTCATGCCTACAAAAAATAATTGTTTATTAATGAATTATAAAATTTCGATAAAGAATTAGAAATGACACTGAATTATAAATTCATTTTTTGCAGTAAATAATAATTATGTTGCTGTTATTAACGGCAAACCAAACATTGCATTGTTTCCCCAAAGTATGGTAACACATAATGTCTTAAGTTTGGTAGGTACCAATAGGCAGAGCAGGAAAATGAAAATTTTACCCTTATGTGCGAGTTAAACTCAAAACTATCTTGTCTCAAGTAATAGGCCACAATAGCCTATAACAAGAAAGAAATTGTAAAGATGTAAAGAAAAAAGTGAATTAAGCAATAGTAAGTAATAGAGAATATAATTTAACAATATCAAATAAAATTCACCTGAAGTGAGCCCAAATCCTAAGAGATATCCAAGTCTTAATTGTGTGTTCTTTCCATTATCAGGAGTAGCAATTAGCATCAACATGAGACCTGCACCAACAATTGCTGAAAGTAATCCTGCTTGAAATCTTGTATACATATCAATGTATACTCCAGCTGATGCTGCTCCGCAGGTCATCATAAGTGTCCCATAAACATTTTTAAGATGTTGGCGCACTGGAGGCTCCCTATAAAAAAAATAAAAAAAATCATTGTATTACAATTTCAATAAAAAAATGCAAATCATTATAAGTTTACATAACATTTTTATAATACATTTTTCTTTATCTTGTTTATTACATGGTTAGGACGCATTTTTTATTAAGTATTTTCAATTTATATGATACATTCTTCGAGAATAATCTCAATGTTAAAGGATAATTTGTTTATTTAGTTAATAGAAATTGTGACGATAAAAACGACCTTGACGTAAATAAAGGAACACTAACAAACTTATAATTATTTGTTAAAAATAGAATATATTCGATACTTACAGGCGATTTTGGAAGCTATTTATGAAAGTTTGTATATTTGGAGTCATGTTGAAAATTTCTTTTGATTCACTACCAAATGATTTCAATACGTTTCTGTATTCTTTTAAAAATCTGCTTTAATCCACTATCCTAAAACTCTATAAAGAGAAGTCAATCAAAATGATGCAATACGACACAATTTAATAAACACAACGCACTTTCTATCATGTATCACGAAATTTATAAAATGGAGTATGAGATGAACATTGGACTGGTAAGTGGTAAATTACTAGAACATTTTAAAATCGATATGTAGTCGATAATATTATCGATTACGATTGCCAAGCTAGTACTTAGTAGTAAAAATAGTTTTTAATTTAAAACTAAAGGATAACATTGAAGATTACTTCTATCGTATAACGTTAAAGTGGGATTTGTGCTTTATCGTAACAAAAATAAAATAAAGAAAAAAATTGAATTATATTTTGAACACAAATTTCATCATACAAAAAGAATAATGAAAAATTTAAGAACGAGTACAATTTTCATGTAATATAATAATATTCATCTATAAAGAGAATAATAACAAAATAAATCATCTCTATTATTTTTTAAATCGATATTAGAATTAAAATCGATTTTTCAAGGATGTTATTGAACCAATAGTAATATAACACGGTAACAACTTTTTTAAATCATTAATCGTTTTCTTGTACCACTTCTTTGTATTGTAATTTGCAATACTTTTTTAAAAAATATAAAAAAATAATCCTATATAAATTAAATTATTAAAATATGACAAAATCGCAACATAATTTTAATATAACTCATAATTATAAAATTGTACTCAATATAAGTTGCAGTTGGCGAACCAATATAGATTTAGTTATTTATCTGTTTAAGTGTCATAAGAAAATAAAGTAAAAACATAACCTATAAAATAAACATTGATAAATCGTGACTTTAAGCTTAGGTTAGGCTTGAACAGTGAACATGATTTTTAAACCATAGTTTATTGTGTGTGTCATATATAAACAGAATTTCTTTATGAGGAATAGTATTTAAAATTTTACAACCATGGGGAAGAAAACCAAAGTAGGAAAACAACGAAAAGACAAATATTATCAACTTGCAAAAGAAACAGGTTAGTTTTGTAGTTACTGTTGTGCTTTTTATATTTTGATAGATAGTTAATATATTTTTGTTATATTTCTTTTAGGTTATCGTTCTCGAGCTGCTTTTAAGCTTATTCAATTAAATAGAAAATTTGGATTTCTTCAAAAATCTAGAGTATGTATCGACTTGTGTGCAGCACCTGGTGGATGGATGCAGGTGGCGCATCAGAATATGCCCGTTTCCAGCGTCGTAATAGGTGTTGATTTGTTTCCAATAAAACCTGTACCTGGTTGTATAAGTTTGACAGAAGATATTACGACAGAAAAATGTAAAACCGCTATAAAGAAAGAAATAAAAACTTGGAAAGCTGATGTTGTTTTAAACGATGGTGCACCAAATGTCGGTCTTAACTGGATCCATGATGCATATCAACAGGCATCACTTACTTTAAGTGCTATGAAATTAGCTTCTCATTTTTTGAGACAAGGTGGTTGGTTTGTAACAAAAGTGTTCAGATCAAAAGATTATCATGCTTTGCTCTGGGTTTTGAAACAATTTTTTAAGAAAGTTCATGCAACAAAACCACAAGCTTCTCGTAATGAGTCATCTGAAATTTTTGTTGTATGCCAAGGATACATTGCTCCTGATAGTATAGACCCTAAATTACTTGATCCAAAGTATGTGTTTGAAGACTTGGAAATCATTAAAAAGCAACATAACAATATCTTACATCCTGAAAAACAGAAAAAACCTAAGGCAGAAGGCTACAAAGAAAATGACTATACAACTTATCACGCTATATCAGTATCAGAACTACTTGAAAAGGAAGATCCAATTGACATGCTGCAGGGATGTTCTGAGGTATCAAAAATATATCTAATCTATTTGGCTTTATGCTTTGTGTAGTACATTATCCAGTGCAAAAATTATATACATATATTATATTGGTTTCCTTCAGATTATATTAGATGATAAAGATGTTCTGAATCATCCTAAGACTACAACTGAAATAAAGGAATGCTGCAAAGATATCAAAGTTCTGGGAAGAAAGGATGTCAAGGCTATATTAAATTGGTTGAAACATGTTAAAGACTGGAAAGCTTCTCAAGCTAATGTAGTAGTAAGTAGCAGTATACTACATAACATAAAAATCTATTTATATTTTATAACTTTTACTATATCTTTGATATAGCACAGACATTATCTATATATTAAAGAAGAAATAATATTCTTGTATTATTTACTAGGAACCATCTGCAACGGAAGATGAAGAAAAGACAAATAAAGAGGGTTCTGATGATGACACTGACAAAGTAGACACTGAAATAGCTGAACTGCAGGTAGGAATTGAAATAATTTAAAAATTAAAATTAGATACACATTTATGTTGCAGGCTGGTGCTGAGTATGTAAACACATACTAATTATCCATCAGTCTTGAACTTCTTAGGTGACTGGGACTGATTAAATTCCTCTGTACACAATTCAGAAACAAATCATAATGTGTGATGTAATAATACTCATTATAAAAAAACTTGAGTATTTCTTCTGTTTGTCATTGCATCACACATGCAAAAACTTAGTTTTTAAAAAATATAGTAATAAATATATATATATATATATATTTTAATAATTCTGCTAAATAATCCATCACTGTCGTACTTACTTACTGGCACCCATTTTGAGTTGTAAATTAATATTTGTAATGTATATCACAATAATAATTAGTTTTGGATCTTTGAATAATTTTCACAATTGACTTGGAGGAGGGAGGGTTTTAATAAATAATAAATAACTTATGAATAAAATGATTTAGAATTTATCTTAAGTATATATATTTTTCATACTTAATGCAACACACCACAGATTTCTGTGGTATGCTTCTTTTATTATTGTTATTGTGGTTCATTACTTAATAATTAAGATGATAAATTTAAAAGTTACTCATTTAGAACAAAATTAATTTTAGGATGAAGAAAAACGACAACTGAAGAGAAAACGTAAACAATTAAATAAGCAAAGACAAAAACTAGCTGAAAAAATGAATCTAAAAATGGTTCTTAAAGGTGATGATGGACCTATCCTGGAAAGTCATGACATGTTTAGTTTGGCTGATATTAAGAACAAGCAGGTAAAGAAATGCGATATTATTATGTAATTTCAATTTTTTTCATTTCAATTTTTATGTCAAGTTTAACTTAAAATCAAAATTATTTTGTTCAATTAAAAAATAAATATATTATTAGGATAGCTCAGGGTCACAAGCATATTGTTGTTAACACTACGGTTCTTGACAATGAACCACTTAAAGTGCAGCTAAAATTCGGCGGAAAGTGGAGAACGGAATGTAATTTAGTCATTAGGGTACAGTATGGGGGTAATATGAATGGCGTTTGACTGCCTATTTGTATAATTATGTTTAAATTATTGTCATATATTCAGTCTGGTAGATGCATGCAGCATGCATTTTTATACTGGGCGGCAAACAAATAATGGAGTGTCTTGACATTGAGCTGTTGCTGAAAAAATGTCGTAAAAATCAATTTCATCGTTATTACAATTAAAAAAGTGTATTATATGAATCATTTCTTATTTAAGCAATTGAAAATGATTGTTGACCAAGCACCCGATATTGTGGTGGACGATAACGGTGGATCTGATGATGAATTGAAGACAAAACCTAAATATATGAAATATGATGTAGAGGAATCAAAATTAGATTCATCGGGGCTCTACTACAAGGACTCCGACAGTGAACTTGAAATGGAATCCGATTCAGACGGTGATAACGATAAGGAAACTCTAGGTAAATAATTATAATTTTATTTTCTTTATTTTTAGTTTCGCAGAGACCACAGAAGGAACCTCTGAACTAAATTTCCCGCCTTCTGCCGAAATTCTTAAGACAATGAGTGTTAAGTAGCGGGACTCGTGCTTTTCCTTGTTATCCAAACGAGAAAATGAAAATATTAAATATTTCCTCGAGTGGGAATTGATCCCACAACTAGTCGTCTTTTTAGTCACACTCTTATGTCTCTGCGTCATGACTGGCCTCCATGCATTTGATGTAAGATCGATATCCATTTAGCTGAGAATGCTGATCACTTTTTAAACAATTATTTGTTTCTTTTATTTGTTTTATAATTCCTCCTTCTCAGGAACAGAATATTCAACCAAATGTTGTTGTTGTGAAGGCCAATAGGGCTAACAGCATTAACCTCAAGTTCGAAAAAAAAACCCATATTACTTACTATGTTTTAGTGAGACAATGTGCGAATTTAGGATCTGCCATCCAAAGTTAAATTCAGGGCTCTCCCACCTTTTCTTCACACTGCGAGAGATATTATTTTACTCCATATTAATTGAATATTTTGATATTGTTTCAAAATACTGATGTCAATATTTTCTAACTACTATAGATTTTTTTTTTATCTACTGTGTTCTCAAGTTTTCGCCCAATTTTCGAGATATTGTGTGTTAAGTGCCAGTAATCAATGTCCCGCTTTTATTTCTTATCAGAGAGAGGAAATAAATATAATTTATTCCACCAATGAAATCCACAAATGTTGCCTTTAAAATCATATAACCAACACACTATTAAGGTATAAGAACCTCTATATTTTATATTTATTATTATTTATATTATTTACAGCATTCTCCGATTCAGAAAATGAGTCAAAGAAAATTGATAAAATAACAAAATTGAATACATTGCGAAATGCTAAAATTAATTCAAAACCTTCAATACCGAAGGACAATCCTCTACTTACCGACTTAGATAACACTGACCCAGTGTCCAAGAGGTCAATGAAAGCAGAACTCTGGTTTCAGAAAGATAGTTTCAAGGATATAGATGAGGAAGAGGATGAAGGAGTGGATTTAGATAAATTAGCTGAGAGCTATAGAGAAAAAGGTAAACTATTTTTGTTGCTTCACACTGTATCCCAAATATAGCAAGATAGGCAGAGGGAACCTGGGAACCTAGTGTTAAGACACTGTTCCCTCTTAAAAGACTTCTGTTCCTATCTTTCCGCTTTTGAGGCTTTCCATTAGAAAACATTTACAACTATTTGTATTATAACTAGTAGCTTGGTGCCTAATTTTATAGAAATTTTGTTTTGTTGAAATACACTATTAATATTTGATATTTATATTTTTATGTGTAATAAACAATATTTGATTTACAATATTTGATTCAATTCTATTCTGGTTTCATGTAACTGCCACTTTAATGTAACTTTAATATAACATATTGATTGACCATTTCTTGTAATTTACAAACAAAGATATCTTTTAATATGAGACTTAAAACTATTAGTCAGTTGAGTATCAAGTAATAAACTGTATTAAAATGTTATAATATGGTTGTAAAGTACTAATTTTCTTTAAACTTTAGTGTTATTAATCTCTTTTGCACATGCACCCATTCTACAGACTAATGTTGGGTGGCGGAGTCACAACTATTGCAGGCACAGTCAAACGTCTTAATGTGACATAATGGCATCGAAAATAATACATTGATAATTTTATCCATTGTTATTAGATCATCATGTGATAATTTTATCCATTATTATTAGAATTTCTAAAAATCTCTTAGTGTTTTTCTTTTACTTAATAAACCTGTCTGTAAATTACAACTTTACGATCCGTAGTCTCGGCCTATATTTAAGGCATTTATATATATTGATTTATTATAGGAAAAAAAGTTAAAATCGACCAAGAAACGGATGTAAAAGCCAATGGCATCAAAAGAAAACATGGTGCTGATGAATCAAGTGACGAAGAATCATCTGATAGTGATTATGACGTCGAAGAGAATGTTTCGGCGCCTGAAAGCAAAGCTGGAGCAAAAAGTAGTAACAAAGATGGATTTGAAGTTGTTGCCCAGGACCCTGGTCAGTATAATGTTCACTTTATGCTCCCATAAATAGCAGGTTAAGACACTTAGTTCCCATTAAAAACTGGGTTTCTCACTTTCTGCCGACTTCTTGAGGCATTGGGTGCTAAGTTTCGGAACAAATCAATGCCGCACTTGGATTGCAACCAAGGCAAGGAGAGTTATATATTTAATATTTCATTTTCCTAAGTAGGAATCGAATCTACAACGCTTGCGTTTATGATACATGTTTGTGCCCTTGAGCCACGACGGCCTAAGAGGAATTCTAAACCAGTCAGTAAAATTAGTTTGACGACCGGTGAGTAAATTATACATAGCTTGATCTTGGTATCTTTAAGACTGCGTACATGTGAAAATTACTATGATGGAAACAAAAAGAGTATAAATTCTTGATTATTTTGTAAAATAGAGAATTTTAGAATCAAAATGTAATATTGGGCGCAGTGGCACAAAGTGTGACTGTAAAACCGACTAGTTGTGGGTTCGATACCCACTCAAGCAGATGAAATATTTAATAATTTATATTTCCATTTCTTCGCTCTGGTGTCTAGGCTAAGCGCGGCGTTGAGTTCTGCCACTCAACACGCAATGCCTCCAGAATTCGGCAGAAAGTGGGGAACGGAGTGTCTTAACACTAGGTTTCCTCTGCCTACACTGCTGTTTGCGGGATACAGCGTGAAGCTGATTTAATCATTTTCTTTATGTATGCGTATATAATACAGAATCTATACAAGTGTAAGTGTAGTCTTCATTATTATCAAACGTGTAATACAAGTACATATCTGTCTTGATTAACTTTAACCGAAATCATTCCAAATAACAACGCAGCGTAATAAAGATAGATAAACTTTAAAATTAATCTTAAATTTTATACTTTGTAGAAACCTTATAATTATCTTAAACATATTTTATATTATTTTTTAGAATTAAAAAGATTGAAGAAGAATTTAAAGATGGACGCAGAGACTCTCGCCCTGGGAACAATGGTGGCCACCTCGAAAAAATTCAAACGCGATCTGGCCGACGACGGCTGGAATCGTTATGCGTTCAACGACAAAAACTTGCCCGATTGGTTTGTTGAAGACGAGAAGAAACACATGAAGAAAGATATTGTAGTGCCTGAGGTTTGTTTTATTTATTAATTAATTTAATTAATATGATGATTTGAGGCCCTTGTGGCGCAGTGGTTTAAGCATATATGACTGTAGACGCGACAGTTCAACATATCTACAAGTTCCGAATCTCACTCGAAATAAGGAATTATTTTTATTTCTTTGCTCTCGTAATAAGATTAAATACAGCGTTGAGTCCAGCAGTCAAGATGTAATGTCTCGAAAATTTGGTGGAACGTGCGGTACGGAGTTTTTTAACCCTAGGTATGCTCTACTTACTCCCTTATAAGAGGGAAACGGCGTGAAGCAAAAGGAAAAACTAAATATTTATAATTAAAATTATTGTCGAAAATAATGTAATATTCTTTGTATGAACGACATATTCAAAAATTTTAATTTGTGTTAAATATAATTAATTAAATACTATGAAAATATAAAGATTTCTTTATTATATAATAGAATTTTGCTTAGTCTAAAGCAGTTAAATCGCCTTGTAAACTGTACTTAAAACCATATATGCACTTCGGAAGTATTAACATACTTTCATGTATTTTGTGTAGGTAATAATATATATTACAGTATTACATACGCACGCGTTGATTATAAAAATAATTATACAGCTTCACGCTATATCCCGCACATAACGGGGTAGACATAGGGAACCTAGTGCTAAAACACCGCATTCCACACTTCGCCGAATTCTCGAGGCATTGCGTGCTGTGTGATGGATATCGATATTGCCTTGGTGTCAGAGCGAAGAAATTAAAATATAAATAAAAAATAATTTCCGTGTGGGAATCAAACCCACAATCGTGCTCCTTCACCACGACGGATTTAAAAATGGACACAATCCACTTATTGTATTATAAAAATAATGAAATAATAATGTTTTAACTTACAATACTTTTTAGATCTATGATAATATCAATATAGTAGTTGTAACTTTTGAACTTAAAAATCTAAAACAAAATGATATACTTTCAACATAATAATAAAACGCGTATTGACATTAATTAACATGGACATTGTGCTTAATTCCAGAAATACACAGAAGAATACAAAAATCGTTTGCAAGACATCAACGCGAGACCGATAAAGAAAGTGGTGGAGGCCAAGGCAAGGAAGAAGAAGCGTATGATAAAAAAAATGGAGCGCGCGAAGAAGAAGGTTGAAGCATTGATGGAGAATGCAGATATGTCTGAACGGGAGAAATCGCAACAAATAAGGCAGCTCTACAAGAAGGCACAGACCGACGGTAAAAAGAAATTAACATACGTCGTCGCCAAGAAACACACGACAGCCAAGAGAATGAAGCGACCCGCCGGGGTGAAGGGACACTACAAGGTAGTAGACCCGCGTATGAAGAAGGATTTGCGCGCGCAAAAAGCGAAGGAAAAAACTAAAGGCCGCGGCAAGAAAGCGAACAACTCAAGCAAGGCAAGGCCTAAGCAAAAAGGAAAGAAGGCTAAATAATCGATTGCATATATGTATGATGTTTGTTTTTCAGAAAACAGTACATTGTTAAGTATAATAAAAATATTTTTAAATATGTTTACTTTTTTCTTCTTTTCGGTATTGCTCGTAATATTATAGTTGTTTTTAAGTGGCAACATTATCTTTTTGTTAAACAGTTATAAAAAAAGCGATTTATGCCAACATTATGAAACTGGAGAGTTGGTTTGTTTGAGCGCTCTATCTCATGAACTACTGGCTATGAAAGAAAAAATATTTTATTTTGGATAGTCCATTATATCGAGGTAGGATATGGGCTATATTTCGTCATGGTAATAGTTTCGATGTAATCCTGCCGTCATAGTTATTTCTGGTACATGGAATGTATCATGCGTGTGTCATACACTCGACCACGTGGTTTAGGCCGCAGATAAAAACTACTTTAAATAAATTTATTTATTAAACTCTAAATTACGACAAAATTGCCATTCTTGCTGTACATAAAGTTTTGTAAAATCATATTTTCCATTTATTCCGCGCTTGAAAGATTTGGGGATTAGATACCCAAGAAATTGTAATAAAATGAACTAATTGTTACTGATGAACAACTTTAAACACTGCCCCTATTTACAACATAATGATTAGAGATTATTGCATTTGTTTTAAAGTTCTCGAAAAATAGAACACAATAAAAATATATAGTAAATATCGCTAACAAAATAATCTTGATGACCTGAAAACGTATTGAGCGTAGGCACAAGACATTAATAAAGCTATATTTTTATATAAGTTCAGGGTCGGTGGTATTTGAGTCCCCGTGCGTCACTCGCGCCTAACGGCTAGAGTTCAGGGACAGGCGCGCCATAAATGATATCATTCCGCTCGACCTTGGTGTTTTATTCTGATTCGTTTCAACTACGTTGTCTGCTTACTAAGTGCTGTCGAGTATGTACCCACATACACCCGTTTTTACTCGCATCTTCTGCATATTCAAACGTCAATGTTTAAATACAGATTACGTAAACTGTATATATCTAAAACACAGAAATCCTTTTTCCTGTATTTGTAGATTAAATATATTGGCCATGTTGATAAATTTGGTGGTATTTGCTTTAGTTCCGCGTCACTATTGTTTATTGTAATTGTGATAGTTGACGTGGGTACCTTTGCCATTACAGAAATAGCCGGAGAGCATCAGAAATTTAGATCGTTTGTGTGGTGGTGGCGGTGGTAGGGGGCGGGCCGCGGGAGGGTGGCGGCGGGGCGGTCGGCGCTATATCGAGCGCGCGATCACGGCCAAGGCCGCACCGCCGTCATCGCCCCGTCCCGGGCTGCCGTCACCCGTGCCCTATACCCGCCAATATACTTTATTGAATGTAAATGTTTGTTCTATTTACTTAAAGTTTTTATAGCCCAGTTATTTATTGCTTTTAAAGTCATTCTAAATGTCACGGTTGGAAAGACCCTTTACGTTACAATTTTTTTATACGCATATTTTAAACATGTACCTCTAGAAATATGCGTTTTGTAATATTTAAATATGAATAATATTTTATAAAAAACGCCTTTTGTTAATAAAATATTGAGTAAAATATTCTAAACACGCGTATTACGAAATGGAGTAACTACGTATAAGCCAATCTATGTACGGTCTTAACCTCGGATCCTGGGTAAAGGTCAACTCGGCAAGGTCCCCTCACCCTCCACCCTCAATTTACTTCCTATATAGCTAAAGGTGAATTCAGATATAAATTCATAATATTCTCTTTTATTTTTTTAATATCAAAGATTATTTTTTAAAATTATTTACGGATTTGATCAAGAAATTTTACACTCCGTTTTACACAAGCAGGAGGCATTAACTAAAATCCTCAATAGCTTACGCAACACTTGACGTCGTCGTGGCGCAGGCTGTAACGCGACGGTTGTGGGGTCGATCCCCACTCGGTGTAATGAATTATTATTTATTAATATTAAAATTTTTTCGCTCTGGCATCGAGACAAAAGCCCGGAACTAAACAGTTTCGCCACTCGACATGCTTCAAAAATTTGGTAGGAACTGAGTGTTTTAACACTAGGTTCCCTCTATCCACCCTGATTTATGCGGGATACAGCGTGAAACTGTTTATTTAACTAACGCAATACGAAATGTAAATTTAGTATAATAACATCGTCTAATAATGATACGTATTTATTACATAATAGTTTTCCATGTTAACTACGTTTAAAATTGACAAGGGACGAGTGATTAATTTCTTGGAAACGAATGGAAGTAACCAGTCAGTATTAGTTCACAAATATAAATAGCTATTAAATAAAAGGTATTGTATATTAGTGGGTAGGTAGACATGACGGTTGGTGACGTCCGCGAGCAGGTAGGTGCAGGGCGCGGGGGTGACCTCGCCCTCGCAAGGTCACAAGAGGCGTTCCACTCAAACACCACATTCCTCCCCCCTCAGTACTCTTCCAGGCCATTCCATGCCAAAGACATATTGATATTAATATAAATCGAAAACATCTTGATAGGCGTATAATATATGTAATATATATATATATATAATTTTCTGTTTTGGAGATATTGCGTGTTGAGTGGCGGAACTAAACGCCGCGCTTTGCCTCGAGACGAGAACGAGGAAATAAAAATATTAAATATGTAATTTCCTCGCGTTACAATGGAACCCAGAACCTGTCGCGTTTACATAAATCTTTGAGCCCGTGCGCCACGACTACTATTTTAATAGTAGATAAGTATGGAAAATAAATATTTGAGCGTATATATTTACTCTTTAGAAACTATCCCGCTACGTCACCTGAATGTATGGCTTATTTTTCTCTCCGAAGTGTGGTACATTTTAAAAATACCTACCTACGATACCTACGTTTTTATTTAAGTAAATAATACCTAAAGTATAGCAATTAGTCAGCTATCACGTATTATGGTTATATTAGCTTTTATCTAAGAAAAATGCTGGCGTTGACTTTTATTTAAAGATGTTTAAATATTGTATTGTAACAGATTACGCAGCGCACGATAGCTTTTAAGCTCTCCTGTTTTTGAGACAAAAATATAGTCCATAAGTTTCGTTAATAAATGGCAGTCACTACAAAATTAAACAAATTTAAATAAATTTGAACCACTAGTTTCTAATACAAGCACGTTCAGCTTATGTCCAATATTGTTTCTATTACATAATAAGTCTTAGTTATCTCGTATATTTAGATTATAAAGTGCGTTGGAGTAAAATTGGAATTTCGTCAAGACTAAATTGATCAAATTGCCTGTTGATTGGGATTTTTTTTATGTTGGTCACACAGCACACTGAATGTGACAATATTTTACCTAGTGTTTAATGGTACCCTCGAACTCCTATAAATATTACATATATCTATTATACATCACATACGATATTTTTCACCTGTCCTGAGATTTTCAGATTACTTAAATTAGTAATCTGTATCTATAAAGAAATTGAACTTTAAGTACTTAATCAAATGTTTTCATTTGTACATAATTACCAACCTTTCCTGCAAGGGTCATAAAAAATGTAACAAATAAACAAAATAAAATTCAATTTAGCGCAGGTGTTTTTATTTTTTTCAGCTTCACGCTGTACCCCGCATTTAGCAGGGTAGGCAAAGGGAGTCGTGTATTAAGACACTCCGCTATCCACTTTCCGCGGAATTCCTGAGTCATTGCGTGTTCAGTGGCGGATCACAACGCCGCGCATTTCCTTGACTCGAGCGGGAACCGAACCAACAACCTGTCGCATTTACATACACACGCTAGTGCCCCTGCGTCACAAGTGACCTCTTGCAGATTATTATTGTTATTATTCACTTATATGCTTACCTTTCGAGTTAATCGTAAGCACAATTAAACAACATAGAGCGATAACCTGGTTAGCCTCTAACCTCTTTAGAAGAGGTTATTGATCCGAACTGTATATGTTAGGCAAGATATTTTTATTTAAGCAGTAAGCATATTTAAATATTAAAATTTAACAATAATTTATATAAACTATATTATGTAGCTTATAGTACAGTGTCTAGTTAATTGGAATACCTCGAAGTAAAGTTATATAGTACTGGGTTCAAAACGTCAAATTCTCTGTAATGAAATGGTGATTGCTATTTTAGTTTTGCCAGCTCACTCAATTTGTTTTAGATACAAAGTAAAAAACATTAAACACGAATCTCTACTTCGGATTGTTATAGATGTGCATTAACGTAAATAATATAAGTAATATTATTAATTCATATATAGTAGTTATAAGTTCAGTTATAAGTACTATCTATATAAGTGAGATTTATATATAAAGAGGCAGTCGTAGCACAGAGGCACAAGCGTGCCACTGTAAAGCCGACGGTTGTCGATTCGATCCCACTCGGGGAAATGAAATATTTTTAAACTGAATGGAAATGGAGTGTCTAACATTAGGTTCCTAGGTTCCCTCTGCCTACCCTACTATGTGCGTGATACAGCGAAAAGATAAAAGAATGTTATGTAATATGGGTGTGTCTGCATGATTAAATTTAAGCGTCTCCACCACATAGTTTACAAAGTCTCGCATTGAGACTAGATGACTAAGATGACTTGGAAAACGGAGTGCTGAGCGACTAATCTAGGTTTTTATTGCCTACTTCTAGTTGCCAGTGAACCAAAACTAAAGATGCTTAATATATATATGTCTGTCATATACACAATAAATCAAATTAACTCAGTAATTTATATTATAAAAAACCGGCTAAGCACGAGTCGGACTTGCGCATAAAGGATTCTGTGCCGTCATCTATATAAATAGGAAAAAAAACAGCTTACCTTATATGTTTTTTTTTAATATTATTTATTATTTTTTGTGTGAAATTTTCAACTAATTGTCTAACTATCACAGTTTATGCGATACAGCCTACTTACAGACGGAGCGACACACATACAGCACAGAGGAGACTTAATAATAGGATCCGTTTTAACCTTTACCGTTATACGTTTACTCGTAATATAAAAGTAATAATAATAATAGATTTTGCGACATTCAATTATAATTATAATTTTACTTAGACCAGTCGTAGCGCCGGGACACAAGCATGTGACTGTAAACGCGCTAGGATAGGTTGTGGGTTCGATTCCCATTCGAAGAAATGTAATATTCAATATTTTCATTTCGCGCGGCGTCGAGTTCCATCACTCAACACGCAATGCCTACCCTGTTTACATGTGGGATACAGAGGGAAAATGAAGAAATATTCTTTTTTTATAAATATACTCGTTTAAATGTAAAAAATATAACTGCTAAATAAATAATACTGATTTAGTTTGTGTTAATTATTTTTTTATTTTTCATATAATTATATGTATTAAATATACTTTCGATTTAAATTATACTAATTTATGAAAAAAGAAAGGAAATTGCAAGCATTTAACAAAGTCTAAACTTTACAGTAGACTTCATAAAACGTTTTACTTACATCTGAGAAAATTGTTGAAAATATGACCGTTGAGACTAGTACGCTATAAAAAGAGCGGGAAAACCGCATGTTTGAGTTTACTATTTTATTACGAACGGAAAATATGTACTGGTTTAACTTTAATTTTCTTTATATATTTTAAAATTTTCCTTTATATAGTAATTGTGTTTTTTCATTTTCAACTTTAAATTTAATTAGTAATGTATAACGTAACCTCTGTTCAACACCAACGTTGTATATATAGTAACGTTCTTATAAATAAACATCAATTAATTAGTATATTTATTACATAAATGAGAGAGAATGAGAAATATATACAAATGAGTTCGTCCTCTCGTGTTGGGTCAAGACGCTCATCGAGTTGTGGATATACTGTCTTAGTGAACATAACACAAATCTTGCGGACAGTCGGCCGCCCCCGCCCAATAAAGCTCGAAGTTTAGGTGCGCGGTGGCGGGTGATCGACCACGTTCACGGTCACAGCCACCGAGCGAGGAAACATCAGCTAGGAGATGGCGACCGGCGCTAAACAAAGCCTCCCGTACCTCACTGACAGTTAGACGCAGGTGAACCAAGATCAACCTCTCGTCGAGCGGTCGTTACCCGAAATGGATGTGGCTATCGACGACAGTAACGCCGTTTGTCGTTCTTATTACGCTCTCTCAGGCACTATACGAGCGTGTATGACAATAAAACATGTGACGAACTGCTGACGTGTTCTTTCATTGGCCTTTCTCCACTTTGTCAATGTTTCGATACATCGTCAACAGGTCGTTCTAAAAAGATGGTTTTAATGAGTGTAAAATAACTGTACAAGAAATAAAAATAATTTGGCGTTAGTGCGTGACTTCTGCGTGTATTGTTTGTTTCACGTTTGTTTTTGTAGTGAATATGTCGTGTAAATAAGTTAACACGTATATGAATGTGTGTATCTCTTTGTCAGCAAAATTGGTATATCAAAATCTCTATAACAATTATACTTACGTATCAGACAGGTGTCCATAAATTTGCAGTCTAATAACAAATATTAAATAAAATCAGCTTCACGCGGTATCCCGCACACAACAGGGTAGGCAGAGGGAATCTAGGGTTGACACTCTGTTCCCCACATAGCGTGTTTAGTGGCGGAGCTAGACGCCGTCCTTTACCTCGATATCAGAGCTAAGGAAAAGATATATACATTTTTGTAGTGATTTTTTTTTAGAACATTTAAAAAAATATTTCATTTCCTCGAGTGGGGATCGAATCCACAACCAGTCGCGTTTACACTACAAATACACCTCATACAGATACATTAGTTATTTGATTATCTATATATTATACTTTAACATTTTTATTAACATATCCTATTTTAATGATGAAAGGAGTGCCGTTATTCCAACAAAGTTCAACTATATTTTTAAAACCTAACTTACATAAACAAAGAAAATATTTGGGTATATTTATATATTTTTTATACTTGTATTCTCCATGTTTGTTGGTTTTATTATTATTATTGTAAAAAGATATGTCAAAATTTCTTGTATATTTTGGATATTTTAGTACAAGTATTTTCATATACATCGCTGACAATAATTGATTAAGGATTCACTTACTTCGTACTCCATACATATGTATGTATCGTTTATAAATATTCAAAGTTATTGGAAATATATATGAATTTTCTAATAAGTTACTTTACATAATGAAACTTTTAATCATTTTAAATATGTTTTTGTAGGCATAATGATGTTTTTAACTACAATTCGTAATTAAGTATAACAATATAAATATCAAATAGTATGTAAATTAAATACATAAACAAAGGCACTTTTATAAGCTTTTAAGGCATCACACATTTTAGAAAAATATTACTAATTATTAAAAAAAACATTTATTTTGTACAATATTGTCGCGTGCAATATTTTATATTGAAATAACTTTTTATTTAATAATCGATTTAAATACAACTTAAATGTTAAGTTAAAGTTTCCAACATAAAATATTTAAAAATGCATTAAAATTGGTTACGCCCTTTGTAAGATTTCAATACTTTCAACACACAAACTCAGACAAACTGACAAACTAACAACCAGACAAACGTAAAAACAAACCGACAAACACACAAACAGATAAAAAGAATTAAAATTCATTGCTTTGAGTTCCATTACATTGATAATTGCCCCCAATAATAGACTTTCTCATATATCCTCCATGTACAGACAACGATGTGATACAGTATTGTTATACGCATAGTATTAATTACAAATTATGCATAGCTTAAACTTTAAAGCAGCATCGCGTGTAGTAGGACATACTATACTATGTTGCAGCGGGTTCGATGACCGACCGTGACAACCCGAGGCGTAAGTACGAAACCCATATATACGGGTGATTATTATTTTTCAATGAAATTGTTGCAATGCATGTGCCTATTACACGTATACGAGGACGTTGACACGCATACCGCTGCTCGTATGTAAGTACGTATGTTGTAATCGAAGTTTCAAGAATTTTTAATGGATCATTAGGCCCTCGTACGTAATCATCTGATACGTAAGGTACTTCTACAAGATTGATACTAGAGTCTATCAAAAAAATAAATCAGCTTCACGCTGTATCCCGCACACAGCAGGGTAGGCAGAGGGAACCTAGTGTTAAGACACTCCATTCCCCACTTTCTGCCGAATTCTGGAGGCATTGCGTGTTGAGTGGCAGAACTCAACGTCGCGCTTAGCCTCGACACCAGAGCGAAGAAATGAAAATATAAATTTAAGTAAATATTTCATCTCCTCGAGTGGGGATCGAACCCACAACCAGTCGGTTTTACAGTCACACTTCGTGCCACTGCGCCACGACTGACCTCAAGTGTCTATCAAATAAAATTAAATTAAAATTAATTAGTAAATTCGGCAACGTTGCATATCCGTTCGGTTAGAAAATGTAAAATTTAATATTGTGTCCAAAAACATAAAACAACACAACAAACGAATTTGTATGAATATGCAAAATTAAACATGGACGTGAGCACATCCGCAGCTGCATTGTTAAAATTAATAAAAACCTCGTGTGCGTGAATAAAAAAAAAGATGTTGGTAAACAGCGGAAAGGTGTTAGTTAGTACATGCAGTTGGTCTGATTGCGAGTAAAGAGGGCTGTCCGTTCGTGTATTATGCGGGCGAAACACGGGCCGCGGGCGGTCGTCGACCGAGGCCCTTGACTCGAGCGGGTTCAGCGACACCGCCGCGCGACCGCCGCACGCCGCACGCCGCACGCCGCACGCCGCACGCCGCACGCCGCACGCCGCACGCCGCACGCCGCACGCCGCACGCCGCACGCCGCACGACCGCCGCACGCCGGGCAGCGCTGACTGAGCTTAGTAAAGGGAACCCCTTCTGATATTAGTTTAAAATAACTATAGATAAATACTTTTATTTGTTATGCTGTAATTAATATGTATTTGTTTTGAAAAATAAGGTTATGCTCGTCGATGTTAGTTTGGGTTTGTTGCTAAAATAACAACGCATTGATGTATTAGTCAATGTATAATGATGCATCATTTATTACATCATTGTACTACTACTTGTTCCAGAAAAATAATCTATATAAAACCTCATTTCATCCGAATAATATAAGATAGGTATATATCTATACTTTTTAATTTTTACCAATACTTTAAAGTTTAGTAAAAATAAACAATAAAAGTTGTTAGAACAATTTGAAATATATGTTATGGTATTTGTTTATATTGCCTCATTGTGATGAATTTCGTGTTATCACTGTTTAAAATTGTCTGCAAAATATGATAAGAATCAAAAACAACTGTAATTTATAAATTCAAATAAATAAACTTTTGTGTATTTGTTATTTTTCTTAATGTTGTTGTTTTTATTATTATGTGAACAAATTATATACGATATATTATAGGGGACAAAAATTTTGTATTGGCAGAGAATCACATATTACGTTTGGAGGTAAAAGTTGAGAGTAAAATTAATGACCATATAAAATTGAACATGTTATGTAAAGTGAAAGAGATGACTGCAAGTGTGAAAATTACATTGCAGTTTTACCACTTCTATTATTAAAAAAAAAAGATTAATACCGTTTTTAATTAGTTTTAAAATGTTAACTTCCGTAAATTATATTTTTATGTAAAACTTCAATATACTTAAGTATGCAAATATTTTTTAAATGTAAAACAATTTTAAAGTTTCTGTTTAAAATTTCAATTTATGTCTTAATTTGAACGTTATGTTTGCGCTTATTAATCTCATATTCAATTTTATTTTATCAAATGTAATACCAAACTGTAGTGTGTACTGTATGGTATGGTTGGTTGAGCTATAAGTGTGCCGTAGAAAAGCTACAGATCTCAATATAGCATTTAACTATGAATTTTAAAATACGAGTATATCTGTTTATAAGATAGATTGTTATAAACAATCATACTGTATAATATTTGTTTTATTCTTAAGCTTCACACTGTATCCCGCATACATAGCTGGGAGGCAGAGGGAACCTGAGAACCAGTTTTAAGATCCCATTGAAACACATCGGTTTCCCATTTTCCACGTCTGAAGAACTCAATGTCGCGCTTTGCCTCGTTACCAGAAAGAGGAAACGAAAATATTAAATATTACATTTTAGGAATCGAACCCACAACCTTTGCATTTACATCGGCACGTTCTGCAGTGCTACGACTTCAGCTTCATTTATTTTGTTAAATGCCATTAAAATTATGGGACAATTGTAAAACATAGTGCAGTAACAACAGCAAGGTGCCTATTAATTAGTTAGAAAATATAATATATTTGTCATCATAATCCTGACCGATTAAAACTAAAAAAATTCACATTTTTTGGTGTTAGTTTTAATTGTAACTTTTTTTTTGAGTAAAACAAAAGTTATAGAACTGAACAACATTACATTATTAGTCTATTAGGTCAACAAACCTACAAGAGATTAAACAAAAAAAATTACAAAATATTTAATATATAACAACGTTTAAGTATTTAGAATTCGTAAGCCCACACTGTTTATATATAAATGAATGAAAGAAAGAGAAATTTGCTTTAATAGTATTGAAAGTAGTTTTCTATGGGTAGATAAGCTCTCTGCAAAATTTCTCCGGCGCCGTGCGCCTAACTTCGAGTATATGTAATGACCTAGATTCTTTAAGACCTTTCATATTACACGAATATATTCTTTGCTATATTTAAAATTGCTTTTAAATAATTTAAAAATCGTTTAAAATTTCCGCATTTTCATAAAAAACTGAACTGAATCAAACACAACATGCTCAAATATGGTTTATATGTTTTATATTTGTAGTTAACAGATCGTAGGGCTCGTAAGCGGCGTGCAGCGGTGTGAGACGGCGCCCGCGCAGCCGCGTTGCAGAGCAGTGAAAGTGGGTTGAATACTTTCAGTTTCTCTTGCGCGCACGCTTCATCGTGGACTCGTTACAATAAACATTGCATCCCGTCGATTTCTCGCTCCGCTAAATTTCACCTTTTCCACTCTATTATTTATACACAGATTGACCTGCTCCCTATCTCGAAGAAATTCATCATTTTTATAGTGTTTTTCAGTGAATCGAAACTTTCTATTAAACTTACTACTACTATTTCTTTATATGTAGTACGAATGAGTAAAAATATTGTTTGTGTCACCAAACCGTACAATTGTATGTTTTATAACATTTAATTAAAAAAAGAAGTAAATAAAAAATAAATAAATAAATAATTGTAAATATATATAAATATCTAAATATATGACAATGTAAATTTGTTTGTTCTCTGTTATTTAAATGTACTAGACACGATAAACTATTTCTCTAGTTTGTAAATAAATATATGTACTATGTGTAAAATATTTAAATTCCCTTTAAAAATGTGTTTACATAAAATATGCCATTAGAAAACTCCTGTGTTATAAAAGTGCGTGTTTGGCGTGCTGGTGCAGAGTGGCCTAGAAAGTCAAACTTTCGTTGTTTGATTCTCGTTATGCTATTTTTTCGGTTGGCGCCCGTTCGCCTAAAATCCGGTTTACATTTTTAATAGTTTTTTTAAATAAGAGCCTTTGAATAATAATTCAATAAATGTATTAGAATTAAATAAAATCGGCTTCACGTTGTATCCCGCACACAGCGGGGTAGGTAGATGATACCTAGTGTTAAGACACGCCGTTCCCTACTTTTAGGTAAGTTCTGGATGCATTACGAAAGGTATTAGAAAGGCTTGTATATCGATATAAGAACGGGATTGTTAATAAAAATAATATAATATATATTTATTACTATAATGTTATATAGTCAAATAATAATATTTCCTATAAATTCTTTATTTTAAAAATATATTAAAATAATTCTGATAGAAGTAAAAAATTGTTACAACTAAAAGTAAAATCGATCTCCAAATACTAAAGAATTTTCATGAAAACATAGTTATATTAAAAATGTTTGTGGGAAAGAAATATCGATACAATGTAATGGTTAGGCTGTGTGGCAAAAGTCCCAAGCAATGCATCCGAAAAGAAATTAATGAAAATGAAAGTGACCTACTTTGTCCCCGCGCCCGCGCACCTCCGACTTTCTCTTGGCTTTAAATATAATCTTTTTTATCTCTAATAATAATTTGTGCCGATGAAATAAATAAAGCACAAGATTAATAAAAAGCATTGATTTTACTTTATTATATGTAGTAAATCTGCTATAATTGATGCAGTACTAATAGATCCTGTCCAAAGTCACAATTATCACGTTTAATTATATTTTTTTATATGTAAGTAAATAACTCCTTTGAGATATTTCGGCATTAAAATCCTCAAACTAAAAGTGTCAAAAATATGAAAGTATGAAAATATAGAGCAGTACATCTCGTCTTTCCCGTAAAATAAAAGGAAACTTAAACATGAAGAAAAAAAAGGTGTACATATCTATAATATGGTCTAAACCGTCCGTGCTTTATCTTTTTTTGTTTTTATTTATATGCTTTCTTTGTCGTGAGTGAAAGTAAAGTGTGAAATTTCAATTGTGTTTATTTGAATAAAGTGTTACTCTTGTAGTATTCATTTTGTTTTTATTATATTATAAAATATTCTGTTAAATATGTATTCAAGTTAAAAAAAATACGGCAGTGTACCATATATACATGGTGAATTCAAAACAAAAATTTATTCTTTATTTAAAATTTAATTTATTATCATATAGCACAAATTAGTTGCCAGTGTCTCAAAGAAGATTTTTTTATTTTTTAACAATGATGAATTTGCCATTAAGAAGCATTTTTATTTTAATATCTCAAAACAGAAATTGGTATAGCCGAAAGTTTTATAAATAATAAAAAACATATATTTTACTCAAGCATATATCAATACGCAATTAAATTAAATTTAAGATATTTTTGCCTAAAAACAACCATATTAGTACAGAAACGCAAAATAATGAGATAAAATCCGTCATTTAAAAGAAGAAAAAAAAATCATATCTTAGAAAGTAAAGTATTAAAGTATTTTTTTGTTTTGTTTTAATCGCCCAATTTACTATGTGGTCTATTCTTGTATTTCAGGATAGTCCATTTTGTATGCCATATCTGCTTATAGAAACTACTAACTTTTCTCTCTGTGACAGCCTGTTTATTTACTTGTGGGTTACATATTCACTATGAAACTTTTAGCCAACTACTATCGTCTATAGTATTGTGTAAAGTGTATTTTAATTTAGTAAGTTTTGGGGAACGGAGTGTCTTAACACTGGGTTCCCTCTGCCTACCCTGCTGTGAAAAGCTAAAAAAAGAATGTATTTATTGTACTTACCTTTTTCATACTACTATATGAAACGACGCTTGTGAGGCAGGCGTTGACAACTGTCACACAGTTTATAACTAATGCGGTTGTTATAGTATAGTCATTTTGTCATGAATAAACGTTATATTATTATTTTTTACGAAATTTGATTTGTCTTTCAGCTAAAGGCAAATAAGACTAATCTTTATTAAAATAAAGTTTTAGTCGATATGTAAATAATCTTTGTTGTCAACAAAGTTTAATAGAAATCTGTCTACGTGTTGGACCTGTGCCACATAAACCCTCTAAAAGACTTACTTTTGAACTTAAAAAGAAAAAGATATGGGTTCATAATATAGCTAAATGTAACAATAGATTGTGGCCTAATAAATTAATATAAGTATACAATATATGTAATTTGGTATGATTTTAAAAATGTTTGTTCTTTATACATTTGTACATATAAACTTTAATATAAAGCGTAAACGTTGTCTATTTTTCTATGACTGTGCCCTCAAATCGAATGAACCGTATTATTTCCCGTTTTGAACAATGTATACCTTCAGAGAAGGCGTGGGGATATACTGAAGGAGGTCAACAACCTCCAGCACGTTGCGTGACACGATTCAAATATTATGATGTATAAGTTTGCAACGGTTCTTCTTTTCAAAAATAAAATCAAAGAAAACATTTTAAACTAGATTATTTTGCCTGACAATGAAAAATTGTATAATTATATTGTAGTGCTATTTTAGTAAAATCTGTACATTGTAAACATATGTACACAATTTACCGCATATTTCTAATTAATTTATGACAAAATTAAATTTAAAATGGGTATTAATACACAAGAGTCATTGGCCGGCGCAAGGATAAAGCGAGGCACGCAGACAGTAGTACGAGCGCGTGTAGTGCGAGCGGTGAGCGGAGAGCGGAGAGCGGAGAGCGTGCGGCTAGAGATAGCCGCGGGTCAGCGACCGCCGCGAGGCCGACGTCCGCTGACGTAACGTTACGCGAATTCCGACCGCCTCCCCGCGCTTGCACCTCGCACCGACCTAATTCCTTCGAAGCCACTTCGCTTGTGCATTGCTAATTATAAAATGCTGTTGCACTGTTGCATTACACCGACCGACTCGTTCTATTTCTATTTAATTCGATACTAATATAAGTTGAAAATATGGAATTTTAAATATATATAATATTATCAATAAATTTAGATTAAAAATATATAATTTTGAACTTTTGTTTTGTTTGTGCTAAGTAATTAATTAATAATAAAATATAAACAACTCGTGTTCCAGCGTGTCGTGCTTTGAATGTTAAAGTGTTGATGTGATGGTTTTCTTTATAACCATTGCTGTATCAATTCTTGGTAGCCGATTGACGCAATTGTATCCCACGACATCTATTGTGTGATGAAGATGGGGTCCCATCAATACCATCGACCGCAACGTTACCTTCATATCCTTTTAACACCAGTACCTATATGTTTCTGTAAAATGTTGTTCATAAATCATTGAATGCATTCGGTATGCACTTTTCCTATATATATATATATATATATATATAGGAAAAGTGCATACCATACATATATATATATATATATATATATATGTATGTGTAGAGGCTAAGCGCGGCGTTGAGTTCTGCCACTCAACACGCAATGCCTCCAGAATTCGGCAGAAAGTGGGGAACGGAGTGTCTAAAAACACTAGGTCTCACTAGGTCTCCCCTCTGCCTACCCTCCTGTGTGCGGGATACAGCGTGAAGCTGATTTTTTTTTTATATATATAAGATTGATTTATGATTGTTGAGCTTTGAACTGAAGATCGGAAGCTTCTTTCTGTAATATAGATATTTTATCGAATATTTAATTAAATAAAACTCTTTTTTTTTAACATGTTAACACTAAATTAAAATTCTAACGTGTGGTAGGTAAAATAACAGTTATTATTTGTTTACTTAGTTTATTAAGACTTTTCGAGTACAATTGTTTTTTGTTGTCATTATATCGTGTTATTCACTTGTTTACTTTAGCGTGTACGCTCATATTGTTGTCAACAAAACATTTAATGTTAACAAAACTTATTACCCACCGATTATTAATCTTTTTATTTAATTGAAAACTTAGTCTTGAAGGGTAATGTAAGTCTTGAAGATTGAATTTAGTTTAGTGGATTCAAATAGAATTTGTAATAAAATATGTGATATAAAACATAATTTAAAACATCTATGCTGTAATCGGATGCATAACTCTATATACCATCGAAATAAATATAAAAAAATATAAATATCCTGATCATAACTTTACTATTTTGTAAAATAAAAATTATTTATATTTTAAGAACAAATAATAGGGAACGGAGTATAGACACACCGGAACTGTATCGTAACTGTATCGTAACTGTACTCTGCTGTGTGCGGGATACAGCGTGAAGCATTTTTTTTTAAGAAATATTGATTACTTTTAGTAAAATGGTATTATAATTAAATTAAATTAAATTTTGTAAACACAATCAACGCTTTCAACGTTATGCGTATTGCTTTAGTTTTTTAACAATACAAGTTGGTTTTTTAATGACTAGCTAAGAAGCATAGTGATTTTCTTTTTATTTCAATTTACAGAATTATTTTTTATTTCATTCCTAAGATACGTGTTTTTTCACATTCAAATGATGGATTTTATCACGATACTTTGTGTTCCTTTAAAATATTTTAACATGTATAAATGTTCATATCTGTTAAACATTTTGGATTTCCCTGTCCGATTAGAAAAAACGTGGCGTCATGTCACGTTAACTGAAACGTAGAGTACACATTTACATAAAAAAATGTGTGTGTTACAAATAGAAAATTAAAAAGTTTAATCTTATGTTCAAATGGACTATAAAAAATACATTAACAAAGTAAGGACCAAGTGTCTGTATTGTCTGCACTGTCTGTCTGCAATGAACTTGTTAGGTCTTAACTTCTTAGGTTCATGTATTTATTTCATTACAATTTAAAGCAGGAATGTTTGCTATTTCAAAAATCTTACCTATAATATATAATATTGATACTAAATAAATTATTAAATATCTATTTTCTCCACAGATATATTTCATTTTTTATAAAAAAAATCATCATCATCTTCACCATCATAGCGTCCTCTTCCTCGAGGTGTCGTCATTATAAGTCTATAACATATACGATACGATATATGATTGTCTTTTTTTTTGCGATTGCTTTTTTGCTACAGACAAAATAATAAAATATCGATTTGTCACTTATTTGCAAATTTCTTGTAAATTATTTTTAAATTAAATTAAATTAAATTTGACTAGTCGTTTACATTAATTACATTGTTTTGAACAAAATTACTTATAAGAAATATGACCTTGTTGGTTTGTTTTTGCATGTCAGACAGTTGACGTCATTGTACCCAACCATTTTGTATAGAAAAAAATGTGTCGGTCAAGCAAAAGTCACCCCCATCCTGCTGGGACGAGGCGGCAAACGTCGGACTGCATAGTATCAGTCGAGCCGTCGAGCGGTCACATTGGGTGCGTTGTGATGTCACCTGGTCACCTGCGCCTGCGGTCATGTGTCACTTGTACATTATACATATATATACATATAGGTATATTTCCAAATTATATGTATACAATTATACATATAAAATCAGTCGTGGCGCAATGGCACAAGTGTGAGACTGTAAAAGCGTCTGGTTGTGAGTTCGATCCCCAATTGAGGAAATGAAATATTTATTTAAATTTATATTGTCATTTCATCGTTTTAGTTTCGAGGGAAGTGCGGTGTTGAGTTCTGGCACTCAATGAAAAAGACACGCAATGTTTCTATAATCTTTGATGTGAAGAAGTGTCTTTACTACACAACACTAGGTTCCCTCTGCCGACCCTCGTCATGCTGTATCAGCGAGTGTGATACAGCGAGGCGCTAATTATTTAAACACATGTACATATGGACATTATGATTTTACATTTTTTTCAAAAATTCACTATTATACTGATAATATCAATCCGCTATGACTCCTTTTGCTATAATTTTTCAGTCAATATAGAATAAAAATCATAATTAAGCAAATCAATTGAATTATTTGAATGGTAACACTGAACATTTACAAACAAGCTCAAATGCAGAATTTAAATACGTTGTAAGTATTGATATATAAAATACTCTATTTAAAATTATAAACGACGCTGCGAATCATAACAAATAGTTGTTACGCTTATCAACTCGGGAGAACGACCT
The DNA here is from genome assembly GCA_030704555.1 of Heliconius charithonia. Classification (NCBI taxonomy): domain Eukaryota; kingdom Metazoa; phylum Arthropoda; class Insecta; order Lepidoptera; family Nymphalidae; genus Heliconius; species Heliconius charithonia. Next base: position 11,672,607 of record CM060827.1, on the reverse strand, counting down.
ACAAAGCACCTGGCTTATATAAAAACATATTGTTGTTTAATTACCGAAATTATTTTGAGATAATTAAGCATTAATTTTATTTTTGAACTAGCAGCTCTCTCATGGCTTCGCCCGCTTGAAATAGTCGTATATGACTATTTATTTATTATTGTTTTATATGTTGAAATACAGTTTTTTCCTCATTGATCCCGAACACGCGAAAATTCCGGGATAAAAGAAGCCTATATGTACCACAACATTTTCCAATTTACAGTCAAAATCATATGAAATCCATTCAGCAATTCCGGAGAGTCCGTCAAACCGAAAGACAAACAGACAGGCAGACAAACATTTTAAAATTGTTTGTACCCTAGTATCGTATAACTGAAATAAACTTGAAAACTATATTAATAGTTATTATGGAACATATAGACAGACTTTAAAATATTATTTATATTTATAGAAGATAATTTAAATAAACCAATACATGTTTGGCTTTTTGAAGGTGTCATAAAAGTCCTTGGGAAAAATATTACCGATCTGAATAATAAATGTTTTGTTTTCTAAATGTGACTACGTTTATATTTCTTAGGTCAATAAGTATTTATATACAAGAGGCCAGTAGTGGCGCAGTGTCACAAGCGTGCCACTGTAAAGGCGTCAGTTTGTGGGTTCGATTACCACACGAGGAGATGAAATATTTACTTAAATTTATATTTCCATTTCTTCGCTCTGGTGTCGAGGCAAAGCGCGGTGTTGAGTTCTGCCACTCAACACGCAATGCCTTCAGAATTCGGCAGAAAGTGGGAAACGGAGTTTCTTAGCACTAGGTTCCCTCTGCCTACCCTGCTGTGTGCGGGATACAGCGTGAATCTAATTTATTTATTTATTTTGGTAACGAGGCTAAACTAAGTAACTTTTAAATGAGTCAATTTTTAAATACTTTTTTATAGAGCATTTTATTTCATACAAAAATGAGTATATACATAGTTTATTTATGACAGTATTATTCCTAAACGCAATAAATCCTAATCAATTATGATTTTACCCCGTGTGATTTATAGGTAAACCGAAAATAGCTATGAGACGCCTTAAGAGGCTTTTTAAATAAAATTATTATAATATAAAAAAAATATGATCAAGAACAATTTTAACAACAATCTTTTCCCTATAGCTAGAAAAAGAAATTAAATAGTTTATTTTTGGGTTACCTAAATTATTTGTTAATTTAATAAATGTGAGATCCGTGACGTTTATCAAAGAAGAATATTTAGCATAGCAATGAGTTACTGAATAATTAAGTTGAAATTTTGTGACCTGATCTGATGACCTCTTCCTTATACCTTTGGAAAGTACAAGCACCTACCATAATTCCGCCATATCATTATGTACATAAACGTTCGCATGTATGTGCGATACATAATAAGTACATCTATTATAAAATGATAAGTATATTATAAAATAATAAGTTCTTTGATTTTTACGATTATTACACATTTCAAATTAAACTATTTTAAGTGGATTAATCGCTTATATTTGGGTTTGTATATTTTTCGTAGACCAGTCTACCCGTGACCACGGACTACTGCAAAGTGTCCGGAACGTCGGGTTTTCAAAAAAATATATATATGATCCCAAATAAATGCGATTAATCCGGTTAAAATAGTTTCTATTAAAATGTTTTAAAATGTTTATAATATAACTAGTAATTCATGATTTGATGGTTTCTGTGTTTTGGTCTTAAGTCGTTTTGCTCATAATATACACTATCAGTACCAAGAGGTTTAGTGTAACAATATGTTAAAAATTGAAAGAAAATAACTGAAATCAAATAGCTCATTCTCATAAGAGTCTTAGTGACTCTTTTATGTTAAATTATTGACGAAACGGTAACTTGGGAAGTTATAGTAATTGTGACATTTAATCCCGAGCCGTAATTTCCTATGACGCATTTACTCCATAAACAAACAATACGAGTATTATTAGCTAATACCTACTGTGGCTTACGTTATATTTTTAACCTTGAATAATTTCCAGTGATCTACCCAACATCTTTAAATCTTACTATTTTTTGTGTATGAACTTAAATTGATTTTTTTCTTATACAACAGTAGTGAGATTATAATCAGACAGAGAGTTAAGACACTAAAAAAACAATAACAACAAATCTGAAAAGCCGAATTCTGAAAATGAAAACATAAATTGAAATAAATATTTAAATAATAATAATCAGCTTCACGCTGTATCCCGCACACAGCAGGGTAGGCAGAGGGAACCTAGTGTTAAGACACTACATTCCCCACTTTCTGCCGAATTCTGGAGGCATTGCGTGTTGAGTGGCAGAACTCTACGCCGCGCTTAGCCTCGACACCAGAGCGAAGAAATGGAAATATAAATTTAAGTAAATATTTCATCTCTTCGAGTGGGAATCGAACCCACGACCAATCGGTTTTGCAGTCACACTTTGTGCCGCTGCGCCACGACTGGCCTCAAGGAAATGAAATAAATATTTCATTTCCTAGAATGGGAATCGAACCCACAACCAGTCACATTTACAGTTACACACGTGTGCTGTGTGCCCTTGCGCCACGATTGGCCTCTTGATACAGCAGATTAATAATTATAATATTATGTTATTACACTTTATCGTATTTCAATACAAAAATAGGAAATGCGCCATCTAATGGGTAAACTATTTATGCAAGTGTACTAGGCAGCTATCCACGTGTAAGTTTATAGCTCACACGTGGTGGAGGATTGCGATGGAGGGCGAGGTGTGGGAGGAAGGGCCAGAGAAATGTGCGGGTGCGTCAGCGCACGCTATCAGCGAATGCAGATATCACAAGGTCGCCTAGTCCACGTGCTCTCCACTCGCCAGTAGTGCCCATTTACCTATGAACTTCTATACAAATACATATATTATATAACTTCTATACAAAATAATCTATTTTTATATATAAGTATAGTAACTATAGTATTTATGTTTATGTATTGGCTTGGTAAGCCCGAATTTTATGCAAAGTAAAAATCGTATCGTTTTGTTTCACACACTTCGTTGTTTTTTTACACATTTAAATATAGAAAAATGACAATTTAATCAAAAAGAAATTATGTAATAGCTATAAATAGCATTTATTTTTTTAATTGATTCTGTTAAGTTTTTTTTTATTTCCATTATATTTTTATTCTATTGTCATTGAATACTTGTACAAGTGTTAGCAACGAAAAAACATGTAAAAAATGATTTTGTATAGTTGGTGGCGGCGAGATCTATACGTATCCATAGTAATGGCTATAAATAGCATTTATGTTTTTAATTTAATCTGGTAAGTTATTTTTTATTTTAAATATATTTTTACTCTATTGTCATTGAATACTTGTACAAGTGTTAAAAAGGAAAAAATCATGTAACAAAATATTTTGTATAGATATATATACTTGATACGTATGTATCAAGTGGCCTCGCCAGCACCAGCCTTAGATTGAAGTTCAAATAAGTAATGATTTTTTTGTAATGAAATATTTTTTAATAAATTCTATACAATTTATACAGCCAATTCTTAAAAGATTGAATGCTGATCAGTTGAAAATTATTCGAATCAACTACCTGACTACTTAAGGAAGCAGATCCAAAGTAGAAGCGTTAATAGCAGATATCGTTAGTCGTTACAGAGCGTAATAGCGTATAGGTGTCGTCGCTCACGAAGCCGGGAGGGCACGCTCGCGGTCGTCTCAAGATCAAGGTCGCGCGGCAGACGCGCGGCAAGGTCACCTGTCCCTCCGCGCCCCTCCCGTCCTCGCCCGTCCTCGCCCGTCCGCGCCCGTCCGCGCCCGCCTCTAGCGCGCAAATATTTGCGACCGTCTGTCCTCCGCGACCGATATGCCGAGGTCAGCCCGCCAAAAGACCTTGGAGTAATATCGTTCGACTTCTGGAGAATTATAGGCGAATGATTTGTGTCGGTCGTTTTAACAATACATGTTTTAACTGGCTGGTCGTTCGATCGGAGGATGATCCGACTGCCGTGACCATTATATCAACCGATGCGGCACTGCTCTGCCTGCCTGGTTTACTTTCTTACTTATTATGTAGGCGGGCATAAGTAGGTTATGCATAGGGTTGCCGCTGTGTTACAGATTAGATTTATTGAGAAAATAGTTTTAAATATTTTCTCAATTGCAATTATATCTATGTTTAATATATTTATTTTTGACTTCTTTAATTTATTTTAGATGGCAATATTAAGAAATATATATTTTATAAGCATATATTTATGCCATAAATAAAAAATATATATTAATATTGTCTTTATTGAATAACTCAAACATTGTCATCTCCTTCAGCCAATATTTTTTATCGAACAATGTTTAGTATTTTAACCGATTTCTGTAAGAAAAGGAGGTTATTATTTGGACTGTATTTTTTTTATGTCAGAACCTCAGAACTTTTAACTGAGTGAACAGATTTTGATGAGTTTTTTAATTTTTAAAGCTAATGCTTCCCGTGTGATCCCATTTTTTTGGTCGATTTTTAATAATGGTATCACAAAAGTCTAAATTATAATAAATTTAATTTTGCATTTGCAATATTTAAATTTGGATTAAGTATGTGCGCGACAAATGGAGGAATAACGCCAACAGATTCCGACGATTCTTTTTTTACTTGAATTTCGTTGTTTGAAGTCGTTTTTTTTCTGTAAAAAATAATTTATTAGTTATCAATTTTAGGGCTATTGTGCGGCTCATATTAATACTAGCTATAATTAGGTGTAACCATGGAATATTGTAATAGTTCCACGACATGAATACAATTTTACTGTTTAGAAAACGTATACAACTTATGTATGTTGTTAGTTGTAACATACGTATAAAAATTTCGATGTAGCTTGATGAGAACGTATGGCTTAGTGGTTAGAGCGCCTGGTGCCACGCCTCCTGGCTTCCAGGAGGCGTGGCACCAGGAAGCTAGTGCTTCCCATGTGGTCCCATTTTAATTTGGTCCATTTTTAACTATGGCATCTGTGAGTGTGTGAAAATCTATTGACGAATAACTCAATATCACGAACTTTTTTATTAGAATATAGTTTAGTGAAAGTTTGGTTAGGTTTTGGTTAAAGGATCCGGTTGAAATTAAACAAATATATATATTTTTGGTAAACAATGTAGTCATTCTGTAATAGCAAGGAAAAACCATAGTTAAAATTGGCGAACCACTTCTTGTAAGAAATGAGATTCCTCATCATTATATTTCCTTTCAACCAACTTCACAAAAGAGCATGTTCTCATTTACACCCGACTTTTAAAAAGGAAGAGGTTTCCAATTCTAAAATGTTAGTTTGAAGTTTCACATATGACAACCACAACGTACTCGTTTGAGAAGTATACTTTTAAAGTCTACACTTAAAATCGCCAAATATTTTTTTTTATAATTTTGAAGTTGGCGCCAAGTAAAACAAACAGGTTTAGTAATTTCATTATTAATAAAAGAAAGACACACACAGAACAAAAAGAAAGAAAGAGTCACACAGAGAAACCAATAGGCATAGTCATTCGATTATTAATTACTAACCCTGTTTGTTTTACTTGGCACCAACTTTTGGCTTAGTAAGGTTGTTGCAGCATTAGCTTGACACCGACTTCAAAAAGTTATAAAATCTTTCTTTAATTTTTTTTTAATAAAATCAAATTACTACTGCTCTATGTTATGTAAATTGATTTTTTACTTTTTAGTTTGTTTGAATTGATTGTTGAGTTGATTTATTCAACGATTTTGAAAAAGCATATAGGCCTTTATTTTTAAACCATTTAGTAACCATTTAAGACAAAATAATGATTATCAACCGGACTTTAAAACCAATATATCATCAACAGACTTAAAAAAATATTCTAATATTTTTCTACTTCCATGCTTCATAATTACACAAGGAAATACTGTGTTTTAACATATATTAACATAATATTACAATATAGAAACAAAAAAACGCCATATTAGCCACATTAAAATATAAAAAAATGCGTATATACCCTTAAGGTTTTGATTACGCGATAGAAGCTTATGCGGTATATATGAGTGATCTCCAGTTATAATATTGGGCATGCAATCGTGATCTACGAGACCTTAGACCTGGATATTTAATGTTCCAGCTTGATGGGTCCACCCGATCTTCAGATAAATACAGGACAGAAAACAAACTAATCCTACAATGGTTACTTTTTTTCTTTTACGTTGAGGAACCCTAATAAAACACTGTTAGTTTAATAAGCAATTGTATTATTTTGATTAGAAATATTCAAATATTGACGGATTCAACACGTGAAAGTTTTCAAACGAATCGAACGACAAGCATTGAACAAAATAGCGACGCAAAATATGTGACAATTAATAAAAATATATTAAAAATAAATGACAAAGTAATATATTGAGATTTTTCAAATTTCATTTCGCTTTAATTTATACTTGAAATTAATATGATCATTCTTTAACTTCTTCTCAGACAATGAGCTCTACAAGTCTCAATTTATGCTTCGATTGTCGAGTGGTCTGTCGCCTGTCGCCTTCTCGATCTCAGGTTATTGTTTAATCTTTTTTATTATTTATGTATGCATTGAAAGATTCAATTTCGATGAACTATTATTTATGAGACATAATATAAGCGGTGATGAATGAAGTGTTAACTTTTCATATTAGGAAAGGAACAATAGCGGCCGTGCTAAGAATTATAAATATGAATTTGAGATAAAATATTTTAAATATATATAAATATAAAAACTATACAGTAAAATAAGAACACAAAAATATAAACCAGGCATTTCCTGATGACCTTTCAGGTGATACGTAACTCCTTACCGCTTGAGTCTACATATACATACACGCGTTAACTCTACTATTTATTCAAGTGTTCGCTTGCTAAGGACACCGTTCATTATGTACAAGGATTTTGAATGAAAAAAAAAGACAATTGGTGTCTACAAATAAAGGTCATAATATAAGAATAGTGAAGGCGACTAACATCATGTGATTTCGCCTTGATCCACGTCAAACAGATCGGATCTCAGTAAAGCTATTAACATAAAATATCTCAGAATTTTTTGATATATATATTTAAAGAACTATGCTTTATAGCTGATTGTAACTTGTATAAGTATTAAATGAATATATTCAAAATATAACAAATTAAATTCGCTTATAACAGGAACATTTTAAAAATTCCTGCTAAACGAAACTTGGAGTACCAACGCTGTTGTCACACAATTGGCATTTCCGCCAGAAACTGCGTGGGATCGTATTTAATAATGGTTTTTGTAGTTCAGTAGGTAAGCTTAGCCCAAGCTTTTGTCTAGACCTATTTCGCGTCTCCCCGACCTCCCGTCAGTGCCTCCACGAAGACTCGGACACGAGGCATCGGGGCCAAGGTTTCTATGAATTATGGAGTGTATGGTATTATTCTGGCGCGATGTGTGTCAGTGTTCTGGTTTCGCGGCCGAATCGATGATTATAGCAGCTGAAGGTCTCATCTGACTGCGGGAGGTTAATTCTCCCGCAATGAATTTCCGGATTTTTTTTATTTCGTTAAGAAGAACGAAATATACAATAACCTTTATGGAGGTGAAATAAATTACAATTCCTAAACTAAGGACGCTCAAGTTGTTAGGTAAAGCTTTGTTTATACTTATATTATTATATGTTTTTTAGGTTAAGCGATGAGTAATTTCTATAATAAAGAATAAATAATTCTTAAATATTATTATAATTAACATTTTAAAGTTAAAACATATCCCCAAAGCCATGCTTTTCATATGTTATGAGAATTGAAAACATTGAACGTGCATTATAATTCATAACACAATATATATATATATATATATATATATATATATATATATATATATATTTTTTTTTAAAGAATCTGACGACGTATTTTCTTTAAAAAAATTACTATTGGTATAACATTTTACTATTAGCAACAAAAACAACATATAAAGTACGAAATATTTAAAAAATAAAATTAAGTTACCATTTTATACATCGCCATACACAAACAAAGAAGCTATTCACCTAAACATATTTTAAATGAAAGGCGAGGAAACGAGCCGCACGGTCGCGTCGGCGTCGTTCGGTTCAAAATGAGGTCAGTGGAACACGAAGCATTACACTTGACCTCTTTCCGAGTCCTTACCTCCGCCAGACCTTCACACTTTTTACAACGCTTTTACGAGCTAGGTCGGGCCAATTAAGTTTCGTCGAACCGCCGTGTTCGTGGCAACAATACCGCCCCCGGCCCCTGGCCCGGCACCGGTAGTGGCAGATGCAGCTATCGAGCGACGCGTACGCAGCCGACCGGCCGCGCACTCTTGACATACATTCGGATTTCCATTCAATGTCTCTAAAATTATTTTTTGTTGATTACATATCTATGAGTCAATGCCTTCACGTACTTATGTTTCAATGAGCATAATTTATTTTTATTCGGTAAAAGTCTAAATGTACTTATTTGCATGTAAACTTATCAAAATTATCAATAATGGTCTTAACCTATATATATATATATAAATATATATATGTATATATGTATATAAATATATATATATCCTTAACCTAAAAATCATATGTAAAAATCTCTCTCTTAATATGTAACTGTTATTGTTATACGATAAATAAGGAAAGTAATTATGTAGAGCTAATTACGTCCACGTCGTGCTTTTTCCGGAACTCGATTCCCCACTTACCTTAATTAAAATCAGCATAGTCCGCAGTAGAGCGAGCTTTACGGTTCCTGAGCGTCAAACTCTACGGTTTCTACATATATTTTTTTTTTATTCCTCTTCCACTGTCATCAAACTCTACATAGATGCCCTCCGGGGGGTCCTCATATGACCTTTTTATATGACCTTCCTCCAGTATCTTTGGTACAGTGTTTTCAAAGGTCCACCAAGGTATCCCCCTACCTCTTTTACCGCTCACTTTTCCATCGTAAAGCTTTTTTGCTATTCTTTCATCATTCTTACGTTCAGCGTACCCAAACCAGCTGAGCACGTTTTTCTTCATTCCCACCGTGAAACTCTCGCTAGTACCTGCTATTCTGTGTATCTCTTCATTGCGGATTCGATCAGCTAAGCTGACTCTGCCTATCCTAAGAAGAGATCGCATCTCCACGGCATTAATCTTTCTTTCATTTTTCTTCTGGAATACCCATGTTTTGCTGCCGTATAGCAGCGTCGGCACTAATTCTGCATTGTGGTCGGCCAAACGTGCAGTTGTGTCGATGTTTCGCCGTCTCATCAATACAGCTAAGGCTCCATTAAAACTGTTACCGGCAGCAATACGCCTTTCCACATCCATCTCTGAACTACTTCTACTACTGAGCATATTACCACAAATAAATCACTTTGTTCACTTGTTTTAATATCTTACCATTTACACTAATCTTGCATTCCGTCTTTTCTTCATTAATTTAAAACCTCGCATTCAGGCTTAGGCCATAATTTTCACACCCTTGTTTCAGAGTGGTGCCTTATACCTGCAACTCACATTCTAATGATGCCCTGAGCATTGGCTCATCTGCGTACATCAGGCATTGCACATTCAAGTAACCTGCTTTCACACCCATGTCACATAGATGTTTCCTTGGAGACAGCTATCCAAATACAAATTAAACAACCAAGCTGACATGGCGCAAACTTGTTTAACACCCGATTGCATGTCAAGCCAAGCCTGCATCGAGGGTCCGCTCACATTATACTAGGGTATATACTCCCATCACTTTTGGTTAACGGCAAAAAATATTCCGTGATCATGCGAAGGGAAGGGAAAAGATCTGATCCATACACCCTCTTTCAGGACTAAAGCCTCCTTGCACCTCTCACAACAGCCTTTCAGATCCCTTGCATTCTTCTCGCTAATATATTAGCATAAACTTTACTATCAGAGCTAATCACTTATATGCAATAATAACTTATAGCCTTATGGAATGCGCAGTCTATCTGTGAACCTTTGTCTTTATACAATGGCACAATGACTGCACATCTTCAATTGTCTAGGAGCTCCGATGATTTCCAGCATAAATTGCATAGAAACCAGACTAGTCAAAGACGCATGATCCACGATAAATGATCGTTTCGGCAGTAACTCCATCCCCTGCCTAACTACATTTCTGACTTTTATTGCACTCTCAACTTCTTCTATACTAATTTAAACATCAGCTATATTAAGACTAAGCGTTTCGCTGTTACTTGAGTCGGCGTCATCACATACAAACATCTACTTGTAAAATTCCACCCATCGCTACAAAACGTGTGGTTGTTGTGTATAATTTCACCATTCTAGAAAAGCACCTCTTTCTCCGAAAGCACCCCTTTCAATCTACAGCAACCTCGAGAAACATTAACTTCTCGCCAGAAAAGCTTCATGTTTTTCCTGATGTTGGTCGTTAACTTTTCATCTCTTCCATTCTCTGTCTTTTCACGCTTCATCTTTCGTCAAGTTTCTCTTTTTTACCTATCTCATACTTTTATTCTTTCCTGAGACTTTATAATCCTGCCATGCTTTCTTCTTTCTTTCTATAACATCTTGAACTTCATCATTTTACCATTTGTCGCGCTTTTTCCTAAAACCTCTTTTCCCTTAACCACATATCGCTGTCTCCAAAAACTCTTCGAGTTCCCCTAATGGACCTGAGAACACTCGCGCATACGCCGCTAACTAGAATAATTTTATTATTATTTTATCCCCAACTTAAAGCGCATCAAAAGCAGTCTCGGGTCGACCGCCTTGTACTCTACCGCTGCACTAACCAATTGAGAGGACAACAACAAACCTACACCTTGACAGCCCCGCTCGCTCTCTGGTACGCCGGCCTAGAAAACCCGATCCGACTGTCCGATAAATCAGTCGTGTCGTGTCCTTTCTCTTGGTCTCAGTCACACAAACAACATCCAAATCTCCGTCATCCATTACATCTAGTAATTCATTCCTCTTATCTTCCATCCCTCCTCTTACGTTCCACGTGACTATTTGTAGTTCCGTCCTCCACCTCCCGGCGTTCCGGACATGCTGTGCTGGGTGGCGGTCCCCAACGTTGCACCTGACACACTAGTGGGGACGCACTGGTGCGCTCCCTTACGGTCACGTGGCGGGTAAACATTGCAGCCCTATTATAAGGTCTATAATAAGATCTGGCAGGGATCGCTGCGGGCAAGCCTTCCCATCTTTCACCCCCTATACATAAAACATGCTAGTTTTTGCTTTTCCAATTAAAATATATAACGTATTTAGATGTTATTGGTTGTTCTTAATATATTCGTATAAAAGGTTTTCAAAAAATACATTAAAAAGTATTATCAAGAAATGATTAATTAATAGCATGCATAACCTGTAGCTGGCTGGTAGGTGGGCGTTGATGTTTTTAAATCGTTTAAAAAACTATAAATCTAATCACATCGTTTCACAAATATTTGTGAAGATTAAATTTCAAGTGACTTCCGGTTCCCAATATATTCTTGATAGATTATGTTTTATTTCTATGTATGTCTTGTTATATTGACTTCCTAGATTGACTTTCTTCCGAACCGTTTATACAGGGCAGAGATTCCCCTGAACTGATGCAAGAAATTTATCTTTAATTATAACAGTGGCTGTCCATCTGCTTTAAGCGGCGCCAATCTCATAAATTGTAGTAATGACCAATAAGAGACAAAATTGTAATAACATAAACAAAAATTATAGCGTGTAAGGATATCTTAAATAAAAAGTTACGTAAACCACGTTAAGATGGCCTAACCTTCTTGAAAATTTTATATGCTACAACCTATTTACCCATTACAATATTTATATATTGGACAAGGTAAAGTATTGTTTTATGGGCGTTTACTTGTGTAGTAAGAAGAAACAATACTGATAATATACGAGTATGTATAAGTTAAACCTTGAACCTTAAGAGCAAAAATCTTCAAATGCCCTCGCCATTGTTTTAATGAATCTTCATCTGTTTTGCTTATACGAGGACAGGGTTATTATATTTATTTTTCAGTTTAACTCAAGTATAGTAATCATATATAGTAAATATAGGTTTATATCTATATGTTTTTATTTTCATATATGTTTTTTTTATTAACAATAATAGATATTTTATATATTATCTATGTAAATTACTAGTAATAATCACTAACCATGTTTTGCATTTAAGTGCTATTAGATAAAAAAAATCAATGCCCGCTATGACCAATAACAAAAAGTTAAGATTAAAGTTTTAAAAAAATACAATTTTAATTATAGCGTAAATTTAAAGAAATCAACAAAAATGAAGTTAAGTGAGTCATTTTGTTTTTTTTAAATAACTGTACGATTGAAAAGCATAACTACAGAAGTAATAGAAAAAAAAAATGCTTTAAATCAAAAATTAGTAATGTAAATAAATTATCTTAAAAAAAAGTCTATATTTAGTTATATATTTTAGGATTCGTAGCCTACTTACCACATACGCCATAACTCATCACTCATAAAGTCTAAATATATATTATACAGTTCCATCACTCATATAAATTGTTCTAATAATTAAAATTATGAGATATACCGTATTATTTGTCTAAACGAGGCCGTCGTGGTTCAGAGAAACAGCGAAAAAGCGAAACACGACAGTTGTGAGTTCGATGCCCACTTATGGGAATAAATTATTATTAAATATTTTAAAGTGTTATTGCACACGTAGGAAAGAAAAATACTTATTTAAAAAACGTATAAAAATTTGAACGTAGCGGGACTCAAGCCCGCGCCTCCCGAAAACTGATCAGGCACTCCTGGGAACTCCTCCACTAAACTATACGTTCTCCGTTGAGAACCAGAGACTAGAGACCAAGGACTACTGTAAAGTGTTCTCCATTGAGGACGTATGGCTTAGTGGAGGAGTTCCCAGGAGGCGTGGATTCGAGTCCCGCTAAGTTCAATTTTTTATACGTTTTCTAAATAAGTAAATTATTATCATTTCCTAGCTCTGGTAACAAGACATGAGCTCCACCGCTCAACACGCTCATCTGGGAAATGGGGCGAAAAGGCGAAATCGCTCTTTACACTAGCTTTCCTCTTATTTACTTTTGTGCGATTATATATTAAATACAAACATTCACTTAAAATATATTGAAAATTTATAGTAATCAATATTAGTAGGTATTTAATTTGTACAAAGTCGTATTTTGTAGCAGATTTAATGTTTTCAAATCGTGACTCACTGGTTTTCCCCGGAAATGGTAGGTTAGCCTGCTAAAATAAGCAAACACGACAATAAAGCAATATTTCCTATAACAATAAAACATTATTAATATATTTTATATTAAAACAGTATTTTATGTGTCCATTTTATTCCTCATTCTATATATTTAAATAACAATACGTTCGGACTGGACATGACGTGTCTTATGAGTTTGTAATAGGTAAATTGAACTCAATGTCATAAGTTAAACTTCCGCATTCGATATTTATATTTATTAAAATTAATTTTGCACTCTTATTTTTGTCTAGAATTTATAAGCACTAAGTTGTAAGCTCACACAGAAGATTGAAGCGAGCTGTAAGAAAGCAACGAGCGTTGTGTTCATGAGGACCAAGCAGTGCCCTTATCATAATTTTCTTTTCCTGTGTTTCCCTTTTTCCTGTGCTCAGTACCGCTCGGTGTCTACCTTCGGATAGATCACGAGTGGTCATGCCATGTTCTCTCTTTCTCATCTGAGTTCTTCTTCTGATCTGAGTAGGAAATCGCCATTTTAATGTTGTGTTCCGTACATTAATAATCCAAGTCAAAACTTATAAAGGTCAAAGATTTTTTAAATATTTTACATTTAAAAATTACCATAAATGAATTTGAACTTTAGAAAATTTTGTAAATGAGAAGTAGAAATTGAGAAATAATCAACATGTGATAAAAATAAAAAAATATATAAATAGTCGAAAATACATAAATATATTAATTTTAGTTCTAGTTAACAAGAATCAGTAAAACAAAAGCTCAGAAAATACATAGACAGCTATGGATATCACACACACCGACACATCGGTTTCTAGTAAACAAGGTCGAAGCAACCTTGGTGGTAAATTGTATTTTTATTATTAATTTAACAAGTAAAAATATCACAATGACAAACAAGGAAGTCATCGAAAATTTTGCGAAACGATGTATTGAACTTTATGTAGATGTGTTGCTCACTGGCGTTTAGTGTTCAGGGCCACGACGTTCTAGTGACAATATGAGAGTCAAGTAGGAACTGATTGAGCGTCGTAAGCTCCTATCCTTTGAAGTAAATATGTGTATATTTATACATTAAGGCCAGTCGTGGCGCAGGGGCACAAAGTGTAATTGTAAAATGGACTGGTTGTAGGTTCGATCCCCACTCGAGGACATGAAATATTTATTTAAATTTATAATTCGATTTCTTCGCTCTGGAGGCAAAGCACGGCGTTGAGTTCTGCTACTCAACACTCAATCTTGACACTTATATATATATATATATATATATATATATATATATATATATATATATATATATATATATATATATATATATATATATATATATATATATATATATATCACGACATATATATATATATATATGTCGTGACTCAGTGGCCAACAGCTATGTTTATTGTATGAGTAGTGAGTACTGATACTGGTATCGTAACAGATGGAGTATGAGTAATGTTTAAATTACACTTTGCGTTTGCAAGTCGTCGTTCATTATGAGTAGATACGCCCCTAGTTTTATCTGGATTTGTGGAGATGAAAATGATATGCTACGTATTTTTTTTATTTTATCATAGCTTATTAATATTTTAATTAAAAAAAAGTTAAAATAAAAAAAAAAGGATTATTTCGTTATTGCAAAATTAGAATATAATTGTTTATTTTGAATTTTAGATACGTTTATTTTTTTAATTTGCCTTTATTAAAAACATATATTTCTATTAATAGACTTTTTATATTAAAGGTAGGTATCGTTATAAATTTAAAAAGTGTAGGTATATGTAATCGTTAGTTATATCAATTTATGTACCTCGTTTTCCATTTTTACACAATATCATCAAAGATTTACTTTGTCATATTTGACATTAATTTATGACTTAATCACTATTTCATAAAAGGGATATTCGATTAAAATCTTCCTATTCTTAATGCTTAAAGTAAATATATGTATAATTAAGTATTTATTATAAGTACTTCCCAGAACACAATATACATTATAAAGTTTGTTCAATATACTTACTTGTACATCATACAAAGAAGCTTCTGTTCCGCACTTATCGCCACCAATTCTACAGAACTTGGATATAAACCAACAGTTGTTTTTTGTTAAAATCTAAAAACCATCGTATCGACCGCTTGTTTATCAATTTTTGGGAAAAAAACATCAATTAAAAATATAAAAATTTTGCTCAACTACAAATTATTATAAATAGTATGGATGAAGAAACACATGTATAATGTACCAAAGACTACTGTCAAGTGTTCGAAACGGTTCCCAAAAACGTATTAATACTAAATAAACACGAATAATTAGTTTAAATAGTTTCATATAAAATGTATAATAATCTCGAAAATGAAATATCTTAAGTCAAGTCAAGTCAGCTGCACGCTGCAGCAGAGTAGGCAGAGGGAACCTATTGTCAAGACACTCCTTTCCCCACTTTCTGCCTAATTCTGGAGGCAATGCTTGTTGAGTGACCGAACTTAACGTAACGTTTTATGTCGACACCTAGCTAAGAAATGGAAATATAACTTTAAGAAAATATCTCCATCTCCTCAAGTGGGGATCGAACCCACAACCACTTGGTTTTACAGGCACACGTTGTGCCCCTGCACCACGACTCCTCTGCCTCTGTTTTTTTTTATTTTTACTAAAGTTTTCTGTAGTCTTAGTGGTAGTTATTTTCAAAAAGTTGACTATTTAGATGAATGACGATAGCGTAACCTGCTAGCCTGCAGCCCTATCGTAACATCGTCGATACTATCTACATTTTTTATTCCATTCAATAACCACAACCATCTTACAAATACATGGATATGTAAATAACGCTTTAACATAACAAGCTAACACGCCACCCGTACATGCAGTATACATATGCGTATATTTTATATTAAATAATACTGTAGTTTTACTGCTATCAATAGTGATGCAATAAAGGCGTTCGAGTGAGTGATGTTTATAGGGATTTTTATTTTTTTGTTTTTAGGCTTACGCTAGACAGATGGAACCTATCGTTAAGGCACTCTATTACTCATTTTACGCTAAATTTTGGAGGCATTGAGTCTGTTGCGTGGCATAAGACAACACCGCCCTTTGCCTCGACAACAGAGTAAAGAGATGAAAACATATTTTTTTTTTCATTTCCTCTAGAGGAAATCGAACCCACACCCTCTCACGTTTATGCCCCCTACACGCTTAAGAGCTGCCTGGTTTCATTATGGAAATGTTTATTGTTTTAATATTTTTCCTTGGCTAGACAATTTGCGTTTTTGAATCTCTCACCATTACTGAATATTTGTTCAGACAGAATATGTAGAGCTGAATGATCTTTTATTATATTTTCTCTACCTACTCACGGGAGAATATAAGGTATAAACTGCATTCGATGTTGAGGTTTCGAATTCCATTCGGAGAATCACAACAATTGACTATACATACTTCAAATATGGTTTCCTGGCTTGGATTAGCTGCGGCTTTGGATTGTATTCTAGTTATATATTTGTACATATAAAACTTACATAAAATCTTCTAAGATATTATGTATATTTTATATGCTAGAGCATAGCATTAAAAATCCAAATTGATTTAAAAAAATAATTGATGTTTAATTTTTAACCCCGATGTAATGGGTTAATATAATTATGAACGTAAACAATCATACATAAATTATTTTATATTAGCTTTTACCTTGATTTAACGACAACAAACAAGGAGATTTAAGTGAGATTTTTGAAAAAGTTGGAGTTTTATTTGTAATGTATCAGCTAAAAGTGGAGAAAATAACATATTAATATATAAATATATAAAAAATACTGTTCCAAAATTACATAAAACGGCTACAAATGCGTGCAAATTCTTATCGATCATATTAACAACATGATCAAAACATCACTTGTATTCCACGTGAAAGCAAGTTGTACATACATTTACATATAATTTCTTTACTATCGGTAATATGTAATTTATTGTAAATTATAAATAAGGTTAAAATTAATGAACGTAATGAAAACACATAAATATATGTGTAGGACGCCGATAGCTAATAGAATATGGCAACAAGTGGTTGTAATGATAAGGTAAGGGCGCTGCTCCGGAGCGGTGCGCCTGCGCCGCCTCTATCGTTCAAGATTAAGGTCGAATAGATCTATGTATATAGATATAGCATTCTAAGCGCGAGTGGTTAGTTTACGCTTGTTAGATGCACATGCTACTAACATAATTATATATTGTGTAATTTGCACTTGTTTACTGAACCTGAACCTGGTAACCTTTTGATAGGACATTTCGTTCCTATGAAGACTCTTATGTTCCCCCCTTTCGGCTGAATTTTCGAGGCATTGCGTGTTAAGTGGCGGAATTCAACGCCGCGAATTGCCTTATTATCAGAGCGATGAAATAAAAATATTAAATATTTCATTTCTGTGAGTGGGAATCGAACCTGTTGCGCTTACAGTAGCACGCTTGTGCTCCGACGCCCCGACCTCTATATTATTATATATTTATTATAACTTATATATATATATATATATATATATATTAAAATAATTTCAATTACGTATTGGCGGCTGTATCTTGGTGGACAGTTATAGCCATTGTCATATCTCGATCGTATATCGATAAGATAGATGAAAACAGATATATACATTCAAATTCAAATTATATATATTTGAGGAAATGTCTTTCTATTCATAAATTTTCAAGTGAACGTAGGGTTTGGAAAAACTGCGCCGTTGTTCTATTTATATAAACAACGGTAGCGATCGAAAGGCGTTCAAATGTTTGGCAAATACCGTTGCGCAACAAAACGAGAACAATGGTCACAATGGAAAATTATTGCCATAACATCGAGCTGCTTGCATTTGATGTAAAATCACTGGATTAATAAGCAGTGTGTCGTTAGAAAATAAATTATATATAATACTGTCTATAGCAGGGGTTCCCAATATTTTCTTGATCAGGGATATTTTAGCTGCTGCGGTCCACTACTCACGGATCACTGGTTGGGAACCGATGGTCTATAGGCTGTAAAATATTTTACTATTTTAAAGATTTAATGTTCAACAGATGAAAGTTAAAATATTTTAATTTTTTTAGTAACAAAACAGGCCAGTCACACGACTGGCCAGTCACACGACTGGCCTGTTTTGTAATAGAAAATCCTTAATTTCAGACAATACAATTAATACAATGTTTTTAAGTTTAAATGTTACTATTTATATACAATTGTATGTTAAAAAAACTTTAATAATATTTTTATATTTTTGTCATTTATTTATTTATTGTAGTTTTCTTTGAAAAAAAAACCTACATTTATATAAACAATAAGTGTAATATGTTCTATATTACTCTGAATCAAAAATATAACAAAGTAAATATTTTTCTAATTTCTCATGTTGATCATATATCAGGTCATACAAGTTTCTTGAAATTGCACCAGTATATTAAACACTGCTACAATCCCCGTGGTATTTATATGATTCAAGAATCAAGGCATTTCTCGTCACACTCGTAAATTCCTATGAGGAAACTCATTTCCCCGACTAGTTACATATTGATAACAATTTTATTGTATCGGTTAGTCTTAAATATATTTTACTATACGCGTATATTTATTCTCTACAATAATTATAATAACCTGTTATTTTTTCCGCAAATAAAAATGGCCTTCAGTCTTTTCCGCCACTGGTTACTTCATTGCTAAGATGGTATGGCAATATTTTCTGCTATTCTTTTATTTGTTACTACTGATACGTCAGTCCTTCATGGTCACATTTGATTACGTTAACGTATGTATATAATCTGATAATACCAGATTATATGTTTGTCTGTGTTTGTAATTGTAACAGAGTAAGAAAAACATTTGGAATACTTCCCTTAGCGCAACTGACTTCCTTTAAAATGATTTTTGGTGGATGGTTTTCTAGAGTTTATTAATTATTTAATAATATATTTAAATTTTGAACGCAACGGTAAAAAAAGTGATAGTTGCAAATTATATTAATATTAAATATATAGTACATATTACATACAATAAATAGGTCGCACAATAGTACAAATTTAATGTGTATAAGAAGATGTTTTCTGTAGATTACGTAATATATCAACATATACTACAATCTACATATGTAGGCAGATGTCACCAGTTGCTAGACCGTGTTTGGTAATTTTTATTATGTATTTAGATATATGCGAGCGGACGTGGGAGGAATGAGGAGGGTGTCTGCGGTACTGCCGAATATTTTTTCGCACAAGGCCGAGGTCACATCGCTTAACTTCCTAGATCAGTCCGACCTTGCTATCCATCATCGGCCACTGAGTGGACAGATCACTGGCGAGTTGCAAACTTTATAGACCAGGAAGCTGACTAACTGTTATTAAATGTTATTTTGCATTATTTAAACAGACATTTGAATGTCAATAAAATGTTTTTTTTTTTTAATTTATTTATTATAAAATCTTAGATAAAATCTAAAATTATAATTAATCGAATTGATTTTTGTAATCTTAATCCAATATATTCATAAAAACATATAAACGACCGACGGATATTTTTTATAAATTTGCAAAATGTACGGATAAAAATATTCAGGGTGAAACTCAAGGTCTCACTCGCTTCTCTGATTAGCGCTATAGCGATAAGATATAGATCATTGTAATACCAATTCTCACAGTAACGTCCTAAAGTGTATTTTTGCCAAGTCTTCCTATATCCCGATTATAAAAAAGCTATAATATTAACTATTTTTTCCTAGCTCAAAACTAAAATGGTTTCCTGATATACGCCTTCAGATGTAAAATATATATAATGTCGCACTAAATGTTGTTTAGGGACAAAATATATATTAGGGACCTATCTTCGATATTGATTAGATATCTAGTTAATATAATAAAATGTAGTATCGCGGGATGTAAGCGGCAAGCGTAGCAGTTGCACGATCGACCTTGCGAGCTGACATTGGCGAGCGCGGACGCTTCCTGTTATCTCACTGATACTCCTCGACACTCGCGACTGGCATTAATCATTGCTGGAACAAAGAATGTCCACTCACGGTAATTGTAATTAGCACGCATCGGCCTTGGTGTTCTCATTATCTCGGCCGCCGCCATGCACTGCCGCCGTCGAGCGTCGCCGTAATCGCCATAGCGGACGACCCGCGCCGCGACGTCACAATAGAGAACTTGCTTTATGTATATGTATGTATGAGTGTATGTATGTATGGTGTTTATTATACGGTAAATGTAAATAAAACACGTGTCAGTCGAGTTTAAACTACGTTTTGTCTTACCGTGTGGACTCGATGATTGCCACTCGAAGAGTCACTCTGCAAGCAATGCCTCTACTAGAATTCAGCGGAACGTCGGGGACGGAAGTTTCTTAATCGGAAGGGAGTGTCTTAACACTAGTTTCCCAAGTTCTCTCTACCTACTCTGCTAAAAAATATGCATAATAAGTTAATTCTCAAATAACTCATTTGTAACATTAAGCCTAGACCTTCAAAAACATGAAGCTGTATACATATTCTTCAAATAATGAATTACTAAGTAAATAATAATTGAAATTTAAGTGGACGAGGTCAGGACGACAGTCTTGGAACAATCACCAAAAGTGGGCGTTAAACCAACATTGTCCTTGTAACTACAGCCACGTGCGGACGTGGAGCAGAACAGCTCGATATATAAGACTAGAATATACCTAAATAACACATTCTACCTACAGGGAGAAGTGCGACGTCATAATAATATCGAGTGCGCAGTGCTTACTGCGCAAACATGTTTACCGCGGAGCACACAAAGTTCAAGGTCCCCGCTAACGACGACTGTGGAACAATGTACTGGCGTTGGAGGTTGCTCCGAGGACATTCTTGGCTGGCGACGTCAATGGTTTCTTAGCCGGTTTGTCCTTCCATATTTGAAATTGTTACGCAATAGGGAATGGTCGTCTGTTTAATAAAGGTTATGGATGTTGAATTTTTCCATATATTGTTATGTATTTTTGTTCCTCCATTTCGAGGTAAACCGATTTGGTCTTTATGATAAAACACAAAGGCTAAGTATTTGGAAGATTTAAAAAACTACTACACCGAAGGATTATATTTGTGTAATTGCAACGTCTTTATAAAAATTCAGCGGAAAGTAGGGAAATGAGTGTCGTAGCAGTAGGTTCCCTCTGCCTACCCTGCTGTATGCGGGATACAGCGTGGAGCTGATTTAAATTTTTCTTTAATTATATAGTCTATAGTTTGATTTTAAGAACATATACCTAATACTTATTATTTACGTATTATTTATTATACGTAATACGTAGACAAACGTAACACATATATGTACGTATATATTGAGGGATGGCCAACAATAGAAGCCAGTCGTGGCGCAGGAGGGCAAAGTGTGACTGTAAAATCGACTGGTTGTGAGTTCGATCCCCACTCGAGGAAATGAAATATTTACTAACACTTATATTTTCATTTCTTCGCACTGGGGTCGGGGCTAAGCGCGGCGTTGAGTTCCGCCACTCAACACGCAATGCCTCCAGAACTCGGCGGAAAGTGGGGAACTGTGTGTCTTAACACTATATCTACCCTGCTATGTGCGTGATACAGCGTGAAGCTGAGTTCCTTTTTTTGTGTCAAACAATCATGTCAAATTATTTATTTTACCGGTTGTAGCGATTTCTTTAATGTGTCCTCCTTTTTTGAACTTCCGGTCTAATGGGTCAGATTCATATCCAGATTATTGAGCTAAGGCCAGAAAAGTTTAATTTGAATATTTATTGCTTTCATTGTTAAAGTAACCTCCATATTCCTTTTCATTTACGTTTGCAAGGTTGGCCCATTCGTTGATATATTTATATTTACCAATATCGCTAAAATAATCCTTGCTTCCGGAAAAGAGGAGAGGCCAGTCGTGGCGCAACGGCACGAAGTGTGACTGTAAATCCGACTGGTTGTGCGTTCGATCCCCACTCGAGAAGATGAAATATTTACTTAAATTTATATTTCCATTTTCTTCGCTCTGGTATCGAGGTTAACGCTCGGCGTTGAGTTCTGCCACTCAACACGCAATGCCTCCAGAACTCGGCGGAAAGTGGGGAACTGTGTTTCTTAACACTATATCTACCATGCTATGTGCGGGATACAGCGTGAAGCTGATTTTTTATTTCCGGAAAAGAAGCTTCACATGAAATGTTATATTAAAAATCTGATAAAGTGCTAGTCGAACTCAATATCAAAGTACAAATATGGTACGTCGTTTGTGGTTTAATTTTAGTATTGTAAGTCAAAAGGATACACAACTTATTAATGTCGGACAAACTTAAAGTTTCGGATGTATGCGCTCATTTGGTGTGAAATGAACGACACATTTCTCAATTCTGGTTTTTTTCTTTATTTGGTATTGTAAGTTCTCGTTTTGTACCAAATTTCATAACAGTAGGTCGACGGGATGAACCGTATACGGATTACGCACTATGTAATTGAAACAAAATCGTTCTTCAGTCGAATTTGTTGTTATTCTACATTATTTGTTCTTTGGATGTTCGCCTTGGTTGTAAAAGAAATGCTTTTTTAATTATTTTTTATACGTACATAACATATGTTTCCGGCAATCTGTGTGATCTGGTATTCTTCATAAAACCTACATATTATAAAAAAACTTACTTACCTAAAACACACGTTTTACACAGATAATATATGAAATATTATAAATTTTATACTTTGCCTAGGTATTCTATACAATACCTACCATTTAATATTAAAAGAGAAGAGCAAGGAAAGACGTGCGGACAGACAAGCAATAAACGTATTGCGACTAGTTTACTTGTTCGCAGTTCACGCAGATTTTTATTGGTACTTTTGTAAACGTTAATGTAACAACTGATTTAGCGCTTTTTAAGTACAAGATAGGTTAGGTTTGAAAATTTTACGCATAAAATAAACCATTTGCCCAAACCGAATATTCAAATATATGGCGAGATCTATTTATATATATATATGAGCTCAGTCGTGTGACAGGAGCACACGCGTGTGACTGCAAACATCACAGGTTGGGAGTTCGATTCCCACAGGAAATAAAATATATATTTTTTTATTTCACCGTTCTGGTGTCGAGGCAAACCGTAGCGTTAAATTCCGCCGCTCAACACGCATTACCCCCAGAATTCAGCGGAAAGTTCGTCCAGTTCGTTTTACAGGTTGAACAGCAGGTATCTACTATATATAAGGTATTATATAGAATAACTAAATTATACAGATTGCCACTAATATATAACCTTAAAATTATTTTTAATAATAACCGCTCACAAACGCAAAAATGGCTTACGTTACTCCTGACATTGGTTTGGCTTCCTGTCTATTTACATGTCTATAGGTTACCTTCACACAAGCGGGCTAAGGTCGTCCAAACGGTCCACGAGAACTTCGATACTGGCATGTCATTGTAGATTGATCTTGAGTGAATATTATTGTATTCAAAATGTAACAAGTTTTCAAAGTAGTCACTCGTATATAAAAACAATATTATGTATCGAGAGTTTATACAATGTAAATATATAGTTTATATATTGCGCTTATAATAAGAAAAAATATAATATAATATATTATATACATTTTTATGTTTTGGCTGACATTATCAAAGGGGTGGCGTTTCAGGAAACCTGACACGACTTACACGTAAGCAGCGAGCGAGCGGCGACCAAGGCGGGTGACGGGCGCCGCGAGTGCCGCGGCCCTGACTCTTGAAATAGTCTTCCGTGTTAACGTAGAGAGCAAAAATATCGCATGATGCCGCTACAAGGCCACCGACACTCCTCCTCCGTATACGCACCTTAAAAGGAGATAAATCTGCGAAACAGGTGTTTGTGTGAGACTATCCTAATCATGTTTGTACCCACCTCTAGACAACTTTAAATTGATATAATTGGTTTTTAAACGACTTCTGTGAGAAAAGGGAGTTAATCTGTTTTTTTATGTTACCTCAGAACTTTTGACTAGGTGTATCGATTTTAGTGTTTTTTTTTTTTTATTTGAAAGCTGGTACTTAACGTGTGATTCCATTTTAAATTAGTCAATTTCTGACAATGACATCTATGGGAAAATCACATTAGTCTTAAACTTGTCATATAGACGAATAACTGAATAAATAAATAATTATTGGATAAAAATAAATAATTATGGTATCAGGTTGAAGAAATCGGTTTTTTTTGTTATTTAAATTAAAAGTTTAAATTATAGTGATCTTTAGGAGGAAGCTAACTCTACAACAACAATATTAACGTACTTAGTATTAAGTAAACACCTCATATAAATCGTTTTATTATATTCCTCTCCTTCGAGTCACCGCTCTATTCCGGGTTGGAGTTGTTCGATTCTACTTATCAATTTATACCTAATACCCATACTCAGTACTACAATTTATCTAGACATTTCCTAGTATGACTACAAGGTCTATGTCGTTGTTTATTTTGTGATACAGTGTATATAACATGAGTTTATTGTATGAATATTTTTTTTATTATATGTATATTACAAACAATTTTTTTACTTATATTTTTTAATGAAATGTTTCTTTTATCTCGCTTGAAAATTATGATTTTAAGTGAGATTTCTTATTAAATACAATCTATGAATATTTTTTTTTCATATTTAAAAAATGTTCAAGACAAGACAATCTATCACAACAAGACAAGCTATCCCACGCCCTATACCTGACAGAGCCCTACTTTGGTGACGGATTCGTCTGATAATCTTAGGAATGAGAAGACTACAAAAATCACAACAAAATAAGATACGAAAAACCAGGAGGCAAGTCTATGAAAAATATAAACAGTGATCATTTTTCAATAAAAATTCAGTATTTTTTGGTGAGTACCCACAAAAGTAGAAAGTTGTAAGTTTTTTTGTATATGCATAAAATCTTGCAAATTTTCTAACTTCTAGAAAACATGACATGTAATCTATACATAAAAATCAGAGCAGCACCGAAGTGGGGTCCTTCCCTCTCATACCTCACTTGAACTAGCGTTATAGTTTTCAGTCTTTTTACTGAAAAATGTTTGGATCGTTGTTTATGCTACTTATAATAAATAACGTAGAGGCCAGTCGCGGCGCAGTGGCACAAAGTGTGACTGTAAAACCGACTGGTTGTGGGTTCGATCCCCACCCGAGGAGATGAAATATTGACTTAAATTTATATTTCCAATTCTTCGCTCTTGTGTCGAGGCAAAGCGCGGCGTTGAGTTCTGCCACTCAACACGCAATGCCTCCAAAATTCGGCAGAAAGTGGGGAACGGAGTGTCTTACACTAGGTTCCCTCTGCCTACCCTGCTGTGTGCGGGATATAACGTGATGCTAATTTAATTTTTAATTTTTATAATAAATAACCACATATACAGCCTATTAAGGATTTGGAATATAGAAAATACATCAGCTAAGCTTAAGAAAGAAGGTCAAGGCACATTAGTACATATTTTTCATTATTGTAAGCAGTTTTCGTAAAGAAATAAAAAATATTAGGTAATAATAGAGGATGGTTGCTAGGTTGCGGTTCGATTTCCTTCACTGTTTCCCGCTCCCATAGAATTAAGCAAGGCGTCAAGTTCATCCAGTCCACGAAAGCAAAATATCCAAATTTTGGCTTTTAATTCGTCATCACTGATCTTGTTATCAGTTAGCAAATGGTAGTGGTAAAAAAATTGTCATAAATTCCACATAAACGATGTTACGGGCGTCCACTAGTATTAAATATCGTAATACATATTTTTCCTGGTAGGTAAATGATTATATTACAAACAGTAATATCCATTATTAGCTATTGTTATAGTTTCTTGTAAAATACGTCACGACCTTGCACCGCACACCCGCCATACTACTGAACGTGTTTGAAGTACTAAATCACACACATCACAATTGTAAACAAACCGCCCACTCGTTGCGAAAACGCCAAATTAAAAAAAAAAAAGCCTGGCATATATTAGTTAGTGACTCCGATGAAATGTGCTCTAAACAATTTACAGAGCAAATGTTTTAACAGCTAATAACCATTTATTCAATTGTAGAATTCAAAATGATTTATATCCAACGCTGTGTTGTTATAAAAGTCTTAATTTTCATATTATTATTTTTTCAGTTTCACGCTGCATTCAGCATAGGGTAGGCAGAGAGAACCTAGTGTTAAGACACTGCGTTTTCTACTTTTCGGCAAATTTCGCAACGTAATGCCTCAGAAATTAATATTAAAGGATTATTATTTAAGAATATTAATTACATCAGATTATGACTTTTAATTATATACAATTTATTAATCTTACTAACGGTAACCTAACCTTCCCTATTCTTACAGTCACATCGTACTTTTGAAGTCTGAAATATGTTTTTTTTAAATTGATTTAAATTAGACTCAAAGTATGTTACTCAATAAGAAGCAGTCACGTTGCGATACCCGGAGTCGAAATGAGGTTAGAGCACGCACATTTTCACGTGATGGCCCCCCACAGTCGTAGGCTGCAACGTTAAATTTTAAATTTTATCTTATACTATCCTAAATTCTATTTATATTATTATAATAAATATATTTTCAATTTATAATTTGTAAATATATATTTGGATGTCAAAAAGATTATCGCAAGATATCGTAAATTTGCGCGTCTTCTAAATTTGTAGCAGACGTATAAATTTTGTGTTGAAATATTGTTTAGTTGCCTTAATCTTTTTCTTTTAAAATTGTATTTTTAATTTTGTCTTACAAAATGTCTAAATAAAAAATTACGGCCATCGAGCTCGTTTGTCTTTACGTCCTATTTATTACTCAGTTATAATAAGAAAATAACATCAGCGAATGTCAAATCTGGTGTAGACTAATACGCAAGAAATTGAGGTCAGTGACCTGATAAATCTTCTGTGTAAATGGATATAACTAGAAACTTGATAATCTTTTTTTTTTATATTAAACAAAGTTAAGTAATCGACGACCTCCATAGCGCAATGGTAAAAGCATTTATCTAATAATGCTTGCTTGTTACGACTTTTATTGTAAAATAGTGCACTGTGCAATTTTTTAATAAAAAGTATAGATAATAAAAATATGTATTATGTACTGCATTTACAAATTAAATCCAACATTGAATATTTACGTATAGTTTTGTCATGAATAATTTTAACGATTTTTATAGTATTAACTTTGATAGTAAAAATATCAGAAAAATTAATTTCGCCCAGTGATTTTGAAGTGCATAATATCAATATTTTTTTTTTTTTACTCCAAATGTTTGGAGAACACAGATGTATGATTATACGGCCTACTGCCCTGACCTACATAGTCGATAATTGTATGTAGATTTTGTAAGTCATAAGTCAAGAGAACCAAGAACACGATGACAGCATCCATTCGTTTTCTCCAGTAATATTAACAATAGTAAGGTTCATGTGGCGAGGGCCGGCCGTCGTCGTTAAGCTCCGCATTGGAGAGAAATTGAGGTGATATCACTTATAATATCTACTACATCTGTTTACTGCCCTAGTGACCAACAAAAGTGTTATACATACATATTCACATACATTTCTTTTGATGCAAACTTGAAAAATCTTTGCAGAATATGTAGTTTAGTAACTTTTGTATAATTTCCCACTTTCTCTTTGTTAAGTCAATTTGTTATTAAATTATCAAAGCAATGCTAACGTAGAAATCAAGTTCTGCAATTTTTTAGGTCAATGCTGCTACTCTTGAATTATTATTATATATCTATAAATTACTTAAAGGTAAAAGCGAAGAAGAGAGAAGAAGCGAAGCGAATATGTTATAAGTGAATACTTATAGTTCCTTTAATTAAAAAAAAAACAATATTTGTAAGTAACTATTATAATATTATAATAATCAATGCATACTTATTATAGTAAACCTATAATCTTAGCCTCATAAGGACGAAGTCCTTTCTCTTATGTCCAAAGCAACACCTTTCTCGCACGCAGCATCCGAACCGTCGGAGATTTCTCTCGGTCCGTATTGGGATTCGGGTCGAGAATGCCTCACCCAAACGCAGTGCTCTAGATAAACAATACCCTAATATCTATAAATTTTAATGTTTTACATTAAATTTGAATTGTTAAATTAATGGATAATTAGCAAATTAGTTGTTATTTATTAATTTTAAATTTATTTTCTTACAAAATGTATTTTAAAAGAGAAGTGTTGTTTTGTAAATAATATATATTTTTATATTTATTTAAAAATATTAATAATTTTGTATAAAATAAATTAATATAAGATAAATTATTACATTTAAATAGAGTAATTGTGACCCAATTTTTATTTTATTTTAGCAGAGGCAAAATGATAAAATTGAAGAAAATTTTGTACTTATTTCATAAAGAAAATAAACATGACAAATTCGTGCTCAAATTAAAAAAAATAAAAAAACCATAATTTAATAGTATAAATGTCACTAAAGTATACAGGAATGTAGTGGCTTGACACACTTCTTTAATATAAACCTCGGACTTTCTGCAAAGAATGTACATGTAAGCATGTGTACATTGTGTGTACATACAAGCGTGCGACTGTAAGCGCGACAGGTTGTGGGTTCAAATGCCAATCGAGGAAATTAAATATTAAATATTTTCGTTTTCCTTGCTCTGGTAATGAGGCAAAGCGCGGTGTTAAGTTCTGCCAATCAATATGCAAGGCTTCCTGGTTTGGGGGAAAGTGAGGAAGTACCTTAACACTAGGTTCCTAGGTTCCGTCTGCCTACTACCTAATATATAAGTTTTCTTATTGCAAATAACATATAATATTTAGCTTATAGTAGTAGATAAAATAAAAGCAATGTAAAAATAGCAATCTAGTAACTACAATATCGACACGTGTACATTTTCGTTTTGTTATCAAAACTATAAAAGATTTATTGTTATTTTATTTCTATTTTACAGTTTACCTATTAACTTTTCTTTTGTATTTTAAAGAATACAATGTTTTTTTAAAGACATTTTTTACAAAAATCACTTTGTAATTATGTAATTAGAGCGTCCATGTAAAGTGCTCATTTACATTAAACTTTATTTTTAATAACATGGAAAGTAAATAATATATATTTTTTTTTATTTTTAAAATAAAAAATACCGCATATAGGTATTTTTATGACATCAAATTAGCACCAACATTAACAGAATCCATAAAATCGAAATGAAATAAAATTTGAACTTGGTTATATTATTTATATTTTTAGGTTATTATAATATTTTTGTAATCCTTTAATTGAGATTGATTGACTACTAGGCACCCTCGCCAATGTACTTACTTAGAACATAAAAAGGTTTACGTAAATTTTGTTAAATATTTAATATTTTCATATTAACTCTTAGTGAATGAAATTTTGATAAAAACATATTAAACAATGTACAAAATATTGATAGAATTGATATAGGTTCATGAATAATATTATATGAATTATTTGATATATATTTTTAATATAATATAATAATATTGAAAATAACAAATAAAATATTAAAACATTACTTATATAAAGAATTCCTAAATGTAATTTATTTTTAACGTCAGTTATTATTGTAACAAATTACTCAATATAGAAGAATTTGTTACATTTTATACTGTATTGTCAATACTGCTGTACGAAACAGCTCTGCGTGCAGATATCAAGGTTTTATTGTAGGACGACGTGTTAGAAACCCAGAATTACGATGGACATAGACTATTGATGTCAGTTAAATAACTTATTTTATTTCCTTTTAATATTTATAACTTTAATTTTAAAGTTGAGGCTGTCGTGGCGCAGGAGCGCAAAGGTGTGACTATAACGCAACGGTTGTTGTTGTTCTCGTTTCTTAATATTTTAAATTGCCTCGCTGGCACCAAGGCTAAAGCCCGGCGTTGAGTTCCGCCAATCAACATGCAATGTTTCGAAATATTCTATAACTTCCCTCTGCCTTCCCTGCTATATGTGGGATACAGCGTGAAGCTAATTTAGTTCTTGTTTAAATTTTAAAATCTACTTATATTTCTTATTATATGTACATAATATGTTATCTTAAAATTAAGCGTGACCTCGAGAGCGAGGCGTGGTCAACGCCAATCAACGTTTCCTGGTTAACGACTCAAAGATAGTAAAATAGCTTAGAATGTCAAGCCGATATTTTTGCGCGGCCATGAAACTACAAGGCCAGTGGAATATATTTTTGCGGACGGCAACGATAAGCATGTAGAAAGAGATTTTGATCAGTTTATGCGATACATTTGGCAGAATTCCAAAACAACAATTCTAGAACAGATAAAAAATAGGCAATTACAATAGATTGTTAACTCATATTCAAATATATACATACAGATAAATTAATATCAAATTATATATTTTTTTCGATACGTAAAATAACTTACTGTTTCTAGAATAAAATTGTCAGTAAAACGGCAACTGTGGGTTATAACTAATAAGTAATAACACCACGATCGGACAAGCAGCGGCGTGGCGGTAACGCACGCTATCGGTCGCCATCAGCGCCCGCGTTATCTCGGGCACCTCAACCAAGGTCCCTCGGAGGTCACACGCTGACGTCATTGTGATAACGATTTGCGCGGTGACCTTGTCGCGCGCGCCGAATCTCAAGGTCACACCTATTTGTACAGTCAGATAGGAGAACACGGTCCCGCACCGCTGCCGCTCTTACCACAGCGCATCTCCCGTTCAGTTGATATGAAGAACGCAGTACCTAATCGGCTTGTTACTCTACACGTTATTTATAGTACTCTTATATAATATTCACGTTTTTTAAATTTTAGATTTTTTTTTTAATAATATTAATCAAAGGCTATGGCGTGCGTGAAACCGCGGAAGTGAATGAGTACGGCGCAGGCGTCTTCGCGGTCGTGCTGTCGTGCATAGCTGAGTGCAAACGACACGGCTTTAGCAAATGTCGTTGTGACGCTGCTCGGCCTCGACCAGTCACGGAAGCGCTAAGGCTACTTTGCAATTTAGTGTTATACAAGGATACTGTTAAAATATCGTTTTATTTATTATATTTTGCATATTATAATTTATGTTATTTTTGAGAAGTTCGTAATTTTGCTTACCCTAAGAAGCTAAATTTGGACATTTTTCATATTATATATATGTTTATAGTAGATATGTTATTTTCTAGAAAAATATATAATATATCTTGGCTTTAATCATATATCATATTCAATAATAATAAATTCACTATAAATTTCGGAAATCACTGTACAAAATTTACTTCAATATTAATATTGAAATAAAATCTATAAATGTAGAATGTAGACTATTTATTATGCCGTACTTCAAACAGGATAGTGTCAGGAGTGTCCGCGTTCTTAATTTAACCAATGTCAATGTCACTGTCAAATACACCACGTGACTCGGCACGTGCCTGCACAGAGCTGGCGCATGTAATTGATATAATCATATTATACTTAACGAGGGTTTACAGAATAAATATTATTTTTATTAATAATAAAATAATAATAATTTAAATAATATAAACGTGTGCAATATTTTATACCCAAAAAAATATATAAATAGCAAAAAGCTACTATAAATAAAAAATAGTATAGTGAAATTTGATTATAATTTAATATCAATATATGTTTAGTATGGCTCGTATCACGCATCACAAGACGGCGAGGCGCTCGGCGCACCCGACGATCTCGATCCTCGACTCGCTAAATACTTGAATAGTTACGCAACTCGTGCGCCGCCGCGTGAAGAGTGAAGTTCAATGTCACACTTACCCACACAGGCGCCCGTCTTCGCGAATAGAATTAAACAAATAGATATATAAGATATAGCGACGCGAGTGTGTCGCGATATTCGAATAACCACAGCCCACCACTACTTCAATCAACATATAAAACTTCCCGGAATAATTCGCAATATCTCGATTTTCCTTTGTACGCGAGTATCTAAGACGTCGATCGTATTTTTGCGCAAGGTCATGGTAATGTCAAACAACTATTTTCAGATCGATCGACTTTTATTTAGTTGTAAGATTAGGTACGTAGTACGTACCTACTGCCGCTGTAGAGATAGCGCGTATTATTTCGCAATTATTGTAGATAATGTATAATGGTGTTGATGTAACGTCTCCGGAAATTTACAGATAATAAAAAGTATATTTTAGACACGTTTGGTTCGAATCTATTGCGATATGTAATTTTTTTTATCATAAGATAAAGCACCTACAAGATTCTTATATAAAAAAAAATTAAACAAAGAATATGTTTTGTGTTCATCATTTTAGCGTTGTTTTAATATTTATTTATTATGGCTAACATAAAAATATTAAATTTATGTTATGAAAAATTTATGAACCTAACCTAACCTACATAATACGAAAAAAAAATGGTTTTTACGTACACATATTAAAACATGAACAACAATAAAAGAAATCCAAAACTATTATTTGTTTTCATTAAATCCTAACGTTTTTCTTCTAAAAATGTGATATTTAGAAAAAGAAATGATAATCTTAGTTCAATGGTATTGTTCTCAAATGCGAGCGCCCTTGTCTTGGCATCCGTTGTGTATTTGGGCCGCGAGTGCTATGAGAGACATGTTGCCGTAGGTCAAGGGCAAATAGTTTGACCTAATTATTATATGCCCACAAAAGTTCCCTTGAGCTATTTAAAACATAATTAATTAAAAATATCATAAAATAAATCAGCTTCAAACTGTATCCGGCACACAACGAGGTAGGTAGAGGAAAGCTAGTGTTAAGACAAGAAGTTGCAGATTTTCCGCTCTATTCTGGAGACATTGCGTGTTGAATGCGGTACTCAACACCGCGCTTTGCCTTGTCACAACATCGAAAAAAATTTAAAATATCTTGTGATCATATTATCATATAAAATCTTAACTTTATATAGGTAATATTGATTAAACCCAGTATTCTACTTAATGCAAATTGATAGCAAACAATCAACAAGTAAGTAAATAAATTGTGCCTCCTACCGTCGTTTATAATCGTAATAAGGTGAAGTACCGCAACCGCGGTCGATGGCGCGACCCTACGTCCTTGCCGCGACCTTTGACCAGGACTACGCTCTACCCTTAGCTTCGTAACGTTTCGTCCTCTTAATAAAAATATCGTATGTGTAACGTTAAAAAAAAAAAAAATTCTTATAATATAATAATAATAAGCTCACGCTGTATCCCGCACACAGCAGGGTAGGCAGAGGGAACCTAGTGTTAAGACACTCTGTTCTGCACGTTCCGCCGAATTCTGAAGCATTGCGTGCTGAGTGGCGAAACTTAACGCTGTGTCTTGCCTCGACGCCAGAGCGAAGAAATAGAAATATAAATTTAAGTGAATATTTTATTTCTTCGAGTGGGGATCGAACCTACAACCAGTCGCGTTTACAGTCGCACTTTGTGCCACGACCGGCCTCATAATATGTCAACGGATATGATTTTCGTTTGTAAAAAATTATTATATATCTTTATAAATGTATTTTTCGAGAAAAAATAAATTGAAACATAATTTAGGATTCTTATGTGATTGTGCCATATCTAGGCCACTCTTTGACAAAATTGGGTTTGTCCTCGATCCTTTCTCCCAAAGTACCTAACCTAGATTCTGCCCCGAAAAGCCTGTCATCAAGGTTACGATAGGAATATTAAGGGCAATTTAATACCAACCCACTGTTCTATATAACATTTCATTTCTTTCGAAGGACGAACAATGTAGACATGTCATTTTATAGATATTTGTTAATATTTATAGGAACAATTTCAATTGGTATATATATTATAGAAGCTTAGTAAAATCGATTATCGGTATCTTAAATATGTCTGTGTGTTTATGAATGCTAATCTCAGAAACGGCTATACCGATTTAAATGCGGTTTTCATTGTTAAATTTTGGCAAAGTTCTGTTAAAATTTAGTATTTACTTTATTCCAATCGGTCAATAAATAAAAAAGTTATGTCAGTATAAACTATTACATGCGACAATATTGCTCCAAAATTAGTGTTTTATTAAATTTAGGCAAATAAATACATTTACAATATTTTACAGCTTATACAAACATACCGTCTGCCATTTTGCCACGAAAAAAATAAAGCAAATAATACAATTATTAATTATTACATTATATTTCAATAATTCAAAAAAAATGTTCATGTAAAATTACAATAACCATAACTTTGCGAATGTGTTATTTATAAAGAGTTTACATAAGGATATCTGCGACACGCACAAAGTTACACACGTATCGTCTCACTTATGTACATACGTACATTGTACGTACGTGTTTACACCAGTCTTAGAGGTCGAGGACGGAAGCATTAGTGAACAATTTAAGCTGATAACGTGTCTTGCGTAATAGATAAGCACTCGCTTAATTGTTACTGCGATGCTACGAAAAACGAAAAAAATATACAATTAGTTTCTGAGTATGCTTTTTATATATTTTTATAAAATAAATAAGAATAAATCAGCTTCACGCTGTATCCCGCACATAGCAGGGTAGGCAGAGGGAACCTAGTGTTAAGATTCCGTTCCCCACTTTCAGCCGAATTCTGGAGGCATTGCGTGTTGATTGGCAGACCTCAACGCCGCGCTTGTCCTCGACACCAAGACAAGTGGAAATATACATTTAAGTAAATATTTCATCTCCTCGAGTGGGGATCGAACCTACAACCGACTGGTTGTTGACAGTTGATTTACAGTCACACTTTGTGCGCGCCACAACTGCACTTGCACTACATTTTTTTTTGCTTCACAAAGTAGCAGAGTATGCAGAGAGAATCTAGTGTTAAAACACTCCGTTCCCCACTTTCAATAGAATCTATTACCGATGGAACTCAACGTTTTTGCTTTGGAACCAAAGCGAAACGGGCAAAATTTTTTTCCCCGGTAGGATTTGAAATTACAACAGTCGCGTTATATTCACACACTTTAATTTTTAAGTTCTGGTATATTGACATAAATTTATAATTGAAATTATATTTGTAAATAAGGTTAAATGTTAGATAATAATCTAAAGAAGAAAGCAAGCTTCGATATCCGCCTATAAAGGGCTCCCTTCTTTATTACAGGGACGAACGTAACTTAAATTTATGTATACGCTATTTATAAGGCTTTGCTTTTACGGATATTATTTTCCCCCGCCTAGCAAGGAACCTAGCGTTAAGAGCCTTCGTTCTGCGATATTAGCGAAAATTAAATAAGAGATATTGAGTGATGAGTAACGGAACTCAATTTTAGCAGCTTCGCTTCAAATTTTATCCCATTACATTTTTTTTAAATATACTTTCAAGAAATACATGCTCTATTATATATACTCAACAATTATAAAAAAATACCAGAATTACGAATGAACAGACACTGCTGTCTTGTAAATATTGCATACCGCTAACTCAAATTATAGGTACTAACTAACACAGTACCTACCTACCTATAATCTAAATACGTGAAATAAAAGACATTTTTCATACAACATATCAACGATTTCCGTGAGATACGACATTACTATACAAGTACCTATTTCAATGACATACAAGAATGAGATTATACACATTTTCCTGAAACTGATAACCTCGCTGGGCGCGTTACGTAAGCCTGAAAAAAAAACATTAAGTATTTATGTATGTATACAATTACTTCTCCGGAGCGTGGATAAAGGTCGCGTCCCACGCAAATCCAGGGTGTGACCGGGTGTGAGGGGCGGTGGGGGCGCACGGGCACGCGCGGACATGGCGACCTTGCCCGGCTGTGACTCTGCGACCTTGGAGCCGACCGCCCGCGCGCCCCGCGACCCCGCGCACCCCCGCACACCCCCGCCCACGCGCCTCCGCCACCCCCCAGGGGCCTAGCCCGCCACCCCGCGCCCACGGCCTACCACTACCACCTCGTGCAAAATTTAATATAATACCTCCGAAAATTAGCAGCTAAGGGAACTAGCTGGTGGTAATCATTGACCGAGTTGGCCGATTAATCAAAGACGTAAAGCTGTTTGCAACCTACAGGTGGATGTACTGCAAGGACACAGACCCCGACCGTTTTTTTTTTTTTATAAAATAAGACTCGAGCTTACAAATTGTTTTGTTCAGGTTCTCGCGCTGACCTTGGTCGCTTTTGAGTTTAACGCCTGTAATAAAACATTTGGAAATGTATTTTAGACGTTTAATTTATGATGATATTTGATTTACAGATAAAAATATTATATAACAACACAGTCAGATAAAAAGTCAAAGGTATTTGCCATTTACAACAATAATCTTTTCTCCAATTAAAACTACTTTTCATATTATGTTTTGCAATAATTTTAAAACAATTCGGATAACACATTTTTTTCGTAAACCAGCAACTATATACAAATATATGACTGTAAAGGATAATTGTTAATAAAAAAACAAAGGCGATTAATTAATAATTAATACATTATAATAATAATAAAGTTAATAAGCTATCCTGTTTCCGTGAGCGTCGCCCGGGCGCGACCTCGGTGCACAAGGTCGCGGGCCATTCGGGGCTTTCCGGGTACCGTGTGTCGCCCGAAGGTCTCCCGCTTGACTATTTACAGCTGTACATTAACTTCCTAACTGCCGTCATGCTATTAGCAACTGACAGTTGACATTCAAAAAGTCATTTGGGTAACTAAATAAATTTACCAATTTTTTGCTATATTCTTGAATGTTTTATAAAAAAACTCCAAGTTTCACCTTTAGTCCTTTAAAGTACGTTGATTGTATTATATAGGATAAACGTTCACAGCTAAATTGGATTCTTATTGCGTTTGGAAAATATGAAACGCAATAGTAGCACAGGGTAAATTTTCATGACATTATAGCGGTATGACCTTTCGAAGGATTACGTGGGCGGGAGGCTGTGGAAGCTGGAGGCGGAGGGCGGGAGGGCGGCAGGGCGGGAGGTCGGGAGGTCGGTGGCAGGAGTGCAGGCGGGCGATGCACCGGTCGCAGGAGTCAAGTGCACGGCCGGGCAGCGCCGGCGCGATGGACCGCCCGCGGCGACATGCGCCCGGCTCTCGGTCAATAGCCGCTATCACATACCTATCTGATATCATCGTTGCATAATAATCAGTTTTTAATATTAAGATCGGTGTTCATAGTTAAATTGTAATTTTAAGTTGTATCGGTACTTCTCGATCAAAATATCTGTATTTATTAAATAGATTTATCTATTATTAGATACTACAAAAAATATTCGATATATGTATATATACAAAATATATATATTAAACGTTAATTTTTCTTTTTGAATGCTGTGTCTATTATGTGTAATAATATATTGTTCAATTTCACTATCATGATTTTGGTTTGAAATTATACTAGTTTTTAATATATTTTCAATAAATATCATATTAAATAAATTAAAGAATATAATAATTATTGACCAGAAACTAGCAAGAGATTTTTGTATAGATTCCGAAGCGCCTCCAACAGTTCCGTAGCGGAAGGAAGCCAGCAGGCCAGTCGCAGTCGCAGTCGCAGGCCGCCGAGACGGAAGAGCGCCCGAGGGCCGAGGCCTAGGTCGGTCATCAACCTGCATCACTTGTGTCAGTTGTGTCTCACGTCCGTTTGTTTAAATCTAATTGGAAGTGGAAGTACTCGATTTACAAGTACGCGAAAATTGTGCTTATTTGTTTTATTATAAACAAATGCATAATACTAAACAATAAGATGTGTCTTATAAGACGTTACACTTATTTTTATGTAAGTGAAATGTTTAATAGTTTGTTTGTGTTTTTATCAAAATTTAAAGAACTTATTGATCAGAAATTAAAAGAGTTATTAATTAATTATAATTCAATATTATATGAATGTATTTTTTATATCATATTGAAATGTATATATTTTTACTTATTATATTTCAAATTCTAGGTATTAATTTAATTGTAAAATGATGGAGGTAAAAGAAACAAATAAATAATTTTACAAGTTTGTTTTATTTTAATTCGACAACCTGTCATTACATTAACAAACAAATGACTGAGCACGCTCACATACGCACATACAATACACACACACACACACCTCGACCGGCGCTGCATTGCATTATAAATTATACTTATATAGTCTTAAATTATGTTTCAGTCTATTGCGCTCTCCTCGTCCGGCACCGGCCACTCACGCACGCGTCTTAAACGAATTATCACATATAATATATTAAACCGATTTGCGAACGATCATTAACTACAGTTTATTCAATTTAAAGTAGGTCGGGGTGGGTAGCGGAGACGCAGGGCTCCGCGGGCCGGCCTCACGCCTCCAGCATGCGCGGCATGTAGGAGCGCGGCGGCGACGGCGACTTCTTGGAGAGGTTGAGCGGCGCGTCCGCCACGTCCACCTGCAGCTCCAGCACGGGCGCGGGCTCCGGCGCCGGCGACGCGCCGCGGTAGCACGCCAGCAGCGCGCCGGCGCGCATGGGGCAGCCCTCGCCCGCCGCCTCGCCGCGCCGCATGTACTGCTGGATGAGGTCGGTGCGCTTGAGCTGCTCCGGCGTCATGCGCGGGCCCTCCATCAGGCTCTTGGCCAGCACTGAGTGCGTGGACGACAGCGAGGCGCGCAGCGGCCGCGGCGAGTGCGCCGGGTGCGCGGGGCTGGCGGGATGCGGGTGCTGCGGGGGCTGCGGCGACGGCGTGAGCGGCACTGCGCGCGCCTCCGCCTCGCCCGTGTCGCGGCGCATGGCGCGGAACTTTTTATGACGGTTGTACGCTTCCTCCATCAGAGAGCGAGGACGTGGCACATCAAAGGGCGGGCGTGTTATTGGCGGCGCCTCTAGTGCACGCTTTAAAACTGGCATGTCGTCTGCGAGAGCAGGCGGCCGCCTGTCTTCCAAATGTTCCTCTAAGGATGATCGTGGACTCGAGCAGCCTGAACCGGGGCCGACAATTCTTTCATGCTTTTCGTTTCCGGACTCGATACCGGAATCTGTAGGAGAATCGAGTTTACGATAAAGCGGAGGAGGGCGAACAGCCGTTACGGTTAATCCATTGTGGGCCAGGTGAGCTACACCGAGAGCTTCTTCATCCACAGATCCGCGAGAATCCAGTCTTTGGCGTCCAGCCAGTGTGGCGGCTAACAATGGTGTACCACAATCACCCACGGCTTCACCGGATTCGCTGCTCGATACTGATCCTATGGGGCTGCGAGCCGATTCATCAGCGCCCGAATCTGCCCAAGAACATCCTTCTTCGTCTCCCCACATTTGTTGCCGTAATAATTCCTTATGTTCCGTGCGAAAAACTACCAATTTTTCCGTATGGAGTGTACTCAGGGTGCGTAGGTCAGGTAGCGTATCCATTAACTCTCTAAGAAAACCGGGTCTGTCTGGTCTGTTTTGCGTAACGACGGTCTGTAGACAACCCTTCAGTCTTGCGTGCATTCTTTCAACTAGCTCTATATTGCGAAGACCAGGACGATCCGGCGTAATTAGGACTATGGCGCAGAAGAGGCCTATTTCGGCATCTGTTAAATTCATGGAATTCATACGTTCGGCAAACTTAAATGTAGAGTCCACCAAGAAACGCGCATTAGCTCCACTTTGGATAGAGTCACGTTTCATAAGCTGCCCGTTGAGGCATATTATACTGTTGAGTGGGGCATCAAACATGCAAATGAGCCTCACGAATAGTGCGTCGAAGAGACCACTTTTTAATAATGTGAACTTGTCATCCTGAGTCAGTAACTGGAATCCAGGTATGAGGCCGGCGAAGTCGATCACGCCACGGATAACGTGGGCGAATCTTTGAGAGAATTCTTTCTCGGATTGCAACTCCGGCGCTGGATTCAATGGACAAGCCTAGAACAAAAGAAAATAACATTAATGTTGACATTCATAAGTTTAAAATAAAATTAAAAAAAACTGTATTTAGAACGTTTTTGTGAAGTTCAAATATGTGATCTATATCTATACTCACCAAAGTAGGCTGAGAGTAGGTGGGACAATCGCGAGCACGTGCGCGCATGGCGGCCACGCGGTCGCGGGTGAACTCGCAGGTGTCGAGGTGGGCGCGCACCACTCGCGCCAGCAACCGCGGGGCATCATCTAGCTCCGCGGCCGCTGCCTGTTCTTGCGCTCGCGACGACGAAGATTGTTGCATCGCCGCTAAAATTCGCGCTTTCTCGCGTTTTGGTACACGTCCAAATCGGACAGCTGCAACAAAAGAAAATTTACATAAATACTCGTGTTCAAAATATTTTTATAATAATTAAAAATATATATAAAACTAAAATAAAGATAGAGAGACGCAACGTTCGGATTATTGAGCAAGGTCCGCGCAAAGGAGCTACGTACAATTAGACCGCAGCTGTCGTTTACCGAGCGCATATGCGGGTGCACCGCGGGCCATGTGCAAGCGCAGCTGACGAGGGGGTAAAGTTCATCGGCCGTCGTGACACTCGAGACCCGACGCCGGGCACAGGCTCCGAGCTGGCTTATTGCAATTCGGTGAACTAGTTCGAAACCGATGACAATGCGCGAACCGCGAGGTCATGCTAAAAAGTGTTACGACTTTCTCGCGCCAGTTGAACGCGGACCGAAAGGTAGTATGCGTCGGGGGCGGGCGCGTCGCTTGCGGCCTTCGTGCGCGCGCGCCGGTGAAAGTGTTCGAGCTCGGCGCACGGTTGAAAACGAAAGCGGAGAGTGCCCTCTCGCCATTTCTCCTGACTTTCCCTGCGATAAGTGTGCCGCGCCAGATGCATGACCTATTGTTCGCGGTCGCTCATGCAAGTGCTCTTCTTTTTAGTTTTATTATTTATACAAGTATACGTTTTAAGTTAATATTATCGTTTTTAGTTATATTATAATTTAAAATATGTTCATAGATATAGGGGAATGTATCTTTAACATAATCGTCGATAATATAAAATTTATAATTGTAGTTATTATAAATTATAATTTGAATGGATTATAAATGATTACAAATGAAGTACTAATTATTTAATAAATAATAAATGATTACAATAAAAAAACGAATTATTTATATCTATATCTATCTTTATCTTTTAAACTACTAACAATGTTTAAAAATAAACATCCATTTCCCAGCAATATTCGTTGACTTATCAGAACAAAAAAAAAAAAAACAAAAATTAAAATTAAAAAAAAAAGATATAAGAAAAACATAAGTAATACATACGAGCATTATGATATTTGACGACTCCGTTTAGGATCCCTTTAAGAATTGGCAAATCTTCACCCATGTCTGAGACCATAATAATATTTTTCACTATTTACTAAATATTCACAGCCAAAAAACCACTCATAAATAAATAAGTTTGGTAACTGAGTTGACTATACACTAATAATATAAAACGAGTGTCACATAGCACGTATCACTGTAATCCGTGTGGTCGGGGACCAATGTTTTGATAAACTATAATAAAAGTAATTGTTATTTGTCAGACCGCGGCGCAGCCACTGTGGTCGAGCGTCGAGTTCTCGTTGCGAACTGCGGTGCGACGCACTAACATAGCGATAACGAAGAGGGCTGACGACCGATGCGCGGGCCGGACTCCCTCGCACTGCGCCGCGGCGCGCGCCGCGCCAACCTTGAACTTGAGGAGGGAGGGCCGCGGGGAGGCGGGGAGGGGGCGGGCGCGGGGAGCGGGGGCCCGAGCGCCGTCAATAAACTCCGCGCAGGCCCCTGCCCCCGCCTCCAGCTTTTACTTAAAATCTCTATTTCTGCCTAATAAATGTTATAACCGGAAATAATATGTCTTTTACTGCTATTGCTAAACTAATCGGATTTCATACAGGACAGAAGTACGCAAATACGAATTTCTATTGTCGATAATATGCATCAAGCATAATAAAATATGAAAATCGCATATTATGTTTAATTTAAGGTAGGTGTGATAGATATTAACAAAGTTTACATTGTAGTAAATATTAACATTGTAAATTTCAATGTCACTTTTTATTTCGATATTTATATGTAAATTTTATTAATATTATTCGTGTACTAGTAAAACAGAATTATTTACTAACGAAGAGTAAGCAAATATACGCTGTTAATCAATTTGTTTTTTTTTATTTCTCAAATCTTTTTTTTTTTAATTAAAAATGTAATAATTCTAAAAAGATTTTGATATTTAACAATACTAACCCATAAGTCTAAACATGCGGGCCGTTAATCGTTTGTCATTATTAAAGTTCGCAGCGCCATCTGTTGATGAGTGGCGAAACCTACGAAACAATTTGCACGGTTTGCATCTAGACACGGTTGATATAAAAATAAAAACTCTTTAATATGATTGAGATATTAATAAATATTTTTTGTTTTGCTAAAATATGTAGTTATGTATCTGATTATATATTTTAGGTCTCATTACATATATCATGTAATTTTATTTATATATTTTATATTTGATGAAAATCATAGATTTATTATTAAATTAATTTGGCAATCTATAGTCCAATCATAAATACTACAAACAAAAGTTTTGCTAAAGTCGTGTAAGAATGTGTAATTGTTTGTAAATAATGTTGTAACGATAACTTGTATTGTTTATAAAATATAAACAATTCTATTATTAAAATGTATTAGGACTATCACGATTGTAACAATATATTTAGAGAAACCGTACAAGGGCGATGAACCGCTTTACGAAAGTGAAAACAAAAATTTCACTTTCGCGCTTACGAAATGCACCTTTCTCTGCTTTCACCGCGAATCGCGCGTTCAGCCTCAAAGCGGTAAGCGTAAGCGTCGTAAGTGTCGCAACTAGCGTAGCCGAGCGACGACGGCCGTCGACCCGCTTAGCGTGCGCTCACCCGCGCTTGCATAACCGACCTCCCACACCGCACACGTCCCGGCCCTCCCTCCGTCCCTCCCTCCTCCCCTCTGCCCCGCTTGCAGCACCGCCAAATAGGATCTGAGCGCGGAGTCGCGATCGCGCTCGACTCGCGACTTGCGACCCACTTGGCTCATTCGGATTACAGAATAATTACGAGAGGGTGCACGATCAACCTTGCCATGCTCGTTACGTATATGGATTGCAATATAGCCAACTTAGGCTCGCCCGACACACTCACTTATAAAAGAGCTCTACATTATTTGAATGATATACAATTTAATTTGTTACATTTATACTATTTGGAAATTGAGTTTATATTTATTATTCTCGAAATATGAACTTTTATTCTTGTATATTGTTCAAAATAGCAGTTAACCTAAGAAGCAAGTGCTTGAAAATCTTAGAGATTTTAAATCACTAAACAAAGATTTTGTGTTCATGCGAATAGAATGTAGTTTTTCTTGTTAAACTTAAAGATTACAACTTTTATGTATAACAAGAAAGCAAATTTGTAAAATATAGCAAATAATATAAATTTTTAGCTCACCATCTCTGCTCATTCCGACGGCGATGCATTTTTTCAGTCTGCAGTACTGGCAACGATTTCTGTTAATCCTTAAAATGGAGCACTGCTGATTTTTTGTGCAGGGCCGGTATTGAATCTTCTGTTGGATGGAGCGTCGGAAGAAGCCCTGAGGATCACAGCTACAGTTAGAGTCCGAACTCTCGTCACTGGAGCAGCCAGAGTCGCTAGACTCCCGCCGCGCCTCCAGCATGCTCACCAAAACCGAATGTCGCTCGCGCAACTCTGCGCCGCACGCCATATCGAGCACCATTCACTAGCCAGCAAGTACCACTCACTCGACACTAGCACTCTATTCGCTCACTGGACGGGTCTACTGCACGTGTCGCGACTGAGGCGGCCGACGGCGGACTGTGCGGGCGCTGCGGCGCGCGGCGCACAGTTACCCGCGCGACCTACTTGCCG
Organism: Heliconius charithonia; assembly: GCA_030704555.1. Taxonomy (NCBI): domain Eukaryota; kingdom Metazoa; phylum Arthropoda; class Insecta; order Lepidoptera; family Nymphalidae; genus Heliconius; species Heliconius charithonia. The sequence goes on along the minus strand of CM060827.1, from coordinate 11,628,640 downwards.
GCCGCCGACCCACCCGAGAAAGTGAGAGTGCCCCGCGCCCCCGCGCCCGCGCCCCGCGCGCGCTCCTAACGGTCCACGCCGCTCTAGAATGCGCCGCCGCCACTGCACCGGTGCGCCGTGCGCCGTGCGCCGAGCGCCGAGCGCCGTGCGCCGGATATAGGCCGGGCGCATCCCGGCGGGCGTCGCGGCGCGCGGTCGTTCACCCCGGGTCGTCGACCGCTCTATTGCACAACACCAGCGCTCCCCCCGCGGCCCGGGAGCTAGGACACCGGCAGCTCGGGGCGACGACCGGCTCTACGCCCGATGACGTCAGCATGCGTCACGGCCTACCTCAATGCGCGCGCGCTCCTCGCTAGGGGTGCACCGATCCTATTTAATTACTACCTATACTCGATTTACGAGAGCTGCATCGATTCTAGTATCGTTTTATAAGTCGTACATCTCTTCAATGAATTAAGATATGACATAGATCGGACATTGTACTAGAAATAAATAGCTATTAAAATAATAATCTAACTTACTAGTCGAATATATTATAAATACTTAAGAGATAGATTATAAATTTCTTTAATAAACAGTGTGGTGCATCGGATAACACAAATACTAATTAACGGCACTAAACATAGATTACTACAACGTATTCTACAGAGTATAAATTAGGTGGAGGCTGCGAGTGGAGTGTGCCGGCGGAGTACCGCGGGGCGAGAGGCGCTCGGGTCGCTGGCCCAATTTCGTACTGCCATCGATCCATTGTGCGCTGTACGAGTGGCCCATAATTGGTCGCAACGCGGGCAGTGACCGGCCGAGCGGTCGTCGACCTGCTGCCGCGAAAACAAAACCTTTTCCGAATACTTCATAACAAACTAACGTATGTATATGACTACGATAATAGCGTATAACACGTGTTATGTACATATATATAGCCGTAACGCAGTGCCCAATTATATGATATAATGTCGAATAGGATTTTGAAACTATATATGTAAGTAATTATATTAATTTTGGGGATATAATGTTAGGTAATAGGTTTTTTACGTAGCAAAATAACAAAAAACGTTAAGTTTTAAATACGGCTCTATTGATGTTAAAATAAATATTTATATATATGCACTAATTAATACCTTGTAAGAAATACTGTTTAATCAAAATAAAAAAAATATTTGCTTATATTCATTATTAATTCATATTATTAGAAAATAGATAAAAATTGAATGTACAATCCAAAACAAACTAAACCTAAATACATTTTCCTACCATAAATACTTTGCACGCTTAGTTGGCGCTTGCGTTAACATTTTTGAACGACACATTTAATACAAATAATTGTTTTGATTACGCAAAAAGTTTATTATGATGTTTTCGAGAACATTCGCGGCTGTCACGCTGTGAGCGGTGAGCGGGGAGCGGTGAGCGAGAGCGGTGCGGCTCAACGCGGCGACTAACGGTCCCGCGGACAATGACTGCCAACATTGGCTTAGCGAAATACGCTGACGCATCAACTTGGATGCCAAGGAAGCCGCGACCGATGACCGACCCCGGTTTAGCTAACAGTCCACTCTACGTGCTTGCCAGTGATCCGATATTTACTTGGTAACAAAGCCGTGTGACTCATGTAAGTGAGTGATTCACTTCCCGTTGACATATTGCGAATCTATACTCGAAACGGACCAGATTCTTGTGATTCGATTATGTAGTTGTATCTATGTATAGGCATGGTAAATAATTTAATTAATATAAATAAAGAACAAATAAAAATATAAATAAGAAAAAGGCTTTAAAAAGAAATTTCTTAAAAATGTCAATAAAAAAAAAGAATTTTCAACAACATTAATCTGTACCAACGTAATTCCTATATAACAATACAATACAATTAATTATCAAAATCATTATTTAATTGTTTACAAGAAATACAATCAATGTAGTTATTAAAAAGATTCAGGATTGTTCTTATTCTTCTCATTTTAAAACTGATTTGCCTCTATTACGAGATACATAATGTTATTATTAAAATATATAAATACAAGAACGAGATCAACGAACTTTTAAACCGACAGTTAAAAAATAATGTAGGCTACGTTCACGGTGCGTACATACTATACATTCGTTGACCGTAAAAGTTCTTATGGCACGGAGAGGAGAGACGTTTGAGCCGGGCACAGGCCGACGACCGCTCGCCCTGTGCTGTAGATCGGTGCCGAAAAATAAGCGACCCACAACGCGATAAAATAGTCGGTCACGATATGAACAAAGAACGTACACAACGAAACGACGACAGATGAAAAGTTACACTTTAAGTATATTTGCGTACCATCCCGAACGCGAATTGTGTTGCGGCTCAGTGCCCCTGTTTGATAAGACATTTAAATTTATTTATTATAAATTGTGAATTGAATAGTACTGAACAAAATAACAAAAAGAGAATGTACTAGTTGTTGTACCGTAATCGACGAAATAAACATGATATTATTTAACACCTGTACTTGTAGGTATTAAAATAAAAAAATGAATTTTATCTAATTCTCGCAAAGTAAATATTAAATAATTATTAAATAATAAATTATAATTTATAAGACGTGCCTGTATAAAACTCAGGTCGTTGACTTCAGTGCGTATGGACACGTGCCCCGTTCGTAGTAGACCGTAAAAACCATTCATTCACAATTTTCGTTCGCAATTGAACATACAAGATAGCTTAGGTAGTGCCGACCGTAGCGACATCTCGCGGCGAATAGCGAAACCTCAGCTTTGAGTTTCACTTTTGTACGCCACTAGTTGGCGCTAGTGTTATATAAGCAAGACGAGATAACTAACAAATAATATAACCGCTGAAGATTGTAGTAAAATAGTGATGATTCGAATAATTCTGTTTCATTCATTACTATATACAAAAAGGCTACGGTAATATTTTATGGCTATCCATTACAAGAAAAAATTAAAGAGACAATGATCCAGACGACCGTAGCCCCAAGCCGTCAAGGACACGTCCCAATCCCAACCAATGACCAGACGGGTATCTTATAACCGGTTCGTATACACTTGCACTTCTATTCTCGTCTTCCTCGTGTTTCTTTTATACATATAAATATGACCTTTAACCACTTACACCGCACTCTCAAACGATAATCTTTCATGTCGTACTATGGCTAATTTAAGGTGATTTACGTAATATTTATATAGAGTTGCTTATATTGAATTTGAACTTGTAACTTTAGATATTTTTATAATAATAGATTCTTAAATTCCGTTCTTTATATTTATCCAGACGGCATTAATTCATTTAATAAAATAAATACAGGAAATCTTCAGTGCGAAGACAAGTTCGAGTCGAAACTTGAAAGATTGTATGCGGGTAGCGGTTATCCAGACTGATATCATAATATTTTAAATATAACAAAGTGACAAAAAACTGTCTTAGCGAATATTCCTATTTATTTACATTATTATAAAAAGGTTAAGGTGAACTAGTCCGCAACCCTTTCGCAAATAAAACATGATACAAAACATTTTGAAAGGCGACCCGTTCCCGTGAGATTGTTCCGGGCAGACGGCCGTCAGGTAACAACAAAAATACGATTTAAAATATTGGGGTGCGAGGGACTGACCACGGAATTGAGGCCATCAGGTACATACCTCGGCGACCCCAAAGGTGTTCTTAAACCTTTATTTCTTTGTCATTTAACGACATTTAACAGGTATCTATATAAATTAGTATATCGCACGTTTCGTATCAAATATTAAATAGAAATCAGCTTCACGCTGTATCCCGCACATAGCAGGGTAGGCAGAGGGAACCTAGTGTTAAGACATTATATTCCCCACTTTCCGCCAAGTTGTGGAGGCATTGCGTGTTGAATGGCGAATGAACTCAACGCCGCGCTTTGCCTCGACACCAGAGCGAAGAAATAAAAATGTAAATAAATATTTCATTTCCTCGAGTGGGGATCAAACCCACAACTAGTCGATTTTACAGTCACACTTTTTGCTCCTGCGCCACGACTGGCCTCAAATATAATTTTATTATTAGGTATCAAATATTATTTAACTTTATTTGGGTAATTATTACAGCAACTTTTCACGCGTGACAAAAATTCACTGGCAAGTGATTGGAATGTTTGTAGTTTATACATCAAAAATATCACAGTCGAGCTTTGTTATCTCTTTATAGAGATTGTCTTCCGTGTATCGCGACCTCGCTGCAGTAACTCTAGGACATTGAAACACTTCCAGTTTTGTACAGTTTATAAATAAATGCCGTATACTTTTACAAATTGAATGTTAAAAAGCGTCGGTGGTACGTTACGCAAACGAAAAACATAATATATTGATTTATTGATTTTTTCATATGATATGATATGATGGCAAAAGTCTACCTAAGAAATATCGTAATCACTTTCTCCTATGCACTAAGTTAGTCCCTATTGTATCAATTGAGTGATGTAACTAGTTGACGCTGTTATCGTTGTCGATTATAATATTTACGTTACGTTACGGATACGGGTAACGGATACAAGATTTACGACAAAACTCTTGGCTGGCGTGAATGGTAACTTTTGAGCGGTAGCGACATAGAAATTAGTTATGGTGAGCATGCTTGAAGTAAAATACAAATAAATTGAAACATTAATATTTAAATATATATAAAATAGTCGAGTACGCACCTTGCACCCTTCACAGGAATGTACGCCGTAGTGGAAACCACTTGCTTTGTCGCCGCACACACGGCATAAGACCGTTGTGCCATCAAATTCTGAAACAAAGAAAAACAAATAAATTATTTGCTTATACTATATACTATAGGCGTATGTGTGTATAAAATTACAAAATACATCCTAAACTAAAATTAAAACTTTTAGTTTGATAAACGATCATAGAAAACATCATACATCAGCTATATATTAACTTGATAACAACGAAACGATATCAAATAAATCGATCAGCAAAAAAATATATATAATAAAGTTGTGCAATTCCCGCTAACACTATTAGCCCGTAATAAACTACGTGACGTAAGGGAATAGTATCGTGTTGCGTCTGTTGGTGACATTGAATGGTTATTTTAGAAAGCGCTAGATGTGTGTACGTACTGCACTTGAGGGAAGTCGTTCACCTTTCCAGTGAGAGTGCGTCCATAATACACCCAGTTGAACATATCATACTTTATAATAAATATCGGAACGCATATCACAATAAGATCACTAAGTTTATAAATTAAAAAATATATTAACAAAACCAAAACATAATTAAGTATTTAGAACTGTCAGAACTTTAACGACCGAATCGATTTGTTACTAGCTCAATAACCATTGATAAGATGGCGCACGGATGCATCTAGCCTTAGCGTGACGAGTGGAGGTCAGAGGAGCGGGTGCGTGCGGGAACAGGTTCGAGCGTCAGCGCCCCGTCTGCTCTCACTTTCCCTCGCCGTTTGTTTATTTGTTAAGGGAGCGATCAGCCTTTGGGAAGGAACTTTCTATTTCTGGTAAACCACTTGCGTCGGGTCGACGTTCGATACGATCGCTTTCTATGGTGCTACTTTCTTTTTTTAGTAGCATCGAACTATTTGTTTCGACACCAACCAACAACAGTCAGTCAGTACGAGCTGCATCATGCTATCCACATAATGCACGCTACGATCGCTATGAAAATAAAGAAAATCAGGTTAAGGAATATTAAATTCAAAGGCAGCGGCGCGTTCATTTCTTCACGCGTGTGATGCAACTCGAATGTTTTTCTGCTGGCGCGTGAGACTCGGCTGCCAGTTAGTTACGTCAATTAAGAGGCGAGGAAAGTGAGCTAGAAAGTACACCACGTAACGCTCGGTGCTGGCGGCGTGCAGCGGAGATAGCTTCGAGCTCGAGTCACGCTGCCCGTGGAACTGTGTCACGGCGACGTTTGTTTGTAAATACATAAATAGTCCGCATCTATCACGTACAAAATTGTTTCCTATTTGTATATTATATTTGTCTTGTTCGTGATATTATGTCTATTTATATATCGTGTTGTGTTTATTTGACGACATTGTAAATGCGTTTATTTTTCTATGCTTCTTTGAATTAAGTTTACAGTTTATATGGTCTATTTTATATTAAAATAAATTCCTTGATAAGTAAAATAACAAAAATCTTCGTGTGAATATTACAATATTTAAAATAGCCGTTCCTATATTTAACAAATGGTTATCGTAAAACACATAGAAATATTATTGAAATTGTTATAATAACATAATAGTGTCAAGAAATATTAACTAGTCAATAGTGAAACTAGTCTCAAGAGAAAAGTAAAAGTGGTGAGCCGCACCAAAGCGGAAGCCAGCGTTCCATTGAACCCGCCTGCTCAACGAACTAATGGATGTTTCGAATTTCACATTAGTTTGAACAAACATCATTTATATTTTTTTTTTTTAAATAAAAGGGTTACACTTCTCAGGAGCGACGGTTGATTCTTTTGTTACTTTTTTAAAATCGATAAAATGCTTTTAAAGCAAAGCAATCAAAAAAAACGATAACATCATTAGGAATCAATCATTAATTTACACTGACTCCCTGTGGATTGTATAGTAGTCGTACCCCATCGATTCGCAAGGGGGCGAAGTAACACATTCATTTCCCGTGAAGTGCATTACGTATTTTGCACAACGATATTCGATTGTTTTCTTCGTACCGTACAACAATCAATATATTAAACTTTCGTTCCGCAACCCGTAGCCCTTTGATGTAGAAACTAAATGTACATTAGCTTATAATCTTTTCAATGTCATAAAGGAAACGATTAATCAATAATTTTAATCATTAAGTTGGCAGTAGGTACCAGGTACCAACTTAACGATATAAAAAAAAGTTTGCTAAAACTTATATGTGCTGCATATAAAAAATTACAAAATACATAATACATGTTCTTATTATTTCATATTTTTTTTTATAAATAATGGACATCTATGACATCTATGGACAAATGATGATATCAGTAGTTTACAAAATAATTTAAATATAAATTATTTAATTTGAATATAATATATTATATTATATATTTCAGTCAATATAATAATAATGAACAATATGAATGGCCCCTATAATGTGAACAGCTGACTTACAAAGCTGACCGTAAGTAGGTCACATCAGTTAAGTTTTGATATTAAATTAAAAAAAAACTTGTTACGTATCCATTAACTGACAACCAGTAAAGGAGTAATTACACCAATTAATAATAAATTAGAAGAGGTCGTTCTCAACATTAATGTAGTTATTTGGAAAATAAAAATTAAATATTCAATTAATTTTATATAAATTGTCAGTTAGTTCACATAATATAATGGTAGAATCGTATTTTTTTTAAATTAAATTTTATGATAACTTAAATACTTATCAAAGAATTTATTTAAAAGAGATCTTAGTAAGTTGAACATTATTTAACAATAAAGTAGAGCTCTACCTTCAAAGAGAATTCATATTTAATAAATTTCAGATAGCTCTAAAAATATTGTATGTTTATTTTTAAACTGAAACCAAAAAAAAAATATGTGAAGTCAAATATTTATTTTTAGGTTATTTAAATATATAAATCAACTTGTACAAAGCAATGTAATATTATATCGTAATATTACAGTATATAGTGATGTATTATTGAATATTATACTTAGTCAGTAATCAGTAATAAATGGTAATTGAAAATAGTATCTTTTTGATTTTAAACCACTTACATACTTATGTAGAAGGATTTTATAAATCTTTAAAGTTAAATATTTGGAAAAACAGTTAAAAATATAACCTTCAGCGTCACAGTGTTTATTTTGAAAGTAGTCAAAAGTAAACAAACTAGGGCTGTCGGCACTTGGCGCATCCTACCTATATGTAGCTCCGGTTCTCTCTCCTTGTGAGCAGAGTTCATCATGGACTCGGCTGTTGGCGCTTCATAGCGCCCTAGACTGCTGTCCGGAGACATCACTAAGAGTCATATGATTAAACTAAACCAAAATAATAAATAGTTTTATTTACACTACACCACACATAAACCACACCTGAACCCGTGATCGTTAAACATTTGTCCAATGCACAATATACAGGAATATAGGACACGAGTGCATAAACCGAAATGCGTGATCTGCACGTCGCGAAGGATGAAGGTCGCTCGTCGCGCAAAACTAACAGCGCGCGAGTAGCGTGCGTCTTTCCCGAGCTCGAACGACGAACTGAGCCGGGCCGCGCGCACTTCTATCCACACCAGCGCGAGGTTCCCCTTAAGAGTGAAAGTCTGCAAAATGCTCGGCGCTCCGTGCGATACAATCGCCTCCGCGGCGCGCCGGAGCCCGCCGAGGGAAAATCGCCCCTACGGCCCTACGAAGCCTTTCAGTCTACGTTTCAGCGCGAGCCTCGCCGCGCTTCGAACTCCGGTCTCCGAGGTCATTGCCGCGTCGCCGGCGGACCAATGGCGGGCGCGCGCACTCCGGCGCGGGCGGCCATTGGCGGAGCGGCCGCTGCCCGCGCCCGCGCGCCCCCCCGCCCGCCGTCGCCCGCGCGAGTTCGAAGACCCGAACCTTGCGGGCGCACGGCGGCCAAGGTCGCGCGAGAGCGGGCCGGCGCGAGCGCGGGCGCGCGCGTGCGAGCGGGACGCAGCGCCGGGCGGTTGCGTCACACTACTAAAATATTTTCGGTGATGGGACGCGACTCGCGAGTGAACTTGAACACAAAATGGAGCTAATGGATGGCGAGCGCCGGCCGCCGTGTAGGTCGCCGCGCGCGTGACGGAGTGACCCGCTGCCGCCGCGGCCCCTTTGCCTCCTAGCCTAGCACTGATTGCACTTCCGGGGTCCGCTCCGACCGATGGCCGACAGCTGCTTCCCAAGTGACGACATTGAGATAACAAAAATATTTATATTTATTATTATCTGATATCTTCTGGATTTGATTTCAATAGTTACAAAAACACGCACTGCTTTAATGATTGCTGTGATCCCCTGCCTTACATTATAGTACTGTGTTTGTACTATGGTGGGCTTAAAAATGTATAACTATTCTCTAAGTAAGGTAGCCAGATGTTAAAGTGCATAAGAAATTTAAATTCAAATATATCAACGAAAGATAATTACGTTTAAATTAATAATTGAAACGTAATTGGCTTCCGTTGATGTCTGCAGTACGCAGTTAGGCACTGTACAAGAGGTGTGCTCACTGTGTAGTGTTTACAAAACGTCCCTGTGCTGTAAGTTGACATGTTCTGTCGACAAATTCTGCAATTTATCAAAACACCCGTGAAATTTACGTTGAAAACTACGATAATGTCCTTTTAGCATGCACAGGCTTATTGATAAACAAGTTTCTATAACCGATAGGTACATAAATGACTTAATTTTATATAACATTCGTTAGTACAGGTAATCATTATAATTTCAATCTTACGCACTACTTTTAAAGTACACATTAGCTTGCCGACGCACTTATTTATGTGAGATAAAGACGAGTGGCGGTGGGCGTCAGAGCGGGTGAACGACCTGGAAATTTTGGCGCAGGCCGGTCAAGGCCACCACCCGCGCAGGCGTTTCATACACTACACAAAAGTTCTGAATTTGAAAAATTATTTTCATTTTGTGGGTAATTTAAATATAGAATTTGTACTGCGTAGTGTAGTGTGTACCGGGAAATAAAGTAGTTAGGAGAATTCAACAAAATACATACTTCAAGTCATATATATATACTACGATAATAATAATAATATTACGGCCTGGTTTTGGGTTCGATTTCTACTCGGGGAATAAAATATTCAATATTTTCATTTCAGCGTTTAACACCACTCAACACGTTATGTCTCGATAATTCAGCAGAAAGTGAAATGGAAGTGTCTTAATGGTAACGTAGTATCTTAACACTAGGTTCCCTCACCGTACCGTGCTGCCTACCATGTGCTTATACATTTTTTTCGAACGCATGTTGTATCCCGGGTGAAGCTAAAAAACGTATAAATAGGTATTTTTACTTCAATATGCTATAACAGATGAAAAAGACTACACACAAAACAAAATCGAAATTCCAGATGTCAGATGTTTTCATGTCACAAAAATTGTCGTTAGTAGCAAAAAGGGTTGCGCATCACACCAAAGGTGCACCTAGTTTTTATCGAATTTATTGCGCTTCACTATATTTCCTTCATCACAAAAGATCTGCTTTTTGTGGGTTTCGCAAATATCCTCCCACGTGATAAGGGATTGTTATAGAATTGTGCAAAGGAAGCCAAGTTTTTTGGTTTTAGACGTGCTATAAAAAAGAAACAGCCTTTTGCGTTTTTTTTTTAAATGTTTGAACTTGCACGGTGACTATTTATTATTTAAGTTTTATACCTACATATATAGACAAAATTAAAAACAATATCGACCTATAATTTTTTGATTAAACGTTACAATAATATAGCTTATATATAAAAATAACATATAGAACACAATTTATTAAAGATTTTGATTAATTTTTTCTTGTTAAGAATCTGGTTATAATACGAGTATATGTATAACATTAAATTTAAGCGAGCGAAGTAGCATTTGAGTCTCTAATATAATATTTTTTTAGTTATCTAATAATAATATCTTAATATGTTGGTACAAATTCTACTTAAGCGTGCCAAGTGAGGCATTTCGTCACTGACAAAATATTTCTGTACATGTCTATACCTAACTTAAAAATAAATCAGCTTCACGCTGTATTCCGCTCACAGCAGGGTAGAGGGAACCTAGTGTCAAGACTCTCCGTTCCCTACTTTCCGCCAAGTTCCGATTCGGATCTTTGCCTCAACACCATCAGAGCGAAGAAATGAAAATATTAATGCAATTAATATTTCATTCCCTCGAGTGGGAATCGAGACAAAGAGTTGATTTTACAGTCACACTTTGTGCCCCTGCGCCACGTCGGGCCTATCTTATTTTATTATATAATAGATACTTATTTTCATTTTGGCAAAGTAAATAACGCAATACGTTTTTAGTAACAATTATTTATTAAGCGATATATAGACAATGAAACAACAATGCCATATGTGCACTTCACATTATAACCGCGTGAAAGTGAATGGTTGCCCAATTTTTTTACTTCCTTCCGTTACCCTCGCTTTTTAATTTCGGGACGCAAAATATCAAATTACACGGTAGATACACGGAATTTGCCAATATTAAATTCAATTCTAGTGGCTTTATTATAAAATTGAAATTACAGTGTATTATTACAAAAGCTGGTTGCAGTCGTTGGCCACATGTATCACATGCAGTTTTCGCTTTGACCGCTGTCGGAGTGCGACTGCTATAGGGTCGATTCACTTTTTACACTTTCGTTAAGTCGGATATATTTTTTTGTATAGAAAAATATAAAAAATGTACCACCGACATATTGTTTTCACTTTATGGTTTCCGTTTTTTCCGATATCCGGATTCTAAACTTGATGTTTATCTAAAATAAATATTTACGAACAACATTAGAGAGAGGCCAAGGCAAATAAAAAGAAAAAAAAAACATTTTAAGCTGATGTGATTGAATCTTAAATCCGCTGCGGCTGTAACGTCCTCTGGAAAGTCGAAAGAAACAATTGAGCGACCGGACGGCCTTCTCGTGGTTCTGGACCAAGGACATAAAGGCAAAGCGGGCGAACTTGCCCGGCTGCACCGGACAAACGAGTCCCGTGAATATGGAGTATATATTACGAAGACGTTTCTTACAAACATCATTAAACGAAAGATTTGAAAGACATTATAAAAAAAAATCTAAATTAGCACGTTAAACATGTTATTAAATTATAGCAGTGATCAGAATCAGATTGGAAGTATTCAAATGTTTATATTTATGTACCAACATTGTAATTGAAGAGCGTCACCAGTAGATTCAAAGAAAAATTGCGAGCAGTCAGTCAGTCAGTCACGTGGTGCGTTCTCGATACGACGACGGTTGGTGTGCCGAATGTGTTGCGTCGGACGACGGGCTCGGTCAAGGCCTCGCTGAGACCTGCGGTTATGTGAAGCGCATTCGAAACACGAGCCCACAGTATAGACGTATTTTATAGCTATCAAATTCATTTTTATTGTCCGCTCCACATATACCATGTCACGTTTGGAAACTACGTTGTATTAAAAATATTAATATGATGCTATTTTTGTTTAGTGTTAAAATAACTTAAATATGTCTAGATTTACATGATATGTATATATATTAAATAATTTCACGTGTCACATTTTGAAATGACGACATTCGAAGTGTTGTGAACCTTCGCATCGCAACGTGAGGTCACTTACAGTCAATTACCCTGTTTTGCTGTAGCGCTTCGCTGTAAATGATGACATTGCATTTGGGCATAACTTTATAATATTAACATATCATTATAATATATTACGTAAATACGTAATAAAATCAAATCAAATTAGCTTCACGCTGTATTCCGCAAATAGCAAGGTAAGTAGAATGGAGACACTTCGTTCCCCACTTTCCGCCGATTTTTTTTCAGGAATTGCGCGTTGTGTGGCGTGGTGTGCCTTTGTTCCATAGCGAAGAAATGGCAACATTAATAAATGATCCCGAATGAGGATCGAACCCACAACCTTCGCGTTGCAGTCACACCCAAATAAATTAACATCAAAATCTAATACAATTATTGATATATTAAAAAAATATACATTTCGAATAAAGCAACAGCTGGACTTGTTAAATCATTAACGCGATGAGTGTTGACGTTGATGATATCAATAGATGTGATAATATTAGAATGATTAATCATGATATATACATTCATACAAGCCGTGTGATCCGGATGCGTTCAATCGTACCGACTGCCGACCTCGACGTTTCGGCAACCCGCACCAAGGCCAAGGTCGATTTGTCGGCTGCGCTCAATTACAGTCAACATTGCTACATGAGTAGGTATACGCCTACGTGATGGCCACTGGGGCCCCGAGAGCGGTGTGTCGATTTTTATCTATAAGTTCTTCTTAAAAATAATTAAACTAAATTTTTTCTCTAAATTGCTGTGTTCTTTTCGTAATAATATTCTTCTCTTTTGCCCTTAGAAACGTATGAGTATCATAAAAAAATACTTCAATAAAATCCATTTCAAGGTCAATGATTGATACTATCAGCTTCACGCTGTATACCTCACACAGCAGGGTAGGCTGAGGGAACCTAGTGTTAAGACACTCCATTCCCCACTTTCTGCCGAATTCTGGAGGCATTGCGTGTTGAGTGGCAGAACTCAACGCCGTGATACTAATATCTATTTAATAACCCACCTCGGTTCGCTTAGGTAAGATACGTAAATAGGTTTAAATAACCTATTAATACTTTACTTTGATCTCAATTTGAGGCCAGTTTCAACGGATACGAATAAAGATTCAAAATAGTTATCAGTTATTTCACGCTATCTAACAGATACAGGCTGCTGATAACATTTTGTGTTTCACCATCGAACTCCCAGATAACTAACTGATTTGGTTGACAATTATTTGCCACTCGACAATTGGTAAAACGGCGACAACGCAAAAGCCCAAAACTACATTCCACTTATCATTATTTGAAAACTATTTTGAAGATTTAATTAATTTGCTTTTTATTAAAAACGATCCCAAGTAAAAATCATAAAATTATACTTTTATATAGGTACCACGATTATATTATATTTAAATAAAATTATTTAAAAACATTTTATGCTTCAACGCCTTTTAAACATTACTTCAAGGTGAATTCTACAAATATAATTTTCAGCAAGATTTTTTTTTTCACTACGTCTGATGATAAGAGATTCTGGTTAATAATTGTTTATTATTTATAAATAAATAAATTATAGAATAAATCCAAAATATTTATTTCCTCCTATGTATATGACAAATTGTCCTCACCAATGTCAAAAAATACCGAATTAACCGCAATGTCAGTCAGTCTTCCAACTTCAAGGCAAAATTTACTCGAGGAAGTCTCAAACTGTATTGCATTATTTAGATTTTTAATGTAATAGTGGTATTATTCATGTATTTTTACCATGTTTATTAATAGTTTACCAAATTGGACTAAGTGCCAATTTGGTAAAATGGCGCAGCCACACGAGGTGTGACTGTAAAACCGACTGGTTGTAGGTTCGATCTCCACTCGAGGAGATGAAATTATATTTTCATTTCTTCGCTCTTGTGTCGAGACAAAGCACGGCGTTGAGTTCCGTCACTCAACACGCAATGCATTCAGGATTCAGCAGAAAGTGGAAAACGGAGTGTCTTAACACTAAGTTCTCCTTCTCCTCCTCTGCCTACCCTGCTGTGTGCGGGATACAGCGTGAAGCTGATAAAAAAATAAAAAAATGGCACTTAATATTAATATATAAATTATAACAGTCCATTCCATTTTTCAATTAGACATTGAGATTTGCGTTTAAGGAAGCTTCCAGAAAACTAGATTAATAAAAACATAAACAAGCAATACCTTTCCCTCCGATACGTTTTGCACTTATTTTACCTTGATATTTACTCCCAAGAGGGACTTCCTGCTCCACATAGAGGACGACTGCGTACAAACACTAGTAAATAATAAATACAAGTATTTTACTAATAGTTTCGTTTACATATTCAAATACTATTTTAATTATTCGATTATTAATATTTAATACATTTCATACAAAACGTAATATTATATGTACATTTATATAAGATATTAAAGTCGACTATAGGAATTAAAATCAAGTACCAAGTCTATCCTTCATAATAATAAAAGAAGAAAGTCATAAGAAATAGTTAGTAAATGTTAGAGCTGTCAGGTGTTGGTGCGTAATCAGAGCGGCGCGGGCGCAGGCTGGTTGATGATGCACTGTTGTATAATGCCCTAGTACTGTGTGCACGTTACGTTACATTTACTAGCAACTACACAACAGCGACGAGAATGAGGAAGTTGATAGCGTGTTCGTTTCCTACTGTTACATTTTACTCGGTCTCATTAGTTCTAGATAATAAAGAATAATCGGTAAATTTAATCGGTTCATTGGTTTTTAATGAGAGTGTGCTACTTTCAATACTTTATAGAATAACATGGTGTATTTTTTCGGTGATACACCTACCTTATCAAATTGTAATTTTGCCCTGATTTTTAGTGAACGACAAAACGACATCAATATTTTGTTGAAAGTATAAATAAATATACTTGAACTCGAACCAGATACATTTTTATGAGTGTTTCCTTGAAAACAAAATTGAAAATTTTCTACGTTCGTCGAATTTATTTTTGTTCAAACTACTTAGGTGGATTAGAATGTGAAATGAGAATACCTACTCGCTAAACAGAGGTAATCAGAGCGAGGAGGCGAGGGGTTCCAGGCGCTTTAGCAGGCTGTGGCGCGGAATACTGCGCAGCATTCGATTCTGAAAACGTGTCCGAAGAAAGTTCACGGCCGCGCGTTGACGTTACCACCTGCCTCCCCCCCGCTCCCGCAGCGCCCCCCCTCCCCCCCACCCGCATCCCGTCCTCAGTTTCCGCACCCGCGTTCCTCTACGTGCCGCTCACTAATTTTATTATCTCAAACCCGCGACCTCATTAATTGCCATCCTGTAATACCTGATATTATATAGTTATAGTACGTGGCGTTGAATTAGCACAATGCCTGTCGAAACTGACATAACTGACATAACTAACTATTCTTTGTTGTTTAATCAAAAATGATTACGTCATTTTCCACCAATCAAATGATTAAATTTCAAATCAAGTAAATCAACAAAATACCTATATCAATAATAAGATAATAAATGCGTTGAATTTAAAAAAAAAGATTTCTTTTTCAAATTTCGTTAGAACTAAATGTTTTTCCTTGAACCTTAGTGGCCGATGCGACTTGGCAATAAAGCGCGCAGTTTCTGTGGCTGGAGCAACCGGCAGTATGGTGAGGAGATAACCGCGAGGGGCGGTGCGGTGGTGTGCGGTGGTGAGCGGTGGTGAGCGGTGGGGCGTCCATCATGACCTTGATGCGTTCGTTGGCCGGGCGGCGCGTGTAGAATCGCGATAATTTCGGCAGTTGCGCGCTCGAGTCTACTGACCCTGTCGTTGTTTGCCACGCAAATGGTCCTTGACTTTATTTAAATCGGCGACGCGACCCTACCTTGCCTACCCGAATAGAGTTGTTAATGTTGAGTAAAACGTATAAACCGTCACAGTCGTTGCGATTTTTTTTTTATTTTAGGTTAAGTAGCTATTTTATGACTAATTTTTAATCATTGATCTTTGACGTTGCTTTTTTCCTTTCATTTTGAATCATTAATCTTAAATATAAATAATATTTAGAATAGGTATTAGGTAGAGTGAAAAGTACCTTGTGATAAATTTTACTCTATTTTATGCTTCCCGTCCACTGAAAAAAACTGCGTACCGAGTAGTGGATACCAATTGTCAAGCCAGAAAAAAAATATACTAAAATACTATAATAAATTATTAATTATGTAATGCAGTGATTAACACTAAGCGAAATGTGAACCAATTCTTCATATATAGGTATATCTTTGTTGAACTTTATGCACGTAGAATTTTTAATATATTATTTTTATATAATATTTAAATTTTAAGTAAAAAATTGGTAAATCACCAATGTCTTATAAATTTTAATCAATTAATCTATCATCAACAACATGTGATAGCGTTAACAAATTAGCATTAAACCAGTTATTTTTACTTTTGCCAAGAAACTTAGTTTTACATTAATTTCAAGTGCAAGCAAACGAGAGAAAGTATTTTATATATTAACTATAGGCTACTTTCATTTAATCACAGACTGGTTTCAATCACTTTTTTACTGTACGGCGCCCCCGCATTGATGCAACGCATAACATTTTGAATAGAAATAATGGATTATTCATATATATTTTTTTAGTCATAGGATTTTTCTAAGTTGAAATAACGAAACTTTGATCTTATGTTTCAAAGTTAATACGCAGTACAGTTGACTTTGATTAAAATCTGCGGTTCATTTTGGAGTAACAATATTTTGCGTAGGATCAGATTAACGTTACTTATATGATAGGCTAAAAACATCTAATACCCACTTATTCGATCTAAAACCATTCTTAAGAGAGGAGTTGAAAGTATAAAATCGTGTCACAAAATGGTGGTTGATAAAAAATGTTTAACAATAAAGCAGTCGTTCAACCTCGAATAATTTATATAATTAAAGACAGTTGGTGGAACATACGGCGATAAGAAAAGAATTGGACCGATAGTTATAATCGGATGGTTTCGATTTTTGGGCAATCCGTAATTATTATTTAATTTTTGGGGAGCGACTTTTACGCGTGCACTGTCTCGTTTTCCTGCTGGCGGGGAAACGTAAGCTGGGCGTGGAGGTTCCTCGCACGCGTGCACATCCCTTTGTTTACCACGTCAGCGGTGAAAACAGCAGTCACTTGGGCCACTAAGCCCTATAATCATATTTTGAAGAAAGTTATCCAACAGCAGTTGCTGTCTTATGTAATGTGGAAGTTGAGAATTTTCTCTGTTTGGAGAGGGGACAGTAATAACTAGTGGAGTCGGCGACCGCTGGCGCGTGCAATCAACTCCGCGAGTGCGTGTAACGGTTCCCACCGTGTCTGTACCACTTCGCCATCGTTCACTAAGTTAATTTTATTTTATAATCATAAAAAAAATAGGTAATATATCGTTCTAAATTATAGGTACAACACTAGCAATTGTTTTTATGTTATATTTGATTTAGAGAAAGCTTGTGTCATAATATACATTTATAATATTATCTTCTAATGGTGAAAGTATAAATTGAATTTTTACCTCTGACCCATATTATAGTGTGGGGCACATAGTAGATTTATTGCATCTGCCAGGGGAACAAAAACTTGTAGATTTTTTTTTAACCTTTGTGCTAACTTCCTTTTCATTTCGATTTTTTTAAATACAATTTTTACGTTTCTGCAAAAAGTGAGGTAAAATTAAAAGTACCCTTTCTTTTCAACTCAGATTTCACGAACAGGTAACATCCATTTTTTTTGGACGACGCGTTTATAAGACCTTTGTGTGACTTGCGCGAAACTCAACTCTTCTTATGATAAAAAATATAGTTCAATCAAAAGTTTTTTCGTAAAAACTAAGATGATTTTTTTTTCAAAAGATTACTTTTTCAACTTCCTTTTGTTTGGGGCATTCATAACTGACATTCCCAGATCGCGGACGTATTGTATTTTTATCTAATAGTTCAACGTAGCACAGATTCCCTTAAAACATTTTAATGTTAATGACAAAATATCAGCGGGATATTTTGCAATGTATTCACAACAATATATTGTCACAATCAACATATATTGGTGATTCTATCTATAAATTTATCTATAAAATCTTAAGGTATTTTGACATTTTTTTTAAATTGTTATAATAGTGCATGCCGTATCCATTTCAAAATATGGAGGTGGTATTATTAGTCTTAAGTTTTATTTCGTATTTCTTTTCTTTGTGACTGTGTAATGTAATCATCACTAGTGGATCTAATAAATAAGTAAATAAATTGAATAAATTGGTGAAAGCCATTATCAAAGATCAAATCAAACCTGATAATAATACGTTATACTCGCTTTTAAATAAATATTTTTTTGAAATAAAATGTAAACGTCGAATGTTCTGTCACATAATACGTTAGTACAATTGCTATTATTTGCTACAATATTACAACAATGAGTAACCGTGACCATTTACGTAGGGGTTTTATGAAGGACACAGCAGGGCGTTCGGACTTCATTAACGCTTTTCAAAATATAAAAAAAAAACACATTTTTAGGTCATTTGTACCTAAACAATGACTTTTAAGGGCGTTATAGTCCAAGGGTCGGTCGGTGTGAAGGTATTACGTATGCATCAAGAGTACAGTTGCAGTTGCATTACTAAGCGAACGCACGACAACTGCAGCGCGATGACGGCAGTGGCTGTTCGCGAGTCAGCGGCTATAGGGCGTGCGCCGTTAGGACGGGGTGACTGACTTCACCACTGCAGGCTGCTGCCTGCTGCCTGGTGCATTGTGCTCTAACGAGAACGCAATGCGTGCTAAGATAACACGCGCCCAATCTCACCGATAATGTTGGGAACCCGCAGTTGGGAGTCACAGCGAAGGCACTTACCTGAAACAAATTAAACATTTATAAGTCTTATGTTGGGATTTTAAGCGCGGACATATTGTAGAGTATATATGTATATATGTTGTAATTATTATACAGATTTATATGATTCTTATGTATTCAAATATTATTAAACGTGT
The DNA here is from genome assembly GCA_030704555.1 of Heliconius charithonia. Lineage (NCBI taxonomy): Eukaryota > Metazoa > Arthropoda > Insecta > Lepidoptera > Nymphalidae > Heliconius > Heliconius charithonia. The sequence continues at coordinate 11,609,413 of CM060827.1, read as the reverse complement.
TCGTGCTATTATAAAATCGACTTAGTATTATTTGCCGCACAGGAAATGTATAGGGTCAACGCACGAAATGGTGTCATTCACAGTTGAAGGTGGCTACTGAACTCCAGCTGGTCGTCCTTGAAACTACCGTCAAAATCGGCATTTGCTTGGTAATTTAAGTATTTTGGCAATTAGTATTCATGTTTTAATAAAGGTCATTTAAAAAATGGTGATAGTTTTGAATAATATTTTATGTGAAATATTTTTAAAATAGTATAAAAAAAGTCTAATTTTTAGACATTATTAATATTAATAATAACATTAAAGGACTTGTGTCTAATGTTATTTTTAATTTTCATTTTGTGTTAGCTTCTTTTATTTTATTTCGATCTTCAGTTGCATTAACTACTGTGAATAGAATTAAAACAAGAATAGAAAAGTCACGAATAAAGAAGTTAATTATAATTTCATACACTATACTAGAGTTCGCTAGCGTAAGAGTAAAATCAAATGAAACCTTAAATCAAATATATGGAGCCGTAAATAGATTAGCCGATACGTCTAAATTGAGCTTAGCTGAGCAAACAGTTGGTCGGTTGATAAAAAATGTGTAATATCGGCGTGAAGGCTCGGGCCAGTGACCGCTGCCGAATCTCAAGGCCTGCGCACCGCGGTAAACAAGTATCCAATTTGATAACTAAATACATGCAAAGGCACACAGCACAGTTCAGAGACGGCAAAGTAGCTGATATGCTCTTTTTTTTTTGTAGGCTATGGCGCTATATTGCATAATATTCATCAGTAATTTCCCTAATTATATGTTATGTCTTTGTTAATATGAAAATGTGGTCCAAGTTTATATTATATATTTTTATTTTGTCACTCGAGGTTTTGAGTTGTGTGGAAAATTTTCAATAAAAAGTTATTTTTAATTTTCATCTTAAGCCCATATTATGTATATCATACAAAAATGTTTGTGCATATATAAGAGTAAATGTTTGGTCATAATGCTAACTTTTACTAAATTTGAAATTAATAAAAAACGTATATGTATAATGTACTCAATATGTTTGACTACGCCTTTATTTAACGATGGCAACATATGTGAGGTAGGTTTTATATCTACCTGCGTCGTAGTCGGCTTTGTAGGTCTGTAGGGATTGGAACCACGCAATTTGGGGAAATGGTGCGCCCGCGCCGGTCACCGGAGCGCACGATCCGCTCTCCCAATGTAGGGGAACCTACTTTTATATTTCCATGAGAGGACACCAATATAATTATTAAAGACTTACATTATAACAATAACGTAATGGAATATTTTGAGTTATTGTGTATAAAATAAGACATCGCCTACGTGCAATTAAATTTCTCTTTATCAAGTTCATTGACTTTTTATCATTTACCTTGAAATTATCATTTTGTCTTTTTGACGCTTTGATATTTATATGGAAGATAAAATGTTATTTACGTGTTTACATCTGTGCAAGGACATAACACATACTAAATAGAAATAGACACAGGCGTGACTCAACAAAATTCCGTTAGAAAACAATAAGAAACTATCAAATATTTCTGAACATACTATTATTTCTTTACTTTTTTATAATTAACTTATTAAATATAAATAGTTGATTGTTATTAAATATAAAAAGCTGATCCCTAGAGAACTTTTCCTGATGGGTACAACATCGTGTTCTACCTCCACTGAAGTGTAAAATGCGAATTAACTAGATTTTCTAGCGAGTGCGCAGTAAAGGCCGCCGCTGGCCGGCGAGCGAGCTGAGCCCATGTCGATGGCCTCTTTGAACTTTCCATTCGTTACACTTGATTATTGACATATGGTTGGTCTCTGCATCTAATCACAGTACGTACGGTTACGCAACAGATGCATGAACGTATCGAACACCTTTGGCTACTTCGATTTTGTCTGTAGTTGTTCATGTTAGAGCTTTATTTTACACAACAATATAATACCAGAAAAGGGTACAACAATTACAACAAACGAATAAAAGAAAAGAAACCATTGTAATTAATCACCAATATTTTAGACATACACTTTGGGACGCGAGAGTGTGTATTTTTTTTTTAAATCTCATTAACCGTAACCTCACAAAGGTAGCGCACATGTGTCGTACACGTAGATATGCGCGTATAGATAGATAGATAGATATATACATAGATAGATAATGTCATACGCATGCGTATCGCGTAATCGAACAGGATTCGCACGACTCGGCGTGCACGGTGCAAACGATGCAGCGGGGTGCACTGCGCGAGCGGGACGGCGCGAGTTCAATGGTATTTGATATAGTGCACCGGAGTTCTTTAACCCCATAGCCTACCTGCGATTCCCGCGAATGAGGCACCGCGGCCGACGTCCCTGGCTACAACACTACAGGCCACGTCACTTTTTAGGTCGCCGCTGTTGATCGTAGATGTAACGACAGCATAATCATTGGGTGACATCATTAATTATGTGTATATATATATATATATATATATATATATATATATATATATATATATATATATATATATATATTTATTTGCCATTGCTGTTATGTTTATACCTATATGTTTCACCCTTATCTGCTAACGTAGGTCAGTAATTAAGAACATAGTTTGTGATTAAATGAATCACAGAATGTGTTTAATTAATATTTGTATGTGTTTAAACTTTATACTTTAAAAATAGGTATTATTTTTTTGTTATACATATACTTAGTGCAGAGCATCACATTTTAGGGCAATCAAAACTTAAATAAGAATAATTATTTTATTAACATTTATAGCAAGGTGATGTAACCGGTCGTCTGCATGCCTATCACGTCATATTGGAGCTGACCGCATGTCAACTATAATCTAGGATTTAAAAATTCGCAGCAGGTGTAGAGGACTGCGCGAGGAGCGTCGAGGCTCTCGGGCGTGGGGCGGAGGGCGGAGGGGAGCGCTGGACTGGTTTCCGTTGTTTCGCAATAACACGGGTTCAATGACGCCTCCACACTTATAATTGCTGATGTGTCACACCGTACCTCCGTCCTCCGTCCTTCGTCCTCCGCCCCTCTATTTCTGTAAGCTGTCCACTAATCTTAATGACTTTTACAACATATAATCCGTAACGTGTCATTTAGCGTGCGTTACTGACGCTATATATTTTTAGTACGGAAGGAGGATACATAACGTAATAAAATCTAGATATTTCGATAATAATAATTAAATAATAATTATTATTGTAATATTTATATTTAAAAAGGTCTTATAACGACAAGAAGTATGTTACACAAAGAGATCCAAATGAATGTTTACTCCTATACTGACCTACAATACAACATGTACCAAAGAAAGTAAACGAAGACAGTCAAACTCAATACATAAATAATTCATATCCAAAAATAAATAATATGATTGTTTTCATATTGACCCGAATACAAACATGACTACGTAAACTGATATGGTCGCGGCTAGTAGGGATTATGTATGTTGGTTTGGAAATATGGAAAAAGAAAAATTTACACTGTGGTACAACGCCGTGAAACGTCTCCATCTATTCGATATAGTGTGGGTTCAAATTTTATTTGGGGAGACATCGGGATTTGTATTGGTCGTTTGCATAAAAATACTACAGTGTATATGCCTTAACTTCCTAATGTTTTTTATATTAAACATTTTACTTGTTTACGTGTAGTGTTTAGTATAGGCACGTCAAACTTTGATTAAGTATAAAAATTAGATTTATTTGAAAATGTTAAATATTATTTATACACTTTTTTAAAATAATATATTAATACAATCGTTATTTTCTATTAACTAAATGACTTCCACCACAAAAATAATAATAATTTTACTTCCACGTAAGTACGTTTCGATATGAAGTCGCTGCGTCGACAATTGGCATAAATCAGATGTCGTAAAAGCTTTAACTTGTGAGCTTAACGTGTGGCGCTCCGGCGTTGACCTCCGTGCGAGCGATGACCTAAGGCTTCGGATGTTCGTTATAGCAGATACAGACATACAAGCAATGTTTAACTAACGTATTGTATATCAGGGAATTAATAGCAACCACACGCAGTGGGAGTGGGTTGATGTTATAAAAAAAGTTTCAAACGTAACAAATCTATGATTGTTGTTGATTGTTATTTATGATTGCGGAGATGTTAGTTGTTATTTATATTATGTTTTGTAAATTTTGGAAATATTGTCAATTTTTTGCCAATTTTGATTGCATGTAAAGTTATAAATACAAATGCACATCGCTTAAACAAAATTTTTATTGTTTATTCGTTAAATATTTGTAAATTAAATAAGAAAGTAATTAGGTACAATTAAAATTACATAATATAGCTTTTGCTAGATGCACGAACTCGTTATGAATAAAAACAGGAATAAGACCAGTAAAAAAAAAACTGTTGATAAAATTAATTACACATTTACATGCGCTATCAAAATCACCACTTTTTAAACAACATTTTTAGAAGAAAGCAAACGTTTCACCTTAAATATTTCAATAAATTTTATGTAAAAAGTAATTAAATTTAATCTAAGCTTGACTCACACTAAAATCCCATTACTGAATAAACAATCTCCTATCTTATTTTTACATTCTCTAAACATCGTCCGAATGTGAGCGAGCGCGTGTCGTAAGCAGTTCCGTGGTCGATGACACCGAACGTTCTAGTACATCTCTCCGCGAGTCGCGTTACGTAACCGCGAGAAAGTTGACATGTATCCGCTGTACAGTCTACTGTATAGCGTATACAGATACAACCGGCCTGCGCCTGTGTCTGTGCACACGGCCGTGGGTTCTGTGATCTGTGATCTGTCCAGTCCCGGCAGCCACGTGGTGGAGCTAAATCAGCAATCTATAGTAAAGTTTTTACGTGTAAATATAGTATATATATATATATATTGTACTTACGCAAAAAAAGTTATACTTTCAAATAAGAAATACCAGCCTATTAAAATATTAACGTGTTAATTTAAATTTAAGATACAAAAAATATATATATTTTAGCTCACAATGACAGATATTTCCATTCCATTAAGCGCGGTCAACACAAAATGTCATTGTCACATCGTTATCAAAATGGAGGACTTTTTTTTTTATATAATTCTGGGTCAATGTACCGAGACGATGTTTTGTTCGGCTTATCGGTGTTGTGCTATCGAGCCAGCTATGTATGTCACTGATAATGCAATCGCTTCACAATTTGTTTGTACTAAACAAAGGAGTTCTTATATTTTGAAAGAACGTTAAAAGATTAGGCTTATCCTGCATGTTGAGAAGAAACATTTATTATGAGAGTTCTGTAGTTCAGTGGTAGAAGACTAACATACGTACAAGTAGTGTGTGACTATATATTAGGAATCGTATCGCATATGCAAATTGTTCGCAAAATGTGAAATAGTGAGTCAAAAGTTGTAAAGCGAAGAAGTTGTCATTATTCACTGGGGCTCTTAGGGAATACTGAGAACGTTATGGACTATATTAATAAGTGATTCATTTAAATACAAATTACATTTTAATTGATAGTAAGAATAGATATGAGACAATGATTAAGTATCTGGTAAATAGATAATAAAAGTTCAAAAACAATAAAAACGTTATTTCTTATTTAAAATAAACTCTATATGGAGACAGACAAAGCAATGCCCGGTGTTTGCTGTGTAAAGTTACAGGAACTATTTCGAGATACTTTTTAGGGCTTACAATTCTGACTCTCTACATTTCAACAAAACAATCGAAATCTATATGAGTGCCAAGCATTGTGTTCACTCGGGATGTAATTAAGATCACGATTCCTTTAAATCGAGCGCGACTTATTATTCAATATAGAACTTGGCTCTTGGCGGGTTATCGTATCAAAAATATTTATTTGAATATAGTTAAAAGTAAATCTACAACGTAATATAGAATTGACAATTCTATTATTCTTTTCGAAGTTTGGATTACGATTAGTTAACTAAATTTAATTTTAAATTCGATCATATCACGATAAGTTAATACGGAAGGGCAACGCTCTGGCCAGCACTAGGCACGCCGTATACTATAAATTATAGCTGCCTACTATAATAATACAGGTACTGGTAGTCGTTTGTATATAATTATTATGATGTTGTATAATACCTACAATACGATATTAAACAATATTAGGTGATTTGTGTTATGTGGGTAGCGTGCTTTAGATTCTATGACTAGGTATTATATTATGTTAATAGGGTGAGTGACCCAACGTATCTGATATTTATTCAATTGTATTGCTCCAAGGACGTTGTTTACGTCAGCGTACGAAAAAAGCATGTAGATAAAAAAAATCATTTTGTGTGTGTGTGTGTGTGTGATTTTTTTTTCTGTAAAATATTTGAGAAATTATCTTTTGGATAATCGATTTTTAGTAATAAAAGTTTAGATTACGTACAATTTTAATTGATTTTGTATTGTTTTATAATCGATTGGGCAATAGGATGGAAAGTAAGTGATGTCATAAGGACGAATTTGCATGCAGCGGGCGGCAAGTATGTAAAGTGTCACTTGTGCGCTGGTGGCGACGGTCGCACGACAATGCGACGACCGCGGTCATTCACCTCACACCCTGGTTTTCATATATCCCTTACCTATATCAAACTTATAAATAGCTCTAATATATATTTTTGAACAAGACGCGAAATTAGATAGTATAGGCATTTCAGCACTCATCAATATTTTTCTTGTTTATGTGTTTTTTTATGAGTTGAGCTACTTACATCGATGATACGAAAGATTTATTTATTGTATAAGGGATTTGTTTATTGAGACTACAGCTATATTAAAATTAAGCATAATATAATATATTGTTTACTTTCAAGCTGATTACCGCATGTAGCAGGGAAGGCAAAGGGGACTAGAGTTAAGGCACTCCATTACCCACTTTCCGCAGAATTCTGGAGGCATTGCGCGTTGAATAGCGGAGCTCAAACGCCTTCACTTCTGCACCTTTGAACCAGAGCGTAGAAATGAAAATAATAAATATTTTATTTCCACGAGTGGGAATCAAACCCACAAACTGTCTCATAAACAATTACACGCTTGTACCTCTGCGCGTCTACTGGCCTCAATACAACATGTTTGTAAGATTAATAGATTATGACCAATTTTATGATGTTTTTAATAGCCACCTCGGCGTTAACGAAAATGCTCATCAATTCAGGACGTGTCGTCCGATCCTATCGCCAGGTCCGTACAGGATTGTTCTAGACTAGACCTGTACAGTTACCTAACGGCATTAACCGTTTCCGCGTTCACGCATTCGCTCTGCATTATTATTACTCGCGTATTCATATTTGACTTATAATAAAAATTTAAAACTCCAAACACCGAACTGCATAACACCGTAGTGTAAGTGGAATCCAACTGTTATACAATTAAGTAGTTCTAAATCGTATTTATATTAAAAAATAAAATTGTATATTGTCGCGGACGCCAGTTGTATGTAAGAGTGGCGACTGTGGCCTGTGGGACGCGAGAATTAGTTTCCGCGCCACACTAAGCCGATACGGCGATATAGGGGAGTCGTGCACGCATCAAGCGGGCAACGACCGCGGGAACTTGTAACTACATCCGTGCACTCGACGGCATAACGCCGTAACTTACCCGCGGCCGTTGCGCATATACGCCTCTTTGAATCCGCGCCGACGTTGTCGTTTAGTTAGTTATTTGAACGTAATATCAGAACAAAAAGTGTGGGTCGTTTTTTGAATCTGTTTATTGCAATATTGATAGTTTTGCTCAATCTGATCTTATGAAGTCTTTTTGAAAAGTTGAAAATAGATAAAAGTTTAAGGTTGAACAGGTCGCGGGTGAAATTACTCGAGTAACTTTTTTGTTCATTAATACTGATTGGAAAATGTGTAGAGAAAAGCGAACAAATTATTCTATAGATGTAGGAATGATGACATATTTAGTAAATTTTAAAATATCGCTAGACATTCATCGAGATTTATCAATACATATAAATCAATTTCCAAACCAACGAAATAGACTGCATTTATAAACATTCATTCAATTAATTTGGAAACTTTATTACTAAAGTCCGCAAAAAAAGTTAAAAATATTTGTGTTTTACTTTATACGTACTTCCTGGTGTATTGTACACCGGAGACGTGTTCATACCTCAAGCGGAAGGTAACAGACACGTTCAGAGAAAGGTTTGTGAAATTTCTCTGCATTACGACATCGCGCGTCGCGGCGCACTGAAATTAGCGAGCGGGACGATGGAAATGGAAAATCGCGAGGTGCAGCGCGGGGGCCGCGGGGGGCGTGCAGCGGGGGGCCGGGGAGGGCGGAGGGGGCCCGGGGACCGCGTGCACTGGCCTATATGCAGTGCGACGACACCCGCCCGGGAGCGATGCACTCTAAGTACATAGTCGCGTACTAGACGCACACTCAGTCACACACCTATTTTTTTTCCTCTGCAGCTGTGTAGGGCGACGTTGAGTCTCGCTTTACAATTTCTTGAAAGGAGCCCTCGAGCTGGAGAAGATTGAAACCGTTCTGTGTAATATGCCTTCTTTTATGTTTAAGGAAAATTTACACTTGAAAGACCATTGCGTTGTCATCATAATATAGGCCGAGAAGGATAGGACATGAGTAAAGCTCGTGAGCTCGTGAGCTGCTGGAAACTTTAGGATTGTCTAGTATATATTCAGTTTCCAACTCTAAATGTGAAATATTGTGTTCATTTGAAATTTAGTTATATCAAATGCTCACACTTACAAGAACAAATAGTAATTTGTATCATTTTCTCGTTTAAGTTAATTAAAATGCAAGTATTTTTATATAAAACATAAAAATAAAATAAGCTTCACACAATGCAGGGTAAGCAGAGGGAAACTAGCGGTAAGACACTCCGTTCCCTACTTTCTGCCGAATTCTGGGGGCACTGCGTGTTGATTGGCGGAACTGAACGCCACGCTTTGCCTCGAGAGCAGAACAAAGAAATGAAAATATACATTTAAAATATATTTAATTTTCTCGAATAAAACGAAAATCGAACGAATTGAACTCACAACCAGTCTCGTATACAGTCACACACTTGTGCCTATGCGCCACGAGGTTAAAAAAGAAGGATTAACACATGTGACATCTGAAATAGTCACAGAAAAAAAAATTGAAGTACTGCACTCGGTATTAACGATATCAATTATATCAACGTACGATAAATCGATACAGTCCATGCGTTTCATATATGACCAGAGGATATACATGAAAGTAGGACGGATGTGAGTGCACCATGCAGTATGCATGCTAGCAAGGCGAAGGGGCCATGGGGCGCGGCGACCGCGGAGGGCTGCGGACTGCGGCGGTAACGGGTTCCGGTCTGTATGCACCACACAAATGCATTTTAATTTAGTGGGACATCGCTGCCAAATATCATTATTAAGTCAATATTCAATTAATTTATATGATATAAGGTCTTTATTATATTTATATTTATCATAAATATTATTAACAAAACTGTAATAGTTAAATTTTTAAATTTAGTTGTGATAAAACAATAAAAATATATATATATAACCACATAAACAAGTCGTAGTTGATTATTTTGTAAGAAAGAGAAAAAAAAACTACATCTAATAATGAAATTAATAGATGAAAGACATTTATGATTCAATAGAAAAAAAAAAGTTGCAAAACAGCCAGCAAGAAAACAAATAAAAGTCGACTATTTTATACTTAAAATCAATTTCTTACCGGCTACTCGGTCCGGCGGCAACATATCATTCTCAACGGGTTTAACTTCCATGTTGTTAATGTCGATGTTGTTTGTTGACGAACTTACGGAATCTCGAGTTAGTGCCCTAACTGGCACGCGGCGCGCCACCGAGGAGAGTTTGGCGCGAAAGCGGTGGCAGGACGCGGTGCGAGCGCGTGGGCGACCGCCGCGCATGCGTCCGTGACGTCAATTCAACCCCCTAAACCTCCAGCCACCCCACTACCCCCTCTCATCTGCCTTAATTTATAATTAGCTACTTCTAGAAGTAAAATTAGATTTTGATAAAGTATTATATACAGTGCAATATGTTGGTACGTAGGAAATACAATATTCCAAAGGAGCCGTCTTGAATGATCTTAATGATCCATAAAATTTGTATTGTGTTGATTATTCAATTAATAAATGAACGAGGTTCTGTACATTATTCACGTTTACATCATACGTTATATAAAATGATAACAATGACTAAATCATTAAAAAATAATTTGTCTGTCACGAAGAACAGATATGTACAACGTAGTACGCCGGCAGGGGTCGGCTGAGTTCACGGTCACACCGCCTCACCCGCTGCCTCCACCCCACGAGCTCACGGCCCGAGCCTGCCTACCCCGGTATTTTTAGGTTTTAAAAGAACAAATAAAAGGCCTTTTGCCATTTTCATTTCAAATTTAGTGCAAACACCTGCGATTTTCATAATAAAATGTTAAAAATAGATATTTCATACATAAAAATATAAAAAAATTAAATTAAATTAGCTTCACGCTATATCCCGCACACAGCAGGGTAGGCAGAGGGAACTTAGTGTTAAGGACACTCCGTTCCCCACTTTCTGCCGAATTTTGGAGGCCTTGCGTGTTGAGTGGCAGAACTCAACGCCGCGCTTTTGCCTCGGACACCAGAGCGAAGAAATGAAAATATAAATTTAAGTAAATATTTCATCTCCTCGAGTGGGGATCGAACCCACAACCAGTCGGTTTTACAGTCACACTTGGTACCACTGCGCCACGACTTATCAATATCGTGATTGTAAATCGCAAATTCTTAAATATTTTTAATTTAATTAAATAGAAAAATAATATTGTCAGTTTTTGTTACATGGGCTTTCATAAAAATAATAAATAACAATAAATATATTTTAGTATCATCATAAGATGTATGATATATGTAGGTCGGACTTATATAATCTCGGCGTTGAAAATTTAACATAGGTAGCCAGCGCCATCTATTGGATAATTTGTAAAGAGTCTACTCGACACCAGATGGCGTTGATAAGAGATTGGTTTATTGGTTTCATTTTCATCAAAGGTCTGTATATATTAAATGTTTTATTTTGTTCAGCATTTATGGAGTTAAATTACTATATGTAGTTATATAAATTTTAAATTTATACTTTTTACGGAAAACTAATATGTGTCATCACTTAATTTAGCTTTAATATGCCTAATAAAAAATAAAAAAATATTTTGTATAACCGTACATTTGTTAAAAGTAATAACCATTATTAGCAATATAGTTATAAAAGAAACGCCAAATACTTTACAAATTAACATATATATATAACGGAGATACTTATGAATAATAAATTACCTACACGTAATTCATTTAAAAAATATAATCGTATTGAATAGTTATACCTCATAAGAAGATATAAAATAAATATTTATGTTCAATAAAACGTTCACGCGAAATAAGACAAAATATTTAACATATTATATAGGGAAAACTGAGAAAGGATTTGCCGAGTTCAATGACCCCACTCCCTAACCTACTCTCAGAAAAGAGCACGTAGATTCCCGCTCACCACCGACACGGCCTGCCGTATCTAGGTCAACGCTGACTCAATCGACTCAATCATCAACTTTAATGTAAACGTAACATCTGCGTAGTCACTAGCCGTCCGAATCCTTTAAGTTAGTAAAAGCAAAATAATAAAATTTAAAAAACAGTTTTTTTTTTAAGATTCAAGTCAAACCACGTCAAGCCACGGCTGGCCTCATGCCAGCCGTGGCTCAGAGGCACAAATGTGTGACTGTGAGCGCGACAGGTTGTGGACTCGATTCCCAATTGAGGATATTAAATATTAAACATTTTAACTTTTTCACTCTGGTGTCTAGGTTAATATCCCTGCTACATGCGTGATGCAGCGTGAAGCTGAAAAACAAAGAACCTAGTGATAACTAAATCCGATTTTGACTTTCCACTCAAACTGATATGCGCTTTTTCTTCTATCGGGAAAAAGATAAACAAATATAACGTATATATATTTATTTAGAAAACGTTTAAAACTTTGAACATAGCGGGACTCGAACCCGCTGCCCCAAGAAACCATTTCTTATTATTGGATATTATTTCTTATGTGACGTTTGAACCCACTACCACTGTCTGTCATTCAAGCCTTGCCTTCGCTGTGATAATAATATAATTACTTTGAATTGTATTTTAATTTAACTATATAATTATATCTTAAATACCGATGCATGACTAACTTAAGGTAATGATATTATTAAAACCAATATTAGATATTTATTGCTAAAATCACTTGAAATAATTAAATGTAGTAAAATACTAATATATATATATATATATATATATTTCTATGTATTTTTACGTATTTTTAAGTTGAACTATATAAAAATGGGGTATGGAGTCAAATTCGTGGTTTCTGGCCTCAAACATCATAACATTAATTTTGTTTAGAACGTGGTCAGGTCAACGGGTTAAGAGGAAAACAAGATGGGGAATAAAAAATCAGACCACTATATAAAGTTACTAACACACCTAGGACTGTTGGGTAACAATTTTATTATATTTATAACTTTTTTAACAGATTATTAAACTAAATTTATTTTATTCAATTTTTTATTTTATAATTATAAGTAAATCGCTGTTGTTATAATGTATCACTGATATCAAATATTATTGATTGAGTGTAGGTGTCTGTTTCACATAAATTGTATAAATTGACAATTTGATTTTGACTTTCGATTTTTCAAGAAAAAGATGTTGGTCTGTATATTTTTTGTCAACTTCACGCTGTATCACGGTGTTAAGGTACTGCGTCCCCACGTCCCGCCGAATTTATGAGGCATAGCGTGTTGCGTGGTGGAACTCAACGCCGCCGCTGCCTTGTTACCAGAACGAAGAAATGAAAATATTAAGGAAAAAAAATATTCCCTTAGTTTGGATCAAACCCACAACCTTCTTACACTCGTATCGTCTCGTTTACAGTCCACGCGCTGTATATTAAACTAAACAAAAAAAAATCTTTTAAACATTAAAATCATCTACAATGTTTTCATGAAGTGGTTATGTTGTAACAAGCAATGGGTTTTTTCCGCTCAGTGTGCCTGGACGAGAGGTCCGCGGTGACGCGAGCGCATTGAATTGGGGTCAGGGCGGCGCGGGCGTCGACCTGCAGCCTCGTCCCCCCTCCCCCCTCCGCCGCCTCCCCTACCTCCACCCGCGTTCGCATATTATTCAACCCCTTATTTTGTCACCACGCTCAAACATTACTTCAAGTGTATGAGTTATGAAATGTATTTATTAAATGTTTTATATTTTAAAAATCTTTACATATAATTAAAATGCAATTGAGCGTTGTCTGTATATGAAAGACATGTGAGAAAAAATATAATTATTTTGTTTGTCTGTTTATCCGTTTGTTGGTGAACGATAATATCTTAATCGATTTAAATACAGTTTTCACTGTTTATTTCGATAAAGTACCCTTAATTTGTATTTGTTTTGTTCTTATCGGTTCATAAATAAAAAAAGAAATAGATATCTATTTACTTTCTACTTTTAGTAGACAATTAATGGTAAAAGTAAATATATCATAATACAGCATAATATTAGATAGAGGCCAGTCGTGGCGCAGCGGCACAAAGTGTGACTATAAACCGATTGGTTGTGGGTTCGATCCCCACTCGAGGAGATGAAATATTTACTTAAATTTATATTTCCATTTCTTCGCTCTGGTGTCGAGGCTAAGCGCGGCGTTGAATTCTGCCACTCAACACGCAATGCCTCCAGAATTCGGCAGAAAGTGGGGAACGGAGTGTCTAAAAACACTAGGTTCCCTCTGCCTACCCTGCTGTGTGCGGGATACAGCGTGAAGCTGATTTATTTATTTTTACAGCATAATATTCCATACTCAAACTGAATGAGATATTGAAGAATATAATGCATCCAATCTGTATGTGTATGAAATTGAATGAGAAAAAACGTGGTTCAATCATTGACCGGGTTAAGTTAATTAAAGTTGCAATTACTTAACAACCGAGTCCATTACAATCGCCTCGTACGGTTTGAGTGCAGCTTTTAAGTTCTTAAGAAAAGTTTTTATGTTTAAAAATTGAGTTAAAATTATTTAGTTCAAACAATGTAAAAATATTAAAGGTTTAGGTTTAGGTACATTATCAATTTAATAAACCATTTTTTTATTTCTTTACGTTATTAATTTTAATTATTTCTTGATAGCTTTCCCAAAAAATAAGATATACATTTTAGCATCTATTAATGGATAGTTGCAATTCCTATTTTAGCTAAAAAAATGATGAAAATTGTTAGATAATATATATATTTTTTTAATATATAAACAAAGAAATTTGAAGTAATTTTAAGTAATTATAAGTAGTAAAATTTTTTGATTGAATTTAAGAAAATATTACATTTAAATATACAATTACTAATTGTAATTGTCAAATATATATTTAAAATATTTATTTGTAGGTTATGAATCAAATAAGAAAAAAAAACCATTACTAGGTTTCCAGAGTTCGAGGTCACCGATTGTGGCGGCGTTAAACGCTACAGCACCAACGTGATTAAGGTAAATAATACAAGCTTAGCTTATTGTGACATTACAGGGACGGATTTAGTATGAGTTTTGAACAGTTATTTGTGTGTGGGGAGCGCGGGGCAGGGCGACGAGAGTGACCTAATTGCGGCGGGTGAACGAACTGGAGGCCTTGATCGCAATAGGGCCGCCCGCCCGCTCGCCACTCCGCTCTCGCGACCGCCTGTACGGCGTAAGCGACGGACTACACCGTACATTTCATATTTATAGCTCACCATGTCAGTTGTGGTAATTTAAAAATATTTTTACCTACTTTTTTATTATAAAGTAATAAAGACGTGGTTGTAAGAAAGTGGCAACTTTTATTATTTTATTGATATTATGTTATATTAAATTAATCTGCGATAGTAATTAGGAAATATGTTTAATTTATACGCAATTACGTTATTTTTAGATAAATTAGACTTAGTTCTATGTGTCTCATTCAACTAGTTACTCGAGCAAACTTCGCTTTCAAGAGAGAAAGAGACAGTGAAACCTAGTTAGTAGTAGTCCAAGACGGGTATTGCAAAATGAACGTTGTCGCTATTTATGTAAACGACGCTTAGCGCGCTAGAGTGGGACAACTGTAGGTCCCAAGGTTCCGCCTAGATTATTATTAGAGTATCGGCGCTAGGTTATTCCGAGGCGACCTAGATAGCGCGTGGGGCCGTTGACCGCAGGCCCTCCGAGTGTGCGCGGCCTCCAAAATAAAATGGCATTCAGCGATGGGCCACATTGCGAAATACGACTCGACCATGATGATGGCGAGCGACCACTGTTCTGCCTCTTTGTTAATAATGTTATCAGCATATTGACAAATCCGATTATTCATCTTATATAAGAATTACTAATAGAATTCAAATTCAATAAAAATTGACAAGAAAAATATGTAACAATGCTTATTATAATTGAAATTGCCAGTAAAACAATGAGATTAGTATAGAGGTGATCGAGTAGTAAGCTACAAGCGGCGGCGATTAGCGAGCGACGTCAAATATAGCCGGGAAGGCCGGGGCAATGAACTCCGCTTGACCTAGATTTGCGGCCTGCAGCGCGCCCGTCCCCCCGCCGCCCCGCGCGCTCCCCCGCGCCCCCCGCGCGCCCTCTACGACTCGCAGGAAAGTGAAAAGGACATTATCACGTCTATTATTTTTTGAAATATATAAATTACGTAAGGTGACTTGAATGTTTTACAATATTTTTTATTAACGGACGTTATTTATAAATTGTTTATAATAATATAATATAATGCTGATGAAGGAATTTGAAAGGTAGAGTAAACCAACACTGACGATGAAGCATTTCAAATAATATTGTAATGCATGCATCAACTAAATATTTAACAAAAACTATACACACGAAGTAAACATAGGCTTCGACGGTAAACAATGGCAGCGTGACAGTTGATCGGCCAACAGCTGATCGTGGGGCTCACCTGCTAGAACTCTACCCAGGAGCACGTCGGTGTCCGTGGTCTGGTGGGCCGGGTGGCGGGGCTGGTCCCCGGACGGGTCCAGGGGGCGGCGGCACTCGGTCACAGTCATGTCTGGCGGGAGACGCATGAGCCGTCGCGAGAGGGGCGCGTGCGACCGGCGGCGGTGTCAGCGCGAATGGCGCGGCCGCGCTACGCCGCCGCTCGCCGCAGGGGCGCGCGTAGACGCTCTACGCGCCGCCCGCCCCTACGGGCTCCCTCGTTCAGGACTTACACTGGGGTCCCATATTAAGATAAATATTTTTTGTCTTGACTTGATTAAGTCGATGACATATTACAATTGTACTATATTTAAGTTATTTTAATATTTCACTAGTTAGATAGAACAAAGCACAACACTCAGTTCCTTCTCTAAGCGCACGACGTTACGGAGTTGAACAGAAATTGAGAAACTAAGTGTCTTGACACTAGCGCTTTATGCGGGAAATAACTCATGGCCATAATATATATTAATTCATAGAATAAAAATTATAAAAAAAGTAAGTTCATAATATTTCTTTTCAACGAGAACGATAAGAAATAGTACAATATATGACAAAGACAATATAAGCAACGCCAACGAAACGAAATCCAAAGTAAATAAGCAAAAACATTTTTTAACGAAACGAAACCGAGCGCGCCTCGCCTTCATTTAATCTGCCATATTGTATAAACATTCAATTGGACAGAATTATATGCTACTTGAACTCATAGACTGTCGAATCGGAAACGTCCAGCTCAACCCACTGATCTGAAAACCTAAATCTAGAATTGGCGATTCGGCTGGTGAACGAACACGAGTTTATAGGCCAAGGCGACTAATTTACCGCTAAGAGACCGCGAGCTGCCGTAAACATGACATTTTTATGAGCATTGATAATTCTATGAAAAGCAAAGCCAAATTGAAGAGCACACATATTGGTTAAATTTGGTTTCTGAAAATAATTAAGTATATATAGAGGTCAGTCGTAGCGCGGGGACACAACCGTGTGAATGTAAACGCTACAGGTTGTGGGTACGATTCCTACTCGAGGAAAGAAAATATTTAATATTTTCATTTCTTCGCTTTGTAGTGGA
Source organism: Heliconius charithonia (assembly GCA_030704555.1). Taxonomy (NCBI): domain Eukaryota; kingdom Metazoa; phylum Arthropoda; class Insecta; order Lepidoptera; family Nymphalidae; genus Heliconius; species Heliconius charithonia. The sequence goes on along the minus strand of CM060827.1, from coordinate 11,592,297 downwards.
TAAAGTGCGGCGTTGAGTTCCGCCACTCATCACACAATGCCTTTAAATACATAAAAAATGGTATATAATGCCCATTGATGAAGTTTGATCGAATAATTACGGCATATAATATATATATCAGCTTCACGCTTTTCCCGCATAGCACGGTAGGCAGAGAGTAAAACATTAATTGAGACATTCAAATAATTTAAATATGGTGAAATGAAAATATTTCAATATTTATAATAATTCCCAAAAAGGTCAGTCGTGGCGCAGGGGCACAATCGTGCCACTGTAAATTCGACAAGGTGTGGGTTCGTCCCCACTCGAGGAATATTAAAATTTTTTTAACCTCGATCTGGTAACGAACCAAAGAGCGGCATTGAGTTCTACCACCCAATACGCAATGTCTCCAGAATTCGCCGGAAAGTGCAGTACAGAAGTGTCACACAGAAGTGAATTTCCTGCTATCTATGGGATAAAGCGTGGAACGACAAAAATCATTTCCTGAAGTCGTACTAAACAATGGCGTTTGAAGTCAAACGGTGTCCCGGTACTCATCTAACATAATAAATCACAAGTCTAATGTTATCCGAGTAAATTGTATTTAATTTGTTATACATACATATATCACAACAAAAGAAAACAATTTTGCCTTAACTTTTCTTTGTTGTATTGCAATAAAGTTAAACCATTTAGTTTCTCATAGAATCAAATTAAAAATATAAATATTTTGAATGTTTTTTTAATAAATAATTGTTATTTATATAGTAATTTCAATATATAATATACATATTAATATTTCTTGTTGGTGTTATATAAGTTAGTACCATTGATCAGGTCATAGTTCGGGTTAAGCTCGCTCCGGGCAGCATCAGGTCGCGCTGACGTCACGAGAGGTCGTTCACCCGTCACCCAGCACCCTCGTCCCATATTGCTAGGTTTCACCTACTTCGTGTTCTTTGATATGCTTGCACACTTTTTAACTCGTTGTGGTATTTCCTTCGTGAATTTTTTTGGCATAGAAATTGAAATTGTGTACTGTAGATTTTGTTTTAATTTTTATATATATTTATATATTATGTCAATAACAAATAAACCTAGTATTGTATATAGATGAAAAACAGTTGCCATAACAAAAAAAAAATCCTTTATAAATACATATTATTATATTGAAATACGCAATTTCTGCGCGATTACCACACTGGTGTAAGTGAAGTGCGCGTCGCGAGGTGATACGTTGACTCTTAATTAACTTGCTTAGAGCACCAGGGTCTGAGGTGTTTGACCTCAGCTTGGAAAGTGGACCATAATGACACGCCACTTTCATTTTCTTGCAACTCTCACCGACGCGAGTTGAGATCGAGAGTGTACCACTTTTGGTGCTGCGTGCGCGCATACCACTCCCCCGCCCCCTCCCCCTCGCGTTAACTTTCCTACGTTCTACGCTTTCTTCTTTATAGTATACGGGCTGAGTTGATACTTGTACAATTCGCTTTCTAATTGCATTGTAAACGCAGCATGAGTGACGTTTATTGAACATCTAAGTGAGCAGTCTAAAATATTGTGCCAATCTCGGCAAATCACTTTCTACTTTCGTTAAGTGTAATTTGCACAATATTTTTCTTAATTTTAGAGACATCGATATTTTATTATACATTATTATTATCTATGATATTTTTTTAATAATACAACATGATTACTTGGCGTAGTAGATATAAAAAAAAAGCAAATTAAGATGATATTACCTATTCGATTTTAAATATTTGAAGTTTGGTCAACTAGGTTGGCCAATAATTACATTAAGCCCATCGACTATAGTCCTCGGAGAGTTTAATTTATCTAATCCATTAGGTTAACTTAACTAACATATAAATAATACGTGTTCTTATACTTTCAATACGTCATATATGAATTTATTATTATTTAAAGTTACACCATAGCTCATAGGGACTACTAGATATGTTTACAAGAAAAACTAAAGCACATTTTGCATGAAGTTTAAGCAGTATATGATTTAAAAAAAAGGCTCGGCTTTTCTATGAAATTCTAATTACCTAGTTACGTTTTTACTATGTCAGTCAAAGTTACCATTAATTATTATATTTTAAATAGTACAAGTATTTTAATCAGCACTGTTTAATATAATATTTGAGGCTAGTCTTGGCGCAGAGGCACAAAGTGTGACTGTAAAATCGTATGGTTGTGGGTTTGATCCTAGCTCGAGGAAATGAAATATTTATTTACATTTATATTTTCATTTCTTCTCTCTGGTTTTTAGGAAAAGAGCGGCGTCGAGTTCCGCCACTCTACATGCAATGCCTTCAGAACTCGGCGGAAAATGGGATACGGAGTGTCCTAACACTTTGTTCCCTCTGCCTAACTTGCTGCGTACTGGATACAGCGTGATGCTGATTTAATTTAATTTAGTTTATTAATTAATTTAACTACCATTTTTCTGACAAAAATACAAGACAATATTTAAATACAAAATATTATATTATAATTGTTTTGGTTGAGCACGTCCAGTGAAATTTGAACCTAAACTAAATATAAAAATATTGTTAGCTCATAAACAATGGTACCTAACGCTTTGTTCAGACTCAGGGTCGGTCAGGCATTATTATGTTCGTTGTAAAATTTTATTGATTTTCAACAGCTTTTGACGTAAGTTTGACGTTTAAATATAAACAACGAAAGAGTATATATATATATAAAGACAAAAATCATAACAATATTTCGATAATTTTATAGTAGTTCCGTTTAGATAAAACATTGTGCTTTCTACAATATAAACTTTTTCTTCAAATTCAATTGAGGCGCAGCGGTACAAATATATGGCTGTAAACGCGACTGTATGTAGGTGCGATCCAAATTCCAAGAGATGAAATATTTATTTAAAAAAATACTACCTTTAAATTGAGTGATTGTTCACATTTTCTGAACAAATTGACAAGTAGTTCAGCATATGTCAACAAGACGCACGTGAGTAGTTGTAACTGTGTGCCAAAATGTGTTCAAATTTACTTAAATGGCCATTTGGAAATGTATTTAATATGAAAAAAATAAGATATAAAAGTAAATATCGGTAATAAAGTTGTATAGAGAAAGCATAGAACAACATACCTGACACTATAACTTGAAAAATGTAGAGCTTAAATAACCTTGATATTTCATATATTATATGGTTAATGTGTAATTATGTATTATTTCAGCTTCACCACGTACCCCGTACATAGCAGAATAAGCAGAACTTAGGGAACCTAGTGTTAAGATACTTCGTTTCTCATTTCCTGCCCAATTTTCGACACAGTGCGCGTGGTGGGAATCAACTGATTTGTCTCCCTCCTCCCGAGTGAAAATAGAGCCCATTACCGTGACGTTTATAGTCAGACGCTGAACCGCTGCACCACGACGGCATATGACGACGAGGGGTTTATTAAGTAAATATTGTGTACAACATTCAGATTCCACGATTTAATATATGTATACATTGAATGGGATGTTTCATTGACTTTAAACATAAATTTCAATATATAACTTTGACATTCAAAAACATTGTTTAAATAGGTGTAAGACTATAATTTAATTTGCCTTTAATTTAACTGTGAGTCATAATCGTCGTCGATATTTAAAAATAAAAATCCATTCAAGGTTAGAAATATATAATATGTATATTTACTTACTTTATAATATTGGTCTAAAATAATTAAATTGCTCCAAAAAAAAACACCATTTCACAAACTTGTGTATTTTCCATTTTTAAGTATTGTTTGTTATAAATTGAAGGTAATCATGAATCTAGGTTTTTGGATCATTATTTTGTAGACAAATGCATTAAACATTTTAAATGTATCACAATATCAAAATATTGAATTAAGAGCGCTGGACATTGACGTCAGTCCATTTGTAATCTACATTAAAGTTGTACGTTCGTGATAATGTAGGATTTTTTCACTTGTTAGTCAGTTAGTGTTCATATTTTACGGCGTTTAAGGCGTTTTTACTTTTTAAACGGAGAATGTGGTAGTAGTATCAGTAATACATTGTCATTATTCAGTCATATGTTTAGTCGCAATCATTTTATTAGAAACCTTTCAAGTTGTCTAGATTAAATACAAATGTAGCGTAAGCAAAACCTAATAAAAATTCTTAGTAAATACAAAAAAAAACTATATTACAAGAAAAAAATAATTATGTATACATGTTTTTTTCATATATGAATTGTATATGTAGGTCTTTTGATCTAGCAGTAACTATATTTATTTATCTATTTATTTAGGAATAACATTGCCTTGAAAACAATAGCACAGCGCAAAAAGGAATTTCCCCTGGCTAAACGTACGAGTAAAAGTAAGAGGCTTGCCCCGGACAGAGCAGCCTTGAGATCGTTGAATAAAATTGGCAATATCCTGGAGCCGCGAGAAGTCCGATTGGCGAAACCTTGCGACGCGCAAAAGTCGGTCGACGAACTCTCCAAGGCCGAGCCGTTGCCGCTTTCTTTGTTTGAGCTGTCGCAACCGTTCGCTCCACACGGGCCCGCGGTTTAACCTCGACTCGCTATCAAGCGTTCACCCATCTAAGTCACAGTAACTAGTAAATATCATAATCTCATATGGAACAAGTTACTAATTTTTGATGTTCGACTCTTGTTGTTGACTACTTGTTTTCTACAATAATCTTGCATAGAATAATTATGTCATTGGAATAACAATTTTGTCCTAGATTCGGCGGAAAGTGGGGAACGGAGTGTCTTAATACCAGGTTCCCTATTTCGATCCTGCTATAAGTGAGGTAACAACGTTAAGCTGATATATTTTTATTTATTTTGTTCCAGATCAATCAACGTACTGGCGAATACAAATCTAATATAATTTTAAGTCACAATTCATTCACATTTGACAATGTACATATTGTATTCTAATCACTTCTATAGCTAGCGACTATTCGTAGTTAATAGAACAAACACTGAAACAAATATTATGTAAGCAACACTTGTTACGTATGTAAGTAAGTACGTTATATTTACGTAAGATGAGTCTATTCAATCACTAGAAACTACCGTCTGATAGTTATATAAAGCGTTTCGTGTAGGGTAGCTATGTCTTATATGGAATTAGTTTGGTTTTTGTTTAATGAATTCTAATCTAACCTTCACATGCCACACACAGAAGGGTAGGCAGAGGGAACCTGGGAACTTAGTTTTAAGACACCATCCATTCCATTTCTGATACTTCTCTTCCTTATTTTCAACTAAATTCTGGAGACATTGTATGTTGAGGTGGTGAAACTCAAAGCTGGGCTTTGCTTCGACACCAGCGCGACGAAATTAAAATATCAAAAACTTCATTTCTTCGAGTGGGAATCGAATCTCTTGCCTCAGATTGTCAATTAAAATCATAGGCTTTAATTTAATTCCATAATAGTTTTGTGAGTAAGTTAAATAAGTTTAAAAGAGCGAAGCTTGTATATTCAAATACTATTCAAATTTTGGAGAATACCGTCTTTCCCATAATATTAAGTATTAAGTAGGTATCATGAAATCACAAATTTTGTAATATGAAAGGATAGTGATTTGATATATAAATATTAGTGGGAGTACGGAAAGCGTACTACAAAGTGATATAGATGATAAATTAATTTTTGCTTGTATTTTTTTTGTTAGCATTATTTTCATTTTCTAGAATTTTCTAGATTTTTTATAATTTTTGCCAATTATTTCCACAAACAAGAATTAGTTTAGTTTCTTGTTTCTTAATTTCATCCTTAAGCTAATACATCTTATCTAAAAATGTAGATTTTTTAAAATTCATTCAACAAAAATCAAAAGTTCTATTTTACTCCAAGTCAAAGTTATAAATACTGCATTATTAACAATATATTAAATTTAAATATTACTGAATATAATGTCAAGTATTTTTTTTATTTATACATATACAAATAAAATTTACGGAGTAAAATATTTTTAAAAATGATTTTTTGTGTCAAAATTTACCAACATTAAAAACGTTGTAACAATTTTAAAATAAGACGGAAATATATCTACTAATAGTTTAGTTGCAATACGGTATGATGTCATGTGGTTTTACAATAAAGGTCAAATCTTTACATATTTGTAGCTGGGGCAGTGTTTCGCAGTTATCGTAATAGGCACCATGGCCAAGTTGCAAAAAACAAGCGCGTGCGCTGGTAAGTTGCCGACGCGCTTTACCGCCATTGGAGCGGAGGGAGCGGAGGGAGCGCGCGGGGACGAGGAGGGCCACTTTCACCTGGCGAGGCTGCGCGGGCGTCGACCCCCGGCTGGCCTACTCCGCTGACCCACTATGAACAAATCGAAACATTACACTTTCGTTTCTGCGTTCGTCATTAGGTACGAGGATGCGTCTTACGTCGATTCGCGGAGATGTTGCACCATTCTTGCGAGAGTTATGCTCTCATCTCGTTCGGGCCTCGCTGGTGCCCGCTGGTGGGGTTAACCCGCTCGTGGCGGAGATAGCTGCCAAGCCAGTAGAGAGCTGTCGAGCGGCGTGTTGCGTAACGATTGTTATTGCTCGGTGAGAGTGAAAGTGGCGAGACTGTCTCCATACTAATGAACGCGAATTGGGTGCGTCGCACTGGCGTCTCCGGAATCCGTACTGGGTTAAAGTGTCAAGATACTGCTTACTTTCTTACTTCCATTACGTAATTTTTAAATAGCTGTTTTGAGTTCAGACTTATTTTGTATAATAAATTTGCTATAACGACAACAACTCCTTGTTGTACTTATTAAGAGGTATAGTTTATTGTTTCGTTTTTTGTCGACATTATTGGAAATAATTAATTATAATACAGTCATTCTTAAATCAGCTTACTATAAAAATCCAAATTATAATGAAATCAAATTTCATAAATACAATATTGTAAAAACGCTGTTGCATTTTAGCATTTTTTGTTATTTTTCTTGGTGAATGCGCTCTAGTACCATTTTGTTTATTTCATTATATGCATGCAGAATTAATGTCAATACATTTTTTTTATGTTTATTGTTTACATGAATAAGAATAAGGCCAGTCGTGGCGTTGGAGCACTAGCATCTGAATGTAAACGGGACTGTTTATTAGGTTCGATTCCCATTCGAAGAAATGAAATATTGAATATTTTCAATTCTTAGCTCGAGGTCGAGGCAAAATGCGGCGTTGAATACTGCCATGCCACACGTAATGTCTCCAGAATTCAGTCCAATGGCAAACGGAATGTCTTAACACTGAGACTGCCTCTGCCTGCCGTGTTCAAGAGACGTCATGAATTTCTTCAGAAAGATGCAAGCAGAGATTGCAGCGTGCAGTGTCAAATGTGCAGGGTGCAGTGTGCAGAGTGGATTGTGCAAACGTACTCGGATTCAGCGCCAACACGTTCGATCTGCGATTTCCGTTGGCATTCGTGCCTGCTCGGCTCCGTTGCGGCCTCGACGTCGCGGGGCAACGAACGCTGACTAGGCCGATTGTATTACAAAGTCCGAGTCGGCCGCGGCCGCTCCCTGCCACTCTGCTTTTAAGATCCTAGACTCACCTCTTACTATACCTAAAGGCTACCTGTAACTCATTACATCAAGGTGAAATAAGCCCAATTTAAATGGCAACTCACGAACTTATCTTCTAGTCTTAATAGCGACATATATATATATATATACTAGCGACCCGCTCGCGGCTTCGCCCGCTTAAACCACAGAATTATTTACTTAACACACTGAATTATGTTCGTGTTTTGATATACTTATAATGTATGTTTGCAATGTAATGAAGATTTTTTATGAGAAAGTTGTTAAAACCCATAAGAATCTTCAATTGAATGTTTGAAATAAAAACACAACTTATCGATACTTACTATATGTGCGTTTCTTCACGATAATCTCAGAAACGGCTTAACCGATTTAAATACTTTTTTTGTTTGTATTCTAGCAAACTGCCCTTAAATATTAAGTATTAGTTTTATTTTAAGCAGCTTCATGTTACTCAGAGGGAGGAACCTAGTATTAAGACACTACGTTCCCCACTTTCTACCGAATTCTGGACGCATTGCGTGTTGAGTGGCAGAACGCAACGCCGTGCTTGCGCCCTCGACCCCAGAGCGAAGAAATGGAAATATAAATTTAAGTAAATATTTCATCTCCTCGTGTGGGGATCGAACTCAGAGAACCAGTCGGTTTTACAGTCACACTTTGTGCCGCTGCGCCACGACTGGCCTCAACTGGATTGGACTTTATTTTAATCGGTTCACATAAAGTTAAAACCAGATCCACGCTTTATCCCGCCCTTAGTAGGGCAACTTAGTGTAAGATATTGGGTATAATGTGTGACTGATGTGCGAAATGAAAATATTATTAAATTATAATTCAATCCTGCATGTGTGGATGGGACCCACAACGTCCCGTTACAGTTACAATTGGGCATATAGGGTAAAATAGCTTAAACCCGTACCTAAAGAATTTAAGCAAGATGCATCAACAGTGCAGACGTAGGTTTTTGTCTCATTTCACTATGTTTATTCCTATCTATATTTCGTATGACGCGGTTACGCATAGGTACCAATAATGTAAACACATACTACTACAAAAATAGTACTAAAATGTTTAGAACTTTAAACTTTGCCGCCATTTCGCAATGAGGCGTATGCGGCGGTTTCCCTTTGATAGGCTTATGTGTGCGTGCGTCGTTCTTGACAAATTGTATTTTATTTTACAACGATAATTTTATTATTTATTTTGTTTGCAAAAATAACTTTTTTATTTTCGGGTTTTTAATTTAATATGTAATAGGCTTTTATAGAGTAGTTAAACTGTGGTTTCATTTAAAGTGGTCCTAACAAAAAGACTGTATAATTGAGCATATTTAATATTTATAATGATTTTTTGGAAAATAGATACCAATAGTTATTACAACCACTTGCGAAGAAGCATAGTTTAGGCAATTTTTTATTCTTATACCTTTTGAAAAACTACCATCGTTCTTATAGTTAATATATTTATTTTTCAAATTAAAAAAATTGTCTACGTCATCCTAATGGCGGAAAAATATTCAAAATGTATTGTAATACCACATTAGTATCGACAATGATAGTAATTGAAAATAGTTATACTACAGGAGGATACCTTTTAACCTGTTTTTATGTATAATATAGAATAATATATTGTATAGAGGAATCACACATTCTTTTTATTCAGTTTAGTAAATACATCTTTTAGAGGTTACTCTGTACTAAAATGGCATGCAACTCTGTTCCCGCATTTACGTTCCTGATATATCGATATAAATAATAGAAATACAAAATATAGGAAGGAAAAACAAATGCAATTATATTGCATTTTTTCTTTTTTTCATACTTGAAACGTATTAATAAATTACATATTATGTATTACATACAATTAATTTCTTTTGAATATAACACTAAGTTTAATCAGCTGCACGCTATTTTAACAGATAACATAAGATGACATTAAAACGTATTGACATCACCACGTGATCCATCTAAACACAATATAAATTTGAATGAACTCACAATCAGAATTTACTTTCCAAATACTTTTTATTCTACATATCGCCATATGAGCTAATCCCAAAAAATATACTTACTTTATTATTTTTGTTAATATCACCAACGTTGACGTTTAAAATAATAATTATGGTAGACTGAACAAATATTGATTATACTTCTTTTTTTAGCTTCACGCTGTATCCCGCACACAGCAGGGTAGGCATAGGACACCTAGTGTTAAGACACTCTGTTCCCTACTTTCCTCGGAATTCTGTAGGCATTGCGTGCTGAGTAGTGAAACTCAACGCCGCACTTTACCTCGACACCAGAGCGATGAAATGGAAATATAAATTTAAATAAATATTTCGTTTCCTTGCGTAGTAATCGAACCCACAACAATTACACTCTGTGCCCCTGTGCAACGAACGGCCTCAATTTACTTTCTTCTTTTAAAATGTGGTTATATGAAATAGTCGTAATTTAATTATGTCGGATTACTATTAACCGACTTCTTAAAAGAGGTCATCAGTTGGACTGTATTTTTTATCCTTGTTAACTTAGAATTTTTGATTGTATGAACCGATTTTTATGATTCTTTTTTTATTTGAAAGCTAATGCCTCCCGTGTAGTCTTATTTTAATTTAGTTTATATTCAACAATGGTATCTATGAGAAAATCATATAAATCTCAAATTTGCATTAAGTATATGCGCGACAAATGAACGTATAAGTCAATGTCAATTCAACCGATTTTAATGATTCTTTTTTTATTAGAAAGGGTACATATAAGGGGTAGTTTGGTGAAAGTTTAGTTAAGCTCAGAGTGTGAAATCCGGTTGAATTTGAAGAAGTCGATTTTTTTTATTAAAAAATATAATTATGTAATTTTTTCTACAAAAAATTCTTTATACTCCATGATAAAAACTATCCTATAAGTGACATTAGGCTTTGAACTATTACCATGCCAAAATTAATTTAATTTCATACAGTAGTTATCGGTATTTTAGGTAATTTATATTTTTCAGTTTTTATTTTTTTTAAAGAAAACTATCATGAAATTCGGAATGAAACCCAAAAAAAATGTACCTTGAGGCCCTAGGCTAACACCATGCAAAAATTCATCAATTTCTGTCAGGTAGTTTTTGCGTGATTGACGCACAAACAAACCGACAGACAGACAGACAGACAGACAGACAGACAGACAGACAGACAAGAATTCTGCTGAGTGGTTTTTTAGGTTCTATAATCGACATATTAACCGACCTAATTTTTATTTTTTTTATATCTTTCATGTACAGAATTGACTTTTCTATCCTTTTATTATATATGGAGATGTGATAGATGTGCATTAAATCTAATAATATGCTTTAATCTACAATTACTCATTAATCCAAATAAGATATTTTAATATATGTAAAGGCGGCAATTTGACGTCACAGTTTTATATTTAGGTACATATAAAATAATACCTTGACACTAATGATCTAAAAAAACAACATACATCATTTCTGATTTTTTAATTTCTTAACAAAACATAATACGTTTTGTAACAACAACAGCAACAACTTTAAGGATAACCTCAATTAATATAAAAAGAAAGAATAAATGGTACAATATTATAATTCAGTATTGACTAAAAAAATCTCTTTTGATTTGTTTTCGAGGTTTTGTATATGTATATTGTATAATTCTATATGGTTAATATATTTATCTTAAATAAATATGATGTTGTTAATAACATTTTTTTTTAAAGAAATTCTTAGTACTAACATAGGACATATTGAGTAAGGTTCATATTGGAAAACGACCCCCTTTTTACCAATCGTATAGGCATTTTACAATACAATGCATAACACAGTTTTACTGCAAAATTAAAAAAGTTTAATAACCTACCTATTCTATATTTATTATTATTATCTATTATGATTTCTACAACAGGAAAAAAAAAACAAAACAAAAAAACTAAAGGTACGTAAAAGCTCATAAAAAATAATAAAGGCGACACATAATAGTGCATAGCAATGGAGCGGCAAATAAACCGCGGGTTGTAAAATTCGCCAGCATTAGAATGCGAATTTGCGCGCGGCTCACGTTTACAAGATAAGTCAGTCAGGGTCGCGCGGTGCCGACGGCCGGCCATGCACCCCACTTGCGACACCCGCCCGCACCGCGCCTCCCCTCACCTCCCCACGGCGGGCCATAGACAACCTAGCCTCCACCAAGAGGAAAAATACACCGTCGTCCAAATCTGTTTACTAATTTATTATAGATTCTAGCACTACAGATACAGATGATACCTAACGTCCGCCCAGGCCTGAGCTGATCATCGCAATTACGGCTCCGGTTGAGGAAACTTTAAATTGAATTGCTAAACTTTTAATACATTTTCAGCTAAAATAAGCTTTAATGTTAATAAGTTTGTTTGTCGGAGCCAAGTTTTAAAGCGAATATTTTAATTTGTCTGAAAGGCGATATAAAGTAAAAAGTTGTCTTTGGAAACAATCCAAATAAGTTGCGTACAATTTATAAAGTGCTGATTTTATGATACATATATAAATTAACATGAATTGTTTACCACGTATACTTTTAAGCGAATTTTTCAAAAAGAAATTCTTAAAATCTCGAAATAAACGAAAAGTTGTACAATGGCTATATTTCAATTCAATCCAGGAATTGAAATCATATTGTTAATTACTTAATAAACACTAAAACGTAATTGTTAAGAAGGCATTGTTCAATTCCAATCAACTTTTAATAAAAATCTCATCAGATTTAAATAAATAAACGTTCTAATAAATCAATACAAATCTTACATTAATAGTACGTCGAATCAACTGCGATCTGGCTGTATATCGTATATTGTTCATATAGAAATATCCAGAACAATTTGCAGAAAATATACTCCGTGAGTTGGATACATACAAGGGTGGTACAGGGAGCGACCCGGTTGGAGTGCAACGACCGCGCTATATTTAGTCCCGGCGATGCATTCACATTACCACTGCATTTGTTATCGGACATACTGTATAACGTTTCAGAATAATCCCCACAACCTCGTTTCCTTTCACGTGTCTAATGGTAATCGGGATGCCACGTGATCGGCGGGGACCTATTTATAGAGTTTGTGACAAATTTTACTTTTATGAAATCTTGCACGTACGTGAGATACAAGTCTACTAACAAAAACATATTGTAAAGTTAATATTAGTTTAGCGTGTCCTTTAAATATCTTATGAAATGATAAATTAATTATAAGTAAGCTAATAAAATATTCTTTAAAAATATAAATAAACAAATATTATCACAGATATGACGAGATCTATATCAGGAAAGTGTTATCTATATTGGCAAAACTAAATATTTCTATCAAATTGCATTTCCACTACGCTGATAGTTTATCTATATTGTTATTAAAAAAAAAATAATAACCAACAAAGGATATATCTCTCGAATTAAAAAACTGTTAAATTATAAAATTCTCTTTTCTTATTAAAACTTTATTGTAAATTTAAAAAAATATGAAAGAACAACCTATATGGTGAAACATATTATTGAAATATGAAAATTGAGAACTGTAGTATGTATGTATGCATAATTAATTGTATTACTCCTTAACAAGCGTTTAAAGGAACACAACGACCTCAGCTGTTCAGGTAATGAGGCCGTGAGATTAGTTTCATAGAGAAATATGATTTCAGCAAAAGAGACTGCCTCCGATTTTAATAAGAGAGTTATTATCATACCCTATGTGAGATTTGTCTTCGTGTTCTGAAAGTTAATGCACTGGAATAAATTCGTCTTACCTGTAACAAAAAAATAAACATATATTAGGATTTAATTTAAGTATTAATAAATCAATTTAAATCAGCTTCACGTTGTATCCCGCACACGACAATGTAGGCAGAGGGAACCTAGTGTTAAGACTTTTTTCCGCACTTTCCGCCGAATTCTGAAAGCATTGTGTGTTGAGTGCGGTACTCAACGCCGCGCTTTGCCTTGACACCAGAGCGAAGTAACGGAAATATAAACTTAAGTAAATATTTCATTTCTCCTCGAGTGTGGATCGAACCCACAACTAGTCGCTTTTACAGTCGCACTTTGTGCCCCTGCGACACGACTGGCCTCAAATTTTAATATATATATTTTTAATATAATATTTATTATTATCATTATTAAATTTATTTCTCTTATAAATAATACAGTTTATATTTAATATTTTCGAAATGCATTCCATATAAAAGTGCATATTTTTATCAAACCCTATTATTGCCCGAGAGTGAAATACTTCAACCTAGCTCGCTGCTGTCGAAGTCAGCGTATTTGCCTAATTGATCAAATATATGTAGTCCAACAGCGTGTTGCATTTGAAAACAAATCATATAACAACAAATTAGAGTATAAAATCGCGTAAAGCGAAACGGCGCTAAAGTCGTTATGTTGACACCGTCCTAATTTTGCAGTGTCCTCGTTTTTGAGGTCAGCCTCTATCGGGGCAACGAACTCGTGCCCTTATCGCGGGGGGAGGGGGGAGGCAGAGGGGACTGTGCCGCTATGGTTAAGTATTTTTGTTGCACCTATTCTGCGATAGGTGTCGTATTGGATTTACAATGAAAAATTACAAACAGGAAAAGCGATTGTTTCAGGGAATTTATGGTTTAAAAATAAATGGCATTAATTACATTTCGAGAATTGCTTCGATGATGAGAAAGTGGAATTGATGCTATTGTACATATTTGGTTTAAGTGAGAAATTTGTAGTTAGCCGAAGCGACTTTAATTAGCCCGATGCATCGTCGACAATAGATACAAACGCATATGGCCGTAGCGAGTGGCACGCACACGCACGCGCGCGCACGCACACGCGCACAGACCAGCCCGTACTCCGCACTCCGTAGATACGCTCTCGTAGGTACGGGCGCGGGTCGACGAACGGCAACCGGGGCAGCCTTGCTCTGTCCTCCGCGCCCTATTTCTGTCGCCACAGAGCACCTCCGCTCCCTCTCGCCTCTCACCCGCCGCCCTCTCAACCCTCAACTTTGGAAATTACTAACTTTGAAATTTTACACTCTTCTAAATTAAATTAGGTATCTTTTCACCCAAAAAATGAAATAAAGTGACCGACAAACACACATTTCGTCAATACAGTTATTCAGGTCATAATGTAAACGAGTGTTCAGTATGGATATTTAAAATTTATTTATAAAATTATTTGAATATTATAAACTATATGGTGTTTTTTTTTTAATTTAATAAAATTATATTATTATATTATTGAGTTGTACTTTATAATATAATTCAGAAATGCGAAAATAACTTTAATATATTTTATAAGGCCTTTTAATACTATTTTTAAAGAAAGCTTTCTTATTTAAAAGCTAAGAGAAAGTGCATGAAGATTATATATACTATATACGTGACAAATTAAAAATTAAAATTAGCAAATTTAAAATACAATTTAGTAAGATAATGGACTTCAGGACCGGACGACACAGAAGACCATATCGTGGTGGGAAGGTTAGTAAACAACATCGAGGTAACACCTTGACGATAGGTACATGATGACTTCAGCCACAGTTGATAAGTTCTTAATCTACCGGATTTAGCGGGATATTTTTATGCAAGATGACTAACATACATACATACATGACTAATATGTTACATTACAACTAAGCCTATTTGTATTTATTTATTTGCGGTTGTTTTAGTGAATAACATATAGATTACATCATCCGCTTATTATTTATAAGAAAAACAAGTTTATAAAATTATTATTCGGTCTAAATGATCCACAAAACCTATTGCCGATTCGTCAGGATCGATAAAATTATATTATACCAATATGACCAACGGTAAGAATTAGAGAAACATTATTAAGAAAGATTGTATAACTCCTTCGATTGTAATCGGGTGTCGTCAATGCACGACACGTCTAAGCGGTATGGTATTGGTACACACGCGCATGTATGTGTGACGTGGTGGCGAGTGGTGACGCTGGTTGCGTCAACTTTTACTCGCACTTTCTCGCCGTGCGCTTGCGCAACCACCGGATCGCGCAATACTGGTTCAGTGGACTCGTATTCGCAGCATTTCTC
Source organism: Heliconius charithonia (assembly GCA_030704555.1). Lineage (NCBI taxonomy): Eukaryota > Metazoa > Arthropoda > Insecta > Lepidoptera > Nymphalidae > Heliconius > Heliconius charithonia. The sequence goes on along the minus strand of CM060827.1, from coordinate 11,576,718 downwards.
TTGTTGTTCTACTCATTCTTGAAAAATAACACCAACAATCTGATGGCTGTTTACTTTCTTTTGGTACAAATTAATTATTTACCTTCTATCGTTTACCAAAAAGGATCTGTTTCGATATCTCATAAGAAATAATGAGCACTACGTACAGTCCGTCCGATAGCTTATCAGCAAAATCGGTGCTCGAGTCAACACAAACAAAGAGCGATCTCGAATCGGAGAACTACATACGTAATTGGCCGAATAAGTCAACTAATTTGGAGTTACGATATGATCGTGTAGTTTAATAGCGTAGTATTTATGAGATTACAAATTCGAGTAATAGTAACATTTCAATGAAAGCCAGTGGTAGGTAACGGGACGCCGAGGGGGCGGCGAGCGCAGGTGGAGGGGGGCGCACGAGGTACGTGCCCCAGTTTCGCGCGGGTGCATGAACTCGAATGAGGTAAGGCCACCGACCGACGCGGCCATTATTCAGAAATAAGCCTTATCTCTAGCGTGCTAGATGGAGTTTTAAAATATCGTGACCGCTGTGCATCGTCACTCTGTACATTGATAGCGGCGAGGAGTTGGGCTGGTGACGCTGGTTGTGATCCAGCTGCGACACGACCTTCGCAATAATCACCCTACTAATAGTAGTTACGCACGGAATCAAAGAAATCCTGATCCGATCCTGACATATACATACATCTTTACAAATACAGAGAATAATATAGATATATATATACAATTTTAAAATATTTTTAACATTTCAATGACGATAATATGGTGGTTGTAATGGATAAAAAAAATGATACGGTCTAAGCCATATAGTCAGAGAGGCGACTAGTGACAGGCGTTCTATTGTATTTGTAAATAGGTCACGTCATTGGATGAACAACGAGATCAAGCGAGCGCTCCGAGGGGCGGTGGAAATTAACTCTGATGAAAACAAAGAAATATCATACGTCCTATTTCCAGGCGAACGTACGACCTCGGGCTGTCTGAAAGTGAAGTTAAGAAGCCGAATGGCAGAATAGCATTGATAGCAAAATATTATAAGTAATTTCAGTTACAATGCACTGCATAGACTTCGATTTCACATTTGCCCAACGTTTGAGGTAAACTTGTTGACTAATATCTATTGAAGATGAGCTTGAGCAATGAGCTTATTACATTATTATTGTATTGTTTTGGTTAAAAAGTATACTCGTATACGATATTGAAATAAGCAGAAAAAAATAAGTGCATTGACATGTATTTCATTTACGAAAACGCTTGTTTATTGATTTATACTTGAAGTTTAGCTTTTTGACACAATTTGTTCATGTAAAATACACATAAAAGGTTGACCCTCAATTATTTAATATTTATTTTAGTCGTTTTAAAATAGTAAAATAGGCACAGGCTGTAGAGACAGTGCATCGCGGTATGTCAACCGTCGCAAGACCATGTCACTTGAGGTTAGAGCCCCCCTCCCCCCTCGTCGCCCTCCCGCCGCTCGCCCTCCTCGCCGGAGCAACAAACTCTGCAAGGTTGCATCGCGACTCCGCTATCGTTAGCCACAGTTACGATATCGCCCGCCCTTCTCCAACATACCGTTTTATTTTATTACATTACTATCATATCGATATAGTGTTGAAGGTCTTTTAGATTACTGCTTCTCACCACTACGCCAGTTATATTAATTAAAGCTTCAAGGTATTGAATTAACGGCTGGATCGCATTTACTTATTAAAGTTATTGTTTAAATATTGTAAACATTTTTTTTTTATTTAACATTAAAAGTTTGTTAGCATTAAAAATGATTGTAATATTTACAATCATTTAAAAAACTATATTCATATATTACACAAAAATCATTTATGAAATTATTATATTGATAAATATTATATATTGTAAATAAGTAGAAAAAAATATATATTCATAATTATAATGTAATTAATAATAGTATTAATTAAGTTGCATTATTAAAAAGCTTTAAATAAGTTGTATAGAAGTAAACCACTTTTCAAACACCCATACTTATCAACAAAAGCTCACACGTGCGGCGCCATCTGTGATCAAGTAGCGTTACTAAAATTAATTAACACATTTTTCAAACTTCCATAATACATTTTTTACCCTAATGTGTATATTATAAAATATATCCATATACAAGAAAATTAAATATAATTTAATATTTTTTAGGTTATATTATTTATTTAGAAATAAGTAACTGAAATACATTAATTGCACGACGTGAGTATTTTAAATTTGACTGATAATTAGCATATATGTATAATCATTTTTCCTGTCCAAAACCTAATTTATTATGTTTCATTTTTCTTCTTTTTTTTTTCAATATTCCTTAATGTGAAAAATATACCAGGTACTTTTTGCAGTTTTAGGGAATCCTGTATTTTAGTAATGAGTGGCGATATTAAACTTATCATATGCTATAAATATCAATTTTCCTACAAGTAGACTTTGAACCAACATTCATCACGGTCATTTATCCATATATCAACAGCGCCACAGTAGCTACAATTATATCAAGAATAGAATTATAACATACTACTGTTGACCGAGATGTTACACATAAGTCGCTGACATAAAAATAAAATCTAATATGTAATTAAGAAAAAAAATAGTTTGTTGTAAAAAGATGTAGGCGAACATAAATAATAAATGACGTAAACGCGGGTAAATATGCAATAAATAAACTGAGTCAAGAACGTCATTTTTCTGTAAAGGGAACGACGACCGCTGGCGGCGTGCGTGCGTCATCGGTGCGGCGGTGAGTACTACGGAATGTCATATTTTACACGTTATATTGAATACGAATACACTTACAATATTACTACTATGTTCTTTAAGTAAATAAAAATAGACGCCGTTGCAAGGTACGTGTGGTTTTATTTTGTTTTATAAAAAATATTGTAAATTTTAATTAAATAATATTTTTTCATTAAATTATTCCAATAAAATCAATTCGTTGTCCTTGTTTAGGTATAGTTAACAAAATTTATGAAACAAATAGATTAATAATTAAATTATTGTATTAAATTAAATAACTTTAATATAGATTAATATCAACGCAGGCTTATATATAAAATAGTTTAATTATACTATTTATAATAATAATTTCAAAAGAAAAGAAAGAAAGAAATTGTATTGTACATACAAAACAGTTGTAATTTAAAAATAAATAAAAACAATCACGCGTTATAATTTGATAAAAAAAATATAATAACCTTTAATATAAACAGAAAATACAAATATTATTTTATTACTAATGGTAGAAATTGTCAACTTTTTTTCAAACTTGTGCCTAGTGGCTCCATCTGGTTCGTAAGGACACAACCTCAATTCAAAGGCTTTGGTGCACACAACGCCATCTTGCGGACTTTTCCTGAACAAGGAGGCTCCAAAATCTCGAAGCATTGGGGCGAATAATTTCGCGGAAATTCCACCAGATCACGCTTTCACGTAAACATGAAGAGCAATAGAAATATTTTAATAATATTGTGTAATAGTTTTTTTTAAATATTTATTATATAAATCATAAATAATTCAGGGCACTGGAATATAGAATGTAAAAATGTGTAGGAAAAAGCGTTAAACTGATTTTGTTGTATTAAGTCTATTCCAATTTATGCAGTTGTACAAAATACCTAAGAAATCGGATCGAAATTAACTAAAAACTTCTCACAACTTTATTAAAGTGAATTTTCATGACAAATACATGTTAAATCTTATTTATTTCTTACATGTTTTAAACCAATTAAAATAACTATTAACAATAGAATTCCATATAATATAAAATAAAGCAGTTACTAATATTTCAAATGTGTTGTCTTTTAATAAATAATTGTTATATATTGTAATATCCTCAACGAGACGTAATAGCACCTCAGGTCTCACAACAACGATAACAAGAAACATAAATAGCCATATACATATGTAGTATGGACGGTAACCTCCAGTCGACTTTCCGACTATCGTCCGGAACAAACACACGACTGACCTACAAACAGTCGCGAACACAGAAAGACTCGTTATCTGTCCTCGTCTAACCTCAACGTAACCGGACGGTGCGGTAGAGACGGCGAACGGCGTGATGACGAGCCTCTGCTCTCAATGTCAAGTTCACCTATTATTATTAGTTCTCAATGCCACTAAAGTCTAAACGGCGCAGTGCTGGTCCAGCGATAATATATAACGCTGTGTGGAGTTCAATTTTTTTTAAATTTATTATGATTGTTTCATATATATTTGTTTAGTACTTATTAGTGTTTACTAAAGCAGTTGTCAACGTATATTATTCCCCATTTTTGTTTCCTTTATTTTTTATAAACGCCCCATTAGGTTGTTGGTTTAATAAAAAAATAAAACATTTGAATGACAAAGTAATTTTATTTTTCAACCTTCAACAGAATATAATTTGCAAACAGTATTTGCGTTTTGTTTAGATTTCCGTAATCAGCAATTTTGATATTGACCTTGTCCGTAAGCACCACGAGTCATTGATTAGATAAGAGATTAGATAACAAATCATATTATAAAGGAAGCCATCAGAGCGTACAATGTCAGAAAGGGCAATTAAACTGCTTGCACGTAAATAGCCAAGGACTAAACATGATATTAAATCCATTATACCTTTTTTTTAAATCAGATTCACTATGTATCCCACACACAGCATGGTAGGCAGGGGGAACTTAGTGTTAAGACACTCCGTTTTCCACTTTCTGTCAAATTCTGAAGGCGTTGCGTGTTGAGTGGTTGATTTAACATGGCGCTTTTGCTTTCATACCTGAGCGAAGATATGGCAATATACAAATAAATATTTCATTTCCTCGAGTAGGGATCGAACACACAACCAGCCACGTTTACAATCACGCTCTGTGCCCCTGCGCCACGACTGGCCTCAATATCAATATCTTTTTATAATAATACTTTTTTTATAAAAGGTCGCCATTATTATAAATTAAAGTAAAAATATATATTTCTTCGTGAATGAAATGATATAGGGGACTGTTCTACGTCACACGTGACATAATTATATTTAACTTGAGAGTTATCTATAGCTATAGAGAAATAGATGCTTATATATATATATATATATATATATATACTGTTTTAGTGACAGCAAAATTATACATTTAAATTATTATATTTTAAAAGTTATCTCAGTATTTTAAAGTAAATATTTTTTTTTACAAATAATAAAAAAAAACATATTGCGCTTATATTACAATCAAACTTATTCAGGGGTGTCTTGAGAATTTAGTATTAAGACTCTTCGTTCCGCATTTTTCTCCGATTTCAATTCGCCAAATTGCGTGTTGAGTGACGGAACTCAACGCCGCGCTTTACCTCGGAACCAAAACGAGCGAGTGAAAGTCCGGGAAAGGAGGAAGTGTCCATAATGTTTTATGCACATAAAATAAAATAAAAAAATACCCGTATTTGATTCATTAGAGAAATTTCGCATATTATTATTTTTTTATCTGTATTATTTTAGTATTAATTTTCGGTAGAGAACATTTGTACAACTCGTGTGCCAATATGTTTGTATTTGTGCAAATATTTTTTTTTACTATGCATTTTTTACTCCTAGTATAGTCATATAAAAGAACTTGGTAGGTTCTTTCTCTACATTCTGCCAATTTGGGGACGTTACGTGCTATGAGATACCAACTAATTGGGCAAAATATTATAAAACTAGTGAGACTACAGGACTATTTTTTTGTTAATAATTACATTATTATTTTTAAATATCCATATATAAACAAGTAAAGTTACAGTCAATTAAATAATACATGTTTTTTATGGAAATTTAGTCGAACAAAATAGAATGAAATAAAACAAAACGCATTCATTGTTTGGGCCTCTATAACATTAGTAAATGCTCCCAATAAGAACTTGTTTTCCACGTACAGACGGCGATCAGTTACGTTTTTATTATACATATTGATATAGTTTTGTTCGAGCGAGTTTTGACCACTATTTACATATCTAAACAGATCAGATGTGAGGTCATTGGTGTTAAATATTTTAACGCTCAATGTGGATCATATTTTCGTTTATTCAAGCGGCTGCTGAATAAAAAACAATATCTACTTATAATGAGCGATTCGATTTCTGGTGGCGCTAAAATTTTGTTTAAATATAAACTGATATTAAAATTAATAATATCTTTATTTTATTTAATTTTTTACCAAAAGTAATTAAACATATATATATACATTTTTATTAAAAATACCAAATACCCTTTGTCTAAAGACAGACTAAATGAGATGACAATTCTCACAGCCCCAGTAGAAATAGAGACCGATTTTTGCCAGATTTCGATAATTTCGACCATTCTGACTTATTTTACCAGAGCGTAGAAATGAAAAAATTGCGGTAACAGTCCTTAAACACTCCACTTTGCCATGAATGCCACACATATAAATATTAGATTTTCTTATAATCACAACCAACTTTTTTTAGCGTAGGCAGAAATAGGTAAGTATCGAATTTTAAAAGCATTACGTGTTGAGTGTCGGAACTCAATACCGCTCTTTACCTCGACATCAGAGCGAGGAGATGGAAATATTAAATAATTCATTTCATCGAGTGGAGATCGAACACACAACCAGCCGCGTTTACAATCATATTTTTTGCTCGTGCGCCACAACTGGCCTCATATAGTCACTTTTGTGTCTTATTTGTTAACGTGTTCCTAAATATAAAATAAAATAAAAAACGTAAGCAAATGTCGTAGATATAACATTCAAGAAAAATAGAATATTTCTTTTTATACATGCCTCAATAATGTCATGGGCGAAACAGACGTAAACATTATTTATATCAAATCAACAGCTTACCCTGCCTTTTCCCTGCGTGTGGATGAGGTTTTTGTATATGTTTCATAATTTATTAATATTAGAAAATTAAATTAAAAATACATTCTCGGTGAATGAAATGATATAGGGGACTGTTCTACGTCACACGTGACATAATTATATTTAACTTTAGAGTTTTCTATAGCTATAGACAGCAAAAGAAAAAAGTCATGGCTTGGTAACATCGGAGAAAAGACCGGTATCAAATCCGTGGTACGACTATTTCATCTGGCATTGGACAGAGTAGAAGAAATAAGAAACAAAAATTCAAACTAATGATATACTTTTATATTTTTAAGTAAATGACATAATATATATTTTTTTAATTATGTATTTATTTACATATTTATTACACGTGGATCTGAAAAAATCAATGTAATATAAATTATAAATTGATAATCGAAATAGGCTTGACTTTTTCGACATTTAGTTGGTTTTTTTTTATCTCACTGTATCCCGCATGTAACAGAGTAGGCAGAGGGAGCTAGGTGTTAGGTCACTCCGCTCTGCTTTGCCTCTAGGAGGCATTGCTTGCTGTGCGGCGGTCAACGGCGCGCTGTGCCTCGACACCAGAGCAAAGAAATAAAAACCACGACGTGCCCCACGGCAGACCTTATCTTTATTTCAATTTTTCTGCACTTTGATTTATAGTCACTTTATTATTATGATTGGAAAAAGAATAATATATACAAAAAATCTTATTTACATTTATTACACATTTAAATTTTCACTAAATAAATTTTACTTTAATCTCACTGTTATAGCCGTATATATTCGCCTCTAAAATAATGAGCGGTAATAAAATTAATGTAGATATCGCACCTTTATTTCATATATTATGATTATAGACAATCAAATCAAATCAGCTTCACGCTGTATCCCGCACACAGCAGGGAAGACAAAGGGAACCCAGTGTTAAGACATTCCATTCTTTACTTTCCGCCGAGTTCTGGAGGCATTGCGTGTTGAGTGGCGGAACTCAGCGACGCACTTTGCCTCGACATCAGGCACAATAGGCCGTCGTGGCGCAGGGGCAGAAGGATATGACTGTAACGAGACGGTTCTGTATCTGATCGCCACCCGAGTGAAAGAATTATTATTTATTAATATTTTCATCACTTAACAAGTCCGGTGTTAAGTTACGCCTCTCTACACGCAATTCCTCAAATAATTCGGCGAAAAAGTCGCAAACGGAGTGTTCTAACACTAGGTGCCCTCTGCGTACCTTGCTATATGCGTGATAAAGCAAATAAAAAATTATAATAAATATTTTGATACAAAAAATAGTGTTTCGCTTGTTACAACCGCTTTACATTCAGAATTAACTGTAGCCACACAGAAATCGACTCATAGGGGCAGTAGAGGCAGTGTCAAAGTGCAGCTAGCCGGGTGGGTGGCGGTGGTGGCAGGTGGCAGGTGGCACGCACTTCCCGCTGCAGTATTGATCGCGGCCGTGACTCACGCCGCCCTTGCCCGACATTCAACTCCCCACGCCGCGCCGGCTCGCCCCTCGTGCGTTATCGCATCTCGCTGTCTGCAAGGAATTCGTGTATGGCGCAACCGTACAGTGTGAGCGTCTTGTCTTGTATTATTTATAGATTTTGATTTTGCTTTTTTATAGATATTGCCAATTTTTGCTGTTATATTTTGTTATTATGTTAGATTGCTGTTTTTTATTCCTTTTTAGTGTACTGTATTTATATGATTTTCTATTCTCGCGCCCATTATATGTGAAATTTTTTTTTGGAAAAAACCTTGTACAGATTTAAACCTGCAACCATGGTGACGTGACATAAGAAAATACTAACCTATCAACTGGCTTTGCAACGTTATTACTTAGTTCCATTTAAAAGGAGACAACAATATTGATTAATTATGAAAAAGGCCACACGGAACCACGCGGAAGCGATCCCGCGCGCGGCGAGGTCAGGGATTGGTAATGGTATGTTTATAATTACACGCCGAATTCACAAACTCAGTTAAAGAGATCATAACGAGGCATTTTGTTTATATTATTTTTATTGAGTCGTACATTTTTAATGGAGTAAAATGTTTACTGGTAAATAAGACATTTTTTTCATATTTTTTCTGAACATTAATTTTGATTTTCATCAAAATTTAAGTATATACTACATATTTTTCATATTTTCATTTAAATAGGTAAAAAAATATATTCGATATAAGTTATAAAAATGTTCACCTAACACATTTCCCCAAATAGACGCAGTTCCGATACAGAATGTAGACTTCCGTGTTCCTCCCCCGTGACCGAAGCACCCTACTAACTTTAATTTCGTTATTACATCGAGGGAAGGAAGGCAAGAGGGTTTGAGTTAAGATAGCTCCTGTGTTGAAATGCAGCATTTATTATGGTTTATTCTTGGTAAAAATATACGTATTAAAAAAAAACCAGCATATTAATGTACATTCGTAAGGTACCATTTTGTGGAACTAAAATGTTTCAGTTCGAAAGCGGAGAATCATTATAAATAAACACAGTTCTTGGCATATGTTTTAAAAAAGTAACCAATGTAGGAATGAACGAACATTCTTAGTTAATATTAATCAAACCAGCTTCACGCTATCCCGCACACAGCAGGGTAGGCAGAGCGAACATAGTGTTGAGACACTCAGTGTTGAGTGGCAGAACTCAACGCCGCGCTTTGCCTCGACGCTAGAGCGAAAGTAACCAATGTAGGATTGCAGTTGTAATTCTGTCTGGCCACTGGCGTGTATCATTAATGACATCATTGTCCGATGACGGCGCGCCGCGCGTCGAGTGACGCGAGTAGACGCACCGAGACGCGAGGCGGGGTACACTTTCCCGTTGCGCGAGGGTATGGCCGCCCGGCCGCCCGATCGATGCCGCCCCACGTTCACGGTCAACGCCCTCCACCCGCCCTACGCTTCCGCGTCGACCCTCCCCCCCTCCTCCCCCGGCGCCCTGTCCCTCCTCGCCGCGCCGCACTCTCTAAATATACCTCCTACGACCCTTCAGAGTTGTTATGAAACACAATTAGCCTGACTATTTCGAGACTGTAATCGTTCGACGTTGGCAGGAAGACTAAGCAACTGCTCTAGCTCGGAATCTATAAGTGGATCATTGAGCTAGTGGTTAAAGGAATTCATCACTATTTCACTTACTTTATATTCAACTGCGATACAAGTCAAATAAATAGGTAAATCCATATATAATATAGTTCTAGAATATGATATAATATAGTTCTGAATGATTTTCTTTTCAGAGGTAAGGCTAAGAAAATTATGTACTTGAGATAAACAAAAATGGTTAAGATTTTAAGGCAAAAAGGATGATTTAAAATGATATAAATATAAAATATTTAGTTATGTGCTAAATAAATATAAAGCTAAGTAATATTCAACAAATTAATTCTTGACATATTTATATTTTCTTAATTTTTTTTTTGAGTTAATTCAACGTAAATTAGGAACGTGCAACGAACACTCCTAATTCATATAAATCAAATCAGCTTCAACCTGTATCCCGCACACAGGGTAGATATAGGGAATATAGTGTTAAGACACGCCGTTCTCCACTTTCTGCCGAATTCTGGAGATATTGCGTGTTGAGTGGCAGAACTCAACGCCGCGCTTTGCCTCGACACCAGAGCGACGAAACGGAAATATACATTTAATTTAATATTTAATCTCCTCGAGTGGGGATCGAATCCACAACGGTTTTACAGTCATACTTTGTGCCGCTGCGCCACGACTGGCCTCTCTTCGTTAATATATTATATTAATTTTCACATTCGTTGCAAATAGACGTTAACTCTGTCTGAGAGTTGAGCTAAATGCGCCAGACGGGAGTCAACTAACAAATTTCCTCTTTCATAGAGCGATGGAAAAGTGGATAAGCTAAGTATAATTGAATCCATTAGTACTGTTTTAATACAATGGTGTTGTTTATTTTTGGAAAAATGGCATTTTCTTTTTTTAATATATTGATGTATTTTCAAAAAAAGTCTCGTAATTATCCGATCCGGTCGACATTTTTTGGCTACTTTGGACCTACGATGTATTTTACAAAAATCGTCAAAAGGCGTCAAAGCCAGGAAAAAGCACATCGTTGATATTGTACAATGAAAAAATATCGTAAGTTGATAAATATAAATATATGTTAAATAGTACGCGGCACTCATTTTGCATAGAAAAATTATAGAAATTTGAACGCAGAGGTATTTGAACCCGCACCTATTGGAAACTGTCAAAGCGGTCTGACCACTAAGCTATACGTTTTTATTAACCTACGTCGAAATTCTTACACGCTTGTTAAATTTTATTTATATTGTCAGCATCTCTGTAGGGAGATTTTTATGAATTTCCCCTCCAAGAATAGTGGCTTAGAGTAATGATTAGGCAAAAGAGAATGCTATTGTGAAAATATTATTAACATTTTCAAAGTGTAATTTCATGCTTAGGGAAGAAAAATACTTATATATATATGTATATATATATATATAAAAAATGTAAAAAAAAAATATTTTAAAGAAAACTAGTCTTCACATTATCAATAGCAGTATGAAATAAAGGAGTCTGATGCACACATTCTCCGTATAATTATGATAGAACCACATTGAGCTATAAATAGGCTATTGTTACTGGTTTATGGGACATTTCAATGTATGAATTGTATAACCTGCAACCAGAGATCCTATAGTAGGCATATACACATCCGGTGGTTTCTCTAGTAATTGAAATTTCATAGAACACTAATAGGTAACCTACTCTGTTTATAAAGTTGTTATGAAATGGTATTGTACCTTCAAGTTTATTAATGAAATAAAATTTTAATGTAGAAATTAATAATATTTATATGAAATATTAATACTGTTTCATTATATTAAAATTTATTTTTTAATTTGGGATTTGCAATTATTTTACAGTACATTTTGTACATATAATATCGAATGAGAAAAGTGTATGCTGTATATAAGATATATAGAAGATCATTTAAAAAAGTATAATTACAAGTCAGATAATTCCTCATTAAAACTAGAATAAGAAAAAAAAAACAGTTTGCTCTCATGTACTCGTATGTAGGTAGGTAGGTACTCTTGAATCATCATTAACAATCTTCAAAAAAGTAGGTAAACCCTTACACGTGTAAGGGACCAAAACCTATTCTATTCCTACATTCATCGGACATTTTCCCCTTTTACGGCACAGACAGCAAATATAGCGTCGCAAGTTGGCTCATTTTTGTCCTACCGCCTAAAGGATCCCTTACAGACAAGAGCATTCATTCCTCCACCCTGAATACACCAGCCGTCTACGTAAAGAAAAAGTAATACAAAACTGCGTCTGATGCGACGAGGGTCCTCAGACGGTTGTACGTACACGTACCTACATGTAGCTATATAATGGTGCAGTGAGTGGGTGAACAGACTGCAGTTAAAGCTGGCTGAATCCCGGAAAACTACCGACCCAGTCTAGACGTGGGGGCACTTCCCTAGCGCCTCCCCCCCTCTCCACCCGCCACCCTTGCGCTTTCACCAACGACTTGCAGACATTATAAAAACAGAATGCATCGACGCTTTAAGTGATGTAGAGTGACACGGACAGAACCCTCACTAGCAATAAAAGTTTAAATAGGCTCGAAATAACGTTTGTTGTATTTTATAGCTAATTTTAGGTTTACTTGGAAAATAACAATATTTAGTAATTTTACGCGCTTGGTGTATCAATAATATTTTATATCTATTTGTGTATTTTTATGTTATATTAGTAAATCAGTATCACTTTTAATATTATTGTGTTTAAAGAAAATTAAAATAACTTATTGAACAGGACAAATATAAATTTCTTGTCCACGCATCTCCCGTGGGTAGAAATACAGATATTTTTTTATATATTACATTTATATTTTAGAAAATTATTTTCTACTTTCTCCTCCTTTACAGGTAGAAATTAATGTTGAACTTTGTCTAAGCAACCACGGTCCAGTTATAATTTAATATACTACTACTGCTTTAGTGATTATATAAAAAAAATAAAAAATAAAATTAGTAACTTTTAATTTGACGTAAAATATAAAATGCACGAACATTTGATCAGACTATACTTTTGAAATAATTTATAAAACAATATAATTAGTCAATTATTTAAATATCTTTTGGGTTAACTTTAAAACCACAATATAAAACTTCTCTAGAACAATCCACCTCTTGAAACTCTATATTGCGATACGTACTTACAATATGCAAAATGAGGAACCAAACCGATTCCCCCATTCTGTTCCCGACATGACCATCGCCTTGAATTAGACTATGCGATATGCATGATTGACTGTGCTGCAGTGGGTTAGTGAGAGTGAATTATAGGGAGGCAGGGTGCACACCAGGAGGGGGTATTTGTAGACAGGGTGGTCGAGGGTGTGGGGCCAGACGGGAGAAGCCTGACGCACCTCGTTTCCGCACCGCCACCGTGTCGACATACATACAGACTTGCATTACACACGCTGTGTGATTACACCTTACAATATCGTCTATTACGCTTTTACTATGCGACTACAAAGACTTGAAGGGTTTATTTCGACAGCCTTTAAGACACTCGTTGTCGAGGGTTTTTCTTTTATTTATTGAAATGGTAATTACAAGTCTCCCTCCTCCTGGTGATAATTAATCTAAATGTATTTTACACCTTCGACATATAGGTACATTAGCTACATAATACTAATATGTCAAATTTAGTATTTTTAACTTACTACATATAAATTTGTAATTATTTCATATGTATGTATGTACGTTAGCAGTCAATATATTTCCATTTAAAACCTCGACGTTTTATTTTTTTATTTTTACAGGTTCTTCTCATAGGTATCTATCTCATAGGTATATCATTTTAATCAGGTTTGTATACATATCTATTTTTTTTATTTTAACACTGTACAGAGGGACCCTAGTTTTAAGACACTTCACTCCCCACTTTCAGGCACTGCGTGTTGAGTGTGAGGAAGGAAATCGAACCCACATCCTGTCGCGTTTACAGTAACATTCTTGTGCCTCTGTGCTGGCTGTGTTAGTTGGTTACCGAAATGATGATATACACATATCTCTTGTACATATCTATAATATAGATATATGTATGTACATAACAATTTATTTTAAAACATTCTGGCTGTATTAATAAACAACAATTTATAACGCTCGTAAAAACGAAGAAAAACGCTTTAGCCGGTGCGCAAAAGTTATTGACTTCAACTGCATAAACAGTACAATATAAAATGTATATTCTAATGCTATGCCACTATGGTAATTGTAATCGAGTTAGATAGCGCGTCCCTGACCGCGAGGGCCTTGGCCGGGGCCGACGACACCCGCTCGTGCTACGGCCCCTGTACCCTCGTTACGTTGTAGAAGCTACATCGACATCGCACTTGCACCGTGCGAAAAAAGGATAAACAACCGGGATTTGAATTCAATACTAACCAGCTCGCTTCTCGTGGCCATTCTCACGCCGCTAGTAAAAAATATGTTTATGTGGCAAGGGTCGTAGTATTCACATTGATTTGAGACTTATTTATTTAATGAATGTCTTTTACTATTGAATGTGTTTTATGTGGTGTAGTTTAAGTATGTAAATATTATATTAATATATTTTGATCGTAATTTAATTTAATTTGAACATTGATTATATTATTGCGATTGTCACTAGTCAGCGTATTTTTGCATATATATTTCAAGTACATTTACCATTTCAAGTTCAGACTGTTTTATTTATATAATCTGTATCCTGCACACATCAGGCAGAGGGAACCTAGTGTTAACTTACGTTCCCCATTTTCCGACGAATTCTGGAGGCATTGTTGAGTGGTGAAGCTCTCTGCACCAGAGTGCTTACCGTCAAACACTTGTGCCTTTGCGCCACGCCGGGCCACGATTGGTGACTGGTGGTGGTGGTGGTGGTGGTGTATTATTATTAATTGAAATAAATAAAGCTCAATTGAATATTTTTCATCAATTGTTTTGGGTACAGTACTCAAGGTACCAGGCACCAGCACGGCAGCGCAGCGGAGGTCAAAACCCGCGCGACGGCGCAGGTCGTCGGCCGGGTCGTGCGGTCGCATCGCATCGCTAATTTCATATGCGAACTCTGACAAACAGCAAGCACTGCGAATCTTTTAGTGGGCGGTCTTACTGAATTTCATAAAGGCCAATTTATAATTGCAATAAAAATATTTGTCTATAGAAAAACATAGAAAAGTATAAGGATTTCTGTATTATTATTTTTTTCTCTCTACTTCGTCATCAACTAAATGTCCTCGCGATTTGGTACGGGCGACAGATAGATTTAGATAATTGGTTTACACTTGAGTTATTTAATTGTTATGATTATGTTATTTGTAATAAGATATTAAGTTATAACTATTTTAATATAGTTGACTGGTTTACATTCGAGTTATTTAATAGTTGATTTATTTTAAGTTACAGATACATTGAAGTCTTTTAATTTACCTATTATTTCTTCTACAATTTTTTTTAATGAATTTCTAGTATCCGGGCTATTGTAAATTTCTATTACGTCGTATGGATCTTGAATATTTGTAACATTACATGTCATACAGTGTTGAAGTCTTGGGCGGGTAAATTTAGGACAATTTTTAATAAGATGGTTCAGGCCAAGGTGGAAACGCCATCCCATGGGCACTTGTCTGTGGTTTTTAGGATTTTTGTATTCGTTCCTAGCACAAAAGTTTATCTTCTAGGAGAATGATTTCTAAAACAATTTAAAAGTTTTGTATTAATAGAGTTTACCTGATTAAATATGATAGCGAGTTATTTACTATTTATAGAATGTTTTATTTATTTTTATCTATTGTAAATTGTAATGGTACGTTAAGCCTTCTTATTCTTCCAGAAAAGGTAGTAAGATTTTCAACAACTGTGTTAAAAAAATTCAACAGCTGTGTAAATTCACATGTTTTATCTATAGATACATTAGATGTTACTTGTATGAATTGTTCAGACTTGCATTTTTTTTTTCTCAAATATATAATTTTAAGGTTCTATATCTTTTAAAGAAAAAAGAACTCTTCTAACTCTGATCACTGTCAAGTTGTCTGTCTGTATGTCTGTCGAGAGCATTTCACGCTTGGTGATATAGAATTGAAATTCAAACCATATATTATGGTCCATTGATTTAAAAAAGGAATCAAAATTAATAGGGTACTTCCGGGTGACCTAGAATTATAATATTTGGCAGTTAGCATTTGCAGGTAGTACTTACTAGTTCAAGTGGCTAAGCTAAGCTTGAATTTCAAAAAAAGCTAAAATTAGCACTTGTTCGATTTTTTTATTTAGTGGTGATTTATCCACTCACTGCATCTGAAGATTATACGTAAAACGTATGCATTGAAACAATGAATTTATCATTATTTACTGAATATGTCACATTTTTATGAAATATTATGAAGTATGTTTTAAAAATTTTTTTCATATCCCGGCTCTGGTAGACAAAGTACGGTGTTAAATTCCGCCACTCTACACGTAATATTTCGCATTCAAGTGGAAGTCGGAAAACGGAATGTCTCAATATTTAGTTCTCTTTGTTTTGCTATATACATATGAGGCAAAACGTTAAGCTTAAAAAAATACATTTAAACCAAATTACACCAGTACAAAAATATACGTCTATAATAACACTACTGAAATCTTAAGATACAAATTATATAAATATTATTATTTGAAAAACGCAAGTCAGTAAATCTATTTATTTTAATTGCCCGCAAAAAAAATGTAAATTTAATAAACGTCAGTACCATTGTTATGCATTGAATTTACATGAACATTTGAAAAAAATGTTAATCACTTGAATTATATTCGTCGTCTAAACAAATGTTTACATAAACCACGCGTTTACACGTGTTACAGAGGGACAACCTTTTTTCAGCGCTTTGAGGGTTTAAATGTATATATTAAAAAAAAAAAAAAATTAGCTTCACGCTATATCCCGCACACAGCAAGGTAGGCAGAGGGAACCTAGTTTAAGACACTCCGTTCCCCACTTTCTGCTGAATTTTGGAGGCATTACGTGTTGAGTGACAGAACTCAACGCCGCGCTTTCCCTCGACACCAGAGCGAAAAAATGGAAATATAAATTTAAGTAAATATTTCATCTGCTCGAGTGGGGATCGAACCCACAACCAGTCGGTTTTGCAGTCGCACTTTGTGCCACTGCGCCACGACTGGCCTCTAATTTCGTATATTAGGATAATGTCTGTCTGCCTTAGAAACTTGACTCATTCCTATGATGTTTTTTAATTATTTATCTATACAATTCTTCCATATCACTCAAAGACGTAGTTAAACCCAATTACATCATTTGCGGTTAGTTTTTACTTAGTACTTTATGGCACGACTGTTAATTTAATTCTAAATTTCTCTTACTAAAACTTCGTTTGTGATCGCGGTAAGTGGAGAACGGTTCCCTCTGCCTACCCTGCTGTGTGCCAGATACAGCGTGAAATAGTAACAAAAAGATGAATAAAATATTTTTATTAAATAATTTCCATTTCCAAACTTTATTAATAACATTACATAAATCACAAGCCTCGAAAACCTATATTTTATCGAACAACAACATTTAATATGACTCCATTGCAGGTATTAGTCACCCTGAATTCAGGACACCTAAGAGGGATTCCCACTACTATTGATCTATCTTGTACGCGTGTGGACTCTCCCAAAACGGTTACTTATCTTTATAGTTAGGTTCACTTAACAAATATGTACGGATTATAATATTAATAAAATTAAATTAAAAATTAAATTAGCTTCACGCTATATCCCGCACACAGCAGGGTAGGCAGAGGGAACCTAGTGTTAAGACACTCCGTTCCCCACTTTCTGCCGAATTTTGAAGGCATTGCGTGTTGAGTGGCAGAACTCAACGCCGCGCTTATACCTCGACACCAGAGCGAAGAAATCAAAATATAAATTTGAGTAAATATTTCAACTCCTCGAGTTGGGTTCGAACCCACAACTAGTCTGTTTTACAGTCACACTTTGTACCACTGCGCCATGACTGGCCTCTCTATAATATTAATAAATATGAAATATATAATATTAATCATTTAAATATAAAATTAAGACTATAATGGGGACGAAATGTAAAGCTTCGTTTGACATTACTTCTATCTTTAATATTATATTTTGTGTTACTATTTTAATAATATTTTTTTTCCTCAAAACCTTATATATTCGTTGAAAGTACAGCATATTAAAAGAACTCCCTATTTTTTACGCTTATTTAGAGAAAAGAATAAATAAATCCCACAATCTTTCATACAACTATTTCATTTAAGATGTAATAACAAATAATTGTTATGCAGAAACGGACAAAGAAAAGCTTATATATTATACAAAAAAAAACATAAAATAAACAAACAAAACTATCGCTTTAAATTTTAAAATTAAACACAACTTACATAACATAAAAAAATCTAACAAAAAAAAAAATCGTAGCTGCTCCGTAGCGCTTCTACGAACGCGGCGCACGAGGTGGCAGGTCACTGGCACTGTCCGGCCACTGCACTCGTGCTTAGATACCTCTAACTTTGCCGTCTTTTTTCTAGACCCACATTCCTAGCTCAGTCAAGTCAACTGGGTTCACGCTACTTATATACCGAGTAATAGCGAGCTAACTAACCGTGTACTTTCGTAATCTCTCACGGTGCTGCGGTTAAATGATATCATTGGTTTTTAATGTAGAAACTTGTTATTTTTACATTAAATCATATTTATTTTATATTTAGAAGATTCAAAATACAGATATATATATATTTTTTTGTATATATAATTGATGTAATATAGAATCATAATTGCATTTTATTTTTCGTTTAAAAGAAGAGTTTCGTTTTAGGAGTACTAAAATAGCAAAAAAGTGAAGATCTTATATCAAAATAACTCCTTATGGCGCAGTATTTTTTTATAGAACTGAACTCTTTAAGGCAGTCTCTGCTATTAGCAGAGTTGTAAAAATACGTAATAATAAACATTTACTTTTTACTATTTTATTTTTGAAGGTTCTATTTTATTTAAGAATAATTCTATTCATATTTGTATTAAGTTAACATTAATAAACTTGAAAAAAAAACTAAAAAAACATGGCTTTAATTTAGCTTATTGAAAGTATATATTTATAACTGTAAGGAACCGAATTATCTTAAAATGAACAGAGTGTTTTACAACTAGGTTTCCAGGTTCCCTCAGCCTACCCTGCTATCGTGAATTGAAATTTTATATTTATGTATATTTTTATATCATATTTTATATTTAAATTATATTAGCAAATGAATAAAAAATCATCAAAACATATTAATATGGACTTACGCTATCGTAACTTTTAATTTAATATTAAAAATAATGCGTATTGAAATTATTTTCTATATATTATATCTTAATGTATATAGTTTATGCATTAATATTTTAAAAGCGTATTATTTTACTTCTAGCGGTAATTGTAGGCTACATAAAATAAGTTTAAATTTTATAACGTAACAATAGAAAGTAAATATTAATGTCTTCAAGCAATGTTATCTATCATAAAGTAAAAAAAAACAGCTTCAAGCTATATCCCGCATACAGCAGGAAGGCAGAGGGAACCTAGTGTTAAGACAATACCTAGGGTCAATACTGTTACGTATTAAAAATAAAAATAGGTATTATTAACTGTCTTAATATTTTTACTTAGCTTCTAATAGAAAAAAATAAAGTCTATAATAATGAAGAAAGGACATAAAACCCATCCATATTGTCATATCTAATTTCACAAATACCAAGCCATTAAATATTATTGAGCTATTTGAAATCTCATCGCGCGGTGAGAGTATGTGAATCACTTTCGACGCGCGCGCATTAGATTCACATCTAAAGTGCAACGCCCTGTTGAACTTCGCGAAGTGGGCCGAGTCGACAATATAACTAACTACATAGGCTATATTTGTAATATAGTTTCATTTTATTTTTGAATAAGAAATATGTTTTTTTTCTTCAATAATCAATCAATTTCACACTATCTCGCACATAGCAGGGCAGGCAGACTGAACTTAGTGTTAAGACACTCCGTTCCCCACTTACCGCCGAATTTAGCGAGACAGTGCATGTTGAGTGGCGATATTCTGAGTCTAACTTTTGCCTTGATGCCAGAGTGCAGAAATGAAAATATTGATAAATAAAATAATGAATTCCGTCGAGTGGGGATTGAACCCACAATCATCGCGTTACAGACACACCGTTGTGCCCCTGCTCCACGACGGACTTCTTTAATAATGTTTTATTTCTAATAAAAAAAACTATTCGTACGTAAAGAATTAACAACAGAAACTATTAACACCGGATACTTGTTCTATATAAGGCACACGTACATGTGGCTGCTTTTATGGTTATCATTCAACATAGCATTTTTTGCCTCATACCACGAGTGGCGCTAGAAGCAGTGGAGGGACTGGTATCTAAGCAAGTGCGTTCTGAAATAGTCAAGACGGGATCTATTTCCCGGGCAGCTGTGCGCGTTCGTTGCCCCTGCATAGGGCGTTAGATGTGCAACGATCTCTATTACTGCCGCGCCCGCGCCCGCGCCCGCGCCTGCGCCCGCGCCGGTGCGGTGCCCGCGCTGCGCCCGCGCCGCTCTAAACTTGAACTACAAGTGCAACGAGCTTGCACCTCACCTTCACTGCTTAGAAAGCAACATCGATTGCGTCTAACACACACTAGTGTAGGTGTAGGTGCAGGTGTAGTGTGTATATAATCACCGCATGCGATAAGTAATCAAGTAAAAGCGAGAGGAATATTTGCTTTCAGTCCGATGTCATAATTACTTACGCTGCACATACTATGTTGAAAACGTCATGGCGTAGGGGCAACGGTGTGACTGTAACGTCGGTTGTGGGTTCGATCCTCACTCGGGGGAACGAATTATTATTTATTTATCATTTATTCGCTCTGGCAACACAACAAGGTAAAAGCGCGGTGTGGAATTCCGTCACTCAATACGCACAGCCTCATAAATTTTGCGTAAAGTGAAATAGAGTGAAAATTAGTAAATTAAAGACAGTAAGATTTTACGCGCACCTTGTCGACTGAGAGCATACATTCTCACGATTTTCTATAGTAAGACCACAATCGTGTTGAATCGTTTGATGTTGAATATTTGTTATGTACTCACATGTTAATCAATTCATTAATCTTGTGGTTGTTTTAAATGTATTTTGTGAGATAAATGAATGATATGTAGTATTAAGTCACAATTAGAAAGTTTTAGTATGAAAATTTGCATATTTTTTTTCAGCATCACGCTGTATCCCGCATATAGGAAGGTAGGCAGAGAGAGTGTAGTGTTAAGACTCCACTCCCTACTTTTTCTGTTCGTGCTGAATGGCGAAACATAAAGCCGCGTTGTTGAGCACAGCGAAGAAATGAATATATTTAAATATTTCATTTCCTCGAGTGGAAATCGAACCCACAACCTGTGGCGTTTACAGTCACACGCTTGTCCCCTGCGCCATGACTGGCTTCTAGTATATTTGAAGTTTATTAAACCACGATAAAGACAAAATATTTTTACTTTCTCATTTAGTTAATCAATTTCTATTATATAAATTCTTATCATAAAATTCGGCTTAAAGTCAAACAAAATTGCAAATGAAAATTATTATTTAAAAAAAATTACACACACACACACACAAACAGGTAAACACAATGCATAGGTAATTTGTTTTGATATGTGAACGAACGATTACCCCTTTAAAGTCGCTTCAATAAACCAGATAAAATATGCTGACATTAAAATGCACTTGTAACGCAGCAAACAAAATGTTTACCCTTCCGTTTTATGCGAGCCTGGTATTCGATTGCACCGAAGTGCATTGTTGTTGCTTCATTCAATGTATATAAAGTTGCAGTTGTATTATATTATATATAAATATAAATAAACATTTTTTTTTTATAAGAAAGACATTGTGTCAAAATAGAAGATTGGCTTTTAAGCCAGGATATCTATTTATCTCCAGTTCTGGTACCTGGTCTGTTTGTTGGTTAATTATGTAAGTGGTGTCAAGCCAGAGGTCCTAGGTTCTTTTTATGTTATTTTTTATGTTTAAAAATAAAAATCTCAAAATATTATTTATTATTCTATGTTCTGAAAAATTATAAGACAAAAAATCTAACTCCACAATCTACATCATTGTCACCAATTCATTTAACGGAAAGAGGGAAATAGAAGTATCTTAATGTGGAACGGAGTGTCTTAACATTAGGTGTCCAGGTTTCTTCTGCTTACCATGTTATACGCAGGGTACAGCGTAAAAAAAAAGTCTGTGTTTTTTTTATTTTCTTAGCATATAATAAAAGAAGAGATCTAAGTTATCGACGACCTAAAGGAATAAAATATTTTTTAAACTATCCTATTAGCTTTAATGGAAGGAAGCGTCACCTTGACCGTATCCGTCTGTCTTCTTGCGGAATAAGATATTTTTTTTATTGTAACTAAAACAGAAATATTGGATTGTAAAGCATTTTTTTTTTAAATAAAAAAAAAATATGCCATTATCGTGACATTAAATATATGTACATAATAAATTAAATATAAACCAAAAATAAATACTATAAAATTTCATAAATTTAAACAAATAGTTACTACGTAATTTTTCGTTTCGCTGTTTTAACTAGAAACCGCAAGTGAAAGAGAGACAGCCATACGTAATCAGTTTGCTTGCGTTGGCTTGTTGATGTTGTTGTATGACGTATAAATCGTGTGTGCATACATTTATAGTTACGCTTATCCGTTTATTCTTATTAATAAATTTTGTTATGAATTTCATAAAATAATATTTTTTTGAGTAATTCATATTGTTAAACAATATGAACTACGGTCAATTGAAAACCAACTTTATATTAGTCCAGAACTAACTTGATTTGGTCCAGCATCAACTACTTTGTAGAAAGTTGAAAATATGGTTTATTTATAATATGATAACAAATAACATCTTTTGTATACAAACTTTAAACGTTTTTTATAAGAGATCAGTGATAATAATCAATGAACTAGAACCGATTTGATTTCATGCTGGACATTTACAAGAAACAATGCATAAGCTGTAGTTGTATAATAATGAAGCAATTTATTTAACGATGAAACGCTTAATGTATTTGCTACGTGACTTTATTTTTTATCTCGAACTTTGTGAAGGTCGGACAAGATTATTTTCATTTACCTATCGTGCTCACAGAAATAATAAATCATAATTTTGTATGTAAAGTCCGCAATCACTATGATTTCTAATACCTGCAGTAAACTGAAACTGAAACCACTTGTGTAATATTTATAATATTTTAATTTTTGAGACTGTCATGGGTGTGACTATAATGCGACGATTGTGGGTTCCATCCCCACTCGAGGAATGATTTATTATTTGATTATATATTAAACGCAAAAGTCCGGCGTTGAGTTACGCCCCTCAACACGTAATGCTTCGAAAAATGGGGAACAAAATGTCTTAATACTAGGTTCCCTCTGTATACCTTGCTATGTGCGGGATAAAGTGTTAAGCTGTTTTTTTGTAAATTTGTATTTATTATACATTTTTTAATTTTGTGTCATTTTACTCTACATATTTTTCCATTTACTCCATAATGTTCAAATTGTTTTGTTGATTCACTTATATATATATATTTGTAATGTAAAACATGACAATTCTGAGGCTGGGTCAACGAACGCGTGTTCAAAAATAACGATTACCGAGTATGACATTTGTATACCTAAATACTTGAGATTTGAGAACATTATGTATTTAATAATATATGAGCATCCATAGACGATTATACAATAATAATTTAGTTCTATGCTTAATTTAGTTCCAGCTTAAAATGTATATTATATACTAGATATTTATATTCTTGAAATAATTAAAGTGGATGGTACTAACTAAACCTTTTTAAGTATTTCATTATTTAAAAAGGAATTTATAGAACCGTGTATAGACGATAATAATCTTGACCGAGACGTCTTTCCGGGTGCATCCCTGCATCGATCGACCGTGACCATGGCAACGCGAGCAGAGTGCGTGGGTCAGGGGCGTTATCGCCTACGTTCTCTATAATACCAGTAACTATAGCATACTCAATTTATTTATTTCGGATTTTTTTGGAAAGCTGTGTATGTAATATTAAAATGTTTAGTTTAGATGATTAGATTAGAATTTCCATAGATATTTAAATAAGTTAGTAAAACACTAGGTATATTTGAAAATCTCAAAATTTTAAATAACGCATGTATATTGCAGTTAAGCCGAGTGCCGTTTGCAATATAGGAGATTTCTTATCAATGGCCTTCAATGTACTAGAACTGCAAAAACGCGGATGCATGAACGATAATATTTTTAGCGTCTAGTTTGATTCAAACTCGACGTTTCTGTTTTTATATAACAACATTTTAACCTTATCTAATATATGTAGGTACACATAAGATAATATTATTATTAAAAAATATCAAGTACAATTATAGCATAATATCAATTAAATATAAAGAAAACTCTAAGAGAATTAATTGAAACAGCTAGTTACTCATTCACCTGGAATCGCTAACAATAATACAAAGATGGCATTTATATGGAGAAATAAGTTTATTTGAAAATAACATACATATAATATGATATACCAAAATGTATTAAAAAAAACCAAAAAATATAACTTCTCAATACAAAACACATTGATAGAAACGCTAAATATGCGTACATAAGTAAATACTGCCTTGAATTTTGCCTCACCGAGTTTCTGTCTACCCGGCAATAGTTCTCGGCGGCGATGTTACAATTGTGCCTTGACCTTGTCGTACTCTTGGATCATAGCTGTACGCCTGTACGATAGGTTTAATCCACTTCCTATATTATGTGCTAGTTTAAACACTGGCTGACATTCGTGTATTTTGGCTATATTTGTTTTACGCTATCGAAATATGATTAAAAGATAATTATTTCAAGTTACTTTCAGAAATCTTCTTTAAAATCTTCATATTTATTTAGTTAAATTTCAGTATCAATCTTATTATACGTTAACTTTTTGTGGCCGTGACCTCTACTCGGTCAAATTAATAAGGGGTGGCGCGGGGATCAAAGTGAAGGCCATAGGAGGCAGGGTCGATGGGTTGAATACAACACGATTTCATTTGTTGCCGACCGACTCCATACACTTTTGGCCGTTTAAACTCTGTTTACACGATTAATTTAATTTGACATAGCTGTTTGTGTTATGAAGCAATGTATGTGTTGTGAGTGTGGCGAGTGACGTGAGGTGACCTCCGGCAAGGTTGCGCCGATACTTCCCTGTATATTCTATCGTTGTTACGTACGTATCTTATTTTGCGCTATATATAAATTATATCATTACAATAACATGTTAGACGATTGTATAGTGTATATTATATGATGATATTGAATTTATACTATTTTTATGTATACAACAAAAATATTACTTCCTTCTTGTTTTATAATAATTAGTTACATGTCTCATTTTTGTAAACATCTGAACAGAGAAAATAGTGATTTAATATAAAATTGATTACAATTTAATGATCTGACGAACCGACTGACTGAACGAAAAAAGGATAATGTTTTGTTATTATTAAAAAAAAAAAAAATTGAGGCCAGTCGTGGCGCACAAAGTGTGACTGTAAAACCGACTGGTTGTGGGTTCGATCCCCACTCGAGGAGATAAAATATTTACTTAAATTTATATTTTCATTTCTTCGCTCTGGTGTCGAGGCAAAGCGCGGCGTTGAGTTCTGCCACTCAACACGCAATGCCTCCAGAATTCGGCAGAAAGTGGGGAACGGAGTGTCTTAACACTAGGTTCCCTCTGCCTACCCTGCTGTGTGCGGGATATAGCGTGAAGCTAATTTAATTTTTTTTATTTTAAAAAAAATTAATAAATAATAGACAAGTGACGAAACATATTATGTACATAATCTATCAGTAGGAAATTATTTCCTCTTATTGAAGGTTGTGATAACATATTATACCTATATTGAGTTGAGGGTCGTCGTGTGTGTTAAAGATTTGAGCCGGAAAAATACAAAACTAAATGTCATATTATTATAATATAATAATAATATTAAATTAGGGTCGAAATGATTTGTTACATATACATAAACGTTATAAAGTTTTAGCGCTATCAAAAAAATTACGTTAAACTCTCTCTAGGTAATCTAACCGTTCATCGACAGTACCTAACCGATGACTGTTGCAGGGGTCGCATGCACCTGCGCTTGCGCTGCTGACATTACCAGATAAGATACGACTATTTTTTTTGTCACTGCTATCGAACCAATGTCAGTGCGACCTTAATGACACCGAATGACGCGCCGTCACCACGCGTTCGTCGCTCTGACCTTGCGATATTTATTTAATCTTCCATTCGCGAAAACGTTGTTAGCATAATCATTTTTCACACACGTCAATACGTCCCTGCCAAATGTGAGACTTTTAAACAATAACTATACCGATAAAAGTGTTTGTATTTATTTATGTATATCTATGTGATAATGAACGGCATATTTGCTCTACATTGCAGTCTGTTGAATTCGGGGATATGTATTTTTGACGTATATGTCAAATCACTTTTTCTTAATCTATAAAAAAGGGCAATTTACCTTTTTTTTATTAAAGTTCAAACTGTAAGAATAAAATGTGCTTTTGTATCTTTTCTTATTGTACATAATCAGCATAGATTTAAAAAAAAACAGGTTCAGTACTATTTGTGTTATGAAGTAACGTAGATGAATAATAACTTTTGCTTATGGTGTAGGTAGAGGGGATAACTTGATGACTCACCGTCCTATTCCCTACTTTTTGCGACTCAAGAACGATACTAATACTTCATTCTTTATATTGTAAAGAAAATCTATTAGTAATATACATATTATATAATGTAATAGTTGTACTATTTGCGTAATGCGTAAATCCTCTCTTAGTGCTTAGGGGAACATGGGGAGAGAAAGATCTCTCAAGGAACCTACAGTCATGCCATATTTCAGCGTTTTACGCTGCGTAGTTTCGGCTGCGCTTGTCTGTCAGTCACTCAGTTATGGTAGAGATTTATTTATGTAGGTAATTATAATTTCATAATTAAGATATTCAATTTACAACGTGATAAATGCAGATTTGAAAATAATGAATACAAGACTTATATGATTATATGAATAATGTTTTAAATGGCTTATTTTAAGTATTTTCGCTTAAGATTATCCGTCACGTCACGTTATTGGCGCTTATAGCGTGATTCTTATAAATATGTAAGTATTGATTTATTATACTCAATGATTTCTAAATGAGTACATCAGTAATTCCATTTTAATTTTGTTTGCGAAATTTACATTTATATCTATTTATCTCACGTAGAAAAAGATTTAAAGCAGAAAGATGGTTGTTTTATATTTTAATTAAATATATCGTATTACGTAATAAAATATGATACAATAAATAGATAAAATAAAACTTAAAATTTAATTTAAAGATTTCCATTACAGAAATTGTCACTATGAAAATATCGTGAGTGTCACAGGATAAAAGTTTATGGATTACTATCTCAACACAGTAATCTACTATTAATAAACAACACACATATATATATATATATATATATATATATATATATATATATATATATATATATATATATATATATATATATATATATATATATCGGACGACTATATGTAATCTACTTTTAGTATATGTAATTACAAATCCTTGAGTGTTGTGCAAAAATCCTTTTATAGTGCATCCGCATTCGATATCGTTATATCATTATTATCATCTGTAACCTTACTTTGTTTACATTTATGTGTATAATAAGAGTAATCAAAGCACTGTGTATATATGTATATGTATTTGTAATAAATATGACCTTCATTAATCGTCGTCATCACCCGGAAATTGCCATATAACTGTAAACGCCGCGTTACAATTTTCCAAAGCAGGAAGTGTAAGTCCACGATGGTCAAGGTAAAGTTAAATTATGTTTTATCCATATCATCATATTGTATTGTAGATAAAGATTAAATATGTTTACACATTCAATTTACTTCAAAAATAATATTAAAAATATTAAATTATGTCTAGCAACTGTCACAGCAATTTATGTATATTAAAAATTTAACTATCATGTAAACATATTTAGAATCGTTAAGTAAATGTGAAGTAGAATTGTAAATGCTTGGTGTACAAAACAACGACTTACCTAAATCTGGTATAGAACTTGAGGGTTCCTCAAAAGCTGGTGGCTTGTGTAGTCGAGACGGCGGCGGGGGTGGCGGTGGTGGTCGCATACATTGGATGACAGAGTGTGTCGGCTGCGGCGGCGGCGCCGGCGCTGGCAGCAAGCACGGCGCGCGAAATTCTTTCCCTGGAGGCGCCGGCAGTTCCAGCCTTCGAGCACCACCCATCATCTCCATTTCAAACCCGTGGTCCGCTGGCTCCCGTTTAGGCGAAAGCTTCGGATAGCACTGCATTTTATACGTATATAATTTAATTGTAATAAAATAAATAAAGTATCTCTAGTCCCTATAAAAACTTTTTACAAATGTCCACAATCCGTACAGTAGTACGCACTTCGTGTTTACAGGCGCGGGTCGGCGCGCACCGCTCTCTGGCGGGACTCGTTCGCTCGCCGCGGCCAACTTTCTCTCACTGGCGTGGCGCGGCCGCGGCCGGACGAAAGTGAATCTGCAGCGGGTCCCCGCGCCCTTGCCCGCGCCCTCAGGTGTCCTGCACCGCCCGCCCAGCCTGCAACACACCCGACGCCCGACGTCAACTTTAACCTTATGTTCTGACCTCTTCAGTGCAATGCTCTTTAAGTTCCCTATTAAAAATTCTGCTAGTGCTCGCGGCTATTAACTGATATATATATTTGTCTAATAGCTATATGGTTTTTTTTTTCGATTCTTAAGTATCTATTATGAAAATTTAATTAAACGATATAGAGGTATTTAATATTCTATGTATATGCTGCAGTATATAAATTTAAATAACCATTATAATAAAAATTAAAATTGTGAAGCCAAAAAAGAAAAAATATATAATTTCGCCAATTTTTTTAGCTGCATGATAACTAAATGTAATGTAAACAAAAACTAAATAATGTAAACAAACAAAAGTATTTAAATTTCAATGCATTAACCACAGGTTCCTCAATAAATTACAATTTCACAAATAAATCTTTGTTATTTAATATATTTTTTTTTTAATATTATTCTAATATATTAGTAGAGTAAAGAATAAAGTTGTGTTATTATTTTTAATTTCGTCAGCGATTCGTTCACAGATACGCTACAAAATACTAAATAAATTAAAACAAATTATAAGACATAATCACAATGTAAATGCAAGTGCTAATTTATAGCAATAATTTATATAAATGCAAGTGCTAATGTATAGCTAAACTATAAATTAAATATATCTGTATAATTTTTCAGTAGTAAATAAATATTTCATCAGGCCTTTTGGGGATACTTATCTTCTTATATCATCTATGATCCAAAAATTACTGTTAAAGTAACATTTATTTTATCAAAGCCTTTCGTTTGTTAAAAATATTCTTATAATTTTGTGATTAAATGTAAAAATTTAAATTGTTATTTTTTTTTATCAGCTTCACGCTGTATCCCGCACACAGCAGGGTTGGCAGAGGGAACCTAGTGTTATAATGCACTCCGACCCCAATTTCTGTCGAATTCTGGAGGCATTGCGTGTTGAGTGGCAGTACTCAACTCCGCACTTTGCCTGGACAACAGTGGAATGAAAATAGGAATATTAAAAAAAATCATTTCTTTGAGTGGGAATCAAACCCACGCGCAACGTCGTTTACATTCACACTTGACGTACGGCGTTGAGATACGCCACTCAACACGCAGTACTTCCAGAATTCTGCGGAAAATTCTGGGGAACAGAATGTCCTAATGCTAGGTTCCCTGCTGTGCGCGGGATACAACATGACGCAAAACAAAACATCATAGCGTAACATTGCAAGTTCTACCTCTATTCTATCAATAGTTCGTCAATAAATTATCGATTTTTGGCTTTTAAATTAAAACTAAGAATTCTTTTTTTTTATTTAACAAAAATATTCTTTTGTTTCCTATAGCCTTGACTAAATGAATATATAACAGCATATATACATACATATTATATAAAGCATGTACTACATACTCAGCAAAATACCACATGCGTAATGTATTAAACAACCTTCACACAATTCTTCTTCCGTGAAAACGTTAATAGAAAAAAATTGTTTTCCATACAAAATATGATCATATAACTATAGTGTACTACGCCTATGAATATACTATTCGGATTTTTTCTTTTAAATTTATTAGTCATTAAATAAGGTATGCATTACGAAATAATTAAAAAAAAAAACTTAAATATAACAAACTAAGTTAAGCACAGTAGTATATTTAATTATATGTAAATTAGGTAACATTTCCTCTCGTTACTTAGAAAATCGTGGTGATACGCGATCGATAGCCGATAGTCAATTCGGCACGCTCACTGATAAGAGCTGATAAGGATCTAACAGATAGCAACAATTGAACATAGTGTACCTGAGATGTGCTCAAATCGTTATATATTATATCGCTAAAAGAAGATAATACACGAAAATTTTATCTACGACTAAAACGTTTGATACGGTATTCCGTGTGACCCTGAACTCGCCGGATCCATAGAAAATTTATTTAATATAAAAATGTAAGAACTAAATACCCACCTAAAATGTATCTTTTGACCATAAAATTATATATGTTCTTTCCGTTTAGTAGGCAGAGGGAACTTATTGTTAAGTCACTCCGTTCTATACTTTTCGTCGATTTTTTAGAGGTATTACGTGTTGAGTGGCGGTGCTCAGCGCCGCGTTTTTGCCTTGATACCAGAGCGAGAAAATTAAAATATTAATAAATAATAATTCGAATGGGAATCTAACTAACAACCGTCGCCTTATAGTTACATGCTTGTGCCCCTGCGCCATGACGGCTTAAATAGATAGATATAATTTAAAAAATACTTGCAAATTGATACGAATATTTCATATAATTTTTAAATTATTAATTCGTACCATGTTTTATAAATAAATTTTAAAAAAGGATTTATCAATTTCTTCACTTGCGTGGAGGATCGGGAGGAATGGTGCGGGAGTCGAGGGAGGCCGCCGGTGCAGTGGAGGGCGTTATCGGGTCACTGCCACCGAAGGCTCACGGCCGACGCTGATGCTTATATTTTGGCGACAGTTTTCAATGTAGTCTAGTTGAAGTCTATTTATATTTACATTAATGATATCTTTACTGATATATTAATGTTATAATAAATTGTATAAATATCAAAAAGAATTTTATATCGAGTGGCGGAACTCAACGCCGCACTTTGCCTCGTTACCAGAAAAAGAAAATGAAAATATTAATGCCTTCATTTCCGTTTGTGCCATCGGGTTAAGTGCTTTATTTGGTTTAATCATTTAACGCTTAGATTGTTTGAAAAATAACTACTTAATAAATAAAATTGTGCCTAACCATGCCATGGCGTAGTAGGCAACGCTTATTTTAATTAGTCTATGTATTGTTAGCTATTTCTCATAAATTGAAAAAAAAAACAATACATTGATTGAATTGAATGAACTACAATATCGGCCATTTTATGTGGCACAAATAAGTCATCTTAGAAAAGAGAAATTTATTGCAAAAACATTCTTGCAAACTGCTAAAAACAAAAATGTACCTTTAATCTCAATAACATCAGCAAAAATCTTTGTGTAGCAATTCTACTTATAAGTTATATCTCTAAGATAAAATCGTATAATTTAACAAGATAAAAAATCCCAAGAGCCCACCACCCATAGAGGTTTTATTCCAATTTATCATATGACCAAGGGCAATACGCATTGCGTGTAAAGCATATAGATGCTTAATATATAGTTCGGGAGTGAAAGTCGGCTGTCCCGGGAAGGGCACGAGGACACGCGGACGGAGGGTGTCCGACTCCCGATACGGTCCCAGGCCGCATGCGCGTCACATGCAAGCTTATGCATCACGCCGTTGTCACACCGTTTTTAATAGAAGTACTTAGTAGAGATATTTTTAATTTAATATTTTCTAAGAGATTTATTTACTGTTTAACTTAAATGATATGCATCGGTCTTACGAAACCGTTAAAGATACTTCATTATATTTTAATAGTGCATGAACTCTAATTTTTGTTTTTTATAAATAAATTATTTATAGTTATTATGGAAATTTAAAAAATGAGTTCCGTCAATTTTGCTAATATTTTATTTCATAACGATACAAAAAGTACATGCAGAAGTAGCATGTATGATTTATAAGGCCAATCGCGTTAACAGGCACATAGTGTGACTGTTAACGCAACTGGCTGTGGATTCGATCCCCACTCTAGGAAATTAAATATTTATTCAATCCATATTTCCATTTCTTTGCTTTGGTGTCTAGGCAAAACCCGGCGTTGAGTTCCGCTCAATACGCAATGCCTCCAGAATTCGGCGGAAAGTGGGGGATGGAGTGGCTTTACACTAGGTTCCCTCTGCCTACCCTGCTGTGTGCGGGATACCGTTTGAAGCTGTTTTTTTTAGTACGTATGATATAGATAGTAGTGACTTCCTCCACTTCAAAAACACAATGCCTTGAATTGGAGCGGAAATCATAATTCCTTGATACTACTTCTCTTTGCCTAAACTGCCTTGTTGATTTTGGGACAAAAAAGTGAAGCTAAAAGTAGATATACACTGTATATCTACTTTTAGCTTATAGCTATACATTATATACTAACACCTTAAAAGTTGCCTACTTGATATAGTTGTGATGTAACAAACTATAAGTTATTTTAGCAACGTTAATTTCACCCGCAGAATTACTTAAATTTTTAATATACTTAAGACCTTCGCGGCGCAGAGTAGCATTATTTATTATTTACTAATATTCTCATTTCTTCGCTCTGGTAACAAGGCAAAGCGTGGCGTTGAGCTCTGCCACTTCACAAATAATGCCTTATAAATTCGGCGGAAAGTGGGGAATTTATTATGCGATGCGAGGGTACAGCAAGAAGCCAAAAAACTTAAGCTTTACTCCGTTCTGAGTCTATTACAACGCAATATTTTTTTTACCCCAGTTTTACAATTGAAAATTAAAATCATTTTTAAATACTAGCATTCGGTGTAAGTGCATCCAATTTCCCCTGGCGTAGCCGACGTCGCGACCTCAACCGATCAATATGCACTGGCTAGACGTGTACTTCTTCCCCTGGATACAAGGAACGCCACTAAAACTCTATAGCTAACTTGTTTTTATCAAGTTATATTCGTTCAAGAATTTTAAAAGTTATTTTACGACATATTCAAATCTATACAGGATTTATGGTATAAATAATTTTGTATAACAGTTGTTAAAATCCTTTTATAGTTTATTTTCAACTTATGTTAAGTAAGTATATATATGTATGTATATACTGTTCAAACACAGCTGATACATAAAAAAAATAACCGTATAATAATAAAAAAATAGACCTAAGAAACATATTTTCTATATATAAATGTCCTTTTTAAAAATAATCTGAAAATACGTATAAGATATAAGAAGAAGTAACTAGTAGAGTTCAAAATATAGTTCGCGAACGTTTCGACCCTGCGAGCCTCGAGGACTGCAGTAGTGGAATGCCCTTGCAAGGGTATTTCAATGTCGGACTTCGGTGCCAGTCGTCGCCCTCATACCACTGCCTCCTCCGCTCTCCGCGACCCATTCCAACGTGGTTCTTATAAATGCAACTGAGTAAATAATCAGGCAGCCTACCATCTTACTGTTGAAGTATTAAAAGCGTTCATAATAATTACGGCACAAAGTTAATGCGTGCATTGTATTAAATAATGCGATCACAATGGATTTCTCTTTGATTGTGTTCTTAACTTCTTGGCACAACCCTGTGCTTTTATTTAAAAAAATGCATTTAGATTTTAAATGTACATACGTATATGTACGTAAAGTAAAAGTCAAGTTATTCAGTGCCTCTGCATGACGATCGATGAAAGTTAATCGCTGATGCAGCCATGAGATGAAATTTCTCATACATTAGAGATAGTTAATTTGGTCTGTCTGATATTATAATATTTATAAATAATTGCAATTTGTTACTCTTTCTCACCTAATATGTACCTCATGGGAGTTATATACCACTGTTTTGTTGTAATTTGCAGGTATATAATGTTTACAGTTATAGATTCGAACCCCATTTAGAAAAACGACTACCTATAGTTTAAATAAAATCCAGATTTGTTGTCTTCCATATTCTATGTGCTGCATGCACACTACAAAGATAGCTTTCAAAAGTCAAAGATTCAATTAACTTTAATAACTCTTTAATAAAGATAAAAATGTATCAAAATACAATTAAAGTATAAGGAAAATTCCGCTACGTTCGATAGTAGGATTTGAACCTGCGCCTCTTGAAAGCCGTCTAATCGCTCTGACCATTAAGCCATACGCTCGACTGTATTATAAAAAAAATATTTTTCTTTCCCCAGTGTGGAATAACACTTTAAATATGCTAAAAATATTGAAATCAATTTTTTTTTTGTGGAAATCTCTATCATATACGTAAAGAGAAGAGTCTATCATTTATAGATAGACATTTACATAATAAAGAAAGATATAAAGTAAAATATGATTATAATTAGACTTTTCTTTACAAATCTGGTAAAAAACTTTCTATACTTGGAAATTACATTACTATTGTAGGTTTATTATTATATTGGAAAATCGCTGTCATAAACTGTTGTACCCACTAATAATATCGATAATGATATTTAAAAAATATATTACGCATAACAAAACTAATATTCGATTGTTTGGCTGTAGGGTAAAAATACAAAAAAAGTGTCTTTTTCTTATTTTCACGCTGTGTTCACCACATAGCATACTCTGCAGGCAGGGGGAACCTAAAAACATTGTGTTAATACACTCTATTACCGATTCCCATTTTTCGCCGAACTCTTTGCTTTACCTCGTTACCAGAGTGAAAATATTAACGCACTCTCGTGCTCCTGTGCCTCGACGGTCTCATATATAAATATAAATATGATTATAAGAAGTAATAATACAAAAACAACACATTTGACTTACAGAAAAAATATTGTCTTTTTCAGTCGTCATTTATTTTTTATAGATATTGTAAAATTTAAAGTAAAAATTATTAGTTTTATTTTTTAAGAAAATAATCTGAATAATTTGTATTGTATATATGGAAATATATTATTTTTGTTTATTTTAAATAATAATTAGATTATAAGTAATAATCTAATAATTCATATTTTCAAGTGTCAGCCCTAATTCCTGTTGCAATAGCCCGAATTTTCGCAAGGCGTCTGCAAGGGGTGAGAGACGGGGGAGGACGACCGAGGCCGCTGTCGTTGACACGGCCCGAGGACGCGATCTCAAGGTCGATCCGCCCAAAATGCAACTCTTTTATTTAGTAACATTAAACGTAAAAATATATACAGTGAACGTATGAAACATAAATAATAAATACTGTTTATTTTAAGTTATTATTATTATTTTTTTTATGATGAAGTTAGTATTTGTCAATATCGGTTTCAAATAATATTTCTTACAACGAATCTATTAAAGTTCGTCTCTTGAGTTTCATTCTTCTAATTTGAACAATTTTGCAGGTGTCAATTGGCAAAATGAAAAAAATATATATTGATAAATGATGCTTAGTTGCGTTTTATAATAAAAAAATATGACCAGCGATGTATCTTTGGGTTATTGTGCCGGCACAATGTAATAAGTTCACGAATAATGTGGTTTCGATTCTTACTTGGAGCAACAGTTTAAATTAAATTTTAAATATATTAATTTTCTCTATCATACGTGTATAACATCTTATCTATAAGTAAGATTTTTTATCGAACAAATATTATTTCAACAAAAGAAATATTTTCACAAAATACGCAATAACATGAACCACTCACTAGTTCACTACACAATATAAACAATTCTTATATTGTTTACTAGGTAAAAAGAGGATCGAAGAAATTTTCGTCCTTTTTGACATTTAACAGAAACAACGTTCAAGAACCTTGACAATGTCACAGGTACCAACTGACCTTAAGCAATGTTCATTACACTGTAGTATCACCAATTATGAGTAATATGAAGATATGTGTATTGTTATATAGATGTGTGCTTAAAAGATGTTAAAAATGATTTATTATTTATTTCCAATTGTTTTGTATTTGAATTTAAATATCATATTACATTTTACTATATTACATGTTAATATAATATTTTGAATGTTCATTTTTAATTTTATTTTAAATCTTAATAGAATTTACAGAACAATATATTCTGTTAAATATTTTTTATCTTATGGTAATGTACGCAAGCGTTGTGACAAATGCTACAATTATTTAATAAAAAAAAACTAGTTAATTAGTTTAACCTATTTGTTATATTATAGCCAAGTTATATGAAATCTTTACATAAACGTTAGCTTATGGTTTATTCTGATATACAATCTATATTATTGCAAAGTTTTATCTAAGTACGTTCTGTAGTTTTTGCGTGAAAGTGAAACAAGCTTCCATCCTCTCAAGCTGATACATAACGATATTTGTTTAGTTCATATAAAGAAATATGTATTTGGTATTTAAAACAAAATACAAGTTTTTATTTATACACTTATATTTGTATTACTTAGCAATAATTACTTATACGAATACAGTAAAAATACATAAAATCAAAAAATAAAATTGCTTCACGCTGTACCCCGCACACTGCAGGGTAGGCAGAGGGAACCTAGTGCTAAGACACTCCGTTCCCCACTTTCGACCGAATTCTAGAGGCATTGCGTGTTGAGTGGCAGAACTCAACACCGCACTTTGTCTCGACACCAGAGCGAAGAAATGGAAATATAAATTTGAGTAAATATGGGTATACTCCTCGAGTGGGGATCGAACCCACAACCGTCGGTTTTACAGTCACACTTTGTGCCCCTGCGCCACGACCGGCCTCATAAAAATACATAATCTGTTGTTATATCAATGTTATAGCCACGCTTGAAATATGGAGGTTTATTAAAATAATGACGGAGGCACTCGGAGGTCTATACACTTAGAGTTCAAGGCTTAACTGGCTATAATTTATACGTTATCGTTATCACACGAAGCCACGACTAGAAAACAATGCCCCACACAATGTCCATTGTGCGTACGAACGTTTTAAGTACAAAACTTTCTAAGAAAATACATATTTTAAAAACTGCTAATGATTTTTATAATTAATGCTACGAATTTGAATTAAAATTCATTTTAAATATTATATATTTAAATTGAATCGAATTCTGTAGAATTATTAGCAAAATGTCAGGACTCGTCTTTAATTTGTAGACATCACCGGACAAAGGCAATGGTAGTGTAATGCGGATAATTCAGAAATTAAGAAGAAAATAATTGGTAAGCTTCTACCATATAGATGCAATTGCAGGATCTGTCAGTAACATTTCAACAGTTTAAAGAAACAAGATACTATCTATATAAACGATTTAAATTATAATAAAATAGTTAAATCATAATAAAACGTTGTTATGAAAGACGTAGATACTTTCTTTTTCTTAAAAGTTCAATAGAAGGTAAGTTTACCATATCCCTGTTTCAATTATACTTTCTTTTTTTTTATAAAAACTAGCGGCTACACTTGCGGCTTCACCCGCATGTCACTGTTAATTATTTTATTATGCTGCATATGCCAAAAGAAATATAATTTGTACATTATACAAAGTGCAAATACTACATGGCTGCTTGTGAGGACGAAAACGGCGGCAAGGGCGCCCCCCGCAGGACTCGTGTCTGGGCTTGTGGCTGCAAGCAGAGTACTGAAATATTTTAATTTTACATTTTCTCTAAAAGTATACCATCTCGAATAGTAATCAAATTAAATGCTATAAAAGATATATATAAATTAATTAAACTTTCCTTGAAAATGGAATACCTTTTGCTCGTAAGTTTCAATTTTTTGTATCAAATAGAAAACGTTGAAATGTTACCTTGCAAATTACAATTATTTTAAGTCACAAAATGCGAAATTATTGCGAGTTATTTAATAAAAGATGACGTTTGGTATCGCGGACTTTATTTTAAATCTAATGAAACTAAATGTTTTCGTAATACAATGTACTTACATATATTTAATTATTTTTGCAGCGCAAGTGGTTAAAGTATTTGCTAATTATTGATATTTAATTATTTAAAGCTATTAACTAAGAATTATGCAATGCCTCCAGAACTAGGCGGAAAGTGGGTAACGGAGTATCTTAACACTACATCCCTCCGCCTACCCTACTGTGTGCGGGAGACAGAGTGAAGCTGATTTATTTATTTTATACTTATAAAAGAAACAATTAAACTAAAAGTATGGCACTTCTACTTTCATTCAAAATTTAAAAAAACTAGCCAGACCAGTAGTTCCATCGTTCAACAAACAAACAAACACTTCCGCTTTGTTATATTAGTATAGATATTTTGCATACTTGTATATGGTTTTTATATATTTTTTTAAACACTAAGTACCTAAACATTGCCTATTACCAATCTAATACCATCAATTATAAAATTAAGATAGATCAATATATCTGCGCCATTGTTTAAATTCTGCATTCAATTAAATGATGTCGAAGTTGCCAAAATTTGTTTACGGCGCTATTTCAGGTCAATAGTAAACTCTAGAATGGTGAGAGGTCTGCAGTAGTCTGGTGTCCCGACTGGGCGTGGGGGTGGTAGGAGGGTTACGGTGCATCGTACGAAAGGGCAACTGCAGATAACGCAGTCAGGAGCCAGACAGTCAACGTCCCGATGCACTCCCGGCCCCCTTCCCTCTCGCCTCCGTCCCCCGACCGCCAGTCCATCGGGAACCCGTATCCGACCGCCAATGCTCTGAATGACGGTTTTTACATTACTCCCGGTCTTAACATTTGTTGATTTGTTGCACTAATGAAAACGATTACCGACTCGCATACTTTACAGTCGCGACTCGAGACAACGACACTCGAGATGATGATTCTTACTTTTTTATTTCTATTATAGTTAGTGAGTAATGAATTACAATCATGGTATCGGTTTGCATTCTACTAACCCATCTGGCAACTTCATGAATTGCTTTTAAAAATAATAGTACTGTAATTTCTCCTTTATTACATTACAGTACATTTATAGATATATGTCCCTGTTTCCACGTGCATCTTTATTGTCTTTTTTAATGTGATTTTTTTAAAATAAATAAATCAATCAAATAAATCAGCTTCACGCTGTATCCCGCACACAGCAGGGTAGGCAGAGGGAACCTAGTGTTTTTAGACACTCCGTTCCCCACTTTCTGCCGAATTCTGGTGGCATTGCGTGTTGAGTGGCAGAACTCAACGCCGCGCTTAGCCTCGACACCAGAGCGAAGAAATGGAAATATAAATTTAAGTAAATATTTCATCTCCTCGAGTGGGGATCGAACCCACAACCAGTCGGTTTACAGTCACACTTTGTGCCACTGCGCCACGACTGGCCTCACGATTTTTTTAATATACATTATGTATGTATTTTTGTAATAAA
Organism: Heliconius charithonia; assembly: GCA_030704555.1. Lineage (NCBI taxonomy): Eukaryota > Metazoa > Arthropoda > Insecta > Lepidoptera > Nymphalidae > Heliconius > Heliconius charithonia. The sequence goes on along the minus strand of CM060827.1, from coordinate 11,537,207 downwards.
GTATATTTCCTAAGTGTTCTCTGAGGAAATATGTATGTAGGAGTTAAAATATCTCCAACCAAGTCAATGTTCAATAACTGTCTCATTTGAGTCTAGATGTGCAGCGCGCGCCATCTCTTGCTCAATCTGAGAAGTAACGACCGTGACGACGAAAGCTGAACCAATGCCAATTTAATTTAATTTCATTTGGATTCATATGATGAAATATTGGTAAAAAATTAAATATATAAAACATATTTTTATGAATAAACACTGATATATAAAAAAAATCTAATCTAATGAGGAACCATAATAGCTCAACTAAAATATCGTTAATATTAAAACGCTGATCAAAAGTTGCTCAACGTGATGAACATTTTTCATTAATACATCAAACTGAAAGATCTAGACCATCTGATCAAAAATTATAATGGTCTATATTATAATTTTTTTATGTTATTTTAACAAAAACAAAACATAGAAAATTGAGGTTGTGGCGGTGGCCTGGCGCATACTCTTAAATTTCTCTACGAGAAGTATTAATGGTCACAACATTACGAAATCAGAGAGTTTAGAGTAAAGCAGAGCCCTTTCATCTTCGCTCACGAACTAGGGAGTTAATATCAAATTTTGCCCCCTTTTAAGGCTATTATTTTTTAGGATTTAACCTCAAATGTATAGTTTTCAGATTTATCCTGAACTTCCTTTAGATGCTAACTGCCAAAATTAATAATTCTAGGTCACCCGGAAGTGCCCTATTAATTTTGATTCCCTTTGTACTGTCGAAATAAGCGTTTTTTGCGATATAAGCGGCCATATCTTTTATTAAGTAAATGTAAACATACAATTTTTTCAGGAAATCATGGGACCATAGATCTGAGTATATGGTTTGAATTCGATATCTCTAAGCGTTCCTGAGATAAGGGCTCTTGACAGACAGTCAGGCGGACGAACGGACGGACCCTGAGGGTTTCTTTATTCCTTATAAGGTACGGAACCCTAAAAATTATTTTATTTCCTTAAAAGGTAAAACGAGAACATAAAGATTAAACCCTAAAAAATATATTCTGATCAATATGTTTTACTTTTTAATACATTTTCTTTTATGTTTAAATTCTCGTTGCTTTTTATTAAGAATTTTAATTTTAATCATTATGACTTCACTTTTATTTTCACTGGATATAGAGTTCAAGGTATAGAACAATTACCATTTCTAGTTAATAAGAAGTAGAATCATTACCTAGTTAATTACTTACATACTTTATTTTTATATAAGCTTTTTTGACGTATTCATTTTAATATTGTGTGTTTATTAATTTATTTAATATTTTAATACTTAAAGACTTGTTATTTCATTCAAAACTGTTTTTAAAGGAGTTTTGTAAGGCCAGTCGTGGCGCAGCGGCACGAAGTGTGACTGTAAATCCGACTGGATTTGGGTTCGATCCCCACTCGAGGAGATGAAATATTTACTTAAATTTATATTTCCATTTCTTCGCTCTGGTGTCGAGGTAAAGCGCGGCGTTGAATTCTGCCACTCAACACAATGCCTTCAAAATTCGGCAGAAAGTAGGGAACGGAGTGTCTTAACACTAGGTTCCTCCTGCCTACCCTGCTGTGTGCGGGATATGGCGTGAAGCTGATTTTTATTTTATTTGTAAATAGTAATAATTTTAACACATAAGTACATTACGATTTCGTTAATCTAAAAAGGCAATGGCAAGGAAGGCCTTGCAAGCTGTCGTTGAATAGATATATGGAATCGAAGATTGACGTTAACTCGAGATAGGAGGTAATATAGAACGAAAAAAAGCGGGGTGTAAACGACATATATACAAACAATATTCTCTATTTTTTTTTTAATTAAAAATAATAAATGGCGATCTTAGCGCATTGATCGTTTGACTATTTAGCTGTAAGCGCCGTTACTTGAACGGGTATAATCGCGAGGAATTCCCACGGACTTGGGAAAATGCAGCGTTGAGTTCTGCTACTCAATACTGCCTATAGAGCGGCAAAACTCAACGTCTCTCGTCTTGGGACAAAAAACAGATAACATATTGTCTTTACGCTTTGCTGCCTGTGCCTATTCCACTATGTGCGAGATGGTGCCTGAAAGTAAAGAAAATAATTTAAAATTGAGATTCACAAAATATAATTGTTAACTAAAAACAATCTTTTTGTCTTGTGAATGCTTAAAATCTTCAGTTTTGTACAAGAATAATGTTTCGGAATTAAAACGAAACGGTGAAATAAAAGTTCATTTATTTAGACAAAAAAAAAAAGATATTATGTAAAATATAAACATCAAAAAAGTGTAAGTTCTTGTACAAATATATATTTTTTGCCTGTCTCTTATGAATAATAATATATTTATTTTAATTCTTTCCTGCAATAAATTGATATAAGTGCAGTAGCATGGTAGGCAGACGAAGCCAGAAGAAGTATGGACACGCCACACGCCACAAAATAACCCAAAATGTTTGGAAAACTTATTTATTGTGAAATTATGTTGTAAACTCTAAATTTATTGTGAAATTATGTAAACAAATTATAAGGCCAGTCGTGGCACAGTGGCACAAAGAGTGACTGTAAACCAGATTGGTTGTAGGTTCGATCCCCGATCGAATGAAGTATTTAATTAAATTTATATTTCAATTTGTTTACCCTGGCAAAGCGCGGCGTTGAGTTCCACCACTCAACACACAATGCCTCCAGAATTCTAATTTAAGAAGGAGTGTCCTAGCACTAGGTTCTGCCTGTCTACTCTGCTGTGTGCGGGATACAGCATGAAGCTGATTTTATTTAATTTTTTATTTTATATTGTATATTTTTTCGAATACAAGGTTATTGCTGGCGTTTACAGCGATATCAATTTGAATAGTCAAGTGCCTACCTATTGCTTGGTTTAAATAGTAGTGTTAAAACATCAACAATCATCAGCTACTTTACCGGACTTACAATAGCATATTCCAATATCAAATTGCCAATATGTGGAATGGAGTGTCTTAACTCTAGGTTCTCTCTGCCTATCCTGCTGTGTGGATACAGCGTGCAGCTAATTTTTAATTATCTGCCAATACACTTTGTCTTATTTTCAATATAATGCAATAAGGACATTTATATTTTTTATTTCTACGCAGAAATATATAATATAAACTGGATTAATTTGTATTGAATATACACTCACAGCATAATGGATATGTGAGCTTGCTACTTTGCGAACTTTAAAATTTATTGGAAGAATAAGTTGCTTGAACAAAAAGTTTTTTAATAACAGAAACAGAACAATTTATGACATTTTTGGTATTTTTATAACGGCCCGTTTGTTTACTTTATAGTATATTATAATGCATTTCTTAAAATTAACAAGAGTGATCAGTGATCACTTAATTTTAATACAGATACGTTTAAAAACGCCACGATGCAGTTTAATATTAGTAATAAATCAAAAACAAATAAATTATTTACCTAAATACGTCATCTATGCGTAATTAATCTATACTTCTAAACCAATATTGTTTGGTTGAACGCGCAAATCTCGGGAACGACTGGGTAAAATTGAAAAATTCTTGAAAAAGAGCTTCCCTTGTATTTCATGTCACGTCACTATACATAAACGCAATAAATAATATCGTGTAGTTTAAGCAAAGCCCCAGGCGTCCATTTATCGTAGAAATTTGTGGGCTATATTACGTTTAAGTTTTTGGCGTTTCGAGCGTGCCAGTTGAACACATTTCATTTCGCCAATGTCACGTTGTATGGGAGACACATAAGGAAACTTGGACACTTGGACACTTAGACACTTTCTAAATGTCAAATCATGTGTCATAGACAGTATTTAATTTTTTTTAATGTCACCACAGAGGCGATACCGCAGGTAAAAGTTAGTCCAACATAATCTTATATACAAAGTAAATAGAAATTAGAATGTAAAAGAAACAATTATGTAAAACGTGTTTGCGGAGCCCGGGAGAGGCTGGTGTCAAGGCCGCGTCCCCGACCGTGACCGCGAGCGCAAGCCCCCGCGCGCCTCCGCCCGCTAATCGCTCGCTATTGACATTGCTTGGCACATTACCTACATACATACAAGTACATGTGAATACCTTGTTTATTCTTAATTATTTATTATTTAAAATAAATATTTTTATTAAAGATTCTATTATTTACATACTATTTAGTACATTTAAACATTTTTCGATAATAATAGGCTGTTTGACCAGTTGAAAATTGAACGGTTCTAAAAATTAAGTAACTTATTTAATGCTTTCCAAAGCTTTGTAATCATGACGTGAAGAAATAAATATGTTACTATATGATTTTTAATTAATTCTAAAAGCCCACTTTCTTCATTTCTATCTATAGAAAGCCGAAAATCGATTCTTTTTCATAAACTTTAACAAAAAAACGATGTGTGAACATTTACAAGTACCAAAAAAAATTTATCTATGTATAAAAGTGGAAAGAAAACAAATATGTACCTTTTATAAAACGGTCAAAAATAGTAGCGTGGTAACAAACACTCGGCAGCTGAATAGATCGACAAACAATAGGCAGTACCAAAGTAAAAGCGGTACCAATGAGCCAGGATCTATATTACGGGATTCAGTTCAATAACGTCAACGCCTACGCCGCGATCCACGTGCCGTGTTGGTCGGTCAACACGGTGAAGGTCACACGTCCCAATTTGTGCCGGAGCAACTCGCCCTGAAATACGAACCTAGGTCGTCGAACTCAATGAAAATCCTCCAGGGTACCCGACCTTGACCTTTTATCGCGCAAGCGCCGTTTCCTTTGGTACCCTGACATTGTTGTCAAAGAATAGGCCTATATACCGCCTACTATCCTATTTAATATATAAAGTGAAGCAAGTTTTCTTTGTATGTAGGGTGGTGCCCCTGAAAAATAATCAGCTTTTGTTATAAAAATCTATATGGAAATCGACAAATAAATGATTAATAGGTTTGTAATTGTTTATATATTTGATATAGGAGGTTAAATATTGGTAAGGAATATAGGAAAGGATGCTTTTGCTTAACCGTGCAAAAGCTGACTAGATGTATTGGTTGGATGGATGGTTGGTGGTTGCACCTAATTAAGATCTAAGATACTGTTATCTTGATGATTTACTTAAATTAAGTTATAGTATAATTCAACTTGAAATATAAATACTAATGTACGTATTAAATAATTTGCCGCCATTTTTCGGAGAAATTAAACATTTTTTTAAGTCCATTCAATAATTGTTTTGTCATTATAAAAAAGTGTAACTTTTGGCAAATAAAAAGAAGTCTCATAATTGGTTTCGGCTTCTTGTCAGTCCAGTGGTGGCGCAGTGGCACGAAGTGTGACTGTAAAACCGACTGGTTTAGGTTCGATCCCCACTTGAGGAGATGAAATATTTACTTAAATTTATATTTCCATTTCTTCGCTCTGGTGTCGAGGCACAGCGCGGCGTTTAGCAATGCCTCCAGAATTCGGCAGAAAGTAGAGAACGGAGTGTCTTAACACTAGGTTCACCCCTCTGCCTACCCTGCTCTGTGCGGGATACAGCGTGTAGCTGATAATATTTCTTGAAATTACCACAAATGTTGACTTGCGCAGTGCCTGCTCTATACACATTTGCAATGCCAACGTAAGCCACGATGTGCTTACCTATCGCTTACTTTTACTCGAGATGTTCTAATTATATATGTATTTTTAGGGTTCCGTACCTTACAAAAAAGATTATTAATTTAAAATTTAACAGTAAAACTTTGCTTTAACTGATAAGGAAAGTTATTTGTCAACGTATATATATATAATATTAAAGCGGGAGTCGAAAGCAGCCGCACTTTCGCTATATTATAAAACTTGAAAGTTTCTCTGTGCATGTACCCAACATCAATAAGTACTATCAGTATCTAGGAATAAGAAATTTGGCTGGTGGGTTCAGGTTGGTAGTAAATAAAGTGTATAAAAATATAGTAAGTAGTTTTGTTAAATTATGAAGCTCATTTTTTATTATTTTCTTGGAATTAATATTACAATTAACGTTGCCAGCCACTTACAACGGTTTTAACCCATTGTAAGACGCCTCTAACATATATATAAGCTAAAAATGCCTAAGAACATATTAGGAGCAAATCTTTACATTAGTTAATTTAAAAAAAATAAAATTTATTTTATTCTTACATACAAACAGCTAGAGGTTTTAGTAGATGTTATAAATTTCTTGCATTTTAACTAATTGGTTTACGAATTATGAAAAGCTCAAAACTAGCTTAAAGTGGTTCTTGTAAAATACACAATTCGCGTATTCAGCTTTTTAACTTGGCGGGATACTGTAACGTGTTTTGATTTAATTCACTTATCACCTTTATACAACTACTGCATCCAAAGGCTGCCTGGAGGAGATCGCTTTAAGCGATGAGGCCGCCTAACACTTTCTGGTATTTTTTAAGTTTGTATGCTATACGTTTTATTGCATTTAACAATTATATTTTTTATTACATAGACAATGAGAATTTAGAGTAGAATATATATATAATATAATAGAATTTGATTTAATACAATTTAATATAAGGACCACAACTCGTGCGTATATGTATATGTATACTTCTTTAATATAAATATATAATAAAAAAAAATCGTCAAGTGCGAGATGCACTCGTCTATCGGAGCTCCCGTGCTAACTTTATGATTAGGTAGTAGGTGTTGACATGCAATCACAAACTTGTACGGATTTACCGTTGGTATACGAGTTGATTAACTTAAGTTTGTTTAACTCCATGCGTTCATTTAGTATAAAATGAACTAAAAATATATGCTGGTAATTGCTTTTTCCTGTGAAGTATCAAAAAAATCTTTTTTTTTTATATTTTCCTTTATTTATAATGTAAGTTTTTTCCTCTTGGCAAATTTAGCAATTGTAGTCCCACGGGAAGTACCATAAACAATATATATTTTGGATTATACGATCAATTTTATATTAAAGGCGACAAACTCGTATCTTTTGATTGCGTCAAATAAAATAAAATTTTGGTTTAACCCAGAATTTTATTTTTTTACTCTTTCATCTGGATACCTGGTATTCATTTCAGAACGATACTTTCTCGTGATTTTGAGAAAAAACATCTTGATAGATGGACAGACACACACACATAAACAGACAGACGAACGGCAAAGTAATTCTAAAACGGTTCCGGATTTTATCTGGTACTTTTTTTGAGGTACGGGACGCTAAAATTAAAATGGTGTACCAAACTTAATAATGTGTACGTGTACATACGTTATATTATTTAAGTATTTAAGTTTAATATGCTTATCAATAATAATTAATTACTAGATACAAATTAATATATTGCGCATGTTCCTTTAGCTAACAGGCCAAAAATGGCCTATGTGATTTCATAATTTGTCTAGTTGGCGCATTGGACTTTACGCATTATTTTTAGGAAAAAAGTAACCCTTATAAGATCACTTTGTTGTCCGCCCGTCTATCTGTCTGTCTGTGAAGAGCTTTTCTCAGGAACGCTTGAAAATATAGAGTTGAAATTCAAACTATATACTCCGATCTACGGTTCTTTGATTGCGGAGCCCGACTCGCGCCTGTTCGGTTTTTTAATTGTATCCCTTATATTTTAATACCTATGCTTGAGATTCCCTGTAACTTGTAAGATGGCAATAATAGTGCCGAGTTCATCTCAGAAATTGTACACCTGTACGTCACCGTAAAATGTACTTTCATTTAGGCTTACTTCTACATATTTTGTTATTTTTATTGATAAAAAATTCTCTTGTGCATACAATAAAGGTTTTGATCTATAGTTATATCTTTATGATTGCCAAGTTTCCTCCATTTCCCACGCACTGCTACTCATACTTGCAAATAAGCAAATAGTCTTACCCAGAGGGGGAGATCGAGCTTACAATCATGGCCATTACCTATAGGCTACAGCTAAACATAATCACTGGAGTCAATTATAAAAATTTTTATTTTAACGATAATTCCCCAATATATTAAAAAGTGGGGAACGGAGTATCTTATCACTAGATTCCCTCTGCCTACCCTGCTGTGTGCGGGATACAGCGTGAAGTTCATTTTTATTTGTTAAATAAAATCATGAAAGGACTGTGTGGACCCACCCCAGAAATTTCATAAGTACAAAATTAAGCATGAAAAATTAAAATAATACCTTTTAGATTATTTTTTAGCGTCACGCTGCGTCTCGCACTCTGTTAAAACCCACGTTTGCCATTTTCCGCCGAATTCCGGAGGCATAGTGTGTTGAGTGGCGGAACGTAACGCCACGGTTTTATCTAGACACCAGAGCGAAGTGTGCGAGTGTTCTCGAGTGGGAACACTCACATTTTGTACCCCTGCGCCACGACTGACCTCTAACTTTTAAGATAAGTAATAATTTTAATATTAATAGTAATTTTATTGAGATGATTCAATTATTCGACGTCTATGGGCGCTTTTTGACGAGTCAAGTAGGGTAATTTGGATAATTTAAGAATATTAGGAGAATTAAACAAATTCGGTAAACAAATACACAATAGGCAATGTTATGGCATATGTAGCCAATAAACTATCACAGTTCTAGTCTAATACTTGAGACCCACTACACTATAGGCAACATATAGGACAAGAATGATTCTGTGTAGTTCTATGTATCGATTATTTCGGCTATAGAGGTATCATCTTGACACAGTGGAGCAGCGTCTACGCTCGAGTCTGAGTGAGTTCGGTCAGACGATCTGACTGTATGAGCCACGGTTAGGAGTTTGGTCCCCACTAGTGGAAATGATTATATTTTATTCTTTTCCGCCAGTGAACACGCAAAATCTCAAAAATTCGGGGGGATGTGAGCAGCGGAGTATCTTAACACTATGTTCCGTCTGCCTACTGCTGCTATGCGGAAAAAGTTGTGAAGCTGCGAAGAGTTTCATTCAAAAAGGCTTTTTACTGGTTTTATTCTGGACTTGTCGACAAGTAAGAACTGAAAATGTTTTTAATGAAGTTTTAGCACGTTTCTATTTTCCATGTTAGTATTGAAAGTTATTTTTATATGATATTTTTTTTTACGTTATAAAAAAACCAGCCTTTTTTACAGAAATTGTACCGATAGTGTATATTTTATACTGAAGGGCACTTCTTTATTGCTTTAAGTAATTCTATATTTTTTATATAATGTAATGGAATTCCACTTTGAAAAACTAAAGAAACACTACACCACATTATACACTTTTGTATAAAGTGACGTACACAGTACACATTGCAAATGCAACGTCTTCCACAAGCAAATTCATTTTTTTTTGTTGTTATTTGTTTTCCTTATCTTTAGAATAATTTTATGACAGTCAGTAATAATAGGTAGATTGAGGTGGTCTTCATCTTTCGATTTTATTAACTGACTCTTATAAAGAAATTACACATAATACATTTTAAATTGTTATAGCTAATAGCCCAATTGTAGTATTTATGTTTTACTATAAAACATGAATTTATTTATTTATTTATTTTATTTATTTATTTATATATAAGGCCTACCAACAATTGACACAATTATTACATGTCCTTAATAGCAAAAAAAAACACAAAGTAATTCATAGCTAATTGCTCAATCATTTACAGGTGAGCTCCACATGCAATAAAAAAAATTGAAATAAAAATAACACTAATTAAAAATTTAAGAATAAACATAAATATCACATATTACACATTTTTAAGATAAAAAAAACAATTAACAACAGTTAACAATTTACCAGCCAACCAGAAATATTTTTTGGATAAAAACATTTTTTTTAATTTTGAATATTTTTAATAACATTCAAATTATATATTTCTCTTTTAATATCTACTTACAACTATATGTCACTTTTAAAATGGAAGTATACTGTAAAAAAAACTGCTGCATCTAATGTCATAGATATTTTTATGATTTTGTGCGTCATTTTAAGTAGGTAAAAGTATTCGGTGGATCGTAGGTGGACGAGCGCAGGCCGCTGCAGGGGAAGCGAGCATTAACCCTTCCTGCAGTTCATTCGCCGTCTGGCCTCACCCCTGCAGTCCACCCACGCTCGCCCCTTGCCGACTCGACTGTGCTACGCTATATTGCAACCTATCACTAAACATAGCTAGCACTAGCCGAAATTTTAACACCATATTCGAAATCTATAAAACCGCATATACGACATCAGCATGAGAAAATAAATGGATTTAGTTTGATATGACCAACTTTTTTTGTCAAAAGCATTTAGTGCAAAACTGTACTAGGTAAAATAGAGTACTACTCTGTAATATCACTATTACATATAGATACTATTATGTATGTAAATACACGAAAAGAGCGATACAAAGATACAATGTTTTAAATCTTGATCAGACCTAAAAGTTTTGTACCATAGAACCAAAGAGTTTTAAGATTTGCACATTTTTTAATGTAAGGATTATTATTGATTATTATTATTATTTGGATGATTTACTGGTGTATTTTAATTTTAAAATCTTTTGGAAGACGAAGGTCATGAAAAACTTAGCGGTCCTAGGCCAAATGTGTAGTTAATTTAGAGGAGTAGGTAGATTACACAAAGTTAGAAAAATAGTGTAAATTATTAATGTTCTACTAATAAGGGGTTGCAAGTTTGACTGATTATCACAGATGGACAAGACAGATGTCGTTCAAAAAGCCTAAACCAAATTTTATGAGATCGTTCTATTTCTACGACAGCAAGTACCTCCTACAAAATAGAGTCAAATTGTATAAAAAAAAATTGATGATGTATCCCGCACATAGCTGGGAGGCAGAGAGGGATTCAAATTGAGTTAAAAATGACCAAATAAGCAATCTTAACATTAAATTTTCTCTGTGTACTCGGCAACGATGGAGGTACATTTCATTAAGAATGTCACGAAAGAAGACAATCATGGTGAAAGTCTTAAACCAATTTAATGATAAAAATTTTTACAAATTTCCTTTGGAGAATCTACTCGTATATATTCCTACAGCACCTCAGTTCTATTGTTAAAAATATTCAATATATATCGAATAATACCAATAGACACTTCGATAGTGAATCTTACCACCATTCTACACATTTATCTACTGTTGCCAAATCTTTGTTTCGAAGAGCCCAACAACTCTGCGACGCTGAACACCGCGCGCACTTTCGCGATTTAACTTATTCAAATGCAATTCAAATTCAAATAATTTTATTCAATATAAGAAGTTACATGCTTTATTTTTTGAACGTCAAATAATTTACCACCAGTTCACTAAAGATAATGCCTCAGATCTGAGAAGAACTGGCGCAAGAAACTCAGCGGGACTTATTTTTTTTAAATACAGACAGAAGACTGGAGCGAGCATTTTATTCCCAAGACGTGTTATCATTTACAAAAACCTTTAACACACAAACGTATTTTCACAATTTTTAATAGAAAATTCTCTGACGTTTTCTGGGCTCCTATTGTAAAAGCGTACACATTGTCCCATAAACGAATTACGAATTCGATGCAACCGAGTTACAGATGCACCAAGATTATGCATATTTCTAGTGTTAATATTATGAAAATCACCAATTATGGTAAAATTATTAATGTTTTTCTTAACATACATAACATTTTCACAAATATATTGAGATGCAACTGTCAATATATTCATTTCTTTAAACTTTTGCCTTAAGGAGTCTTTAGGACCTAAGTAATAAATTAAATTAGCTTCACGCTATATCCCGCACACAGCAGGGTAGGCAGAGGAAACCTAGTGTTAAGACACTCCGTTCCCCACCTTCTCCCGAATTTTGGAGGCATTGCGTGTTGAGTGGCAGAACTCAACGCCGCCTAATTGCAATTATTAAGAATATGTCTAATATCAAAGAATACAACCACAGATCAGATCCATTCATCTACTCTATAAACTAATAGTAATTATTCCCGCAATAGTAAAAGCCACTTTACATTGTTTTTAACTAGTAATATTACCATGCTGTTGGCAATGACGTTGCTATCAATGATGAATTTATATAAAGCATGTTAGAACTTTATTAAAACTCATTCAAAGTACATGAAGTGTGCTCGTTAAAGTTTTTGTTCAAAATGTTAATATAAGTATATATTAACGATCACCGAAACATTTATTACCTAATTAAAAGTAGTAAATAAAAATGTCAATAACGATTGATTGGTAAAATTTAAAGATTGAAATTTAAAACTCATCTTTGCGCTGCCTGCTAGCATTATTATAATCCAAAATAAACAGTTAACGTCGTTTCGTAGCAATTGTAATAACAAAAGCTCAAGCGAATAATTTACGATTGTTAACGCTTTACTTATGGTAATGATATTTAGTTTTTAGTTTATGACGTACCGAGCTTTACTCTTTGGTTCCGATCATGCCATTAATAATGTACATACTGTTTAAATGACGTCGGAGTGTAGACAATCTGTAGACCGACTATGACAGACAGCGTTTTTACTTAGAAAACAAAAAAAAAAGATTTTATGTTTTAAATATCACTTACAATTGCTGGCTGGATTTTTCTTTTATTTCTTTACATTAATTTTAATTTTGTTTATGTTTTCATATGTGATGTACAGTAAAATTAAAATAAATAAATAAGTGTTACCGAAACATTAATGTAATGTTTTATTTTTATTTATTCTAATTGTTCTTTCTTTTCTATTCTATTAATTAAACTAAAAACAAAAATGGTATCATACGATAATTTTTGTAAAGCTAAGTTTTTTTATCTAGGAACAGTTATATCTTTGTCTATGCTTTTCTTTGAGTACAATATTTAAACAATCTGTGCAGATCAAGACTGACAGGCAGGTCGGTCAACACAGCTAATTTATGAGATTTTCGTAGTTCTAATTGTATATGTTTGTACTCAAGATTATATAAATTATGCCGAAAAATAAAGGAAAAGGTGGTAAAAACAGAAGGAGGGGAAAGAATGAAAATGAAACAGAAAAACGTGAGTTAGTGTTCAAGGAAGACGGACAGGAGTACGCCCAAGTCACAAAGATGCTCGGTAATGGCCGCTTAGAGGCCATGTGCTTTGATGGCATAAAACGTCTTTGCCACATCAGAGGGAAATTAAGAAAAAAAGTCTGGATAAATCAAGGAGATATTATACTCATTGGTTTAAGAGATTATCAAGATGCCAAAGCTGACGTCATCTTAAAATATACTCCTGACGAAGCAAGGAATCTGAAGACCTATGGAGAATTCCCTGAAACCGTACGCATTAATGAGACTGTTGTATATTCGGTTGATGGTTTGGATGAAGACATAGAATTTGGTGACGAAGTTAGTTCAGAAGATGAAGCAGATGCTGTTGATGCTATATAAATATTTTTACATATTTTTACCATCTACAGTAAGTTAAATGTAATTTTATTTTCCGTTATAAATAAATTACCTTGTGTGTTTGTAATTTGTTCTTTAAATTACAAGTAGCTGTATACAATAGTGTCTAGATTTTATAGACCAGTATTGTGTTAAATTCAACCATGTTAAAAGTAATACAATTATTTATTTAACAAAATGTATAAAAATATCTCTACATTTATAGCTAAATTGAAAACAAAATCTCACTTAACATTCCTTGAACCATAATTTCATCCATGTCAAAAGTATAAAATTGTAAGGAATGTACATAATTAAATAACTAAATGTAAAAAGTTGTTGTTATTTCTTGTTATAAATATTCATACTAATTATTTATATTTCTTGTTTTATATTTAATTATAGTTTACATAATTGTTACTATATAGTATAAATTCAAAATAACTTCCTATTTAAGTAGACTTGCAAACACTTTTGAATGACGATGCAACATGTATAAATATAAACTTAACACTGGTTCTGGCAGACTTAAGCCGTTTTGTTTAGAAGAGCCCATAAGAAACTAAAACTACAGTTTTATAGCTTAATACAATTATTTAATTATCCCACATTTTTATCTTTCACATATTCTGGGTCCTCTGTTTTAAAAGCTTATTAGCATTGAAGCTTTACTAATTAACATTGTTTTTATAGTTACTTTAAACTTCTGTTCTGACAAATTCCTAAGTGTGCAATTTTTTTATAAACACATGCTCCACTAACACAAGATTTGTTTATTGTTTGCAGGACCTTTCATTAAAAGTTTGTTTTCATTTCTAGTACTTATTGTGTGTCCCTGTTTAGTATATACAAATAGAAATGCTTTCAGGCAAATAATTTTTTAAATGATTGAAGTAACTACCCTATATTTATTAAGCAAAAGGTTAATTTAGTAAAGTATTTTCAATAGTATCACCACATGAGTTAAGGTGCTTGATTTATTGTGAGGCAAGTCAGTTATTGAAGTCACATTAAAAAATTACAAACATAAGGTATATTGTAACATGTATTAAAGTAGAACAAAATTGAACGATAAGTAGAATGAAATTGATTGACAGTAGATTATAATTGTTGTTGTGGCACAAGGATGTGACTGTAACACCATGGTTGTGGGTTTAAATCCCCACTTGAGAGCAATAATATTAAATAAATAAATCAGCTTCACGCTGTATCCCGCATACAGCAGGGTAGACAGAGGGAACCTACACAGTGGTTGTGGGTTTTAATCCCCACTTGAGAGGAATTTTATTAAATAAATAAATCAGCTTTACGCTGTATCCCGCACACAGCAGGATAGGCAGAGGGAACCTAGTGTTAAGACACTCCATTCCCCACTTTCTGCTGAATTTTGGAGGCATTGCATGTTGAGTAGCAGAAGTCAATGCCCCAAAAGTGTGGCGTTGAGTTTGCTCTGGTATTGAGGCAAAGGCCTCGACACCAGATCAAAGAAATGGAAATATAACATTAAGTAAATATTTCATCTTTGAGTGGGGATTGAACCCACAACCATTTTGTCTTACAGTCACACCTGTGCCACGACTGGCCTCATGAATAATATTATTTATAGCCATAAGGTCTAGGCAGGATCTAGGCCATATTTGATTTAAAAGATTTTTACACCTGATGCAGAATTATACTGGTCCAGCTAAACTATAAGAAATAATCAAATGCGTCCATAATGTTTCCATTGTAGTATAAAAATTCAAGGTCTGGAAGAACTGATGAATAATTATAACAGTCCAGCTAAACTTTAGGAACTAAACCACTATAAGAAAAAAACCAGCTAAATGAAATAAAAAATAATCAGCGTCACGCTGTATCCCGCATATAGCAGGGTTGGCAGATGGAATCTAGTGTCAAGACACTCTGTTTCTCACCATCCACCGAATTCTGGAGGCATTGTATATTGAGTGGCGGAACTCAGCGCCGCTCTTTTCCTCGTCACTAGGGCGTAGGCATTTACACGGGAAAAACGAGTACTACTTCTATGGTCGGAGTATCTTCAAACAAAAAAAAGATTAATGTAACAAATATCAAAGCTATTGTTAAAAAGTTAGGTAAATTTCAAAAACGGCTAGGGAAAGGGGTACTCTGTCCCTGGAAAAATGCAAGCACTATGTGGCTGTTTGTGAGGATGTCGACGGCGGAAAGTCTCCTGCGGGACTCAAACCTCGGGTTGCGGCCGTCGACGGCGGAAAGTCTCCTGCGGGACTCGAACCTCGGGTTGCGGCCGTCGAGCGTAAGAATTTATTTTGTACTTTTTGTATGCGATCTAGATTAGTGAGCGCGAATTCGCGAGCGTAGGTGAGGATGGCCCTTAAACAAGTTTTGTAGAGTGTCAAACTATTTCTAAGTGACTAACACACAACCTAAGCTATGCTGAATCGGATCTGAAAATAGAGGAATATTGTTTTTTTTGTAACAGGAAACCAAGTCTGTAATAGAGAATATTTGTATGTGCTTCTTCCCTTTGCCTTAAATTCTGTATTTTTTAGGTTAACGCTGTATTCCGCATGTAGAAGAGAACGCCACGAACATTAAGACAAAAAGTTCGTGGTGAACTATTTGTCTTAATGGAATCCGCCGAATCCTGGAGGCATTGCATATTGAGTGCCTCTCCTCTGCCACCAGAGCAAGGAAATGAAAATATTAAACATTTATTTCTTCTAATGGGAAACGAACTCTGAAATTGTTGAATTTGCGTGTGAAATATCGTGAAATTTAGATTAAAAAAACTAATAAAAGCCCTTGTGGCGTGGCTTTAACTTTTAAGTATCTGGGATCGATAAGAACTTTTCATATTTGATTTTTAATTATATTCCCACTAGTTTATAGCTCTATGCGTATTATTCTAATATTATAAACAAACATACTAGCTTTTGTATGAAAAAGACAAGGCAAGCGAGCGTAAGGGAGGCTTGATGGTAAGTAATCACCGCTGCCTGTGGTCTCGTGTAACACCAGAGGAGCTACATGTGCGTTGTGGACCTTTGAGGTGGAGGTAGACGCGCTTATTGAAGGTACACAAGTCGTATCGACCTGAAAATATTATCCCCAAAGAGGCCGTTCCACAATTATGTGGCACTTGGAAGGGAGTTTCTATGCATCGCATACAGTAATGGAGTGCCTCGGTGACAGGTAGCAGGTGAACGAGTTCCCCAGACAGACTGTTCCCAATGATTCGAACGGCTCTACGTTGTATGCGATCAAATGAGTCAAGCCCAATACTTACTGGGCTTGACTCATTTGATCAACACTTGTTGAAGTTGGGTGCACCAGCCCAGAGTTGAGACCAGAACTCATAAGAGGTCGAACCTAGGCCATATGCATGGCTAATCGGTATTTTTAGCGTAAAGTACGGTCTCGCTCTGATGATTTGTTAGGCTAAATTGGCCTCGCTGTCCAGATGATCACAATATTGGCAGTCTCCCGAAATGCTGGAACCCAGCGTGCCCATACTGGGCGCGGCTATAAACGGAGTGTTTTGGAAAACTGCCGACACGAAAAATGGGGCGTTTTTCAGTGATTATCGCGTAAACTAGTATCTTTTTAAGGACTGAATTAAACCAAATTCCTTTAACCTCAGGATGAAACATTTCCGAGGGATGCCTCAACAGCAATCGAAAGCATCTTCCTTGCTTTTAATAGCCGCATCCCAGCAGTGGGTTAGGAAAACTAAAAGATCATCGGTCGAGCGACTATTACGGAAGCCATAGGCGTTCACCTAGGCGGTCACCTAAAGAGATGGATTTTAAAGCAAAATTGTCTTGATAATATGTGAAACAAAGGAATTAATAAAATAATCATAAAGGAAAAAAAATACAATAGATTTTGGTTTGAAATTAAAAATCATATTTACCGACGTTTATAAGTTTATTAAGTTTATAAAATATAAAATTATAAGACCCGAAGATAAGAATACTTATTACATTTAATATTAGGGAAAGAACCTATCTCTTCAAACTAGAGCTTTTATATATATATATATATATATATATATATATATATATATATATATATATATATAGTGCTATAACATTAAGAACATCTTTACAAAATATTATTCCAGGTTTCCTTTACCCTACTTTACCTACAAGTTTGATTGGATTAAGGCTCTTGTGTAGAGGGAATTATACCAGCCTCACCATGTTGATAAAATCTGTCTCAATCTGTTTCTCTATTATTTTTTAAGTATCGTTTCTTAATTCTATTCTTATTCTATAAATTTGCTTATTGCTTATATTAAATTTAAATCCGACGGAACGCAATTTTCTGTAGTATTTGATTGTATTGCTCCGTTTTCTTGATCAGGCAACAATGAAGTAAAAGTAAATACAGAAAATTTCTTTTACCACATAATATTTTTAACATTGTTCTATTTAAAACTTAACTGCTTAGTCATATTAATTATGTATGATTAGTATTTTACATTTTCACATTTTAAATGCATAATCATCGTGAAAATCTAACATATTCTATAATATTGCATTTAGTAGAAAACAGTATTTATTATGAGACGATACGAATTTCTTAATCATATTATTATTTATATAACTATTCAAAATTGTCATTTTGCAGGTTACGTTTTAGATATATAGTGACATACTACTTTTATATTAATAATAACCTATTATTATATATGTATATTGGCAGCTCTCCGAAACGCACAAATTTAAATTTTCTTGTGTTTACTCATTAATAGCAAATTATTTTAAGAAGATGAAAATCATATTAAATACTCAACTAAATTATAAACAAGTGGTCTAGACAAGCTTTTTTTATCCACTAAATCATTAGACTTAGTGTATACAAAAATATATTTTAAGAACCTTCAAAAAATTGAATATTTTACGTGGAAATTTGGTGTATTCTCAGCTAATTTTTTTTCAAAAATATTCGTATTTAAACTATATTTTTTTTTTTTGCTATTTTTTTTAATGAAATAAGTACATACATAAAGTTTTTAATAATACAACATGCTTATAATTTAAGTGTAACTACACAAACATCAATCGCAAAAAATGTTTATAAAAATACGGTCATTGATCGAGCGAGCTTTTGTTTTAAATATTGCCACGAAAATACGTTATCTAACGTAGTTTTTATTTAGGCTTAGAATAATGTTAGCATGCAGAGCTTTAATTTCTCTCTTTTTTAATTAGCTGCCGCCACGGATGCTTTAACAATTTATAAATAAGTCTTAAATTGGATTCTCCTAATTTTAGCACATTAATCGTCATTGATATCTTAATTTACTAGTTTTAGATTAAAAATATTTCGACAATCGTTAATATATACTTATGTTGACATTTTGAACAAATCTGTAACCAGCAAACTCAGATACTTTGAATGAGTTTTTCACAAAATTCCAGCACGTTTTATGTAAAAACATCATTGAATGCGACGTCATTGCCAGTAAAATGGTAAAAGATGGCAATGACGCTGGAAGAAAAGTAGTTGAAAACAATGATTATTAGCTTTTAGAGTAGACGAATGGGTCTGATTTCAAGCTGTATTCTTGAATCTTAGACATATTTCTAATAGTACTAGTACTCACTGATGGGTCGTGTGAAGAATTTTTAAAGTTTAATCCAGCTATCGCTAAAAATTTACGTACTACCCTTTTGAATCTTCTTGCTTTATCACTTCCATGGCATTCAGTTTCAGTGTAATGGAAACGTTATAAATATTATTACGGTTTTACGCATATAGAACACTACAAAAATAAGCTTCTTCAAATTAAAATTTAGATTTAGAGTTAATAAAATATATCTAAAATTTAACGATTTCTATTAATATTCTTTAGTTGTTTTTATTTTTTTTTTAATTTCAATATTAAACAAAGATAAACTTGTTACACCAACTTTTCGCCTCCAAACGTTAAAAAATCTTTTATGGGTTTGAGTATACGTGTATATAATAAACTTTCGCAGTGTACTCTAAGTTTGCCACTACCACAATTTAAAGTAGGTTTAAAAAAATACTAACAAGTAAAGCTTATTACACTGTTCAAGAATATTCAGAAGATAAACATGTATGGAATTAATGTCTATTGAATGTGATGCAGGATAACTGCCCGATAATGTAATAAAACTATATATTATACCATTAACTTTTGAAAGAGCAACTGTTGAGTTTCTTGCCGGCTCTTCTCAGCAGAACTGCCTTCCGAACCGGTGGCAGCTTTTTTTTTGTTTATATGTTCATTCGACGATTCAAAAGTCCTTATAAAAGTTTATTTGAATAAAGAATATTTTGAATTTTAATTTGAATAATGGCAGAGCATACTTCAACATTTCCATTTTCTGTTTCAAATGTGTCTAATATTTAGGAAACACTTATTTCTATATGATCGATGGATCTTAAATTTCCAGCTTCTTATGCAAAAATTCGGACTCCAAGTTTGAACGTCTCGTGCGGCAGCCTCAAAATGAAAACAGACTCCTTATTCTAGCAACGACTACATATTAGTCTGAAGCCCCAGAGTATGTGAGTATAAAGAGTTGATGATAGTGGACGAGGTAAAAGAGGTATATAGAGACCGTAGCTTTTGATGTTCCGTTCTGTATGACTTTCCCACTAGTTATACAATGTAAAGCTAAGTAAGTATTTATTTTCAATTCTTTACATATGTATATGATTGTTGGTTCCACAGCATAATTTTCCTTCAGTTGCTTCTCACTACACTTATTTTCATTGTCCGTATTAACATCTTTTTTACAAATTCATTTTTTTTAAATAAATAGGGATAGTTCATAGATGCCACTAAAATAAACGTGCATTATAATGTGAAAACTTATATCTCACAGCAAAATTTCAGCTTTACACGCTGGTTGGTGGGTTGGTAAAAGACATAATTTTTAGTAAAAAATAACAATTTTAGGAGAACTGCCAATATGTTTTTAATAATTCTTAAAATGCAAACCATATTCTCTATACTTTAACCATAGACAATAAAAAAGTGCTTTATGGTAACACCTATCTATTCCAAATTTTAGGTTGCCAACTTGTCATCGCCATATTGAATTTTGTTGTGCTTCGGTAAAAAACATTGTGAGCACGTGGATAGTTGGTATTTAATTACCGAGTGAAATTTATTAGTAATTCTGAACAGTTACATATTTTTTGGTTGTTTTAATATTTTTTTAATTAAAAGTGATAGTTTTGTATTTTTGTGTAATAAAGTAAGTAACAATTTCTTCTTACCGGCAACGATATAAATGTGGACTAAAAACCCACAATTAATATTAACATGTATACATTTTATATTTTAGTCGTAAAAGATGTATAATACAGAAACTATTAATTGAATTCATGTCACCTAACTAATTTTCTTTTTTAGTAATTTTGGCATTCATAAAATTGCGTAACCTTTCATTTTTTAATTTGGTACAAATGCTTACGTGTTGTCCGTGAAGGTTTTTTCGATGCTCGTGACCCTCATTGTATAAAAGACTTAATTTTAAATAAACACATGGTTGTTTCATATAAAGCATGGTTGAGAAAGTAATGTAGACGTGTCTTAAAACTGTCACGCAATTACTGATTGGACGACTTTTACATTTATTACCCATGCGTGCTTTTTTCTATTTCCGTATGGAACTGGCCGGCATTGAAATTTAAAAGATATTATTTGTTTGACACACAATAAAGAATGATATTTACATAGCATAACATAATTTAAAGCATAAGGAAAAAATGTTTATTATTCTTTTATTTGTGTACAAAATACACAAAGTATAACCAAAAAATATTTTTAGTTTAATATTTATAATACTCCTGTTTAAATGTACTATATAAAATTTTATATGAAGTCGTGATGACTTATCTGCTATCACTTTATGCCACAATCTCACATGGTAGTTATCAGTTTAAAAATGAGGACACTAAACATAAACATTTAAATAAATATGTATTATTACCAATTTTCTGCTGTTGCTATTAAAGATAAATAACATTCAAGTAATACAAAAAAAATGTTGTTTTAGGTTATTGGTAAAAGTGGCTTATCACAATGGCACCTTGTCGTCAGTTGCTTATGTGGTCAGTCCCATCAATAGCAGTTTTATTGGGTATTTTCTGGTTCAAAAAAAAGAGAGAATATGCAAAATCTGACCCTGGCGGAAGAGAAAGAATAAAAAGCTTAAAAGAGGAGTTGGCGGAGGTCCTCAATACTGAAGCTGAAAATATAATGGCTTCACCTTTATGTAAAATAGAACGTTCAATTGTAAAATCTGCACCAATAGATATAATACCAAATGGTAGTGGATCTCAACGTTCATCGCCCCTTGAAATGACAGATGAAGAAGTAGATTTAGAAATTGAAAAAATTATAAGGAAAAAATCTCTTGAGAAAGAAAAGAAGATGTCATTAAGCGTGGAAAAATTCAATGAAATTTGTTCTAACAGCAATGTTACTATAATTAGAGAATCAAAATCTAACATAATTTACCCATCATTCAAAACTGAATTAAAATGCATTAATAATGACAACATAAATTCTAAAGCATATAATGAAAGTGAAAATGAAGTAGAAACAGAAAATATGTCTGTTGTTACTGAAGCAGATACTTCACTGGCAGATAGTACAAAATGTGAAGCAGCAGTAGTGTTTGAGGAAAATGTGACTGAGGAGAATAATTTAGGTGATAATGAAGAGTTACATGGTAATAATAATATAGTAGAAGCCTCTAGTAATAGTAATGAACTTAGTAATGATAGATTTTCAACATCTCAAAATAGAAGAATTTCAGAAAGAGATTCTGCAAACCATAGTCCTGTGGACCCATTGTTAGCCAGTCCCTCTATGTGTAATTTCTCAGATAATCACAGTGAGGTAAAGGTTTTTTTATTATCTCTATTGTTCATCTATATGTAAGTACATTAAAGATAAAATGGTAATATATTGTTTTTTTTTTCAGGGTTCCAGTGATAGTGGCAAAGGTTGTTCCGAAGCAGCTAGTCCACCTCCTGCTAATATAAACTTAGTCCCATCTGAGGCAGGATTAAGAATACATCAATTTGTGATATCACAGGCCCTGGTTGGTCTGCTTATAGGAAAATATGGTTCCTTTGTAACCAAAATAAAAGCAAGAACGGGTGCAACAGTTTATGTTAGAAGACATCCAGATTTAGTTAAACAAAAAATTTGTGCAATTGAAGGTAAATTAATATTTTAATGTTACAAAAATTACAAAAATTATTGTATGATGAATAAGTATACAATAATTTTGGTATATTGAATGTAATTCACAGTGTTCATATCAATTGTCTTTCAGGTTCACAGTCAGAAATTGAAGCAGCTTTAGAAATGATTAATGAAAAATTCCCTGAAAAGAAGTTCCCTCAGTTTTCAACTCAAGAAATTAGTGCAGAATTATATCAAAGACTGACTCCTTTTGTACCAGAATTCCTTCAAGTATGTTGGCCATATTTTACTTTTATATTGTTTATATTTTACTATTGGCCCACTTTCGGGTTCGTCGGTATAACATCTGTAACACTTTAATTATGATACATTTGCTAACACATTGATACATTCAAATAAACAACTTCTTTACATGTGGCATCATATCATGCCATAGGCAGCAAGGGCGCCCACCGCGGAAGTCGAACCTAGGCTTGCGGCCGTAAACAGAGCTTTGAATTATTTTAACATTTTCTCAAAAAGTATACATCCAAATCAATGCAATAAAAGACGAAGTTTATATATAGATGGAAAAACTTTCGCTCATGAGTTTCAATGTCCATGTCAAATAAAAAACGGTGAAATAACACTTTGCAATTTTCTATTATTTATTGTCGAAAAATATCTTAATGTGACTTATTGAAAAATTTAGCTTTCATACAAAATTAAATTGGACCAGAAGACCCAGAGATCTGTGTTTAAAAAAAACCAACTCTTCCACTTTATTATATTAGTTTAGATATGTGTCACCGACAATCTGTATAATTCTTGTAATACCTCAGCAATGTATAGAAGAATATAAACCAAGTTCTATTTATCTTATACAGTACCACAGTAACAGCATGTACTTTGTATAATCCCTAGGAATTTCAATAATTACCTAGGTAAAGTATGGACATTAATATTCAAATTATATCATACATAAAGTCTTGGCGCTGGAGTAAAAACGTGTCACGTGAGAGGTTGTGGGCTTGATTACCTCTATAGGCAATAAAATTTTCAATATTTTCATTTCTTCGCTCTGGTGCCAAAGCAAAGCACGGCTTTGGGAAGCGCCACTCAACACGTAATGTCGCCAGAATTCGTCGGAAAATAGGAAAAAGAAGTGTCTTAATGGGAACAGTGCGTCTTAACACTATATTCCTAGGTTCCCTCTGCCACTGCCTGTGTGTAAAGCTAAAATATCTTACATTGCCTGGATGCCCTAGGTATTATATACATTGCCGAGGAATTGTAGAGAATTCCCAATTTATACATGCTATTATTTTTTAAATAATATTAATTTGTGTTTATGTGTTTATTTTCTGTTCAAAAATTATTATGCACATGAAATTTAAAAGTAAAAAAAAAAATTATTGCTACAACAATCAGTTGCAGTTAGTGGAGTCCGTGAACAATGACACAATAATGACGTGTCTGGTGAGCGCGGGGCACTTCTTCCTGCAACAGCCGTTGCACCCGACGTTCCCGTCGCTGCACGCCCTGCACCGCCTCATGGCCACCACATACCAAGACCCCGACGTACCGGCGCTACCACGCCCGGTGAAAGGTGATTTGATTGCACTGTATATTACTACTAGCTTTTAAGTTAAGATTTGAAGCCTTTGTGTTGTAACATTTAACTGTTAACGCAATGGCTGCAGGTTTGATCATTAAATATTCAGGGGTTAAATTATTATCACTTCTCCATCATTGTAAGACATCGCAGAATTGACTTCCACTATTCAACACTGAATGTTCTAAATCCGTAGTATGTAGTGTCTTGACATTAGGCTCTCTCTTCTTACCCTGCTATATCCATGATAAAGAGTGAAACTATAGAAACCTTGCTTAGATATTATAATTTATTAGATGTCTACTAATTAATTTAACTAATGAGTTTTTATTTATTTATTATTTTGATATTGTGTGAAATATTACATTTTATTTGCATATTATGAAATATCGCATTGTCTGTGAATAACCCTGATTTAAATTAACAAATTTACCTTGATATATGATAAACTGGTTTGGCACACATTCATCTTTAATATATCAATTAGGCAATAACTTCGAAAGTTTAAGTATATATGTTTTCTCATTTCTTTTTAATAATATTATTTACAATACATGGAAATACATTTTTTATTGTTTATAATTTTTTACATTTAATAAAACCAGTACATTGACATAGATATTTATTGGCAATGTATGTTAATGTTTAAAAAATATTTTAAGGTCATGTGTATAAATAATTCAAGGAACAAGTGTTTTCAAAGCTAATATAAAATAAAATAGGACAGTTGCTCAATCTAAGCTTGCAAGACATTGCATTGTTTAGTGGCGGAACTCAACGCCGCGCTTTGTCTGTCAGAGTGGGAAATTGACGATAATTGAAATAAATATAATATAATAATATTAGTGAGATAATTAAATGACCATGTCACATTGATAATTTTGCTTAAGTTACAACAAGGTCATCAAAGTTATAGGATTGCTTTTAATGTTGATTTTTAAGGTTAACTAGTTACTTTGTCACCTTAGATTTTAACCGTTTATTTATATTTTTTTTCTATTAAGTTTGAAAATTATCATTTTAAAAATAATATCTATACCTATATTAAAAAGTAATGTTTCAGTCAATTTAATAAAACAGTTATGTATCTAAAAAGTAATTTAATTGAAAAACATTCTTAAAAATGGTATAACTTTTTTATTTATAAACCAATTGAAGTAAAACGAACACTAAATCGTAAGGAGAGCTTATTAAAATGTAAAAGTATTTTTTTATATATATCTTCCATGTACATACACCGATCCGTTACGATTTTATTATAAATATATATAAGTAATCATGTTTCATTTTCAAACAGAGGGATCCATTTGTGCTGCACCAACTGAGAACAACTGGTATCGCGCTCAGGTGATATCCACGTCAGAAGAAAACGACACATCTGTAGTGAAGCTAGTAGACTTTGGTGGTTACCTGACAGTCGACAATGACCAGCTCAAGCAGATCCGCTCGGACTTCATGACTCTGCCGTTCCAGGCAACGGAGGCACTTCTAGCTTTTGTCAAACCCGCCAATAATGGTTAATTTCATTTTTTTTTATTTATTTAATTTGCTTATCTGTTCCGCATCCGCTTTTGCTTTTCATTTATATACTTATATGGTTTTCATTATTTAGACTCCATATAATTTTTAAATTGATAATTTAAATTATTCTGTATGATTTGCTTATTAAATGTTAAGTCAATCATAATTGTAGAAGTATTACTTTAGTTTCATTAAATTTATTTTTATTATTATTTTATTTTATTTGTTGAGTTTAAATTATATAAGTTTTTCATATATATTTTTCTAGTTAAAACAGAGTATACGTTACACACACTCGTGTAATTGCATTATTTTTTTTCCATAAAATTATTCAGCTTTCGTATATTGTGCTTGTGATTAGTGAATCATGTACCCATCTGTATATGAGGGCTGGCTGCTTTAAATTAAATATTTATTTCTTAATTCTAATACTATAAAAACTTATATAATGTAATAATTCTTTACACTATTATTATCAGTTAGTCCTTGACTTATATTTTTATGAATTTGGTTTACTTTATTTATTATTACTTTGAGCAATGTTATTTAAAACAATTTTATTAGTTTCGTGTTGGACTTTATCCAATAATATATATAAATAAATGTATGAATATTAAAAAATCTTAAAATCTGGTGTCATCCATCACTGCATGATGATTGAGGACAGTCATTTAGGACAGGGGCTCAAAGTGTGACTGTAAATTTGACTGATTGTGGGTTTCGTGCCCATTTGAGGAAAACAAATATTTTCATTTCCTTGCTTTTCTGTAGATTGTAAAATGTAAATATTATCTTTATTCCACCACTTTGGTGCTATGAAACTGAGATAGCATAGATTTTTGCTTAGGTAGCTTTTGTTGCTTTGATTAGAGGTGAGTCGGACTTTAAAATTGAAATTGATTGAAACTATATACTTGGGTTGCAAGTCTCAGACACTGCTCTAAGCTATTCTGCAATGCAATGAGCCTGCTAATGACTTAACTAAAGATTCAAATTCAGTGCAAATCAGTGAATGAGGTTAGAAAGAACATATTAGATTTTCTGTACACTAGGATCCCAGAAAACGTCAGAAAATGTTCTATATCACGATTTAAAAAATTGTGAAAAGACGTTTGTGTATTTGGTTATTACCAAATTAATGATTTTATAGCTGATAACACGGCTCGGGAATGAAATGCTCGCTCCAGTCTGCTTCAAAGATATCACAGTCACAAACAAAAAAAATAATTACATATGTATTTGTGTAAAATTGGCAAAAAAATAAAAGTCCCGCCTCGTTTCTTGCGCCGGTTCTTAGCAGTTCTGAGACATTAACTTAAGCGAAATAGTGGTACATGACGTTCAAAAAATGTAACTTCTTATTTTAAATAAAGTTATTTGACTTTGACTACCCGGCTATCCTGGTCGTTATCTGTAACCTGTTGGTGTGCGCAGAGGCGGAGTGGAGCGGCGAGGCGCTGCGCATCATGGCGGGGCTGACGGCGGGGCAGCTGCTGCACGCGCAGGTGGCGGGCTACGACGAGGCCGGCCTGCCCCTCGTGCACCTCTACCTCACACTCAACCCGCAGGTACGCGCTTACCTCTTACTGCTTATTTGTAATCAATGACGCACTCTCTTTCTAACAGACAGATGTGACACTGGCAGGTTTCACTTTAAAATAAATAAACATGTATGCTGCCTAAAGAATATTCGTTATGTAATGTACAAAAGTAGATTAAATTTAAATAAACTAAATTTAACTCACACACACTCAACACTCAATGCATCCAAAAGTCACCGTAGACTACACTAAGTTGTCAGGTTCCCTCTACCTGCTTCACGCTGTAATTTGCTATGTGCAGGATATAGCGTGAAGCAAAAAAAATATAAGTCACAAGAATGAAAATAACAAAAATAACATTTGGACATGTAGATTTTTTAAGTATTTGATTTTTTTAAATGCGTAATTTAATTCGTTTACAACAATGAAATATGTATTTTATCTATGCAAGTTTGTATTGAATATTGTAGATATGGCTGCGCTTAAAACTAGTTACCGTGGTTATCTTTAACAATAACCGATTGTTGAAGATAGATAAGTTGTCAAGATCGGCCGTTAGTCACATCCTATATATAAAATCCACGTAAAACTATTGTATCTTGAGTTTTTTACTTCGGTTAATGGAATAACTAAATGAAGACTATGTTTGAACATGATTTTTCTGGCTTCAAATATCATCCATGAAGATGTTTAATTTATATGAATAATTTAGTCAGTTTTTGCATGCCGTGAACGGCGTCAAGTAGAGGATGGAGTGCTGAGTATTACTTTTCCCTCTGCCAACCAATAAATTACATAAACTTATTATATAAGATATTGTAATCGCGCTCTGTCTTCCTACTAGAACGAGAAAATGGAAATAATTTATGCCCCTGAGTAAGATTTAAATCGTCGCTCTTACAATCTAACGTTGCCATTGCCCTACGACAGCCAGAAAATGAATTACAAGGATTCTAGTAATATATTAATAAGATGTTATTTACTTCCTTCCACAGCAAGTAATATTCCTGAACAGAGAGCTGGTGGACCGCGGGCTGGCGGAGTGGGACGTGCCGGCCGACTCGTGAGGCCCGCGGCCCGCGCCGGCGCCCCCGCACTCCAGCCCTCCTCTTATGTTGTGAACTTATATGTAATAGACGCTTACTTCTTACGGTATGCTTATGTTTTATACGTTGACTCGTTTCGAACTCGTACTGGACTTGTTTTTACCGACCCGGTATTCTTTTGACTTCCAGCGTCTGTACTCCCACAAATTACACTTAAAATACATATACGCTTATGGACTATTGTAATGATTCATAGTAACGACAAGTACTGTCTCATAGATGAATTAGGAGTTCTCGGCGCTCGTGTAAGTTGTTCTATCTTTGCGTTTTTTTTTAGATGCCCTCGTGTAGGAAATTTAGAAGTTGGTCAGGATGCTCATTATAATAAGTAATAGCACTGCCATCTGCATTTTATTTATTTCTTGTGCGCTCCATCTCTGTTCCGCGTGTGCAGTGCCAGTGATACGATAATGTAAATTTTATGTCATATACAGTCTTATGGATATCGCCTTGTTAACGGTGGCCTTTTAACTTAGATTTTCGTAACGGTTGCCTGTTTTGTCTATACATTTTTTTGGAACTTTAATTTCCACTGAACAACATATGGGGGAACTTTGGAAACGGAGCCGTAGCTAGTTGACGTTGGCTATCTTATTAAAGGTACATTTCTTTTAGAAAATAATCAATACATATTAAAAATAACTTTATCTCAGCTACGACTATGTTTCTGAACGTAGTAATCTGATACTGTGTGTACTAATGTAAAAAGGTTGTATTTGCGTTTTATATCAGTTGATTGAAATTTTATGAGGAAATATATTGAGTAGAATTTATTGTTAAATATTGTGTGTATACTAACAAAGTACAATGTCTTGAATGGTTGCCTTCTTCTTTAACAATCACTAAAACGCAGTATGTGACTGACTTTGAAAATATAACTTTTACTTTTCTCATTCTATGTTAAAATAGTTATCTGTGGCTTAAAAAAAAGTTCCTTTTGAATATTCTTCCGGTGCATAGTAGAAAAAAAAAAACAATTTATATTTTTGATACTATCGACTGATGTGAGAGTAAATGGTGAACTGATGTTATAATGAGCATGTCAATATTCCTGACTCTAGTTTAATGATAATGTACATAATAGAAATGTTAAGTAGATACTAAAAGCGATTTGATATTTGTGTTCTAAAATTTATTCAGTATTTTTTTTTAATATGTTGGAAAAATTAGGTGTCGTAGGTTTGATGTTTGTTTGCGATGTTAGTGGACTCGTAGGCTATGCGACTTAGACTACGTTAGTTCTAAGCTATTCACTTTTAGAGTTCACAGGAAATTGCCAATATCAGAGTGTGCATCGATATTGATATGTAGCTGGCTCTCGTTTGCATTTTGTTGTCGTCCTTTACTGTATATAAACTAATATATTTGCGGTTAAATCAATAAATTATCGTTTTAAAAATTTATTTGTTTTTTATTTATTATACAATCTTAATATATCGACCCTATACAATGGTTGTTTACTTATCTATTCAGATTGATAATGTTATTGGAATACGAAAATATTCTATTACTGAACACTAAAATTTTAATAGAAGCTTGCCAAAATATAATAGTGAAAACTGCATTTAAATTGGCTTAGAATATTTTAAATAAAACTCCTTGGTCACGGGTAGACACCCGCGTCCACGGACCCGTGTCTACCCGTGACCACGGACTACTGCAAAGTGTTCGAAACGTCGGGTTTCCATATATATATGATCCCTTATATACGCGATTAATCCGGTTAAAATAGTTTTATTTAAAATGTGTAATAATCGTGAAAATCAAAGAACTTATTATGGCTTAGAATAGTTTCGTGATAACATTATTATTTTGAAATTAATATCCATGCCTCGGAAACTTATGTATCAACCAATACAGTAAATTTGGTTTATTTATGAACCCATTTAAATAAAATATAATAAAGTCGATGTTAATGGAAGTTTGCCAAAATATAAAAAAATTATAATAGATTACCTCGAACCAGAAAATTACAACAATATTAAGTACATAAAGCAGATTGTAGAAGTCTCCCAACACGATTGGTCCCCGCCGGAGAACTAGACCTAACCTCTAACTAAAAGATTGAAATATTTAATGTAGCTACTTAATAGAACTAAACAAGGCCCTTGAAAAAATTAAATTTGATCTCTTGGGATTTAGTAAATTGAGATACCATTTCAAAAAATAGGACAGCATAATAATGTCATCTTACACATAAATAAAGGAGGATCAACTGACAAACGAGTTGTTGGTTTTTTGGTTGAGTTTCTTATGGAACATAACAGTAATGAACTCAGTTTTAGTAAAAAAATACAAAAATAAATGGATTCCTTTTCCTAAAATAAAAAATGATTATATTATAAGCAACTCACCACCCACAAACTATGGTTATATCTAGACTAAGTTTCCATACCGATCACCGTATGGCTTGTAGCTCTTTAAAGGTAGATCCTCGAAAGTTAAGAAGAGGTTGCTTCTTGCGACTCGATGCAACATAAATAGCATAAATGAATAAAAGCGTTTTGATAGATAAAACAATGAGGCGTCACAAAAATATAGAAAATTAGAAAACCTAATACAGAACCACGTAGCTACAAAGAAGGAGAGAAAAAGCAATAGATTCCAAGTTGCAAACTATGCGAGAAACCTAACTACGAAAGGAAGAAATAAGGAGAATTTTAAAGCTATGGCTGAAATAAGCAATACCATAAGAACAAACATAAGGAAGGATCGCAAGGCTAAAAGACTGAAAACTTAACAATACGACATCCAGTGAACTGGATGTGGAAAAAACACTAATAGAGCTTCTGGAATCAGAGAATGCATACCGAAATTAAAAAGAAAGTAAAACTGACGAAAGCAAAAAAAAAAAAAACAGAACGATGGAAAGAATCGCACATTATCTTGATTCACAAAAAACGCGATAAAGAAGATATAGAAAACTACCGACTCATTAATAAGACTAATGTATCGGTAGTATATTATATTATATAATATTTTCAAATATTCTACTGAATAGAATCAGACTTAAATTGAATGAACATCAACCTGTTAAACAAGATGGGTTTAGAAAGTGGTTGTCAACCATTGACCACATCCATAAAAACAAACAGATAAAAAAAGTACAAAGACTAATATATGCAGCGTTCATCGATTATGCAAAGGCAACTCGACAGCGCGAGTCACGAATATATAGATGAGGCCCTCTTACAACGAGGTATACCATACCAGTAATATCTACACTACCATTATGACACTTCCTTTCCCCACTTCCCCAAATTCTGGAGAAATTGCGTGTTGCGCGGGTAAAAAATTGATAAACCATAAATTTTTCAACTTGAAATATATGAAAATAACTGATAACATTATAAGAATATTTTCGAGGCTATTTCAATAATATTTGCATGTTATTTTTTATTTAAAAAAATTTACACGTCAAGGCTACCTTTTATATTTAATTAAGTTATTTAAATTTTTATCGTGTATAATTTTAAAATAAAAATGATGAGCTCTGGAAATTACCGTACAGAAACGATATGTAAGGTCGCGAGAAATAACAATTAAAACGTTATATAGAATTAAAAATTAAATTGCAATATTTTTCAAAATGCATTAATGTACATAATATATAAGTCATATATGAGGCCAGTCGCGGCGCAGCTGCACGTAGTGTGATCGTAAAACCGACAGGTTGTGGGTTCGAGAAGATGAAATATTTACTTAAATTTATATTTCCATTTCTTCGCTCTGGTGCCGAGGCAAAGCGCGGCGTTGAGTTCTGCCACTCTACACGCAATGCCTCCAGAATTCGGCAGAAAGTGGGGAATGGGGTGTATTAACACTAGGTCTTATATATATAAGCCAGACAATTGATACAATAAATGTGTATAGTGAAGCAATTTTTATCCTGGATGGTGGTGGAGCCGGATCAGCTAGAATAATCTGTTAGCCGCCCCAAAATATAGAGCTAAAATACCTCTATACTTTTAAGAAAATGCTTAAAATTATTTTACTAAATTGCATTTGCTTTTCTGAAGTGAAAAAAATATCTCTGTTTAAAAAATTGTTCACGTTTTTACCACTTTAATTGTAATCTGTATATATGTAAATAAATATTCTTTTTTTTTATTGCAACGAGATCCGAAACGGTAAATAAGGCTTAATTTCTTTTCAGGGCCATTATATTTTTTAAAACACCTACTTTTTTAAAGCTTTTTATTTTTTTTATTTATTTAAGTTTATAAGTAGGTATATATCGTCGCCTTGGCCAGGAAGTCAACACTCATTATTGTAGTTATTGTCGCTAGTTGCGAGACATCGGATAAAAAACTTATACGGTTAAACAAAAAATTATAATTCCATAATAAATCCAATAAAAAAGTTAAATATAAATCCAATAAACAGATTATTATTTTTTCCTTGTAGTTTAGTAATTACGTTTCGATATACGAAAAATATTTATCTAAACATAATGTGATATAACGATGACCAATGGAGAGATCAACCGCTGGCCTCGTTTTGATGTTAAGATAACGGTATAGTGACAGTCATAGATTTTAATTTATGATTTTAAAAATATAAAAACATAGTCATTATAACAAACTTATTAGGTATATCAGAAAATTATCTATATTACTTTACTTATATTGTAGAAGGAATATGTTTGGTTAAATGCGTTAATTTTAGGGACTACTCGTTGTTCTTTTTAATGTACTTGTCATATCTCCACTCTGTCTTCTCCCTGGCATTAATCACGGCATTTGCCAGGGTCTGCCTTCCAACTCAACCTACTCCACTCTGCACGGTCTGAAGCCTTCTCGCTGCTTAGACTATTGGCTCTCATATCCTGGATCACGATATCCAACTAGCGCTTCCTTGGGCGTCCAAAAGGTCTCCACTCCACTCCACTCCAGGAACTAATATTGCAAGGCACTTCCATCCACCATAGCTCATAGGCCGGCGCGTAACGTGGCCAAACCATCTCAGGCGTCGCTCTTGGAGCTTCTCCGCTACATCACGTACTCCAAGAGTACCTTAAATGAATGTATTACTTGTGCGGTCGCGATTCGTTATTACGCCGCACATCCACCTCAGCATCTTCATTTCCTTGACGTGAAGATCCTGAATGTGCCGAGATAGTGCTGGCCAGTATTCGCTACCGTATAAAAAAACCTGACTTGTATATCAGACTCTTGAGTTTGGGCGGTATCCGGTGATCGCAGACCACATCAGTAACCTCCATTTGGTCCAGGCAGCCCGCAGCCAAGCACCCACTCGGTCTTCGACACATACAGTTTAAGTCCACCGTTCTGAAGCGTACCCTTCCAGGGGTTCACTTTACGCTCCAGCATCAGTCGGTTCTCGTCAATAAGTGCTTTGTCATCGGCATACATCATCAGCCATGGAGGCTGGTCTTGGACGTGAGCCGAGACAGTATCGAGCACCATAT
Source organism: Heliconius charithonia (assembly GCA_030704555.1). Taxonomy (NCBI): domain Eukaryota; kingdom Metazoa; phylum Arthropoda; class Insecta; order Lepidoptera; family Nymphalidae; genus Heliconius; species Heliconius charithonia. Next base: position 11,503,511 of record CM060827.1, on the reverse strand, counting down.
TGATTAAGAACGGACTAAAAGTCGAGTCCTGGTCTCAATCCTTACTAAAATATGGAAGGGTTTAATGTTGGCAACAGTAATTCTAACCATAGAAGCGGTATCGTAGTAATATCTCGACTGTATCTAAATTATTGGTCTTAGAATGTGTCTTAGCTATATTTATGGGATCAAGCGGGCGGAGCCGCATGTAAAACCTAGTAAATTATAAAAATAAAGAGGTAATTTGATTGTAATACGATTTAATTACAACTATTATGTAAACTTATCTATATAATTTTATACGACGAATTTGGCAATTACAAAACAATTTTGAACGTGAAGGTTAAATATTACATAGTATAATTTAAAATAATGTAAATGATAAACACATTATCACAGTATCATTTTATTTGTAAATCATTTGTTTTTGACTATCTTTATATTTATCTAATTATTAAAGAAACAGGAAGATCTATCGTTGTATTTTAAATTCTAAAAGGTACTGTAATAAATAAAGAGATTATTTATTGCAGTAGATACCTTTATTATTTATTAAAATATATTTTAATCTAATGAAATAAGTCTGTCACACAAACAACATCCTGATCTCTGTCATCTATCATATCTAATATTTCATTCATTTTCTGTTTCGTCACTCAGTATCGGCTATTTGTAGCTGCACCTTCCACGCTGCCGTACATGGCGTGTTGGGTGGCGGTCCCCAACGCCGCTTTCGTTGCCACTTACTACACCAGCCGGGCGACACTGGTGAGCGTCGCTTTAAGGGCCATGCCCTATCAGTGCATTCTCTAAGGGTGCACGTGATAGCGGATGCGCATAGGCCTTCCCTCATGAACTCCCACATTTAAATAAATGATCTTACATTTTAAACTTCAGCTTAATATAAAAAACATCTAACAAAAAAAACATCACGGACGAAACATAAAAAAAAGCTATCGCTTTTTGTGCAATTTTCTAGCAAAAAATACGATAATTTATAGATTTTAAATAATACTACGCAAATGTTGCGACTGTTCAAAGCATTGTTTTAAATAGATACATTTTAATCTAAATATCATAATTTCGTTAAAATAACTTCCGTAAAATATGCGCTTGTTATTTGCTTATTTCTTGAAATATATAGATATACATCTGTAATTATATTTATTACTATTGTCATTAACAACTCAACAATGTAAAATGATAAATTATGTCACAGTTGGGAAAATTGTGTGAAAAATTGAAAACAATGTAGGCTTATAATTGATTTCCACAATACTTCAAGGCATAATAATTTTTAAAAAAAAGGTGATTAACTTCCTGCCTGCAGTTATTATAAAACGCATGTCTACGGCTGTTGTATTCTCATTTATACATGCGTTCTATCGAAGAATTTCTTCAACAATTTTTTTTTTGAAAGTTGGTGCTTTTCTCGTGGCGCCTTTTAATGGTCTATTTATGATAATGTTATCAATGAGAAAATCACATACTTAAGTTTTAAATTTGCGTAAGGTATGTGCGCGACAAATGGACGAATAACTCAATATCACGTCGCCAATTTCGATTAACCTTTTTTTTTCATCAAGGGTAGTTTGATAAGAGCTTGGTTTGGTTGATTTCTGGAAACCGGTGGAAGTCGGAATTTTTTTGTTCAAAATTATAATTATGTTATTATATTATGTTACTTATACTTTGTGCATGATATTTTTTTGCACATTTCAAGCGTGTGATTAAAATCTTTAAAATAACACAATTGTCCCGCGTGTCTAATGGAATTATAAAATTCACATAATTTTGTATAACTTACACAAAATTATGTGAATTTTATTATCTATCACGTACACTTTGAATAAAAAACCAATATCTAAGCAGCGAAAGATTATAGGTATTAGTTATTAATAAAATGCAGAAATTATTGGACGAAGATTAGTGTCAATTGAATTGATCAATGATATCTACAGTACGTTATCTTTGAGATAGGTATCCATCTATATGTATATTTTTCCAAGTGCAGTTCGACGTAGATTTCAAGTGACGTGATCTTCGTGACTTCTAGTTTTAAAGTCATTATGATTAGTAAAAGTAGTTGAGTTCCGTCACTCAACACGCAATGCTTTAAGAATCTAGCGGAAAATGGGCAACGAAGTGTCTTAACAGTATCTTTAAGTATCCTCTGCTTATCCTTTATATGCGGGATGCAAAAACTGAAAATATAATAAAAAGTGAATATGCTATTAAAAGGTACGGGGTACTGAGTAAAATTATTGGTACCGGAGATTTAGGTAGAAAAACTAAGTATGATATAATACTATTTAGTACCAGTTTATCATCGTTTTAACTTAAATATATAGTTTAATGTATAATTAAGTTTACAACTTCGTGTCAACTTCAATTCTTCGTTATGACTTGCAACATTGTATGTTAATTTGTTATTTTATTTTTAGTACTCTTGTCAGTACTTATTTTCTGGACATCATTTTATATAATAAGTTTCCTTATGAAAAATATGTAACTACATTTGAAAATCCACAAGCATTTCGAATCTTTGGCCTCCACTCCTAAATAGGCCAGGTTCCTCATCCAGATGAGGAAGAAAAGAACTCCACGATTAAACAATAACAAATGTAATAAAACTAAAAAAAAAACAATTAATACTAATAAAAAATACATATATATTAATAATAATATCTCTACAACTATCATAAAAGGAAATAAAAATACCGCTACGTTTCGAAATTAGTCGATAGCTCCCTTTAAGATTACAAATGGCGCATTATTGATTCTTTAATAGCGTAGTATTCTGTAGGCCTAGTTGATTATAATTCAATACCAAACAATAGACAAAATCTATATATCTCTATGTTTAAAACGTATATGTAACACACAATCAGCGAAAACATTAGCTTTCTTTAAAATGTTACAAAATTATAGATTCTACGGAATGACGTCAACGGAAACGACAAAAAAAAATGTTTTAGTCTACGCACACCAAATAGCAAAGGGCAACTCGGACGTTTATAATAACATTAGAAACTTTCAAAATCTATGACAAAAAAATGTAATAATAATACACGTGCTATTAGTAACAAGAAAAAAATCAGTCTGCAACAGATAAATAAATAAGTAAGTCAGAGAGATTAGTAAAGCTACTTTTTTTAAATAAGCCTATAAGTTAATTATTAATCACTCAGATTAACAAGTCATTTATCGTTAGACTTTCACTCGCATAATTCGTCTAGATTAGAATTTATCTTAGATTAGTGTTCATCCATATAATTTAGATTTAACGTCGAGTGAGGCCAGTCGTGGCGCAGTGGTACAAAGTGTGACTGTAAAACCGACTGGATGTGGGTTCGATCCCCACTCGATAGGATGAAATATTTACTTAAATTTATATTTTAATTTCTTCGCTCTGGTGTCGAGGCAAAGCGCGGCGTTGAATTCTGCCACTCAACACGCAATGCCTCCAAAATTCGGCAGAAAATGGGGAACGAAGTGTCTTACCATTAGGTTCCCTCTGCCTACCCTGCTATGTGCGGGATATAGCGTGAAGCTAATTTAATTTAATTTTTTTTTAACGTCGAGTCGCGTCGAGCCGTTACATTATCTCACAACTAGAAATTTTATAAAGGAGACTGAAACGATTCCATACATTTTTGGGTCCAGAAAGTAGAGATGAAAATGGTATGATTTAATAGATTTAGGTACATCATTTCCTCCCTAAAAACTATATAAATTTTGGCAATCTGAGAGACGAGTTATTAGAGATTTGATAAAAGTGAGATTAAGTACGCAGCACAATTCCTTGAACATCAACTCTATAACATACCTAGGCGATTACTGAGTAGTTAAAGCATTAATATTTATTATTTATAAATAAAACATGTTTTAATTAATATTTTATTCTTCTACTATTATTATTAATAAAGAACTAAATTATTTTGGTCCCTCGCCCAACTAAGGTACCATACAATACTCATAACATGAGCACAGCAGCCTACCATTCGCCTTCCTACAATACAACTGCAGTATATATGCATATGCATAGAAATATGTTTTCCTGCTCGTATGTCGGGATTGTGTCCGACCTCTAAGTAATCAAGTGGTGGGGGTTTTCATCGTCTAAAGGTCGTCGGACTAGGATATTGGCGTGTCCAATGGCCATCCCACAATTCACATAGCGATGCATATCCATAGCGTGGCGGTGGTTAGATCCAAAACATTTCGGAGTCGAGTGCAGTAGTACAAAGCAGTAGTCGTTGAAAATATCAAACACGGGAAAGCACTTAAAACGCATCGACACGAACGTAATCAGAAAATCAAAAAATGCGAAAAAATCATTAGACAAGGTGTCATTGTCAATTTGCTTATAATTAGCTGTCACATCTCTGATTTAAAATATAATTGATTTTAATCGGTTATGGATCTAAAACTTATTTTTTTTTTAATTTTTCTCCACTTCCAGATTCCCAATTAAATATTATTTGCTATTCTAAAAATGATAAAAAATAGTATTTTTTAGACCACATCTCAACTCTTTACGTTTTGGCCCAAAAGTTTCAGTCCTCCTTCCTTCAGTTCCTTTATTGGACAGTCGTGGCGCAGTGGCACAAAGTATGACTGTAAAACCGAGTGGTTGTGGGTTCGATCCCCACTCGAGGAGATATATATTTACTTAAATTTATATTTCCATTTCTTCGCTCTGATGTCGAGGCTAAGCGCGGCGTTGAGTTCTGCCACTCAACACGCAATGCCTCCAGAATTTGGCAGAAAGTGAGAAACGGAGTGTCTTAACACTCGGTTCCTACCCTACCTGCCTGCCTACTCTGCTGTGTACGGGTTACAGCGTGAAGCTCATATATATTATTATTTTCACGAACTCTATTCTACGATATACCTAAATAAGACTTTTACATAAAACTCCTTATTTAAAAATGTACGCAAATCGTTATTAATTAAATCAAACTTATTGATTATTTATTCAATAAAAAACATAATTTTTTTAAATCAATGTATGAGGAAATAGTTTAAATAGAATAATTCTACAAATATTATCTATATGTAGAGTACGTACTTAACACACGGAAACGTTACGATATCATTACGATAAACTAACAAACAATCGATTTTGCTTTATAAAAGCTAATTATATTATATTTAAATATTAACAATTGTAATGTATTCTTTGACCTCTGTTTTACGTTGTAAAGGTTGAAAAAAAATAAAAACGATATACTATATAAAATATTTAATCAAGTTTTTATATAAAATTTAATATAACCTCATTTTTCTTATATATCCCAGTCCACTTACATATAACATTTATTTATATGAGCTATTAGCTCAAAATGTACACAACAATAACAAACTATTCTAGGAAAAAAATAACTAAATAACTCACTGAAAAAATTGTTCTAAAAGTCCTTACAATTAAACAATTATAAAAACTATGTCATTTTTTGTGCACCTTCAAAATACATTTCGTAAATTTTTTTTCTACTTATTTTGTACATTTTTTCAGAAACAGAACAAAAAAAAATGTAAGTAACATGAAAATAAAAATGATACAATAATAAATTAAACTACAGGCAGTTTACCAATATAAAGACCGTAGATTACAAGAAAATAAAAATAAAATATATAATTTCATTTGAAATAACAGACAAGTGTATAAATTAAGAAAAAAAAATTGATACATTTCCATATAATAAAAAACAATGTAGTCATATAGACTTCGCAATTTAATTACTTAGTGGAAAAGTAAAGAATATAAATAAAGCAGTATTTAAATAACTAATACGATAACAACTTCTGATAATTCAAAAGGAAATGTCACTCGACGACCCTCGACGCCACGACAGTAGTTACGTAACTCACGCGCTGGTATTGAACAGCTGTTTTGATTTATAATGTGTATTTTTTTATAGATTTAATTGTAAAAGTTTAACTCCACACGTCCGCGGAGTATTTCTTCATAGATTCTAGCTTTTTGAGGAATTGCGCCGCCTCGGCCTCTGTACGACCTCCCTTCTCTATGACAGCCTTTAAAACAATGTTACGGACGTCCACGGCCATGTTCTTCGCATCACTATAAAAGAATTAAAAAAAAAGTTATTACATTTATTATAGGTTTATATGTATATAAATTATTCAACACATCGTCGGGGTCAGTTGCAGGACCTTGTAACTGCAATTTTTGAGGAAAAAATGTTTTGTGAAAATGATTGCTTTAAGTATCCTATTATACAAATATATCTAGTGGTCTCACTGGGACAATAAAACAGTACAATGTTGTCACCTTTGTCAAGAATTCACGCTTTTAAAGCTGTTTTTTCTGCATAATGTAGAAAAACGTTTTTTTCCTTTTAAAAGATTTTGCAGTGACGTTAACAATATTGCATAAAATATATTAATATTGAATATAATTATTAATACACTCGGTTCTGACGCAATTATGTTAGAAAAGATATAATAATTATTTATCTTCATGTTAAACACCGCACAGGTAACAACAGTTCAAAGTTTACAACGTGGCGTGTATAAAGTTTGCGTCATAAGAATATATTATCCGCGTCCCTCTTGGTTTCCATTGGATAGAAATAATTCGGTGCCGTATAAAATTTAGACAAAAAAAAAATCAATTTTGAAATGACAACAAAATAACGGATGCACTTTATAATAATGCGAAAATATCTATATAATATGTAGTACCTAAAGCCTATTTACCTCATTTTGACAATTGGATTAAATTTATAAAATATGCGTATATATTGCTTTACCAAATGTAAATTACTAATTAACGCTACAATAAAAAAAACCAATTCATTTAAACCATCTTTTCAAATCTTTTCGGTATCTACGTCCTACAGATAATCATCACATCACTCATTACAAACAAAATTACTTAAGTGATACTTTGTTTCGCAATCTGTTATATAAAGAAGTATGCAATATAATGTAATAAATTTAAAACAATACACGAGATTTATACAGCTTTTATAATAATAAGATAAGAGTGTGGTTCTGTTTACAGGTTACACGTGACTTACCCGCATATGTAGAAATGTCCATTTTTCTTCCCAATAACTTCCCAAATTCGATCTAAGTTTTTCTCTAGCAAATGCGTCACATATATTTTCTCCGGTTGATCACGTGAAAACGCGACATGCAACTCTATATTGCCGTTCTTTTGGTGTTCTTCTAATTCCTACAAAATATAAAAATATACATTAAATATCGAAGTCTCAAGTAGAGACTTTAAAGGACAAAGTTTGACCTTGTTTCAAAGTTTTATAGCAACATTCTGTATTGTTTTTAATGATTTGGAGGAATTGTTGTCTCTCGTTGCTACCGCTTGAACACAAAACCAGCGACGATTTTGCCATAATTTGAAAATTACAAAAAAAATAGTATTTTTTTTTTAATTTATCAATAATTTATTTAAAAAAAAAGTGACATCAATATTGTACGTTAAATATTACTTGCATTATAGATTCCAACTTATTACAAATATATAAAGTACGGACATAAAAAGCAGAATAATAAAAATCTTGTCTGTAAACAACGTTGTATATTTATGAATAATTTTTTAAACCGTACTATTGTATATTATTTCAAACAGAATTTCCAAATGTTTGTTAACACTAGACCAGGATATCGGAAATACATTAATTTAAAGCCAAATGGGGGATTAAGCCTTACTGCCATTGCCATTTTTAATGCTAGTGCATGAAGGTGAACTAGGTAATAGAACTGGAAAACCTTGCGCTATTTTTTATATTTATTTAGATAAAATTAACTATTTAGAAAATTAAAAATAATAACGTTAATTACCTATTTTTTATTGAATTTATTATATCTTTATTTATTATATCTTTTTATATATTTCAGTACTGTTTTGTAGAAGAAAGTCAATATTGTTAAAAAATGTTAGGGCATGCGAAATGTCATATTACATTTTATCATAAAATAATTATATGATAATACGATGTCTCGAATCTACAATTTCTTCATCATAATTATCGTAGAAGACATCGACATTATAAACATTTTAAATTAGTCTGACTGTTTGATGTTGACATATTTGTCAAGTAAATAACAATGCGTCGGCATATACATTTTACAATTGAAGCATTTTTTACGCTGTGGTAATTTTCATATATTTGATATGAGAATTTTTTGAGTGGGTAAGTTTTTACCATAATAAAGGTAAAAATAAAATTGTCACACGTACCTCTTGGTATAAAAAGTCTTGATCACGATGCCTGCAGCCGAAATATAGTATGTTGTCACCGACTTCCCTGCCGTTGGCGCGCGCGTGGGCTCGCTCTTGCAGGAAGCCGCGGAAGGGGGCGATCCCTGTGCCCGGACCCACCATTATTATCGGCGTTTGGGTTTGCAGAGGTAACCTGGAAACGATTTATAAATAAATATATTTGTTGGAGTGACGAAACTCAACGCTTTGTCTTGTTTAGTAAAAAAACATTTATTCTGAGGCGGCAAAGGAATCAAAAGGAATGAAACTAACAACTTTCGCATATAAATGCGACTACAGTTGGACTCTGTGCTACTTAGTCACGACGGCCTAATAATAAATATATTTACTTCCTTTTAAAGTGTACTCCTACGAAAGTTAACTTATATACCGTTCTATCCATACGTTACGTTCGTTATAGCATGAGCGCAAATACCACCTAAGGAAATTATATAAAACTACCAGTTTACTAACAAAGTACATACGACCTTCTGGTGTACAAATTTGTTTAAGTACATTTTAACGCTCGAGATGATATCATTATTCCTTAGAACTTACACCAAATGTCAAACAGTCCACAAGGTCATAGGGACGCTTCCATTCCAAAAAATATTTTTCTATAGGTTCTAGAAATTCTTTCAAGGCGTAATTAATAGACATTTATTATTTCTCTTCAATTTGAATCCATTAAACGTGAATATTCCACTCGCGGCAGGAGTTTTCCTTTACTTACAAACGTTAAGCTAAACATTTGAATGACAAGGTCGTCGAGTTAACTGATGTTCTAATCTCGCTTATATAATACACATGAGGTTTAAAACCATAGAAAATTATGAATAACTTCAATTAAAATATTTATATAACGTTACAAAGTGTTTTTACGTTCTGCTTATAAAAACTTTTAAAATTAGTGCGGCATTGAATTTATCATTCGATTGTTGGTGCGTTACATCCTATTACAAAAATATTACGTTTTAATTGTGTGTGTATATATAATAATTGCATGTTCGAGTCACATGCGAGAAAAGAAATATATATATTTTTTGTTTCGTCAGGTGACACGTCTTTTTTTACACGTACATACGACTTTGGGTCAGTACCGACGGCCCTTAACTTCACATGGAGCCCTCAAAGGCTTGTAAACAACCACAACGCGTAGTATCTAGTTGGTATTTAATTTTTATGGAAAAGGCAATTCATCGAGCGCACGTGTTATCATCAGATGGTGAGTGATCACGTCGCCCACGACCTCGTGTAACACCAGAGAAGCTACAGGTGCGTTGCTCGCCTTTAAGGTGGAGATAAAAAAATATTGAGAAAAGAATTCTATGGGCTCCAAATTTATAAATTACGAACAAAGGCACTGTACCCGTCAGTTAATACGTCTCAATTAGGATAGATTGCGCAATGCGAGAGGCATGACAAAATAATAATTTAATATTTCATTGTCATGTGATACCGAATCATAGCTGTTCTGTTTGGCAAACTTAATTAAAAAAAATTAAAACAATTTTAATTAAAAAAAAAATGTTATCACATTCAGAATTGTTCACGTTTTTTATCATTAAAAGTAATTAAATTAGTCTTATAAAAGAAGTCTTTTAATGCTTATCTCTACTTTACTGCGTAAATTAATTTGAAATATTTTGTGCAAAACATTATCATTACATTACATAATTGAAATAAGCTGTTGCGTAATCTATCAAATACTTTACAATATAGATTAGTACCTTTATTATATCTACTATTAATAAACAAAGTGCTTTATTTTATTATTTTTTTCGGGTAAATTACATGTATATTACATTAGCTATTTCTCTCAGAACAAACTCAGTAGGGCTTGAAATGTATGTTAATCAATGTTCAATTCATCAATCATTCAAATTGATGCTATCCTACTAATAAATGTTTGTGAGAACTAAAACTACAGAACCGATTTACATAAAAGTTTACAGTCTTCTAGCTTTTACATCAGTATAACATACAGGCAACAATTTATGTAAAAATTATGTATAGTAACTCTAACGTAACAATAAAGCGGGCGAAGCCGCGTTTGGATCGCTAGTGTGTATTTTCAACACGAGGCACGGGCATAGTGACGCAAAGAAGAAACACAACGTCGTTGATAAAAAATCTGATAATAATTAAATGATAAACGACGCCTAATAAAGCGGAAACTTAATAAATTTTACTCTTTCATAAATTACTAAAATTGGTTTACATTTCAGTATTTTGCTGATCACCGTCATAAATAAAAAATAGTTATTACTAACGTTTATGGATTTTTAAAACCACTCCGCCAATGTTGTTAGCAAGATTTTATATAACATTTTAAACAATATACAAAGTATCTTTCCATTATTCTTTTTTGCAACATTGAATTCAAATTGTTAAATAAGTAATAAAATTATTCCATGAAAATTCATAAACAGTAAAGGGCAGTATAAAATAACAAAAACAATATAGTTTCGAAAACAAAACAATAGCAGATGTAATGATCGTATTATTTTCGATTTTTTGATCGTAACGACTTCAAATTGCCATTCAACCTTGCTTAGCGCGGAAGTCGATAATTTTACGTTTAACGCGTCAAACTTACGTCACAAATAATTAATTTATGAGACGAATGAATAGGCGGAGGGAACCTGGAAGCCTAATGTTTCCGTTCCCATTGGCCCTGGCCTGTGACAGACGTGAATAAAATATAATAATTTATAATATAGGTATTATTTTTTTATACGGTAATATATTTTTTATGATAGTAATGTGAACAACAGTATATTGTAACAATTTGCAATATTATTAAAAATTCAAACTAATTTAATCTGTTTTTTCATAAATTTCAATAGTATATTATGTAAGTAGAAATAGAATTTGTCTTTAAATAAAAAAGTATACATTAGTTTTTCCTTTCCTACTCGACCTTGTAATATTATGCAATAAAAATTATTAAAAAAAATATTAAAGTAAGTCTACATGGCCATGAACTTAAATCTTTTTTAATCCGACAATTTAGTTCAGCTCAATCTTGATACATATTTAACAAGCGTGCGACAGATTTTCACTTCCGTTTTTGTTTTACTACCTACTTCATGTAAATGGAAGATAACTTTATATGACGTTCGACGGTAGGATTAACGGTTGACTATGGGTAGGGTACTGGGGACTTCAGTACCTATACATTTTACCCCCATGTATGTTCGGCGATTTTCAGTGGTTTAGCTGATATTTGAGAATTTATTATAAAAAAAAAATGTATTCTTGAACAATTTTATTTAAGAAAGGAAATGCAGCAGCGTTGGGATTACGTTCCCTTGGGATTGCGATTGTAAGCCTTTTGTATCATATAATAGGTTAACAATATCGGTTTATAAAGCTTGGACGAAATATTGTAAACAAAAATCGTTTTTAAGCAACATTTTGTCAAAAACTTCCACGAGCTGTAGCGAAAAAATAATAATGGTGTTTTTTTCCAAAAGTAACTTTAAAAACTACTGGCTTGTGTATAGAATAATCTCTGAAAGTCTTACAGGCAAAGTATAAAGCAGTAAAAAAATTTTTTTCTAATTAAGAGAATTAAATACATTTAAATCGTTATTTTTTAATATTTACATAAGTGTTTGCACCTTTTACGAGTCTATTGTAATGAAACAAATAATCACTTTAAGTTTTATTCAGATATCTTTAAAGATGAACATAATTTTCCTTATGATAACAATTTTTTATTTTTATAAACTTATAAAAATAAAAATTTGTTATCATAAGGAAAATTATGTTCATTCAACAACAAATTTTTGAAGTACTAATTACAAAATTAATATTCCAAAACCTACAGGGTACTTCCCGTAAAATCAGAATCTTGAGATTTGGTACGAAGTAACGTCTTATAGGTAAAAATTTATAGGTATTGAAAAAAATCATTACAAACTATTATTTGTAGTTCATTGCATACAAAATGAGTGCATAAGCCCGCATAATTAAGTTTGTCAACTTAAGTTCTACTGATCCTGAAATTCATTGCATCCGTTGAAAGTTTTTGATAGAATTTTGCTTATTGAGTCTATTATATAATAGTAAAGAACTACTATTGAGCTATATTGAGAAAAAAAAATCACAAGATTGCTCTTGTCGGTCCTTAACGGTCGAGTTGTATTTGCCAAATTTGTTCACAAAATCTATTTTTTTTTAAATCACTGAATCGCAAATAACTGCTGAACTACTGAAATGAAAATCGCTAAACATACATGGGGATGAAATGGATAGTTAGTGAGGTCCACTACCCATAAACAACCGTTGCTACGTTGATCGCGTTACACGTATATAATTACGTGAACCAAAACTCTGTACCCCGTTTTACGAAAATTATGCTGACGGAGGACAATGAAATTTGGATACAATTCCAGTTTTGCTGGTTTTTATTGTATTATTAATTATTATTATTAATTGGTTCTCTAGTTTGAATTATTGTGTGTTGTACCTCACTCACACACAAACTAACTGCGCATTTTAACATTTTCAACTGCGATATAATAAGTAAATATCGAATATGCTACTCTGTTTAATATTTAACAAATATGAGAAATATTAAAATTATATGGCAAAAATAGAATTAAAAATTAAAAAAAAAATAATTAAAATTAAAAGTTTTTAGTAACTTCCTACTTAACATAATTACATAGCTTGATTTTTTTATTACTTTACAACAAATATCGAATAAAGTAAAAATGTTTTAATTTTAACTTTAAGTCTGGTCTACATGATTTGAAAACAATATAAATTTAATAAAATAATATTAGCTATGACTGTTTAATTTGTTTGTAATTACAATGTTTTTTCAATGACTTGTATTTTTGATATAGATAATTCATTCTAAATAATTTTGTATAATAACTATTTAAATTTCAATGTCACAAAGTGACAATGAATTGTGTATTCCATTCACATGTACGTTCAATTTACCAAATATATATATTTTTAATTTACTTAAAATATAAGCATATTCGAGGATTGCTGCAGTATAGTGAATGACGGACTGTAAACGTAAATATTGTACGTTCGATTCTTGCTTGAACTGAATAATATTATATTATAGTTTAATTTCCTCAGTCTGATAAATGGACCCCTTTGCCTAAAATGCTAAAAAAAAACTTACCTAAATTGTGACTTTCTAATATAAACTGGGACCTTTGGCAGAGGTTTGCCAGGCTCTGGCTTGTTATCAGCCAACCAGGTTGTGGTCACTCCCTTGTTAACTCTTCCTGTAGGAGTTGTGTACTGTACAACCACAGCAGTCACATGCACTGTGTCAACATGTAACTAAAACACAATAGTACAATAATTAATATTATATATATTACTCATTTAGAAAACGTATAATTTATATTGTTATAAGAGAAGTTCAAACACTTTATGAGATGATCTATTATTCTATCTTGGTTTACTTTAACATTTAATATTATATACTAAAATCATAATTAAATTCAAAGCATAATTAATAAATAGCATTTATTTAGCTCACCTTGGGACTAGATGATATGGAATAATATCTGGGTTGGATACGTGGTAACAATTCACAGATATGGTCCAGTGGAGGTTTACATGATTTAATGTCTTCAAGTATATGTACAACATTCCTGCATGCGTCAACCACAAATGACTGGTACAACTCTTTACCTTCTTTAGAATTGGTAGCCATAAGTAAAAGTTTGTTTTTGTCCTATAAAGCAAATATTGTTTTATTATGATGATACATGAGGTCATTGTGGCACAGGGGGAGAACCTGCGACTGTACTCGCAACGGTTGTAGAGATTTAATTACTTAATACTTTTATTTCCTTGCCATTCAACATGCAATGCATCAAGAATTCGGAGGAAAATCGGAAGTGCCTTAATGAGGAATGGCGTATCGTAACATTAGGTTCCCAAGTTCCTTCTGCCTAACTTGCTATGTAAGGGACGGTACATAAAAGTTGTAATAGTTTAATTACTCAAATTTTTTGGTTAGAATATTAATTGAGGGTAGACTGTCAGTAGTGAAAACTAGTGACCTTGACTTTCGAGACAATGCTTTTTATTGACAATGATTTTTATATATTTGATTATTATAAAGATATCTATCTGTCTATGCTGATAAAAAAGTACTAGTATATTACCTCTTCGTCCGCACAATATTCCACAAGTTCTCTCAGAATGTGTGTTCTCGGCAGTGCTGTAATCTCCAAGTAATGTGTCAATGCGGTACGGTATGACGTAGGGCATGGGAAAGGATGCTTCTTAGTACTTTCCTGATCTGTGTTTACTAGAGAGAAAACTTCATCCAGATTAGCCTCTGTCAATTTTCCAAGACGCTCTACCAAGTCCTTGTCGTTGATGGGATATACAGCTAAGTGATCACCTAAAAATTTTTTTTTTTTAATGTAAGTAAAGTAATGTGAACAAATATATTGTGCTGAATTTCAATTCAATTTCTACATACCAGCCTCATATCTCATATTTGAGCCAGATATGTCAAATTCAATGTGCAAACATGACCTGTCACCACCTTTATGCAATTCTCTGTTTACTTTAATTTGCGCTAAGAAAGGATTTTTCGCATCAAAAGGCCTGAAAGAAAAATGATTCATATAAGTCATAGAATAAAACTTTAAGTATAAATATTTTTTTTGTCGGTCATTTAGGCCAGTCATGGCACAGGGGCACAAGTGTGTGACTGTCTACATGACTGGTTGTGGTCTCGAGGCAAAGCACAGCTTGACTTCCGCCACTTAGCACGCAATGTCTCCTGAATTCAGCAGTTCTAAGTTCTACCTGCCTACCATGCTGTGCACGGGATACTGGAGGAACTAAGGTCTAAATTCAGAGATTATTTTTGTGGGTTGTCTGGCACTATACTTATCAAGACAGGCAATATTCCACCATTGTAATTTCTTTCATGTAAATCAGTGTACTTCAAATTAGAATTACCTAGAGTACAACGGTTAATAATATGTATTTGAGAACAGAGAGTGAAGTTGGAGTAAAAGCTAGTCCAATTACGTTTTCATAAAATAACTTACGCTCTCTGCCTCTCCAGTGAATGTAACCTAGCTATTTCACCAGTAAATACTTCATTTGGAGAAATTTCCTCTGGATCATGTGTTATCAAATGAAACTGACGAGTTAATTCCTCCTCTCCTGCACTTTCAATATTGAATTTTTCACACACAGATGGCCAAAATTTTTCCTTCCAGGTAATGAAGTCATCTTCAATACTAAAATGTAATTTTATAATATAAATTATATATTATAGATAGAAATTGTATAAAAAAATGGATGTAGCTGGACTTGAATACATGACAGTTGGAAACCGTCTATGAGAGCTGATCACTAAGCCAATCATTTTTATAAATCTACTTCAAAATTAATTTTATTTTTCAAATACAAACTTTGCATCATCATCCCCCAATCCAAGCTCATGAACTCTGGTGGCTCCAAGTTCTTCAAGTCTTTTATCTACAAAGATAGCTACAGAATTATAATGTTCATAAGTTTTGTTCCCCAGGCCAAATACCTAAAATATAAAAAAAAAATATTTTTAATTTATCTTATAAAATGTAAACTTATTATACACCCAATATGCATTTATTGTAAAAAGCTTATTCAATTATTATTACCAAAGGCCCAGTTTCATACCATGTATTGTAAACTTAATAGCGGCGATATCATGTGTTTTTTACACAAAAACTTAGTGAAATAACAAGATGATTTTTTAAATAAAACATTGGCCACTAAGTTGAGCATTTTTAGACGTTTAATTGTTCACTATAAAATTATAACCTAAAAATCATTTTTCTTTATATTTATTTCGACGTATTAAAAAAAATGGTATTATGCAAGTCCAAGAGCAAAAGAAACAAAATAAACAACAGTTTAAGTTCTGTAACACAACAGTGAACAATCTAATCTGACACATAAATGAACATACACAGTATAAATGTCAATTTGACATTTGACAACATTAAACTAGGCATAGACATTATTATACTTCATAGTTAAAACGAAAGTCGACATTATACATTTTTTTAAGGTTTAGAAACATGTCAATTCAACATTATAAAAATTTATTATGCCCAAATGGTGTATATAATAACAATAAAAAAAAAACATATTGTATAGTATAAATAGACATATTATAATGAATGATTAATTTCATTATAATGTATTGATTAAATTAAGTTATGTTATGTATGTTGATAAACTAATAGTAACTTGTTTACTATTTCATACAATTATTAGTATAAATACTATTATAATTAACATTAAATGTATATTATCAATAAATAAAATGATACTCACACATTATGATTAGAATAAACACAGAGATACTCAATTAAATAGTTTTGAGAGTTAAAATTAAATTGATATTATTCAATTAGTATATTTTAAAAATTAAATGTATACTTACAGCATAATTTAGTCCAATTAAATCGGGCTCGTTTTTAAGCCATTCAACGAAATCCATGGCATTGTCTGTGGGATCTCCTTCACCATAGGTTGCCAAGCAAAACACAGCGAGAGAGTTATCAATATCCTTGAGTTTAGTCAATTCTTCCTAAAATTATGTATTCAATTATTATTTACTAACATTTATTATTACAACTATGTTATGATTATAATCTAGAGTAGAGGATATATACCATATCACATTCTTCAGGATCAGCTACCATCCCTTTCATTTTGTAACGAATGCCCTCTTTTGCTAAACGACCAGCAAATTCTTCTGCTGTACCGGTTTGCGAGCCATAAAATACAACAAGACTTCTACCTGATGTTTGTAATTTCTTTATAAAAGAATTCTCTGTGACTTGAATAGAACCTGCAGGCCTATAAAAATTTAAAAAATTAGCTGCATAATATTTTTTCACAAATTTAAATTGCATATGCTTTAAACACGTTTTCAATAAGCTCATAGTAAGTAACTTACAACATTTAAGATCTGCGAATGGTTTTAAAAACTAATTACATAGTTTTAGAAATACTATGTCACTAATTTTTAAACACTATTTTTACTGCAAACGCAACTGATTGTGTGTTCGGTCCCCACTGGAGAATATGAAATATTTACTTAAATTTATATTTCCATTTCTTCGCTTTGGTGCCGAAGCAAAGCGCAGTGTTGAATTCCACCACAATTGGTTTCAGAATTCGGCAGAAAATTGGGAATGGAGTGTCTTAACACTAGATTAAATGACAAAAAATGCCAGAGTATATGTTTTAGGAGAAAGACATCTAACATCAATTACAATTATAAATGAATGGTTGTTTAATAAAGAAATTTAACAAAGTTACGAGTTTTGGGGATTACAGTAGAGCTAAATTGAGTTTTCTTCCACACATAGATGATATAGTGAGGAAATCATTAAGCACATTAGGATTTATTATCTATAATCTACTAAGCATTTTAAAAAGTCCAGTACAGTTATAATTTTATTAAAATATTGTTCAACTGTCTGAAATCCGTATTATGAAACACATAAAAACAGATTAGAACGAATTCAAAAAGTTTTTAATCATCAGTAACGATTTTCGGATGTACGATGACTTATTAAAACAAATATGTTAAAACTATCACATCGCAGAGATATTGCCGATCTTTGCTTTTAACACAAATTAGCATCTAGAAACCTTTATTGTCCAAAGGTTTTAAGTGAACTTAATATTTTGACGCAAATTTTTAAGGTTTGCCAGAACAAGTTTAGGTCTAAATGCACCACTTAATAGAGCTTTGAATCTTTATAATAAATAGCACAAAAATCTCAATTTGATGTATTTTTAATGACTTTTGTATAAAGCTCAGTTGAAAAAATATTTTATACACCTAGTAAAGAATCCTTAGGCGAGTACCTCGAACAAATATCATATGTATTTATTAATATTTCTTACAAATTTTATTACTTTTTTTTGGTGTTTTATTTTTTTTATGTTAAGCTATTAGTATATATAGTAGTATTTTTTTTATTTTATTTTTAAATTAAGTATTACATTTTTTCCTCTTTTTTATATAACTGAAGCTGTGTTTATATTATAAGATTAAGTTTATAAGCCTGTTTTTTAGTTTTTTTTATTTTGTTTTTATTAGTTTAGATGTGAGCAACAACTTGTATACATGTAAAGTTAGGCTATATATAATTGGGAAATACTTTGTATCAATATATATATTTAAAATTCAATGATTGATATGACCTAAAAATCCTAAAATATTTGGTTAAATATAAGGAGCAAGTATACTTTATATTTGTATGATAAATATGTTTTGTTTGATGAAACAAAGTCAGTCAAATATGTTAATGTCATTATGTTGCACAAAAATATGAAATAACTCCATAATTTAAATATTAAAGTACTGGAAAAAGACATGTTTTTGTTGAAATCTGCTCTGCATAATCTGCAGTGTAATCACTTGAAGACGTTAAGGCGAACCTGCATGCATTTTTTGCAAAATTTATTATAATAACTTAAAGTTTTGTCATGATGACTACACTTTTTTATCCATAACGTTCTTAAAATTATATTTCACACAGTTCGTAGTTTAAAGTTGTTTTCTGAATATTATGTTTTTGTTATATTTATTTTTTCATACTTTAAAACATGAGTATACCTGGACCAAATTAAATAGAAATTAAAAAGTTACATTATAGTTTGGGAAACATTATTTATTTGTTTACATTTTGTCTCATTTTCAAATTAATAGATTATGGTAAGTGTTATTTTATAATTTTCCAGTTCAGAAAACTATTATGTGGTGTATTTATATTAAAAAAAACATTTGAAACTTATTGAATTTAAATATGAGTCCAGTCGTGGCGCAGCGGCACGAAGTCTGACTGTAAAACCGACTGGTTGTGGGTTCGATCCCCACTCGAGGAGATAAAATATTTATTTAAATTTTATTTCTATTTCTTCGCTCTGGTGTCGAGGCTACGCAAGGCGTTGAGTTCAGCCACTCAACACGAAATGCCTCCAGAATTTGGCAGAAAGTGAGGAATGGAGTTTTTCAACACTAGGTTTCCTTTGCCTATCCTGCTGTGTGCGGGATACAGCGTGAAACTGGTGAATTTAAATGAACTGGTTACAATATTATTGAATACAAATTTTATTTCTCATCCACTTTTTATATTAAATATTAATGCATTTTGTAACTTAATTGTTTCATATAATTATTTTTTATTTCTACTCATATTAAATTCATTTTGTAGACTGTAGATACTGTGGTGTACTGATTGCACAATAATGTTATCTTGTTAAAATATGATAGTAAGTACGTAAATACATATATATTATACATAGACTTCTCAACTCAATCAAAATAATATATTGCGTAATTTTAAGAGCCTAAATATCTAAATACGCCAAGCATTTTTTAACGCATTATTTTTATATATTATTTTAAAGTTTGTATATGATACCAGCAATCTGTGTAAATTAGTTTTTCTATACAATAACTGGGCAATGTATAGAATACCTGAGGCCTTGAGGCAATGTATGAAATATTATGAATATTACTGTCCACCACATACTTTACTTCGGATTGTAGACTATCTGCTGATAAGCCGGAAATGACAAATAAACAGATCTTGGTTGATATTTTTATATTCAGATCACAAATTTAGCGGTTTTTAAGTGGAGGTTAAGTTAGAAGCTTTTAAACTTAAAAGTAATAAATTTAACCTAGCCTGCGCTTAAAATCCGCTAAATCTGCAGCTGTGGTGGCGTTAGTACAGAGGCTGTTCAAGTATTACGTAAGCAGTTTTTTTGCAATTATTGAACTAATAAAATAAACTAAAAACTAGTAAAAATTGGCAGGAAAGACATGCAGGCAAGTAAACCTTAATTATCTGCCTTCCTTCATTGCTTTATACATATCAGCCGCGCCATTCGGTTTTGTATAAAATAACTAGGCATAGTATAAAATAAACAATATTTCATACATTATACCTAAAACGTGTATTTCATTTTAGGTATCCTTTACATTGCCGAGGTGTTGAATAGAATTTTGAATGATATAGATTGCCGGTAAGATGCACATGAACAATAAAAAATAATATTGTTAAGTTTATTATATTAAATCATATAGGTATAACTTCATCTTAAAGTGTTGGCTCGCGCTTTGATTTTGTCGTCATAGCGTCGTGGCTAAGCAGCTGATATTCTTTTTTTTTAAATAACAGCAGGTTCATTGTCCTTGGCACGTGCTACCTATTGTAAACATTATGACACAGCTGTGTATCTACATAGCAACGTCAAGTGTAAAAAATACTCAAAATAACCGAATAATTGCGAATAGAGGCAACCTGGATTAAATATAGTGTATCTAGTAATATAAAATTGCATCAGTAAATTATTTGAGCAGCCTCTATTTTTTTCCGCATTGATTTGTATCAGCTGCCTATTGGTAATTTTATTGATAATGTAATATCTATTGAATATTTGTCACTAAGCATGATTAATGTTTATTTTTAAGTTAAAATGCGACTTAAATGCATAAGTACCTTACAATATTTGCTGTCCGCGATATGCCACACGTACAATTATATTGTCAATAAAGTTCATATTATAATATTTTTTGTATTATTATTATATTTATTATGGTATTTCCATATTGTTCAAAATTAATTTGTAATTTATAGAAATTCTTGTTTTTTAAGGTAATATCAGGGGGAGGCATGGGTATTGTCAATAATATTGTGGTGTGCGCGCGTGCTACAATATTTAAATTGAAAAAAAAAATATTATAAAAGAACGGACGGACGTTTGTGCTTTTTCTTCAAAACGAACGAAGAAAACAGTGTCAATAACTAAAATTGATAATACTACCGTCAAGGAAAAGTATTATTTAATAGCGTTTATTAAAACAACATCAATTGAAGCATGTTACGATAAAATTAAGAAAAGTAATTCGCTAAAAAAGCTCGATATTTACGAAATCTAACCATGCGTAGTATGCGGGGCCATATATTGATCAATATTTTTTTCCAATATTGTATTGCCAACCTTATCCTTACCAACCATTGAATTTATAATATATAATTGGACTTTTTATTTCGATATGTAAAATACTAATTATTGATAATTTTACAATATAGATGTAAAAATAAAAAACAAATTCATACAAAATAAATAAAGATTGACCATGAATATTTCGCTTTAGAAAATAACCTAATATCAATTAAACTATAAACCATACACATTTATATCAATCATTACATTTAAAATTAAACTTAAAAGAAATAATATTAAAATAGAAAAGTGTATAATATATCACTATAATTTTTTCCAATATATCTGGCATACGTAGATTAGGTATGCAAAGCGAATAAAACAATTCTTTAATTAAATCGGAAAACATAATATAAGGAAGGAAAGAAATAACTAATTTCACCATTGAACTTGCCATCTTTTTTCAAAGAAATTCTCAACATATGACCATTACTTATTTTCCCTATGTATGTTTAGGTAAGTAGTTAAAGAATTATTACTGCATCAACGAAGGCAATGACAAATAATTATATACGTAATATAATTATAAAAAAATATGCTCTTGCGTCATGTTTTAATTTCAAACTTTGATAGCCAAATTGCATGGGTAAGTCCTTGATCTGAGTCAAGGTCGACTCTCTTCGTTAGTATGAAGAGTGCTAAAGTTACAAGTCATATATACCAGATTATTCCAATTTTATCAACAATATGACCGTTTCATTAAATTTAAGACTATTTATCATTTCGGTTATTTAATTGGTAGGTACGCTGAAAGTGATAACTGATGTCAAAATGATATTAATTGTATGTAATTGAAATTATATCTTTTCTCTCCATATTTTGATGATATTTAATTGGATCGAAAATAAATAATAGTAACTACTAATCATCTAATATAAATCTTTGTCCTCGTTACTGTTTAACTGTAGAGCCTATTTTGTAAATAAGAAATTCAATAAACTACGCATAACACGTCTCCATCTCTTATGGGTAAAACAAATAATCAACCTTATTTATCTAACCTGTATTGCGAACAACAAGAAATAGTCGTTATTACATATATTATTTCTGAATTATGAGCATAACAGTGGAATGATACAGTATATAATTACGATGAGGCCAAAAGTAATTCAAGGCCTGTTTTGAATGTATTGCCTACTTAATTTTTTAAATTAAAGCAATTAATAGTTTTTATTACATTTAAATTTTACGAAACGCTATTAGTTTTTATTAAAAGAAAACCAAAGCAAATATATTCTATAAAATTATCATAGCAATTATTAGGTAGTAATAAAATATGCATAACCCTCTAGCTGTTTGAGGTAGAATACGTCTCACACGCATTGCGCTTACTCTACACAGTGTGTATATACAAAGTAATTTTTATTATGTGTATGTATATATATAATTTTAATAATTTTAAATATTACGTATACTTACTGTATGGCGTAATTACTGAGAAGTAAATCATCCTTTTTACTCTCTTTTCTAGAACTATATAGCCACCAAACAGCTGCACCAAATAAAACGACAAGCATGAATATGTCAAAAGTACTGAACAGTGAACCACCGACCGCAGCCGCCGTCGCCGTTTCTTTTAGTATATCCTGTGTGTTGTCTGACATCGTGCAAATCTGGTCTTGTTTAACTTAATTATTAAAAAAAATCACAATTGTTAATGAAGGGCACTTATGAACTTTTAATACTTATCGCAAAACTAAAAACTTAATCCCTATCATTGACACAAACTACTAGTGTCGCTACCAAAATTATACTGTCTGACTGTCTGCATTCTACAGTTGGATTAGTGAAAAAACTGCGAGGAGGTGTGCGAGCGGGACAGAGAATGACGTGACGTTGCATGAATTAGACGAGTACAACGAGTCCACGACGACGGACTACGACGGACGCGCGCGACCCTCAGCCGAACTTAAACGATCGCGTTGCTTACGTGAGCTCCACTTAGCAGATGCGTGGAGTACAGTACGGTCAACAAGTCGTGGCCACGTTGAAGTTAACTATAGTGGCTGTGAAATTTTTTACTGTAGGTTTTTTTTACTTTTAATTTTTTTCTTCCCGATCGAACAGTGTGCAAAACTTAGAAAACTTTATTTTATGGCGGCCACGACTTGTTGACCGCACTGTAATGGAGTTTGTCCCACGCGGGTCTTCGCTGCGGAGGCTATGTCACCAAATTACGGCTGTATAATGTATATTATGAAGCAGAACGCTCTTGACATTAGTTGTGACATTGATTTAATGTATAAATTAACAATACTGTTCACTAGTTCATTGCATGTAGTCTTATCTTATAGTCTCGTTTGTTATCTAAGGATACACGTATTCGAGTATAATAACGTTTGGTTAGTAAATCATGTAATTACTATTAATGTGGAATAACAAGTTTTCGAATATTTTCCAAAAAAAACATGACTATACTAAGAAAAACGTTGTTAAAACTATAGTTATGACGTAAAGTTTCTGTCAGTATTGGTTGTGTCTCCTACTGTTCATCTGCTTCATTTACACATAATAAGATTGCCCTCTAGTGTAATTTGAAACTCCTGTCGAACTATCTAATAGATCTAAATATTTTTTAATATTTTTATTAGATGCATGACTCGACGTGGTTGATTTATCTTAACCCTTTCAGACCTCGCGTGCACAATTGAGGACATAAAAGTTTTGAGTCTTTTTACTACTAAATTTAAATTTTACGTAAATAAAAACTGTTGTCATCGCTTGCGAACATTCTAAATTATTAAAAATGAAACAACTAGCGGCATCTATTGATACGTGTGTGCACTTCTAAGCCATTTTCGGTCAGTTACCAGCGAAACTTTGAACTGAGTAGGTAAGTCATTTTTATTTTATTGAAATTTCAAGTTTTTCTGCTAGATATGTTTTGAAATAAATATAAATGGATAAGTTATACTATATAGGCAAAGAACAAAGTATTTTACATCAAAATTTTTAGTTATTTGTACAATAAATCGCGAATATTCGTTATGTCCACAAACGTGGACAGTAGGTATTGGTTAAACATTTTTTTCAAAATAGGTACTTTGCTGCTGTTAGTAAATAAAGTTATTTTCTGGTAATAAATGTTATAATTTATTATAAAATTTGCGTGGTAAAGTCTTAAATTGTGTTTATTACAGGTAAATTTATGATCAAATTATAATCATGTTTTCGAGGGATGCTTTGAGAGCTTTGGAAAAGGATAACCAGTCGGAATTTGAGCTATCTTCGGATGATGAGGATGTGGGAAATAATAATAATGTCCCATTTGCGAGACACGTTAGGTTGGGAGCCGATGTAGTAACTCAGAATCAAAGAGAGTACACCCCACTTGACCCCCCTGACGAACAAGAAGACGAAAGTGAAGACGAAGAAAGGTCAGCTTTCAATTACGAGTCCGAGCCTGAGGCGCCAAGAGAGCCGGATATTGTGGAGGGCGAAGAGGAGCAAGTTACGCCGAATGCTGAACTTTTCGATTACCTTACGCCAAAACCGAACATAAAGTGGAGGCATAGACAAATAAATAACACAATACCAACGGATTTCTTGCTACCAATAGCTTTAGAACCCATCGTGCAAGATCCCATTTGTTATTATAATAGATATGTTCCTGTAGAGCTTTTTGAACAAATGGCCGAAATGACAAACTTATATGCAGTACAGTCAGGAAAAACCAGGTTTAAGCCTACGTCCAGCTATGAAATTGAAATTTTATTTGGTTTGCACATGGCAACGGGAGTTTTCAACTATCCAGTTTTGAAAATGTACTGGGAAAATCATATTAGCATTCCACTTTTCACTAACAATATGGCAAGAGATAGGTTCTTTGAACTTCGTAACAATCTCCATTTAGTAGATAATATGAAAAAGCCTACTAATTGCACTGACGTGTTTTATAAAGTAAGACCAATCTTTAATGCGATCCGAAGCCGATGCTTAGAAATACCGCTAGAAAAAGAATTGTGTGTCGATGAACAATTAGTTCCTTTTACAGGGAAACATTCTGCTAAGCAGTACATCAAAGGAAAACCTTGTCCATGGGGAATGAAGCTTTTCTTTTTGTGTGGGAAAAATGGCCGTGCCTATGACTTTATTATTTATCAAAATTCTATTCCAGAATTAGACAGGTCACTGATAAAGAAAGTAGGCTTTGGAGCTGCGGTAGTATTACATCTAATGAAAAGAGTCGGTGACAGTAGAGGTCATGAGTTATATTGCGATAATTACTTCTCGTCTTATTACATGCTCCAAATTTTGAAACACAAAGGCATAATGGCTACCTGCACTGCGCGTGTCAATAGATTTACAAGGCCACCGTTGCTTAGTGACAAAGATATAAAAAAGAAACCAAGGGGTTTTGCCGAAGAGATTTGTAGTACGGATGGAGATGTCACCATGGTGAAATGGCTTGATAACAAACCAGCCAACTTAGCTTCCAATTTCGTTGGTATAGGAGAAAAAGATATGGTGAAAAGATGGTCCAAAACAGAGAAGAGATTTATAGAAGTCGAGAGGCCTGAAATTGTAAAAAAGTACAATCACGCCATGGGAGGGGTAGATCTCCTTGATCAACTTATGAGTTATTATAGAACGTTTATAAAGTCAAAGAAGTGGCCTTTGCGTATGATATTCCACGCATCAGATTTGGCAGTTGTTCAAGCCTACCGCGAGTATGATATGGATTGTGACTTGCTTGGGATACCAAAAGCAAAACGGCTCGCACTTCTTCACTTTCGTCGACGCTTAGCTGAAAGTTTAGTTCTTCGAAACAAAATATCAGGTGCTAAAAGGGGTCGTCCAAGTAGTTTGAGCAGTCCTTTACCAGTAGTTGTTCCTAGAAGACCAGGAGAAGTACGTCCGTCAACTGAAATTGCTCGAGATGGTATTGGTCACTTTCCAGCTCATGACGATGGTTGTGGAACGCGCTGTAAGTTAACGGGGTGTAAAGGGAAATCCCGCATCAAATGCATAAAGTGCAAAGTGCACTTATGTCTGACTAAAGACAAAAATTGCTTCCTAAGTTTTCATACCTAAGTAACTAAAGTTCCTATTATTTTGTTGTCTTTTTAGAAGATTTTTTATGTTGTTTTATTTTGTAAGAAGATTTATTTTTGTTTTGAAGATGTTTAATTATTTTTAGTTTGAATTTCATACTTTTGTAATAATAAAAATGGCCAAAATCAAGCTATTTGTTATTTGTTCAATTATACCCATACATCAGTTATTATAATCACTTAGGCCGAATGTCCACATTTGATCACATAAAGAAAACATCAATTTTCTCGGAAAATAATCTAATAATCAATTTTTTTTTTGTTTTTCCATGCTCAATAGGCGAATATCTAACTGAAATAAAATCGGCTCAAACAAATTCTAAAAAATAAAAAATCAGGTCTGAAAGGGTTAAGATGTTAATTTGACCAAGAGACAAACATAAAATATTTCATTACCCCGAATAGTTTACGACCCGTTCGTGTATAATCGCATGCTTCTACCCCTACGCCACGACCGTATACAAATATCAATATTTTTCAATTTTCTTTTTTTTCAAGTTCACGCTGTATCCCGCATATACAGATTAAGCAGAGAGAACTTAGTGTTAAGACACTTCGTTTCCTCCTTTCCATCGAATTTTCGAGGCACCGCATATTGAGTGGCGGAACTCAACGTTACGCTTTTGCCTTGGTACATTTGGAGCGAAGAAATGAAATTACATAGTCTGACCACAAATAATGTTACGCAAAAAAATTTGGAAACTGTTATTTTTTATCCTATACAATTATTCACTGTTTTCTTAATTTTGCGCCAATATATTGTAAAATATGTTGCGATATTAAAATTGAGTGGGGCGATAAAGAGAACCTAATCGCTGTAATTGCTTTACATAAAATAGAGTAAGTCCCCTAAATATGGACTAGTCGTATAACATGGAGTCATATTAGACGACCCCGCCCCGCCTCTCAATCCTACTGTAACATTCCAAAAATATAAACTGTAAATTTAAATAAGTACAGGTTGATAAAATCAAAACAAATATTTAGGGCGGTCGCAGAAAAAACATATTTAGGGATAATCAAAATTTCACAATTGAATAATATATTACCAATCAAAATGACCGTATACTGAAAGTATACTCTTATTCCGAAAGTTGCTCTACAGTACGCTTCTTTAGAGTATACTAGAGCTATACTATAGGAATCTAGCTTCTTTAAGCTGTCAAATTAGTCAACAGAGTGAACAACGTTCGCATTATCCGATTTCAATGATGATTTAGTGGGGTGTTACCTATAAAGGTATGTCATGTTATTGTGAAGATATCAAAATATTGAAATAAGCGTATCAAGATTCGTGAAAAGATTGTTAAGCCCCTTAACAACAGGGAACCTAGTGTTAAGACTCTCCGTCCTCCACTTTCCGCCGAATTCTGGAGGCATTTTGGAAATGAAAAAAAAATCCTACGTCGAAACTGTTGAAATATCTTGATTAATTTCTTTAGGTATGGGTTTGAAATATTTTACCCTATATGCTGCTCCCAAAAGGAGCGTAGACACTTCCACTCTGTATAAAATTTCACCACTATACATAATTTTCAGTACACCTCACACTTACATATAAGATTATTTATTACACTTATATATAAGTCAGTTTCATGTCTAACCTAGACAGAAGGAACCTAGTGGTCAGATACTCCGTTATCCACTTTCCGCCGAATTCTGGAGGCATTGCGTGTTGAGTAACGAAACTCAACGCCGCGTTTAGCCTCGACACCAGACCGAAGAAGTGAAAATATAAATTTATTAAATATATCATTTCCTCGAATAGGGATCGAACCCACAACCAGTCGTTTTTACGCACTTTGTACTCCTACGCCACAACTGGCCTCATCAAATATATTAAAATATCTTTGAAATTAGGTTAATACACTAATATTGATTTGAAAATTAAAACAAAATTAACTGTATACTAGTCCGGCCATCGTCCTAAATAGCTTTATTGTAGGCACAAGAACTAAATATAATGGCATAAGCATCACTTATATTTTTATGATTAGTGCCACAACTTATGTTATTTTTATTTACCAGCCGATGACATCAAAATTTACAGCAGGTAGCCAAGGAAACTTTCATGTCGAAATATTTATTTCTTTGCTTTTTAAACAAATCGAGATATTATGGGTTGAGTTACAATTCAACGCCACGATTTATCTTACCGTAGCCGGGAAATAAAAAAAAATATATAATGAGGAACGTAATGTTTTACTTGCTCTATGCAGCAGATACATCGTGAAGCTGAGAAAGATTGTTGTTACATTTATAAATGCGCAATATTTAAAGGCCACATGCACTTTGGTAACAAATTACATATTAAGTTCATAAATTCTGTTATCTCAAGATTGAGGCCCAAACAAGATGAGGGACAAACGTGATATTATAAAATACTGTTGTAATTGGTTCTGGCAGTTAGTTGATATAATATTCCAGCCTCGGCAAGCGCCCGTCGGCTTGGAAACCGCAAAATATTCCGATAGATTTGGACTATCGAATTTACTTCTAAGTAGTTTATAAAAAAATATCAAATCATGAATTTGAATACAGGCTAACAAGTCGTCGTATTCTAAAATACGATAATTTTTCATTACTGGCAGATGTGATTTATTTGTGCAATATATTTACCTACTCGTGACGTAATAATCTAATACACAAAGTAAATGGACACCTACTTGTATAAAAAGCAGTTTTCCCCACACACACGTTTACTTAACGATTTAAACGAAATGCAACTGAAATTTCGAAATTATTACAAAACCATGCTTGTGGCCTCAATATAATTTTATTATTACAATACATTTTAAAGTAGAAACGTAACAGAATGGCAATGTACAACTTATACTACCAATGAATTCGACATTTTATTAGATACAGTTACTAGTCTATAGAAATGGATTGGATGGTTCTATTTGTACCTACACGTACCTACACGTACCTACACTAAAGTGTATATTTACAAGACAAAATAAATGTCTTTCATATTTTTTTTTATTTACTACAAAAAATAATATTTAATTTGATCTTTGAGTACTTATTCACACTACGTGGTGAGTAGATCAATTTAATGCATAGATAAAAATTTTAAATAAAAAAAGTTATTACTTCTAGTAGAATCCAAAATACAGCGCCATTATAGGCCTTTTATATTTTTTAATCTAGCAGAGTAAGCAGAGACGATCTGGGAATCTAGTGTAAGACCATTTTTCGCTAAATTCTAGAGGTGTTTCGTCTTGAGAGGCGGAACTTAAAACCGCGCTTTGCCTCATTACCAGAGCGTGAAAATGAAAATATTGAATATATATTTCCCCCGAGTGGGATTTGAACCCACAACCGTTTTCTGTCTACTGACAGTCCCACGCTAGTGTCCACAAATGTGTAGACGGCCCCAGTTTCGTTAATAATCTATTAATTAATCTAAGTATTTAATATTTTTAATAAATACATTTTTGCCTCTACACTAGAGCGAATAAATTAAAACATAGATTTAAATAAATATTTCACTTCCTCATAATAAAATAAAAAAAAAAATAAAAAATAGTTACTCGTACTCTTTATACGTAATAGGAGAAACATGTTCCGATTTATATACCGTCCATAATACAAACTCTTGACGTCGGCACTGCAGAAAGGCGAGCTTGGAGCAGCATCTTTGCTTAAGAGAAGCTTCTTCTTTGTATTAAATTTGCAAATACTACGGATTTCGTATACTTTTCCCGATAATTTCACAGTATTCACGTGAATTTATATAATAAAATATTAAAATAACAAATTTAAATATTTTGTGGTACAGCTAGTATTCAATAAATAGATATAGATACATATGTATTTATACAAATCCAGATTATTCTTTACGGAATAATGTAACTACAAACATTTTAATAACGGTTGGATTACGTCATTCATTATATATTTGAATAGCATGCGTCTTTATGTTAAATTACGCATAAATCTTCAATAAATATGGAAATCTTAGTGTCTTTGTAATCTATACCTATATCAATGCTGTTAAATGTTTTTTTGATAGGATAATTATTAAATTTATATTATATAAATCAAAAAATCAACTCAAAGTTCTCTTTATAGTTATACTATTTTTAATTAATTTATTAATTCTTAAATAATATCTTCTATATTATGTAATATGTGAGTTAAAGTGGAAAAACACCACTCCATTGATAGTACATACCAGCCTGTTGAGGGAATCTGGACCTGATGATGGAATACCAAGGAACTGAAGGGAAATCTTCATGGCTTTGCAGAGCTGAAGATGATAAGTGTTTTATATACAGGCTGGAAACATCTGCTCTCCTTTTAGGGGAGCAGTATACCGGTGGAAGTGTCCACCTAGACCTAGCGTGTGTATTCCCTCTGCCTATCCTGCTGTGTGCGGATACAGCGTAACGCTGATTACCCAACAATTCGATTACGATACAAAATACAGCAAAAACTATACATATATTTTTAAATAAAACTATTTTAACCGGATTAATCGCGTATATTTAGTTTTTACATTTTTGGAAACCCGACGTTTCGAACACTTTGCAGTAGTCCGTGGTCACGGGTAGACTGAGGTGGCATTCGTCTGTCAGTTGACATAATTACTATATCAAACTACCGCCAACGATTTCTTAATTTCCTCGCGTAGTGCCCTGGATTCTTGCAGAATGAGCTAACTGTATCTTGCCCTCTGGTATGGTGGGTCTGAGACTTCAAAGATTTGATGAGTGGGTCCCAGGTGTTAGAAAGCTTCCAGCCGTCCTCTCTATTGAAATTAGGATATTTTTGTATTTCAATAGCCTCACGGATCATTCTAGGAATATATCTATTTTCCTTAGCGAGGATGAGGGGTTTATCAAACCTTATGTAATGGCTAGGTTTATCCACAGTGTGCTCACATACAGCCGACTTTGATACATGCCCATTCTTTATATCTGAGATGTGTTCCTTCACCCTAACACCGATGCTTCTCTTTGTTTGACCAATGTATGATAAGCCACAGTCACAATCTAGTTTGTATACACCTGCACACTGTAAAGGAATGTTACTTTTAACTGGTCTCAAGAATTGGCTCACTTTCTTGTTAGGCTTGAAAATAGTTTTTATGGAAGCTCTTCTTAAGATGTTGCCAATCCTGTCCGTAACCCCCTTCACATATGGTAGAAGTGCCGGCTGTCTCTCTACTGTGGGTGGCTTGTTGGTCTTCTGACAACGCTGGCGGGGAACTGGCAGCTTGTTCTGATGAAGGGAATTCTTCACCTGGCGAAGCTCGTCCCCTAGATGTTCAGCGTCACAGAGGTGGTGGGCTCTCTGAAACAAAGATTTGCCAACGGTAGATAACTGTGTAGGGTGGTGATGCGATTCACCATTGAGGTATCTATTGGTGTGCGTGGGTTTCCTATATACTGTGTGGCCTATTGTGCCATTGGGATTTCTTATGACTAACACGTCGAGGAAAGCTAGGGAATTATTGGCCTGTAACTCTATTGTGAATTGAATATTGTTATTAATAGAGTTAAGATGGTTTAAGAATATATAACTATAGTCCGTAGGTAAAATTATAAAAGTGTCATCTACGTACCGCTTATATATCCTAGGTAGACAAGGCGCAGAGCTAAGAGCCATCTCCTCAAAGTCCTCCATGTATATATCTGCTATTACCGGGGACACAGGCGAACCCATAGCAATGCCATCTATTTGTAAATAGAATTCTTGATTGAACATTAGATATCCAGATGTGAGGCAATGTTCTAAAAGTTCAAGATATTCCATGGGCATATTGTTTTCCTCTAGTTTCCGCTTGACAATCCTGATGCAGTCCTCAATGGGTATACTGGTGAACAGCGACTGGACATCAAAACTGACCATGGTTTCATTGTCAGCTAGCTTAAGGTCTTTCAGCTCGCTAACAAAATGGTAAGAATCCCTGACATAAGATGTTGTGTGGCCACGCAGTGGAGAAAGTACTCTAGCGACATGTTGAGCCAAACTAAATATACGCGATTAATCCGGTTAAAATAGGTTTATTTAAAATGTGTAATAATCGTGAAAATCAAAGAACATATATTTTGACTGTGTTGTATTAGAAGCTAAATTTCAGCTCCAAAGAACTGTAAATCTGATTATCTGATATAAATTTCAGCTTGATATCTCAACGCGATGGACACGCAAATGGTCTTGACAGACAGACCAACAAGTGACACTATAAGATAGAATAGAAGAAGAGATACTGATGCCTCTTTTTCCTATAAGGCTACAAAAGAGTACATCTACATAGACTAGGTATATCCACTCTACAAATGCATTACAATACAGACTATCTATCTATCAATGAAAAATTGCAAGCTCAGCCTATTATATAATCCTACAATCTCGAGTTTTTTCTATCACCACACAAATAATAATTTAGAAACAATATCATATAACAAAACCTTAAGATTTTGCTATTTTAGGAAGTAGCAATTTTGTGGAACAACATACTTTAAAGTGATAAAATAACTTTCTTATTTTATCAAAATAGCCTTTACGTTGGTCCACAACCTCGTCTATCTTTAATAAGAAATATTGAGCTAAGTATATACGCGTGCACGGCGAGCGCAGTTTTTTAAATCTCGAAATCTTGGTGTTTTTATCATCACCATAATTGAAAGCTAAAGATAGAATTTTTACTAATTCAGTAAAACAGCTGTAACAATTATCAATTAAAAACTTGATTTACCTTCAAAAAATATTTTCCACAGTAAGTGAAAAAGCGAGATTACGCCTGTCCCGATCGTAAGAATTTATTTTTG
This sequence comes from Heliconius charithonia, assembly GCA_030704555.1. NCBI lineage: Eukaryota > Metazoa > Arthropoda > Insecta > Lepidoptera > Nymphalidae > Heliconius > Heliconius charithonia. Next base: position 11,470,407 of record CM060827.1, on the reverse strand, counting down.
GGCTAAAAACCTAGACGTCTGGCAACGATGTGTGGTACAGTAGGTAGGTTAGTGATATCTACATTCTACAATTCTACTCATTACTCAAATGTGTACGTGTAAATTATTAAGCATAGATAGATATATTCTATTGATAAAAGAAAATTTTATTACATTTCAAAGTTATTCATTCACACAAAATAAACAAAAGTTCATAACAAATAGGCATGGTATTATATTACGGTAAGCGTTCTTTTAGGATCAAAAAACAAACCGATGATAAAAAATAAATAAATAATTGCGAAAAAACACTGTTCATGCTCACGCTCTCCATTTTAATATGAATGTTTAAGTGACGCAATAGGGGTCAGCTGCTCAAGGTGAGGGCCGACGAGGGGAACCGCGCTTTTTATGCCTCGCCGTCGCGCCACGTCTCAAACATTATCATGAAATTGAATAATTACAGATTGGCGTTTGTTTACGGCCTACTGATATATAAAAAAGATCATTCAATATTTTTAAACATTTTTAGTGTCATTCCACAATATGGGAACTTAGTTTTTTTAATAAGATCATGCAGGGCGTAAACTCACGTTACAAGCAAAATAAAGCACTATAGTATAATTAATAATATAAATATTGTTTGTACCTAGCGAAAATATTTTTTTATTAATTTAATATCTAGTTTCCATGATATCGAGAACCTGTTTCTTTTGTATTTATGACGGAACTTTACAATCTATTCATTGCGTAGTATTAAATAGTCGAATAAATAATATGGTTTCATAAGTAGATAATTATAGAAACGTAATTTTTTTAGAAAATAAAAAAACACATAATTAATATCCTATAGCAATTGAGCAAGTAATTTGTTAAGATCTTCTCTTCATTTTGTTTAATAATTAAATTAAACAAGAAATACATTAAAACAACAAACATTTAATTTTACATCGAAAAAAAATACAACAGCAACAAAAGTTAGTCTCTCCTTTGGATTGGATACAACATGAAATTTGAAAATTGATTTTTAATAGACAATTTATATTCTGACCTGCTATGACGTATTGCAATCTGTCGAGGTGATCTACGGTAATAAAATTACGTGAAAATATTACCAGAATATCGGTTTCATAACGCATATAGCGTAACTAGGTAAAATTTGTATAATATTATTAAACAAAAAAGTCCAGTCATAATATTTAAAAAAACAAGGGTCAGAATAAGAGATAGTCAACTATAAATTTATAAATACGCCATGTTTTTAATCAGGACCACCGATAGACGTAGACCTCAATTATACTTTTATTCAAGGATGAGCAATACGCGGCCCGTTAAACATGTTTATACAGCCAGCTAAGCATTCTAGATTTGAATTTATTTTATAGACAATTCTAAAATTAAATTTATTTTATCGACTGTCTCCCATTAAAATATATCTAAAACATTTTGATTTCTCTTTGATTAAAAAGTTAGAGGCGAACACCCTACTATCGGTAGGTTTTGTAACAAACGGTTCAGTACTAAAATAAAAATTTATACAAATTTACAGCTGACTATCTACCATATCGAGATGAAACCCATTTGAATGGACTTAATACAATTTTAAACCTACTTTCGCAAGGAGAAGGAAGAAAGTTATCAATTCAACTGTATTTTTAATTTTTTTTATGTCGGTTCACCTAGTCAATATTTTTTTGTTACCTCTGCAATATTGTCTATGTGGCTTCCCGTGTGGTCTTATTTTAATTTGGTCCATTTCTGACAATGTTATCCATGAGAAAATTGCAAGTATTAAATTTGCGCGACAAATGGACGAATTACTTAATCTCATACCAACCAATTTTGATGATTCTTTTTTTATTGAAAACGAAATACTTCAAGGGTAGTTTGAAAAATAATACTCAAATATCGGTTTCATGTTCGGTTAAGTGCTAATTAAGTATGGGATCGGTGGAAGTCGGTTTTTATTGAAAATTGTTTACATCAACAGCTGTTCAAGTTAAGCATTAGCAACTCTAGCATATAATGAAGGACATGTAATTATTAAGGCGTTGAAACATTAACTTGGCGACTTTCCTTATATATTATACACGTACTGGCTATAAACGCTTGAATGATTAAAGGTCGAAATAATTGCAAAATAGAACTGTAAGCTGAACTTACTTATATTCAAATTTTGTAGTCAATACAGAATTTATGGCGGCTTATCTTAAAAATATAGTTCTAGTTCTGATCTTACAATTTTAATATTTATATTGTTTAACGCTTAAAAAATATTCACACGCTGTATCCCACACACAGCAGGGTAGACAGGCGGGAGCCTAGAGTTTAGACATTACGTCCCCACTTTCCGCCGAATTCTGGCGGCATTGCGTGTTTACTGGCGGAACTCAACGCCGCGATACCAGAGCGAAGAAATGGAAATTTAAATAAATATTTCATTTCTTCGTGAGGATCGAATCCACAACCAGTGGTGTTTACAGTCACACTTTAGTCCCTGAGCAGCGACCGACTTCTTTTTAAAAAAAAAAAACAAAATTTAACCTACATATAACTTAATTATTTCCAAACGCTATATTCTGATAGTCCACCTGAAAAACGAAAAGATGGGATACGAACATGCGATGTCACTTCTTAGAATTCTTCCCAAAATAAAAACTTGAGACATGATAAATTAATTTTCTATTTTTTCCCGTATATGTATTACAGTTCTTTTGGAATAGCGCACAATTTGTAAGGCCTCCAGTTTCTCATCGTTATTAGGTTGACATTTCCATATATGCGTAATATGAGCGGGTCTTGTTGTATATAATGATTCTGTACAGATCAAGATTAATAACTTTTGCTCTGATTTATTACAATTCGGAGTCATTTCAAAATAATTACTTTCTCTCGGTGAAAAGTGAAATTTATAAACATTTTAAGTGAAAATGCGGGATAAAAAAATATAGAATAGATATTTATTATTTATCCCTTTATACGTTTTAAATAAAACTTTCAGTGGTGATGGATATCAATATAAAATGCTTTTTAATTCGAAAAACTATGGAATCGATGTATGGAAATTTTATGTAACTTACGAATATATTTATTTGTATTCCTATGAAATGATCACAAACAAATTAAACCCTACAAGTAATAAAAAAGATTTGTCACGTACGTAGATTCCGTGAAAAGCGGGACTATGCCTGTCTCGATCGGGACATCTAATTTTTGGGCAAAAAATCTCGCAAATTGACATTGCTGGTTATGGACCAAGTGCGAAATGTGCTATTTTTCATAATACCCGTGTAAGTGTTACTTACTGTTAATGAAATTATGATACTAAAGATTTAATGACTTAAAATAATTGAACATTTCGGACATTATATCCATCACCTACATATACAGAGAAGGCAAAGTAATAAACATGTGCCAGTGATAATAACAGCCATATGCAGTTAGTAACTTATAATATTAAGACATTATACGATTTATTCTTTATTTCATCATAACATCATTTCTAAGGTACTTTAGTATTACAAAAACTAAGCCAACCATTGTATTACGTATGTGTTTTTAAAGTGCATTAAAGAATATAATAATCTAGTAAATTTAATTTATTACAAATTTTTCCGTTACTTCATTATTTGGACTCTTTAGATAGTAAAATTTTTGATTTAGATTTTCGAGTCGAACAAGTTTAAATGTCGTCTGAGGTAACTCTGGCTTTTCACTTCACTTCTTCTAGTTGATAGGTAGCAAAACATGGGCAATTGTACAACAAATACTCCTGCATAATGTTTCGTATGCGATAGGCGAAGGATGTGGTGGAGGAAAAAAATGAAGCATTAGAATTTAAAAATCTTAGACCAATTTCTTTATTACTTCTTTTTTAATGATAAGAACAACGCAAACGAGCGCACGGGTCACCTGCTGGTAAGTGATCTCCGCCGCCCACAACCCCGTGTACGTGGAGGTATATTTTTGAAAGTATTCGTTTCGTATCGACCTGGAAACACTTCCACAAATAAGCCAGCCACAGTTGTGTGACGTGTGGAATGAAGTCCTTACAGAATCGCACAGAAGTTCAGTTTCTCATATTTAAATCTTTCTTTGATTTTTTTTGTTAACACCATATCAAACTTGTACCTAGAAATAAAACGATAGTGGTTAATATTTAGTGGACCTTATATTATAATATATTTAATAAAAAAATAAGTCAGATGTGTGTTAAATTCAATTTCATTATAAGTCAAAGAGATTCCCACAAAACATATCATCACATTTTTTTTTGTTCAAATATAAATAGATGTAAATTGATGAATATAATGTTGTATTAATAAAAAAAAACAAATAAAATACATACTTTAAAGAGCACAATACATATTTAAACAACAACATTTAAACTTTATTTATGCATAGTGTAAACTTGAACTACATTTAAACATCTTCATCAATATGCATCTTTTAATTCAGTATGTAATAAAAAAAAGAAAATGTTTCAATCTTACCTGTTTCATATTATAGCAGCATCAAACAAGATTTAAAATTTTAGCACATATGTTTGTACCGATAATTTGTAATATTTATGCTCAACATTGTGATCTGAAAAATAAATGTTTTAATTAAAAAAATGCTACAAAATAATATATATAAAAGGAGTACAAGTAAAATATACCTTTTTTGGTTCCCTCCCATCATTATATAAATAGGTAGACTCAAAAAAAGAATGAATGTATCCTAAATGTAATTTATTTTGGTTAAATAATATGTAAATAAAAAAACCAGCTTATGTTGTTTATGTTTTTTATTCTTATAAAATATTGTACATATGTTTATATGATTCCAATCTTGTTGGCAACATCTAACGCATCATAGTCTCTTGCGAGTCTCACATATGCCTTCTTCTTGCCGTCAGGTCTACAACAAAAGTTTCTTTGTAAGAACACAATTAACAGTATTTTTGAAGTGCTACAATACAACTATAAACATCAGAGAAATGTTAAAACATTATTTCATTGTTATTCAAAGAGATTCCCACATTAATATATGTCATCATGTCAATTATATTAATAATTATAAATTATCTGTGGCAGAAAACAAGTTCACACTTTTCTCTGCATAGCAGGGTAGGCAGATGAAATAGAGTACCCATAACTCTATAGCGTAAGTCTAGTTGGAAGGGCGAGAAAACAAAAAACATAATAAATTTTCCCAAGTGAGAAACTAATCCAAGCTGTTAGCGTTTATGTTGAGATGTTGAATTGTTTCATCAATTACTACTAAATACTACATACTATTCATATAAATTTGAATATCTTACCTTATAAGAGTGTTTACTTTTGCAACATTAATGTCATACAGCTTCTTGACAGCAGCTTTGATGTGGTGCTTGTTGGAGCTTGTGTGAACAATGAATACTAAGGTATTGTTGTCCTCAATCTTCTTCATTGCAGCTTCAGATGTCAAGGGATACTTGATAATGTTGTATGCATCCATGCTAAAATAAGTTATAAATAAAGTTTTTTTTTTATTTCTGGTATTCTTTTACAGTTATGTTACATTTATGAGTATGATCAAAATTAACACAACATTTTAATTCATATTTGCAGTAAACTTTTGTCATCCTTGAAAGAGCAACAATTGAGCAGTCGGAAGTTTATTTTTTTAGTCTAACACTTGGCAGGAAAGGCAGAGAAAACTTGGGAACCTTGTGTTAAGAAGAAACTTCTACATATTAAGGTCACTTCCATTTCCCACATATTTGGCTGAAATCTTGATTCATTGCTTGTAGAGTGATAGAACTCAATGTCTTTTGTGCTTTGCCTTGTCATCAGTGCAAAAAAAGAACATATTGTTTAATTTTTTCATGGGAATCGAGCCCACACCCATCATATTTACAGTCACACTTTATTTTTATTATTGATATGCATTTTAACAAAATTGTGAAATACCATAAAAATAAACTCATAATTAAATAAATCTTGTAAAATTAATACACCTTATTTATATTTCTAAAGTAATTTGTAAGCATACATAAACTTCTTAGAAAATATTTAGTAAAATCATGGAATTAAGTACAAACATACATCAATCATGCATAAACAACAATGTCCTGAAGAAAATTCAACATATAAGATTTATACTTTTTTTTTAAATAATTTGAGTTATTTACCTAGCAAGTATATCATGTATCCAAAAGATATACAAAAAATAGTAAAAAGTCTTACCGATTTCTCTTAGGTAGTGATTTCCTAGGGTATTTAGGATTCCTTGGTGGTTCAAAAGTTTTGGGCCTGCGGAAGTGCACAGATGTGCGTATTTTTCGCACGCGCTTTCCATGTTCACCTTTTACAACCTGAAAAATAAATATTTTTTTAATAACACAAGAATTGCAGTACTTGCATTACTTATTGCTTAAAAAAAAATTCTCACCTTTTTCTGGATTTTAAGGGCTTTAACAACTGGCTTTACCACTTTCTTTTGCCCTTTAATACCTGTCTTCTTAGGCTTGGGAGCAATCTTCAATTTAGCCGCTGCTGGTTTTGGCTTGGCTGGCTTTGATGCAGATGCTGCTTTCTTAGCTGAAGGCTTTGCACTAGATTTTGCTTTGAGAGCTGCAGCTTTAGCAGATCCAGGTTTAGCAGAAGGTGCTGCCGCTGGCTTCTTTTCTGCTGGCTTGGCTGCTGCAGCAGGAGCTGAGGCAGCCTTAGCCGGTGCTGGCTTGGCTGCTGGTGCAGCTTTAGATGCAGCCGCCTTAGGAGCAGGTGCAGGTGTTTTAGCAGATGCAGGTTTTGGTGCAGCACTAGCAGATGCAGCTTTAGGGGCTGCTGCAGGAGTTTTAGCAGTTGCGGGCTTTTTCTCTGCGGGCTTAGCCGCAGCCGACCCTTAAATTACAAAATATGTTAAACAAAATCCAAAATACTATACTTCAAAACATTTTACATTCATATGCAATAAATTATTAAATAAATAACATTAATATAGGGTTAAGTATAAAATATTACTATACTTCCGGATATATTTTAAAAAGATTGATGACTTAAAACTTACAAAATATTTGCTTCTCATACACTTAAAAAACTTTTGATTTTCAACTGTATGCCATTCTAACCTAACCTAGAGTGCACTGACAATCACTATGTTTGACCACAAATATATAATAATTATCTTCCAAGACATATTTCTTGCTATTATTATTTAATAAAAATTACATTTAATAACACTTTCATATCCTCAAAAATTATTTTATTGAAATGAACAACGCGATATATTGACATGCACCGCGTGGCTAACAAAATACATAAGTTAAAATTGGATTCATTAACTTTATAAAAATATTTAGCTATAACAGTAACGATATCTGCCTCTAAAGTTATTTAAAAATCTAAAATAAGTAACTTTATCATGATTTTTCTATAAAATTTATAAAACATACCGGATTTTTCGGGTTGCTTCTTAGGAGGCATCGTGACAAAAAGATGGAGACTATTAAAGCTTGCCACACGAAATAATTGTAATAAGTTGTCTATATTGTCTTTGAAAAGGATATCAACAAAATAATATTAAGAATTAAAATTTAATTTTGGTACCTAAAATATTTTTTATGAGTTTTTAATAAAGTCTAGTTAATTTAATAAAATACAGAAAAAAATTCGTTACCAAAAAAACATATTAAGAACAAAATACTTTATAAAATTGCAGGACAGGACCTATCCATAATTTAATATCTAAAAAATGTGGATAAGCAGACGAAAAAATACTAAAAGAATAGGTATGTATGATTTATAATATTTTTTGTTTGTCGATTTATACACGAGACTTGCCAAGCGTGTAACTATCGTACATCATATAATAATACATCGTAGGTCTTTTTTTTCTTATAATTTTTCTCACTCCCTAGTAATATACAAATAGCAATGCTACTCTTCAAATTAAAATAAATAGAAACAAAGTTATTTCTTTTTAATTTAGGTTTTTGTTATTTTTTTTTATTTTCTTGAAATCAATTAGAAGCAGGGTAGCCAGGAAGAACTAACGTAAGGTTCTTTGATTTCGAAAGGAATAAAAAAGAAAATTATGTGTCCGAAGACTGCTTTGTTTGGCTAACAAACAAAAATCTCTGATAACGAATAATCCAACCCATAACAATCAAGTTTGTAGTTAAATAATGTACAGATATAAAGGCATTATATCCATTTGTAATATACAATACAGTCATACAGTCCAGCCCAGAAATTAGCTTAAGCTGTTCCAGTCTAAAAATTTCTTTAATCTCAACTCTTTAACTCTTCAAATGATTGTTCCGTGTTCCTTTCTAGCTTCGTGTTTTTTATTTATTTCTGAGATCACAGGGGATATCTTTTATAATTCATTTAATTATTTTAATTTAATTGTTGCAAATTAAAAATACGTTTTTTTGTTGAAAATAATAATTTATTATCGTTAGTTGGTATGATTTAATTAAAAAGTATAGTTTCTGAGATAAACTCATTTAGTTAATTAGGTATTATACGAAATAAAGTATGCGCCTCTTTCTGAAGTATCTATTTTCCGATGTTTGTTTGTAATCAAATATTACAAGCTAAATTTGAACCACGTCCTAGTGTCCGATTGAGCTGAAATTTGACACGTATATTTATTACCCATTACAATGCAATCATAAAAATTTACATTTAGTTTTGTTTTTAATTTTAATCCAATATGGCCGCCGTAACAAAATGGCGGCGTAACGGCGTATCTCAAAACATCACACCAAATGTGGGTCTCAAATGAAAGGGGTTAACTTGTAGAACACAACACGTTTTAAAAAAACTTAAATTCAAGACAGCCGTTGGTACTAAATGGTGGTTTGCGTACATATATTTGTTCAACCAACAAAATATGAGTATCAAATGTAGGGATTTTATTTAATTTGATTCTTTGGTGCTAGTAACCAAGGTCTGATGATGAAGCTGGAAGAAATCCATAAGAATTCATTAATTAAGCGACATAATTCCTTCGAATTTGGGATTGTACGATTCATTTTTACGAGTACTTTGGTGCTAGATCGTAACCAGGGTGATATTTATTTCAGCCAATCGAGATAAATGATCTTGAGGGATGAACAACAAACTCAAAATGTTCCTATAAGGGTTACGTTTTTACCTATTGATTTACGGAACTCTAAAAAAGGAACAGCCGTAATTGGAACAAAAATTGGAACATGTTTCGAAGCCGGAATGGAACAGCTAGAACATATTCCTCATTTTTGCCGGAATGTAATATCCAAGACGTCAGAATAACATATAGGCTATTTATTACATTGTGGCCAGTCGTGGCGCAGGGCACTAAGTGTGACTGTAAAATCGACTGGTTGTGGGTTTGATCCCCACTCGAGATGAAATATTTACTTAAATTTATATTTCCATTTCTTCGCTCTGGTATCGAGGTAAAGTGCGGTAGTGAGTTCTGCCTCTTATCACGCAATGCCTCCAGAATTTGGCAGAAAGTGGGAAACGGAGTGCCTTAACAGGTCCCTCCTAGGTTCCCTCTGCCTATCCTGCCGTGTGCGGGATACAGCGTGAAGCTGATTTGTTTATTTTGTTTATTACATTGTACATTTTATGTAAAAATTTTGCATAATATGGCTAACTTAACTATAATTATAAATTTAAAAGGTCTAAGATGCATTTCAGTAGCTAGTATGCTACAGTTGTTTATTTATGTTTACAATAAAATTATTTAATGACTTGTAAATTATAGTAGTTTTAATAAATTTATATTAATAAAAAGCGAAAGGTAAAAAAAACACCTTACATATTATATATTTTTATATTATATTTATTATCCTTGTCATAAATAAGTAACAGGGATAAGTAATACTATTATAATTGCTACTACATGTCGAAATAAGTGAGACTACTACAATGTTTAATACATAAAGTACAGTATATTATTAATTATATACTCAAATCGATAATTTAAGAAACTAACAATAAAAGCTAAAAATAAAATTAAGTGCAATAGAATTTATGAATTTCTGACATCCTAAATATTTTAGCTTAGGACTAAAAGCTAACTTTTAATATCTTAGATTGTCTTCACTTGGTGTATGACTAGAGCAAGTTGTAGTTCGGTGGAAAGATCCTAAATTAAATACTGGAGTGTTGTAATTGCGTTCTGCATTTAAAATACCTTGTGACATAGGAGTTAAATTGTTATTTTGCTGAACTGGTCTTTTACCAATAATTAAAGGAAAACATTCGTCAGGTATGCAAGAAAGAGCATTTTGAATCCTTTTTAAACGGCTAGAGCATTCTTCAAAATGATCTGTCAAATATTTTAAGTCAGAAATTAAGTTTGGGTTTGTATGGGTTTTTAAGTTTTTATCAATTACTTTTAAGCCATCTGCTGGTGTAAACGTTACCTTCTCACCACCATAGAAAAACATTTCAATATCTGTACTATTTTCCATTAGTTGACATTTTGCTTGTATTGTATAAAGAGTAATTTTTGGAGTTTTAGCTTTTACTAAATCTACAAAGCGTGCAGCATATAAATATTTTTTCCAATGTTTCTGTGGTAAATTATGATAAGAGAAGATTTCATCAGGGCTTATATTGTGTGCTGTATTTGGCTGTTTTTCTCTTTCTTTATCTATAGAATATATGATAATCTTCATACCATCTTTAGATATTTTACAAATCTCTACAACTCTTTCTTCTCTATCTTTCCCCTTTTTTTTAATGAACTCTACTATAACACCTGAAGAGTCAATTTTTAAAATGGCATTTCTTGTTTTGTGAGAAATTGTTGGTAATCTGTCGGCACAAAGCGGTGGAACTGTCAAGCAATTTGTATTTAGCACAGAAGGCTTTGTCAAATTTTCTTTATTATTGTAATTAGGTGGCTCTACCTTTGCACACTTAATATCAAGATTTTTTATATTATCAATAATGTTACCACTATGACATGGGCTATCACATCTTGGAAGTGTATTGTATTCTTGTAATTTATTACTTAGTAACTTTAATGGTTCACTATTTGATGATGAAAAATGATTCTGTTGTCTACTATCAAAAAAATTATATGAATTTTCTTCTGTACCCTTTTTGGAAATTGGATTATTATTAAAATTAATGTGATCATTAAACAAGTCTAATCCTTCATAAGTATTTCTTTCATTGATTTTAGCTTTTTGACTGTGTTGTGTACTGTGGAGTGTGGTAAGGAATCCAGAGTCTCTTGATAAATCTTGCTTTGATAAAATATTACAATAATTGCTTAGAAAAGGATGCTCCATAATACCTTTTAGTGTGATCCTTCTTGATGGATCTTTACATAATAGCTTTTGCAATAAATCTTGTGCATGAATAGAAAGTTCTGCTGGTATTTTGTAATCAGCATTAATAACTTTATTTAAAGTGGTCTTAATATGTTGTGTGTGGAAAGGAGGGCTGCCTACTAGCAATGTATACAACATACACCCTAGTCCCCATACATCAGCAGGCAAGCCATGCATTTTTCTAGAAGCTACCTCAGGTGAAATGTAGTTAGGTGTACCACACATAGTGACATGCTTTTCATCAGGTCCATTTAATTGTGTTGCTAATCCAAAGTCAGCTATCTTAACACAAAGATCTTTTGTAAGCAATAAATTGTTCAAAGAAAGATCTCTATGTATAATATTATGAGTGTGTAGGTATAAAACACCACTTACAACTTGTCTAAATATATCTGCCGCAGCCTTTTCACTAAGACCACGGGTTCCTAGCTTAAAATGTTTTGCTAATTCACCATTATGTGCTAACTCTAGTACTAAATAAACATAATGTGCATCTTCAAAAAATGTATACAGTTCTAAAATTGCAGGATGTTTCAATTGTGAGTGTATCGTGACCTCTTGTCTTACTCGCTCTATCATACCTGCATTAGCCATTAAAGCTTTATCTATCATTTTTATAGCCACATAAAGGCTACTTTTCCTACATTTTGCTCTATATACATGAGCAAAGCCACCTTTCCCAAGATGTTCAAGTATTTCATATTCTTCTATTCTTTCACCAATCATGATTATAAATTATTATAATATTTGTTTGTAGTAAATAAAATATTTCTTACATGTCCTCTTAATATATAATGTGAATAATTTATCCATCATTCCTTTGTATACTGAAATATAAAAAAGAAATCAGAAATACAGTGAATCAAATATTGTAATGTTACATGATTATTAGATCTTTCATACCTTATTTACAATCCACTTAGCATCTTCAATACTTTTTTTTATGATTTCATTAACCCTTTCTGGGTCTGATTCAGCTCTGTGTTGTTTATAGCTCTGAAACAATATTGTCTTTCAGATATATTTTTTTAATACACCTACTCAAAATCATGGTAACACATATTAGGAATGTTAACTCCACCTGTGCTATTATTTAAAAGTTTGTTTACGTAGTTCTTAAATAAATTGTGATTATTTTCTGTTTAAATTGTTTTCATTTTCTACTGTGACATTACCTGTTTGACAGCAAATTTGTAATGTTTACAAGCATCGGATGGTAATCTTTCACATTCACGTAAAAGATATTTGTATAACTGTAAAGATGTCATTATAATTTTAGAATTAACAGAAAAATATCTTATTTGTTGTAAGAACATTGCATGTAAGTGAAATGTACATAAAATTTTATATTACATAATTTTAAGTTCACTCCGACTGATATCGTTACTTGTTTTTTTAGTCTGTGAAACTGGTATGCACAGAATATATATATATATTATAACATAAACAGATTATTTTCTGCGATATTTAAATTAATAAAAGTATAAATTACCGTACATATTATGTAAATATGATAACAATAATATATATTTATTAAATGGAGTTAAAATAAAATTAAACTAATTCAACTCACAGAATGTTTTCTTAACAATATTGTCTATAGTTTTCTAAATATTTTTTTAATGTAATCTATTTTCAGTTGAACGGCTTAAAACTTTGTTCTATCTGTACGTAACAAAAAAATGTGTCTGTCCATTGCATTGCATTGCAAATGCAAGTTAGTATTTTCGTTGTTTAGTGTTCGTAGATATATAATAAAAAAATCTATGCAATAGATTTCAAACATTTAACAATATTTTTGCCGTCATGAGAGTAATTACAGTTTATAGTGGCTTAAAATGATTTTAATGTTAAATAAGTGATTCATCCTTAGATTAGTATTATGATAAGTCGATATTAATTCACTTTATGTTTGTGATTGTGTATTACTCCGATAATGATTAGTTAGGACTAATGTGGTATGGCACTTGTAACTATTCGACGCACCCCGAGTGTTCCAACATCAAAGAAAACGGTGAGTAACAATAACGGATGTAAAAGTTAGGTCAATAATTTAGAACACAAACAATTAACAAGAAATGTAAGGACTAATGATTATACCATATATAAACTCAAAGTTTTTTTCGTACAACATTGTTAAATAATACTTTGGTTCTTAAATAAAATAAAGTTCATTTATCGAACTCCAAATAAGTGTTGGCCTTATTACTATTAATTAAATGTATTATTATTAAAGGAAAGTATTATTTTAGGGTAATTATTTATTTACATAATGATCTGTACTAGATATATAAATGTTGTGGGCTAATAGTGTTTAAATGGGCATGCATGTATTTATTGATGAATTGATGTTTAAATAAACACTCAATTTTACTCTTTTCTTATTGTTATTTAAAAATTCAAAGTAATATTAAATTAAGCAATAAATTAGTAAAGTTATCAATTTATATAGATAGTTTTAAATAAAAGAGAGAACAAAGTAAAATAAATATTATGAATAGTAATATATAAATATAAATAACAATTTCATCAGTATTCATTGTTAGTACAGGTGTACCTGCTTACTTTTAAATAATTAATTATTAATTATAATAATTTATAAATGGTTATATGTAATATTTAAAACTCATACAAGTAAAAAAGGTCTCATCATCTCTAATAATTCTAGTGATGTTCTTAACTATCTTAGTCTGTATCTTGTTTTAAGAAATAATACAATAATGGGTACCGATTAATGTTATGGCATACATTACAGCATGTTATGATATGTGAACATGTTACATTATACATCTAAACCCCAGTCCTTCATATCCTTCTTAAAGCTGATAATGACATTTTAATTCAATTTCTAAGGACACTGATTATTGTGCATTATTATGAAGAATTTTATGTATTTTGATGTTTTTATTTGTAAACAGTTCTCTTTAATATTACTAAGAAATAAGATTTGTTCTTCAATATAGGGAATCCCTCTTTAGTTAAAATAAGTTATATTCCATATGGATACAAAATTGAATAAATGTTAAATTGTCTATATGTTTAATACAAGAGTTACGTTACTGACATCTGTAAGTATTGTAATAAATACATGTAAGTTAAAGTAAAGCATGGTGTCATTGAGCTTAGCACAGAGCAGCACAAGGAAAATAGGCATGATAGAGGAACACATAAATAACCTGAAAAAAGAAAAAAAATACCACCAACACTACTAAAACTGAGAAAGAGTAAAGTCACTAGAGCAGACGGAGGCAAAGTAACAACACCTGACCAGCAGCTCCAGCAAGCGATGCTTTGCAACATATGCAAAACATGCTTAAAGTTGCTGTGACAAGATTATGAGGAATTTTGAACTTGAAAATGAACAAATGAACATTTGCTTTTGTTGCATATATGACAATAACAAATTGGAATACCTTAGGGGGAAGCCACATAAATCCCCCCACATGGCAGCTTACAGCAGGAAAGATGGCTTCATATACAAGCACGACAAACATGAGGATATGCCCTACCCAGGTATATAACAGCTTCGGACGAATCAATTCTCGTCGTAGCTCGATGTACGGAGATAGCACTTGAACACAGAATACTTAACACTACACATACTCGTACACTTAACACACACCATCCTGGTGGTCAAGAATTTCATCCCCGATAGTGATCTGATAACAACTACAATACTGAGATAGCTAAGGACCCTGAGGTCCTTCTTACTCCTGAGAGTAAGATCACTTTTAGTCGCACAAGGGACGCAAAGAACAGAATCCGCTTGATCAGAAGACGAGGCACAAGTCCACAAGACGAGGTTTTAATGAACCATTTTGGGGCAATCGCAATGGTGGCCATATTATCAAAGGTAATGTACTATATTTGCCAAAACTTCGTGATGGCCATCAGTCAAGGCTCGCCAAATCTAATAAATATCCAGATGTCTAGACTAGATATACGCGCTCAACGAAGCTTAAGACAGAATCTACTTCAGTTTAATAGACGACTCGTTCCCGTAAAGTATGGTGATATGCATGTGTTTCCACCACAGAATCCTCCAACACCATAAACTAATCTCAGATCACCCAAACTAAGACCATCAAGAGCGCAGCACACGACAGTATATCACACGCTGTCTGTCTACTCTACTATTGACAAGAAGGATTGCTGAAGAATATTCAAACTCACAAAATTACACTTGGAAGAGCTCTTTTAGCCCTTAAAACACCATTACATCTAATTGAAAATGATAGTTGCCCTCATGAATGCTATTATTTAGGAACCTTACGGATAGAATCCTCAATGTTTACTTCCAACTTTACAATAACCGAACTTCATTAAGATAAACGTAGAGCAAGAAAGGCACGGACAGCCAAAACCTGTGGCGCCCAGCGTCCTAAAAAAATAACAATAAAGTATTTCGTTAAACTTGTAAAATAAAAACTTTTTTAACTATATCAGCTTTTATTACTTTAATGAATGACATACAATTATAATAGACAGACAAGAGCAGAGGAAGTTGGAAGAGATGATGATGATAACAAAGAAAATAATATCCGCCATTTTAATTAAATAGTATGTAATTATTCTCTTTATTTTGTTAGCAGGATGAAGAAGAAGAAAAAGCTAATGAGGTTTCTGAAGAAGATGTCGGAAATCGTGCCAGCAAGAGGTAGGTAAATACTATTTGCCTGATTTTTTATTACTGAATTATAAAAAGATGGCTGATTAAGATGTATCTGATGCACATTTTTTTATTTTAAAATATATCTAGATTCATAAATCAGTTTGCTTCTAATACATTCATTTTTTTCACTAATGTATAAACTTTCCTTTTTCATTTTCACTCAGTAATTCGGCTTAGATAATGCTTGTTTCATTGGATATTGGATTAAAAAAATATATTATAAACGAGTTTTAGAAATAATTTTATATAAGCAAATTTCATTTGACCTTAAATTTACAATGATTTTACATTTTTATTTCGCACTGCATTTACATTCATTTATGCCACTGTATAAAATTTGTATTATGTCATATTATTAACTTTTACTCTATTTGTTTCGTATCCAAACAAACTGTTTAACAGAACTATTAAACAGAAGTTATTGTGTCAAAGTTTAAATATATTAAATAGCTGCCAATGCTCACTTCGCTCCCCAGCCCGCGGCTTGCAATATTGTAAGAATAAAATAAATAATTAATCGCCGCCGCCGCCGCATATTCGGGTGTGAATTTACTAAAAAAAATAAAAGCCCGGACAGCGTTTTATCGTGTATTATATCGTATATAAAAATATATTTAACACTCACAATTCACAATCAATTTTATTATATGTATAGATTACTCTTATTAAGCACTTTTGTTTTGTAAAATACTAAAACTAATTCATTATTTATTTATTATTACAATAACCAAGTAATGTATGCAATCTGAAGGTCCTTATATATGATTAGTTTCTAAAACAACCTTATTTAGAGCCAACTTCGCATATAAACATGATCAACAAACTATAATATCTGTAACTAGCAATTAGAATAATGCTCCTTTTTTTCTACGTAAACCAGTAACGTCGTACCAGTGAGTAAGTCTTTAAATGGACGAAAGAAAGAGCTATGTCATAATTTTACCTTTAAATACATTTTTACCGGTATAATTATAACTACTCTCTTTGCAAATATTGTATCAATGCCGTATAAATAGTGCAAAGTGCCATAATTGTATTGTGTGTAGTGTATTTTCAGGCATGTTGGTAACATGCCAGAAAATACACTAAAGTCCGGAAAAAGTGATTTATTATCCTTTTTACTTTAAACACATAATAATAAGTATCTACTTATATTTTTTTCCCCAAAACAATCCGCTCAAAAACAATTTTTTATTAGGAATATTTTTGAAAAAACCTTAGTAGTAGTAGTGTGTCTATCAAGCGAGATCTTCTCTAACAGTTTTAAGAGTAATTTTCATGAGTGCATCATAGTTCAAATTATTCAAAATAATACTAAAACGATACAGTATATAATATATAGTATATACTTAATAATGAACTGATGACTGAACTGAAACTAATAGTTAATGTTACCAGTGGCAAGGCGACGTTAACTTCAGTTACTTCCGTGTGTTATCAATCACGTAGTAAAGTATGAAATCTAATCTAATCTAACTTCGCGCTGTATCCCTAGCAGAATAGTCAGAGAGAACGGAGCGCCAACCGCTGTGGTCTCTGCATACCTTTTTCGCCTCGTCCACTGTCATCCGACCGTCCTGTTCATACATGCCCTCCGTGGGATCCTTACCTTCCTTCAGCATCTTTGATACTGTGTTTTTGAAGGTCAACTGAGGTCTTACCTGACTTACCTGAGGTGGTACCTGTCTTACCGCTTACTTTTTCTACATAATTTTTTTTTTGCCATTATTTCATCACTCTTTCATTCGACATTTCCAAACCAGCTGAGCACCTTCTTTGTCATGCTCACCGTGACATCCTCGCTAGTAGTAGTATAACACTAGTGCCTCTGTATTGCGGATTCGATCACTTAAGTTCATTCCGCACATCCTACAAAGAGATCGCATCGTCATAGCATTCATCTTACAAAAAACAGCGTCGGAACCATGCATACACTGCATGATGTACGGCCATACTTGCAGCTGTGCTGACGTTACACCGTTTCAACAACGCAGCCAGGATACCGTTAACTCTCTTACCGGCAGCAATACTCCTTTCCGCGTCCATTTCTTGTCTTCCACCTCTACTAAATATACGTCCCAAACAATTATGAAAATGGCCTATTTTAATAATGGTTGCTTACAGAAATGATACATGTCTTGGAATGTTGATTTACGTTCGTTCTAAATTACTATTTTATAGGCAAAGTATTGTGCGTATAACTTTCAACGAAACATCAGTATGTGATTTATCAAGCTTTAGTTTCAGAACCCGAAACTTTCAATCGTTTATTAATCATTCGTTGAAAAGGCCTGGTTTTATTTTTATATAAACATTGTCATTATTAACAATAATCACAACACATTTTCATTATGATCACATAGTTTCATGATTACGATTCTCAATTGATCAAAAGAAATATATTAATAAATAATGAGGATGCTACGAGGGATCATGCAGATATTATTATGTAAACTGATTTTGAACGATAAAAGAAGTCGTAATAATTTTTTTAATAGAAAAACTGAAGTGCAAGAGATAGACAGATACGTTACAAATACAAAAAAAAGTTCTTTGATTTTCACGATTATTACGCATTTAAAATGTACAAATAGAATATTTTGTTTTTCAAATATTCATAAACAAAACGTAAGTATAGATAGATTATTATATTAGTATACATTACAGTCGGCCTATAATTAACTAATTTTGATTGTGAAGAAAGACTAATTTAGTTATTTGTTAACATTTTAATCCAAATGTGCACTCTAATTTGAAAACAACAACAATAGCATGTACGCAACAAACTAAAACCGAAGCGTGCTCTTGAGCGCCTCATGTTCCTGTTCAGCGTCGAGTTTCTATATTTACGCGGTAGTTCGCGCTCGGTTCAAAGGGAAGCAGTGACGTGACTCGACGGGCCCGCTGAGCGGTCGGCGGACTACGGAGTGTCCGAGCCTAGCGCGTGTCACACGGTAGTGGCTCGGGACGCGCCGGATGGTGCGCCGTGGTGCGTTCGCCGGCTCGTGTGCCGCTCTGCAGACCGCATCCGTCAAGAAAATTGCGATCACATACCCTTACTTATTTGTGTTAGTGCCATATTTAAACATGTGTACCTAGTTCACGTATAGTGCCATTTGTTTTTGTTTTTAAAAATGGTCGCATATAGGTAATAAATATTTGTTTATATTTTTTAAAATTTTCTTTTCAGAAAAGTGTCTTTTGTTTTCTGTGTTTGTTTACAAATTTAATTTAGCACTTGTTCAGTTTGTGGAAATATATCTTAAGGAGTGATGTAAATGCTACCTTGTCATTTTGTCAATGTTTTTGTTCATTTTGAAAAGAGACATTAAAATATAAGGAGTTGATTGATACCCATCGTGGTACAGTGGTTTTTGTGTCCCTTCTCTCTCCTGTCTCTTCTTCTGACTCTTTTCTTCGTTTCTTGCTCAAGGCAACGTTTGAAATGTATATATTCGTTTTCCCGCTCTTCGTACGGTAAACATAGAGTTCCGCCACCAGCAAACAATTCTGTAAAATGTCTGCATAAGTCTGTAACATGGATGATAGAAGCCGCTTCCTTAATTAGAGCACTATTAAGTTTAAAATATATTTGCTTATATAGCATGTGTAGTTATGTTGATAATATTAGTAATTATAATTGTTATTAATTATATTGAACTTGCTTATTTTGTCAGTGACTGGTGAAAAATCAACGACATGGTCCTTCAGACATCGTGTGCAATAAATATTTTAATAACGATACAAGGATTTCTTAAAATTATTGTTTACATTAAGCAAATAAGGAAAATTACACGAAATGCATTGAACGTTTCCTTTAATTATTTATGGATGTATTAGGATAAAGCGATTAACCTACTTTTAAGAATATGTTGATACATCATACATGTAAAAAAATACATATTTAATAGCGAAACTTGACAATTTGTTCAAGGCGTCGCGTCGTGGGTATTGTTTTGACGCGGCCGCGTACCGACGTCACGGCTGGTGGCGGAGACGCGCGCTGTCCTAAATTGGGTAAAGCGATGTGAAGAAGCGGATTGCAGAAGCGGCGTTTTAATATACGCGCAACTATAAGCGGGCAACGCAGCTTTGGCATCGCACCGCGGCTCTATTTTTAACGAACCTTGAGACCAACCGCCCTTGCTTCTGAAACGAAAGTGTCTAAAGTAAATTTGCTTTAACAATAATCATTATTTCCATAAGATTTTATGGATTCGACTTTTCATGTGCTACATACAATTTAAAAAAAAAATGTATAGACTTTTGGTCATCTGTAAAATTATGTATCGATTATTACCTTATTTTAAGCCCTATGACACCTCCCGTATTAAGCTAAATGTCACTGAGTGAACATCGCCACATGTTCTATTTTAAGTTTCAACCTTCATCTGTTTATGGTTCTATTAAACACTGTAGGCTTACATTATACAACATACGACATTAAAGTTTGTGGACTCAAGCTGTCTAAAATATTTCTTTTAAGAATGTGTAATGAATTTGTATTCCTATATAGTGAAGTAAGTTACCCATTATCATACTTAGTAAGTTGCTTACGTTTGGAATGAGTAATAGTCGTAATGACTTGAGGTATGCCCACGGCTTAAGGGCCAGCCAGCGCGTCTCTCCGCAGCTAGTCTCGGTGCGACTCGGTGTTGCGCCTGCGTCGCGCTCCGGTGAAAGGAAGGTAAACGCCGCGCCAAAATGGATTGGCGCAACTACTAAAAATGGCGTCATTCATACATTTCGCGATTGCAATATTTAAAAAAAAAGTGATTACACTCGGATAATTAGTAAGAGCGCTCAAAACTTGTTCGAAGGACAACAGGCCTTTTAAATAGCTACTACGTGAAGCTAGACTTAATTGTCACTGGATAATTAATGAGACGAAATATTACTTATTGCTTTTGTAATATAGCATATAATGTCCAGCTTTCAACACGATGTTTCACTACCAACAATGCTCAAAGTATATACTTTTTTCATATAAAGAGAATGAATGTGAATATACAGGTTTTTATAGAAGCTAGAGTTTATATAGTATTATTAATTTAAAGTATTTCAAAATTTTTAAATATATATTTTTTTAGAATTTCATTCGCTATAACATCTGAATTCCGAGCGGATAAATTTGATTTAAAGCTTTTGATTATAATTGTGATGTAGTTAAATAGTTGAGCAAAATGGGAGTTTCATTGCTTTCATGCAATAACCTCTCACAACTATCTTTACTTTTATTTTCAAGCGTTTCTATGTATTTCTATTTTCGTGCTAGTCAAAGAGAACAACGGAGTGATACGGTGTGACTTGTCCTTTTGCCTGATCCAAAATCAAATTTAAGATAGGAAATACAACTACACTTTCAAAGATATGATCATTTGAACTTCGTAGTTATTGAATACGCTTACGTTTTTCTATTGAATTAATAGAATAGCCGTCATATAACTAAAAGCATTAAACAAGTATATAATTAATCAAAACTTCCTATTTAAATCTATGTGACTACTTCATTGTCAGATTTAGTATACAATTGCCGATTGATTTGTTACAGTCTCAATGAGTGTTACTTTGCGAACAAGGGCGCAGCATTGGTGTTGGGTGGCGCAAAGCAAGGGTGCAACGACCAGCAACAGTCGCCTGCGCGAGCGCACCCTCAGCCGGACATCCATCACCACTTACAGTCCATGTTCTATTTGGTGCGCCCGGAGGAGACGCTCAAAATGGTACAAATATCACTATTCAAGAACAAACATTTAGCCTCGTTCCGATTATTTGTTAACCGGAATAACTTTAATTGTTTATGATTGTAATGTATGCATGAATTTGTATATGTCTGGGGCATTTTAGTGGTAACAGTTAAAAATAAATAAGATACATTATTTCTCTTCCACACTGCTATCTTACGTTAAAAGTCTAATAATGTTAGAAGTGTTGAATGTTTCTCAAATAAGATAGAGAGATAAAAAGACAATTTAGGGATAAAATACTAGAATTTTTAATTTTCTGGCATAGGCGGTGAAACTGGAAAGCGGTCACCCAGGTCGAACGCGGTATTTAGTTGTGGTGTGTCGCGTTGATGAGGCGGCATTATTGGGGATCGACTGCAACGAGCGGACTACGGTTGGGCTCGTCCTGCGGGTCCTCGCAGACACTTCCATTAAACTAGACGGCGATGGGTAAGCAAAAAATGGCCTCTACTCGTAATGACAATGATTTTTTGTCGTCCCTTATGTTCTATTCTTGTCATCTTTCAAATTAATATGAAAATGCATTATGTCAAGTCACGAATAACTTTCAAAACAGTGTAAACTTGATATAAAGTACTACACCGTAAAATACGTACACCTTTAAATCGAAGAATATTGCAAGTGATAGGAATGCCCTTGATTAAAATGTTAAGTTAGCGTAACCTTCGTTGAAATCCGCTGTGTATACGCCGCGTTTAAATATATTAAATAACTTTACTAACATAAACGTAAATTAAAGTAAAATTCTACGAATAGACAAAGATGTTATTAAATAATAATTTGATTTTTTTATTATTGGGCAATTTTTGTTACTTTTAAATTAATATTGAATAATAAATATCTAAGGTGGATGAAAAATAATAAATATAAATTCACTGCCTTTCTCACTAACTCTATTAAAAATAAAACTATAGAAACTCCTTTTTAGTAATTATAAAATACAAAGGATCATGTAATTAAAAAGTTATTGTTAATAAAACATATTATTGATATGCTTAAAATGTGCTCTATCAAAGATCGGTTACTATATACTTGTGATCCTTTTTGTGTGAAATGGAACCTTAAAGTAACTCATGGTCGAGCGCAATAACGTTGCTATAAAAGTAAATTCCTAAATTATTGATGTATGAGTTTTCTTTTAAGTTCCAAGTATTAAAATTACTTCAATTAGCTACATTTTTTTATATCTTAGTCACAGTTCACTTTTAAAAAAATATGTGTCAATTGTTGTACACAACTTTTAGCGCCCATTGTTAATACCAAATCATTGTCATTAAAGATAAACTTATTGTTGTTTTCAATTGAGGTTTTAAGGTTTTAAAGATAACGTTACTGCGATCCTTACATTGCCAGAAGCCATTTTTGTTCACTAAACACATTTATGAGGCTCGGAACAATAACTAATTATGGATTCATTGTCCACAGAGGATTCAGCGTGTGTGTGTGCAATCAGCAACACATATTCAAGCCTGTATCGGTTCAGGCCATGTGGTAAGTGATTTTTTGCATTTATTATTATATCGTTCGTAATGACTGTGATGATTACGAACGATATGTTGTAGCGCACTCGGAATGCACTTCATTGTACACTTCTATTTTAGTTTATGGACTTTTACAAAGTCTCTTAAATAGACGTGGAATCGAAAATGGAGTTGGTTATTTGTCACTCCATAATACTTGAAATGGTAAAATTTGGGCTACATGCTTCTCAGGACGTGAAATTTAATGTATTATATAAAGTGATGTTTTAATATGATATAGATAATGATATGGTGGGCTGAGAGAGAGTGAGTGAAGCGTGGTGTGTGTGCAGGTCCGCGCTGCAGACGCTGCACCGCGCGAGCGCGCGCGCGCGCGCCCTCAACCACTTCGCGGGCGGCGCGTCGCACGCGTGGTGCGCGCACTACGAGCGCCGCGTGGACTCGGAGCGCTCGTGCCTCAACGAGTGGCACGCCATGGACTGCCTCGAGTCGCGCCGCCCGCCCTCGCCCGACTCGCTGCGGCTCAAGTATGCGCTACGACTTGCACTCGACTTCAACTAAAACAAAATATCCGCTACTTCTACTTCCGATTATGTTGACACACTGGTACAATTAATGAAAACACAACATTTCTGTATTATTTTCGTTACATCGATGTGTTAATGTCGATACGTTTTCTTACTAACCATCAATATATATCAACCATAAATAAGTATACTTCAACACTATATTAATATGTCAATATGAGAAAAGAATAAAGGCAATGGTAGATTCATGCGAGTCCCAAACATTATGGTATATTTGTGCAAACCAAAACTAGTACTGTACACCGGTATTTGCATGTAGTATAAGTAAAAATTTAATTAAAAAAAATCAGTTTATTATTTATTCTCACTCGCGACTTCGCCTGCTTAAACTACATAACTACTAACTGACTTACTTACTTTTCTTTTCTAACAATAATATTATTTTTAAAAGAATATACCTATATATATAAATGTAAAATAGTTATTACATTGCTTAAAATGTTATAACCTTTTTTTATTAACCAATTAAAGTAAAACAAACGTTAAATGTTAAGGGAAGCAACATGAAAACTACAAGTTAATCGGTAAAGCTGGTCCTGTGATTAGCGTGAACAAACGCCTACGTCTTCCATGTACATACACCGATCCGTTTTTATTATAGTATATAGATATAGCTAATTACATAGAAATATAGATATTGTTAGAAATCGGAAGCAGTTATAGTTTTAAAAAAACACGATCAAAACACACATCGTCCATGTTTCTAAACTATTTGGAGAGGGATACTACGTAATTGAAATAAGTCACATGTATCACCTACTAACAATATTTCACACTAGCTTCCTTCTAATAGGGGCCGTTACCGACAAGCAATAGCCCCCGATTGACACAATTCCACTGCTTTTATCATCTTTTTCACCTAAATCTACCCTCTTTTACACGAGTACGCCAACAATATAGATAGAGAGTTAATATATTACTATATTAACAGTTTCTTGTAAAAGGTCACACTTTACTGTGTCTGAAACTGACCTCCATTCCACCTTTTTATTTATTAAAGCATAGTCCAAACAGACGAAATTTGTTGTTCCCAATGTTCTAATTGTTTTTGTATCTAGAACTAAAACAGTACCGCGTTCAGTAACAATTCATATACTAATTGAACGAAAACCTTATTGTAATATCCAGCGCGTACAGTGAGTAGCACCTAGACCTCATTTCTTGACCTCGAAACGAAACGGAGTTGGCAAATGCGCTAATTAAACGTATTAGGTGCATGTTTAATGTAAATATATGTAATTATTATTTAAGAGACTCGCAAATTATATTTAATGCATATTTTTTTTCTTTTTATTATATATAGTACAATAGAGGAATTTTATTAGATTATAGATAGGATCATACATAAACTGAAGCGTAATAAAAATGTTTTAAATTGCAATTTTTGTTATATAATGTCTATTTATTATTATTTAACTATTTTTTTTATTATTTGAACTATGTATGTCATTATCATTAATATCGTTATCGGATAGAGGTCATCGTGTCCTGACTAAAAATGTGATGGTTATGGATTCAATCCCCACTCGGGACAATTCATTATTTTCATTTGTCCGCTTTTAAGGCATTGTCTCAACCGCGATTGGAACGGACCGGAAGGCGCAGAATGGAATGTATCGTGATACTGTTCTATCTGTTTACTCCACTGCACGCGGTATTCATAATTTTTTTTTTGCTTAACAGACCACGCGAAAGGGACGAAACGGAGCGCGTAATCAGGTGTACGCTGAAGGAAATCATGATGAGCGTGGACCTTGACGAGGTGACGAGCAAGGCCATCCGCGGCCGCCTCGAGGACGACCTGGACATGGACTTGGCCGAGTTTAAGTCCTTCATAGATCAAGAAATGCTGACCATCCTCGGGCAAATGGACGCTCCAACAGAGATATTCGAACACGTCTATCTTGGATCCGAGTGGAATGCGAGCAACTTGGAGGAGTTGCAAAGGAATGGGTACGAACGAAACGATTTTCTGCTCAGTATTTTTCTCTCAAGAGACTAATAGAACACTTTTTTCCTTCCAGGGTCAGGCACATACTCAATGTGACGAGAGAAATAGACAATTTTTTTCCAGGTATGTTTGATTACCTGAACATTAGAGTTTACGACGACGAAAAGACTGATCTATTAAAACATTGGGATAATACTTTTAAGTATATAAACAAAGCTAAAACCGAGGGCTCGAAAGTTCTCGTGCATTGCAAAATGGGAATAAGCAGGTCCGCTTCCGTCGTCATAGCGTACGCTATGAAAGCTTTTAATTGGAACTTCGATAAAGCTCTGAAACACGTCAAAGCGAAAAGGAGTTGTATCAAACCGAATACAAATTTTCTTAACCAACTCGAAACTTATCAGGGAATACTCGACGCAATGAAAAATAAGGAAAAACTGCAGAGGTCCAAATCGGAGACCAACCTAAAAGCTCCCAAATCGGCTTCCAAGACGGAGAATAAGATGACGGATCCGACGCCTCTGGTTCTGGCGCTGACGGGCTCGTACCCGGGCCGCCCGCGCTCCTGGTCGCCCGACACCAAGCTGGCCTCCGAGCTGCTGCCGCCCACCTCCGTGTCGCTGGAGCACCTCGCCTGCCCCGAGACGCGCCACATGCTCATGCCCTGCGCGCACGGCAGCTACAGCGTGTCACCCAACCAGATCATCCGCCTCAAGGGCGAGGGCGCGCCCTCCGTGCGCCACATCGTGCACGAGATCGAGACCGCCTCGCAGCCGCGCGAGCCGCCGCGCCGCTCGCAGCGCCTCAACTTCGGCGCGGAGGCCGGCCCGGACGCCGCCAAGGGCTCGCCGCCGACGAGTTCAGGACAAAAGTATTCCGAAACCGATTCGGAAGCGGACAAAATACACACGTGGGATCCCGGGGAGCCGTGGCGGGACGAGATCCCGAACGTGATCGACAGTGACGATATAGTGAAGAGTGACAGTGGTATAGTAGACGTGAAAGTGAAAGCGAGTGACGCTATATACTCGGGCTCGTGGAGCTCGCTGGACAGCGCGGTGGGCGGCGACGCGTGCGCGTGGGGCGGGCGCCTGTCGGCGTCTGCGCCCGCGGACTCGTGGCTGCGCGCAGGGCCGCGCCGCCGCCGCCTGGCCGCCGCGTCGCACGGCGACCTGCCGCGCGCCGCGCCCGGCCTCGTGCGCAGCCTCAAGCAGGAGTTCGAGGCGCGCTCGGCGCCGCCGCGCGCGCCGCCGCCCGCCGACGCGTCCAAGAAGTGCAGGCTGGCGGGGCGGCCCGCGCCCCTGCCGCTCGACTACACCCACGTGGTGTCTGCTGTGATGTCGAAAGCTCAAAACAAAAAACAATTGCAGCATGGGAAAACCCATCCGTTGACGAGGCTCAACCTGAATCGGTCGAATAATAGGTGTTCGAATCCTGTGTATAATACTATGTAGTAGTTTTAGGTTTTATTTATTATGAATTCTTGCCAAACCGGATATTTTATCTTTCTAGAGTTTTATATACTATTTACAAAATGAAATCACAGTGTATTTGTCTATCACGTAAACTGTAATAAAACGGCTGTTTGTGAGTAGAAAAGTTGAAAATGAAAATAAATTCGATACAACGGATGTACAACATTTAAGAGATCTTTTTATTTTGGTCGTTGAAACTTCATCATTTATATTACCCAAAGTCTACAGTTTGAAGTCTCTTTCCTGTGACAAAAGCTACTCGTGGTGAATCTTGAATTTCTTTTATCTTTTTATATGTATCTGGCACTTTAGTCTCTTTCCTACGAGTAGTGCCGAAATCGAAGCCGTACACACTTCCAGGATTATTACGAATCATACATTCCGTCTGAAATATACATATATCTTATCTAAAAAATTAATAAATATAAGAATTTCAACGTAGCTCAATGAAAAAGTATGGCTTAGTAGATCAGAGCGCTTGGTCCGAATGAACGGAACGGCTCGAATTCCGCTACGTTCAACTTTAATACGTTTCCTAAACAAGTAATTATAACCTTCTTTATAAAATTATATAACACATATATGCAAAAAATAGCTAATTACATACATACATACATATCATACATACATTATGTACTACATAATTTTATATTACTTACAATATTGAGGCCGGTCGTGGCGCAGTGGCACGAAGTGTGACTATAAAACCGACTGGTTGTGGGTTCGATCCCCACTCGAGGAGACGAAATATTTACTTAAATTTATATTTCCATTTTCTTCGCTCTGGTGTCGAGGCTAAGCGTGGCGTTGAGTTCTGCCACTCAACACGCAATGCCTCTAGAATTCGGCAGAAAGTGGGGAACAGAGTGTCTTACACTAGGTTCCCTCTGCCTACCCTGCTGTGTGCGGGATACAGCGTGAAGCTGATTTATTTATTTATTTTACTTACAATATTCATATTAATGTCAATCACACGTAATAAATTAGATTCTGAGCCACCACAAACAATTAAATTTGTATGTGGCACAAACTTTCCGCAGTACAACTTGGACTGGTAGGTATCGGGTACAATGGTGTCTATAAGTTTACAGGTTCCATAATCCCAAATTTGTATATTATCTCTTTCTTGCCAAGAACATGTTAAAATCTAAAATTAATCTCTATATTAACTTTGATGGTAACGGTGTTTGTCGTTTTACGGTGTAGAGATGTGTGAATTTGGAAAACTTTTGACATCATGTTTTCTATGCCTTCTCTGCTAAGCGTGAAGTAACAAAGGGATAAAGGAAATCGAGAAATCTTTTCTTGTAGTGTCGTCCAAGATATCTTAGAGCCACACATCATTGTATTTTTCCACCTTAACGCTGCACGTAGTCTAATCTGACATGGAACCGTCTGAAGGCGACAAAGCGTTGCACAGTGGGACCAAATGACGCGCTTTATCTTATAAATCTGTAACTCATTTATTTTTCATTATAAAAAAGTATATACTAGAATATATTTGCTATCAATAACATAAAACTAACATTAATTTGAAATTACGACCTTTTTTTCGACCATTTATATTATTTATTGTATGGGAGTGTCCCACTGTGCGACATAGTGGTACGAACCAGCATTTAGGTGGAGAGATTGCACTGGGTTTTAGTGGATAGTGTCGTGATCTATTCCAACCAAAAGATTATAAAAATTATGCTTCTAAATAAAATAAAAATAAATTATACCTGTTTTCCAGGTTTATCGAAATCCAAGCCTTCTCCGCACATGTGTACTCCAGAGAGAAAACGTGTTGCGTAAGGCTGTCTGTCGTCCCAGCATATGACGGTATCATCCCAACCCCCAGAAATTAATTCATGATGTGATTTCGTATTAAAAGCACAAGCAAATATTCTTGATGTATGGCCGTCAGTTGTATTTCTTTGTTGACTGTAATTCCATATGTAATTCAATAGATATGTATGTAGTATGTGCTGAACGTTTATATAATATGCAAAGTTTAATATTAAAAATAGTAGGTATATAGTTAAGGAATATGCCTAAAGTGCATGAAACATTTTGTTTTTTAACATTGTTAACAGACGACATCTTCGCCGTTCGTTCTATTGTCATTAACTAGAGTACATTGTTTTACCTATAGAATCATGATATATTTCTCATGTCCACCTTTTACAAAATATGATTATATATCTTAATTTTATTCTTTTTTGCTTCACGTTGTATCCCGCGCATAGCAGGATAAGTAGAACAAACCTGGGAACCTAATGTTAAGACGCTTCATTCCCATTAAAACTCTTTTGTTCACCATTTTCCGCCGAAATCCGGAGCCATTGTGTGTTTACAGTCCTACGCTATGACTGGCCTCTATAAATATCAGTTGCCTAATATTGACTATTTTTAGTAATTATATTTACTTATAACCTGGAATAAAAAGCTCGTTCCTGAGTTTGCGTTTCTTCATCATACATGTTGAGTTTAGCGTCGTCCCCATAGGTAACAAATTTTGCATTTCGTGGATGATAACATAAGCCCAATGTTTGTCGTTTTTCTCTTATTGTATACAAACATTGACCTAACTTATATTTCCAACATTTTATACATCCATTAACATCTATAAAATTATTTTTATTGATGTTAATGGATGTATAAAATGATGATTTTTTAATATTTTTTGAAACAAAATAAAATTACTTAATAATAAAGGTCTTACAAGACGATAACAGGGTATTTGTGAAAGGCCTTGATTGACTAGTTGGTCTATGTTTCACATTTGTTACTGGTCCAGGGTACATACGACATTCCTCATCTACGAGAGTACGGATACAATATCCAGAATTACAATTAAACAGTTTTATTGTGCCATCAATGAAACCAGCGGCGATCTCTTTAACATCTTCTGTATACTTACAACACATTATTTCTTTATCGGTATCACTTAAAATAAATAAATAATAAAAATATATAATGATATTTGGTAAATGACAAAAAATCTAACGATTTTTAAATATAATTTTAAGCATTGCCAAACCGTACATAATTGATAGTACATTAACTTCGTTTTGGTAAATTTGATTGTGCGCACTGAGGCCAGGACGACGCTCGATGTTAGGCGTACTCGTGTGGACCGTAACTATTTGTTTCTGAGGATTCATATTTCAAATATAAGCTTTAGTAATTGAACAAAAGTTTTCACACTGCACTTTCAATCGCTTACAATCTTATTTTGATAATCCATAATATTTATGGTTTAAGTAAAACTGTCATCGGTCTGTTTTGGGGAATTTAATGCCATATGAGGTACGAAGAGGAAAATTCTTATTCACTACAATTTTTTTGACAATGTAATCAAAAACAAATCAAAGTGTTTCATTGACAAGTAATACTTCATATTTATAGTTTAAATGCTTATTCACATTTAATACAATATCCACCAATTTACAGAAATGACGTTAAAATTAAATCAAGGCTTAAGTGATACCAGTTTTTAAATCGAAATATATTTTGAAATTAAATATGCTTAACGGATAAATTATGTCATGTTCTGGTAATAATATAATTTTTGGCTTCATACGCGTATACGGCAGGGTAGTCAAAGGGTACCTAGTGTAAAGACATTTCGTTTCCCCCTTTCCACCGAGTTTTGGAAGCATTACGTGTTGAATGGTGGAAGTCAACACCGCGCTTTTCCTTGGCACGCGCAGAGTGGAGAAATGGAAATATAAATTAAATAAATATTTCATTTCCTCGAATGGGGTTTGAACCCACTACCAGTCGCGCTTACAGTCACAATTGTGGCTCTGCGCCGCAACTGGCTTGATAACTATTTTTTTTTAATTTTATGACAGCAAAAAAGCATTTTTTTTATGTAAAAATAAAATCCGTCATAGACATTGAAGGGTTTTAATTTACTATCACTTTTTTGTAGATATTATATACTTATAGGAAATAAATATATATATATGAAGCAGTATAATGGTAGGTTAAACATAATTTTTTAGAAATGAGTAGAATAAAACTTTAAAAATGTAAAAAATAATTTATAAATCGGTTTTTTATTGATTTTTGTTTGTGGGGTACATAGTATACTTTACCATTTATACTTCATTTATACTTTATACCTTACTAGCGACCCGCTCGCGGCTTCGCCCGCTTAAACCACAGAACTATTTACTTAACACACTGAATTATGTTCGTGTCTTGATATACTTATAATGTATGTTTGCAATGTAATGAAGATTTTTTATAAGAAAGTTGTTAAAACTTTAGGTCGCATTTTCGTACCTCCCATAAGAATCTTCAATTGAATGTTTGAAATAAAAACACAACTTATCGATACTTACTATATGTGCGTTTCTTTACGATAATCTCAGAAACGGCTTAACCGATTTAAATACTTTTTTGTTTGTATTCTGGCAAACTGCCCTTAAATATTGAGCATTAGTTTTATTTTAAGCAGCTTCATGCTAGTTAGAGGGAGGAACCTAGTATTAAGACACTCCGTTCCCCACTTTCTACCGAATTCTGGACGCATTGCGTGTTGAGTGGCAGAACGCAACGCCGTGCTTAACCTCGACCCCAGAGCGAAGAAATGGAAATATAAATTTAAGTAAATATTTCATCTCCTCGTGTGGGGATCGAACTCAGAGAAACAGTCGGTTTTACAGTCACACTTTGTGCCGCTGCGCCACGACTGGCCTCAACTGGACTGGACTTTATTTTAATCGGTTCACATAAAGTTAAAACCAGATCCACGCTTTATCCCGCCCTTAGTAGGGCAACTTAGTGTAAGATATTGGGTATAATGTTTGACTGATGTGCGAAATGAAAATATTATTAAATTATAACTCAATCCTGCATGTGTGGATCAGACCCACAACGTCACGTTACAGTTACAATTGGGCATATAGGGTAAAATAGTTTTTAAGATACATCAACAGTGCAGACGTAGGTTTTTTTTCTTATTTCACAATGTTTATTCATATCTATATTTCGTATGACGCGGTTACGCATAGGTACCAATAATGTAAAGACATACTACTACAAAAACAGTACTACAATGTTTAGAACTTTAAATTTTGCCGCCAATACCTACGACTCGATTTCGCAATGAGGCGTATGCGGCGGTTTCCCTTTGATAGGTTTTTATGTGCAAGCGTCGTTCTTGACAAATTGTATTTTATTTTACAACGATAATTTTATTATTTATTTTGTTTGAAAAAATAACTTTTTTATTTTCGGGTTTTTAATTTAATATGTAATAGGCTTTTATAGAGTAGTTAAACTGTGGTTTCATTTAAAGTGGTCCTAACAAAAAAACTCTGTATAATTGAGCATATTTAATATTTATAGTGATTTTTTGGAAAATAGATACCAATAGTTATTACAACCACTTGCGAAGAAACATAGTTTAGGCAATTTTTTATTCTTATACCTTTTGAAAAGCTACCAACGTTCTTATAGTTAATATATTATTTTTCCAAATTAAAAAAATTGTCTATGTCATCATAATGGCGGAAAAATTTGAAAATGTATTGTAATACCACATTAGTATCGACAATGTAGTGTTGATAGTAATTGAAAATAGTTATACTACAGGAGGACCTTCATATGCACTGTTTTAACCTGTTTTATGTATAATATAGAATAATATATTCTATAGAGGAATCACACATTCTTTTTATTCAGTTTAGTAAATACATTTTTTAGAGGTTACTCTGTACTAAAATGGCATGCAACTCTGTTCCCACATTTACGTTCCTGATATATCGATTTAAATAATAGAAATACAAAATATAGGAAGGAAACACAAATGCAATTATATTGCATTTATTTTTTTTTTCATACTTGAAACGTATTAATAAATTACATATTATGTATTACATACAATCAATTTCTTTTGAATATAACACTAAGTTTAATCAGCTTCACGCTATTTTAACAGATAACATAAGATGACATTAAAATGTATTGACATCACCACGTGATCCATCTAAACAAACAATATAAACTTTTATAAACTATGAACTCACAATCAGAATTTACTTTCCAAATACATATACTTTTTATTCTACACATCGCCATATAAGGTAATCCCGTAAAATATACCTACTGTATTATGTTTGTTAATATCACCAACGTTGACGCTTAAAATAATAATTATGGTAGACTGAACAAATATTGATTATACTTCTTTCTGGCTTCACGCTGTATCCCGCACACAGCAGGGTAGGCATAGGACACCTAGTGTTAAGACACTCTGTTCCCTACTTTCCTCGGAATTCTGTAGGCATTGCGTGCTGAGTAGTGAAACTCAACGCCACACTTTACCTCGACACCAGAGCGATGAAATGGAAATATAAATTTAAATAAATATTTCGTTTCCTTGCGTGGTCATCGAACCCACAACAGTTACACTTTGTGCCCCTGTGCAACGAACGGCCTCAATTTACTTTCTTCTTTTAAAATGTGGTTAAATGAAATAGTCGTAATTTAATTATGTCGGATTACTATTAACCGACTTCTTAAAAGAGGTCATCAATTGGACTGTATTTTTTATCCTTGTTACCTTAGAATTTTTGATTGTATGAACCGATTTTAATGATTCTTTTTTTATTTGAAAGCTAATGCCTCCCGTGTAGTCTTATTTTAATTTAGTTTATATCCAACAATGGTATCTATGAGAAAATCATATAAATCTCAAATTTGCATTAAGTATATGCGCGACAAATGAACGTATAAGTCAATATCAATTCAACCGATTTTAATGATTCTTTTTTTATTAGAAAGGGTACATATAAGGGGTAGTTTGGTGAAAGTTAAGTTAAGTTCAGAGTGTGAAATCCAGTTAAAATTGAAGAAGTCGATTTTTTTTATTAAAAAATATAATTATGTAATTTTTTCTACAAAAAATTCTTTATACTCCATGATAAAAACTATCCTATAAGTGACATTAGGCTTTGAACTATTACCATGCCAAAATTAATTTAATTTCATACAGTAGTTATCGGTATTTTAGGTAATTTATATTTTTCAGTTTTTATTTTTTTTAAAGAAAACTATCATGAAATTCGGAATGAAACCCAAAAAAAATGTACCTTGAGGCCCTAGGCTAACACCATGCAAAAATTCATCAATTTCTGTCAGGTAGTTTTTGCGTGATTGACGCACAAACAAACCGACAGACAGACAGACAGACAGACAGACAGACAGACAGACAAGAATTCTGCTGAGTGGTTTTTTAGGTTCTATAAGGCCAAATGATTTTGGCCGAAATGTATATATATAAATTAATCTGTACCCCTATAGAGCTTTTAAAATATTTTATAATAATTTAACAAATGGAAGCGTTTCAATAATAGTTGTAGGCTCCGTAAAGTCTATTAAATTCAATATAGCGCCATCTAGAGTGGAAAAGTAGTTAACTAAAAAAGTGAAATTGAAGTCGTGTACTACCTGCCCTAATTTTAACAAACTATGCTATTAAGTTATTTTTTGACAATGGCAAGTCGGGTCAAAACAAAGTGTGACGTTGAGTTCCGCCACTCTGCACACAATGTCTCCAGAATTTGGTGGAAAATGGGTAACGGAGTGCCTTAACACTAGATTCCCACTGCCCACCCTGCTGTGCACAGAATACAGCGTGTAGGTACGTCTTCCACCCTGAACCTCCAATTTTAATGAAACAGTTTTAACTACTCTATAAAAGCCTAATACAATTTTTTTTTACAACGATAATTTAACGGTTTATTTTACAACGATAATTTTATGTAAGAAGCCAAAACTTTGTCAGAGAATGCAATCGGAATTTTAATTTTAGTAAAAAAAGGCACGAATCTGATTGTTTTCATTTTGTTACTTTGTATTTTACCTTTTGTTCGTCCGTGCCCATCCTAGAATAGTCTGGCCACCACATTTACGCAAAACTTTAGCTGTGCAAAGGTAAAGTCCAAGTCTGTCCCAGAAAATATCTCTAGATACGCCTTTATCTAGAGCCTTTGGCCAGGCCGTTGTTCACTTAAATTATTTCTTTATCAATTTAACTAACCCGTGTCTGCTAACACTATTTTTTATCTGCAAATATCTGTCAGAGTATATGTACATAGTGTTTATACTTTTCGTTTTCTCTGTGGGCGTCCATTAATCTATTTATCTATCAGAAAGAAAGATGACTTATACTTATTCATCTGTATACACCGTCAGGTAGCTGTTATTATGTAGACATCCGCTAAAATCATACCCATATGGATAAAATATTACTTTTTTTTTAAAAAATCATCAATTTTAAATACATCATCTGGAAAGTTCATATATTAGCTGTGTTTTCTATGGGTACACCATACATTTTGAAAATAAATTAAATTTATGTATTTTCAAACATATGGTTCTTCAGTTTTTAAGGTAGAGCATTCAAAGTTTACATGAGGCTTTCTACACTACTTGTATTTGTAATAAAGAAAGATTTTAAAAAACATTCTTAAATGAGAAATGGTTGGTAAATGGAAGTAGTATGGGCTAGGGTCATAAAGTTCACTCAAAAAAAGTTGTAGAGGAAAACTAGATTAAAATACTATATTTCGAATATACAGTCAAAACTAGATTAAATTCGATTAATACACCTTTAAATGTATAGATAGAATATATTTATTAAGGCGTGCTTCGATTCTTTAAATACATGTGTTAAAAATAACTTACTCTTTTGTTTAGAAGTTAACGTGTGCTACGTAAATATAACTAGGTATAACAGTGACGGTGAAATTTCCTACTGTGTATTGAACTCATGGTATTCTATAAGGGTAGTTGTGACGCTTAAAAACTATTAATCCAGCGATTTCTGAAGTTCTTGCAGTATTTTTGATAGGTGGAGCCTTTTGATAATTGGTACAACCATTTCAAAGCCTACTGCTTTAAAATTATTGTTTTTGTATATTCTGTAATTAATAATGTGATTGGCACCGCTGGTTCCACTAAACCACACTATTTTATTAAAAAAAAATTAAATCTGTTCTTTAGCTACAAACTTATTTTGGTACTTGGTACAAGTTAGCTGCAGCACTAGTGAACGTCAGAGTATGAATTAAATTATTAGTGCATTTCCTATATATTAGTCGACGGTGCAGGTGCAGTTTTGTCAACAAGTTCCCAATGACAACATGACCACAATATAATTTTTCCCGCCATTTATTTAAGGACAGCGAATTGAAACGTGCATAAACCGAAAATATCTGCATATTAACTTATTGTTAGGAGATTAGGTGCAAAGTATTTAATTTGTTTTACCGTGACTGCATTTCCTTTTAAATTTATTTTACGAATGCTAAAGATATCTTTTAATTATGTACATACTTTGTTATGAAATTTTCTTATATTTATTAATGTTAACTTCATTTCTCTACTTATAGGATGATATCGATAACAATTATTTTTATTTAAAATATACATTTTTTGCTGAAATAAAAATTTTAAAGAAAAAACTATCCTCTAGAAAAAGGGCCATTACATCTTTTAAGACAAAATTACAATCCAATAACAATTTCTTGTAATATAGTATTAATTAAAAAAAAACTGTTTTGTTTATTTTAAATCAACATTAAATAATTTTCTTTTTTATCATAGTGTAAATAATTTGTATCCGGCGCTCATATATTGTCTTAATCGATAACTGTCGATAATTGGAGGCTTTTTCTATTTTTGGCTAATGCCATAAAAAAGTTACGATAAAATTATATTTTTTAACTTATAATATAATATCTTTGCTTCTAATAATTGTTTTAAACTTTATATTTTTTTTTATATCTGTAATGAAAATCTGCTATTACTAAAGGCGTCGATTATTGGTGCCATTACCATATGTATAGAGAATTTAAAATCATTCGACACCAGTTTTCGTGTTTTAAGTACTTTATTAAATCAACGCAGACACAAAACAAATTCAATAGAATCAATAAAACCGGTGTGGAAATTACATACATAAAAGCTAAAATGGTAAAGTACTATTTAAACTTCTTCAGCAATATCTGTAATATGTGTATAAAAAAAATATTAGTGTACACAAATGATGACTCGCTACAGCAATGAGGTGGAAGACATGAAATTAAATAAAGAAAACGTAGACTATACATGAAATTATATACCAAGTACATATGTATACCTATGCAGACAAGAAAAATATGTTCTTTTCCATTAAATTACTATTGATAAGGCATATGGCATCATAGATATTAGATGACAAGTCGACAATTTATTTAGACAAGTTGCATAACAAAAATATATTTTTGAAAAATCAATATGTAAGGCGTTTTTTTCTAATAAATACATATTATTATGCTTGAAAAGAATGATCTGTATAATCGTAACTATTTCTATTCAAAATATATCATTCATAATTAAGTTTTTTTTCGTTTGTTTTATTGGTATTATACATGTCATCAATTCTTTGTTTATGTTTAACATTAGCACCATGTTTGGTTGATCCTATTGAAGTCAGTGGGATTGTATTATTAATTTTACAAAGTAAACCATGACTAAGCACACACATGAAAATGAACAAACTATATTTACACAGAACATATATATTGCACTTAAAATTGAACATGAAAAGAGATGGTTCAGAAGTGGATATTTGCATGTTTCTTACCAAACTGTATGGACCTTGAAGAACTCAACTTATTCTAATTAAATTGACAATTTTGCTTAAAAAATAATTTTGCTTCGAATTTTGTATGTACTTAATTAACGCAAACTACTCACATAGCACGCATGAATAACAATTACTATTGGTAGTCTAATAAATTATTTAATGTAAATAAAAAGTGGACATGGCAATTTAATAACTTTGTAATAATCGAAATCGTTCAATGTACCTACTTCCAAAAAAGATCCATTATTGAAGTGAGATGATATTTGCAGGCATATTTAATAGGGATTTTGACATCACATAACAATGCGAATTAAGTAAATATTATGTAATGCCGTTACTACTGGCATATAATCTTCATTGTATGATTTTTGTGCTCCCTCTTAATACGTAGGTACTTAAATTACGGTTGTCCCCAGCGCTGCCAGATGTCCCGATTTTGGCGGGATGTCCTGATTTTTAGCCCGAAATTTAAATGTTCCAATCAATATATGTATAGTTCTGGATTATTTCACGTACTGTGAGAAATCTTTTCTATTAATTTAAGATTTTAATTAGTCCCTACTATTTTCTTAGATATATAAATAAGTATATTCGTAAGTTACATATGCACAATTCTGAAGACTTAACTGCCTTACATATGGTATACCAAAACAACATCGTTTAAGTATAGTGACGATATTCTATTAAAAAACATTTTATACTTATATCTACCATTAAAAACTTTATTTAAAACTCAAATAAATGGATAAATAATAAATTAAATCCGCATTTTTTGTCCCGCATTTAGCAAGATTCCCGCTTCTTAAAATGTTCACAAATCCCGCTTATTACCAAGAAAAAATCTGGCAATGCTGGTTGTTCCCCATAACTTGTCTACTTTACCAAAATTCTTTCTTTATCTATATTTGAAAGAGGGATTGGTTTGTCAATATCCCTATTAATATAAATTTTTTACAAGTTCTTTTTTAAATAACTGTTAAAAATCATATAAATCAATGTAGATAAATCTACAAATTTGTACAAAAAACAAACAAATCCACAAACTAAACGTTTGGTCAAATTAATATATAACAAACAACATATAATCCTAGTTGAATATGTACTTTAGTAAAACTGATGTTACCTTTTTATATCGTAAAAAAATAACAGATGTCTTTATTACTAGTACACAATATTTCCATTTAAATCTTTTTTATATATTTATATTTGTAATTATGATGAATTTAGTTAATAATAAAGCCTATATAATATAAGCCACCTCTTTTGAAAGTAATTTATATATAAATACATTTGATTTACAACAGTGGTATGAGTAAGTTTTACAAACGCTGCACCAAGTTGGTAAAATATATATATTGAAAATTTATAATATACTCTATAATGTTCATATAATTTATGAAATTTATTTACAGTCTTAGAATTTGTACCAACATCATTTAGATCTGTTATACATTTACGTGCCTTTTTACATACTGACATGTGGAATTCATATATCTACAACTAGGTACCCATTCAATGAATTATTCCACATAGCTTAATCACAAAAATATCTTGTCATTTATTTAGTCAAAAATAGACATATACCCTCAATTTGCACATATCCTGAGGAAACACACATAATAAATTTATGATAACCAACATTATTGATAAACAATTATAACAATCAATAGACCTCTATCTTTTACTATACAAGTATGAACCTTTAACAGTCTGATGTAAAAACATATACCTATTAATGTACAAAGCACAGTACTCTTACTCTATGATTGGTAGGTACAAATTAGTTTTGGGATGTAACATAATAAAGTGATATAAAGATAACACAATAAAAAATAAAACCAATATGACAAAACAAGTTCATAAATACTATATATCAACCTAATGAAAATATTATATAACATGAACTTATTATAAAAAAATATGTTACAAATAACAAAACAATTCAAAAAATGATATTTTTAAATAATGTTTGTGGCATGTTTTTTATTAATTTAAAGAAAAAACATGCAAAACAAAAATAGAAATGTAGGGTTAATAAAGAATAAATGAAAGTATGTTTAATAATGGTATTATTGTACTAATGGTATACTATCATCATGTTGAACAAACATTTTTTTTATTTTAAATAAGTGATAATGCTTTATTCAAAATAAATTATCTGTGATGCTCAAATCATACTTTTGCAACATTTTATAATTAGTGGGTTAAACATTATTAAAAATTTAAAAAAAAGCACACCAACAATTACTTCTGTTACAAAACAAGGTTCTACCTACACTTTAAATTTATCCAATTATTTAAACTATGCAATTGTAACAGATTTAGTTTTAAGAAAACAACAAAACACAAGCAATATCAAAATAAATTAATAACATCAGTAGCAAACCACTCTTTACCAACAGAACAACCCATTTGTATTATAGATAATGACATAAAATAATTATCTAACTCTTGCTACAATCACAGAGATTATTGTGAGCTTATCAAATCAGACACTGGATCAAACAGAGTGGCCTTGGGATTGATGTCTTTGTCCCCATTGACTAGAAGGTCCCTGTGCAGAATTACCTTGTTGCATCCATGACAGAAAATTAGGTGGTGCAGGAGGAGCAGATGATGCTGGTCCCGCAAATGCACCTTGATCTGAACCACCAGATGGTATGTTGTTTATTAGACCCCAACCAGCTGCTTGGTTCAATGCTGCTGCTACTAGTGCTTGGTTTACTGGTAATCCTCCCATTCCAAGAGGCATGCTACCACCTTGTCCTTGACCCCCTCCTCCAGCTACAGCAGTTTGACCGTGCTGCCCAGACAGACCCAAAGCTTGCATATTCACCATATCCATGTTACGGCTACTCCATGAGTTGTTATTAGAGACATTGTGTGGATGGCCCTCTTCATAATTTCTACTAGGTAAGTTTCGTTGATTAGAACCACTTTTATTCTGTTTAGGAGATGCGTTTGAAACATTAACAGACACACCTTTTATTATATGATCTTGACCACACAAGCTTTGTGCAACTTCAGGATCCAAAAATGTTATAAAGCTGAATGCTCGAAAAGGTTTTGGAATAAATACATCTGTGACTTCACCAAATTGTGAAAAATATTCTCTCAAATCATTGGCTGACAAGTCTTCCGTACAACGGCCAACAAACACTTTGCAAGGCATAGAGGCGACGGAGCCTTCTTTAGAATTAGGTATCCGCACATCACACCAACGACCATCAATCATATGTCTTTGCGCTAATACTCTCATTTGAGATGTATAAGATGAAAATCGAATAAACGCAAACCCTTTTGACATACCAGTTTTAGGATCGCGTTTTAATTGTGCCATTAAAACTTCACCAAACTTCTCAAAGTACTCGCGAACAGTTTGCTCTGTAGCTTTCCATGGCAAGCCCAAAACTATTAAATCAGAGCATAAATTGTCATTTCTTTTGCTCTTGATGGAAGATGTTTCAGAATTTTCGCCTGACTTGCGTTTATTTTCCTTAGGAAAACTGCAAATGAATAAATAATTGCCCCAACCTTCAGGAGGTGGATACAACCTGCCATCTCTTAATCTGATTCCTCTGAACGTTTTTGTCTCGGGATGTCTATACTTAAGACCACAGCATCCAGGGAATTGCGCAGACACTGTTGTTAACATTAAAGTCCCATCTTCTTCGATTGGAAGTTCTATGGGTTCTTCATTTTCATCTTCGGCCACGGGCAAGTACTCGAAGGACATTATTTCTTAGTCATTAACAATATTTACTAATATATAATAAAATAAACACAGATAGGTCACTTATACTAAAAATCTGTACAATTTCTATTTCATATAAATATAAAATACGTCAGCTACGGGTTAGGAACCCATTGCAATTTGATGGTTAAAAACATAGTAAAACTGAGAAACTTTGATCATTCTGATACATTTATACGTAAGAAGGCTATACTAATCAAAGTATTAAAACTATTTGAGTGCGATATATTCGACACTCGACAACTTTCTAAAATTGACAGCATTGGGAAAGTACTACCTTATATAAAAATTATGATTAAAAATAAGCACAAAGAGGGATTTAGTTTTTATATTAAAAATAATTTATAATGTTTTATTTATTTTTCTAATCAGTAAAATTCATAAAAAAAACTTAATTAATCATCAGCACATTTTATGATTATTTTTATGTCTATTATTAATTTTTATGTTTCTAAGTATTTATCTTAATAATAAGCTCGTTTTTTATAATAAACGTTTATAATATTTTTATAATAGTTTTACTATAAGCTAAAACGTAAGCTTTGTAAAATAAACAAATGGATTTATTTGATATGATAGGTTCGG
Source organism: Heliconius charithonia (assembly GCA_030704555.1). Lineage (NCBI taxonomy): Eukaryota > Metazoa > Arthropoda > Insecta > Lepidoptera > Nymphalidae > Heliconius > Heliconius charithonia. The sequence goes on along the minus strand of CM060827.1, from coordinate 11,428,235 downwards.
TACGGTATAGAACCGTATAATGATATCTCGGCTGGTCTGTTTCATCCATGGCTTCTGCTATTAATGTTAAAAAAAGTAATTTGAGTTTTTATTAATAATTTAACCTTGTAGTATAGCAATAGAAATCGTTTTTTTTTATTGTAGGCATGCTGTATTAAGCAAAAATATATATTTTTCAAAAAGACCGCAAGGAAGAAAATAAGTGTTGTACCGTACTTTACTAGATTTCTTGAGTTATAGCCTTATTTTAAAAATAATATTATTTAGAGGCTAGTCGTGGCGCAGGAGCACAAAATGTGTCAGTAAAATCAGCTGGTTGTGGGTTCGATCCCCACTGTAGGAAATGAATTATTTATATTTTCCCTTCCTCGCTCTGGTATCGCGGCGTGGAGTGGAGAACTCGGCGGAAAGTGGGTCACGGAGTGTCTTAACACTAGGTACCTTCTGTCTGCCCTGCTATGTGCGGGATATTGTGTGAAGCTGTGATGTGTATTATTTTTGTTCATAAAATATTTATGTATATTTTACCTTAAATAGTTTACTTTGTCTCTAACGAAATTTGAAAATCACTTACATATTTATATATCAATAAAAAACAAGTAATAGAAGGTTATTGATTAAGAAATTATTATTGCATATCCTAATTTCAATTAATTAAGGGTGGTAATTCTACAAAATATGTTAGTGAGAAAGTTAATATTCTATAACTTAATAATGTTAACTTATGTTAAGAAAAAAAACATAATCGATGTTGTCTATGACAGAAAATTACAAATTACAATTTACATTTTACAAATACAATCTTCATACTGTTTTGATTCTGTGGACACAATACAAACGTATAATAATTGATGCATTGTTTTCATTATATTTATTTTCTCATGTTAAGTTTCGGTTAATTACGTTACAACAACTATTCAGAAGCATTGAAACAAATAGTTGAAATATATTAATTGTTTATAAAATTATTCCGACATAACCTTTAAGTTTATATTGAACTGTTAAAATCGTTGTATTCATCATATTTAAGCATTTACAATTTTAATTAGAAAAATGTTATTTTAAAAGATTTATTATATATATGTGATATTGCTATGGATGATGACTATAAAGATTATAAAAAAATAAAACCACAACAAAAACTTTATAAGCCAGGTAGTGGGCCCTTGAGACGTTCTAGGTATGGTTTGGATGCTAGAATGGACTCTTATGATTTAGATAATGGCCCAAGAGGAAAAGATTCTTATTATGGATCTCAGCATTCTATTAATGGTGAAGATTCGAATGTTCCTTGTAGAGAAACAGCTAACATTCGCCCCAGAAAACCTGAACAACAACATTATGTACCTAGAACTGGTGATTCAGATATTGACAAACATCATAAAACAACGTTTAAGTGTGATAATTCTAGTCAGTACAATTGTAAACGAAATCCAGATAGACAAGATAACCTTGGTTCTGTGAGTGGTACAGGGTCTTATTCAAAAGATACAGGAAAGAATTTTCATTATAAAGAAGGAAGTAATAATGATGTAAATTATAATAGACATTACAGACAAGCTTCTGAGGTTAGATCAATTTCACCAGCTTATGGTTTTAATGACCAAAAATCTCTAGAGAGGAATAGAGACAGTAAAAGTATGGAGACATGGGCTGGGCGACATAAATCAGGTGGAAAGCCACCATCAGGAAGAAGGAATTCATCAGGTTTTCCTTCTGATTCCAGACCTAAGCATATAATTAACTTAGATAACTTACCACCAAGGTTTAGAAAAAAATATTTAGAGCAATCAGGGCATCAAAGTTTTGATAGTGTTGATCAACTAACTAAAGATCATTATAGCAATAATGATATGACTCAGTCTCTTAATTCAGGCCACTACTATAATCCTAGTAATGCAAATTGGTCTCAGACTTTACCATCTAGGGGACGGGGACGGTTAAGAGACAATGAACATTTTGATAGAGAAAAGTTTATTACCACTTATTTAAAAAATTATGAAGTGCAGAATTCTAGAAAGTCTACTCCAAGCAATTCATACATGAATTTATATGAGCCTGTTGAAGTAGAGAATAAAAGTACAAGTGAAAACTTTGATTTTCAGGCTGATCATGAAAGCATGAAAAACACATGTGACAGTGGTAAATAAATTATATAGTCATAAATTTTTCTGAGTTCACTAATAAAAAGTAAATCAATAATTTCTGAGGATAGTGGAAAATTGTAATAATGTCTTTAATAAGTTGTAACAAGTATATAAGAAGTTTGACATAGCTTAATAAGAATGTATAGTTTTATGATTAGAGCATGCGATTCCACGAACAACAGTTCTGTAGTAGTACATTAAAATATTTGTATTTTTTTAAACATTTTTTTATCTTCAGTGTGAAAAAACACAAAAAAAATATAAAAAAATATGTTTTGTAAGTATTATAATATATATTAGCTTGTGTCTATATTCATGTGATATTTTTTATTTCAGTCCCAAACAATGGTGTTTGTAGTTCTAATGAATTGCACTACGATCATAAAGAAATGGAAAATCAAGGCAGCAGCGAAAATCAAAATGATAGTGAATCTTTATCACATATTTCTACTAATCTTTCTGACTTAACACTTTTGGTACGTTTGTAAAAAATTGTTTACCTATTTTTTTCTATGACAGACTTTTAATGGAATAGAATAATTACATCATATTTTTTTATGTATACACATGTCCAAAAAAGAAAAACTCAAAAATAAACAGCATTTACTTGGAGTAGGGTTATAACTTGCCTTGCACCCTTTTAATACATCTATTAGGTTGTTACTGAAGTAATATTGTATTTATAGCACATAAAGAACCATTTAGATAAGGAAAAACCTTTCCTTCACATGAATTACATTATTTGTATGTAAAATTTTTTTTGCGAGTGGGTCTTTAACCCTTTGTGGCTTATGCTGCTTGAACTATAAAACTATTTATTTTCTGAATTACTTTTGTGATGTACTAATAACATTATCATTTTAAAGGTACATCGAAAAGTTTTCAACTAATTTTATAAAACAGTTATTTTCATTTTGAAAAGAATTTAGAAAATGGACTGTCTTTTTTGTTAAGAAGTATCTAAAATTAAATTTTGCGAGACATTGCGTGTTGAATGGAAGAATCCACTTCACCTCATCAAGAACCTACAACCCTCACGTTTACAATCAGGTGCTGTGCGTCACACCATGCTTGTATTTTTCTTACAATTTGTATACTCTAATTAAAGGATTGGACAGAAGAAGTGGAGAAAAATATTAAGCTTGATGATGTATGTGATTCCTCTACCTCATTCTCTCAAAGCTTGAAATCATCAAACTCACAAGAAGTAAAACGTGACGCATGTGAACCACGTGAGTCTAAAAAAAGTGGTAAATCTCGTAGACGAGATAAAAGGTAATTTAATATCTTTAAAGTAGAAGCCTTTTTCGATATAAATTTGGTGCTTATTTTGTTATAGTATAATGCATATAATAATGTTTAATTATAGGAGTTCTAGTAGGGGACAAATTAATTCTGATAAAAAAGAAAGAAACAGAAAGGATACTAATGTTAGCGTCCAACATGAACCTGAGCGGCATAGGAGAGATAGCAATGTCAGCATACCCCATGAGGCATTACCCTATGGTCTCAAGCAGCGTGAACGGGAGAGACGTGATAGCCATAGAAGTAATCGTTCCTCGACAATAGGAAATAGTAGGGATGACTTGGATCGGTGGAGATCTTTGAGATCTTACAGTCGAGAACAAAGCTCTGAAAGGTTAATATTAATTATTGTATTGTTTTATTTTGGATTGCATGTAACAATTAGTTTCACGTTATTTTATAATGTGCTGACAATCAGCAAACCATACATCATTTATTTCATTAATATTAATTATAACAAAATCTAATACTATTTTTTAATAACGAAAGAGTATGTGTTTGGTAGTAATAATAACTTATACAATATATTTGCATTTTAGGAGGATTGTTTCCCAGTGTAATAGCAGAGACACTTCAAAAAATCGAGGGGTCAGCCCCAAAGACAATGACGGCTTTAGAGTACCATCAGCTGTAGGCAAATCTGCTACTTGGTCTTCAGCCAATCAGGTACAAAATTATTAATTATATTAGTCAACAGAAATATTTCGAAGCTTACACCTTTATTTTTTTTACTGTGGTCAAAATGGTGTGTGAAAATGGAATAATTGCAAAAAAACTGCTTACGTAATACTTGAACGGCCCCTAAGATATCACGTGTATTTTGTAAGGTGCTTGCTAATCCGTGATCCGAGGATAATGTTCATGTACTAGTTAGTACATAAGTTTTTCGCATGAATATATTATCTTTTTATTATTTTTCCTTTCTGTATAGAGGGAGAGATAAAACTAAATCTCACTACCTTACTCTCTGTGTAACGTAGTGAGATAAAATTGAATTTTGATTTTTTTGAATCTTAGTCTTAACCACATATCACTAAGGGTGAGGGTTAAAAATGGTGAAATAACCGTGATTAATGGACGATCCCTTAGATGCTTTGTTTTGAATGCCTCATATCTTGAAACGGTAAAATTTCTAACCTATTTTGTCTATCGATCTACTAAAAGCCCTTTATGTTCAATTATATTGCATGGACGAGGCTAAATTTAAATAATTCTTTATAGTTTTAACTCATATTAGTGCGTTTAAAGTAGGCAATAGCCATATGGTTTACAAATAAAATTAAACTTAAATCCGCTTCACGCCGTATCCTGCACACAGCAGAGTAGGCAGAGGGAACGAATTGTTAAGAAGCGTCTTAAGTAAGGAACGGTTCCGCTGAATTCTGGAGGCGAGAAGAAACAAAAATATAACTTAAAGTAAATATCTCATTTCCTCGAGTGGGGATCCAACCTACAACCAGTCGCGTTTACAGTCACACTTTGTGCCCCTGCGCCACCACTGGATTCTATATGGCTTACGCTATATTATTCCAATAGTGTGGGCCTGATGTCCTTTCCACAAAGATCAAGACATCGAAATAATAGTATTATAAGCCTAGATTTCTTTTGATTGCCTAATGTATAAAAGCAGAATAGTAATAGTTTACAATGGTCTAGAAGAAGAACAATCGCAACGGTGGGCGGACGTCGAGTACAGAGCGGAGGCAGTCTCCGACGCCGAGCGTGACGGGCGCGGGCGAGAGGGGCGAGCGGGGCGGGGGCGGCGAGGAGGGCGCGGGGGGCGCGGGCGGCGCGCGGCGCTCCTCGCAGCGGCGCTCGTCGCGGCGCCGCCGCCGCAACGCCGACGCGCCGCACGCGCCCGCGCCGCACCCGCCCGGCGCGCTGCCCGCGCCCACTAACGTCAACTGGAGAGAGGAGATCATTGAGTCCAAGAAACATCACAGCGACAGGTGACGTTTGTTGTATTTTCATTTCATTCTTATCTGATGTCGGGGCAAAGCGCGTCGTTGTATTTCGCCACAGGGGCTAGGGTTGTAACAGAACGAAGTTTCTGAATACTAAATATACAGATATTTCATGGTCACCTCAAAAATATCGATATTTACAAACATAGATGTTTCCATTTCAATATTTTTGTTACATACAACAATATCATTGGATCGATATTATCATCAAGCTTTCCTTAGTTTAACTATCTTTTTTAATTACCATTACCATACCCAGTGCCTTGCGGATAGTCAGAAAATGTAGGGCTAATCACTAAGTGACCTTAAGTATCATTGGCACTGTGTCCTTGAAAAATTCATAAATTATTATAGAAAACTATAATGAAAGGTATTCTTTGAATGATATTTTAAATCAAATTTATCCATATACTGTTACAAAGTTTATAAAACATTAAACTTTATATTATGATATATTTTACAGACAACCAGACAGCAGTAATCAGAGAAATAGGTTAAATAGTGTGTTATCAGAAAAATCTGTTACGGAGCCAACATCTCATCCTGGCTTAATTATTCTACCACAGAGTTCAATGACACATATACAAAAAGATCAAGGGTAAGAAAATAAAAAAAAAACAATACTATTATATTAAAAGATACTAGAAAAAAAGTTAATACAGAATCTAGATACTTTAGGAAAATCTTTTTATTTTTTGAAGATAAAATATGTTTTCATAAACTATTATGTTTTTTATGATCATTATATTGTGAAAACAGATTATTTAAAATAATTAATTTAAAATAATATTATATTGTTTTTTAAGCTTATATAATGTCGTTATTAATTTACAGGCGTGGAGAATATGTAGATAATCAGAAAACATTATTTGACCATCAAAATCCATCTAAACCAATAATTGTTCAAACCAGTCCCACAAAACATGACATAAGAATGGAAAGAGGTTCGTTTTTTTTATTTTGTATATTTTATAACTAGTATCATTAGTGCGTAAAATATATAGTAATATAGTGATAATTAGGCCGGCGAGGCGACGTCGTGGTTGAGTTCCGCCACTAACAAGCGATGCCTCCGGAAGATTCCTCCGCGGAAAATGGGAAACGGGGTGTCTTAACATTAGGTTCCCTCTACCTACTCATCTATGTACGATATAGAACATGAAGCTGTATAAATATAAATGCCAGCCTCATTGTGGAAAATAATTCTTGATTCATTAAACGCATAGAAAGAGGAAGGTAAAAGAAGACACTAACATGTTTTCGTTTTGGTTTTTTTGATAATGGTTGTATAATATAAATAATAAACTTACATTCTGTACTTATTCTTTATGCATCTATCTATAACATAATATATATATGTTTTTGATTTAGAAGCAGTGCCCCATAATTTTACTAAGGATTCATGATGAGTAGCTTACATATAATAACAATTTTCGGTTCCAGCAGTAAAAGAGTCGTCGGGCCGGTCGTACGAGGCGGGCGACGCGTCACGAGGCGCGCGCCACACCGCACTCCTGCAAAGGGTGGACCGCGCCGACGCCATACTAAAAATGCACACAATGCGTGGTCCACTTCCGCTGGCTGCCAACTGGCCGGACGTGGTTGAGACCAGGTTACTATTTAGTATACTAACTACTTACTATGTGTCTAGAGTAGAAGCTTTGTAACTCGGTAAATTTCAAATACATTTAAAAAAATTAAGCTCTGTAATAAAACTATATCAAGATAAGTAGGAATGATAAGTCTATAAGATACAAACAAACCAATATATACATAATATAAAAGTAAATAAGATATTTCTAGCGAGTTGTAGCCTGTTACATTTGCGTGTACTCTTTGGGGGTCATTGTTTTCCATCTCGTAAAAATTTCGAGAAATTTTCTCTTAGTGGTATGCCTCCAACTGACTTTATACTTAGAAAAACTGAGCTTTATGTACTGTATTTTTAATTGTACGTTATTTATGAGTCACTCAGTAGTAGAAGAGTCTTTGATTTGGGTTCTGTTTATATACTTTACTGCAATGTAGGATGAAGGAAGGAAGGAAAAGTTATTATCACACATCTTGTGTGAAAATAAAATAAAACACCAGTAATTTAAGAAGATATGTAAAAATCTTCTAAATATACAATTTATTTAGAAAAACTACCTATAAAATAAGAGTACTATTTGTTAAATAAATTGTTTTAAAGTATTTGTATGAGTAATAAATATTTCTAATTTACCATTTTTTTTATCAGGATGTTTCTACAAGGTGCACTTCAGCAGTTGTTGTTGTCCGACTTAAAATACTGTCAGGCTGATAACATAGAGCATCAGTTCTGGAAAATTTTATACTACCATTTCATTGAAAACGTAAGAAAAAGTATATCCCAAGTGAGCCCGCAGGAGAAGCCGGAGGTTGTCAAATTAATTAATACTATCATAGACGAGGGGAATACTTTCTTCGAGAATCTCGTACAGATGTTAGAGAAGACTTATAAATTTAATACAGAGGATTATATAAACGATAATCATGTTTTACCGCCAAAGGGACTCGGCTATGTGGGCTTGGCGCTGATCTCTGTTCAGAAAATATATGTATTTCTAGGTGACCTGGCTAGATATAAGGAACAAGTAAACGAAACTAATAATTATGCTAAAAGTAAATTTTGGTATACAAAAGCACAGCAAATAAATCCAAAAAATGGTAGACCCTACAATCAGTTAGCAATTTTGGCAATTTATGCGGTAAGTTACTTGAATTTATTTTGCTTTAATAATTTATTGTTTTATTTATTTATCATTAAAGTTATTAACATTTTTCCTTCAGAGAAGAAAACTTGATGCAGTCTATTATTATATGAGAAGTTTGATGTCTTCAAACCCTTTTCAATCAGCGCGCGAAAGTTTGCTGTCATTATTTGATGAAAACAGAAAAAAGGTTCGTTTATTTATAATTTATGTGATTTGTTTTCTTACACTATTGAAAATTAAACGTACGTAATAGACCCTCTTATTAAATTCTACGTGTTTCAAATGAGTATGATCATTCGGCCGATTTATTAGATTTAGATTTTAGCACTTTTTGTATGTAATTATTACATTTGACATTAACAGTATGAAGCGGCAGAACGCAAACGTCGAGCAGCAATAGAATCTGCAAAGGGAGGCGAAAACGGCGAAAGCGCTCGGGGCGGTGTTGCGGGCGCGGGGCCGCGGCGCGAGGTGTGGGTGCGCCCCAGCGGACACCGCACTACCACGCTGCGGACCGCGCCCGACGACTCGCTCGACACCATGACACCGGTTGAGGTCAGTTTTGTTTTATTATACTTTTGTATGTTAAAGATAAATTATATGATGGTATTAAGCTTTCATTTTTTTTTCAATAAATATTTTTTTAGAAAAAAAAAGTCTAATTTAATTGTAGAGTAAAAATGTTTTCTTATATAGAAAAACTAAACTCAGCTATGTTAATCGTATATACATTTGAAACTACAACTGATCATTTATATAAATTTATTTTTTTGTTGCAGTTAAATAAAAATTTCATTACAAGCTACCTGCATGTACATGGAAAGCTTATTACAAAAATAGAGTAAGTACAGTACGTCTCATAGTAAAACTAGTTAAATAAACAGGAGTCGCGACATCTTGCGCCATTTTATTTTCATTTAAATTGATATTGATATTGTAAATATGTTAAATTATGACGGAAGACATGAGAAAGTGATTTCATTAAAACACAAGTGTGTGTGACAGGATGGACTAGGTCTAGAGCTTGCTTAAGCCTGCCTCAACGGTATTTTGATATCTGTTACATTCTTCTCGCTTTTATTTTAAATTATATATACCTTCTAAGTTTACCGAACAGCACAGTCTATCTGTCAAGTTTTGTCTTTGACTGCGCCTCGCTTCCCTTTCCAGCATAAGTTGCACAAAAACCAAAACAAGCCCAAGACACATGTCTTGTATGTGATTATCTCGATATAAACTCCTTCTGCCCCATTTACAACTTCTTTGATATAGTTTCTGCTATCTGCTTCATCAAGACTTAAGTTAAATTACCAGAGGCAGAGGATATCACATTCTTACATCTGCCTGTAGAATCCCGCCCATAGCATAAAACGTAGCTATTCTGTTATTATTTCACCATCCTTCGGAAGTCCTTTCATTCTGCAGGTTAGCGAACAAATCCGGGAACTACTGACGTGTCGTCTAAAAAGCGTCATGTTTTCCCGGAAGTTGTTCGTAAATATTTTATCCCCTTCTTGGACACTTTACGCTTCTTCATTACGATTACTTTTAATTGTAAATATATAATATTATAATTTAATTCCTTCCATAAGAAGACCTTTAAAAGAGCTTTATAAAATGCCTGTCCCGCCCAGCATGGAGACGCTGCACGGCAGCGCGGCGCACATGCTGCGGCAGTTCCGCGCGCTGCTGCACCGCCAGCCGCTGCCCACGCCCGCCGCGCGCCTGCTGCAGCTCACCGCGCTCAACATGTTCGCCGTGGAGACCAACGCCGCCTCGCTCAAAGGTATTTTATGTGTATACAACTTACAGTAGAGAACTTAAGTTGGAGGGTAATAGCGCAGAGCTATTTTGAAATTGTCAACATTTCATACACATACGGATATTCACAAATATGTATATACAATAGATTTATACAGCATTTCACATTTGTTCAATGTTGAAACTTAGTACAAAAATCTTGTTTCTTGTAGGTGTATAATCTTTACTAAGTAAAAAAGTAATACTAATGGTTCTCTCTTAGCTTCACATTGTATCCCGCATATAGCAGGGTAGGCAGAGGAAGCCTATTGTAAAAGACTCCGCACACCACTTGCTCCCGAATTTTGGAGGTATTGCATGTTAAGTGGTGGAACTCAACGTCGTTCTTGCCTCGACGGCAGAGCGAAAAAATTATAATATTAAATATTTCATTTTCTCAAGTGTGAATCGAACCCACAACCTGTCGCGTTTACGGTCATGTGCTTTGGTTAATGGTTAAAGTTTGTATATAGAAACGAATTTGTGTTAATACGTAGGTATATATATACGATTTTTGACAATACTAACCTAAAATATCATATATAAGCTGAAAGCGTCTGCGCTTCTTTTACGGGAACAGCATATAGAGTAAAATATTTCAAACTCATACCTAAAGAAATTAATCAAGAAACTTCAACAGTTTAGACTTAGGGATTTTTTTCATTTCACATTTATCTATACTGTATTTCGTGTGACGTAGTCATGAATACGCGCCAACAACATGAAAACACCTACTACTACTAAAGGTTGCCGATCTGCCGCTTTTCATTCTCAAAAAACATACCAGAACGAGAACGGGATATTTCTCGTTATATTTTACGCAATTCACATCGCCGCCGTTACCCACGACTCGTCTTCAATGAGGCGTGTGCGGCGTTATCGCTTTGATAGGTTTGTGTCTGTGTGCGTCATTCTTGACATTTGTCAAGAATGACGCACACAGACACAAACCGCAGAGACATAGACGCGTTTTATTTTACAACGAAAATTTTATCAATTATTTTGTTTGAAAAAATGACATTTCATTTTTGGAAAAATCTCTTTCGTTTTAATTGTATGAGGTTTTTATAGAGTGGTTTAAACTTTAGTTTCATTTAAAGTGGTGATGACAGTAACACTCTGTATAAGAGTATGAAGACACGATATTTTTGTAGAAGTTTGTTATACATACATTTTATATTTCACCTCTTCGATTCTTTTTGGAAATTTTAACCAATATGTTTTTTTTATATTTTTTGGTGTTAGTTTTATAGTCAGTAGTGGTTGAGAGCCATAATTCTGGCTAAAGTCCATATTGAGAGAGACTTTCAGTGGATAATGTGGTCGATTATGCGCTCGAAGACCTTCATGTTGAACTTGGATCGAAATATTGTCAGATTCAGTGACAGTGGAAGATTGCACGGATGCTGTGTGTGATGAGTGTTCAGCAGACTGGAAGTAGTAGTCCTCTCTATTGAAATTCGAATGTTTTTGTATTTCAATACCCTCGTGGATGATTCTATGAATTTATCTGTTTTCCTTAGCAACGATGTGGGGTTTATGAAACCTGATGTAATGGCTAGTTTCACCATATGCTCACTCACAGCTGACTTCGGTACCCATACTTGATATAATATAGTTTATATACGCATGCACACTGTAAACGAATATGACTTTTCATCTTGTTCCATGAATACTTTCATTAATTTCAAGAATTGGCCCACTTTTTTGTTAGGCATGAATATAAACAATAAAATGATAAACTCTCCCTGCGACCTCTTGCAAGCCAATATGTTCCAGAACATATTGTTCAACACATTGTTTTGATACCGTCAATCGATTCGTCTTAACCTTGTTATCGTCATTAAAGACATGACAATGATCAAATTGTCTAAAAACCTAAGTAAATAAATAGTACGTTAGTGCGCCACTCATATATCACTTAAGTTGCAGAATATAAGAAGTACAAGTACAGTTAGTGGAAAACACCTTCAAGAATCCATCCGTCCATCCATCCATCCATCCATCCAGTCGTCAATTAAATAAGTTACTTGCGATAAGTTTTTTTATATACAATTAATATAAAATATTGTACTAAATCCTATATATCCGTTTTCCGTTCACATTTTATAATTTATTGAAATGAAACGATCACAAATATACCGTTTCTCATATAATTTATTAGACCCGTGTTTCAAATTAATAGAATAAAAAATAATATTTTTTACCGTAAACTACCGGTATGTGATTTATTTAGGATCAATTTTTAATTGGTATTTGCAAAGGAAAAAATAAAAAGAATATCTTTCGAATGTTATGCATTCCAAAGATTGTATTTTAAGATACTAATAAAATATTTCTTCGTGTAAATGAATAATAAAACTGGAAACACGGTGCGATGTATAAAAATAATTATCGTCTTCATATTATAGAGCATGGATGTATGTCACTACTATTGTACTTTGAAAATGATTTTTGTCTAAATAATATAATCGTACAAATAATAGTAATCAATACTAATTTAGAGAACATATAAAAATTTGAACGTAGCGGGATTCGAACCCGTGCCTCCTGGAAACCAGGCGACCATGTCCGCTTTGCTTAGCTTAGCTTTGTTATAAAAAATGTTCACATAATTATATATTAAAGACTGACTTTTTCAAAAACATTCGTTATTGGAATGATTTATGAAAATTTATTACGGCAGATAATGTTAAAATAATAGTTTGTCTACATTAAAAGAAACAAATATGTAGTAGGTTGTGGGTTCCATTACCACTCGGGAAATGAATTATTACTTTAATATTATTTCATTTCTTCGATCTCATATAAAGATAAAGCGAAGCGTTGGGTTCCGTCATTTAACACGTAATGGCTCAAAAATTCGGCGAAAAGTGGGGAACGGAGTGTCTTAACACTAGGTACCCTCTGTCTCCCCTGCTATGCTGGATACAGCGTGAAGCTGAGAATAACCTTTTCGTCAGCCGCATGCACGCTCTCCTGCAGTAGACGCTATTAAATAAAGTATCATAATACCATAAAACGTAAACTCTTTAATCAGTGCAAAAAAATCATAATTGTTGGTTGAGAGTGATTTATTGGTATTGCGTGACTGTAGTCTTCCGTGTGCATCCTCTTTAGGACGATTATGTACTTAAGTAAGATTCGGATCTAATGGCTTAATAGTTGTCTTGAAAATATTTTATATTTTAAATCATTTATATTTTTTCACTACTAATAATAAAATTTAGAGGCCGCCGTGGTGCAGTGCGTGTCACTGTAGAGGCTACTACTACTAGATACTACTAGATGAAAATGTGGGGATCGAACCTACAGTTCGATCCCCACATTTTCATTTCTTCGCTCTGGTAATAAGGCAAAACGCGGCGTTGAGTTTCGCAACTCAACACGTAATGCTTCAAAAGTGCGGTAGAAAGTGGGGAACGGAGTATCTCAGCACTAAGTTTTCTTTGCCCACTCTACTATATGCATGATACAGTGTGAAGTTATTAAAAAAAACACTTGTTCTAAATTGTTATGCGATTCTTTGTATTGGAATCGATACAAACGAAATATACTTTCAGCATTGCCTCTTTTTATTCAGGGAACCAAGAAACAGTTAACACATAAGAGTTTGAAAAGGAAAAAGCTCAATATAATTATTAGATCGTTTTATATATCAAAATTCTCAGTCTGATCTATAGATATAGAGATAGTAATCAAAATAAACGAAGCCAAAAATAAGTAGATGAGAAAAGTCGATTTTACCAAAGCTGTGTACTAATATATATATTACAAATAAAAACATGTCTTTATATTGTTGGCAAACAGGAATATAAAAATTTACTGGTGGCCCTAATTACATACCAATGCAGACTTTGATAAAAATAAGTAAATATTCACTTAATTTCCACAAGTAAGGGTGAATGCAGGCTTTACGCTTGCGTAATGTTTTTAAAAACCATTTAATATGTTTAGGTTTAATAGCTGGAATTCTAGTTTTTGCGACCTTCTCAGGCAACCGAACCGAAACGAATACAATCGTTGCGAGAAATTATTCAATCGATAAAAAAAAATGTTATTTTCTAGACTCGTATAATTATCTACGGCAGACTATCAGAACTGCAATAATAGTAGCTATATAAAAGAGAAAAAAATACCGGATCTATTTAAAATAACGTTTCTCATCTCTTATTGATGATTTCTTTAAATGTAGCTTATAAACATATTAAATGCTTGGTGTTATTGATCTTTTCCTGAATTTCGTGTGCAAGAAAATGTTGTAATTACAAGGGGTTATTGCACTGTAGGGTCAGCGGCGTCGTCGCCCGAGCACTGTGCGAGTGCAGACATGTGACGTCGGTAGGTTCAACAAACCGATTTTATTGCAACTCGACGACATATTTAATTATGTAGTGTTATATCATAATTAGTGATAACACTGTTTTTAATATCTTAATCTCTATATTATATTATATTTAATTTCTTGTACCAAATGCGTGTATGTGTATGGACATTTTTATAACAAACTATAACTTTTGCTATAAAAGCTCATCTTTGAAATTTCTTTACCCGGTCAATATGCGCACCACATAAAAGACTCTAAAAGCAAGAAATGTCCATAAAGTCTCTACAGTTACCATTATATCTTTAATAATGATTGTACAAAAGTTGTAAAATCCTACTTTATCATCTCATTATTTCCATTTTAATAGAGTATAGGAGATATAAAAAGCTCATATATTTGCAATATATTTATGTATCCCAATTGTGGGTTTTTTTTTAATATGTATGAAAATAAGATCATGACAGTTAAAACTGTTATTACAACTAGGTTTTTATTTAGACCACCGACTAGTTCTGCAACTTCACAAATAGTATGCAACAAACGTCCATAGATGTAATCCGTGCGGAGTATTTTTAGCCACCTGCTTCTATTTATATAGGACCTGCTCGCTAGGACTGACGTGTCCAATTTTCAATGGCATCTCTATTCTTACGACATTTAAAAATTGTTGCTTTTTGTGAAGTAACAAGTAAATTGCAAAGCTATTATATACTTACATATGATATTTTATGTGTCACGTATTCTGGTTCTCTGTAATTTTATTCTTCATGGCTGTATTTATGGTGTCAGGCGTTTATCTTTTTTTTTTAAACGAAATCAATTTTATAAGTATTTTATATATTGAATTGAAGAAGACCAGTTAGCAGATTTAAGTGAAGAGGCCGACACCGGAGTAACCGGAGTTTGCGTTGTTTTTTCTCAGGCGAATGTGTGCAGCAAAACACGAATTGAACTATTTTTTCTTGTGCTCGAAACTTATGACGTAATAATATCAAGAGCATAACAAAGAATGGTCTATTATATATATATAATAAAAATAAATTTTATCATTTTAAAAATATTTTTTGTAAAACAACTTAAGCTTACTTTCTGTTTGCTGTTCTCGTCTGTCCTCATCGTTCTGGGTATCAAATAACGTAAAATATGCAAGCTCTAGGTTTTTTTTCCTTATGTTTTTCTGCTAAACGGTCGTGCCTATGCAAAATCGTTTCAAATGCACTGGAAGATTTGTTACAATTTTTAAGTTATATGCATCATGCATCATTTACCACCAGGCAAATCCCTCAAAATAACCATCTTAAGAAGAACATCACTAATAACTAATATTTTTTAAAGTGTTTGTTGTGTGATATGTTGTTCACTATTAGGACATAGTATTTATATTAAAGTTACATATTTAATATATTTTGTATTTATTGAATTTATCAGGAACCGATGGCAGCGAAAGATCGGCTTGGCTCGAATGCGCTTTGGGAGTATCTCTGCTGATGTTCGGAGCACTGCTCGAGAGGTGCTGTGCTCTATTACCCGAGCCCGCGCACACTCAGCAACATGCCGACGCGTTGCTACTTTTGCCAGCGATTAAGGTAACTACGAGGAATAGCTATCAAAGCTATAATTTAAAATTTACTTGGAATTCTAGAAGTTACCTTAACCTAACTTTTTTTTATTGAAGTAATATATTGAAATTAATTTTACCCGAAAGGCAATTATTTTTCATAATAGGTGTGGTCAGACTGGATGTTGTGTCACAGCAGTATATGGAATCCACCACCGACGTTTGACAATTTCGAAATAGAGTGAGTACGGCATTGTCTATTACTATAAAGCGTGATTAGTAAATATTTATTATATAAGAGTTTAACCTTATACATTTTGTTTAGAAGCGACAACGACCCTTGGGATTGGCTCGCGAAGCTCATGAATATCCTCGAGGCTCTCGACGACAAAACAATAGAGTTTGAAAGCGAAATGAAGGAAGGTAATTGCACAAATGGTTTTAGTTTGAGGAGTACTTAGACTGGCAGGTGTACGTTGTATGTGCGTGCGCAGGGCACGTGGCGGTGCGGCTGCCGGAGGACGCGGCGCTGGCGGGCTTCACGCCGCTGATGTACATGGAGCCGGCGGCGGCGTGGCTGCGCGCCGCGCCCGCGCACGCGCCGCCGCACGCCGCCGAGCACCTGCTGCGCACCAAGAAGCTGCTCTTCTTCGGCACCGAGTGAGTTTAGATTCAGTTTAAAAAACGTGGCGAGTAACGTCTATATTTTATTGTAAATGCATATTTCTTATTGTTAAGTGACGAAGACGTCTTGTTTTTGCAACACGAAGCGATGTCTTCGTGACAGCCTTATATTAAAAAACTGAATAAAATAATATGTTTGCACTAACAAATATATATATAAAAAGCACTTCTGTGGTTGAATTAATAAAAGTTGCAATTTTATAACTGAGACTAATCGTGTAACGTGCTTCCCGGGTCTCGGAACGTATTACCGGCTAATATGATCGTGCAAGCGCTGCCCATCCATTTGCTTGCAAATTAGATTAACTATATCCGGTTTGGCATCATTTATAATGTAATTCTCACGACCTATCTCCTTACTAACTCGCAAATCATACACATCAAAAACGGGAAATTTATGTTTTTACAACTACTCTAAGATGAATAAGTTACTATAGCATATGAACAATTGAACATCGACCACTATATAGAATTGTAATGGTGAAATGTTTTAATAAATTTTCCAAGAAATATTTTTATAATGTCCTAGTTAGTTCGTTTGCTTTCCCAATTGAGGTAGGCTCATAAATTAAACGAAATATTCAATTATACGCCTCTTATAATTAACATTTTATTTACGACAAGGAGTACCTTCCAAATTCTCTTCGTCCCTATGACAAAACAAAGCAAAGAAGACATTATTTCTCCATCCATCATGCAATATTGAAAATGGGACGGAAGGTGGGGAATGGAGTGTCTTGCTACAATATTTTCTCTGTCCACATTGATAAACTACATAGTATATAATAAAGTTTCGCCACCAGGTACCTCGTGGGTGTGGAGCCGCCGGTATTAAAACTGGAATACCCCGCCGGCGCGCAGCCGCGCTACGTCAGCGCTGTCCAACCGACACAACCTCAGTACCCACCTTTGCAGCAATTGGTAAAGCTTATTAAACAAATTACATGTTTTTGTTCTCCACTATTAAACGAAACAACAAGATAATCGAAGCGGGAGAATATAGGTCTTAGTTTTGAGTCATTAAATGTTTTTATTTCTAATCACTTTGAAATGAGTACGTATTTGTTTTAAAAACTGTTTCTTTAGGACAAAGGAAAACCTTAATTTCTTAATTTGTAAATCCGAATCCAAAAATATATCATAGAAACATAATTAAAAACTTATATTTGTTGTTCATATCATACATCATTATTATAAGGCAAAGGGATGTACAGCCATGAAATTGACAAGGAATCCTCAGCGAGCGAGTCGCACTTGAAACAGTTTTTTTTAATAATATAATTTGAATACAATGTTTTAAAACATTTTTATCTATAATATCAGTCGGAGGACTCAGCTGATGAAGACAGCACAAGCGGCGCCACCAGCGGACCCACCAGCCTCAGCGACCTCCCCGAAGCGGATGAAACAACGAGAAAGTTACTGAGAAGGAAAGAACAACTTGAATCTAGAAAAGCAACCCTAGAAAAACGACGACAACGAATGCAGGTTTGTGTTATTTATTTTTTTAACATCACGCTGTATTTTGCGCCAAATTACTGGGGGGTTGCGTGTTAATTGACAGAATTCAACTCGTTAAGGCGCGTTACCAGAGCGAGGAAATGAAAATATTGAATATTTTATTCCCCAGATTTCTAATCGAACCTACAACAGCGTTTACAGTCGCACACTAGTGCCCCTGCGCCACGACAGCCTCAAATTTTGATTTGTGTTATAAATAGTACTAAAAACCACTTAAAATATTGTTACTCTATGCTGTCTTCCTGTAAATAACGATATAAGTATTGTATTGTGAAATTTCAAACTAATGAGACGGCAACACGAAACCAAAACCGTCGAACCAAAACCGTCGCATACGGCACAGCGTGTGACGTATGCGACGGTTTTGGTTCGACTCCCACATGGGGAAATGAATTATTTTCATTTTCTCTTTCTGATATGGTCATAAAAACGTAAAAAAAGAAACTAAAAGAACAAAAATAATTTGTACCTAGTAGTAGTTGTATACTAAAAGCACAATGCATATGAACTTTGAGATATTTATAACTTTTATTTTTTATTTCCATAAATAACGAGCAAAATTTTGAAAAGGCTTTCGATTAAAAAAAATGAATTCAAATCGGTTCATTAATTCAGAAGTTGCGGTGCAACAGACAGAAACACAGAAAGTCAGACAGACACGTCAAATTTACAACACTGCTCTTTTTGCGTTGGAGGCTTAAAAATAAATTGTTTGAAAAGTTTACTTTCTTTACTATCAATTAGCATCTTTTTTCTTTTAATTAATTCTTCTTGAAGCATAATATAATTTGTTACATGTATAAGGAGGGCTTGCTAATAATGCAAGTGGCAGTATCATTATAAAAGTGTGGAAATGTTTTTACTTTTACTTTGTAAAAATAATATATATGTAGGTGCAGTGAGGCTTAAAAATTAATACATGTAGATAGATATATTACTTGGTCTGAATTGAACATAAAAATCTATGAATGCTAATTTATAAGGCCAGCACTGCACAGTGTGCACAGGCTGTGTTAGACTGTATAAGCGATTGTTGTTGGTATGATTCTCATTTGGAGTAATGATTTTATTTACATTGTTTTTTGTTATTGACATTTATCGTAAGAAAACGCGCGACGATATGTTTGGTCCCTCATGTTAACCCTAAACCGCTTCGACTTCGGGTTGAAACTGGGGAATGTGTTGTCTTGAGAAAAAGTTTTCTCTGTCTCTACATTTCTATTTTATTTAAGTAACAGATTTTTGCATCAGTGAAGCGGAACACAGTGAGTGGGCGAGGGAGCTGCGTAGGCCATTCCCTCTTTAGAATAGCACTTCACGAGTTTTTAACATATAATAAATATAGTCTGAAAAACAACAACAACACACAACTTTTAACTGATTTGACAGGAGATGCTGGGCGGCGCGGGCGCGTCGCGCGTGGAGGTGCGGCCGCGCTGGCTGGTGCCCGACACCAACTGCTTCATCGACCACCTGCCGCTGCTGCGCGCCGCGGCCGCCCCGCACGCCTGCCGCCTCGCCGTGCCGCTCGTCGGTAAGCTACTCTGCCTCACGCGCGCTTACGCTGTTTTTAATCAAACTTATTTTTTTAAAGATATATGATGGTATAAGATTACACCAGGGTTGCCTAGAAGAATCGAGCCGCAATCATCTTAATTAAATTTATGATAATGCGTTTTAGTTGAAAAATTGCATTTTTTTTGTGTGAATCCAACGTTTGAAAGAAAATCGCATAAGGAATTGTAAAAAGCAGGACACAGAACACACACCATTTTTAAAACAGAAAAAACCATATACCTGCAGATTCATGCAATGGAATATTAGTCCATTACAAGTCTAACTGACGTCACGGAAAATTGACATGGCGTATCCGTCAAAATCGTACCAATTTAAAAAATACAACATTTAATTGATTAGATTACCTTTTTTTATCGCTTCATGATTAAATTATATTTCTTATTTTTTTATAGTGGTTTATGTCTCTCTGAATACTGTGCAACTGTAGTCTTCAAAGAATCTACATGCTAAACAAAAAACAAAATAAAAAACAAAATAAATATTGCTAAAAGATATCTATACTTTTTTTTAAATTTTACTTATTAAGAAAACGTATAAATATTTGAACCTAGTGGGACTTGAATATGTTATTAGCATCTCTGTAGGCAGTTTTTGACCAATTTCCGCTAACTAGAGATAACTACTTATCGTTTGACAAGAGCTTGTCATACTAGTTTTTTTTACTATTTTTTAAATTATATTATTATTAGATTAGAAAATTAAAGTAATGCGTATTGTTACATTAATAATTATTTCTTCAAGCGGTCGAAGCCGTGAGCAGGTCGCTCGTTACAAGTATAATGAATCAATAACGATATTCATGTTAACAACGAGAATTATTGAAAAACAAACAAAGCTCAGAGGTTCATTAACACCGGGAAAAAACCCTCTGGACTCCGGACTCGATTACACGTTCTTTTATTACATAAATTGTTATTATACATTTACATATTATATATGTACCTCATGTATGTAAAGCGTAAGCTTCGTATGTAATAAATAAGTTTTATAAAATTTTAAATGTAATATCAGCTACTTATGTATTTTATTAAAATAAAATGATATTTAATTAGATAAAAATGAGAAATGGACTCTACCGTCCCATGTGTTAAATAGTCAAAAAGTAGTCTTTTTGCTGCATAGATATGAAAAAAAACAATTTAAAAGTAAAACTTTATATGGGAATTCAATTTTCAATATAGATTTATCGCCATGCTTTTCTTAACGAGCTCGGTGCATCACATTTTACAAGTTAATATTTAACAAGAAGAATTTATCGTTTTATACTTATCCCGTTAACGATTGAATGATGCATGTAAACTGGCCACTCGCCACGTATCTACAAAGACATCTCAAATAGAAATGACTTGGATCTAGTTCTCGATCTGATTGCTTGATGGTTTAAATCTCGTGAATTGAAACAGCTGTCGAACCTGTGAGCGTGTTTAGCATGTAACATCGATTTCACACCGATCCCTCAATTAGATTAGCTTCAGCTATAAATGTACTAAAAATTACATATTCTATTTATATTACAACCTGAGATTTGCTCTACGATACACTTATGATAGCTAATGCATTTTGAAATTTGTTATTCATTTTGCAACTGATATAAATGAAGTACGATTTTCGTTTTTTATATGTATAACACATTACTTGGTAATTTTAAATAAAAACTGGTTAAGTGCGAGTCGAACTCTCCCACCGAGGTTTTCGTACCAATTTCAGAAATGTAGGTCAACGGGATGTACAACTTATAAAAGTTTACAAATTTAAGTTTGCATATGAACTAATTTTATATATGAAGTGAACTTCAAATATAAGTTTATAATATTTTCATAAATAAAACAACTATATTTAATTTTGTTCTTCACAGGGTATATTATAAGGCTTCTGTTTTTACTTTTCGATTTTTCAAAATTAGTTATTTTGTGTTTCTCCACAATTTTCGATTATCTCCTTCAGTATTTTCAAATGAAATCGTTAATGAAGTCGGTTTAATAAGGAAAAAGCAAATTTAATATTAGGTTTTGTATTTCAATTTCCAAGTATAGTATCTATATTTTACATACATTATACATCAGTTTCACGGTGTATCCCGTACCCAGCAGCTTAAACTTGCGCAAAGTGAACCTATGTTAAGACACTCCGTTCCTCTCACAACTTTGTGCCCCTGCGTCACGGCTGGACTAGTATTTTGTTATATTTAAAAAAATGGCAATCCCGCGGAGCATCACCATCAGCCGCCCTGAGACAATGTGGTGTCCGTAGTGATGTCGGAGCTGGAGGGGCTGACGCGGTGCGCGCGGCTGGGCGGCGCGGCGCGCGCGGCGCTGGCGTGGGTGGGCGCGGGCGGCGCGGGCGGCGCGCGCGTGCGCCTGGCCACGGCGCGCGGCTCGCTGCTGGCGCGCGGGCCCGCCTTCGCCGAGGAGCAGGAGCCGGCGCGCGCCACCAACGACGACCGCGTGCTCGCCACCGCGCTCAGCCTGCAGGCCAACCTCGCCAACGACGCGGGTACGTTACTGAGGGGTACGGTAATTGAGGGGTTCATAGTTCTTAAAATCAATCATATAAATTAATTTCAATTTTTGTGCTTAAAATTGGACTAAGTACTTTTTTGTATTAAATTATTAAGTTTGTGATAGATCGCATGTTTAAGCGAATATTAGACGACAACTGGTAAACACACTTTTATAGTATGCATGAAATACATATATATTATACACTCGCTATTCAGTTTTATATGGTCTTTATGATCCTTGTCTTACTATTCCACTTCTTCCTTACACTTAGTAACGAATCATTCTTTTATTCTTTTCTCTGTAATATATAACAGGGTAGGCAGAGAAAAGCTTATGTTCAGATACTTCGATATTGTCAATTTTCCGCCGAATTTTCGAGACATTGCACGTTGATTGTCTGAATTTAACGCCGTTTCAAATGAGGTGTAACATTTGCACACAGAGAGCGTGCGCTCGGTGGTGCTGGTGACGGACGACCGCAACCTGCGCGTGAAGGCGCTGGCGGCCGACCTGCCCGCGCGCGACCTGCCCTCCTTCGTGCGCTGGGCGGGCCTGGCGCCCCTCGCCGTGAGTACCGCGGCGACAGACAACTGCTTTTTTGGATTTTTTCTTTTTTAAAGCCCCACAAACTTTTGCTGTCTTTTTTTATGGAAAAGGACAAGACAAACGAGCAATCGGGTCACCTGATAAAATAAAATGTCACAGACATTTTAGTCTGTTATTATTTTATAATTTTTCTGCAAAATTCCCGCTACTTAATATGGGACCGATCAATTACAGTAGAGCGTCAATTACCCGAACTAATTGAGAGACTTCCTTTAAAAAATGTTTTGTTTATAAGTTTTAAGCTGTATCCCATAAATAACAGAGGCAAGAACCTGGGAACCTAGCGTAGCGCGTTAGTACTGCCCGTGCCCTTTAATACAATTCATTACCCTTTTTTCACCAAATTCTGATGGCATTACGTGTTGAGTGGCGGAACTTCACGTTGCACTTTGCCGCGTTAGTTGAGCAAAGAAATAAAAAAATAATGTTTCACTTCCTCTAGTGAGAACCGAACTCACGACCTGTCACGCTTACAGTAGCACGCTCCTTAATGTTATAAATAACATTTTATCTGATTATGATAATAATGTAACACTGTATCAAATATAAGCTATTAAAGGATATTTACGTTGTTTTTGATAGATCTGATCTATTTTAAATAAAACTATTTTAACCGGATTAATCGCGTATATTTAGTTTTTTTGTACATTTTTAAAAACCCGACTACTGCAAATATACGCGATTAATCCGGTTAAAATAGTTTTATTTAAAATGTGTAAAATCGTGAAAATCAAAGAACTTATTAGATCTGATCTAATTTATTTTTAGTTGAAATTATTTTTTCCATATAAATCAAATTTTATCGTTTCTCTCCATAATTTACGCAATTAAAGCGTTGCTGGTGCGATAATGTTGATTTACACTTTGTTGCATAAACGTGTTATTTGATTTGGTTTCATGCTTCATTATTAATTATGAAAGACATACTAAAACAAAATTAAAAAATCGTAAACACATTTTGTATATAGGATATATAATCTAGTGAACTGTTTTGTTTCAGGATGAGAATCCGGCGAGTTCTACTACAGATGATAATTAGTTAAATAAAATTCGACGCCTACTTTTAGTCTACAATCTAGACAAATTTAATATTTCTGACGCGAATTCATTACGAATTGAGATAACAAATGGATTGTCGTCGGCGGCGCTTCGAGCGCATCACTAGTATAGGAATTGAATAGTATAAGTAAAACTAATACACCAATAGAGAGATATAATATTAAATAAATTCGTTAAGAGCTATAGGATTCCACCTCAGTGTTCCTGGGCGACATTTCATTGTTAATATTAATCGTTTTTTTTTTGTTTAATTTTAAGCTTTTAATTGTGTAGTGCGGCTAAATCGGTTTTGCTGAGCTATTTTTTTTTTTTTACTTTTTGTAATATATTTTTTTATATGGAAATGACATTCTTGGCACGCATCGTACGTACATACTTTCACGATTTTACAGTAGTAGATAATTCTCTTCTATTCCGTGCCACTATCTCTTATTCGAACGTTTTTGCTAGCTTTTAATAACTCTCGGCACTTTTTAACATCAATTAAATGCCACATTTTTAATAAAAAAATCACTTCATTTATGTTGTTTTGTCCATTTTAAGCTACACAGTGCCATTTAACGATTTCACAATTCTCTTTCGCTCAGCAGTTTTCTTTTATTTTAACTAATAACTATTTGTTTATCATCTCTTAAACGACTGCGAATAGATTGATGGGTTTTAGCAATAAGATTTAAACACTGGACAAATATATGCAATCATGATCTTATATCTCATTATAAATATACATATACAAACATATACTTTTGTTAAATATTTAAATATACACACTTTTACTATCTGTAATTAAATCATTTTATTGTAATGTATTCAAAGGCAAATCTGTTATATATTATAGTGTTGTATTTGTTTTGCACGACGCGGAACAGCTCAATGTTACACACGACCTCTTGTTTCACTATAGATAATGAAGTGTTTATGATATGAACCAGAATATTATATAAAACGACTATATATATACGTATGTATATGTATATATACACAAAATTAATATTATTGTAACTAATTCCGTTTTTTTTTTTAAATTTTGGAAACAAATTTGATGCTGTTATTTTTTGTCTTAATCATGATGTTAATAAACATTGATTACTTCTAAAAATTGGTGTTATTTACCGATCCCTATACATAATTGTTTCTTAAGATTTCCTGTTATTGTGCTGGGGAATTATCAAAATTGATTATTATACATTTAAGCGTTCCAAGATTTAATAGACGCCAATGTGGTAGTGAGATGTGTCTGAATAGACACAATGGCTGGGTTCTACTGGTCCCCATATTAGTCTATTATAAACGTCTACTTTTAATGTGTACATTTTGTCGAACGCTAAGACTACGATGAGAACGGTGAGTGCAACATTCAACATGTATTGAGTCGAAAATCTCTATCTCGTTCATGCGTAATTATCTGTGATATAGCGAAGTTAGATTTGGATGGTCTTGTTCAACCTTCATGGGGCAAGTGGTGGTAAGAGAAGTGTCATATTCAAATGTTTTTAATTCAAAATTAATATAAATTATTCTCAACGTCGTTGTGCCGTATGCCTCGGAAAGTGGGACAGGATTCTGTGTAAGCAATTATGAACTCCCACTTGTGGGGTGCTTATATTTAAGAAGAGATATTCAGTCTAGGCAAAGTATGAAGTTGAGCTCTCTGTGTAGATGGAGTGTGGTATCACTTAGTTTTTCACGCAACGTGTTAAAGTGACTGTGCAAGTTGGTGGTAATAAATATCTATATTCTTACTGAAAATGAATTGTAAATGTATTTATGTTCGTACTAGTGAGAAATTCCAATGTTGAGTGTTGAGATATAGGAATTGGCAATGTTCCGAGGCTGGCGGGTGACGGGGACGGGGACGGGTGACGGGTGACGGGTGGCAAGCACCGGTGCGGAGGTTGTAAAAGCACCGTTATTCTTATTTACCGTGCGCATCTTGCTTTAGGCGCTCCGGCCTCCGCGTTACCTTATTCACAATATATGCGCCGGGTGCACGTGTTCCGGCGTCGTCGAGAGAGCGCGTCTTATTTATTGAACACAATCTAATAAATGTTTAAAATTATTAAAAAGTCGTGAGGCGTATTTCAACTATAATTCAAATTTATAAACTCAGGGCGCTTAGATTGTTTAAAATATTTAAGTATATGCTATAAACGAAAATAGCATTAACTTCTAGGAGGACTTCTTTCTATTATATGTACATATGTACATATACATATGTACATATACATATGTACATATACATATGTATATATAATAACAGATGATAATATAAATTATTGATTTCCAATTTTTCAAATACACCCTTGTGAGATAAAAACTACTAAAATAGTAATCCAAAAAAAGTTATAATACTTTCTTTGCCTAATTTAAAAATATATATTTTTTTTATTTGTATGCCATATTTATTTAAATAATAATTGATTTGGTAAATTTTATTTAGTAAGCGGTTATCACAGTTAAGTACAAAATTTATTTAAAGCGATTAAAATTGCAGGTTACATAACATTTATTTACCGCCTTAATTTATTTATGAAATTTCTCTATAATAAATAAAGCACAGACAGTTAAAATTGTTTTAAGGTCATCTTCAAAATAACAATCTCATTATATCCTAAAAGAGAAAAAAAAAAATCGATCAAATTAAACAATAAATTAGATTTTCTAAAAATATTTTATTTATATTACCTATAGTTGAATTATTCATTAATTTACTAATAGTAATTCGAAAACAGGACAGTTGTTACTTTATTTTTTCATCACTACCTACACTTTACTTTCACCACAGTTTTTAATCAATGTATTTTTTTTGTGTCATCATTTAGTGAAGGTCAACAGACTATAAATGGCTTTATTTGGAAATTAAATTACCCACTCGTATACATAATCGTAAGGTTATTGTCCTGGATGGCTGATCATGCAGCTTAAACTTAGTTCAACGTCAAGCTTCGCAGATTTTTGTACATCCTTAGTTCAAATATTTGTAGTCCACTGTTATATTATACAGTACACCTTGTAATAAAATGTCAGTGCTCAAAATAAAGAACAAAAAAAATCTATATAGTTTCTAAGATTTTGGTAATCATATATATGCCACATCTAAGAATAAATGTAATTCGTTGGTTATTCAGTATAAGCTCCCATCTGGTGGTGGGAGCTACGTGACTATAACCACCCACTATAAAAAAATTGCTTCAAACGATTAAGCAATAAAAAAATGTGTTACTGTATTGACTAATGTCCGATTCACAACTATTTTTAATTTGTTAACCAATGTTTCCATGGCCTATGTCTTTAATGGAAATACAAATATCTTTAACCTCAAGCTCATTAGTATATATTTAGTCCTGCCATAAATAATGTTACAGAGAAAACATATTTTTATTAATATACAGTGTGTTAGGTTAATACTTTAATATAAAACCATCATGCTATCTGGCAATGGTAATATGGTATGGTAAATATAGGCTAGTCGTGGCGCAGTGGCACAGAGTGTGATTGTAAAAGCGACTAGTTGTGGGTTCGAAGCCCACAAGAAAATGATATATTTATTTAAATTAAATCTAATTAAATATTTAAATTAAATTGCGGCGTTGAGTTTCGTCACTCAGCACGCCAGAATTCGGCGGAATCTGGGGAACGGAGTGTCTAACTAGGTTCCCTCTGCCTACCGTGCTGTGTACGGGATTATTGGTTTAAAATATGTAAAGCTTTTTTAACGTGGCCTCGATTGGCTACAATACTTTCTACGAGATTTTTTTAAT
The DNA here is from genome assembly GCA_030704555.1 of Heliconius charithonia. Lineage (NCBI taxonomy): Eukaryota > Metazoa > Arthropoda > Insecta > Lepidoptera > Nymphalidae > Heliconius > Heliconius charithonia. The sequence goes on along the minus strand of CM060827.1, from coordinate 11,400,689 downwards.
TTTTTTAATTTTTAAGTTGTATACAACTTTAAAATTTACAATTTTAATTAAGGTCCATAACGTATGAAGATAAAGCCGTTTCTCTAATGAAGTGTACTTTTTTTTATGAAAAAGACAAGACAAACGAGCACAAGGGTCACCTGACCTGGTAAGTAATCAACATTGCCTACGACATGTAACAGGGACTGGAAGCAGGAAAGAAGATGGAAATAGACACTTATTAAAGGTATCCATATCTTAACGACCTGGAAAAATTTCCGCAGATAGGCCAGTCACAGTTGTGTGGCGCGTGGAAGGAAGTTTCTACGAAACCGCACAGTAATGGAGTCTCATATATCAACATGATACAATCCACACGATTTTATCTGAGTTTGTGACGTACTATGCGTTTAGAGAATCGGCGACAGACAACAGTCAAACAGTTCTCCAAAACATTCCACATGATGAATATGGTAGTTTCAAGGATTGCATGGAACTAGTTAATTCGACGTCCATTAAATCTTCTCAGTAGGGGCTTTCCGATGACGCCGACTTTGTGTTGTTGTTGATAAAGTTTGCTAGGGGGACATTGGCTTCATCTGAACGATATGACGAATGATAACGATTATCACTTTCGGGGATTATAACTGGTCTTCTGACTGAGGCAGTCATCGAAGCAACATCGCTTTCGGAATGTAAATCGTCAATATTACAAAATGCTTTCACTAGGAATCGAATTCGTAATTTTTTTTCCGTAAAATGGCGCAGGGTCCGTTCTGACTAGCATGAGGGAAGGCAAATGTTTTGAAGCGAGAAAAGTGAAAGAAATAAATAATAAAAGTATAAAACTTTAACTGTTGTAAATAAAAATCCAAATGCAATTTTTTTTAATACGTGCAATTCCATTTTTGTTCTAAATGAAAAATGTTTTAGTGTATACGATACTTACTACTAATATTTACATATTTACATATTTACTAATATTTACATATTTACTAATATTTACATATTTACTAATATTTACATTGCACTGCGTTATTGTTTTCTGAAAATGAATCTCTCGCATTTCAATGAGTCGTATCAACACATCAAAATTTAACTATAACATAATACGCGTACTCGTGCACACGATAATAGTTTTTGTTTCATCAATTCGTTTTTGTTTCACAAATTCATCGGGTTAGGATATCCAAAGTTACTACAATGCGAATGCATGCTGCATGAGGCCGGTCGTGGCGCAGGGGCACAAAGTGTGACTGTGAAACCGACTGGTTGTGGGTTCGATCTCCACTCGAGGAGATGAAATATTTACTTAAATTTATATTTCCATTTCTTCGATCTGGTGTCGAGGCAAAGCGCGGCATTGAGTTCCGCCACTTAATACCCAATGCCTCCAGAATCCGGCAGAAAGTGGGGAACGGAGTGTCTTAACACTAGGTTCCCTCTAGGCCTACCCTGCAGTGTGCGGGATACAGCGTGAAGCTGATTTGATTTGACTACAATGCAAAGTTACACGCTTAAATTTGTGTTCCTTCGTTTAGTCGATGCGTGATGCGTCACGCGACGACGTTATGTCCGATTCGGGTGAACAACGGAATGTTTTTAATCGTTTTATTTATTTATTAAACCATTTCATTAAAAAAAAATTGAATATCGCGAGAGTTAAACGAATCAAAATATACTAAGACACAGCATGACGTCACACGCTTAACCAGATTTTGCCGCGGAGGCCGTACTTTGATGTTTAATATCTTAGTCATTTTGGAAGATAGGAAAAAAATAATAAGACATCCTTTTTTCTCGACTTACCTATTTTTTATATATGCTGATAACAAAAAACGTTGGTATGACTCATTTTGCTGTTTCACCCACATGCACAAATGTCTATGATTCTATGATGTTTCGACAACAGTCGGGACCTCTTTACATTATGCTCGGTTCCTGGTAAAGATTTTATTGATTGAGGAATTACTTACATGTCCCGACTGTTAATCCTAGTAAACTATTGGGCTCGTTTATTTTCTTTTTAGTTTTATGCAGTCGGGGTTTTTGTTTTTACATTTTTTTTATTTTTCACTTTTTTGTTAGGATTCATTACGGTAATGATAATCATGATATACCTTTTTGAAATCCTCGTATTGAGCTGTTGAATTTGATACCCATATTGTGGTATTCGAAACGATTTTTTTTATTCACTAAGTCCAATAGCCGCCATGATTGCTTTTATTCAATGTTATCTAAGAACACTCAGGCGGCTAATACGAATCTAACGATACCTCAATTATGTAAATCCGTTCAGCGGTATTCTGGAGATATGAGGTAATAAAGAATATTACATACATACAAGATACGCGCGAAATACGTAACCCTTGGTGAGCAGTCAGGAAAAAGAGCACAGTACGTATAATAATCTATGAAAAGCAGGACTATGCCTGTCCCGATTGGGATATCTAATTCTTGGGCTAAAAATCGGGACGTCCCGCCAAAATCGGGACATCTGGCAACGCTGCTCCATACCTGCTTTAAGTAATGCAATCACAACGATTCGGTTCTTTTTCCATTACCCACCATCCATTTTAATGTCTTAAAATTTTTATACACACGAAAATAAAAAAATACATTGTGATAGTAAATATATATTTTTATATCTTCATCTGTCATCCAAATATGTAGTTTTCCCTTGCTTATCCTGTTAGATACTTTATTAAATTTTGCTTTTGTTAAAGTATAAGCGTGGGAACTTGGTGAAAAATGTGCCTAAAGTAATATAAGTAGCCAGTTATCTATGAAATGCTAGTCGTGTTTAATACAGATTTCAATTGGCTTAAGAAAATATATGATCCACAAATCCAAATATAAAGCTATTGCTAAAACAACTGATTCTATTGAAAGAAATAAAAAAATATATATCGAGCGAGAAAGATAAAAGTTATATACATTTCATTTTTATCGAATCCATTATGCCGTACTCTTGTAGATGTAGACGGATTTCATTTAATTTCTTCTAACACTGTATATATTCACTTCACGGTTAATATTAGCGTATTTACCAGAGCTTAAGACTATTTTTTTAAAAAAAACCCCAGCAGGAGTGTTGGTGTGACTAGCACTGGAAGACTCTGGGTACTGAGAGTACAGACACATTTTTTGTGTATGTTATTTAATTGCCTTACATTTTAACTTTCATTAAATATACTATCTCCTTACAATATCAATCAATCACACGAAAACGTAATAGATTTTCTAAAAGTTCGAAAGTGGGTACATTTTTTTATTTTTAAACAAAGCTTAATAGATTTAATTTCATAAGATTGTGTACGTTGTTTTTTTTCCTGTTGCTAATATAATATAACTGACTAAGAAATATTTCATTTACTTAGCAATTTCCATTACGCATGGAAATTGCTCATTGGGTAAGTGTCGCAATCACAGTAATAACATTTTATAAAGTTCCGCGTCTTCGTTCTGGCTAGGCTGCTCTTACATTTTTTGTACGGAAATCTATGAAAATAACTTAAAAACCTTTTGATGTACACTCAAATAATAAAAAATAATAATAAACAATATAACGATTAAGCAGTCGGCTTGAATAAACTTCTTCATAAATGAAGGTCTTTTGTACATAAAGTTATTATATCACAAATAAAATATTTGTAAAGATTGAATGAATCAAATTATAAATTTAAGTAGATAGATAAATAGGTACACGTAGTTTAACCTTGTTTTTGTTAATAAAAATACTTTTTATCTTGACGTATTAATAAATACTTTGCAAGAGTTATATTTTTATTAATAACAAGTTGGTACAAAATTATTGAATTCATTTATACCATTAAGAGAATTCAAAATATAGGTAAGGTTTCTCACAGAAACATTGGAAATTCTGATCCGATAGTAGGTGGGATGCAAAAGGAATAATGACTAAATAACGGACACAACCTTGACAAGCCATTTTAATTTATAAATAATAGTCCAATCCACTGGCGAGGGGTTGTTGGTACTGAGAACTTTGTATACGGCTATAATGTTTAATGATGATGAAATTTATGATAAAGTGAATCATCAGATATGGTGAAAAGGGACTTCCAACTATGTAAATATACCAAACCCGGGGTTTTATTAACTTCAAAGTTGTGTTATTTCCTTCTTTAATTAACAAAATTATATATATATATTTTATTTTAATTATATGTTATAATTACTTATACGTATTCGAGGTACCTAATTATTATGTATTAAAGTTTTTACGTCTGAAAAACTATTTTAAGGCCGACACAAGCATAAGCGTGCGACTCAGTGCGACAGGTTGTGGCTTCAATTACCATTTGAGGCAATGAAATATTTCATATTTTCATTTCTTCGTTCTGGTAACGAGGCAAATAGAGGTGTTGAGTTCTGTCTTCAGATCTCGGCGGAAAGTGGCGGGAATGGAAGAGTCTTGATAGGAACAGAGTGTCCTCACACTAGGTTCTCTGATTCCCTCTGCCTACCCTGCTTTGTGCTGGCCACAGCGAGAAACTGACTGAGCGACTAAGAGAGCGACTATTTTATTCCTACGTAACGTGTATTTGGCCCAACCACATATTTTGAATAAGAAAAGCATTGAAAACTAGATGAGGATTTTGTTAGCGTCAGGAGTTTGGCCAAGCAACCTTTACTCGTTACCTCTACATCATATGAAATTATTTTGATGGCATGTGTTCTTCGTTTAATTTTTTCAATTTGAAAACTTGTATATTTTATATGTTTTTTTTTGGTTACTGCTTGCTTAATGCCTGTGTGTACAAAGTTACATACTTTACTTATATTGAATAATCGTTCGTGAATCGTGCGTTGAACCATCGACGTGCGCTTGCGCATCACTTAAGCACAAACTATAATTTAAACAGGAACACGCAAGTTTCCTGGTAATTAATACATACATTAGTATTCATTAGTTGGCAATAATATAAACATTTCATTAGGAATGAGTCACTCATAGCGTGAAGGGAACAAAAATTTTTATGCCACATAGAAAAGCTCTCGAACTTACTAAAATATAGTGTTCAATTTAACAAATGGTCATGTGTGAGTCGGTTTCGCCCACCGTGGATTCTGTTCCAATTTGAGGATTGTAGGTCAACGAGATGTACTTTATATAAAATACTTTATATAAAATTTATTGTGTATGAAATGAACTACAAATATAAGTTTACAATTTGAAGTTCATTTCATATTATTTTTTTCCTATGAAACATAATTTTTTTAAAATATTTATTGGTTGTTTTCTTTTCTATAGTGAAAAAAGATGCATAAATACTCTTATTCTTTTAGGGTACGTTGACTTAGAACAAGACTTTTATCTGTGCCTCTAGTGATGATCGTAGACTTCAAATTATGGGCATTTAATAAAAAAAAAATTAAATTCAATTAAATTAGCTTCACGCTATATCCCGCACACAGCAGGGTAGGCAGAAGGAACCTAGTGTAAGACACTCCGTTCCCCACTTTCTGCCGAATTTTGGAGGCATTGCGTGTTGAGTGGCAGAACTCAACGCCGCGCTTTGCCTCGACACCAGAGCGAAGAAATGGAAATATAAATTTAAGTAAATATTTCATCTCCTCGAGTGGGGATCGAACCCACAACCAGTCGGTTTTATAGTCACACTTTGTGCCACTGCGCCACGGCTGGCCTCTGAAAAAAAAAATATTACTATTTTAATAAACTACGCAGCACTGAACCGTCTGTCCGTCTTCCGCGTCTGTCTTTGAAATAAAATTATCTGCCAATTCTAATATCAGTATTTAAAATGTACTCGCACTAACTTAGCTTTGCACTTAACAGCATTAAGGTATGTTTCAAAAGTTTTTAATATTAAAATTGTGATATCTTTTAAGATGTTAACAGAAAATGATACCAACTGCAATTTTTATCATAAAATAATAAAAAAATAAAAAAAATGGTAATAAAAGTAACAAATAAAGGATCGTAATGAACAAAAAAGATACATACAGATTTAAAGGGAAATAATATCGCCGTACATAATTTTATATCAGCGCACGCATAGAAGCTTTACAAGTTCTTCTGTTTTAGCAATGTTTTTTTATTGTTACACCGCTTCCGTTGTTAGTAAAAGGAATATTCAATACAAAAAAATAGCAACTGGAATCCCAGTCCCTAGAGGCCAGTCGTGACGCAGTGGCACGAAGTGTGACTGTAAAACCGACTGGTTGTGGGTTCAAACCCCACTAGAGGAAATTAAATTATTACTTAAGTTTATATTTTCATTTCTTCGGTCTGGTGCCGAGGATAAGCGCGGCATTGAGTTCTGCCACTCAACACGCAATGGTTCCAGAATTCGGCAGAAAGTGGGGAACGGAGTGTCTTAACACTATGTTCCCTCTGCCTACCCTGCTGTGTGCGGGATACAGCGTGAAGCTGATTTATTGATTTATTTTTTTTATTTTATCAACTGGAATCAGTAGTTCCAAAACACCAAATATGACAGTAAAATGACTAATTTATTTGGTAACGTTTAATACCGACCACACTTCTAGTTCAAATGTAATACTTGAAATGGTATTGCTACGTATATTTTAATTCAACATAATAATTAAGTATAAATACTTATATAAGTTATATGTATTTATACTAAAACGTAATAACTAAGTTATGAAATTACACAGTTCCTGTTACGAAGTTTATTGCTCCCAAGTGTCGACAGTTTTTTTGGCTGTATTATTTATTAAGAACACAATTATCAAGATAAATATCGATAATGTATATAGTGTTATTAAAAATAATTAGTTACGATTTGCTATCTATACTCATATAAAATTGTATTATAAAACATAAAAGAAATGAAAAAGAGACGATTTTATATATAGTTGAACATAACAATAAATCTGAATTGATTGAAAGTTTTAAGTTTCCATTGAAGCTGTTCGTCCGCCCGTCACCAAGCAATCTCATGAACTGTGATAGTTAAACAGATGATATTTTAACAGATAATTTATTTTTGTAGCCGCTATACCAATATGTACTAATAAAATGGCTAAAATGAATATTTAAGGTGGATCCCACTTACAACAGGTATGATTTTTTGCCTTTTGCCACTTCGTGCCCGAGTCTGACAGATTTTTTTTACTCCTCAGTCATCTAAGTACCTACCACGTGTATTTTATTCGAGTGACGTTAAACTAACTGTAACATTTTTTTTTAATTTTGCACCCTCATAGATAATAATAATAAAAGACTATATAAATTTAACAAACACAAGGAAATTTAAACTACAAATAACAAGAAACAGAATAATTTGTACCAATTACAGTAAATTACATTAATCAATATGAGAAACATGTTCCATTATAAAAAAACGTTGATTTGTAAAATGTTTTGAACGTGCTGATACGTAAGATTTAAAACATCATTGTGTTGACATCATCATCAGCGCAAGATTACACCTAGAGACATCCGGCACACGAACCTATACATTGTAAACCTCCAAATGTAAACCTGCAGTCGGAGTGTCTACACGTTTAAATGGTTAGAAATAAATCTTTAGGTATGCATTGGATACTGCCTTTTAATTGCATAGTCAAACGAAGTTAACATTTCTTACTTCAATTAGATAATACTTAAGGAACAACATTAATAATAATTATTATTATATTGTACTGTTGTATTTTCCCTTAACATTAAGTGTTTTTGTGTATTAGGGTTCCGTAACTTTTAAGGAACTCTTACAAGATCACTTTGTTGTCTGTCTGTCAAGAGCTTATATCTCAGGAACGCTTGGAGATGTCGAGTTCAAATTCAAACCATATACTTAGATCTATGGCTACATGATTTCTTGAAATAGTAAATGTATTTCTACATTTAGTTAAAAAAAGATATGACCGTTTATATAGCTAATACTAGCGTGTATTTCGACACTATAAAGCGAATTAAAATTAATAGGGATTTCGGGTTAACCTAAAATTATGAAATTTGGCAGTGCAAAAAGCAAAAAATATTCATGTATATGTCCCTTCGAGTATGAAAAGAAAGAGAGAGAAGAGTATAAAAAAATATATGCGCATGATACTTGCAGTTACCATGAAATTATGTTATGAAATTATGTTATTAGTTATGAAATTTAGCACAAAGTTACAACTTACAATACGAGAAAAGAAGGAAAGAGAAATTTATAGATATTTTATAGAAAATTAATTACAAAACTTATATTTATAGTTCATTTCATACAAAACGGCCGCAAAACTAAATTGGCCAACCTTAGTTACTTACAATCTATCTCTTGACCTACAATCATGATTTATGGAAACGGAATACGGAACTCTCTGTGAATAAGTCCGAATCATACTTGACCGATTTTTTTAACAATAATTTAGAAAGACTATTTATTTATTCTAGTGCCTCACGAAATAAAAAAAAGCTTTCCTAAACTTTGAACGTCTTAATAACTCTTAGTGCTCTATGTAAATAAGTATTTTGTTTTAAATGAACAAGATTTGATCAATTGATTGTAAATATTGGCAAGTGATTATTCAATTAAATAATTTTTAATATTATATATAATTAGTCTTAACCACGCAGCTAATGTCCGAGACCGAGTTCTTGAAATAGCCTTTGAATGTAAGTTAAATGGTTAAATTTTGATGATTTCTTTAGAAATAATAATTTTGTCGATGATTAAATTTTTTACAAGGCAATCAATGAATCGTGCGTTTGTTCGGGGCGGGTTAGCTCATCCGTCAAGCATTTGGGTGGTTTTTGTGATCGACGTCGTGTGAGGAAGGCCCCATTGAACACGATTCTTAATAAATAATAGCATGAGATAAGCTCCGTCTAGTTCGTTTTGTTATTATTATTATCATATTTAAAAAAATATAATAATTAATTATTTTATTAATGTGAACAGAGTTTAGTATTTGTAAGATTATTTACAGTTTATAATTATATTATGCGTGCTTATAAATTTGCAGAACTTGTAGGAAATACTTTTTCAGTTATATATGTAAATAGTTAAGCTATTTTTCTATAGTAGTTACTTATTGTAATTTTTAATACAAATATTTTATGTTTTTGTTAATGTCTTTTAAAAACATAATTATTTTTTTAGGTTCTTCCTGTATCCCGCGCACTACAGAGTAGAGTGAACCTGGGAACCGAGTGTTAAGATACTTCGTTAATACACTTCCGTTCCCAATTTTCCGCCGAATTCTTAAAGCAGTATTTGTTGAGTGGCGGAATTCAACGACGCGCTTTGCCTCGCCACGAGAGCCATACAATGAAAATATTAAATATTTCGTGTCCCCTAGTGGAAACCCACATCTGTTGCGTTTGCAATTGCACTCTAGTACGCCATGACGTCCTCAATAAAGTCTTGGTGGCACGGACGGCATCTGACTGTGAACGTAAAGATTGTAGGTTCGAATCTCACTCGCGGGTGTGAATAATATTATTATACTTACTTATTTAGCCAACCAGGTTCTGTCAGGTCCTGGTCGGTTTCCAGGAGGCGCGGGTTCGAGCTCCGCTGCGTTGAAATTTTTATACGTTTTCTAAATAAGTATTTTTCTTTCCTAAGTGTGCAATAACACTTTAAAAAATGTTTAAAAATATGATACTTTCTTACACTGTGGTAACTTTTGATAATTTTAATGATAATTAATTAATTAATTTTAATGATGATAATTTTAATTTTCTCCCTTTCGTAATGCCTTAATTGTCACATTTAGTAAATTTTGCAGAAAGTGGGAAACAGACTTTCTTAACACCTTTTCCCTCTACTCTTCTATATTATATGGGATACTCCGTGAAGTTAAAAAAGAGGTTTCAAAATGGTTAATAAATGATAGGATTCTGTTTTCGAATTATATTGATGTAATATATCAAAAACTGTCCTACATATATTGATAAAACATAGGGCAAATAAAAGGATATTAGTATATTTTTATATTATGGCTAAATTGCATATTTTGTATTATATTTGATTATTAATAAAGGATAGCTTACATATTATAAATCCAAACTGTTAAATTGAATATTATCGTTAATTATTATTATTTATTTAAACAATGCAAGATTCTCTTACACCTATGTATGTGACAGACATACGTCTGATGCGTTCATTCAAGAATTTTTTGTCACAGTGAATATTCATTGACGAGAGTGAATGACGGTCACGCGCATGCGCATTACGCGCGTTACATTAGACATCAACGCTTCCTTTCGAGCACTAATTACTCAGAATATAAGACCGACGATTCTCAATTAGCTTTTCTCGTAACCAAATAGATATATTTGTTGTTGTTGTGTGAGCGCATGCACATAGTTCATTAAATAAATAAAATATTTAATACAAGAGGCCAGTCGTAGCGCAGCGGCACGAAGTGTGACTGTAAAACCGACTGGTTGTGGGTTCGATCCCCATTCCAGGAGATGAAATATTTACTTAAATTTATATTTTCATTTCTTCGCTCTGATGTCGAGGCAAAAGTGCGGCGTAGAGTTCTGCCACTCAACACGCAATGCCTCCAAAATTGGGGAACGGAGTGTCTTAACACTAGGTTCCCTCTGCCTACCCTGCTGTGTGCGGGATATAGCGTGAAGCTAATTTAATTTATTTTAATTTTAATACAAGTTACGCTATACATTTTATTTCATATAATCACCAAGTTTCTCCCTTCAACAAACTTATTTGTAATAGTAGTTTAAGATAATAAATAATGAGCATACAAAGTTGACGAGACAATATACAGCGTGTGCGGCAACAGAGAACGGACTCTACACTTTACGGGACTAGATACAATTTTCCAAGTTTAGCTCGTTTCATTTATTAATGAACTTTGTTATAAAATGAGTTGAGGACTCTTAACTGCCACCTGGCGAGATTGCTTTTCGTGGTCGGTGTCTATTAATAGTTATTTATAGGTGAGCCTTTAAGAATTGCAAAAGGCGTGCGTTCTCCCTGTATAATATAAAATATAAGATAAACCTTTTATTTGTATAGTTACGTTTTACTGTTTGTATAGTACACTAATATATATGTGTATACGGGTATATATTTATATGTATTAAACAGAAAGCATAATGTATGAAAATGTTTACTCGTTACTAATAAATGGGGGCCAGTCGTGGCGCAGGAGCACATAGTGTGATTATAAAATCGACTGGTTGTGTGTTTGATCTCCATTCGAGAAAATGAAAGATTTATTTAAAATTATATTTTATTTCTTCGCTTTGGTATCGAGGCCACTCTACACGCGATTGCTCTAGAATTTGGCGGGAAATGGGAAACGGAGTGTCTTAACACTATGTTCCCTCTGTCTATCCTGCTGTATGCGGGAAACAACGTGAAGTTGATATATGATAAATTATTAATAAATAATTAGATATCATTTTCGTCAAATATAATTGATTCTTTTAACTCGAAAAATATTGACCGAAACTGAACTGAATTGATATTATACGTAGGTACGTATATATGTGTTTGTATGGTATTTATTATGTTACATTACAAGTAAATAATTAATGTAAGAAGATGTTTCTTTGTGAAAAGTGATACAGTCTGGAATAATATAATGAGATATAGAATACCGCCCTAGGTGATGACAAAATAGCTAATGCACTAGACGTGAGAACGCGCTAATGACAAAGAACTGCGAAGTTAAGGTAGGTTTATATGACGCACTAAATTATAATGAAAATATATCAATATTACATATAATATAAATCGGTAGGTACTCGCTACGTTTTGTCATGTATTATTATGTACGTCCACGATTTAAATTATATTGAGGTCAGCCATCAGAGCTAGGCATCCAGAGGATTAGAGAAATACATAATTCTCAACACGAGTCAAATAATAAAGCTAAACGTGTTTCAATTCAAATATATAATTGAATATAATGAAGCAGTGGTCAACCGTCAACATATAAACATTACTAAAATACCCTTGAACTTAAGTGGCAGCCTGCGGCGGCACGTTGCCAATGACCCCGCGCATGACTGAGCTGCGCCCGCGCAGCGCCTAGACCCTCGCTAATTGTTATGTAACAGTGAATATTGCAACATTCAAATATTCGATACACGAGCTCAACTAAAGAATTTGTGATCATCTACATTACAAGACATTCCTTTTAGCGACATTTATACGAGGTAACTGTAGTCACGCAGTCCGATACTGTGAACCCGCTCTTTGTAAATTGTTCAAAAGATATTCGAGATGGTTTTTACGTTAACTCATTTTACGCGTTATTTGCTTAATATTGTTAAACTCGGATGTGGTTACCATTAGAGGTCAGTGACCCTGCCGTCATTTTGACAAAAAAATACTATGTGCAGGTAATATTAGGGTGCACAAACAGGTTCTGCAAAAGCGAATATAAGCTTCCTGCCAAGTCAGAGAGGAAGGTGGAGTCAGTGAACTTAGAAGTCGCGTGATCCCTCCATAGTCTTGTGATTACAAAACAATATTTTTGTAAATAATAAAAGAAAATGCAAGACGGCAATATTTATTACCAATAAAAATAACAAGGTGTTTGTGATGAATTGTTTTGAATACTGACAATAATTATATCAAGTTATTTTTAAAGAATTTTACATTGTATTTTTATTGTATAATTGAACAATTTATTAACATGATAAAGGCGGTCCGACGCAGGGGCATAAGCGTGTGCTTTTAATTTGACGGCTGTGGGTTCGATTCCCACCCGAGGAAATTAATTATTATTTTTAATATATTTATTTCTTTGCCCTGGTATCAAGCCCAAAAGCAGGGAGATAAATTCGACCATTCGATTGCAGAAAAAAAAAGCAAATTATAAAACAGATTGTATAAATAACAAAAGTACAAATCAATGTGTGTAAAAATATATCTTTAATAAAAGTGACACTTTAAAACATATATTATAAGCATTTTAATAATTTTAAATAAATATTTTTTACTGTAGGAATGACGGGAGAGCGCGTGCGCCGCAGGCGCATGTGCTAGAATTTTGATTGATATTTTTTGTCAGTTACTGGGCCACAATAAAATGACAAATGCAACAAGAAGAGTGCGAAATAGACGTCGTAACTGAAAGTACATATCAAGGTTAGCCGTTGGCAAGCCGAAACTCGGCTAACAGTAACAGTATACTCACAAGAGAGGCAAAAACCTGCCAATCGTCCGATACCAAATACGCTATCACTTTTGTACTCTACAATTCAAATTAATTAGTTAAAAATAGTGAATGGACGACCTGTTGGTCGACGACGATAAGGATTTAATTAAATATTTTAATATATCTTAAATTCGCTATTCTCTACTTCGCCGCGACACATTTATAATGTATTAAGTTTTTTTACAAAGTTTTAGAGAGTATTCCGTTACTACAATTTGTTTGGGGAGTTTGTTAATAAATTCAATAAAAAACAGTGTTTGTCAGATGGCACTATATTTTTATTTCCGTTCGTACGTCTATATTAGGAACAATTTTAATCTTACTGATATTATTTATAAGCTTTTAGAGCCAGCACTTTCTCGACCTCAATGTTGCCGGTACCATGTTCTCATAGTAGAAAAACTAATGAATCTATGTCGAGTGTTTGAAGTCGGCCTTGAGCCGGAGCCATTAATTTATGTACAAAGTCGTCGGCTCGATTCCGTTACTTGTACGCCTAAAATTGGTATTACAAAAAGTTAATCGTGCTAATTGCGGAACGTCAAAACAAATGTTAAACACTTAATGGACTATGGGCAAACTTGGACCATACATAAAATTAATCATAATATTCCCTGCACTAAGACAACTTGTTTTCCAAAGACGGCGTGCTGTAAAACCTTATAGTAATACAGGCTTTAAAGCAGTGAGGTACGATTGAGATAATAGTATATTTTTATAACATAACGGTATTACGTCTATTACTCGGACATGCGCGGGTCCGTGTAGTATTTTTATACTGTACAATATATTTACTAAGTTGTACCAGTGAGTTTCATGAAATGACAGTTGTGCACTATGTAGGCACTGTTCTTTTGTATAAGTTCCTGTAATTCTGGGAGTATTGACCGCTAGCCACTCCACTGTCCGTGTGGGCTAGTAACGTTTCGAGAGAGTTTATTCCATCGATCAGCAATTTCTACATTGAGAAAATTATCGCTAACTACATATGATATATGTTAAAAAAATTATGTAACGAATTAATATTTTCACTTTTTATTATAAAACATGTTTTTATGTTTTAAGCACAATAAATAATAAGATCGAGCAAACGTCATTTGTTGTGATGTTTATATATTTATACATTCTATTTAAATATTAAAAGAAAATTAACATTTTCTTAAAAAAAAGTTCTTAATTAACAATAAATTGATTTAATAACATATTATTGCTTTTTAGACCTTCCAATACATAATATACACAAATTTAAGACAAAGATATCCTATCAACGAGCAGGACAGAATTAACAACAGCAGTGACCTGAGCAACAACAATTTATTCAGCTTTCATTTATGAATTGTCACTGGCCACCAGATAGTGGCACGTACGAAGTATATCAAGCGATTTTAAGTGGACCTCGTAGCCGAGTAAGACGCCATTCTCCGACGCCCCACGGTCCGTGTGATCAGAATTTGTATACGTAGTCTGGGAATAGCTCGCACGTCGCACTGATACTGTTCTCGTTCGGCCGCGCCAGGTAAAACCTTTGCGTTTTTGAGCAGAACGCTTCGCAAATACAAATAAAGCAGTGAATTCTAAACCCCGCTTATAATTTACATACATAGATAGGAATAAAATTACCGTGTAAACATTTATTTTCGGTACGTCGAGTAGCAACAAAGTTTAACGACGTTTTCAAAAGAGATTATATATATATATGTATATATATATATATACATATATAATCTATATATATATATATATATATATAATTTCTTTTTTCACACAGAAAGATGACAGCCTGTGGGGGGATGACGTGGGTCGGTAGTGGAGTGGCGTGCTGTCCGACGTGAGTGGTGCCGTTCAGCAATCAGACGTGAGACCATTGTTGGCGTTAATAGATAATTAGTTGGATGCCGTTATATATCCGATCACCGCGGACCCATCTCCAGCGACCAGCGACGGCCCACATCGGCTGATTGCCATTTAATGCACTTCAACTTTAATCAATTTAAATTATTAAAATGTAGAGCTTATTTTAAATGATTTTATGAGATACTTTTAATAATATGGACATTTTATTGTCAATAATTATGTGTATGTATATACAGATACTCAATGTTTTTTAAGTCTTTTATGTAGTGCAGACGCATTATATGGCGCGTACGTATTATTAAGTTATTTAAAAAAATATAAGTATATAATTAAAATGAATTCGAATATAAATATTCGACACGCAATGTCTCTGAAATTAAGTCGAAAGAGAAGAATAGTGTTTTAACACTAGGTTCGTAGTTCATTTCAAATCCTTTATTTCTAACTTTACTTCAAATTTAAAAAATACAAATAAAATAAAATTCTTTGTGTAAAAACCAGTTTATTTTTTAAAATTCTTTGAAAAAATAAACTGGTTTTTATTAATTTCATAAATTAATTTTTAGGGGGCCGACTAACTTTTTTTTTGCGCTCTATGACAATAAATAGTTAGATACAAAAGTGGCTAAGGATTATATTTACACCATGTATTAATATTCAAAAGTTCGTGTTAATGATTGAAATTTCAATGGGACTCGAAAGCCTAGTTCTCACGATTAGGTTATTTGCCGCTAAGTATTGGTATGTGAGTCAAGTGGACGCCTCATTATTTATTGAACACGATATACTTACGGCGCTGGCTGACAGTGTGGGCACTGTGAGGTGAGCCTAATGGACAGTTTGATTTGAATTTACTTTTTCCAATATATTTATTTGTAATAAAAATATTTATAAAATTAACATTCATTAATTGAGGCCAGTCGTGGCGCAGGAGCACGAATGTAGGCTTGCAGATCGGTTGTGGGTGTAGAACCCATAACCCCCAATCGAGGACATGAAACATTTTATTATTTTTTTTATTTCTTCGCTCTGATGTCGAGGCAAATCGGTGTTAAGTTCCATCACACTACACGCTATGCCTCTAGATTCCGGCGAAAAATAGGTAACGGAGTGTCTTAATACTAGGTTCTCTCTACCTACCGAGTGCGAGATACAGCGTGGAGCAGAAAAAAAATGCAACATGTCATAAATATTAAAGAAACGAATGTTTTCAATGAATTAACTGTGATAATAATATATATTTTGTGTAATTGCACAAGTACCGAGTATTTTTTGAATTTCAGAATGGCGTTTAAAATTTAAAACATTTATATAGTGCTGTTTAAATGTAAGCCTCAAAGTTGAACGACATTATCACGAATTTGATTACATATAAGAATCCCGCGCCAAGTTATATAGAAAGTTACCGTTATTGTTGTTTGCTTAAAACTTTTTTGTGTACTATTAGCGCTTTTCAGAGCTAAGAGTGGAATTGAAACTGCCTTTTTAAAAAAATATTAGGCGCTACAGCGCAGTGGGTACTATAGCGCAATTGTAATAGGTTTGATCCCCAATGAAGGTGATAAATAATTGAAAATGGTTTGCATTTTTAAAAAAATTACGTTGGATTTACCACTTAACACGATTTATTCGTAAGAATGAAGAATTTGCTTTTACTATTATTGTATGTAAATGAAATCAGCTTCACGCTGTATTCCGCACACAGCAGGGTAGGCAGAGGAAACATAGTGTTAAGACACTACGTTCCCCACTTTCTGCCGAATTGAGGCATTGTGAGTTGAGTGGCAGAACTCAACGCCGCGCTTTGCCTCGGTTTTACAGTCACACTATTGTGCCGCTGCATATGACTGGACAAAATGCTATTCTAAGATATATATGTATGTCATACTCATACATATCAGTACTTAAAATATAAACAATACAATTTGAAATAGTCCCTTATGAGAATTATTTTAATATTTTCTTAATAAATACATTTAATTTTATTTAATTTTAAATAATATGAGGAGAGTTCAATTATTTAAACATTGACTTCATTATTTTTTATTTTTATAGAAATTTGCTTTAAGTTACAATAGTACCTAATAGAAATAAGCTTCCAATGTCAAGTGCTCGTATAAAACATTATCTTAAGTCATCCTCAGCCGGATGCTCTTAACGCCATTTATGTAAAAGGGAATTATACATTCTTAACATATTAGTATGAATTTATGATAAGTTTTTCTTCTCGATGCATCTTAAATACTAGATACATTAAGTACATATATTTTATAACTTGAAACAATCATATAGTTACTTACTACATACCTATCCAATTTTTTTTCACTCGACCTTGATTTGATCTTGAAATTGGCACGGAAGCCTCGGTGGGCAAGTGCGACTCGCACTTCACCGGTTTTTATTTTATATTTCCTTGATGCCTAATAAATAAATTGTTGTTTTGCCAATTTAATTGGTATATTAAATTAAGGCAACCAAATCAAGTTCTTAGTACTGCTGCTTAAGAATAAACGTTAGTCATCCCCTAGGCTGGACGAGGTCATAACGCTTAATCGCCGGTTTGGGTCACGAACTCGATGGATATGAGTCATGGTTTAAGGAAGATCTAGAGGCAGTGGCGTCAGCAGATGCTGCCCGCATTGAGCTTCTCACGTTTCGACGTTTACCGCATCATCAGCATCGAATGTTCATTAATAAATTATAAAAGTTATAAATTAAATAAATATATGTTGTGTTTATGTCTGACTCGGAGCGCTTATTGAGCACTCTAAACTGCAATAATATATTTATGTACATACATACACCTCCATACATCATAAAAAAATCAACAGATACAAATACACCTGAGTAATATAATTTTGAACAGATAAATAAATAAAATAACATCAACATAAAAATATGAAAAAGTAATAGTAAGAAATAAAATACATTGTAAAATAATATAGTTAAACTAAAAGTTTCTACTATTATTATGATTTTTTATGGTAATGAAAGAGGAGTCCCCTGGTACAGTCAACAACACGCTTAAAAGGAGGTTCCAATCACAAGTGGATTCTGTAAGAAACTTACTTATTAAGATTTTTACTATGTATTTAAACTATTTACTCCCGTAATATGTCATTATTACTATTATTTATACATTTCTATTTATTACTTGTAAAACTCACCATATAATTAGTACTTGTATCACATAGCGTACTAGCTGTTTATCTTCTTGGCTTTATGTGATCGCGAAACGAGGTGAATGTTTATATTAGCCATAAAGACGCGTCTCCCTGCATCATGTACAGTAAAATCAGCCGTAGACAATAGCTCCCAAGCATACCTATTATACCAGACTATCTTCGCAGAGCAATGTGAACTGCCATGTTAAATATATATATTTTTCTTTACTATTTTCACATTTTGGAATGTTTAATGTTCCAAAATAAATTATATCATAACATTACACAATATACATTCCTATAGATAATCAATCAGTGTTCATTGTTTTGTGGAAAATAAAAAAAGTGAATTCATAACAAAATAATATAGGATCTATTATAATAAAAAAGTTTGCGCAATATGGCGTCATAACAAGGATAACTAATTTTCTTTAGTAGCTACAAGGGATTTCAAGTAAACACATTCTCAGAATTTTAAAAATTATTAATTCTTGCAATTACGCAGTCCTTAAATTATGTATTATTTTTTTCCCCGCTAGAATGTTTGTCATTTCTGTTTCACACTGTTCACGAAAAAAAATGTAGCAAAATTATAGACTATAAGTATTTTAAATTTGTTCAAGTTCTCTCATTAACAAGTGGTTGTACAAAATTTATTTGATAATTTTAAAGATGATAAATGTATCGGCTGTTTCGTCATAGAGACTAGCAGGTGTCGGACTCACGATGTTCTTCCGATATACTGAAGTCGGTTTACTGCAGTCTTAGTAATTTACACTTACCTACGGTGTTCACTGGCGCTCAAATTTAAATTGTTAGTTCACATTGTTTTAAGTAACATTACGGCCATTTCACACAGGAATTTAATAAAGTCATTCAACTTGAATTTGCAAAATATTTTTTTATTTCGGGTGTCTTAATTCATAAGTTTTGATCACGATTTGAAGATGTTTTATATGTTCATATTGTCACGTGTGGAGATTTATTTTTTTCATAAAAAGAATACGACCTAGACATTGATTTGGAAACTATATCATCAGTGTGTGTGATTATGTTCATTATAAAGTCATTAGCATAGCGGGCAACGGCACTCCAGCTCGGCGCCAAATTACCAACATTATCAATTTAAACTTGCCAGTGCACAAACAAAAAAGTTGAACGTAGATGACCGTTTCCCGTTAACAAATTCGTATTGTGTAATCTGGAAGAAAAATGGTATCGCGTGAGTTGAGCACCGCCATTGTTCAGTTGGGTCCGCTACCGCGAGCACTTGTTGTGATAGCGTTCATAATTCTGTAATCATTTTTAATGGGCCTTACTTAATTGTATTTTTTTTTTATCTTCACGTTGTTTGGCGGAACTGAACGCCACACTTTGAGAGCGGGGATATGCATTCAATTGTTGTAGGTTCCATTTCCATTTAGAAGAATGTTTATATTTAACACTATTATATTTAACGCAAATTTCGGCCACGCAAAAGGGCATTGTTTAAAGTTGATGGAAAGTGGAGAACGTAGAGTCACAATACTAATGTCTCACTCACGAAGTAACGTTCGATAAAATATATGTTAATAATAACTATCTTGTTGTCAAAGTCACGGTTTTTTATATACAGGATATTTAAAAATATATATATAGGTTCACGTAGTATATATAATAAGAAACAGAGTGAACTAAGTGTTAACACATTCCGTTTCAAACTCGTCGTTAATTTTTTGAAACATTATGTGTTGAATATCGGAACTCTGTCTATTTGTAATAATGAAAATATTTCCCCTGAATGGGAACTGAACGTACATCCGTAAGAGACGCTGTATCAGTGCGCCACGGCGCCTAATACACACGCGATATGTGGATTCGATTCTCACTCAGTTTCTCGCCCTGGTAAAGAGGCAAAGCGCGGCGTTTATTTCCAAATTCAACATGCGGCGGCAAGTGGGGAAGGGAGTGTCTAAACGCTATTTTTTCTGATTTCCTCTGCCTACTCTACTATGTGCGAGATACAGCGTGAAGCTAAACAAACATAAACGGTCTTCGTTGCGCAGTAGATCAGACTCTGATTCCTAAATGCGATGGTTGTACGTTCGATTGAGACCAACTTAGTAAATAAATTCGATTCGACCATTTTATTGAAATTAAATTGAATCGTGCATATCTAATAATTAAAATATCAATATTTGTGTTTATTTACACGGTGTCAAAAGCTAAAGGTTACTTCCTTATAGTTCGTGCGAGTACTTTGCGTAATAGCGCGCTTCGTCACGTCTCTCTTGTTTAAAATTTGTACGGTGATTGCCACTTATACTATAAATAATAGGCAAATCATTGGCCTTCACAAGGACGTTGCTGTAAAAGGTCAATAATGTATTAAATATGTTGCAATATTTAAATAAGCATTAATATTATTATTTTCACGCTGTATGCTGCATATGGCAGCGTAACCAAAACGGAACCTGGGAACCTAGTGTTAAATACTGCTTTATCGCTACAGGTTATGAAATATTTAATTTCCTCGAGTGGGAAACGAATCTAAAACCTGTCGTGCTTACAGTCGTATGTATGCACCAAATACTCCAGACCCTTTACCTGGGCCTCCCCCCAGACGTAGAGGTTGTATAAAATTGAGGCAAACGTTAATACGTTATACTAGCAAGCCTCAATTTTACATATATTAGTAATGGGACTATTTCAAGACCCTTTATAAACAGCCAGACCAATCTGATGGGTGAATCATCCTCCCAGACTTGATAGAATCGATCTCGAGAAAGAGAACTATAGAGATATTTATATATTAGAAAAGATATTAATATAATTGAAGTGACATTTTAGTTTATTATTATTTATTGGTTCAGAGGCCAGTCGTGGTGAAGGGGCACAAAGTGTAACTGTAAACGCGACTGGTTGTGGGTTCGATCCTCGCACGAGGAAATTTAATATTAATTTAAATTTATATTTTAATTTATTCGCTCTGGTGTCGAAGTAAAGCGCGGTGTTGAGTTCCGCCATACAACACGCAATGCCTCGGTGGAAAGTGGGACACGGAGAGCGGGATACAGCGTGAAGCTAATTGTTTATTAGTAAATATATTTTATAGAGGCCATTCGTGGCGCAGGAGCACACACGTGCGACTGTACACGACTGGCTGGCTGTATATTCCATTACCACTCGAGGAAATAAATATTTCATATTCCTCGCTCTAGTAGCGATTACGTATGCGGCACTGAGTTCCGTCACTCATTACGCATAGTCTCCAGAATTCGGTGAAGAGTAGGGAATGGAACACTCCATTTACCACTAGGTTCCCAGGTTCCCTCTATCTGTTATGTGAAGCTGAAATAATTAATATTTTATTAATCAATAATGACATATTACCATCATTGGTCACTTAAAACAAAAATTAAAAAATTAAATGTGATAATATATTATATCTCTTTGTCTATTATGGATCATAAATAAATGTCTAAGTTTTGATTGATAAATATCTATCTATATAATCTATAATAATGTCTTGTATTAAGTATATTTTAATTTTTCTGTATCGAAATTTAATATCGCAATGGTTGCATATTGAAAATGTTACTACATGAGTACTTAAGCATTATAAATTTATTAACTCCCTTTATATACATAAAACTATAATAAAAATTGCAAAAAATATTTAGTTATAAAATTAACTCGACACATTAATCCACGAACTCTAAATGTAACGTTCATTTGTATAAATAAATAACACGTTGTTAGAACAAGTAGACCTATTTTCATTTTCAATAACACAACATCGAGACGTTTTGACAACGATTCATCATATCGTAACGGATTCGCCAACGACATACAACATTTAAAATCGTAAACACGAAAGCTCACTGGCTATTGGAACTGTAAATGTAATTGCTTGTAATCAACTGATACGAGTTTTAGTTATCTATAACTAAACTTAATAACGCCATATGAATCAAAAACTAATCTAATCTCTATCTCGATGCGTATACAGACAGAAACAAATACAAAGTTGATAAATGACCTCGTTATTATAACGGTCGGGAGTGCTTCGAGATTTTCATTTCGAGGCCAGCGTGTGTATTCGTGAAGCATGTTACATGCTTTTTAGTCTTTTTACAATGGTTTTGGCGCAATCAATTCCAAATTTTACTTAAAAAAAAAATAGCTTCACGCTGTATCCCGCACATAGCAGGGTAAGCAGAGACACTCCGTTTGCCGTTTACTTTACGCCGAATTCTAGAGGCATTGCGTGTTAATTTGCAAAAGTCAACGCCGCGCTTTGCCTCGACATCAGAGCGAAACAATGGAAAAATTAATTTAGATAAATATTTCATTTCCACGTGTGGAGATCGAATCCACAACCAGATACGTTTACAGGCACACTTTTTGCCCCTGCGCTACGACACACTCTCACATAATTCAACTTTTGGCAATTTGAAAACAAAATCCAAATAACACGTATCAACCATTGACATTTACTAAGTTGAATAAAGCTTTAATTGCGTTTGTGTACATTTTAAAAAAAAAACAGTCTTTAGTATTTATTGCAAGTCAAGGAGACGGCCGAAGAAGGATAATCTTTTTTTGACCTCGGGCCTCCATCGAACGCCATTTTACAGACGTATAGAGAACATATCATTAAGTCGACATAATACTTTTTTATGTCTGCGTCCGTTCAAATTAACCAACATAAAGGGTTCGCGCGTTTTGCGTGTGATGTGTTCTGTTGTGTGACTCAGTCACTGATGTTCCCACAACACAAAGGTATTCGCAGGAAAGACTTATTAAGTTGTTGTTGTAATGTCACCGTGTGATCGGGTAATATTTTAAATATTTTTATACTAAACGAAGTTGTGGGTTCCATCCCTAATCGAGGAAATAAAATATTTTTTGATTTTCTATTTTCTTTTTTTTAGGTTAGCGTAGCGCGGCGTTGAGTTCCGCCAGTCACCAGGCGATGCCTGCAGAATTCGGCGGAAGGTGGTAAACGGAGTGTCTTAACAGGTTCTCTCTGTAACCATACTGTGTGCGGGATACAGCGTGAATCTATTTCTTTTATACTACACTAAGAAGTGACCATTGTAATTATGTTTAGTTTCGTGCGCTACAAATATTCACGCAAACGTTTATAATTGCGTTCAATTTTAGTTTTGACCAGGTTTTCTATCGACACAGAAACGCGGCCCACATGCGGCACGACAGCTCGTATAACTGTTGGTGTATCACGTAAATAGGGTGCTCGGAGCGCTGGTATTAAACTGATGATTTGTTAAAAGAAGGCCGCGCGGCGACCTTCCGAAATGGGTGTCTGCGATCGTTGACCGTCCGTCGAGAAACGGGCGAATTGCGTCTCATCCTGTCCGAAAGAACAAAATAACCAATCAACTTTGAAACGGATTTATTAAATTATGCAACGATTTATATATCGATCTAAAAACTTAAAAGCCTCAATTAAAATATTACGAATATAATGGTAAATAATAATCCAACACGATGATTTATATTTTATGACTTAGACCACGCTAAATTATCGAAGCGATCGTCTTAACTTATAATTGAGCATGAAAAGAATCACACTTTCAAAACATTATAGTTGAAAACAAGTTTATTTTCAAGTAAATAAAATTTAAAACACATTTACTATTTTCAATTTTTGAATGTGATTTTTTTTTAGTGCAGGGTAGGCAGTGAAGGACAGTATTTAGTCTGCTCTAGCTTCATATACACCTATATATTTAATTAAAATATAGTCCAAAATTACTTTTCATTTCGACACTGTCCAAATAAGATTCAAATAGAAACTAGCATAAATAGTTAAAATTATATTTTACTTTAATTTAAGCATCGCATTGCAATGTTTAACGAAAGTTTGCCAATTTAATTAAATTGTCGGTTCAATTTTTTCTACAAAAATATTTTAAAGTAGATTTTGCTTATATTTGCAGTTTTTTGTTTAGATTGTTTCAACTTACCTCGCAAAAGTGACAGAGTTATTAGCAAGTTTTTATTAAGATTAGGGACCATCGCGGCGTCGTCTTGTTGATTCTTTACCATGGCAATGATGACAGTAAGTAAAAAACACAAAAATGATATATTCCGTTAATATAACCCATTAATAGATTACAAAACACGCATAAATAATGTGATACTAAGGGTAAGATTAATAATTATTTAAAAAAACTAAAATTTCAGCATTTTACACTTTTATTATTTTCAGAAAGATGATATACGTTGTAATTTTATAATTATATTTCAACTTTATAGAACATTTTCTACAATTCGCCATGTTTGTCATGCCTATTAAACAATCAGTTTCTCGCTGTAGTAAGACAAAGCACGGCGTTTAGTACCACCATTTAACATATAATATCTCGAATGCGGGCGTAAATTAGATAACAAAG
The DNA here is from genome assembly GCA_030704555.1 of Heliconius charithonia. NCBI lineage: Eukaryota > Metazoa > Arthropoda > Insecta > Lepidoptera > Nymphalidae > Heliconius > Heliconius charithonia. Next base: position 11,376,142 of record CM060827.1, on the reverse strand, counting down.
TGTCGTGATTTCACATCCTTCCTGCTATGTGGGTTAAAAAAACTTGAGGCTGAAAAAAAGTTTAATGTTTGTACATTGTATAGTGAATCTAATAATTTTAAAAGGTGATGAATAAGCTAACCTAATATGTTAATTTAGTCGAAGTTATCAATTAAAATAAGAATCTAGTAACTTTAGATCTAATTAATGGTGGCTATTGACAGTTTAGTTAGATGAATTGATGAAGAAGAATCTTTAATTATCTATGCGAGATTATAACGACGATAACTAAGAACGATGACTTAATAGATCTTGATACACAAATTCATATATTATGAGGCCTTTTATATATCTCCAAACTTTAGTTAATTTCCAAAAAAAAAAAATTGGATATCCAGGTCCTTAATTTTTAAATGATATTACAGATTTTAGGGCACAAATTTTCCTCAAAAAGTTTCAATGAAATTGGTTTTGTTTGTATTGCTTTTCTGACATCATTCACTAAAATAAGATGTATTATAAATTGAAACAAATGAGTCATTGAATAATAATAACATTTCTATCATCAAAGTAAAAGGAAGTCAGTCATGACACAGCGGTACAAGAGTGCGACTGTAAATACGACAAGTTGTAGTTTTGATTCTCATTCGAGAAAACGAAATATTAAATATTTTCCGCTCTAGTAAAGAGTTCCACCACTCAATACGGAATGCCCCCAGAACTCAGCAGAAAGTAAGGAATGAACTACTTAAATGGCACGGAGTGTTTTAACAAGAGGTTCCCAGATTCCCTCAGGCTAACCAGCTATATGCGGAAGTGAAAAAAAACAAAGTATTCAAATCGAGAGGGTTAAAATACAAACACCTCCATGAGTCACTTGCAAACTGTGGATCGTTCACTATTTCTGTCGTCGTATATACATAAAAATATAAGAGAACTCATTTGAGTAAATGTATTTAACGTTTAGCGCGTTTTTATATGTGTGTGTGGTCTTGTATAGTGATAATTTGATGATCGGTTATATGGGGACACGTGTCTTCGAAGCCGCATCTATCGCATGCGATGTTTACTTAACGAGTGTAACGCTCTTTGTGTCCCTTGTTTTGTTACAAAATATTGAACACAGTTTTATTTAACACTAACATACAAATTACTTCTATGTTGACTTGTGACCACGACACCATGTTCTACATCATGTCAAAAGGGAATCGTTACGAAACTCTCTGAAGTTTCGTAACGTAAGAAATTATTTAATATAGAATATTGGTGAGAAATTATTCGTCATTTCTATTAATTAATGGTAAATTCATTTTTAAGAAAATATTTTCAGTATTTTTTATAGATTACCTTAATTTCAGATCTATGTAGAAGAATATAAATAAAATTAATGTGGAAAGAAGAAGAATAGAAAAAATATGTATGTTTTGATGTTTATTAGTACGTGCCATGTTTTTGTTGACTGTTATCGTCATTTAGCCAAAAGCATCAGAGAGAAATTTGAAGGTAAAGGAAAGATAGATACACCGTATAAAATAAATAAGATATAGAAGTGAAGATATAAATTATAGTTAGATTTTTTCGAGCTAGCCGTCACTTAACCGGACAAAATCGGGTAAAGTTAAATAAATAAATTAAATTAAAATGAACAAAGTTGCTTCTAGTGGTGAAATAAATCTCAAACACGCTTCAAACCTCTTGTAAAATATAATAATTAAGCATAATGCGTAAACACACTAACGACATACCAAAGATCACGTTACGAGCCGAGTACCAGTTTGGTGGTTCAGCAAAGAACGAAGGAGTACCTACTCCGGCTGCACATATTCTACTCAATGTACACGCCAAAGTGGGAATGCCAATGAACTTAGGACGGCTATTGACAAGTATTGCGCTAAGACAAACAGAGGTTCCGGCGGCTGAGACGGACCCCCGTTCACTTGACCCGCCTACCACATACAAGTACATGTGTAGGCACCGCACCACACATCACCACAGCCTCCTCCGGACTATGTAAACACACCGTGAGAGTAAATAAAGAGACGTAAGAGCCCAATTTGGATATTAGACTTGTCTTACTCGTTTAGATTGTTTTCTTAGCTAAATTATAAATATGTATTTCTAATGATCTTCATTGATTAGTGATATTTATATCCAATACATTCCATTTTTTGTTATTAATTAATCAAAATAAAATAAATCAGCTTCACGCTGTATCCCGCAAACAGCTGGGTAGGCAGAGGGAACCTTGTGTTAAGACACTCCGTTCCCCACTTTCTGCCGAATTCTGGAGGCATTGCGTGTTGAGTGAGTGAGCGTAATTAATTATAGTATTCCAAATCCGTTAATTGAATGGACTAATCTAAAAGCTTTATAAATAACGCCGTTATAGCGATAAGATTAACATAAAGTTAAGATTTAAAGAAATTTGATTTGTATTAAACGTACTATGTAGTACGTTTAATACAAATCAAATTTCTTTTCAATTTTCTCTAATTATTATAGATATCATAAAATTCATGAATGCCTCATTTAGGCTACGGTATTAATTTGTTATGTGAATTTATTTTGAAATAACTTAAATTTATGACTTTAATTGAGATCTCCATATAAGTTTTCGAAGTTTCTATAATAAATTCTTTCTTAGAAAATATTTTTCACTAGAAATTAGTAGAACCATCGACGCATTAGGTAATATAGGATATTGTACGCTACGTATCCTTTTAGGAGGTACAATATAAGCTCATTATCCTTATTCCAGCCGGTCGTGAGGTAGGTTTTTCTATACAAAGAACCGTGCAACTCACAAGTCATGCCCAAATACAGTTTATATAGTAGAGAAGATCAATACTAAATATATAATATACATACATATAATAAATTTAACATATATTATAAAAAAATTGTCAAATTGAAAATCATAAAATTCTTCTATTTACTTTCACGCTGTACCCCGCACACTGCAGTGTAGGCAGAGGAAACCTCGTGTTAATACGTTCCGTTCCTCACTCTGTCTATTAATGTTGCATTATATATTTTCTTATGATCGGCTTCCCAAATACAAAGTTAATCTGATAATAAAGACGTTATCGAGCGTCATGGATCTCACTGACTCACAATTTTAAATGGACTGGCACGTCTTATACCCATTACGTAAGTAAAAAAGGGTTATATGAAATATTACCGATCAATAGTTATAGATTCCAAGATTGTAACTTTGATTATTAAAATTATTTCATACGTACAAAGTACAGCCAATGATATTAACACCGAATCGAGTCTTCAAAAATACGTTTATCTCAAAATTAAGGGTATATTTTACCAGCTTTACGCTCTACCGCGCATATAGCAGGGTAGGCAGAGGGGGGAACCTGTTGTTGAGACACTCCGTTCCTTAGTTTCCGCCGAATTTGAGCATTGTGTGTTGAGTGGCGGACCTTAACGACGGGCTCATACCTTGGTACCAGAGCAAAGAAACAAATAAATAGGTAATAATTAATTTCCTCGAGTGGGAATCGAACCCACCACACAGCATTTTGCCCCTCATAGTCTGGGTATATTTTATATTGCGAAAATACATATTTTACTTAAAGTATGAACAAATTATCCGCATAGAGACGTACTCAGCGTTATTGATTGTGACGCCGTAATGGGTAGACGATACGTACGTCATAAATCACCTGTTCCGGGGATTAAATGATGAACGTGGAGCAAGAGAGCTTGTTAATTCCAGACTATAATTCACTTATTATTTATTTGAGGCCAGCCGTGGCGCAGGTGCACAAGCGTGTGACTGTGACTACGCCAGGTCGAGGGTTCGAGCCCCATTCGAGGAAATTAAATATTTAATATTTTCAACTCTTCGCTCTGGTGTCGAGGCAAATAGCAGCGTTGAGTTTCGCAACTGAACATGCCTGCTAACGCCTTTAGAATTCGATCAGCGGAGTGTCTCAACACTACATAGACTCTCTCTGCGTACCCTGCTACATGCGGAGTACAGCGTGATGCTTATTTTTTTTCTTATTAAGTAGCATGAGAAGGATTTATGAAGTAGCATGAGAAAAGTCATTTGCTACTTCATAAATCCCAGTGTTTTATTGACTGTAATTGGCTAAAACTATGGATAATTGAAAATGAATTACAGCAATGGATTTCTCTAGGAATAAATTTATACTGTAGGAGGAGGAGGTCAAGACCGCCTTCCGGTGACTGCAAAGTTGCTATTCGGGAGGTGCTTGCGGTACTTGCGCATTGTACAGGGTCAGTTAGCTTAAACTCCGTAAAACCTCATCTGTACTCCAGGTTACTGTATTTTAATGTACTTTTATATTATAACATAAACAAAATTAAGGAAGCTAGTATATATACGCTATCTATTTTAATTTGTTATTTTTATATGTATAACTTTCCAAGACCTTCATGTGCCGATGACCCGAGGGCGATTACGGTACTTCCTATGCGAGTATGCGCTATTTACATTCCCACCTCATTGTTTGTACTTCGTGTAGTGGAAGGATGAGAAATATCAGAAATGTAATCAAAGACGACACGACAACTAATGATGATAGTTCGGCGTGCTCTCAAGTGCCTTCTTTATTGGTATTGATAAAAATGTTTTAAATTTATCATATTATAAATGAAGTGGGTTCTCTGGTTCTTTAAATTTTGGTTGTTGGGGCAAAGCGCGGTGTTGAGTTCTGCCACTCAACACGCAATGCGAAGATTTGACGGAAAGTTGTGAATGGAAGTTTCTTAATGGAAACAGAACGTCGAAAGGTTTATAATGCTAAATTATAAGCGATCAATTGAGTTAAGGCGTTTCATTTATGAATATAATGTTTGATATAAAATTAATATCTTATTAATTATTAAAAAAAATTATCAACAAAATATATATTTTTTTCATTTAAATGTGTAGCTTTTCGAAATATTTTACCATGTAGATTACGAGGTTAATGTGTGACATTAATGGAAAAATGTTAATTAAATTTTGTAAAAAAATGCGTACTACATTTTCCGCGCTTAACGGCCTCAGCTCGTTATTTTAGTACAGTATATTAATATTGTAGAGGCACCCTAACTCGATTACAAGTACTCCACCGCCCTAATTAAATTACAAGATGATAAAATGTTAGCGGACAGAACGGAAGTTCAAACCATTGCCAAATGTAGATCATATTTGGTATATAAAGAAGCTTTGTTTAGCATTTACTTTTTTATATATATGTATATTAAATATTCCGTTTGTTCGAGTAGGAATCAAACCCATAGCCTGTCGCCTTTGACAGTCACACTTTTTGCCTCTATGCCACGACTAGTCTGGACTTTTTCTATATAAGAGCAAAATGTGTTAAACATAGAAATATAATAAAATTATTATGTAAATCTGATAGATAATGTTTTAAATGTAATAAGTATAAATTATATTATATTATTTAAGGTAAATACTCATCCAATATAAAATGACTATAACAGTTACTGTTATATCAACCGACAGTTATTACATTACATATGTAAATATGTTCAATAAATTATTTAAATTAACACTATAGTACCGTAGTTTTATCACATGTTATATTTTGTATGAGATTTAGGAAAAATATATTTAATTAAAAAGTTGTACGTATATAATTGGAAATTAGCTAGTTAATTAATTATATAATAAACGCATTGTAATTGAACGTTAAAATAAATATCCTATCCTACTAATATTATAAATGTGAATGTTTGTAAGGATCGATATTTGTTCCACTTTTACGCAAAAACTGCTGAACTTATTTCGATGAAACTTTACAATTTTATAGCTTATCAGTTAATCAGCATACACAAAGGCTACAATTTATGTCAAAGATTTTATAAAATTGCTATAATACGAGTATAACAATAAGTTCAAGCGGGCGAAGCCGCGTTTCTGTCGCTAGTGTGTTTATAAAACAATAATTTACAAAAGGTCATCATAAATCTAATTGCAATCTCTACTACTTAGCATGTTTGAAAAATTTATTGTAATTAAGTTCTCACAGAAAAAAACGTTAAAAGCATCAGATTCTTTTTTTAGCAAAAAGCTTTGGATATGTTTTGATTACTCGCTCCACTAATGCATACATTAATTTTTTTTTAGTAATTGTATATCAAAGCACTTTCTTATACCTTAATAACTTACATAATAATACAATGTTGGTATGTTTTGTAAGGTTTATATACAAATTATATGTAAATTTAAAATAAAATTTCACGCTGTATCCTTCACACAGCAGGGTAGGCAGAGGGAACCTAGTGTTAAGACACTCCATTCCCCACTTTCTGCCGAATTTTGGAGGCATTGCGTGTTGAGTGGCAGCAACTCAACGCCGCGCTTAGCCTCGACACCAGAGCGAAGAAAATGGAAATATAAATTTAAGTAAATATTTCATCTCCTCGAGTGGGGATCGAACCCAGAACTCGGTCTTACAGTCACACTTTGTGCCACTGCGCCACGACTGGCCTCGTCATCAAATTATATATACTTATATTAGATAAAAAGATCTTTAATAAACATTATTGTGCTTATCTTCTCTTTATAGCGGCGGAGGAATATCTAATACTCTAAAAGTGATATTTGTGCTGTAGACCGTAAAATTGGGCACGATGGAGCTTAGACCGCCCTTGAACGGCCTCCAGCTATGAGGAATAAAATTTTATGAACTTCACTGAACATTTAATTTATTAAATTTATATTATGTAAATTTTGTTTGATATTTTTTATAGTCATTGACAAGAATTGAATCATAATTAATTATGATTAACTTTCCTTATATTATTTAAAATTAAATGAATTTATTAAGAAAATATTACAATAATTCTCATAAGGGACTATTTCAAATTGTATTGTTTATATTTTAATTACTGATATGTATGACATACATATATATGCTAGAATAGCATTTTGTCCAGTCAATCTGTGTGTGTGTGTGTCATTTATATTCATCATATATATATACATATATATATATATATATATATATATATCAAAATTTTGATAACTGAGAGGGCTAAACGACCGGCAAACGCTTTGAAAATTGAAGATTTAACAGTAATTATAATTAATGAGAAATGAACACAAGGTGCCGTTGTCGTGCTGTAATACGATACAGTACCACCGCCCACCCACTCGCCATTAGACGTTTTACAATTCGGGGAATAACAAATGTTGTTTCAGTTAACTTAAGTAGAAATATACATAGATATTACATTTATTTTTATCTTCCTGTTTCTTCTTTTAGAATTTTTATAATTCATAAATTGTTTTAAATATTTATTGGCAAAATAAAGAAAATCCTGGATTTTGTAATAGAACCCTTTGATCTCCATAACCCCACATAGGAATAAATATAAATATACTGATAAATATATTAGTCTGCATTATATCAAGCAGAAGGCATATTTGACACATTTTTTGGTATCTATAAAGTATTTTTTTATTTTTTAGTTTCACGGTTTATCCCGGACATAACAGGGTAGGCACTTGTGTTTCCCACTTTCTGCCGAATTCTGGAGAAATTGCGTGTGCTTTGCCTCTACGTTACTAATGTAAGGAAATGAAAATAATACGACTGGCCTAACTTAAATCAAAAAAAGATGTTTTTTTTAAATAAACAAAAAGCAATCGGATAAAAAATCTCCTCCTTTTGGAAATCTGCTAAAAATTTATAACCCCTAAACACAAATTAGTTGCGTCCTCGAAATTTGCCAAGGTTTAATTATGTTATGGTTTTTAAACCATTATTAAAAAAATAAAATTACATGTAACCAAGGATAAAATACACTAGTTAAAAGACCAAATAAAAAGTTTCATGTAGCGTATTTGTACAGACTCAATACTGTATAGTGATGTACGTGGAAAAGACTAAGGTAATGTATGGTTGAGTAGGATTTTAGGATATTCCAGAGAAATACTTAGTCTATAAAAAAATATTGATTGATTTCTTAAATGAAATTCTCATTATGAACGAAAATATTGTAGCGGGCTTTAATCTTAAGAGATAAATTCTCTTATACATATCACACGTAACAAAAGTACATATCTTACCATTGTATTGGTCAGAAAGTCATTATTAATCACTACGAAGTGAACATAATTAGGTTCCCTCTGCTTTACAAGAAGTCGAGATACGTAAAGATAAAAAAAACGCGTCGTTTGATTAATAGGTAGTAGTAGCAAACTGATAAATCGACAGATAGACAAAAAGATATATTTTTATTTCACCAATGTGACATTTCGTCGTGTAAAAGCCATCATTTAGAGTGACAGTGCAATGTACGTAATAAATAAAATTTATAATAAGTTTTGTAAGTAATTTTTGAATACCACATTATTTATAATAACGGTTTCAGTCACTTAAACGTTGAATCAGTTGTTCCGCAGTGAAGGCATCAATTAATTATTTCGATTCCTTTTTTATTTATCATGTTAGTATTTAATTAGATGTAATATTGTGATATGTGCTGTTATTTTTTTTTTGTTTCACGCAGTATCCCGCACATAGCAGGATAGGCAGATACAACCTGGGAACAATTTTAGCTTATATGAAAGGATCAAGAGATAACACACTTAAAATAACATAAATTTGTCAATTTTAGAATGATTCCCACTCGCATTTGATCGGTTTTATTTTTGCATAACAAGGCAGTGTAGTAGGATGTATATAACACCGTAATTGATTATTCCGCAAGCACAGAATGCCAAATAGTCATAGTTATAGTCATTTTATGCTTTACGCTCTATCCTGCATAGTAGGCAGGGGAACCTGGGAACCTAATGTTAAAACACTATCTTCCTCACTGTCCGCCGAATTTTAAAGGCATTGTTTGATGAGTGACGGAACAGTTATCAAAGCGAGAAAAATATTTAACTTTCAAGAGTGTTAATCAAACCCAAAACCATCGCGTTTTCATTCCCACGCTTGTGCCTCTGCGCTATGATGGCCTCAATTAAAAATGAAATAATAACTATTATTCAATGTATTGACATTATAAAACTGAATTTTATATTTTTAAATATAAATTAATATATAAAGTACATTTAAAAATATTAAAAAAACAATATTCCGAGGGTGGGACAAGGGTCCAAGCCATCAGTTTATTATTTTTATTAAATTCTTCGGTCAACTATAATACCCTTTACTACGAATTGTATAGTAGATCGAAAATTATATTCTTAATTTATATGAAATTAATTTAAAATAAAATGTTCTATCAAAAGAGGAAACGTATTCTATATACGTACTCCTAAATAAACATAAACGTGACATACTAAGTCTACGAGAGAAGGAGAGAGAGTTCTCGTCTTTCTAAAAATTTGGTACTCATCTGCTGCTACCTATAGTATAGTATACTGTAGTATGAAAATGAAAGCCATTAATAGTCTATCCAAGTATATATCTTCAATTTTACGAAATTATATTAATTGAGGCCAGCCGTGGCGCAGTGGCACACAGTGTGACTGTAAGACCGACTGGTTGTGGGTTCGATCCCCACTCGAGGAGATGAAATATTTACTTAAATTTATATTTCCATGTCTTCGCTCTGGTGTCGAGGCAAAGCGCGGCGTTGAGTTCTGCCACTCAACACGCAATACCCGCAAAATTCGGCAGAAAGTGGGGAACGCAGTGTCTTACACTAGGTTCCCTCTGCCTACCCTGCTGTGTGCGGGATATAGCGTGAAGCTAATTTAATTTTTTTTTTTTATATTAAATATATTAAGAATATTCAATGTTGTCCTTAAAAGTCCTTCGAAAGTCCTTTCCTTTCTCTATCCAGTCCGATCCATTGTAATCTTATTCAAATAGCAAATTTGCGTGACGCGCTTTGATATGAAATATCTCTTCTTATTCTGTTACGTGATTTCCGAGCAGTTATGCTTGTTATCTTGTCGAAGCTTTTGCTTTGTTTGTTTTCTCATGTTTGCCTTGCCTGATGCAGGAGGTAGAACCGGATTCATAAATACTGTTATAATCTTATTTATTTAATTAAAAGTGGTATATTTTTAGTATTTTTCTTACCCATAATAAATGTCTATATTGAATCACTGTATTTTGGAAAAATAAAATTATTCTAGTATTCCAACCAAATTAGCACAGCAGATGTGACATTTCGTGATTTCCTTTTAAAGGCCAATATCTCTTTGTAATTATTAATGACAGTCCCCTGGTGACGTGCCCTTCGGAAATATTTACAAAGGAACTCTTTAATCTGCCGCCCAAATGTTCTCCTGCCCGTAGTGTGTGAATCAATATAAATGAAAATTACGTAAACTTAATATAAATCGAATAATCTAGTATGGCGTAGGGGACGTTTTGGGATGAATCTCGATCGGGGATGAGGTGAGGGCGGGCTGCAACGCGGGAGGGTCGGAGACGGTCTGGCCCAGGCCGGCCATCTGCTGCGCGGGTAATATAATCGATATTATTTAGTAAGCTTTCTATATTTATCAATCCCTTTCAATATCTTAAAACTCAAATTCGGTGAGATAGATGTTTGTATTATGAAACGATTGTAAGGGCGAAATAAAGAATATGTTATGGGATAATGTTCGTAAATAATTCCAATCACTCAGCGGGCTACCTGATCCTCGTAAAGTTCTTTGATTAAGCACTGGGAGTGGGTTGAATCGTGACTTGTTAGCGAATTGCCTGTCTCGTTTTTCCATACACTTAGCTAATGATTGGTGAATATTTTATTTATAACAATTTCTCCAATAAATAAGCTCACCGAGCTTACAGTGGGAGCGAAACTAAGCGTTTATTTTATGCAACTTAAACTTTGCTACAATAAATTTGTCTTTTCTTTACAAATGTACCCTGTAAAATTAATATTTTGTATTGGTTGAAGTATATATATAATAATTAGCTGTATTTTAGTGTTAAATTTTTCAGACGAAAACAAAACTTCCCGAGACATGCTATGCAATGAGTTGAAATAACTGAAATAAGAAAAAATCACATGTTTTTTCTCAAATGACACAGACGAAACTTGGTACCACTCCGTTTTGCATTTTCATATCATATTTCGTTTAATTTAGAATTATATGAATTTCTCTCTGTAACGATTCAATTGAACTTTTAAAAAGGAAAGCAAGCAAATTAAAAAAAAATGTTGAATACGCTTCACGCTATATACCGTACACAGCAGGTTAGGCAGAGGAACTCATTGTTACTGCACCCCTTTTCCCATTTTTCCTCGAATTCTGGAGGCATAGTGTGTTAAGTGGTGGAACTCAAACTTTTACCTTGCAAAGCAAAGAAATGGAAACCTAAATTTAAACAAATATTTCATTTCCTATAGTGGAAATCGAACCCACAACCAGTCGCGGTTACCAGCCACACTTTGTGCCCCTGCATTACGACTGGTCTCTAAAGACAGACTGCTTAAAAACAGACGGTTGTATTAAATATATGAAGATATTTTCTTTGGTTTGAAAAATGTTATATGTCCAGAACAATGAATTGGCAACGTATCTGTTGATTTATTGTGACACAATCGCGGCATTAAATTCACGTTGCACTTTTATTTATCTCGACGAAATAAAGCATATAATAAAACTTAGTATTGTATATGTATATTATATTATTATAAAGATACACATAGTGTATATGTATAGTTATTACATTTTGTTCTGTTAATATAGTTAAATTTTATTAGGTTTGTGTAAAAATGTTGCTCAGAATGTTTTTTTTTTAAATTTATTATTTTAAAAAAACATTCGGAGCAACATTTTTGGGGCGGCTGTAAACGCGACTGATCGTGGGTTCGATCACCACTCGATGAAATATAATAAAATTAAAATTTTCATTTTCTTCGCTCTGGTGTCCAAGCAATAGCGCGGCATTGAATTCAGCCATTCAACACGCAATCTCTTCAAATTCGGCGTGATATAGAGAACGGAGTGTCTTATAGTAGGCAGGGTAGGCAGAGGGAACCTAGTGTAGGTTCCCTCTGACTACCTTGCTGTGTGTGGGATACAGCGTGAAGCTGAAAGAAAAAGAAAGATGTATCTTAAAAATTACACTTCTGTATAATAATTATTTATAATTATTTCATATGGTTAAAATCAAATTACTCGAAGCCTCAATTTTTTTTTGTAAGTAAAATTTTTGGGGTGGGCACGGCTCTGCTCCTCGAAAAATGGAAATATTATTAAATAATAATCCCTTCCCTTGAATGATAATCGAATCCATAAACATCGCGCTTATAGTCACAGGTATGTGCCACTACGCCACTGCGCCACAACGGTCTCATCAAACTAAACGTATAAGCACGTGTAAATAATGTTCCGTCAATCATTTGATATTGATATTAAAATACTACCTTTTTGAGAGTAAAAGTGTGTGTCTCTTCAAATCTCTTCTTGGAAAACAGAATGCGTTTTGACACTTCTTGGTGTCTAATGTATATAAAAATCCCATATAGATACCTTTTAAAATGTTTCTTGTAAATATACATGTGACTGCTGTAATCATTTAGAAATTATGTGAAGTGAGTGATGGGCGATTGGGCTCTCGTAGAGATTCTTTCTTAAATTATCTATGTATATCGCGTCTGGACCCGAAATAGCGGTTAAGTTTAGAGTTAGTAAAATTTAAATTATACCAACTAAAATTAATCAAAACTCAATTCCACTCAATAATTCAATAAAAGATAACAGTATGTATTTCCTACGTGCATGTAGATGAGACACGTTTATGAAGGCAAGTGACGTCATATTTGATAACGATTTATACATAAATTTCTATATTTCCTATTTTTTCCCAGTCATTGACTAGGTAATATGTTCAAGGATATACTATGTAAGTACATAATGGAGATTGGTATCATCAGCTAAGTATTTTGCCGCAATAAATAATAGGTATTGTAATAAAAATTCTCGTGCAATCATATAATAATGTTTAATATAATTTGTAATCTATATATACCTACATAATTATATAGTAAAACAACTCTAGACAGTTGAAGTTTAGTAAGTAATCGTTTCCTAGAGAAACATTGGGAAGTACTAATAGAGGATTTACCAAAATTCCATCATAGGAAAAAGCGGGAGTTTACGTCATAAATTGATCGTCGTGGGTTCTGTCCCTACTCGGCGAAGTAAATTATTTAATAATTTCCACGCCACTCCATACGCAATACCACGAAATTCAGCGGAAACTGGGGAACGGAGCGTCATAACACTAGGTTTCCTCTGCCTAACCTCCTATAAGCGGGATACTGCGTGAAGCTTAAATCGTCCACATGAACAAAGAACAAAACAAGCTTTAAATGGTGGGGTTATACTCGTATGTATTACTACAATAAAGATAGGCGGCTAATATTGGATAGTAGCGATAGCAGCAAATATTAATTGTATTGTTTATTTGCTTGGCATTTCGGTTAGGGACACTGTCCGATCCCCGCTAAGGAGATACGTGGAAATTTATCTGTTTTGTATTTAAAATAATAAGTGACTGTTGTCTGGTGACACTAATACGAAATATTTTTTTTATGTTGGCCGGGTAGGCAGAGGGAACTTAGGAACCTAGTGTTAGGGCACTCCGTTCTCATTAACTGACTTCCGTTCCCCCATTTTCCGCAGAATTTTCAAAGCAACGCGTGTTGAGGGGCGGAACTCAACGCCGCGCTTCGATTCGTTACTAGAGTGAGGAAATGAAAATATAAGATATTTCATTCTTCTGAGGGGAGATCGAACCCACAATCGTCGTATATATAGCACGATGTTGTCCCTGCGCCACGACGGCCATACTATCCAATAAAGGGTCTAATAAGGCAGGACGTGTCTTGGAGCTTCCGAAAGATGATAAGATTAAATATATGTATACTTTTGAATTGTATTTTATTTATTATTGTATGTACATATTTTAAAACGTCATATTTCTAATTAAATAGTGAGTCATAATCGTAAAAAGATATTGACGTCAAAGTCAATGGTAAGTATTTTTTTTGATAATATAATTAGGTACCTACTGCAATTTGGCGCGTATTTTCCCAAGTCGACCAGTGAGCGCCAGTGAGTGGACCACAAGGTGAATCACAGGCTGGTGCGGGTGGCGCGGCAGAGCGTATCCTGCGCGGGCGCACGTCGCGATCACATCTCGACGTGCGCCACATTCCACGCGATCGTTGCCTCCACGTATTCGCGGCCGCTCTGATGCAATATTCAACTTTACCTCGTCCTTGCAATGCCGTAATTTGTTGTAACAAGTATAAGTGTATCATCTTTATTTTTTTGTTTGCAACAAGTTCTATATTGTTGGACTCAAGGCCATTTAGGCGCCCTTAATTATGTTAAGTCTACATATGACAGATGGAGCTATTAAATAGATATGGAATGAACAGTGAGAAAGTGTTGAGAATTTGCTTTGTATAAAATTACATACACATTCTCTTTTCCTTTCTTCCTTTTTTTTCCAAACTTCACTCTTTATTCCGCATAGAGCAGGGTAGGTAGGAGTCTAGGATTAAAACACCCCGTTCCCCACTTTATGTCGTTTTTCAAGGTATTGCGTTTTGATGAAACTCAGCATCGCGCTTTGCCTTGTACCAGATTTATTAATAAATATTAATTTACTTCCCCATAAGTAGGAATCGAACCCACAACCGTCATGCTTACAGTAACACTCTTGTGCCCTTTCATGCCACGTATCAACACTACTCATATTGTAAATTGAAATGAGAAAAATAAAAATTCTCTACATTTAGTGGAGCATGTTAACGTTATACAAATAATGTAGCGAGTGTATGTCACGAGTGGCAAATTGGCGTCGTCTCCTCATTTGTTTCACACCGCCAGCCGCCGGTCGCCGGTCATCAGTCTCCGGTCGCGCGACATTCAACCTTGTGGTGATGTGGTGATGTGGTAGCTCACTACCTCTGTCTATGTCAATGCCGTTCATTCCTGATATTGGTTGAACGAATTATGCCGGTAGAAACAGAATTTGGCGAAGAGAATGAGATTTTATTAATATAACAGCATATCGATCGGCCGCTCGGTCAGCTATATTTGGTTCGTGTTGAGTATGTTATTTTAAATTGTAATAGGTTATTTTACTTATAAATATCATCCATTTTTATTATTATTAATAATTTGGGTATTGTTTTGCAATTTGAGAAAAAAAATATATGGATGGTTTTTGGGACAGAGTATGTAGTTTAATTCTAGGTATTAGCTTATGTTATTAATTTGATTATTTTTGTTGCCTACCTTTATGATTGAAGAAAATGAAAACCAAATTAATGAATGTGTCTGATTTAATTATTTCGGATAAGTAAAATAATATGAGTAATTTAGTTATATCCTTTGCCCAAAACCACATAAACTACCTTACACTCATTGCATATAAATATGTCCACATATTATTGTTGAGGCCAGTCGTGGCGCAGGGGCACAAAGTGTGACTGTAAATAGACTGGTTGTGGATTTGATCCCCACTCAATAAATAAAAAAGATTTACACACCAACCACGGCATTGAGTTGCGCCACTCAACACGCAATGCCTCCTGAACTCGACAAAAAGTTTGGAACGGAGTGACTTAACACTAGATTCCCTCTGCCCATCCTGCTTTGGGCAGGATACAGCGTGAAGCTGATTTTTTAAATTATCGTTTTAGCCGAAGAATACTACATACAATGTCTTAAAGGCTTTTTATTTAAAATATCATACCTTACCATTACCTACTATTATTTATGTGATTACATTATAATGTGTTAATACAGATTAAGTAACACAATTTGACACATTAATATAAAAATCATGATAAAGTAATTAACACAATTTAAGCAAAACCCGAAGAAAGATACATTATATTTATTAAAATATCTATTTTTCAAATCCTTATATTTTATAGATTACAATATTTGCAAGACTTAAGCCTAAAGGTTAGGCCCTAAACTTATATGAGATAACTCAATTTATATGATATCAAAAGCGAGAATAGATAATCATGTAATAGTGATTAAATATGCGATAAAATACAATTAAGTTGGAAAATAAATAATTTATTTTTACTTTATAGAATATCACCAACACTAATATTTCCGTTTCTTCGTTCTGGTGTCTGGGCAAAACGCGACGTTGAGTTCTGCCACTCAACACACAATGCCTCTAGAATTCGGTAGAAAGTAGGAACCTGTCTTACACTAGGTTCCCTCTGCCTACCTTGCTGTGTGCGTGTGTACGGGATACAGCGTGAAGCTGATTGATTGACCAAAACTAATAAATGTAGAATTGAATTGCTTTTGAAAGCAGTATGTGCTATGACACTTGCTGCTTTCAGAAGGAATTGAATTGAAGTATTTTACAATTTATTAGGTAGCGTTCAGTATTCTCCTCTACTATGTTAATAGTCACGTTTGAGATCACCTTTAGTCATCTGGAAAAAAAAAATCTATGTATGTTGCATAGTAATTGGCTGTAGACGTCTCGATAACCGATAACCCTCTACGTGACCGTATGCACCCGCCCGATAGCTCAGTTTGGAGTTGCCGTTACTTGCAGAATTGCTCGTACAATCCTGACGCTTTTGTTCTGTTACGTTTACCTCTTATTCCATAAGGTGTGCACATTTAAATGTTGACTCGTATTTTTGTTTGTACCACTAGCCGGAAGCTGAAAGTTGTATCTTCGATCCCTAAATGCTATAGTCGTTATCTACAATTCAATTTGATAACATATATTTTTGATTTAAAACATATACACATATGTAGGCGTCTGTCGGTTCTTAGATCACATAATTTATTTTGACGAATTCAATAATTTTAGGCATGATATGATATGTATGTATGATATAAAACAAAATTCAAAGCTTAAATTGTGTCTCAATACATAATTTCTTGAAGCTAACTTTACTAAAAAAAAAACCAGCAGGATGCAAAGTCAGAGGCGTGTGAGATTAGCGCGGCTGCAATGGCGGGCAGCGGGGTGTGGTCGGGAGGGACGCGGCGGGCACCGGGCGAGGCTGCTGCGACTGTCCGCCTGTCGGCCGGACTAACCCGTCCCTCCAGGTCAGCGCTCCAGCCGGCTATTTATAGAGGTGCCCCTTAAACAGAGTAATTATTCATTGATTAGCACTGCGAGGAATAGAGGATTGCGTTTGTGATGGCCATCGCGCAAACGAGAATCGTAGCTGGCGCCGTGAGTCCTCGCGCCCGCCCGCTACGACATGTTCCCTGCGTGCACTAGAAAAACACCGAAGCAACCGTCTTATGTCCAGCTGCAGCTTATAGCTTAAACAGCTACTTTTGAAACGATAAACGGCGAATATAAAGTAAATTGATTTACAAAAAAGAGTGAAATAGCTCTTTGATTATTATTATAATCAATTATCAATTATAATATATATTTTTTGTAGATATCCATAACCAACTTTTTTTGGGTCAGATTCGACTTTTTCCGCTATCACACACACCGAATTCTATTTCTAAATTATACATGAACTCACTATATTACAAATATATAGTAGGTACCTAACTATTATTGTTTCTAAAATATTTCTCTAGTAATAAGAAATAAATATGTTTGTTCAGGTTATGTCTATTATTTATTTATTAATAAAAATAACAACATTCATCATAAAAGAGGAATTATAATTTAAATGAAATTACATAATATGTAATGTTTTTGTGGTGTTACACGATAATTGACGTTTTCGAGTGTATGAAAGATTACTACGTACGAAATAGATTCATCAACATCGAACAGAATCGAAAAAGGCAAAAAATCATTATTTTGCCTCAGTTTTTGTATAAATTATTTAGTTAATTTGGTTAAGTTTTGTTAAGTCGGATTATGTTAAGTATTCTTTAAAAAACACTTGTAAGATGTATAATAGAAGATTTTAGCTTTAATAGTTTTTCAGCTCTCAGACATCCAAAAAGGAGATTATATTTTAGGTTTTTAAAGGATTTATACATTTTTTAAAATATTTTCCCATTCTTGTTGTTTAACAACACTGAAATTATAATAAAAAAGAAAAAATAATAGCTACAAAAAATATAGGTACTCCGTACAGTATGTATGACTCGCTTATTCCAGTTTAATATTCCGAGATATTTCCAACCTACTATGTGTTAAGTCATGATAAACATAAAAATTCTTAAATATATGAATATATAATTTATTGCTAGCAGTCCGGAAATCAAAATGACCCGTTATATGCGTAATGGGGGAGTAATAAATTAGTTAATTAATAAATTATTTTTGTAATAAAAAAGGATAATTAAGACTAAATATGGAGTTTGTAATACGTATATAATTCTATACGTTTATGTTCCTTTATATTTAATTAAATACAATTTTGTGCTATCGGACCGTCACCACAGATATACAACATTATCACCGGAAGATTCACAAGCTTGACCGGTTTTATATGAAAATTCGCGGAAGGCTTAACAGGATCTAAGGACTTGATCCATCTTATGGCGTATCATCATCTTTTAGCATCACGAAGCTGACTAATACTTATAAAATGCGCTCTATCTTCTGATAGTACTGACTCAGAATATATGAAAACACGATTATTAAAACGCAGTTTATAACAAATCAACAACAACAATATTAATTATACAATACAAACGTAAGCAAATTTCAAAATATTGAACACAGTTACTAAATTGATATTAATAGATGGTTAATCGAGTTGGCGGGTACAGGTTTCCCTGGCCCGGGTGTACGCGTTCTGGGGTGGACAAAATCAATAGTCCGTACCTACGAATAGCTACCGACCACTACATCCACGGGATTCTGCACACATCGCGATTCTTTATTTCCGATCTCTTTCGCCCAAAGTTATTGTCTATCGAGCAGGTGGCTGTTTCAATGAGATTTAGGACTTTAGGACAAATATATGTTTATGCTTTTGTATTTTAACGTTTTTCCTTTAAAGGAGGTAAGAGTTGTTGATGTTGGGTGGTATTTATTATTTTTATGATGTATGATTTGATTTATTTATATAGGTACGTAAATAGGTACGTCTGTGTTAATATATGTACGTGTATAAATGAGATAATACTCTATTATCAAAAAGTATATATTTTATACCAAAGTATACAGAGGGAACTAGTCTTAAGACACTCTGTTCCCATTAAAGCACTTCCATTCACCCATTTTCCACCGAATTCTCAAAGCATTGCGTGTTGAGTGGTGAATCTGCCGCGTTTTACCTAGATACCGCGTTTTACCTAGATACCAGATCTTCGCTCTAGTGACAATATGAAATATTATTTTCCCGTGTTTAAGTTCAATTCGCACGCCACGACGGCCTTGTGTCATGACGGCCACAAATAATCAATAAATAATTATTTATTAAGAATGTCATGTCAGTTATATTTAAAATGTATATTTGAAAAAAAATATGATTTAATCAAAGAATATCTGTAGGTATAAAAGATAAAATTAGCTCCAGATGAGGCAGAAGCTTAAGAAGTCAGCAGTAATAAATGTCTTAAATGCAAATGCAGCCTGGTGCTGGGATAAGATAGATTATTGTCTTATTTAAATGGATAACTATCAATCATACTCCTGCTACAGTTAAGTTTCAAAAAAACAGTGTCACAAGAAAATACCTTAATAATAAATTAGCATAGTAATGTTGGAGGCCGTTATATTAGGATTGAGTCCACTCTCGTTAATGTAAACAACCGTCGTATGAGTATGTCTGCAAAATTTCGGTTCTGTATGTTTAATTTAAACAACTTTTTTTTAAAGAATTTGCGATATTTTGCACTCTGTCGCGTTCATATGAGTCGTAGAACATATGGGATATTCTTAATTATAACGTAGGCGTTTTCCTCGTTTGCTAAACAAAATATATTAATATAAAAAATGTAAAATGGTAGTAAAATGTTAGGTTTGTCTTTGTAACACAGGAGAAATGTACAGACAAAAATAATAATAATTATTATTATACTAAATACTACTACTACTCTCTCTACTAGAGCAATTGGTGGTAATGAGACATTTTACTCTTTGTTTACTTTAGTATTTATTATATTTTAATAAATTTAGATGTCGATTTAAAATAAATATTTGATTGACAAAAAAAAAACAAGGATTTTTTTTGAGGAAATTCAATACTGAGGAAAACATTTTGATGACCATATGAAAGGTCTTTAATATATAAAGGTCATCCTGTTCACTTTTCCTTAGTAATGTCAAATTTTCTTTCAAAATATGTTTCAATTTTACAAAGGAACTAAATATAAAGCGGTGTTGATAGCGGAAGCAACAATCCGTTCAGACTCGTTCGCGAAGCAGTTTAAAAATGTGGCGCCTGCTCGAGTCACTGGCCTTAGTTGACCACGTCGAGTAATAAACACTCAAAAAAAGAATTAAAATATTCACATTCTAAAGTACTATTAATTTCGTCCACTGCTTAATTGAAGATTGCCACATATTTACGACTAACCTGGAGCTAATTGATTCGATTATATGCTTAGTCTTTAAAACGTTAAATTAATTTTTCATTTTGATAACTTACCAACTAACTATAAATGTTTATCGGTTATCCATTTGAAAATTCTTGGAAAAAATAATTAGAAATATTACTATTGTGTAAGGAACTTAAAGCAAATTAGTTTTTAGCTAAGTTAAGTTAATTTAATCTACATATTAAATTTAAAGTCTCAATTGTTTTACGGCGAAGAGTGGACTCAATCCTAATATAACGGCCTAACTTATACATATAAGCAAACTATATTTCAACCAGAGAATCGAATTAATATAAGTAATGTTACATATCTTACTTTGCATACATACATCGCCATACCATTTCTTTTTCTTTTAAGTGATTTCTTACAAAAAAGAATCCCATGAATGATTTGGCTATCTATCTTTTGTTTCGAACCCTTGGTATAATAGTAATAGCCAACGTTCGTCCTCTATTATAACGAATGTTAAACCAAATCAACGCAGCAGTGTAAGTAAAGGTAACTTAGTGTTAAGACTCTCCGTTCCCCACTTTCCGCCAAATTCAGAAGGTATTACGTTTTGAGTGGCGAAACTCTACGCCGCTCTATTACATTCGTTGTATTGTATATTTTGGCCAGCTTCGGTGAATTTGGTAATTAAACGACAAACACTAACATAAGCGTCAACTGTCCTGTACTGTCATTTGCAAGTTGCGTTTTGACCAATTAAATTTAGCTCGACTAATTCCAGGCCCAATGGCTATGATAGATGGGCGGCTTTGATGATATTGTAATAAATTATTATTAATGTATAAAATATATACAAATTTGAAGCCAGTCGTGGCGCAGTGGCACAAAGTGTGACTGGTTGTAGGTTCGATCCCCACTCGACCAGATGAAATATTTACTTAAATTTATATTTGGTGTCGATGTAAAGCGCGGCGTTGAGTTCTGCCACTTAACACGCATTACCTCCAAAATTTGGCAAACCGTGCGGAACGGAGTGCCTTAACACTAGGTTCCCTCTGCCTTCCCTGCTGTGTGCGGGATAAAGCGTGAAGCTGATTTTTTTTATATACAATTTATTAAGATGAATAACTAAAAGTAGACAAAAAAAAAATATATAAAGAAAATATATACATGTATTATGTAAATATTTGATTTTCATGTTTTGCTTGCTTATTTTATCAATTTGTATTTCATTAATTTTATTACAATATTTATAAAGAGGTTGTTGTGGCAAAAGGGCACAAGCGTGAGACTGTAGATGCGACGATTGTGGGTTTGACTCCCACCCGGGGGAGTGAAATATTAAATAATTTCATTTCCACGTTCTGACAACGATACATAAAGAGACCAGAACTGTCTTTTTAGTAATGCAGTGTCTTATAATAATAATTTTACATTTAAATCAGCTTCACGCTGTATCCCGCACACAGCCTACCCTATCCTAGGCAGAGGAAACCTAGTGTTGAGACACTCCGTTTCCCATTTTCACCTAATTCTGGAAGCATTGCGTCTTGAGTGGCACAACTCGAGTGGGGATCGAACCCAGAACCAATCGGTTTTACAGTAACATTTTGTGCCCCTGCGCCATGACTGGCCTCAACATTTAGAAATAAACTATTCCAATGCGTTCCTAAAAAAATTTATTCGCTCTTGATATAATTCTTTCCAATTATCCAATGGTTGCGAAAATTTTTAAAAAATTCCCTAAAGAGAGGCTAGCAACATAAATAAGTTATAACAAGCGTATAACAATTTCGACGTAGCTGATGAGAACGTACGTCAAATTTTTATTTTATACTTTTTCCGTCTTTTTCAAATAAAGTATATATGTTTATATATGTTTCGAGTTAAGTAATACCGACAGTGATAGAAATTTCAAGTTTTTTTTTGTAAATTAATAATTTAATAATTGGTAATAATTTTAAAACAAAAAAAAACTTGGTATTATATCTTTCGCACAATCATGTTGACACGTAGCTAAAAGATTCTGATTCATATGAACGATTTCTTGTTAACGGCAATATGTAAGTATTTTTTATCCTGGTAGTGTTTATGCTTTTTGTGTTTTTAATTTTCCATCCATGATTTATTTATAAGAATGTATTTTTCGTCTCTTTAAATTTTACGTAATCAATTGTAACAGTAAATACTCATCTCTATGACAGATATCAAACGTCGTTTATAAGAAAATAGATCTATTTTTGTTAAATTATTAAACGATGCTGTCATTTGGGACATTTAACCACATTGTTGTGGGTACGTTTTTAATACTAACACCCGCTCTTTTAATAAGGATAGGCGCGGCGTTTAGTTCCACCATTCAACACGCAATGCCTCGCCAAAAATTTGGTTAAATGTGGGGACGGAGTGTCTTAACCCTAGATTCCCTCTGCCTACCCTGCTAAGTGCGGGACACAGCGTGAAAAAAGCTCTAATTAAAGAGAGAAACCACTATCTTTCAATATTGTGCCTAAATAACAGTGGATAAATTATATTTTGTATAGATATTTAGTCCTTTTTTCGGTTTCAATTAATCTCGAACCAAGTATTACTTATATGTGAATAAACAAAGCTGTCAAGAATGGCAAACGGCGGTCCACTATTTGGTTTGTATGCAAGAGACATTCATTGGTTTCTAGTAATAGAGTTCTTTGAGCGTGTCTGTCTCTACTGTCGTGTCTGTTTGTCTATCGCAATTTGAAACTGTGATTACATTGTGCTATCATTGTCTATAAAAAAATGATATACCTGAAAATATCCATACTATTAGGAAAACAGAATATATTAAAACTGCTTTTTTATACACAATTTAAATTAGAAGTTTATTTTATTTAGTCAAGGAATAACGGATTGTTTCGTTTGAGCAATTGTCAAATTACCAAATTGAATAAATAAATAAATTGATTATGAGGCCATCATGACTCAATAGGACATCGTCTCACTGTCTCTCTGTAAACGTAACGATTGTAGGTTCGATCGATATTTTGATTTTCTCACTGTGGAAAGATATAATGCGGCGTTGTGATGCGCCAGTCGACGGTGTTTCGAATTCGTTACCTACCTATAAGACATGAAACTGAAAACAACCACTTATAAGAATATCATGTGAGTTAAATATTATCTTTTACTGTTATTATTACACGCATAACTCGACTATATTACGATGCCATTTGTCAAATGCTTCTTTCCACCTTGTCTCATAGAGGTAGAAAGAGCGTAATCGTTGGTCGCTTGCGTAGGTCGTCTATGCAATTCAATATACATTTTACTGGTCAGGCAAGTTACAAGGGATCTAGACGGCTGAGTTCGCATCAATTACTCTGCGATATCATAATATTACATCCTTACAGCTATAAGTAAGAGCATTTGCTTATTCAAAAGATAATTTTCTTCTCAAATATTATTAAATGTTAACATAAAGAGATTTCAGATCAATCAATATTTAAAAACAAATTTCATTTATAACTTAAGCAATCTTTTGCTTAAGGCCGAGTCCTTTTCCAGGATATCTTATTGTTAACTGAAAATTATCATCGAAATGTATATATTCATAGCGTGTATACGGAAACCGTGACAGCGCTAGGAGAGCCAGCTTTTGCTAATTGGCTGTAACCGATAGATAAGAAATAAAATCAATTGGGAAGACACCGGCTGCATCTTGAATTGATGTCGATGTGGTTTCGCGATGCGTCGTGGTCCGGCGCCGGCCCCCGCCACCGGGCCTCATATTTATACGCTAAAGCGGGCAGTGCGCAGAGTTCAAACGCGCGTCGGGCGCCCCGAACAGTAGACGAACGAGGGCGAGTGCAGTGTGCAAGTGCGTGCGGGTTGTGTCGCTGAAAGCTCGCGCTGCGGAGCCTCCGTCGGCGTCGCGCGCGCCCGTCCCGCGTCACGTCAGTGCCGGCCCGGCCGTGCCGTAGGCATCACGCTCATATCATACTTGGACAGTGACACTCACTCACTCACTCCGAATACCCTGCACCGAATACACTGTATCCGACTGCCGAACCGATTCGAACTGCCTACGGAACGAGTACGCTGCTTTTTTGCACTGAGAAGAGAGGTGAGTCTTTTGTGAACGAAGTAACTGTTCTGAAGATTTTTTTCATTTTTGTAATATTAATCAATGTATTTGTTTTTTTTTTTACTGAAATTAAATAGTCTCACAGAGATACATATATGAAAATTTGTTTTGGTGCTTTTTTCTACTTCAACTTACTGTATTTAGATTTTTTAAAGATATTAAAAAAATAAGCCCATATTGTATGAAAAAATGGCATATTTTACTCACTTTATTAAATTATGACCAAAAATATATATTAGCGCTGAAGTGTTCTATTGTTCATTTAAAATCCATTTGTTAGGTAAGACAATGTTTTGTATGGAACAGAATAGATATAAAATTATACTTAAATATTACAATTTTATATTTGAAATAATTACAAATTTATTCTAATACATTTGTAAATATAACATATTTTAGGTAAACGTACGTTCATATATTACATTTACATATGATAAAAAAAAGCTTACGTACAAATAAATCACGACTTACATTTTAATAAAACATCCTATGATTTAAAAATAAACAATAATTTTGATACTAATTTCATTTATAATTTCGACAAAATTAAAGTGAACTGGCAAATTTTCGCGTGATAGCTAAAGACCGCGTGCCGAGAGTGACCGTGGCAAATTCGATATTTCACAGTCACCATACAATCGATAGCGATTGTATCTACTAAGTAATTATTCTTATCATTACAAATATAAACTTTATTGTTGTTCAAAGTTATTAGGATATGGGGATATATCTTAATAACTTAACTTTTTGTATAAGGTTCAATCCCGCTACAAATAACGGAATGATAAGAGTACTCAATAATTAATAAATAATGTAATTTAAAATTTTAATATTAATAAGTAAAATCATGAAGTTTTATTTAACTTAACATCCTGTATATTTAATTTTATATATTATTATAGCAGAATAGTTTTTTCTTATGTCGCTAAATTTTATTACAAAGACTACCGGCACCTGCTAGAAACTTCCTCAATTTTCATAACTTACATACATTTGAAAATGAACCTACAAAATTTGGTCTCTAGTAATTAAATATTAAATAAAATCATGAATAAAACATTTTTCATACAAAAAAATATATAAATAATTTAACAAACAGTACGTTATATTTTACGTCATAAAATTACATTTTATTATTTAACGTAGTTTTTAAATATATGCTTCCGTTATTAGGAATAGGTCATGAAAATGTACTAAAATATGGAAATTATCTTAGGACTTTTATTGGAAAAGCTCTCTTAACATTTCTTAAGATAAACGACATTTAAACGAGAGAAAACATGACAAAGGTAATTAATTATATAACATCAAAAACAAACCTAGCGTACCTACAAGACGCGTTGGACAGCAAGCGAAACGACGCTTGCCTCGCTTCAATGCGCAAAGCTCGGAGTTCAAGTGCGGGGTGAAGGTTCCATTGTTGCCCTTCGTCGTACCAGCCCTTACCCCTGAGATGAGTTTAGGGTGCAGTTTCACTTAGTCACAAATACATATGTTTTTTTTGTTGCAATATTTATATTAGATAAATTAGATATAGATTGGCGTATAGAGAAAATAATACAAACAGAAACGTCATTTGTAGCTTACGTTGAATTTATATTGAAAATAAAAAGCAAGAATCTATTATTTGGTCTGAATTTTGTTTTTTTTTCAGTTATTATTTTTTAGTAAACATTTTCTTTTAAGTTCAAATAATTGGTTAATTGTAATTTCAGGTAACTAATTTAAATAATATATATTTATTATCTAATAATTATACTAACTTATTATGTTAGGTTTAATATTGTATTGTATATAAGGACTTTCGTAGGTACTTGCAATGTTAGGTAACTACTTTATTTTTTTTTCGCTTGACAAGGTTAAAATCTTTTATGTTTCTTTGTTTTACCTGAGTATTTAGTTTTTAGACTACGGAATTACGCTTAGTTGACAAAAGCTAAGTGGCCGAATGACGCTATTTTCTTAACGGCCCTGATGTTTTTATATAATCACAAAAACACAAGGCCAAGAGCATCGACTCTCATTATTTATGGAGAATATCGCTTATGCAGAGCCTAATAATATCTATTGCCTATCAATTTTTGGTCGTAATTGATTTGTTTCACCAGATAAAATTGTAATTGTTTGTCGTCCTGTTCAAGAATCTAGTTTTATAATTTTACGAAGAAATTGATTAAGATATAACAAGAGGCCAGTCGTGGCGCAGCGGCACGAGGTGTGACTGTAAAACCGACTGGTTGTGGGTTCGATCCCCACTCGAGGAGATGAAATATTTACTTAAATTTATATTTCCATTTCTTCGCTCTGGTGTCGAGGTTAAGAGCGGCGTTGAGTTCTGCCACTCAACACGCAATGCCTCCAGAATTCGGCAAAAAGTGGGGAACGGAGTGTCATAACACTAGGTTCCTATCCTGCTGTCTGCGGGATACAGCGTGAAGCTGATATAAAGATATAACAAAAAAAGACGGTGAAGCGTAGAATTTTCTGAATTGATGATCATTGATACCTAATAACCTGTCAATATGCGCGCGCTGTATCTCCGCGTGACAGAATGCGCTCGCGGCGCGTCGTCGCCGGGACTTGGCCAAGCGTCATCTTTTCCTAAGAAAATGGTAAATTATAGGAACCTCCAATCTGTTACTCTTAACGTCATTGATCGCCACAGTATATAGTTATAGTTAGTTTTTATTGAAAATTTTAATTTACTTCAAAATATGTTGCTAAAAATATAAAAACATTTTGTTACGGTCAAGAATTATTTAATTACTTAACTTTGCAAAATATATTCCCGAAAAGACAAAAGAAGGTATGTTATTTCAAAAAAACCCATATAACATCTTGTTTTAGTAAAATATTATATTTTTATAGTTTATCTACGGAAATGAGACATTTTAATCAAATCTTACATTTGTTTTGAAATTATGACTATAAAGATACATAAGCCAATACCTAATTCAAGATAGCCACTGTACACAGCGACAAGGAGCTTAACCGTTACGGTGCTACAAAAATGATGCAAAAAACCCATAAACCGTTTCTGTTTCACTTGTATATCGTAATTTTGAAACGTGACTTTGATTTCATGGTTTCAAAGAAACTTATCAACGAGGGTCAGTTCGCCTTCTTTTACATAAATATACATATAACCTTTTCTTATAAGATTCTAAATTGGAACATCGCCGATAAAAAAAGTAAAATGTATAATTACTACAAAATTTCTTATTTATTATTTTAGTCGTTTACATATTTACGTTTCTATTGCTATAATAAAATAAGTATATTTTTTAGCTTAACATTTCTAAAATATAATTTAATGTTGAAAGCATTGTTGAGGCAAAGTTTCCGTTCTTGGACTCCATGGCTGTTGCAAGGCAATAAAGGTAATTCCGGCAACGTGTGCGTAAGAAACCTCGGAACGGATCACCACATGAATACCAATATCAGAATATAGCCAAGTAGCCGTGCTGGCCACAATGACCGATAAAAGAGAAACAGACAAATATGGCCTTACTTGAAGTCTCTTTAAAATTCACATTCACCACACTGTCGGACGCGCCGTGCCACCAAATGGAATGTAGGTTATGATGTTATTTAGCCCAAATTTTTTGCTGGTCTAAGTTTTTTATTACAATATTATCTCCTTTCCTGTCAATCAGATTTTTAAACTGTGTGAAAGTACTGACGTCACTGTGCCAAATATCGTATTGTTAATTTGTTATAGACCCTCTCCCCCCCCCTCCTCCTCCCTCTTCGGCTATTGAGAGAAATTTAGCAAATACACGCGCGAATGATGTTGCAGTAAAGATATTTCATCAATCTACTTCCCAATGATGGATTCATTTTATTAGCTTATATGCATATATTTTATATAATAGAGCATTATCAGTGATTTAATTTAAAATAATTTTTAAAAGTGTAAGGACGTATTTAAGCTTTTAGTTGTCTGTCGATATGTGTCTGACAGCATAAGTACTATAATTCAAGGACCTGCTAAGGTTCCCTTAAATAAAGAATATTTGAGAATCTTTATCAAAATTAAAGCGTTTTTCTATGAGCAACTTTGGTAATTATAAATAGCATAGAATTACATAAAAATAACATCAGCTATACAATTTTCTATCACAATCATAGAATAGCAATGCTCTTAGAATCAAAATAGATTAATATATTCACTATAATAAGAACGCTTTAAATTTAAACTCTTATAAGAAGTGCTCGGATCAAATTATGCAAAGTACACATTATGGGGGAGTTTTCAAGTTAGAACGCTCGTTTGAAGGGAGTTGATGTCACAAAACCATACTCAAGAGCAAATGCTATATCTCATTATAAATACTTGAATATTACAAATACCTAACAATTTACGACTTGAGTACATTTCTTGCACTAATATTTCCGGTTGGATCCGACACATAATTCACTCCGTAACTAAAGAGCTCTCGAGCCCCAGACCCGTGGCACCCACACTCTAACTGACTAAACAAATAGATATGTCCACTTTACCATTTACCAAGTGAAAATTCTCATGTAATGTTTGCGTAGGTCTTTTACCAATTAGTATTTGTACCAATATATATATATTTATATATATAGGAGTTCGTGTTGGTGCAGTGTGTCTGTTGCACTCACTTCAAACTTTGTCTAGGACCGCACTCGCCGAGTCGAAAGCGAGGCGTGAGAGAATAAGGAGACTACTTAGCGCTGAACATTCATTGTGTTTGTATAAAAACAAAAACGGTGTTATATTTTGTATCATTTTTTTTAAGTCGTCGTTAGACTTCTCTTTGACGTTTAAATATAACAATCATTAAAGCTACGAAATGTTTTTAAATTAAGCCATTCGTAATTAAAAGATAAAAATTAGTACTTATTAGATCTTATTAAAATTTAATTAGATAACTAAATGTATATTGTTTTTAAAAATATTTATCGTCGAATCAATATATGTACATCTGTGGCAGCGTGCAATAATATTTATTACTAAAGGTAATTTCATTTGAAAAAATAATGTATTTTATTAGCATATTCTCTTTGTTGTGTTTTCCCACGTTTGTGTAAGATAAAGAAATTATAAGAGAACGATTAATTTGAATATAAAATATCCAAGTTGTTTTATCGTGCGGAACGCAAGGTGTCATTGTCCTGTGACTGAAAAAGCATGAACCTCCGTTACCGCACCACCTCAGCACCGGCGCGGCGGCACCTCGCTGTTCAGCGAAGTAAAACTAAGGAAAATTTCATTCAAGCTACAAAATGTACTAACTTATCAAACTAACAGTATTTTACATTTACATTTAATTATTCAGTAAACATTAAAATAAACACACAAATATTTCCACGTAAAAGGAGAAAATGTGGCTAGTGGCAACACTTGCGTGACTCGGAGCGAGATAAAATTGAATCCATTAGGATACTTGGCGTCTACGGCATCCTTAATAGCAATCTGGCTACCAGCCTCAGGCTTTATTACATCAATCCAGCCACGCCGATCGTTAGTTAGATATACTAATTTATGGTACTTCCGTATTCGAGCAGCTCCACTGTATTGCTTTTACGTCGTGTTAGCATCTTTACCTTGAAAGAATTTAGAAGCGTTTTTACGCCAGTTTTTCTCATAGGTAATAATAATAATTACAAGCATATTGTTCGTTCAGTGGTTTGATGATGGATCTAATCACGACTGTTTGAGTGTTAAAAAACACCGATTATGGCATTTTAATATATAAACATAATATACATATAGGCGTGACGTAACTTTTGATGTTTCCTTAATGTAAATGCGTTTTCAGTAGTAATTTTTCAAGGTCATGTGTTATTTATATCTTGTTTTTTTGAAACAAGTACAAATTAAATGTTGAAATATATATATTTATTTTTTTCTACAGCTTCACTTCACAGCACAACTTTTTACAGCTGTATCCCGCACACTGCAGGTTAGACAGAGGGAATCTAGTGTTAAGACACTCCGTTCCGCATTTCCGCCGAATTCTGGCCTATGTGTCACCACTTGTTAATTTTAAAGTACTTCTTTAGGTTTAAATCACAGTTTAATTATATTACAAATATAAACAAATAATTAACTTCAAACAAGAAAAAAATTGTTTTCGTTTTTAGTGTAAAAGATATGCATCGCTATCGTGAAGATTTAGTTTAAACCAAACAAAAAGTATTATATATATCAAATTACTAGGAAAAATTATTGACAAACATACATAACTAAGACATATGATTTATATAGTTAATTAAATGTGACTATTAATATAATTATTGCGACACTTTTCTTTTATTACACTCCTATATAAAATCCAAAACTGTGTCCTTATATTTGTAATAGCTGTAAGTAGTCCAAGTTTGGATAAGTTGATTTAATTGTGGCGTCTTGTAACGGTACAAAACTACCTTTAATATCACCCGTTGCTTAAATGGAGTGTGTATAACGAGGTAATTTCCGATCTCAGGCCCTCTTTTTATGATTATTGGATATTAAACTTGACGTGAAGTAACGTTACGGAAGACGCAACACTACTTTCTGTGTGTTTATTGAGGTCAGCCACTTTGAAATATTGAATTATTGTAATATTTTTTATGTATCTAGCAATAGGGAAGCAATGTCTTGAGGCCAGTCGTGGTGCAGGCGTCTGATTAAATTATAATTAAAAATGAATCCAAAGTAAATGCGACAGGTTGTGGGTTCGATCTCCTCGAGGAAATGAAACATTAATATTTTTATTTAGTCGCTCTGGTGTCGAGGCAAAGCGAAGCGTTAATCTCCGCCATTCAACACACAATTCCTCTAGAATTTAGCGGAAAGTGGAGAGCAGAGTATCTTAACTTAATGTGAAGCGGCAAAAAAGTTGGGAAGTACACGAGATAATTGTAGTTAAAATTATAACTCGATTACCTCGCTAACGCAGAAAGATACGTACGGAAATTAAAACAAGATATTATTATAATACTTAGTTAAGTTAATATGGTAACTGTGTTTTTTGAACTAACTAAAATATACGTAAGGTGTTAACATATGTTTATACTCAAATTGTTATGAGCTACGAATGCTAATGTATATTTACCGCTCGATACAGCCGATGGAAAGAAAGTCCATTTTGACGCGCCGTCGATAGCCCTCAGTACTAGATAGGTTGCGCGGGCGCAGCCGACCGACGCTATTGTAGCTGCGACTTACTAAATCAATATTTGCGCAGATGTCGGTAAGAGCATACTATTCTTGTGGCGACCTAAAATTCATACAGTTTATATGGCATGTTAGCGGTAAATTTCTCGGCAGCTACTTGTATCCTTCAAATGTGGGTCGGTGTTAAACGCACAACTTGACCGCGACAAACTTGCCCTCAAGTTTTGGAAAGCATTAAAAGTACTAAATAAAAAATAAATAAATTTACTTTACGCTGTATCCCGCATATTCGTGTTGAATGGCGGAACTCAACGCCGGGCTTTTGCCTTGGTGCCAGAGCGAGAGAAATGAAAATATATATGTAAATAAATATTTGATCTCCTCGAGCGGGGATTGAACCCACAACCAGTCGATTTTACAGTCACACCGTACAGTCATACAGTGTGCCCTTGCGCCACGACTGGCCTCAAGTAAAATATTCGTATTAATTACCTCTTCTTTGAATTTTATAAATAACGCAATTGTACTCAAATAAACCCGTATAACACTAAAACCGTGAGCGATTAAAACGAGATCACTTTCTGTGATTGCTTATCAAAATTTAATTAAAAGACAACTTTTATAGCATTTATTTAAGGCGCTCGTAATGATAAGCTCGAGTCGTTTCATTCGATAATAATGATAGGAGCAGGTACTGTAAATATAATACGAGATCGTTATAGCTTACGCCGGTGAATACTTAAAATCCGTCATAAAACCCATGTAAGTATAGATCAAAATTTATGTGTTTTATGTATAAATATAGTGCAAACTAGATATGTTTTTTTGGTGCATTTTCTTAGTGCAAAATACATACGTGCATAATTTTAAAAGTTATGACCACGATTCCCGTGTAATATGATAATGTGAGGTATAAATATTTCATGTCTAGTTTCTTCATCGTTTTGCATCGGAACCAGTTTCTTGGCCTAAGTTTCTTTTTTTTTTTTTTTTGCAAAAAAATGTAACTTGTCTTAAACCTATTGTCTTCTGGCCTTACATATATAGCAAATATGACTTTGTTTCAAACAATTTTAAATGTTTTACTACGAAACCACGTTTGCCTCTTAGCGTAGGCCGGTCTCCTCCGGCGCTTGTAAAAATATAATCATAGGAACAACTATCAACAGGGAATTTTGAGTTATTTAAACGTGAGCTATGTTGCGCAGTTTGTGAACCCTGTCCGAGGCAATAAAACAGCTAACGGAAAATACTTGTAAAGTTAAATCTTCTACGTGCCTGTGCCAGTTCGTTTAAAGCTTAGTTCTGACATTCGTTTGTAGGCAGGTATTTGCCATTCATTCCTTACACAGAGATATGGCCGGTAATGACTGGTCGGCCGGTTAGCTATCGGCTGGGTGCTCGTAAACACAGCACAACACGAAACATTAATATATGGTTTCAAATGCTAGTCAACAGCCATCACAGGCACATTTACTTCCTGGCACGTACCTATACCTACATATACGAGAACAAGTAACTCTGGATTCATATCATCATATCTAACATATGAATCTTCTTATAATAAATCGATCACGCTTATTGTATTTCAAATGAGATGATCAGATTTAAAGGTCAGTTTAATATACAAGGACTTGTAAGCCGATAAGCGAGGGGTGCACGCGAGTTGGGTCAGAGAGGGTCAGTGGGCGCTGTAATAATAATAACAACTATAAAGGAATCCCTACATCCCAGCGAAATACAAATTATGGGGTCAACCAAAAGTCTTCATGAAATATTTTATATAGATGCATACGAGAATATAAATTCCAAATTATGCCTATTTTTAGTCTCGATAACGTTATAGTAGAAATGTAGGAATAATATTTTGGTATGTAAAAAAGAAGGAAAACTGCATCAAGTTGTGCGGTGGCTGGCGCTTACGTCGTCGTAGTGCCCGTAAGGCTCGGCACGCGGGGCAACGCTCAGCGTGTGATCCGCGCGGCCGCTCAACAATCGCGAACTCACCAAGCCTAGCAACAACACACACCACCACTTTCTACCAGCACACAGACACGGCGCATACCACCTCTGGCCAGCGAGACTCCACTGCTTATTTTTATTTTGCTTCACATCAAACGCAGCACTGAAACAAACCATTGTATAATCTTATGTTAAAATGATCATATAAATCTCCCGATGCATGCAACAAACGTGTCGTAAATTTGGGTAAATCCTACAAGTCCATGAGAATCATATTAAGTGCGTTCACCGATTTAATTTTCAAAGCAAATACTTGATCAGCGGAAATTTTGTCATGGTGCGAGTGAAATTTTAATGTTTGGAAGAATTCAGGCGAATTGTATATCGCTGTATGATATAAGTAGATAAATCGAAATCACGGAATAACATGGAAATAAGATAATTCGCTAGTGCCCGAGTGGAATGCTAACATAAGATAACGGTAAATAGAGGTATAAAGCAGATTTGACCAAAGTATTCGCAATACGTAGGCTTTACGTGCGTTCCTACCGGCGCGGCTCAAATTCAATAAATTAATTTAAGCATCGTTGAAAAGCAAAAGGGGTTTCGCGATTCACCGATGCTTGCACATGCCTATTTTACAGCAGTCCAAAAACAAACAATAAAAAAAAACCATTTCATATTTCATACTTTTTGCAAAGTCGAGCTTCAGCAGACAAAATCAGATGCTTTGCATAGATAAAATATATAAGAGCTCTATCTAAACAACCCGAAAAGTTGTTGTTGTAGGTTGACATAAAATTTGCACGGGTCAACGAACTACGAATACGAAGCGAAGAAAACTAATATTTGCTTTCATCCTACCCATTTCCCTAGGTGATTCACCCTGTCATATAAATTCGCTTCCTTTCGACTGCCCTATATAATTTTCTACTTCTCTTCAGCTCTTATAAATAAAAAGGTATTTACCGCCAATAAAATTATTATAATAAAGCAATATTAATATTTTGATAGCTAAAAACTGTTTAATAAGATAAAATATTTTTACGATTACACCAATTAAAATGTTAATTAACAACATTGTAATTAAATTGAGACCGTCAAAAGTAATTAACGTAATTGATATTTGCACTTAGACAGGCGCCGAGGCGGTTCACCACATCCAAGTGTCCAAATCTGCCGTTAATCGACCGCCATAGCTCAGCGACAATTACCGCCTAATAACGATGTCGAGTCGTGTGTACGAATCTAATAACAGCGACATGGCTGGTCCACGACTCCTATGCTAATCACTGGTAATTTACGACGGTTGATAATCGCGACTCGCGTACGTGAGTGCATTGTGCGGACGGCAGCGCGCGCACTGGATGTTTTAACGTAGCACGAACACGCCCGCTGCTTTACAATGTGACACCTCACTTCTCACTGATCGACCTTAAATATTTAAGTGACGCTTTTATCTTCCACGTTTACTTCGACAAATACCGATCGCTATATCAGTTTCATATCAATATCTAACCTTAATTCGTGTTAGAAGACTATTTTTTATCATATAATATTAATTATATGTATAACAAAGCCCCGTTCGATTTGTTTTTGATAACGCGGAGAAATATTTCGTTGCAAGTTAAAGTAATAAAAAATAGTACGTAATGAATGCTGATGCTTCGATATTGGAGCAGTTGTTCATGTTCAAAATTGGTGTCAATGCTCGCTGCGGTTGCAGTGTTCCGAAATTATGTATTGGGAAATAGCGTGGAGTACGGACACGTTTCGGCCACCGACCCAGGCGCCGATCGCCCAACGCCCTTTCGATCTCATTCAATCGCCTTTTACGAGCTCACTAAATACGCCTTTAATCAATCTCATTTTTACTCTAGAAATTAAATATTTATTTGAATTTATATTTTCATATCTTCGCTCTGGTACTGAGGCAAAGTACGGCGCTGAGTTTCGCCACTCAAAACGCAAAGCCTCCAGAATTTTGCGAAAAGTGAAGAACGGAGTGTCTTAACACTAGCATCCCTCTGTCTGCTGTGTGCTGGATACAGCATTAAGTTGACTTTTTATTTTTTTTATTTTTGCTCTATTTGCAGTCATTGTTGAACTGAGTGAAAAGTAACGAAACTTAAACTGTACATTTTATTTTTATTATCACGATTAATAAACATTTTTAATTAACATTATTAATCGACTAAGTAATTTAATATATTGTGAGAGCTTAATGTCTTCGTCCTCTCGCTTTCGTTAAATTAATATAACGGTATTTTAACGTTACACGAGAAAAACCAACGGTACGCTAAATAACGCCTGGGATAAAGCTTCCATTGTATTTTTATATTACTAACCAATTTGTCATTTCTTAGTAGGTTAATTGAATTTACAAAAAAAAAAACATATAAAACTGCTTCGTCTATAAAAACATTATTTGAATTGTAATATGTATACGTAAATATAGAATCTTTTGGTGTGAATTTTGTCCAATCATATAACATTTTCGGCAATGTGAAAAGTCGTTCTATCATGTAACGCTACCACTTCAATGTATGAACCTCTTAACGTCTCGAACACTTGGTACTCTTCCTAAAGTAAATAAATAGATAGTGGTGTATCGTCCGCGCCCTCACCCTCCCGGGGAAAGTGACTTGCGAGGTGTGTCTAGACGGAGGGACCCTCTATCTGCGAATAGAATGACATTTTATTTATCTAAGATGAACTTAAATTGAGTTAGTATTGAGAGTTTTCACAAGAAAAACTTTAGGGGCACGACGTTTACGGAGTACAAATAAAAAAAAAGTGTTCAAAATAAAAAAAAAAGATGAGACCCCAAGGAACGAACGTAAAAGCAGAAAACAGTGAACGTTTTTCTTTTGTTCGACATCTTAGGCGAGATTTTTTTAAAAGGTAACGTACTGTATGGGATATGTAAAGAATCCTTAGAACATTCGTAGCTCAGGTAGGCTAGGTGAATATATATAAATATATATATATATGTGTGTGTGTGTGTGTGTGTGCAGAACCTCGGGCGGATTGGTGCGTTCCCACGGTAACTCGGGTATACCTATGGAGCCGGAGTAACAATAATTTGCCCCGTAGTTATTGACTCTTGAAGTACGAGCCATAAATACAAGTTAGTTGCTTGGAAAGTAACTGCGCAACCGGCTATAACATGCATTCGTAATACTCATCATACCTTACGATTCTATAAGCTCACTTGTTTATTGACCTGTTTCTGAGAACAATTCCAAGTTGTAATATCGCAAAGTACGTAAAAAGTTGTGTTACAGCGATATTTATAGTTCTGTTATAGTACTTACAATACATATCTTTACCAATAAAAATATGTTTAACTTTAATTGTCGGAATTATTCAGCTCAAAATAAGATTATATTACACAAAACAAAAGCAGTACAAGTGTCTCGACAATAAAGATCAATGCATGTATCCGGTGTTCGTAAAAATATCTTATTGGCAAATTTGTTCGCAGCTGACGAACATACATCTCCCTCCCTCTACGACACACATTCCCGCTCAAATATCGCCCCTTTCGTCTGTTTATTACATCTCACCACAAACATTGAACCCACAAACCAAGAACTCTCAAAATTTTCCAGAGTATTCTTACAACCCCCCCCCTATAATGTACTAACCCTCTTATTAAAACAAAAGTTCCCCCTCACGAGCTTTACTTAAAAGATTTTGTTTTGATAGCTCAAGTGAGTTTAATAAGCTCACTTTACAGTGTAACCTGGGCTACTTTTGTGTAATCATTACTAACTTTTTCAGTGTGCTTACTTAACAAGGGTCACCAAATGAGTTTAGTCGCGTTTGTATGGAAATAAAATGTATATTAAGGATTCAAATTCCTTTCACATAAAATAGTTTCGTGAATAAAAACGATAGTTTATGTATTACGTTTTCAAAGCACATAAATAAAACCAGTAATATAATAAAAAGTAAAGAACGCTTTAATCGGACAGCTTTGATCGGTTACCTTAATAGAAGATGTTAAATTACGATGGGTTATAACCATAATCTTTATTTAGAGTCTCATATATTTGAAACTATTCCTACCAGAATGTGAATGTATGAATATAACGGTATTAGATTAGGAAGGTAGTGGTGCATCATATATTATTAGCTTTGATTTTAAGTTACTGTGCGCTTTAGATATATTTATGTTAAATTTCTGTTAAAAAATTGCAATTTATGTTAAAAAAATGTTTCTTCTTTTCATGATGTCCAGTCGTGGCGCAGTGGCACAAAGTGTGACTGTAAAACCGACTGGTTGTGGGTTCGATCCCCACTTGAGAAGATGAAATTTTACTTAAATTTATATTTCCATATCTTCGCTCTGGTGTCGAGGACAAGCGCGGCGTTGAGTTCCGCCACTAAATACGCAATGCCTCCAGAACAGAACGGAGTGTCTTAACATTAGGTTCCCTCTGCCTACTGTGCTGTGTGCGGTATACAACTTGAAGCTGATTTATTTTATTTTATAAGCAGTATATATCATTGAACCAAAAAAAAATATCATTAGATATTGGTATACCTATAATTTAAAATTAAAAAATTAAAGAAATGAAATATAATGCTTATAATTTATTAAATAAAAAGTGTTTTTTAAATTCGAATTTAGGTTATTTATTTATTGTTATTTTCTTTGTTGCAGACGGGTGGCGGCAGATGGATAGGAGGCGCGCGGCGGCGGCGCTTCTCGCGCTGGCCGCGTGCTTCGTGTGCTCTACAGCAGGTTAATATTTTAGTTTGTAATTAAACTACATTATTATTTCTTTTGTTTATTATTGACGTCTTTGAACTGCTGAATACACAAAGCAAAGCGACAAAAACACAATACAAAGTAATAATATCTACATTATTTTTGCTTATAATTTATCTTTTAATTTATATTATATTATAATTTATAAATATTTTAAATAACTCTTTAGATTCACGACAATGGCAATAAGGTTATAACAATCATTTTGTTATATATTTATTCTCCTTTGCAAAGCGTAAAATTTTGTTAATGCTTCTTATTATTAAATACGCCGAATTTTATCATTAATATTTGATACTGCTCAGCAAAAAAACATGTAAAGATTATGTAGGATAGTGTACTTTCGTCATTCTACATATATACTAATAATTTCAGCTTAATGTCCTTTCGTTACGTCGTTTTAATAACATCTATTTAACTTTAAAAAGTAAGTTAAAATTTAAAAAATGTGTTGAAAATATCCCTAGATTAGATATTTTAAAATTATAAATAGAAAATAATACATTATTTAGTTAGGTAAGTCAAATAACATATTTCTTTATTGAAAATTTGCGTCACGTTCCCCGTAAACAACAACGTCTAATTGGTCAAACACCGGGTAGTTTACGCGGAGTCGGGTAACTAACTGTTCTCTATGCATGTCGTTAGATAAAGCTATTTTAGTCTTCTTAGTTTTAGTATCCACATCACGGTTACTTCAAAGAATTCGTACTGAATTTATGTTATACATAGGAAGTATATTCAAATGCGGCCTACAATGTTTAGGTCTACCCGTGTGAACTTCATCACGCATGGCGACCACGACCATATTCATTCATTGAAACATCAATCCATATTAATGTAGTGCAAATTTTAAATTCATGTTGTATCTCCATTTCGATTACTTTGGAACATGATTCTAGATGCACGATTTTGCATATTTGTATTCTATTTTATTTATCTGGTCATTTGTGTATACATTTAAAGACATTTTAATCTTATTTTGCTTTATTGATTAGATATTTCGATATAAATTATAATTATTTTTGAAAAAAAAAATATTATAATTACTAATAAATTGTGAAAAACGTTCATGTGCATAATTAAAAATTTCAAAAAGGATAAAATTATAAATAAACTGAGATAAGTTAAAGCTAATTAAAAAAATATACCGTTACGTATCAAAAATATTACATTTATAATCGATGCTAATCGTGAGAACATGAAAATCTATATTAAGAATCGATACAGGCAAAAAGTGGACATTGACGGCATTCTCGACAACCGTTAGCGCGGCGAGCTTTCCGAGAGCAGTCGGCCCGCGTCCTGCGCTTCAGCCGCAATGCAACGGCGGTGCGACGATACAGCACAGTGAACCGTGTTCTAACGGACCTTTCATGCCGTCTTGGTATCTCACTATTTAACAATATATGTATGTCCTGACTACTCTCTCATACGTTTTAATGTAAATATATTGTTTAAACTGAACTCTAGCTCTATTTTTATTTATATGATACTAGTGAACTAACTTGGAACTACTAACCGCTGAATTTATTTCCAATAATCTAAACAGAGATATAATGGGCGTCGTTGCCACAAAGTTAACGGTACTACCTCAAGCTCCAGCATTATATCCGAAAATCGATTACATACTACAGCATTACGACTTATGCCCTCGGATCGAATCAACGGCAAAGCTGCGGTTTCGACGTTAACGACGTTCTCCGTTAGTTTAATTACAGCTTTGTCGCCACGCCGCACGACTGCAGTAATTATATGTAGTAAAACGGATATGTAAAATGACTTATGACGATGACCGATTGCAAAGCTCGTGTGATTTGCAGCTAATACCCAGTCTCGCTTAAGCTTAATAGGTCCACACATAAACAGAGCAGTATAATATACTCAGAGCGCTCATTAGATTTCTAAAATAAACCTATCTAATGTAATTGGCGTATATTAATAATTGCATTTGTTTTTTAATTAATATATATTTAAAATAACTTTAAATAAAATTATCTTTTAACATAACAGCATAGCGAAGTTTCAATCAAAATTAATCAATTGTTATCAACTTCTTCTTTTTGCATTTCAGCACCGACAGCTAACGATCACACTGCGCTAGAATTGGTTGATGGTAAGTGCAACATATAATTATAATAATTTTTCAAATGTTATAAATCAATTAAGACCGGGGCCCAAGTGTGCGTGCGATTATAAACACGACGATTGTGACTTAAATTCTCACTTGGGGAATGAAATATTTAATATTTTTAATTCCTTGCTTTCGAAAATTCTTGACACAAAAATACTTTTAATCATTTAATAAAACTTATAAAGCAAGTTTTTTTTTCTCGCATACGCAGATAAGAGAGAGAGAGCCCAGCCTTAAACCACTTTATTCACTAAGTACAGTTTGAATTACACAAATCTGTCGCACTATCACATATCTGCCGAGTAACAGCTTAAATTAGAAAACCTCAAAGAATATTTAAGGGATAAAAATTTATGGAATTCATCTCATAATTTTCATGCAGAAATACCTTCTTCTACTAGATACTAATAAATACAAGATACCGTTGCATTATTGCAATAAGATAAACATTATAGCAAAATTCAAATATTATTTTCAGGTCGCACAGAAGGATGCTATTACAACTTTCAGCATTACGGTGAAGGAGACCGAATAATGACGAACGAGCCCTGTCTTAACTGCACTTGCCACAACCGGATGCTTATGTGCTATTTAAGAGTATGTCCATTCACTAAAGCAATTGGTCAAGATTGTACAGTGGAAAAAAGAGCGGACCAGTGCTGTCCAATAGTGACCTGCCCTGACGGTAGAGTATTATATATTAAACCTTTCCTATCATGTAGCAACTAATTATTTCTAAGTTGATTTTCATACATTTCAATTATTAATGCCTACTTTTTTTGCTTATAATGAAGAAAAATATGATTTTTTTAATTTTATGAATCTGAAAACTTTTTATAAAATACCATATTAAAATAGTTCCAGTTGACCTGCTCACATCCACATCGACTTCGTCACCTGCTGAATATGGAGCAACTGGACTTGGTAAACCGGATAAATATGGTTGCAGCATAAATGGAAAATATTTTTCTGAGGGCTCTAAAGTTCCACCGACTCCCAATAAGCCTTGTGAACATTGTTACTGTATACGTAACATGACAACCTGTGTGATGCAAGAATGTACATTGCACGTTGATGGCTGTACTCCCATTTATCATAAAGATGTCTGTTGCCCTGTTCGATATTCGTGTGGTAAGATATATATTTAATAGACATCATTTTATGTTATTACGCTAGATGATTTTGATCACATTATACTTATTTCACTTTTTGCCCTCAGATCACCCAGAAGATGAAATTCCTCTTTTGGACGACATGACGACGACTGTTCGACCTACACCAGGATTCCTCTTAACGACAACGACGACGATGGTTCCTGTTACACAAGCCTCTCAAAGTTGTGTTCATGAGGATCAAGTGTTTCCAGATGGCGCTCATATAAAAACTGAAAAAGCTTGTGAACACTGCTATTGTATGAAAGGTGACATCGTGTGTGTGGTTCAAGGATGCGGAACCCCTATGGAAAATGAAGGCAAAAATTGTACAGCACTACCTCTACGCCCTGGTCAATGTTGTCCAGACACTTATATTTGTGAAGGCGATGAACAAAATGTTGATCATACAACAGAGATCAATGATCTAAGTACAATGCCTCCGAGAAGAGTAGGTACTGAAGGAAGTGGATATCGTAACGAACCAGACGAACCATTCAAGGATGTGGGTATTATGGAAACTGATGAAGAAGGTAGTGGAGACGAATATATTGCTAGCACCCCTATTAATATCGAAGGTACTTCAGTTGACGAGAAACTAACTTCCGGGGATGATAAAATATTAGCTACAACTACACATCAAGACATTCCTGCAAGTCAAACCGCAGAACCAGAAAAAGAACAAAATTATATACCTGATGTAACTGGTTCTGAAATGCCCGAGAAAGACATATTATCGTATACAACAGAAGCAATTTCCGAATTTGCATATACGTCTACGGATATGAAAACAACAATTTCTGATAAGGACCAATCTCTTGACGAATTGGTATCTAAAAAAGAAGAAATATCTACTACTGAATCAGTTTCTAGAAAAGAAGACAACTATGTTACTTCTGATGTTTTATTACATAAAGAAGAAAATAAATTTACTACAGCTTCCTCTGATGACCTAACAGAAGAATCTCCTAACAAAGATTCTGAAAATACTGATAGTGACGAATTCATAATGGAATCATTTGATAAAAAAGCTACGACAGAATCAATAAAACACATTCCAGATTTCATAGATACAACTAAATATAGAAATGACATTTATGATTCACAGACGGAATCTATTTATACAGACAAACAGTCTGAGAATAAAATATTATTACACACTACAACCGACAGAGAAGTACCTACCACTTCATCATATATAACGCAAGAAAATATTAATTTGTCTGAAGTGCAAACAACAACCATTGATTCAGCTTATAACGAAATAAATGACAATAGTGAAGATAATATTAAGCCAGCTAGAATTCCTGGTGAAGGAGATTGTCTACTCGATGGTATTACCTACAGTAACAATACAAACGTACCTAGATCTAATAATTGTCATACAAGTTGCAAATGTATGAGTAGTATTATCAAATGTGATCCTATAATTTGTAGTCCACCCCCTGAATATATAGAAAATATGAATGACTGTCAACCTATATATGATTCTCCTGACTCTTGTTGCCCTACGTATGTTTGCAGTGCTAAAGAAACTATACCACCACAGTCACATAGCCAAATGTCAGGAACAGAAAGTCCTAAGCCTATTGAAACAGTTGAATGCGATGATAGTAGTAACTGTGGACTAGAGAAAGTTGAAAAACATCCTTCAGTTTCAGAAAAACCATGCTTATCTGACGACTGTATAGATAAGTCTAAAAAACCTGAAGGATCTATTTGTGAATCTAAGGAATGTAGTGAAAGTGCAGCGACAGTGCCACCAAAACTCCAAGATTGTTCTGAAGGTAAATGTCAAGTTGCACCTGTTGTAGCTTGTGAAGGAGAAAATTGTAATAATGATTCAAATGAAAAACCTATCAGTATAGACTACAATACTGATAAAGAACTTCATGTAAAAGACTCAAATATTTGTAATGATAAAGACGGATGTCCAGAAGCGGTAGATAAGTTACAAGAAGAATGTGCAAATGAAACATGCCGAAGAAAAGATGAATCCAAACAAGAAAACGAATTACCAAATTGTTCGGGTATGGAATGTAAAACGAATAATGAAGAGGCACTCACACCTAAAAATGACGTAGACCACTCGAAAGATGTCATAACAGAAGAGTCTATATTTGACACAGAAACTGCAACAAATGAAGCAGTTGTGGAAAAAGATGAAAACGATCAATCTTCAAAAGATGTTATTAAGCAAACAGAAATTATTGACGTCCCAGTATCTGTAACAGAATCAGAAGAATTTACTGATCAATTAATGAACGTAGCAAATCAAACAGAATATACCAGGCTCCCTACATCACAAATTATGTCTGATAAGACTGAAACAGAAAACGTAAAACCAGAAGGGGAGAAACATACTATTGAAACAGAAGAGGAGTCTCAGAAAACAAGTATGGATGAGGTGACAGAAAAAATGAATGTAGGATTGATATACGAGAAAGATAAAATTGCTACTGAAAAGGAACCAATTTACACAGAATCTTCACAACCAGTAGATTTAACGTCTGATGATTTGAATGAAATGATTCATTCAGTTACAACAGAAAAAATAAGTGATAAAAACTATTCAGATATTGATACAACAAATTTCGAAGAAATTTATACTGTATCACCTACTTTAGGAGATCAAGAAATTACAAAGATGAAGCCTGAACTAACTGAACTTGAAATATCAACATCTATTAAAGACTTACAATCACCTACAGATAAACCCACGGATGTTACTGAAATTTCAGAAATTCCTAACTCTGATAAAACTCATGTATCTGAAGAGGAGGAAGAAGAAATATTAAAACTTACAACAATACCTATAGAAGATATTAACAAAATTGAAGAGCTTGATGATAAGCTAGCAATTACAACAGATTTACCTAAATCAGAATCTATCAATGAATCGCATCATGAGACACCTGTAACAGACATAGAAAAAGATACTGTTGAAATATTGCAAACTACCCAAGTATTTGACGAAACTAGTACTAATAGAAACATACACGACCATACCAACGATTTAACAAACTTAGAAACGACTGAATCTGTCAGCTTGCAAAATGAAATGAGTGAACAAACCGTGTTCGAAAACCAACATGATCCTAAGATCCCTGATACCTCTGATAAATTAGGCACTGATGAACAATTTATTACTGACAAACCAGAAACAGTAACTGGCAAATTAGACAATGATCTA
The DNA here is from genome assembly GCA_030704555.1 of Heliconius charithonia. Lineage (NCBI taxonomy): Eukaryota > Metazoa > Arthropoda > Insecta > Lepidoptera > Nymphalidae > Heliconius > Heliconius charithonia. The sequence continues at coordinate 11,331,287 of CM060827.1, read as the reverse complement.
CAATTTGTTACTGACCAACCAGAAGTAACAAGTTCTAAAGATATCCCTCGAGTTAGCATGGTTGATGATGAATCAGAACTTATTACGACCTCCACTGACGCATCACAATCATCACATTCGCTTAAAGATGAAATAACGACGAAGTCTTATTATGATATAACAGAGGAAAATACACAATATAATGAAATTTCAGGATATTCGACTTCTCAAAGCCCTGAGAGTGCCCGTCCAGATAAAGAAGAGAAAAATAAAGACGGTAAACCATCATATGGAATAGATTTACAAGTTACCGAAAGTATTGATTCTCAAACTGTGCAGCCAATAACTGGACTAAACGAACATGAACAATCAACTGATCGTATTGTAGAAGAAGATATTACAAAAATACCAAATATTTCCATTGAAAAAACAGATATAACAGAAGCACCAGAAGTGTCTGGAAACGATTCTGAGCTACCTAAAAAACCAGATACTACTATGGAAATATTTGAAGGTGATAATGACGATATAAAACAAATCTTAGTAACAGAAACGCCTAAAGATTCATCGATATCAACAGAACCAATTATAACCGGCCTAGGATCAACGCAAGATACATCGTATGAAATTGAAGTCGGAAAACCAAACGATTCAGAAAAGGAATTGAATGCTCCAAGCACACAAACCATAGATCTATTGACAATAAAAGATAATAAAGAATTTACTGAAGATAATGAAGTTCTAGCTACGGAGTCTACTCCAAAGTATACGTTAAATATTGCACAAGACTTACAAACATCTACAAATAGTGATATGCTAGAAAAAGTAAATGACGAACAATCAAAGACACAAGAACAAATTACCACATTACAAGATAATTTATCTATCCAGGAATCATCTACAAAACCTCAAGATGAGAATATTCAAATTGAGATTCAGACTACAATTCCAAATATTTCTGAAGAACCAAAAGACCAAATAACTGAAACTCCAGAAAGTAAGTTGACACCTGCAGAATTTGACATTACTCAAGAAATACTAAAGGAAGATGAATTATTAAGTAAAAAGGAGCAAGGTACTAACAAATATTCAACTGAAAGTCCAGAAATATACACAGTTGCCATGCAAGATTTAGAACCTCATTTAGACACTACATCTAAGGACATTATTCATGAAGAAGAACATAAACCCACAGAAATTGAAGACTTATCTGAAAAATCTACATGGCCACCACATATAGACCAAAAGGATATTGAAGAAGAAGTTGAATCATCCACTTCGTTTGTTAGTGTAAATCAAATAAATATTGAAAAAGAAATCGAATCATCCACTTCATATATTAACTTAGAGACTTTGGAGGAAATAGAAAAATCTACAGTTGGTACAAATATTATAACAGAAAAATTAGATAATCAGGATCAGATCAATACAAATAAGCAACAGACACTTGATGATAAAAAAGATGAAAAATCCTCTGAAATAACCACAGAAAAATCTTTGACAGAAGAACTTTATCCATCACATTCTACGTACGAACCTTCTCGGATGGAGGCTAGTACTGAACATATTCCTAAACCGCAAACAGATGTAGACACAGACGGACAATATATTGATGAAAACCAAGAACAAAATACTAGAATACCTGAAATTACTGAAACCGAAAGAATATCAACAACAGATAGTATTTTACTTTCCCAAGATAAAGAGCCAAAATTACCGGAGCAGTCATTCAATACTGATCATATCCTTTCATCAGAAGTAACTGAAAAATTAGATGTTAATAGAGATAAATTGCCTGAGTATGAGGAATCTACACAATTTGAAATATCACCGACAGTATTGACATCATCAAAAGATAATATTGTTACAGAAAAACCACATGCTCTTGTTACGAATATTATTCAGACTGGAAGCTTTGATGAAATTGAAACGAAAATAGAAACAACAACAAAAATAGACGACCGAATACCATCATCTGATGACGTATTTATCACACACTCTCAAGAACAAGCTTCTCAAACTCCAGAATATGCAGATCATCATAAAATCCCTGAAGAACAGAAAGAAATAAGTCAGGATAGTAGTCTTACTTCAGCCAATCCAGAAATATTACCCTCAGAACAATCATATACAACAACTTTATCACCTTTACATGAAGTAGATGTAGAAGAACAAAATAAAGAAATACAACCAACAGAGCAACAAAGTGATATATCAGAAAATATATCACCTACAAATGTTCTCCCAGTTTCTCAACAGAGTGAATCATTTACTGAAAATGTATTTGCTCCAACTTCTTCTAATAAAGACGATGAATCGTTATATGAAGAAAAAATTAAACCTGTGACTGAATCTATTAATTACGAGGAAACTCCTGAATCTTCATCTGTACATTATATTCCTGTATCGGTACAAGTTACTGAATCGACCCATTTAGAACTAAGTACGGATACAGCAAGTATTATTGATATCGAAAAAGACCAAGAATCTATGGTCACTGAATACACATCGACTAAGCCTCAAAAACAATTTACTTATGAGACAATTGCAACTGACTCTGTTACGGAAGTATATGAAAAAGATAAATCTTCAGAAAACATTGATACAGATATTACTACAGAAATTTCAAAGATCCCTAATGAAGTTCTTGTTAATGTGCCAGTCAGTACTATGCATCCAGAAAAGTCAACAGAAATTACAGATTTAAAGGAACCTGAAATGTCTGAACCAGAACGTACTGAAATTAATGTAACAGAAAAAGAAGAATCGCCAACTCCTTCAGTATTTGGAACAATACCCGAAGAAAAAGAAACACTTAAGCCTATCTCCGATGATAAAATTACTGAAGAAACGTATGATTCGGTTACAGAAAGTAAATCCAGTGCTTCATTAGACGCAAGCACTGAATTACCGGATAAAATGGTAACAGACATAAATGAGGGTTCTACGTCATCTCTTCAGAAAGAATTTACAACTAGTGCAGATTTTAACAAAGATTATATTGAAAAAGACATTACAAAGACTCCGGAGCACATTTCTAGTGGTATAGAAAATGAAACTCCATTAAGCAGCAAAATACCACCACTGAGCGAAGATCTTACTTCACCTGTGCCCATTACTGAAGATAAACAATCCGAAAAGGATGCAACTTTATCTCTTTCAGAAATAAATATACCTACAGAAGCTATATTAACGCAAAAAGAAGAACATGAGGTGACGACTGAGGGTGTGGAGGAGAGTGTATCACATATGGATACACATATTCCCGTACCTGTCGAGAAACATCAAGATGATAATGAAGTGACACTACATGAATATACATATAGTGAAACGACGCCTTTCTCTGTTGAATTAGAAGAGCATACACATTCTGAACACGTTTCTTCTACGGGTCTTCCAATATCAGAAATATTAACGGAAGGTAATTATCAACCACATGAACCAGAACGAGGTGATGTGGAAGAGACTGAAGATGCAAGTAAATCTACTGAAAGATTACCGCCTGATTTTGAACACAAAGAAAAACCGGCAACTTCTGACAAAGATTATTCAGGGCCAAATGTAGAAAGTACTGTAATTCCAATAAAACTTGATAATGAAATAGAATTAAACACTGATCGGCAACCGTCATTACCTACTATTACAGAGGAGGCGATTACACATGTTTCAACAACACAAACAGAAGAACTATTGTTATCTACATCTCAACAAACTATAAATGAACAGGAATCGCATACAACTGAACAACCTATATCAATCCCAATCAGTTCAGCGATTTCAACTGAAAGAGATGTACCAATAAGCTCAGAAAGTCCTATTAAACAAGAACTACCACAATCTGTCGTGGATTCAGAAACAGAAGTAACAGAAAAATTACCACAACATGTAACTTCGGACAAATTCGAAGAAAGCATGCAGACAGAATCTCCTTTAGACAAAGTACCCGAAGAAAAATTGAGTACTGCCAGTCCATCATCTCCAATACCTGAACTTGCTAAGCCTATATTTAATGAAGAACCTGTAGAAGATGTTCCGTCCCCAGATTTCCCTCCTAGTGGAACCGGAGGTTATGGACAAGAACCAGATTATGTTGAAGAAGATCAGGTCCTTGGACGAGATACGTGCCGTTATGGAGGCAAGATATATATGTCAGCGCAACAAATCCCAAGAGATGACCCTTGTGACTTCTGTTTCTGCTTTAGAAGCGACATTATTTGTTTACAGCAAAGTTGCCCACCGCCAATTCATGGTTGTCACGAAGAACCAATTCAAGGTTTCTGTTGCCCCCGCTATGAATGTCCTGTATCCATGGCAACTACTCTTAATATGACCACTACTACTACGACAACGACAACAACATTACCTCCACATTTCCTCCCTCATGCTTATAAGGGTGCAGCCCAACGAAGAGGATGTCAAATAAAAGGTCACACCTATAAAGTTGGAGAAGTTGTTCGAGCGTCTTCAGGACCATGTTTGCATTGCACGTAAGTACGGTTTTTATAGAATTGCGCATATGGGTATATATCCTACATTCAGGACAAGCAGAGATAGCCAAGAACATAGCGTCCAATAATATTCCGTCCCTGTCCAATATCGTCAATTTACATATAAGAATTTACGTTTAATGAATATTTCCTATTATAATTAATCCCCTCACCTATTGTATAAAACAAATAAGTTCTTTGTAATGTACGTGTACATATACATATTACATATACATGTACATATTTACTTATAATCATTTGGATACTCGCATCTCTTTGATATGTTTTTTTAATTATAAGAAAAATATAAAATTAATTAAGAACTTCCTTTACATTTAATATTTTTTTAAATCTGCGGAAGTAGATATGTAACATACTAATAAATTTACCAATTCACTTATTATACTATTTCCAGCATTGGTAATACAATTAACAATAAATCGTTTCAGATGTGGCGGCGATGGTCAAATGAAATGTGATCCTAAAGCCTGTACTCCGGAACCTATGTTGAGACAAATGATTGCAGCAGCTGTTTCTGCGAAAAGACGGAGGTGAAACACCTTCGAGGTGTCCTTGACAGCATGAAGTACATCATCACGAATGTTAACATCTAAGTGATAACCAATTTCATGTATTTTCTATGCACAAGAATAATGCTCAAATTTCGCGATGATTTAGTTTAAGATTTCGTGTCATATGTAGTAATCGCTATTATAATTCATTTTAATTTTCGTATTGTCGTGGCACGTGCAAGAAATAATTTACAATAACAATCTTAATCCATGACTGTGATTAAAACGTTATAAGTATTTAATAATTTGCGGATTTTCATGTTCATTTTGGATATAGAATTTATATTTATTATAATTATTTTGAAAAAAAAGTCAGTGCCAAACGGTAGTGGTAAGCTATAATGACTATTGATATGTCCTTATGATAACAATGTTCTAAATTTAAAATTTTTATAAATATATCTGACCTTGGAAAGCTGCGGCAACTCTGAACGTATCTACTGTAACGTAGATATACGAACTACATATACACTCCCAGCTTCTTAGGTCAGATTAGATCGCCGAAATCTTGACCATTTTACATTATATAATAAACAAAATTTTTTACCCATATAAGTTTAGTCAATTCTTTACGTTTACATGATTTTATAAACTAGTGTATAAGTTCTAACATCGTGTAAACTTAAAGACGTTTAAGAATTTCAGATGTTGTAAATGCCTTACTTAATTTGTAATAATTTATATATTTTAGATGTATAGTACTTAAGCCATGTTTTGAGACCAGTGACTACTTATTATAATTTAGGAGTAAACCAAGGCCCTTTACATGATTTTGAAAAATTTCAGTCGATGCGTCGAATAAAGACAAAGCCTCGGCCGACATTTTTCCTCTCTTTCACATCTTACGGAAAACGACATATATGTATTGACCTTGTTTTCTTTAATTTGTGAGAGTATTATACTAGCACTTGTTTAGTAATAGCGGCCGGACGTAAAATTGTTTTGGAAAGAAATTTACAATGTAGCTAATGGTAAAAGCATATTGTAGTGTCTTTTGTAACTTTTGATACAAAAAGTGCTGGTAGATTATTAATAATTAAAACCCAGATCAAGGTTGGTACGAAAGTTTGGTGGCTATTGTAATTGTTATTATATTTATTGATAAAATTAATATACAATTACATTAATTCGTACCGCCCTTCTCTGTACAATGAGGTTGTAGTTATAGCTCCTTATTTATTTAAAGTTAATAGCAATAGTGATACATATTTGAATTAACTGGTGATAAATGTATTGTTTCTAAAGTTGTCCATGGTTTATAACAGTTCAGTATAAAGTGTAATGTCAATTATATATTTTTTTTTTCTTTGACTTTTATGATTTACCGAACACGAATAGCTAGGATCTAGCTACTTGTACAACACTGTGCAAACAATTTTTAAATAAAATACTTTAAATTATACACTGTGTTTATTATGTCATGCATAAAATATTAAATATAGTGGATTGGATTTGAAGAAATACTTGGCGGAAACAATGAAACTTTAAATATCAACATAGTCCATTTATGGAGGTAATATATTGAAATAAAAAAAAAAATTAGCATCACGCTATATCCCGCACACAGCAGGGTAGGCAGAGGGAACCTAGTGTTAAAACACTCCGTTCCCCACTTTCTGCCGAATTTTGGAGACACCAGAGCGAAGAAATGAAAATATACATTTAAGTAAATATTTCATCTCCTCGAGGGGGCATCGAACCCACAACCAGTCGGTTTTACAGTCACACTTTGTACCACTGCGCCACGACTGGCCTAATATGTTGAAGTACTAACTTTGATATTAAAAAAATCATTAGTGTTGTATTATTTGATAAATAAAAGTACTTTAAACATTTTTAATCTCAAGATTTTAATTATATAAACTATAAACGTTTTTTACGTTAAAATATAAAAATTTACAATTACCTAATCTCTTATTCTTTTTGGAAAATAAGGTAAGTAAAATAGTTAAGGTTAACTATGGATTTAAAAGCTACAGTGAGATATATAAAATTACATCCCACACAAATCACTTACTAGTATTATAATAATTTATATAAGCAAATAAACAAGTAAACTTTTAAATAAATAAATTAAACTATTTTTTTTAAAATAAATTAAACAAATAAACTTTTCATTACAATAAAACTCAACCTATAATATTGATCAAGAAGTATTAAAATAGTTACTCTTATCTTATTATCAACAATTCGTAACTTTACGGAACTTTTAGGGCACCTGGTACAAGGTATCGCCGACTTACTTTAACAATATTTTCCCATTTTAGCATACGTACACATTAGTACTGAGTATACTGATATAAGGAAAGCTCATACCTGTAAATTCGCCGTCGGGCCAAGTTTGCGGGTGAATTCACCCTAAAAGTACCATCACTACTTGATTCCTACACATTTTATTACTGGAGCGATAAATGAAGTTTAGGCATCTTGGGATCCCATACTATATTATTATAATTATATACGACAATTAAACACATACAAAAAGTTCTCTATCAAAAATCCTTATTAATTAATGTGCATTAAAAAGTTAAAAGCATTACGAAACGAACGAACCAATTCAATATTATTTTTTTAGATATTTATTTTTTTAATTCATGGCATAGTTTAAATAAATAGAGTGACTCTAGTCACTAGGAGTAGAATAGAGTAGAGTGAATCGATTTTTTTTTTCTTTCGATGGTAATAAAAATACGCATTAAGTATATCAAGTATTTTTAACGATAACATCAATAAAAAAATTAACAAATAATCATATTAATAAAAAATTGAACATCACCATTAATAAAAAATTAAACAAATATAAATGATATCTCTATGCTTTTTACTAGTGCTACCACCTAGTGACATTTTAAATAAGCTCTACAAAGCTCAGTCGACCAATACATCAGTTTCGTGCTTCGTGATATCTAGAAGGCAAAGCAGATGGCATTTCACTCTCTAACATTAACAGTTAAAAATTGTACCGATTAACTAATATGAATATTTACTTCACATATAATATAATATAAATGGGCATGTGATACAAATATTTTTGAAAATAATAAAAAGTGACTTCAAAGTTTGTTCTCATTAAATTAACAATAATGTCTTGTGTACTTTACACAATTACATATCAATTGAGATAAAATAGTAATAAAACTTGTAAACTTATAACAATAATTTTACAAAGTAATCTGAAACTACTAAAACAAACTATATAATATTTAAACAGTATTTATAGATACCTGTTTTTGAAGTTGCTCCTGCAACTCTCTTCACCTTTTTTACTTTTTGTTCAATAATCATAACATGGAAATGCCATTTCTCAAAGAAAATGTAAATATTTAAAAATTAATAACATAAAACTTTAAAAATTTTATGTTATATCTTGAAATGTTTCAATGTACAATTTATTAATTTATTACAAAATAAATACACAGTTATTAGAAAATATATTAATATATGGACATCACATAAGAGTAAAAGTAACGAGAGCATGTGTATATATATAAATGTATTAAATTAATGATTAATAATAGAATTTATAATAAAAACTATACAAAGGCCATATCCATACTTTCTTAACTAGCTATTTGTTAGCTAGGTAGAAATATGTACCCTCAATTTGAATTGCTTTGTCTCTCTCGCACAAACGTTTATTCTATTCTCCATCTCACTCTAGCCCATTACTTTTATATTGTTCGCTAACTTTCTTGTTTTATATAAGCAAATATAAGTATCTGAAAGTTTGATTATTATTTGTAGATTTAATTTTGTCCCTTTTTTGTTCTGAAAATACTATAGTGTATATTATACATTAATCGACGACGATAAATCTTTTGTACAACACGTACCACGTGTTTTTAAGTAAGTATACGAATAGGAATTCGAATCAATATTTCACCATGTTATAGTCGGACAGCATCTGACCTTAAACGTGGTAGTTGTGAGTTCGATACTCAGTCGAGCGAATAAATTATTTTAATTTCTCCGCTCCATCGACGAAGTGCGGTGTCGAGTTCCGCCTAAGGCTTAAAATCACGCAATACTGATATCTCGGTGTTGCGAGACCCCGCACAATATTCCAGTCCCGCACATTGCAAGATTAAAAGCACAGAATCCGCGGGATGTTCGGAACAAGAACTAGAAACAAAAAGATTTTACCGTCCTGGTCCAATCCTAATTTGCAATAGGAGTAATTGTCAAATATATTATCAACATCTTATATACTTGGTCCATCACCATGTTAAATATGAGCCAATAAGGAAAATTATATATTTTCAGTATAAAGTTGTGTCCTAGGTATAGGTATATACAATATACAACAGTTTCGAGGGTAGTGTTCATTCTCTATTATAAATAGCCGATATACGAAGGCAATCAACCTTATCTCTGTCCTGTCTTAAGATCTATTTTTTTTGTGAACGACCTAATAAAAAAAATCGTGATTTGAAACCATTCTATATTGGCTATCATTTGTCATTCTAAGGATAACTAGGCACAATATTTTACGAAATAGGTACTTAATAACCTACTGCCATTTTCAATACTACCCGCAGTAGGTAACTAATTATTTTTAAAAAATCGTTTACAATTTTTTGTATCTTTGGCTTCATAAGCAGAATGAACCTAGTGATGAGACACTCCGATGTCCGCTGTCCTACTAAATTAAAGAAATCGCGTGTTAGTGGCAGAACTCAGCGAATGGCCTTGCCTTAGTGCCATACTCATACCAAAACCTACTTATAATGTTACCTAATATAAAAAATGGTGGTACTTGGTTATATGCGCTAATCTTAAGAACTACTGCAAAAACAAGCGAGGTTGAGAGCCGAACCGCACTAAACGGTTGCCGCGTAAACGGTTAACGCTACGTAAAAATCAAGTGTGATGAACAATAAAGAAATATTTTCGTACATACGTTAGTGCATACGTGGTGCGCTTTGTATAGACGAAATAGTTAGTTTACACCATATCAAAAATTGGATGTTTTAGAGATGAATTAGAATTAGGATGTCACAGTTTTAGTCCAGTTCTTCATTTATAGCGCTTCGAGCGTGCCAGTTGAGCACTAATCACTTCGCCAATGTCACGTTGTATGGAGAACACACGAAGGAGATTGTACGGTAAAAAGAGACTATATTACACTATAGCAGTATGCATGTCAAAAAGTAGTCGAGTCAAAATATTGCCTTCACCTATAAAATTAAAAAATATACATAATTAGTTTTAAAATGCCGGAGCAGAGAGGCCATCGCATGGCAGTTGCACCAATGTATGGTTCAAAATTCAAATATATTGCATAATTTAAGTGTTAATTTTAATCAATAAATATTGCATAATTTAAATAAAATATTGCATAATTTAAGTGTTAATTGTATAGGGGGTTAATCTTAGTAACATTAGTTTAAGATTTTTCTACTGGCCAGTGCCTACATACCCGTCTAGATGTTATACTGATATGATGTTATCATATCATTTAACATAGATCTTTGTGTAGGAATCAAGAAACGACCTTTATTTTGGGACGGTGGTGGATGGTTCCAAACTCTCGTTTGTTCTTTGATTCTGAACAATTTTTTTTATTAGTACTTATTCAATTTGTAATACTATGCTGTTCAACTGTTTTGATATATATATTTTAATATTATATTGATTATTTCATAGTAAAATTGGTTTCTGAATAAATAACAGCTCGTCGGAACATCATACCGAGTTGTATTTATATTATTTTGGAAAAGGCAGAAAACACTAGTCTCGGTCCTTCTGATCGCCATCCAAACATAACTTTTTAATTATTTCGTACTTGGTGTTGATCACATTTCCTCGATAGAGTTCACCCATATAGACATTACATTAAGATAGATACGGTTTAAAAGTACTAATAACACATAAGATATTTTGATAAAGTTTCGTATTGTACGTTACTCAATGCACAGTAAATCTATTTAAAATCTTTATCCTGTTTAGATTTCTCAATCTTTTTGGGCTAGAGTCAAACCTTTGATGATGAAAAAGAAGGAAACTCTTCTTCTTATTGGGGCTTGGTTTGTTTTCTACTACACACTATAAAAAGAATATCGTATAATTCAGCTTTAGATTCGTTTAAAATACAGTTCATTGTTAAAACTTTTCCTAAGAACATAAATTTATTAACTTTATGACTGGCCTCAAATCGTAAAGTGTGACTGTGAATGTGACTGATCGTAGATTCGATCCCCACTCGAGGATATGAAATATTTATTTAAATTTATATTTTCATTTCTTTGCTCTGGTATCATTTCTCTCTGTATACTTTTTACATTGGAGGCAATAAATAAGAAAAAAAAACAAAGTGATATTCGGAATAAGAATTTTGACTTCAACCTGAACTTGCGTAGTAGATCCACATTATATCACTTTGGGTAATCACAGATAAGTTTAAGAATAACTACGCCCTCATTTCCCTTTTGGTTTGCAAGGTTGAGTGTTACGGGGTCGCAAACCAAGGACTTGAACTCTTTGGATCAAATAAATTTCTATTAATAAAAAAAAATATTACTTAGCTGGAGGAAATTTCGAGTAAAAAATTTTAAAGAAATATAATATAACATGAATTTAATAAAATGATATTTTTTATTTGCCTCTTATGTTGCATACCTTTACAACTATGATTTTAATCGCGATGGTTGTAGTTTCGATCCCTGGTCGGAGGAATTATTACATTTCTATGCTACTATTGTAAATGCTATATGGGAGATATGTCGCGAAGTTGAAGAAAGAAAATGGTTGAAAGGTCTTCTACTGTAAAAGATACTTACTATATGTACGTGTATCTTATATATACTAGGTATGTGCCTTGCATCCAGATCGTTCGTTCTCTGGTGTCCTCCTTAAAACAACATTTAGTATGTACATTTTAGTATAACATTTTACCGCATATAGCAGGGTAGGTACTGCCTACCCTGCTATATGCGGTAGAGATTAGTGTTCAGACACTCCGCTCCAAATTTTTCGCCAAATTCTGGAGGCCTTGAGTGGCGGGACTCATAGTCGCGCTTTGCCTCGACACCAGAGTGAAGAAATAAAAAAAAATCAATACCTCGAATGGTAATTTAACCGAAAAACTATCGCGTTTACAGTCCCACACTTGCGCCCTTGCATCACGACTGGGATATTATTATGTTATTCATTTTAATAACTGAAATTGATTTGGATAATTTATAAGATTAAAATATTTCTTGTTTTTTTTTCTCTTATACACCAAATAATTTCGATGTACATCATGTCAAAAAATATATAATCTTCATTTGTTACAAAATAATGAAAAAGTAAATTGATGTTGACACAACTAGGGTTAATGTTACGCCGCACCGGGGCAGGTTGAATCCGCTTGCCGCCGTCGCTTAGAGTCCCATCTGAGGATAACCGACTTGAGGTATTCTGGGGAGAAAAATATAGCAAAGTGACTGCAGCTATATAAATAAACGTCATTTACAATATATTACTTATAAAAAAACAAATAATAGTGTAAAAAGTATTTTATTTCTTTAAGGGAAAAATATTTGTCACACGTAAATAAATGTGTTGATAATAAACAATAGTTTTGTATTTAATAATTTTACATATATTTTTATAGAAAAATCTTTGTATATTAAAAAAATGCATGACTTAAGCACACCATAGTATTATTAATAAGATCATAATCTTACTGAAACTAGAAAAAACTCGAACCTGGGAGTCTGAAGTGAGAGTCCCATGCACCATCTCGGCGGCACCCCGAAGCCGCGGCGCCGCCCCGCTCCGTTCGCGGTCTCCATGGCGACCAGCTCAAATGACGTATCGATCCCGCGTGGGGGCGGGGGGCTCGCGGGGTGGCGCCGCTCCACCCGCCGCCGGCCCCCATGCACCCCTGCCACCGCCACTCGACCGTTGGCCCATGCAAAATGACGGATGTAAAGTTTGGATATACCTCCTTGGAAGGAAATGATATTTTCATTAAAATGAAAATGAGGTAATGTTTTATGATTTATTTCTCCGCGTCATATATTCATTTTGAAACACTCGAAACTCGGCCCAATTCTTGGCATCTATATCAAGTTACAGAAAGAATAACTTCAGACTTACTATTTTAAGGGAATTGAATTTCCAACGATCTACTTTCTTTTTATGGGCCATAAATCGTATTTATTGTTACTTATAATATAATTTTAGTATGAAGTCGGAAGATAATTCAATAATTTCGAGTTACAGCAGTAAACTTTTATTATGTTTTTTTTGTTCTAATAATAGATAGAGAAGTTACATATAATAATTATATATTTTTTTAACGACCAATTTTTGAGACGTTGTTGTGTCGGAGTTCTACGCTGCGCTCTGTTTTATTACCAGAGCCCTGCTATAGCACGTGAAAATAATTTATTTCCCAGATTGGGAATCAAACCAACAACTTAAAAGTTGTAGTTGTCACTATGCTACGACTGATACTGATACTGATAAAACAGTTACTTCATATCAATTTTGATAAATACGTCATATTGACGCAACTTTTTAATTTACGAATCGATTTAAATAAAACAAATACTAAATGTTAAGGGAAGTTTTCCAAACTACTTTAAGACGTTTAAGAAATTAGTGCACAAACACATAGACAAACATTCAAATCATTGTTTTAGATTTTATTACATTGAAAAATGCCCCCAATAATTGATTTTATTCATACATTTGCTTTAATGTATACAGACATGTAAGATAGGACTAGCGAGGTGCTCGCGGCCTCGCCCGCTCGAGCCACATAATAATGAATTTACTATTCTACATTACTCAATTTAAAAACAGTATCTATACCTATATTGAAAAGAAAAGTCTTAACTAATTCAATAAAATAGTTATTTATAGCAATTTTGTCGGATAACAGTTTCTACTCTAAAATGGTATAACTTTTTTATTTATAAGCTTGAAAAGATTGAAATAAGCCAGACACTAAATATTAAATTTAGTGTTTGGCTTATTACAATCTTATAAATAAAAAGTTATACCTTGGAATGGGAAGCTTGCCAAAATATAGTAGTTAAACCTACAATTAGGTACATCAGTTATGCCGTTTCTGAGATAAGCGTAAACAAACGCACAGACAAACATATAAAATTTACAAGTATTGTTTTTGTTTCTAGTACGTTACATGTAATGCCAACAATAACACATTTTCTTCCATGTACAGATACTCATCTGTTACGATTTTATTAGAATTTTTTTTAGGTACTTATGGATTTTTGGTTACTTTTACTTAGTACCTAGACCACAACCGCAATATTAAGATTTAGTGTACATACAACTCTCTCCTCTCTTCGCATGACTCATTTTTAACTCAAGACTCGCATCGCTCTTTTTTGACTCATGACTCATATTTCATTGTAATTTTATCAATATATATTAATAATCATAAATAAGAAAGGTTATCCTTTCCTTATATTATCATATAAATATACATAACATTTAAGTAACAAGCTTTAAGCGTTTAACTAAGCTTTTCTCTAGATGAACAATTTCTATATTAAATAGTTCAACTTAGATTAGTTTAAGTTATCGCTTTTGTCAGGCGTCCGGAGACGCACATGGTTTTTTTTTTCGTTTATCTCAACAATAAATATAAGTGATTTTTGTATTTAATTTTTTCGTACATTAATTTACAAAACGTATAAAAAAATTAAAATTATTTTTATTTAATATTTTTTTGTTATTGAGTATTTTTTTTCCTTAGTGTGGAATAACACTTTAAAAATATTTAAATAATAGTATTCTTTCTTGCCAAACGATAATTCTCAGTAACTATCTTTAGGTTTTAGCGGAAATTTGTAAAAATCTCCCTACAGATATACTAGCAACATAAGTAATTTGTAACAAGCGTATAAAAATCTCGACGTAGCTTGATGAAAACGTATGGCTTAGTGATCAGAGCGCCTGGTCGGCTTCCAGAAGGTGCGGGTTCGACTTCCGCTACGTTCAATTTTTTATACGTTTTCTAAATAAGTAAATGTAAGTGACTAATCTTAGGTGAATATTATATCCTGTTAAATATTAAATGCTAAGTTAACATATAGAAGTAAATGAATCGCATCATATTATAACGTATCCAAATAATAAGCTCATTTAATGTATAGGTTAAAATATTTTGATGCGATATTTAACTCTCAAAGGTTAAAATAGAATAAATAGATTTTCAAAACATACACTTACACACAACAAAAAACGTGACAGTATTGTAAAACGAAATCGACTTATTTGGGAGAGTAGTTTCCTTCGTGCAGAAATATGCTATTAAAAGTAATAGTGCGCGGCTCCAGAAACATCGATGAAACTTTAATTAGTTCGCAGTATTAATTTACCAAATCTAATTTACGAGTGCAATTAAATCTTTGTGATGTTTATATTCCTGTCAATTTCATAATAAATTTGTTAAATAAAAGTTTTAATAATTAAATTAAAATTAAAATAAATTAGCTTCACGCTATATCCCGCACACAGCAGGGTAGGCAGAGGGAACCTAGTGTAAGACACTCCGTTTCCCACTTTCTGCCGAATTTTGGAGGCATTGCGTGTTGAGTGGCAGAGCTCAACGCCGCGCTTTGCCTCGACACCAGAGCGAAGAAATGGAAATATAATTTTAAGTAAATATTCCATCTCTTCGAGTGGGGATCGAACCCACAACCAGTCGGTTTTACAATCACACTTTGTGCCACTGCGCCACGACTGGCCTCACTCAGTTTTAATAATTATTATTTCTTATTTTTTTTTATTATAGTATATTGATATTAATGAGCTATGTTATAAAGCCTCAGTATATTATAATGAACCACGCGACAGTGAATAAACTTATATGCGTCTAGAAAAGTATGAAAGAATATACCAAAATATTGCTTGTATATGCTTGTATATTTACATACTTTAAAATAAATAAAAAATGTGTTAAAATCAGTTTGAGCCGTGTGTAGCCCGGCTCAGAATAGGATCACTCTGGTACTGATGGTGTCGTAACAGGCGACTAAAGTACGTGTGGGAGAGTCACGTCGCCAGCAATGGCAACACGCATGGGCAGACTCGCCCGGAATATTACAACCCCCAGCACCGGCGTTAAGAAGTGATTTTATGCCACTGCATTTCGCATTAGGTATCCCCTTCCTGGAATATGATAGCGGCACTAAAAGATAAATTACCCCAATAGGGGTACCAGCTCGTCAGGTGCTGGAGAATTCCTCCCTCAGTCTTTAATTCTGGGGAGGGCAAAGTGCAGCACTACAGACAAGGCAAACAAGGCTTACGCTCTACGGGGCAACTCCTATCACGCTTTACGTGGACTATTGTAATATCAGGGGTCTACATACCAACATGAATGCCGTCGATCACCATCTTGAGGCGGCCTTGATGTTTCTTATGAAAATTCGGATTGCCCGACCGAGCTACACAGCCTATGTCCAATAACCCGGCTACAACATGGAGCATAATTTTATGCTTCATAACGGGGTCATTGTGTTTGATCGTTAGGGAGGAGTTAAGTTTCCGTCGTGTTGCCAATTTCGAAGGTCGGGACCTGTCAACTATCTGGCTCTATCTTGACTCGGACGATCGTGTCCCAATCTACGCATGCCTGTACATGTCTCTTAGTGGTAATGAGAAATGGATCGGCCCCTGGAGCACATCCAGTCGGCTATTGATGATATGCTCTCACAGATCCCCTCTACCACCACCGACCACGCGAGGAGGAATGTATTTGACCTTGCTATCGCAAATGGGTTATCCCAATTGGCTAAGTGGTCTCATCAGTTTTGATCGCTCTCAAAGGCGGCACTTGGTAAGTTTAGCCAGCCTACGATTCCGCCATTACGCACAGGAAACGGCGGCTTGGTCCATGAGGCAAAAGATGAAACCGATCTCTTGGGTGCTCTCTTTGCCTCGAACTCGACTTTCGATGACCGAGGAACAACGCTGCCGACGATCCCGCAATGCTAGAACTAAATGCCTGAGGTCAAATTCAGCCAAAAAGCTGTTAGGCGAGCTCTGTTCTCTATGGTTGCTCAACCGCTGATCTTCTGGTTTATCTAACCCACCGCTCATAACATCCCCATCATGGGGATCGTTCTGGCGAACAGTTTGATCAACAGGTCAAAGGTCAACAACCTGTCGCTGAATTTTCTTATCGCACAGTACGTCACAAACTTAAGAACCGTTCAGACCATCTCGATACGTAGCACTCCATTACTTTACGGTTTAGTACAAACTTCCTTCGGCGGTTCGGTGGACGGCGGTGATCACACATGTAACCCGTACGCTCGTTTGTCTTGTACTCTTCCATTTAAAAAAAATGTTAAAAAAAATTAGGTACAAGCTTTCTAGATTTTTTGGTATACTTATTGTATTTTGCAAATTCCTTTCTTTTGAGACTCATATCAAATTGGTTGTGCATAAAATTGTAATCCTCCATTTTGTTACGGCGGCCATTTTGGATTAACAACAATATTATAAATATGTAATGTTAATCGTATTTCAGCTCAATCGGACACTGTTTCATATACATAATGACACGGCAAATCAAATTAAAGTTTGTAGGAACAATAAGAAATAAATGTCGCTATACAAATTATAATTAAATTACATTCCTTCATGTAGCTTCGTATTCATTTTTTTAAATTATGTCATTGCCGTGTTTAAACGTCTCTTCTAAAAATTTTGTTTCAAACATTAACATAATTAAGTGGTTCTCAAAGTTTTCCCATTATAAACTTAGCGAGAAATTTTATTTTTCCCTCAAGTCACGCGTCGTAGTGTGCGCGCATGTGGACGATACGGCGAATTGGATTTTCTCTGGTGTGAGTAAACCTACTTTTGTTAACGGAACTGAAATACGTAGAGCGTTATAAAATATATTTTTTACACTAATTTGTTATTTAAATCATTATTCTAAGACATGAATTATCTTCAGACCATTTTGCTATACTATGGTATTAAAGTACTAATAATAATGTCATTTTAGCATCTAATAGTATTTAATATTTAAAGAAGATGACTTAAAACTTACAAAGGTTCTATGGTCATGCTGGTAACAATAATTCCAAGAAAAATACAATACAAAATTATAGAAAGAACGCATTTTTATCTCTTATATCGTGTTTTTTTATTTATAAGTAAATCTATATGTATATAGATTATTCTAATTAGCTACTATTTGGAAAAACTATGCCTAAGATTCACAATAAAATATATTTTTTAATTATTTTGGAAATAATTAAAAAATATAATTTCTAAGTAAATGATATCCTTTAACAGAAGAATGTTTTAGCACACCATTAACAGATTCTTTATATTTAAAAACAGAACAGATTTTAGCAAATTTGTTGATTTCTCCATATTCAATCAAAATTAATAGCAAAAATATTAATTGAAATACGATGAAGATCGAATAGTTTTATAACATGTAATAAATTACAACAATATAAAAATTTTATTACCCACCGATTCTACAGATTTAAGTTTCAGTTATAACGTCTTCTCTCGATACGAACCAAGAAATATAGATCCGCGCGAGTAAAGCCTGTAGTAAATAACTAGTCTGCATTATTACATTCCTATCAAAATATAAACATTGCTCTTATAGCACAATTTATCAGATTTCATAAATGCCAGCTTGAAGAATATTTAATTACAAATTAGATATCAAAATTGTATGACACAAGTCGCTTCTGTTGGTAATAGTCAAAGCGTCGCTTAACAATGGTCGATAATTATGAAAGATCACTTTCAATATTTTTGTACTTCACAGTGATTATTATCAAAAGGAATTGTACGTTTCCTAAAAACATATTTTCTATCCTTAGTGTAGAATACATAACACATAAAAAATGGTATTTTTTTTAATAATCAGCAATCGCTCTTGCCTTATTATTCTCAGCATTCTTTTTTTCCTAATTATAACAACATAAATACAGCTGAAACGTATGGTTTAGTGGTCAGAGTGCTTGAACGATTTCCGAAATACGAAAGATGGATCGAATCGTTCAAATTTCTATACGTTTTCTTCATAATAAAATTAATAATAGTGACTGATTAATTCTTAGATAAAATAAAAAAAAAAATCTACCGGCAGAGGGTACCCAGTGTTAAGACACTCCGTTCCCCACTGTCTGCCGAATTTTGAAGGCATTGCGTGTTGAGTGGCAGAACTCAACGTCGCGCTTTGCCACGACACCAGAGCGAAGAAATAGAAATATAAATTTAAGTAAATATTTCATCTCCTCGTGGGGATCGAACCCACCACCAGTCGGTTTTACAGTCACACTTTGTGCCACTGCGCCACGAATGGCCTCAATAATCAATTAAATATAATATATAAGCAAATGTATAACATGAGCCATGTTCACTTTAAATATTTATTTTTATACCTTTAATGTTTCGAGTGTTGAACATGCAAATGTGTTATTCCCTCCATTAGCGTATCTATATATATATTATGAAAGGGGTCTGGACTTTAGCTTTGGACAGATATGTTCATGTGAATATTGTAATTTTTTTAATTTTCCGAGGAGTTGTTTTTTTTTAATTTACTATTTCTAGGGTAAATAGTCTGGTGCCAGATTATTCTGGAATGGGCACGATTACTACTCCCATGATTCTGTCCCGTATATAACTAACAAATATTATATCAACTTGCATTTACTAATTAAATACAAGGTTGAATATAATTTATTAAATATGAAATTAATTGAACTATTTCTACAAGGACAGACGTGGCGCAGGGGGCAAGCGTGCGACAGTACACGCGACAGGTTGTGGGTCCGATTCCCATTCGGCGGAATTTAACGGTGACAGAAGTGTCTTAATACGAACGCAATGTCTTAACAATAATACGTATTTTATAATGTTCTTGAAATTTTCCTAATCTATTAAGAGCTAGGACATATGAGATTTTTTAGGTTCACGCTAGATATTAAACAGGTTCGTAGCAGGGTTGGTAAGAGGAAACTGGGAACCTAATGTTTAGACGCTCTCTTCCAATACAATTCTGGACGCATTGTGAATTGAGTAGCGAAACTCAACTCTGCGCCATGCCTCGCTACCAGAGCGAGGAAACGAATATATTTAATTTCTTCCAGTACCTCCTTGAAGCTATTGTTGAGTAAGTGTCCTTGATTGTTTTAATATTTTAAGAGTTTATTATACAAGTGCATGGTATTTTTGTACAAATTAGTGATGGTCTGCCGCCCTACGCCTTTCACAAAACAACATGCATTTAGCTGCAGGTGCTAGTGCTATAAGGCTTTAATTTTTTTATAATTACCTCAAATACAGCTATAAAAGTCATGTTAAAATGTAAAGATTAACAAACATTATGTTAAATTTTATTATCGAATACGCGGCAACACGCAATGCCTCCAGAACTGGGCGGAAAGGGGGGAACGGTGTGTCTTAACACTAGATTCCCTGTGCCGACCCTGCTGTGTGCGGGATACAGCGTGAAGGTGATTTATTTATTTACCATAATGTCTAAAAAGAGCGTATCTTACACACATCTCCAGTGATTCCATTTATTTTAATTTATTTATACAGGTCGACGGCAAGTTCTCTATCACTTAAATAAGCCGTTATATACTGCGATATTATATAGAGTGTAACGTGTCACTAAATCAAACCAAATAGGAACTTCGTCGTTTTAGGGAAGCTTGTCTTTAAATAGAATAAACTAACATAAAAGTTACAAGTATGTAACAGTTTCTTATCAGAATTTGCATATTTTTGTTATTTTAGCTTTTTTGTAGTTTCGTATTATGACAGTGTCTTAATATACAGATGGAAACTCTAATAGTCTATATATAGGCAGAAATCAACGCCACGTTTTGTCTTACCAAAGCGGAGAAATGTACCTAATTCATATTTCATATCCACAACCGCATTTACAGTCATATATGTTATTTCACTGTGCCTTAATCTTACTTCCTTGTTATTATCTATACTTATAACAATATCGTAACTGATCGGTGTCCATACATGGAAGATATATTAAAAAACAAATATTAGGGGCAAACAACAATGCCGAAACAATGATTTTTTTTTCTTTCTCTTTATCTTTTTTTATTAGAAAGTTATATCAATACAAAATGATTAAAATAAACTAATTTAGCGGTTTAACAAAAATTAAAAACTAAAGATTCAACCAATTCAATAAAAGAGTTTTTTTGAACTCTTTTATTACTTTTTTAAGTATAGACAATGTCTTAAAACTGATATAACCAGGCTAATAAAATACAAATAATTGTGTATTGCAAGCGGGCGAAGCCGCAAGCGGATATGTAATAAATATATTTGAGAAAGCCCTCATTTAAATCCAATCTTAATATTTAAAATTATGTGATTCAATATTATTGAAACCTCAATATATTTACTTTCCTGGCTCATGTCGCTCTAGTAGCGTAATTATTTTGTAATCGGTATGAGCTGTTTTATATTGTGTAATATTTGTGTTTAGTTACGAAGTCGTTAAGTACAGTTAACAATTTCTCTCGAACCGGTTTTCTTAGTTTGAACAAACTTTCAACGTTTTAGCTTTGTGATTCCAAACTGGTTGTTTCATAAGATAATAATGTTAATTTAAATATCATAAGATTTTTTTGTTTAGGTATAAACTAAACAAAAATGACGTCAGTAAGTTGTATCAACAATATCAATATTTTTTTTTTATAACGTTATATAAAATTCAATATTTATGGTGCTACAAATGTTATGTATTCTTCGATAAAAAAATTACTAAATTGTCTTTAAAAGAATCTAATAAACATTTCAAGTAAATGCTAATATTTATAATAATAATAAAATATTTAAACAGTTGAGGACGTCATGACCCAATGGTGTGACAGTCACGCGATAGTTGTGAATTCGATCACTGCTCTTGTACCGAAATAAAAAGCCCGGCGTTGTGTTCCGCCACTCAACACGCAATGTCCCAAAATTTCGACGGAAAGTGAAGAATGGGGCGTCTTAACAATAGGTTCCCGCTGTCTACCCTGCTGTATGCGGGATACAGCGTAAATCTGATTTGATTTAATTTTAACAGTTATACATAATATATGCTATCAGTTTAATTTATTAGAGCCCGGATTAATATGGTAATGAGAATTGCAGTTTGTTAACAACTATTCCATTAATTAAGTTGTCCTATCATTATTAAAAATACTCATTGCCTTGGCAGAGTAATAAAAATATACTCCATGACAGTGTCCCAAATGAGGAACAAAGTATTTGATTATTTAAAGTAAAGATCATCTGTAAAGCAACGTTTTTTTTTTTCATCTTAATTTATGTTTATTTTTTTACTTCAAATAAAGTGGTTAAGGGCAACATGGAGGGACATCTGTGGGTGTTATACCGAAAATAATAAATGATTAGCAATCCTATCATATTTCTTAGTTTCTGAAGATGAATGTTTTCTCCACTTTCACGCAAAAAGTACAAAACGGACTTATATGAAACTTTACAGTAATATAACTTACATGTAGTAGAGATACTAAAACGTTTTACATAAACGTGTTGTTGTAATGTAAGACCAAATCTTTACACGGTTTTATGTAATTATTTTATATAATCTCGTTATAATATCCCCATAAACTTAAGCGGGCAAAGGTTGGATCAGTAGTTTTTTTTTTTTCAGTCTTCTTTCTGAAACTTTTTGCTTCGCAAAATGTAATGTCTAAAATATTGTACATTATATATTTCCTACTATAATAAATATTTATGACCAAATATTTTTGGCCATTTTATGAAATTCGACCAGGTCATCAAATGCTCAATGATAATATTAAATCATCAATTTTACTTTATTGACATAATTACAAAATTAAAATATATGCGCGTACTCACTTTCAATGCAAAAAACAATAATTTACTAATTGATCTCTAATTTGTCAAGGCTTGTTTCCCTATTCTCGCCTAATCAAGTATATTTAGCTTTATTATCAAATTACCCAAAATACCCTTAAAAATATTTACAATGAAATGAATGAGGCCAGTCGTGGCGCAGGGGCACAAGGTGACTGTAAATCCGACTGGTTGTGGGTTCGATCCCCACTCGAGCAGATGAAATATTTACTTAAATTTATATCTATCCATTTCTTCGCTCTGGTGTCGATGACAAGCGCGGCGTTGAGTTCTGCCACTCAACACGCAATGCCTCCAGAATCCGATAGAAAATGGGGAACGGAGTGTCTGACCTCTGCCTACCCTGCAGTGTGCGGGATACAACGTGAAGCTGTTTTTTTTTTTGATATTTATAATCTTTAGAAAATATGATAAAATAATGTAGTTTACATAATAATTCATTAGTTGAACTGATACAACTAGGCCTTTAAACATAATACCCGAGCATTACAAATGGGGTCCATATTAATAGCTTGGTCAGTAACATATATATATTTTTTTGTATGATATATTTTAATATATTTTCTCTTATACACGTATTACACAATGTAAATACTATAGAGCCTACGTACTTATCATCTTTATATGACATTGAAATTTATCTATTATTAAACAAAAATTTCAATTTATAATTATAAAAAAATCTAGATGTAAATCATGTACGAGTACCTAATTTCAAACGTTCAATGTTAAATGTGAAATTAAATCTAAATGTCACTTGTCTTTTGCCAAGGTCTTAATAATCTACAAACAAGTATGTGGTATTAAAGAGAATAGTAATAAAATATCGAAAGAGATATTTTTATGAATAAGGACGAGTGTACCCCCGTCCAACGACGTTTTATTTAAAATCTCTTTGTCCCACCAATATCTCGTACATCCAACATTACAAGTCGCTGTGTACCTATCCTAAAAATGGCTTTATTTTCTTATACAAATTAGTTTTTTCTATAAATACAAATAATGGACTTATTTGAACAATTAAATATTACATTTAAACGACATCTTTTTCAAAAAGGAGGTTTGATATTCGTTAAGTATATTTTTTAATTTGAAAGAAAATACTTTCCAAATCGAATTATCACCAAGTCAGGATCTGAGAAGAAATCCCATGCAAATCAAGAAAAAATTAAAATATTATTTTCTAAAATTTAATTTTTGTAAAGTTCGTACATTTTAATTACAATTTCATGATTATATCATGAAATATACATAAAAAAACATAAAAAATATTTTAAAGAACTATTATAATTTCAGAAATACTTACAGCACTTATATATCTATTAAACTTT
The DNA here is from genome assembly GCA_030704555.1 of Heliconius charithonia. Classification (NCBI taxonomy): domain Eukaryota; kingdom Metazoa; phylum Arthropoda; class Insecta; order Lepidoptera; family Nymphalidae; genus Heliconius; species Heliconius charithonia. Next base: position 11,307,041 of record CM060827.1, on the reverse strand, counting down.
ATTGCGTTCAATGATAAGACTATAAATGTAGGTCGTCGCTGTAATTTATCACCTCGACGATGTCGTGCTACAGGAAGAGTTAGATAGCAAAAGCATAAAAGCTCCAGTAAGTAGAGCGCAACGTGTGAATACAGTACCCGCGTTCGAATTTAAAGACAAATGACAGTTAACAAATCTTATTTTGACTGAATGTTGTCGTTTGAATGTTATTATACTATTGAATAGATTTTTTTTTTACGTCTTATGCTTAATCGTAGAGGCCAGTCGTGGCGCAAAGTGTGATTGCAAACGCGGTAGGTTGTAGGTTCGATCCTTACTCGAGGAAATTAAATATTTATTTTAATTTATACTTTCATTTCATCGTTCTGGTGCCGAGATAAAACGCAGCGTTGAGTTCCGCCTCCAGAGTCAGGCAGAAAATGTGGAACGAAATGTCTTAGCACTACGTTCGCTCTGCCTTCTCTGCTGCTGTGTGCGGAATACAGCGTGAAGCTGATATTATGCTTCATAATGTTGTAGTAAAGTTATTAGTGGTTGAATCGGGCGAGGCGGAGTGAGCGCAGCTGTCAAGGCCAACTGAGGTCACTCCACCGACGATCTCTGCCACGATGCCCAGGACCGGTTATACAATTTTTAGTCTCTTTTTATTTTCATTATTGTATACACGAAGCTGAGGCTAAACAATGTTTATAATACCAATCTCTGTCAGATTAAGTTTATTTAAATAACTACATTACAATTAGGTACGTGTTTACATACTTTGCAAATTGCAAACAATCGGACTTTTATTGTTTACTTGTATACGGTGCAATTTTCCTGTATAATATATTCTTTACATAAAAATAATTTAAAATAATAAATCGACGTAGATGCAAATGAATTTGGCACTGCATTTTGTCTATGGTGGGAATTGAAAAAAATATTTTTAAAAATATTTAATATTAATTAAACTTATCTATCAAACAAATAATTAAAAAGCACACATCACAAATTAAAGAAAATTATTAATTGTAAATAATGTAAAGAATATTATTAAGGCATTTAAATAATGCCTCTCAATTTCTTTTTATTTTCTTAAAAGCGATTTAATATTTCAAGTAGAATGAAAAATGTTTCTCAAATGATTGTATTTAAATCTTGAAAAACATAATATTAAAAAATTAAACGTAGCTCAAGTTAGCTGCGAGCAATGTGAAAGATAATATTAGACTCTTAGGAATGATAATCATTTATTGTTGTATTTTTAAAATAAAAATTATATTTTAAACGGTTTCGAAAAGACTTATATTTTTCAAATTTATCATTCAATTTAGACATTATGATTATAATATGACTGTTAAAAACATGTATTTTGATTAAATAATACAGCTTTATTTATATGACAAAGATTAATGAGGCCAGTCGTGGCTTAATGGCACAAGTGTGTGACTGTAAACGCGACTGGTTGTAGGTTCAATGTCCACTCGAGGAACTGAAATATTTAATATTTTCATTTCTTCATTCGGTGACTAGGCAAAGTGTGTCGTTAAGATCCGGATAACCCGCTAAGCCTCTAGAATTCGGCAGAAAATGGGGAATCAAGTCTCTTAACATTACGTTCCCTCTGCCTACCCTCTGTGTCCCACGATACAGCGTTTTACTGATTTTGAAAATAAGTTTATTATAATACTAGCGGTACGCCCACGGCTTCGCCCGCTTAAAGTGCATGATTATTGATCTAATAAACAGAATTGACTGACAAATACATTGACTTCTAATACGATTTTTTTACTACATTATCGTAATTTCTATTAGGACATTTGAATGTTTTGTATTAAAAAATACGACCATTGTTGATATTTGATATTTATAAAAATATATATAAAGCTAATTATACCTATACGTATATTTTTTTGTAATATTACGTTCGTTTTACCTATGTAATGTAAGTCTCATCATAATTTTAAAACTCTGTTAAATTTGCTGATTCAGTGAATAATTTAATTCACCCTTTCAGACAAAGCCTCACGTGTTAAATTATTGATTTGAAGGATTCATAATATTGTTTGTAAAATAACTGTAATGATTGTACATTAATTGCTATACAGTTTTTAAAATAGTTACATATATTATTTGCTAAATGTACAATTGGTAAATATGTAGTTATTACATAGATATAGAGAAGAGATAACAACAAATTAATAGACACATATAAAATGTATTCAAAAGTAAATTCATAACATTGTGTTCGATTCCTACTCGTGGGAATTAACTAAATTAATAAAATGTTTAAATTTTCCAATATTATATTAACTTTAAAGTGATAATGTTATTGGATCAGGAAATAATTGACATGAGAAGACAAGAAAAAATTTAAGACTGGCAGGAAGACACGATGTAAAGCTACATTAGTCCACGTAAATAATAAGAAATAATAAAATACCCACCTTAGCATTAGCCTTAACAAAAATTATTGAACATATTTCAATTACATATTTAAGATTTGAAACATTTAATGACGGATCCTGTTAGTTCATCTAAATTATAAGTAATTAAAGTTGTTAATTGAAATAGACATTTGTGGATAACATAAAAAAGAGCTAGAATATCTAGTGACGAAACCTAATAGAACACCTTAACTTAAAAAAAATTATGAAATGCTTTGCTGAATTTCAAATTTAGCTTAGCCAGAGCTCTTTCATCTGATACTTTGCTTAAGCAGCCATTTTTAAGGATTTCACCACAAATGTATAATTATCAGATTTTTTCCTGAACCTTCAGAAAAAAATCTCAAAATTCTGAGTCAATTATTTTGATTCCTTTTACAGAGTTAGAATACTCGTTTTTTGCTACATAATCAGCAATATTTTTTTAAAGTATGTAGAGAAATACATTTTGTTCAGGAAATCAAGCAACAAATTTAATTATATGGTTTAAATATTAACTCGATATAATCTAAGCGTTCCTAAGATAAAGGCTCTTAACAGACAGACAGAGAGACAGACGGACAACAATGTGATCTTGTAAGGGTTCCTTTTTTCATTAAAAGGTACATAATTCTAAAAACGAATGGTGGCAAGTGAAAGTGGTACGGAATTGAAGTTGAAAGCAGCTACTAGTATATAAAACAAAATACCATTACATTTCTCCAATAACTATAACATATTAAAACTATCGTTGAAACAATAAAAAAAAAAACGAAAAATGTCAAACACTGTACTATAGCATAATGTAAAATTTTATTTGAATCTAACAGTAAAATCTATTTTAGATGCGAGCATGTTTATTTTCACAAATAGTTTATTTTTCTTGATTCGTTGATGGCCACCAGATGGCGCGTATGTAGTGTTCAGATTGCCGTGTACGGTAAACACGGAGAGCCCTCTCGCCGGCTTCGGAATTTTTACACGCTCTTCACTTTGAATAGCTGCACAAATATCGTGATTGAGATAGTTATGGGGTTTCCCTGCACCTGCACGGGTATGAGTTTGAAGCAAAAAGTTATTGCTTAATCTTTTGTTAAATCAATGCCACTTCGGTATTTTTGTAGAGCTAATTTCTTTGTTAGTTTAAAGGTTGGATATTATTAGTTTATATTGCGCTCTTATAAAATTAACTCCAGAAAGTTGTTAAAATAGTACTGATAAGAATCTGTTTGCCTAATTCAATCTATCTATACCAATGTATTGAGAGGTATTCCACTATATTATTGAAAACGTTTATTTTTTATATTTTTATATACAATTCGAATGAACCATTACATTTCTACAATGATATCATTTAATTTGAAAAATAAATAAACTCATCTCCTTAATAATCTATAATAGTATTTTAACTTCATTAGTCAATTCAACTTTTAAAGTAAAAAATTTGAATACTAGCGTTTACTCTAGAATTCCTTCCGAGCAATTTAAAATATAAAATAAAATTAAAATATTATTTTTATCCAGCTACTAACATAGCAAATAAAATATATATCATGAAATATAAAAGAAATCATTTTATTTACAAATATATTTTTAAAGCCCTCTTATAACTTTTAATATTTTTTTGAGGGCAGTAGTTATTTGATCACTGTTTTCTTCCAATCATCTCCAATATTTTAAAATATTGAAAATCTACTATTAATATAATTAATCTTTATCATAATACCGTAAAGGAAATAGCGAAAAATTTGACACCATTTCCCATCTTCTTGGTATAATATTAACATTTACATATAGTAATACGTTAGTGTGCTATTAACCTCTATTTTAATACAATTTCCTAACTAAAGCAATTTAAATACAGACGTTTAATTACGAAGTTATAGCATTCTTTTAAGTTGCTTATTCATGCTTCGATAGCTTTCTGCATCACTTAAATAACGTCCAAGTTGAAAATGTTGGAGAAATATCAGAGAATGAAAGAACAATGGAGTATTATGTGGTAATAGTGGAAATGTATTCGTTTGCTTATGCGTGGAAAAAAGTATCTAAACAAATCGCGGTATTGTTATACTCCATGGCCAACGCATGAATAAAACGACCAATAACTTTTAATATTATTATGGCCAAGAGGAGAACAATAAATCTTTGAATGTATCATTTATTTTGAAAATTATTTTTAAAGATAGGGTACTTAATATTTAATTTACAACATTTTACTTTTAAAAAATAATACGTTAATGTGGAAGACGTAATAAATGTAATTTTTATTTCCTCGGTCAACAAAGGCAAGTGTTTTTATCAAATACACCTGCGTTTGAATGTCACATATTTTCAATCTCATCCTGGTTCGAGACAGAAAGAATCAGCGGCTGCAACCATTTTAGTAAGAACTTCCTCGCGTCCCTTCAGTTAGTAATAAGGGAAACTTTACGGGGACGTTGCTAGCAGTGGAGAGGTCTTTCGCTGTGGTTGAATTCAACGCTTCGGGCAAGTCACTTGTCGGGGTCATAACCTGTTTGCGACCCCTCCCTGTGGGACCGTAGGGCTCGCGTATGTAACAATTCAACCTTAGCCTTTTTAGAATACAATATTTTTAATAATTTTTACTATCCACTTGGATTTCTTTAAGAATTTCGCATAAATACACATATTTATATACATTATTATACTTATAAGAAAAAGTAAGTTTTAACATAATTTAAAATAACAAAAACTAAAATAATATACTATCACATGCAATTTATCCGAATTCCAATTGAAATGGTCAATATCATAGTCATGAGGTCAGTTAATTCGACCAGGGTTAGGTTGTAGGTTATTGTAGCGTCCTACGCCGGTGAATATAGTTAAGCGCACAATGCGTTCAACGGGCCGTTGCGCCTTGTGAAATGTTGCACGACTACTTTTTTCGTCTGGATTCTACACTCACGTTTCTCGTTTTTTAAGCCGCGAGCCCGAGATGTACAGGTTTATCTGTTTAAAATTTATTAACATCGAGAAACAATTTAAACCCCTTTTCTTTAGATGGCCCATGAGAGATTCATGATGAAGGGAAACGAACGCTGTTATAACTTATTGTTTGCATCCAAAAATTGGTTTTATTTCTTTTATTAAAGTGAAATGTTTGTTGGAGATATATTTTACGGTGCAATCTTCTTATTATTCGTGTCATACAAAATAACATCGAAATTTTCAATAATATTATTTTAAAAGTCGTGCTTTTAAAACGCGACGACGCTTCAAAAAATGTTTATTTTAAATTATTGACATATTAAATTAAGCATAGTAATTTAAGACAAATTAAAGTTAAAAGTAGAACAAGTCCCTAAAAATGTTATTCAAACATTGTGTAGAGTTAAAATACTGAAAGTTTTATTACAAATTTCATCATTTGTTTTGTTTGTTGAATGGAATAGAATCTAGTATAAACACTACGCGCCGATTTCCACCGGAATTCAAAGCTGTGCTGTGCAACCCGTTGAATATACAACCATACGCAGACACTGTCACACTACGCCATATGGCCTCAAGAAATAACTTAAATACATATTAGGTTATTAAAAACTTTTATTTATAAATGCATTAGGTATACTAATATAACGAAAATGCTTATTAGTATTTGAGGCCAGTCGTGGCGCAGTAAAACCGACTGGTTGTGGGTTCGATCCCCACTCGAAGAGATGAAATATTTACTTAAATTTATATTTTCATTTCTTCGATCTAGTGTCGAGGCAAAGGCAGCGTTGAGTGCTGCCACTCAACACGCAATGCCTCCAAAATTCGGCAGAAAGTGGGGAATGGAGTGTCTTGACACTGGGTTCCCTCTGCCTACCCTGCTGTGTGCGGAATACAGCGTGAAACTAATTTATTTATTTTTTTTAATAAATATATAAATATTATTATATACATAATACATATACTATTATATAAAATTAATGGTATTATAATAAAGTTACTGGTAATGTTAAAATTAATTAAATGCAATCCATAGCTTCGCTTAAAAAAACATTAATTACAAAACAAAAAGCTCTTAAAAGCTTTCCTTTTCAATCGCAGTAAAATTGGGGTGGCACCCTCCCTGGTTTTATTAGATATCAGAATTTAATACTACACTTTATATTTTTAATAAAAATGAAAATATGAAGCTAATATTACAATAAATAAAATTATCTTCACGCTGTATCCCGTACACAGCTGGGTGGGCAGAGGGAACCTAGTGTTAAGACACTCCGTCCCCCACTTTCTGCCGAAATCAAGTGGAGTGGCGGGCTGCATAACTCAACGCCGTGCTTTGTCTTGTCATAGCGGGGAAATGTAACTAATCACTTAACTATTTACATTTCTTAAAGAATTAGAGCAGTTGCTGTAAATAACAATCGAATTTACAACCATCGCATTTATCGCAGTCCATACGTTAAACCACTACGCCTTAATATTTTTACGTAAATCCATATATATTTTAAAGTAGGGTTTATAAAATAGTTATTTAAGCTACTTAAATTATATTTCATTTTAACATTTTATATATTTAAATTATAATTTAATAGGTTGTAAAAGCACAGAAGCAAAGCTAAGGACATCATCGTTGATATCGATTTTTAACGTTACGAATGTACATATATTATGCGGCATATTCCGGACACAACGAGAGGAAGTATTTTATGCTTGTCGCCTGCATTTAAGTAATCTAATTTAGTATGTAATATCATTAAGTTTATCTCCTAAGTTATTTAAATAAGGCTTACATCGTACCTATACGTACATTGAACGTATTGTTTTTAATTTTCATTTAAGTTTAATTTAAACATACTTTTAAATATATATTTTTTTAATTATTTTCTTATTTGATATTTTGTGATTTTTTTATTTAAAAATATATATTTTGTTTAGTTTGGTTTATTGGTATGTAGGGTAAAAACGATGATAAATGGCAAACTTACAATTCATATAGGTAACTATACTGTATTTGACCCGTAGAAAGAAATCAAATTAAGTATATTATACAGCTTTAAGCTGTGTCAAACATGTAGCAGGGTGGATAGAAGGCCTAGTGTTAGAACACCTCGCTTTCCACTTTCTGCCGATTTATGGAGGCATTGCGTTTTGAGTGGTGGCTCAACACCACAACGCTCCGCCATCAAAGTGAAGACGACGAAAAGATTAAATCATTTCCTAGAGTGGGCATCGAACCAACAACTGCCCATCAACCAACTGCGCCACGACTGGCCTACTAAGTATACTAAAGCATTAAATAGCATGTGAACAAGATATTGAACTTCGAGAATATTATCAGGAACAATATTTGTATTAAAGAAACATTTAATTGTCATTTAATGTCACCGTTCTCATTAATGCTCAGTAACGGATAAGTAAAAGATACAACATATAAAAATATATAACAAATTATTATAATATTTTTAATAAAGATTTAATTTAGGAAATGTTTGTTTGAATTTTTTCAGTTGTAAATTGGAGTAAAATGAAGGAGCGTCCCGGCGCGGGACGGAGCGGAGAATAACACATGGGGTGCAGCGAAGGGTGCGGCGGGCGGCCCACTGAAAAGTGCGCGGGTGGGGCTGAACAAACTCGCGGGGACATGCGACTGCGGACTGCTACTTTATTAATATTTTCATTAGAAATTATAATATTTATATGCTTTTTTATTGCCCATATTAATTAGATTTTGGTCTATATATATTTTTTGTTTATATTTGTCTATAATTAGATGTTATTATTATACAATCGAAAAAATATATATTGTCCAATCGCAAGAATACATATAATGGCATCGTAAACCAATCGCAATTGCTGCTATAGAACAGTTTCTAAATAATAACTGCGCCAGGTTAGTGTAAAATAGTTGTATCTCATCTAAAATCACATGAGATACGCTAAAAATAAATGAAAATTGGTGAGAAAAACAGTGTTTAGCGGCGGGTTCAGTTGAACGTCCCTCCAGTATGTACTCTCAAATAGGGGAACAAGCATTTTAGCATTACCCCCGTGCACAACTCTTCCCGCGGGGAGGAGGTGGCCCACGGCGACGTAAAAATCAATATGCTGGAGTTGTTAAATCACGCTTATAAACGAGCACTCGTCTTCGTTTCTTAAAACATCACATGTACATATGTTTAGCTATAATATTATTAATAACTATATATAAAATACATATTACACACAGTCTACGCGTCGACTTACCGCTGGCGTGCCGGCCAGTCTTCATCTTCGTCTTCTTTAAGCCCATTTACAAAAGACAATGATTACGGAAATACATTTTGTCATTTTTAAAGTGGCTTACCTCAATACCTTCAATATGTATTTTTTCAAATGATTAACAAAATATTTTAAAATAAAAATTTTCTTTTTACTGCACCTGATACTAAGCATGTATGTAAAAGCTGTAACATACAGACTAATAGACAAGTCAATCAAAGGTAGATAGGTCTTATGCCGTGTGATCGCTTTTTTTATTCTTATTGGTTTTTTTTTTCTTGGAAACTACAATTTATTGTACTCATAATACAACAAAAATACTTATCTACAAACATATAGTACTCGTACAAGATTATTGTTACATAACAATACATTTTGAGTTAATATAACATATAACAAAAATATGGAGGAAAACTTAATTAATTCAAACAAATAACACGCCCTCCTATACAAAATATGAGAATGGGGGCTGAATACGTATACATAAACATTCTATACAAACCGGCTACATCAATAACAGTACGAGCGCTCGTTTAGATTAGACTTACGACTGCATTTAACTAATATAAGCTACATTTTTGCTTAATATTTCTAATCAAAATCTACAAACAATTGAGAGATTAAATTATATGTGATAAAATTTTAAATTTTATAAATATATACAATTTTTCGATTCATGTTATAATAACTTGGAGGGACTACCAATTTAAAGTATATTTAAAAGCTATTAAAATAATGAAAAATGGATGCAAATATGACTTTATTAACAGAGGCAGAAATGTTTACTACTCACGATACATGTTATTATCGCTATAAAAACGTGAAATAGTTACCTAAAAGTAAAAAGTAATATTACTTGTCCCGTTAAAGTGGGTCACCCCCCGGCGCCCCGCGCCCCCGCACCCCTCCCCCAGCGCCGTCTCTCGTCCGCCTCACGAGTGTCCCCACTCCCCACTCCAACCCCCCAACATTCATTGTGCCGCAATATATTTCTTTTTATGTGCAAACAGAAAAGTCATTTATTTAAATTTTCTCACGAATTCGCGTAGCAATTTTATTTTATTATATTATCTATTTTGCGTTTAGATTTCTTTGAATTTCATAACTGAATCATGCAAGGGAAAATGTATTGGATTGAGTACTTTCAATGGCTCGGATGAAGCTGTTTAAATAACTCTCTATTTTGTATTAAATTGACTCCATAGTGTTCGTGTGTCGTAAATAGCTTTTATGAATTGTTATTTCAACAGGCATTTTCCGTATCATCACTATTATGTTGCCAAATTAAATTGAAAGCGCTCGACGTTCGCTGAGAATAACATTTAACTCAATTGCATTGCAAAGATCACAATTTCCCCTGCTGGCCCTGGGAATGATGAGATATAACAAGACTTTTTATAATTTCGCCTTATATTATTAACTCCCGATTTAGAATTGACATTGATTTTGTATTAGGATTTCAAAATTATTATAGAAGTTTATTACATTTAGTCATTCATTTTAATATTTCAATTTTACAAATATACAATCGATCAACGTTTTTAGTGCAATGTAAATATAAATTACATTTTTCGATTTTTTTCTTTATTTGTACTGCAAGTTCTCACTTCTTGCCAAATTTCATAATTGTACAATGTCCACTGGACGTATCCTATTACATATTGATTCGACGGCGAATTTCATACAAAATGCTGCAAAAACGCTTATAACTTTTGATTGTGTTGACATAGAAGTTTGTTTTTTTCTGTGCTCCAAGAAACTGTAGACCTGAATATTTGATATAAATGTCACCTTGATACCACCACGCAATTTTAAAATAAAAAGTATTAACAGACGGACAACAAAGTGATTTTATGAGGGTTCCGATTTTTCCCCTTAAGTTAAGTTCAAGGATTTTCGTAAATCCTAAAAAGAATATACATTGAAAATATATATTATACATAAATAAAAAATATGGAAAAATAATAACAATGTATGAAAATTTGAATATTTTTATTTTTGGTCTGTTTGTATAAGCTCTGGAACAACTGCCCGGATGGAAAAGACACCATTTTGTAATTTAATTATGAATAGAAAAATTAAATTATAAAACATAAAGAAATGTAGGAGTTAAAAGTTGTTCAGCGGTTTGAACGTTTTTATTGACATGTAAAAATCAAAGAATGGGAATTGACACGTTATGGATTCTACGTGAGGGATTTTTTCCGTATACATTCAAAAAATCTGACCAAATTGATGCAAATCAGTTAAACTATAAAATAAATAAACGCCTTTAAGCATTATAACGAAATTTGTTTAGCGTTATGAACATTATTTGAATTCAAAAATCACTGGTCTTAAACAATCTATATAGATAAAAAGAGATACGGAATAGATGTGGAAAACAAAATTCCGCGAAGAACGGAATGTCCTGACATTAGGTTCTTTCTGCCTTCGAGCACCTTTTTCATTTAAAATGCGTTTAATCTATTTGATCTCTGGTATGGTTAAATAAAACTAAGAGTACATGTATAGTAAGAAAAATATATTTTATTTTCATTTGTCCACCTTATTCTAATATGAACTCTGGACTTATCTACTCCCGGATCTTATTCACTAGACTCAAAAACATTACAAGTGTAATTAATATGTGAAAATATAAAGAACAATAATAAGTGCAATGGCGGCCTTATCACTAAAAGCGATTTCTTACAGGCAACCATTTATTACATAAGAGACAGCAGAACGGTGCGAAAAGTAATAATTGTTTTATTTTACACAAATATGATATGAATATAAATGAGATATTTATTTTATAAACATACATATACAAAAATATATACATACATACATATTAATAAAGTTACATAAATACATACATATATGCACACATACTTATTTACACACACCCTCACAAATACATATACATATAAATATATATATACACACAGACACATATATGTATAGAAATAGAGGAATTTACAGAAATGTCAGTTTAGCTATTTAGTTCGAGATATTATTTATCAGGTTCACGCTGTATCCCGCTTACAACAGGGTAGGCATAGGGTCTAGGGCCTAGGTCTTAAGACACTCCGTTCCCCACTTTCTGCCGAAATCTGGAGGCGTTGCGTGTTGAGTGGCAGAACTCAACGCCGCGCTTTGCCTCGAAACCAGAGCGAAGAAAATGTAAATATAAATTTGAGTAAATGTTTCATCTCCTCAAATGGGGATGGAACTCACAACCAGTCGGTTTTACAGTCACACTTTGCGCCACGACTAGCCTGAAAAACATAATATTATATTTTTCTTATATAAAAGTGAGCAAGATTATTTTATTAACATCAAACTCCCTCTATATTATATTTTATCTAAGTGCATATGCACTTAAACAAAATTCTTCTTTTTTTTTCTCTGGGTGATTGACAGGAAACAGAAAAAAATATATTGTTACTTAAAGAATTAATGAATTTTGACTTTTGAGTGGATGAATTAAAAAGTAATCGGCTTCACACAGTATCCCGCACACAGCACACTCCGTTCTCTAATTTCTGCCGAATTCTAAAGGCATTGCGTGTTGAGTGGCAGAACTCACCGCCGCGCGTTGCTGCGCCACCAGAGGGATAGAATGGAAATATAAATTTAAGTAAATATTTCATCTCTTCGAGTGGGAATCGAACCTACAACCAGTCAGTTTTACAGTCACACTGTGCTCCTGCGCCACAACTGGTCTCAGTGATGAATTTAAAAGTAGTCGTGAATATTTCGCGAACTGCATCATGTAACAATTTTCTTTAAATACAAATTTGTTTAAAGAAAAAAAGCACAATTGACCATTAAAAAATCTCCACTTTCTCTTACCCCAATATCGTATATCGTAAAAGGGGTAGTTTTCATCTACATAATTTTTTTTTAAATATACAGAAAATAGTTATTTACTTCTTAAGTAACGTAGACCTCGTATAAATTCCTCTTCATATGAATCATTCTATTTTCATAAATACTGGTTCTTGTGGTGTGTAAAGTTGGTTGACGGGCAGTAAAATTTTACATGATAACGTGTACTTTTTTGAATTAAATTGAATAATTATCACTGAATTATCGGTATTTTGTATAAGACAAAGGAGTGAATTGAAAATATTTTTTTTTCCAATATGCTTTAATTAAATGAAATTGAACTAATCTATATAATTTTTACTTAAATTATATAGATCAATTCAAGTAACAATGTGTTGAGGTCAGTCGTGCCGCAGGACACAAGCGCGGGTTCCATCGTACTGTATTTATTTGAATTAGGTGAGTGAGAGTCACTGCCTAATTTAATTACTAACCTAGCCTAGCCTAGGGCCTAATTTAAACTAAAACATAATCTTTTTGAGCAATAACGTTTATTTTTTAGCTAACTAAAGTATATTTACATAATTTTCTTGTAAATGTTAATGGTAAATTACTGACGAGATGCGTATGGACTTAAATTTTTGTGAACCTCGTAGATGCTTCCGAGTATATCGTACCATTTTGGCAACAATATTAAGCTATATTAGGTATATCTGTCGATACGAATATAATGTCGCTGTGAAAAAAAGGTGAGTTTTATTGTTGAATTTACCTTAAAAATGTTGCTTTAATGACTTTATCAAAAAAATTATCAAGACTTTAAAAAAACCGGACAAGCTTGAGTCGGGCTTGCCCGCCGAAGGTTCCATACAAATATTGGAAATCTCCATCTCTTTCTGAAGTTGAGGCTTAGCTTAACCAGAACCTTATCATTTGATACCTCAATCGAACTAGCGGCTTTAATACCAAATTTTGTTAATCCTCCTTTTAAGGCTATTATTTGTTAGGATTTAACCACCAATATATAGTATCAGATTTTTTAATTTCATAATTTCAGGTCTACCAGAAGTACCTCATTATTTTTGATTACTTTAATAGTGTCGAAATACGCGTTTTTTAGAATATAAACAGCCATTTTTTAATGATTTACTTTAAAAACTAAAGTTTACTTTAGAAAAAATATAAATCCATTTTTTTTAAGAAATCATGAGGTCGTGTATGGTTTGAATTTTAACTCGATATCTCCAAGCGTTCCTGGGATAAAGGCTCTTGACAGACAGACGAACAACAACAAAGTGATCTTATATAGGTTCTTTTTTTCTAAAAGGTACGGAACACTAAAAATATACATATACAGTAAAAATATGTCAACTTTGAGTTTCGTCATTCAACACGCAACATGTCCAGAATTCGAAAGTGGGAAACGTCTTAACACTAGGTTTCCTCTACCTACTCTGCTGTGTGTGGGATACAGCTTGAAGGTGATCTAAAAATATGTCAAATTTATTTAACGATATTTATTATAAAAATTGTTTATCGTTCAATCATCTGTAAAAAAATCTTTTGCATTTTTTTGTAATAACAACTTAGTAAAAAAACATAAATACGCGTTATAAAAGCGACCCTCAATTTACTAGGTAATTACATAACATAGATAAATATAATATTTTTTTTAATTAAATAATATTTATAGCTTTTTGCCTACTTTTTAATTGATAGTATTACAAAGAACATAAGTTTTTGGTGTTTGTAATTAACATCCACATCAAATAAGAAGCCCTATTTTTATAATAACAATTAATTGCCACGTCGTTGCATAGTAGAGTCACGTGTATTATCCCAACAAACTTTGTTTAACAACAAAAGAAAAAAAGCAGTTCGATAAAGTGATTGACAAGTATAAAGGCAAATTACAGGTGTTTGCAAGCAAATCCCCGTATTTAGAGTGGCGATAAAAAGCGAGTTGGCGTTCATTCATTCCGAGTCCACGCTCGCCTACACCGCGCCGTGTTGCCGTCGGCCTACCGCCACCGCCGCACGCATTTTGACAGCTGATAAGCCTCTCCGTCTTTAGTTTATTGAATGTTCCTATTTTATCATTAATTATAGGAAAATGAAAAACACCGTTTAAAAAAAATGTAACGGTAATATTTTTAGAATCATGAGACTTTTAGAGGCAACAAGATAGCAAGGCAAATACAATTCGCAAAGTTGTAGCATCTGGTTCCTTTGAGATGGAACATAAACACGGTAGTGGCGCACGAGTGCAGGCAGGGTCACTTAAAGTTAGTGTCGGCTCGTAAACGTATCGGGCGGGGGCTACTGCTCGCCGCCCCGCGGCGACCGCACTCGACACGCTGCCGCACGTCGCCGACGCTGTGAATCGCACCCATTCAAACACTATCATATCGTGGATGTGCCTTGCGAATTTTGTCTATCGATAATTGTGTACAGCCAAGTGTGTCACAATTGGTCTATTTCATAAATAATGTACGATAGTAAAAATTAGGCAATTTACATATTAAAAATAATAATAATTAAATATTTACTTACCAAATATAGCGTTTTAGAGTAGCCATTTAGAATTAGAAATAGTGGAAATTAATCTAAAAAACATTTATGAAAAAATCTAAGCTCAATTAAGCAATATCACTTATAGGTAGCAGCAATTTATAAATAAAATTTGATACATATTGGTATATATTAGACTTTGAGCTTCTCACAAAATTAAATGAAAATAAAATTGAAGATACTTGCAATTTTCTGAGCATGTCCATGTTAGACTCCCTTGGGAAAGGCGGCGGCGGCGGCGTTCCGACAACAGACAGCGGGTGTCAGCCGCCACGTGCTACCCAAGGCCACTCGCTTAGTGTCAAGGTCATTGCCACTCCAACTCGGTACACGCGGCACCCACGCTTCTCCTGTCACCACAAATAGAACGACCCACTCAAAACAACCTGTGTACCGCAGGAATTCTACACCACGCTCGAGCGACACTCTCGCACCGTTAAGACACTTCGCCGCCTCACAGCATGTCAAAACCAAAAGGATTAATCGTCAAAAGGATATATTCCCTTTTTTCCCACGTGTGCACGATTCAATATTTAAGAACGTTACCATATTTTGTGATCTGACGTAAGCACAATAGTTCACTTAATATATATATATATATATATATATATATATATATATATATATATATATATATATAGAAAAGTATTTAAAAAGGAGAGTCCAGACACTAAGCTTTCTCTGCTCACCGTAACAAAAACATCTACGGCAAATGTGTAAGGCTGTGTTGTGCCCACAAGGTTGATACAATAAATTAAAATTTATTTTAAATAAAAAATAAATATTGTTATAAAATTTCCCTACAAATAAGTACAGATTACAGATAAAGCTCATAAGATTGCAAAGTAAAAAAAGTTAAAAATGGAAGTCGTATCAGTCTTACTTTTGTTTGGTCAATGTTGACATTACCATAAGAAATTATACTGTTATAGTGAAGGAACTCAGAAACATTCTCTGAATTCCCTAAGACTTTTTTACACAAATATATACATATATTAATGACAACTTTTCTTCACTTTAATATACCTATTATATTTTTAATATTGTATACGTAATATTTTAACTTCACTTTAATATTTTGCACTATATCAAACCTATAGAGATATAGGTGCATAATTTTTTACTTTAAAATTCTATATACGATTGCGGATAAGCTTAAAAACTCCCTCCAATGCAACTACGACAATATTAATAAGTAAAAAAAGTCTATTAATTATAGTAACTTATAAATTGTAGTAACAAGGGTGTGACTGTTAAGGAGATATTTTTTTTATTACGCCCTGAAATATTTAATATTTTCATTTCCTCGCTCTGGAAAGTGCGGCGCTGAGTTCCGCCACTCAAAACGCAATGCCTCGAAAATTCGGCGGAAAGTAACAGAGTTAACTTATTTACGAGAATTTAGAATGTGACATACAAGACTCTTAATTATTGTCATTAAAAATGGAACATGTATACTTGTTACATGTTTAACTCACCCTTTTCTGCATTTAAAATGGTTGGCAAGGAAAAATCTACAGCAAACACATCTATTTGTAATTTTCTAATTTCTATCACTATGTCTAAACAAATCGAGAAATTAATTATTTTTCTTAATATTATTATTTCCCAGAATGGAGATTGAATTTACAGCCAACGTGCATTCCACTGTGCCATGATGCCTTAAATTTTGCTTTTAATCTCTATTCTATTTATATTCTTGTTTAATTTTAATAACCTCCTTTAATAACCATAAAATACTTTCCTATACAACTGCTACATAGTTTTGGCGGAAGTCCAAGATATAGTTATGTAACTTGCTTCAGAAAATTAAACATTTGATGCAAATATTCGGTATACATTATGTAACTTTTATATAAAAATAAGAAAATAAACTAGTAATTAGTTAGGCACTAAAAAAAATCTGGACATAAAAACCTTTAAGCTTTAGCGATAGGGTGCGAGGGGTCAATTGATACAACTCTACGTATACTCTACATTATGAACAGATTAATAATTATCTCATGTCTGGGCGTACTTTCCTTGTTGTCTGGGTCTCAATAAACCGGTATTGGAACATCATAAGGTAGAAATATAAGCACAAGTACTATAGTACTTCATAGTCATATATAGTTAATAACTTTCTTATAAAAAATGCGAAAAATACTCCTTAAAGTAAAATCGCATCATATACTTATACGTACGTATTCAATTTTATATATTTCCAACCACTAAAAAGGTAGCAGCAGTAGACATTATATCAATATACATAAATAAAAACTCTATTAGATGCTCACTATAAGTAATCGGAGTCTGATTTAACATAATTGAGAAAAATTACCAAATTAAGGTGTAAGTACGACAGAAAACATTACAGGAACCTTAATTTGCGATTAAGGCGAATATAGAATGCGGGGTGAGCGGCGCCGGTGGTGTGGAGGCTCCTGAGTGCATGTACGGGTGTGGGGCGTGCGGCGGGCGGGCGCGCGGGGCAGGCGCGCCGCGGGCCGCCACTTCTCTGTACTCGAGGAGCCCCGGTACACCTCGGTTTCCGGCGGGTGCTCCCTCGCGATTTCGCAAGTGTCCCGTCGCACCAGGCCCGCGAGCCCCGTGCCGGCCACGTGCTCTGCGGTGACGACACCGCTCCATTGATAAATGCCGTAATTACTATACGATTGATGACTCTACGCCTCGTTATTTCCTGTTTTATTTTATAAAAATATATTTGTATTTACTTTCTTTAATGTTAGTATTGTTTATCAATAGTTTTTATAGACTTACAAATTTTTAAAAGCGTCTAGTAAGCATTTTAATTTTATTTGTTATGTATTAATGAATATTTTTAATAATTTATTATTTATAATAAATAAAATTATACAAGATATTTTTTTATAAAATAGTGTATTATTACGCGACGGCAATTATAAAGAAATATAGTAAATGGACAACTCATTGCAAATTTTAGTGTTTTCTTTAGTTTACGTACCGCAATGGAACCTCCTCAAGTCACTGCCGACGATCATGATAGATCTTATAAAATTTACAATATGTACAAGGTAAGTTAACTATTTATATAATGTGTTTTTAAACTCTATAATATTATATTTTTATATTTTCATAATCACAAAAAAATTAAAAAAATATATAATATTTTATTTCAAGTACACAAGAATATTATGTACATATACTATGAAAGAAGATTTTATTTATTTACATTATTTTGATCTATTTCTCAAGACCTTACCAGTGTTTACGATGTAGACGTATAATACATGTTTTTCCAAAATCATATAAATTAGTTTTGGCTTATTCTTGGCTTTACTATAAAACAACGTAAATTTATTATTTATAATAGTGTTTGCCCACGACTTCCTTAGATGGACTCTATGGCCCTTGCAAGGCTACTTCCATATACCACCCGCTGTGATTGAAAGAGAATCTACTGTTAAGACACTCGGTTCTACGTTTTCCACAAAATATCGAGTCAATGTGAGTTGCAACTGAACGCCACGCTTTGGGCTACGGAAGTGGAGAAATAGAAACCATTTAAATATAATTATTTCTCTGAGTGTATTCATAACCGCAATCGCAATTAAAGTCAAACTTGGTACTGTTATGCCACGAAGGACTAAATACGCAGTGATTTAATTTTTTTATCTTTATTAGGATATCTAACAGAATATTAATTTCACAAATATTAGACATTTTAGCAAAGTCAAAATGATATACAATCCAGATTTCCTTAATAAAAATAATTATTAAAAAATAAAAATATAAAATAAATTACAATATAAAAAAAACAATTAGTAGTATAAAAAATAAGACTACAAATTAATCACATTAAACATTCCATTATCATTTTTGTGAATACAGTATTGGCTGTAAAAATATGAATATTTGCTAATGAAAATTGCCTACCAAACTGAACAACTTATGCAAAACCTACATTTTATTATTTCTTATCATTATATTGGACTATAGTACATATATTATTGACTTAGCTTAGGCTTAGCGGGATGGTTGTAAAGGTTCATAAGATGTTCCAGATCTTCAATTTTAATATGTCAAGGGAAAGTGCTCATCACGCTCAACAATTTTTGTAAAGGCGGTATTTTATTATCTCTTATAATTCTCTCTACTCTCTACTCTTTAGCTGGACTGTTATGATTGTTCATCAGATGTTGCAAATCTTCAATTTCAATACGTCAATGAAAAATGCTAAACACGAACTAGAATAAGAAACTGTGATTCTTTAAATTTGAATTTGAAACTTTAAATTGAAAAAAAAATTGGATTTTTTATTATCTGCAATTTAAGTCTTTCCTTGACTTTCACTTTTAAATAACTTTTAAAGCACACATGGGGTCGTTGGGGACTTATGGTGTATTTAGTAAAAATGGTGTTTGGTTTACCTAAATTTACCTAAATTATACCTCTGTGCGATCTTCTTGTTAATAAAAATATTTAAATTCACAGAACAATAATAAGATTGCTTTAAAATCAATTTCTATTTTCCCATTTCAAATGTTATAAATGTTCGATGGTCATAACAAACAAATAAGAAGGGAATTAGAATTTAAATAATGATTTTTTTATATAATATTTTTAGAAAGACTTTTTAGTACCTACGCCTTAAGTAGACTTTTACAAACTTGTGTAGTTATTAAGAATTAAAAAAAATACACATGACGCGGCTAGAATCTAGATCCACGGTAGCCTAAATACATTTAATATATGACGACTTAAAACTTACTCAGAAAGTACACTCGAATGTATAGTAGGGCTGTTAACTTTACAATATTTATTGAGCGTTTTGAAATTGAAGCCATTTTTCAATTTGTTGTTTCCTCTGTGTCATACTACGAATGGTAAAACTAACAGGAATATACAACATTTTATAATAATCTTTCTCGGTCTTTAAATAACTTTTTTAAATTACATAATATCAATGTTCAAATCTTAAATGTAGCACTTTAAAATTTATGCAGTTAAATAGATATCCATTTTCTCTGGATCAATCTTGACTATATTCAAATTTGAACAGAGATCGTACAAAGTAAAAGTTGTAACAGTGTTAGAATGAGTAACTACACTACACATGGTTATAATTTTTGTTCTTCCGTATCGGATTTACATGAAATCTGTACCCTGTGTCTTTTTACACTATCCTCAGCGATTAATAGATCAAGATAAAAAAAATCTCTGGTTAAAAAAGTTTGTCTCCTTCTTGACAGCTTTCAGCTACATAACAACAAATATCTAGAATTAATCTGTCTTAAATATTTTATTTATTTATTTGTGTCATCCAGCTTCTCACATTTTTTTATATATAAGAGAAGATACATTATTACGTTAAAAAAATAAATAATTATAAAACCATATGATAATAAATGTGTCAACCACAGAGCATGCTAGATGCAAAAAAAAATCATTAAAAAATTACGTTATTTGTTTAGTTTGCAATTAAATACTGCATTTTTAAAAAAAAAAAAAATCAGTTGGACCACTTCACTTGCACCTTCTATATCAGAATTAGCCCCGAGGACTGTTTTGCGTAAAGGAATGTAGAGTAAGAGCTTTATAGTTATAGCACTTCGTGGCGAGCGGGAGGGAATGTAGAAATTAATCCTAGTGAAATTAATCGTAAGCATTTTAACATAATTTAGGGAATAAAATTTTAGGGAATTATCGATGTTTAATTTAGAACTCGTATAAATAAATTGTTTGAAATTCTTATGGAACTAAAAAAAATATAACTCAAAACGATGAAAAAATTACAATAACAGTTCAACTAAGCATATAATAAATACGTATTGTACCTACGTAATAGAACTAAGTATTTGAAATTATATTAATAAAAATTCAACAATATCATATATCTATAGTCATATATAGTCTGGTCATAAATACTGTTACAATTTAAAATAAACAAAATATTACTTTTGATTTTTTTAATCTGTAATTTTTATACGATTGTCAATTGCGTTTTCTTACTTTAGCGTCAGTAATTTTTTAAATATTTTGTAATATTAAAATGGACTCATTAAGAGAACCGAATCGCTGTAACTGCATTACACAAAGTAGGTATGAAGCCAAATACAATTTTTAAAATACTTTATACGCTTAATATTAATTTAATATTTGTGTTTTGGGATATTGGTATGTACCATTACCAACCATTTAGCACACAGTGGCTTGACGATTAGGCAATGAGGGACACAGAACCTTAACAATAGGGTACCTCTGCCTATCCTGCTAACGTAGCGCTAACCTATCTATAGCGTGAAAAAATAAATAAATTGTACCTTTAATTAAGTTAGCATATAAAATTAATAATTTATTGTAATTAGTTTATTCTTCGCCATATTTAAAAAGTTATGACTCATATAGCCCTTATCTTATGCTTTTTACACATAATTCCAATTATAATTACACAGAATAAGACTAGACATATGTATATATTTTAAATTTTTGATGAATGTGTCATAATTTACGTATACAATGTGAAAGGTATAACTTCAATAAAACTAAATTATATGGTTTAATCCACATTTTGATCTATAAAAAGGAATAACAGAATGCACGCAGCTTATGATACAATCCAGACGTGAGTCTTGCGCGTCTTGGATAAAGCCCGAATGACTCATCTTACAACTGGTTTTAAATCTTGTTTTTAATATTTGTACAATTAATAACTTATACGTATGTACAAAAACGCAACAGCTTCACGTTGTTTTTTCCCTCATTGCAGGGTTAACAGGGAGAACCTACATTCTACCTGAAATTTAAAATCGTGCAATTTTAATAATCTATCTATTATTCTGATGATTAAAAAGAGGTGTCACTATCATTGATTTAACTGAAAAGTGTTTCATCTTCCTCTAAGTACGTAACAATTTTTTCAATTCAATTTTATCGCCAAATTTAATACAATTCCGCATTTTAAGAAAATGTACCTACATACTACTAACGAAAAAGTAAATTGGTAAATTGAGTGTTTTACTTTTAAAACAAAATATTCTATATGTGTAGAATAATATAGATAAAGATAGAATATAATCTATACTAAATAAAGTGAAAGAGTTTTTTTGTTTATTTTTTGCCTAAACGGACCTAAACCTAAACCTCTAGAACTACTGGTCGGGTTTACATTTGTTTTTCTTGTATGAAAGCTACCTTTATGAGGAGTGCTATATGCTATATGACATCACTGTGTAATTCTTAGATAGCGCTATAACGAAATAACAATAATATTAAAAGCCATCGAATTACTTTATCGGCGTGAGCAGATATTTAAATATATGTACTTACATTCTATTACAAAAACATTAAATTTTACAAATGTACAAAAAAAATTTAAAATGACATGTGATATTTGACTTCTCCTTATTTAACATTCATGTAGAAACTAAAACGACCGATTATTATTTCATCATCAAGAAAATTGAATGAAAATAAGCTTTGGCTTTTATGCATGCAATTTGAACTTATACTTTTTGAGAAAATGTAAAATTAAAATAATTCAACGGTCTGTTTACGGCCGCAAACACTGCCCAGGCTCGACTCCCACAGGGGGCGCGCTACCACCGATGATATCTTCTCAAACAGCTAAACTAAACTTGCTTGCACTATTTCAGAATTTAGAATAAAGTCATTCATAATTGAATATATAAATGATACAACCATTCTATAACTTATAGGTATGCGGACGAAGCCGTGAAGGGGTCGCTAGTAAAACATAAAGTACAAATGTTTGTCCGTAAAGTCGATTTACGGACAATACTTTTACGTGATAATGTCATAAGAAAACATTGACGTAAAATTATATATTTTTATGAAGTGAATTTATTGAGTATTAGTAAATTATTATTAAAATAAAAACATTATATCTCAGCTTCACGGTGTATCCCACACACAGCAGGGTAGACAGAGAGAACCTAGTGTTAAGACACTCTGTTCCCCAATTTACGCGACCGTACCGAGGCATTGCGTGTTGAGTGGCGGAACTCAGCGCCGTGCTTTGCCTCGACACCAGAGCGAAGAAATGAGAATATATATGATAATAAATATTTTGCTTCCCCGAGTGGGGAGTGAATTATTATTATTTTGTATAATACAAAAAAGGTGAAGGTAATTGAAAGTTCATAATATTTTTTTTTTCAATAAACTAATTTCTTTTTTTCAATTTATTACCATTTAAAAATTAATAGACGAACAACAATAAATATAACATCTAAAAACCAAAAAGGTTTGTAATGATGTTAAAAATATTCTTAAATTACACAATTCTAATTTGCAATAAAGTTGAATAATAAATAATATTTCGCAGTAAATTTATAAAAAATAAATAAAATAAATAAAGTTAAATACTATTGACAAAATATTTCTTACACTCGTTAATACAAATATTTTCGAACTTATTGCAAGTAACAACAAACAACTAAGGCCAATCGTCTCTCTCTATCGTTTGTTCCGCGCTCTCGCTCGGCTCAGGCGGAACGTGACAATGAATTGTACTTTTTCATGACTGCAGCAAGCGCCAAAAAGTAAAAGAATTTGAGATTTAATTAGATATTATAATTTTATTTTGTTCAATAATTCAGTCACTAAACATAAACATATGTGCATAGTATGCGTTTCTAATAGTTCTTACTGATTTAGTAAAACGTTCAACAACAGCTTTAGCAGAAATACTTGACATACTTTATATATACGCTACTTTATACATACATATTATTATACACGCTATTCTACATGTGTACTTCATCGCAATGTTTTTTTTATATTAGTATACTGTTTTGATTTATATAGTCTTGTGCCCACCAAAGAAATTTTACTTACAAAAAAATTACCCTTAAAATTTCTTAAACTGAATTATACACGATCAGATCTGTTCAAAGCTGATCTGATCGGATAAATAAAAAGGCCCACTTTTTGAAAAAGAATAGCATTTTTGCTTAAAATTTTCAATCTTAAATCTCAAAAATTTCCTCTTTTCACCAAGAGACAATCTGGCAACTCTGGATTATAACTACGATCATAAGCTTACCCGAAAACTTGATAATAGAGACCTACCCTTCCATCCTATAATAAAAACAATTTTACGCTGTATCCCGCAACCAGCAGGGTAGGCAGAGGGAACCTAGTGTTACTATTCTCCGTTTCCCATTATCCGCCGAATTCTGGAGGTACTGTGGGTGCTGAGTGGCGGGACTTAACGTCACGCTTCGCTTCTATATTTTTTTTCTTCTATTTCTTCTATTCTATAGAGATTATAAGATTAAATATTTAATTTCCTCGGATGGGAATCGAACTACCAACCTGCCGCGTTTACAGTCACATTTTGTGCCCCTGCGCCATAATTGGCTTCATAATTAAAAAATAATTACCTTAGGGCCCTTACTCTCAATTGTTAAGAAGTTGTGACTCTTGTCATTTTAGTAGCTCAGTAACCTCGCCAGATGATGACTACAAGAGACACATATAAGTATTTTCAAGAGCTTCCATCAATTTTCACGGTATTCCATCATCAGATTCTGACTTAGTGGTAATAAGACCAATGGGAAAATATGCTCTTTCAGCTCAGCCCTACATGGGTTTTTGAATATATTGGGCAAAATGTTAAAAATTTTAATTAAAATATATATAAATTAATTTTTACATAAAACTGATTTCAAACACCAAGCTAAAAATAAAAAAAAAAAAATGTAAAGTAAAAAGTACATTGATTTTATTAAACAAAAATAATTAAGAAAAGATTTCATAATTTTGAAGTCGGTGTCAAGCTACAACAACCTTAGTACAATATCAAATTATTAAGCATGTTTATTTTACTTGGCATCGACTTCAAAATTATAAATATTGTAATTTGCATATCCCAACGATTTTTTTTACAAGACATGGTATTAGCTTACTTTATTTGTAGAGCTTTTACTACCTAATCTAGTTCTCACTGAGGAAAATCAATATTTAAGGAAAAAACATTTAAAACAAAAGCGTTCATAATCGGATGAGTAAAATAATTAGACAGCCAAAAACTATTTCATGTAAGACTCCAATACAAATATTTCTCCGAGTTTGAGTCAAATCCGCAACCATCCTGGACAACTGATGCGAACCCACTGCACAATGACTGCGCCGTTTAAAAATCATGAAATGAAGCTTTCGTTGAATATAACTTTTAATGTTTTTTAGGGGGTTTACCTTTAAAAGAGTAAACGAAACCCTGATAGAGTCACTTTTTGCCCATCTTTCTGTCTCATGGGATGTATCGAGGTGAAATTAATATGAAATATTTAGGTCTATGGTCCCTCGGGTCGGAGAAAAAATTAAGTTTCGATTTAGAAAAAATCTATTGACAAGTCAAAAGATAATCGAATCAAAAGATACGAGCATATATTTATGCATTCTTTATACCCCATATTGTACGAAATTCTCGCGCCCTACCCAAACCTGTAAAGTACTTCCCGTGGACCTACAGTTACATAATTAGGCACGAAGTGAGAAGTCAAAATAAAGGAAAAAATCCGAAAACTAAAAATCTATTAGTATTTCATAGAAATAAATATATAAAACTTACATGTGTGGTAATTTCATACAAAATGAGTGCATATACCTTCAAATTAAGTTTGTAAATGTTTGTAAGTAGTCTTTGAGTTGACCTACAATCCAATTAATACGGAGGCCTCGGTGGACGAGTCCGACTCACAGTTTTTTTGTAAGTTATGTGCGGGCACGTAGCAGAATAGGCAAAGGAAACCTGGAGGAACCTAGTGTTAAGACATTCAGTTCCCATTAAGACACTTATATTCCCCACTTTCCGCCGAATTCTGAGGGCATTGCGTGTTGAGTTGCGGAACTTACTAGAGCGAAGAAATGAAAATATTAATATTTTATTTTTGAGAAGTGGTATCGAACCCATAACCGCACGCACGTTTATGTCCCTACTCCACTGCTCTAAAAGATATTACAAGTAAAATAGACTCTAATAAATATTTCTTTGAATTTGAGTCGACTCCGCAACCAGCCTGGACAACTACGAACTCAATGCACAATGACTGCTGTTTAAAAATCATGAAATGTTAAGCATTTATCGAATTTGTTTTTTGTTTATTTAATATCAAGCGACACGACAGACAAAATATTTTAAATCTAATAAAAAACATATAATTTAATTAATTTTCAGTATAACAGTTACTGTGTACTAACTACTACAGTGTGCCCTATATATAATGCATTGTGGTTTCCAGCCCTAAAAGGCATCGGGAATACCCTCCAGATAAGATCGGTGTTCAAATCCACATAGTGGTTTCAAAGGCTTTTAATGTGGCTTCAGCAGAGGTCTACAGCAACAACAGCGCCCTCGGCGTGGCTCGGCCGCCGCGGGTACTAACGGGCCTAGAGGCCCCCCACCGCAGCGCGCGCCGCGACCGCCACGCAGTCTTCCCGCGCGGTCCGCACGTGTGTCTAGCGTGCCATCACATCGGAATTTAAGTAAACGTTTTCGATCAAACTCGTTGTATTTATTCACGTAAAAGTGTAACTTTAAACTAAATAATTCGAAGTGACTATAATAATGTTTCCCGGATGTTAGAACAACGGACACTGTGAACAAACTTTGGTGCTGTATTCAATTAAAACTGTAATTGTTATAATTTTACTTCCTCGATAAATTAATTAGATATTACATGGAACCGGAACGAACGAACGAAATTAATTTAAGTTGAAATTTTATCAAATCTACTGCCGATAGGATATGTAATATCATTAACAAGCTGAATGGTAGGTTTAAACATTTTGAAATTAAAATGGTTTTGTTTATTTGCATATATCTCTATCTATTTTTTTTATTACGATATGTTTAATATGTATATAATATATATTTTTTTATTGTAATATTAAAAATATTAATATACGTTATTTTTGTAAGTTGATCAAACAAATTTGAAAAAATTAAACGATTTATACTAAATATTATTGCTTATATAGTATAAGCAATAATATTATTATAATATCTTAAGCCAAACTTAGTTCAATTAATTTGTATAAACGATAACCTCGTAAAGTATACACAAACGATAAAATGCTATCTACTGACAAAGTGGAGCGTAATATAGATATACCCATTGATATTATTGATAAGACATGTATTAGGCAAATTACTATTTTATATTACTTTAAATACAAGAAAAGAAAAATATTATAAACATTATAAAATTATGTATATATATATATATATATATATATATATATATATATATATATATATATTATTCGTATAGCCATATGATACTTGAATAAAATGTTTTTTTTTTCTTAAAATATAAACTAAATTAAAAACCAATTAAAATAAAAAGTTAATTACGATTTTCAAATTTAAATATTTAATGTCTAATACGTGCTCGTGATACTGTAACAATTAATATTAACGATACAAGCGTCGACTGTATCATGCCCGTTTGAAATTTACACGGCTTTATAAATATAGCTAACTACCGTATGAATAACGTAAAATATACAAGTGTAGTATATGGTATGTAGGCCAAACTTTTTAATTGACTCCAATTGATATAATTAATAATATAGCATTAGCTTATAACTTACAATCTCTTTGAATTATCTACCATAAACTGAGTTAAGCCTAAACTTCTAACATTTAAAAGTTTTCTTATCGGACCTTAACTAAGCAAAATATTAAACTTAAACCTAATTGCTAGATAATTAAAAAAAAATAGTATTTTTTTATCAATAAACAGATACATAATTAAAATACTACGTTACAGTGTCACTGTAACCAAACACATTTTTCCGCTTAATTTATTACTATACATAGACTGCTAGAAACTCCCCTAGGAAAAGTAAGCAAAGCAGGTTACGACGAGAGATGCGTTCCAATTGTAATAACATCAATTGATTTAACGCTGTTTTAGTGGGAGGAACTAAACAGGGTCACCGACCGACAATTATGTCCTCCTAAAGAATTCTACCGCACAACCGACATTAATAATGAATCCACGCTCTCTTACGATATTCAAATGCTTCGTGCTAATGGAAAATTATTTATATATGTATAGGTGCATTATATTTTTTTTTTCCATTCCAATTAAAAATAGAATCGTGCTTTCTTTGTGTAACACTGAACAAATCGGTTTTTTAACAAATGTATATCATTATTTTTTTATAAGTAATATGCTAAGAAGATAAAGATAAACGGTCAAATTTTGATGTTCATATTATACTATTTTTCTGAAGGATCAAAATATGTTAAGTATTTAATTCAAAAAACTTTTCGATTTATGGGTCAATCAATCTTGTAATATTTTTTTTGTATAAAAAATACTTTTATTTACACAACTAATACAGACATTACACATTTACACATTGTAATGTGAATGTAATTCCAGAATCCCATACCGGGGATCCGTACATCCGTACACCGATCCCATACAGACTACAGTGTACCTATGTATTACGGTTAATACAATAGTTAATATAAATTCGGAAACATGTTTCAAATAATGTTTGACGTTTCAATTTTTTTTCTAAAAGTATCTCAAATATAATTTAGGCAAATAGATGATACTTTTCGAGATATGTTTATTAAAGTTGCCTACTTTTTAAAACTTTCTACTTTCCACGCTCTAAAAACATATTAGAAACATACTTATAATATGGACGGCATACTATAATTGACTATTAAAATATGACAGATACCTGCAAGAATTGTTTTTCTTTATCATTACTTACATTTTAAATAAAAATATAAATTTTTGCTAAAACATACTCCACCAAAATTCCAAATATATTTTATCTATAGATAAATAATGATTTATATATCTATAAATTTGACTTATTACAAAATCGAATAACACAGAGAGCAATTATATCGACTTGTCCTTTCACTTAACGTTGATAGCGTGCAACATATTATTATAAGAGCCTATTGGGACCGCAGCAGCCGGTGTGTTACGGAAACCGGTCGTGGAATGAGACCGACTCCAACTCAAGACACTGTATAATATTGATCAATCATTTTTTTTGGAACAATTTTATTAATAATTTTTGAGATATTTTATTTAAGCCTTAGTAGTGCACTTCGATATTATATTTATCATGTCTTTCATAACCTAAAAAATAAAAGTCTGTGAATGAACTGCTAATGAACCACTTTTCTCATAAACTTAAATAAATAAATCGGATTCACGCTGTACCCCGCACACAGCAGGGTAGGCAGAGGGAATCTAGTGTTAAGACACTCCGTTCCCCAGACAGACAGATAAATTAACTTTTCTATATTTTGTGTCCCTTTATACAAACAATTTAAATGGATAACAATTTTTAGGTTAAAATAGAAAAAGAACCCCACAATAAATGTTGTTGAAAATAACAGTAAAAAGAAACTTGACGAATTTACACTGAATTCTTTCGAGACTATGTAAATGTAACAATTAAAATGTAACAATTAATATATAATCATATTATATATTTTTTACACCTCACACATTTTCTTTCGATTATTATATTATTATAAAGATTATATGCTAATAAAATACACTAATTTATTTATCATAACAAAATAATCGAAGTCTAATTAATAATTATTAACGACTATTAAATGCATTTGACTTGCTTGTATTTTAATATGTTTGTTGTATTTTTGATATAGTAAAATGTTGATTTAACATAAAATAAAATTTCGTAGACAAACTATGGTGCACGTTTTTCTATTTTCTTGATTACAAACATTCCAGTAAAATATGAACACATAAATATAATTTAATCATTATCGATATAAATGACAAACATAACACTAAGTTACATTTAGCTAACGTCTTACGGCGAAATTAATAACGTAATGTATTGTAGTTGTATTTTATAGGGTTTTTCATTGTAAGATAGAGGAGTAACATATAGGTTACTTTTTATCTCGGAATTCTCGTGGAATCGCGATTTACGCAGGTATCGTGAAAGACGGAGGCAAAGCCGTGGGTGAGCCGCGAGAATGTATATACATTTGTAAAAAAATTGTGAAAATTTTACGCATCGCATCGTATTTGCGACGAACGTAACAAGAGTGAGGTGATGATACATTTTATCTATTACCTTCTTCTCCATCTCTATGCACAATATGATTGTGTGTGGCATAAGAATAGACTTCATTTTTAACCGACTTCTGTAAAAGGACGAGGTTCTCGATTTAATTTGAACTTTCGACTGGGTGGGACGATATTGATGATTTTTTTATTTGAAATCTGGTGCTTCTTGTGTAGTCCCATTTTCGATCCAGTCCTAACAATGCTATCCATGAGGAAATCATATATGTCTTAAATTAGCATAAAGTATGTACGCGACAATTGATTTATTACGATTAGCTCAATTACAATTTTTAATTTACTTATTAACATTGGGTTTTTTTTGTAAAAAATATCTTTTTATATAATAATACTTATTTATAAAACATTATTTTATCAAGAAAGGTATAATAATGTTTAAAATGATTACAAATAATATTATAATAAAATCTTAACCAACATGTCGGAAAATTAACGAGGTTGTTATGTGGCGGCCATAGTTACTTTGTTCATTCCCGTATCGTGGCCAGGAAATAAGTATCCATCGCGGCACGCCGTAATAAATTCAACATCGAGGTAAATTAAATGTTTACCAGACGATGATCTTCCACCGCCATTATGTTCAATTACAGGACAACTTAGTTATACGGTGGATGGATGTGATGATTTGCTTCAATCTATAACTTTGATGAAATCCAAATAAAATTATCGTTTGACCACGCAACATTGTAATATATCAGCTTCACGCTGTATCCCGCACACAGCAGGGTAATCAGAGGGAACCTAGTGTTCTGCCGAATTCTGGAGGCATTGCATGTTGAGTGGCAGACCTCCACGCCGCGCTTAGCCTCGACACCAGAGCGCAAAATCGGGGGATCGAACCTACAACCGCCGTCGCTTTTACAGTCACAATTCGTGCCACTGCGCCACGACTGGCCTCATATGATAGTATTTAAATTAGTTTCCAAAACATTTTAATTATTTTTTTGGAGGAAACTAAGCTATTTACACTTAGAAATTAACGTTTATAAGCAATGGTAACATTAAAAATTGTAACACGTCCTCTATAAGCAAATAATTTAATATTTCTATGTGACAAAACAAATTACTTTTTAACCCACTTCAAAAAGGAGGAGGGGGCAATCCTCAATACGATTGTTATATATTTTTTTGTAATAATAATTATTTAGAACAATATTTTTTTTCTGCTTTCAGAGGTCAGAGGGCCTTGAGTTGTCTCTCTCCGCTTCTCGCGACACAAAGGCTGTGTACGCGATGAATGATCAGGTTAGTACTACGACGGCAATACTTTATAAATAATTTAGTTAAATATTATCATGTTCACATGATAAAGGTTATTAGAATACTCAAAAGAACTGGCAGAACGTAAACAGAAATTAAATAGCCCCCAAAATATATATAGAAAACTCGTTACATAAAATAAATTGTACGTAATACGTATAAAATTTACCGTTGTGACATAGATGGTTAGCGTCTGTCTGTAAATTCGATGGTCGTGAGTTCGATCACAGTCGATGGAACAGTAATTTTCATTTCCCCTGGTTGTTCACACTATACGAGGTGTTGAGTTCCGCCACTAAGCAAGCAATGTCGCGAAATCGGGCGGAAGACTCGAGAACGAAGTTTCTTCAAAATAGATTCTGCCTAATATGGAAAGAGGGGTCCTTTTCCATATTTTTAATACTTATAATGGGAGCCGAAATTGGTATTTTAAACACTTTTACAAGCTCTCTAAGACTAAGTAAAGAACAAAAGTTGAAACAAACGTATAATAATTTCAACATGCGGCGTACCTTTATCTGAAGTAGCTAATTGGCTCGAGGCGAGCTTGGATGGATTCCAAGAAGCGCAGGTTCAAATTTATATCCGTTTCTATTTTTTTAACCTAAAGTGTGTATACAACACTTTTAAAGATATTACAAAAAAAATACAATCAGGGAAAGTAATTTTAACATATAAAACACACCCACCCTGTATCCTGCACACAGCAGGGTAGGCAGAAGGAACCGAGTGTTAAAACACCCCGTTTCTCACTTTCTGCCGAATTTAGGAGGCATTGTGTGATGAGTGACAGAACTCAACGCCGCGCTTAGCCTCGACACCAGAGCGAAGAAATGGAAATATAAATTTAAGTAAATATTTCATCTCCTCGAGTGGGGATCGAACCCACAACCAGTCGGTTTTACAGTCACACTGTGCCACTGCGCCACGACTGGCCTCAATATTTTTTTTAAAACACAACCATGGTATAATATAGCGCTTGCCGAGAGTAATAAATATATCACATACTCGTGTACTATCTACATTAGGAATTTCTTTTCTACGATTTTAAGTTTTAAGGCGATCTTAAAACCGAATATCAAATTTAATAAGCTATTACATATATTACAGTAGTTTTCATTTAAAAAGAAATATAAAATTCTTAATTCTATATTTGAATATTAATGTATTTAATAATATTTTTGGTCAAAATAAACGAATGATAAATGTTTTAACAAAAAAGTTTTAACAATTATTTTGAAAGTAAGTAATATTTCTACAAGGGCAAAAATAAGTGGTTACTTAAAACAGAATTTAATGTTTTGTATAGCCGTAACTTATTGGTGCTGTAATAGCTATTAAGCGTCGGAGCAAGCTTTCTTTTACTTTTTTTATCAAAAAAAATCGGTTTTATTAGAACAATACCTTCATATCGCACCTTTTTAATATAATATAAATAAGCCATGAGTTTTCTATTTGATCAATATATGAAGATTTAAAACATTAACACAACAATCATTTACATTTTTTTAATTTTCTTAGATTTATGATTAGGATCATTGTCCTGAAATATAAAATCATCAAAAATATAAATTTGTAAGAAGGCTTCCTCTAAATTTTATCGTTTTCATTTTAGATACCACTTAAATTCAATTAATCACCTCATACCACGTAAAACAGCTCCATTGCAAAACAGATCGACATTATTCGTATCGTCTAAAACCAAAAAGCTGGAACTTACTCTTTATAACTCGAAATAATTTCTTTGTTTAAATAGGCATATTCAAGTTTTTTTTTTTCGATTTTTCCTATATATATTTTTTTACATTAATAAAGGGTATCATTACAGGAACGCCGGTACTATGTTAATTTTAATGTATTCGACGTTCTTTTTTTTAAGTTTGTCTGGGAACTCTCGACACGTTGTTCTCTACCTTTTTTTCCACGAGTTTATTGCTATGAACATAGTATTTTCGATTATTTTATTTTTCGGCATATATAGTAACCCTAAACATACGAACAAGAAAACAAAACAAAACAAGCGATAAAATTGTGAAAAAAATTATAATAATTTATTATCGTTCTAGAAAAAATGATTTTTAAGAGTTCAAAAGCAATCAAAATTATAAAACTTTAACTTACTTTCAAAATAAAAAGGGCTTGAGAAATTTATTATATTTGTGCTAAATACATACTACACAAATATCTCTACAAATATAGCGCTTTTATATTTACTTTTTAAAAAAACTAAATCAGATTCACGCTGTATCCCGGACACAGCAGGATAGGCAGAGGGTAACCTAATGTTAAGACACTTCGTTCCCCACTTTATTTACTGTCTAATGACTGACAAAAAATATAAAAAAAATTATATTTTTGTCATGAATGTATCTACTTATTATAAAGGCAAATAAACTCTACTTCAACTGGTAATTACATACCTGTTGTCTTTTTATTTATGAACAAAATTTAAATTATGAAGTAATAGTACTATTTACTAGTACTTTAATATATTTAAGAAAATTTAAAATTGAAAATATTAAAATAATACGTTATATCTATATTGTAAGCTCTATACTTTAGAACGCTACTTCTGTAATTTATATATTTATATTACGAACCCGATTCTCTATGCCAGTTGAAAAAAATACCTATTTGAAAAGGTAGGTAGAATTTTAGTTTGACTATAAACAAAATTAGAAATTTCCTCAATTAATATTCGATAATTTTAAATGGTATCTTCACTATTATTAAGTAGACACGAGTTCTATCACATGATCTGACTTTTATTCAATTGTTGTTGTTTAATTTGTTTTAGACTTTTCATACGCCATCATTTGGAGACGAAGAGTTTGATATTCCATTGATTCATGGTCAACATGCTACTAGTGCTGGCGGACAAAATTCGCATATACATTATTCTCAACTTCACCACGCCGCACCTCAGGTTTGTTACGTTACTAGCCAATTTATAGTAGTCTTTGTTTAGACTTTAAAATAAGAAATACGTTAGCAACCCTTTCAGCATATTTTGAAACATAAAATTAAAAAAATTAAATTAGCTTCACGCTATATCCCGCACACAGCAGGGTAGGCAGAGGGAACCTAGTGTTAAGACACTCCGTTCCCCACTTTCTGCCGAATTTTGGAGGCATTGCGTATTGAGTGGCAGAACTCAACGCCGCGCTTAGCCTCGACACCAGAGCGAAGAAATGAAAATATAAATGTAAGTAAATATTTCATCTCCTCGAGTGGGGATCGAACCCACAACCGGTCGGTTTTACAGTCACACTTTGTACCACTGCGCCACGACTGGCCCCATTTTATCCTTGTAAGGGCTGCATTTTATTGATGATGTTTCTAATTTAGTTAAACTTTAAGTAAGTTAAGTTAGAAACATTTTTGTTTAAAAAAATTTAAATGTTAAACGCTAATTCTAACTTAATTTTTATATATATATTATGTACCACTAAAAAAATGTAAGATCGTTACTTATTAATTCATGTTAGTATAAAATAGTATGCACTAGTTCTAAATTAACATACTATAAATTTATATCAGACATTAAATGTTTTAATTGATGTATAATAACAAAACATCTACGAGATAATGCTATTTTTTATTACAATTCTCTAGTAGAAACTTTTACTCAATGCGCCTTCGATCATCTGCCCTACTTTTTAGATTGCTTTTATTGAAATGAAATTGCCTTTGAATAAATTCCGTTAAGTAGGCAGTGGACTCGGAAGTTATTTTAGATCACTCTTAAAGATATTTTTAAAATAAAAGTAATAACGCATTGCTGCTATTACATTTCTAGAGCTCTCGTTAAATTTTATTGATAATAACATAAAAGTACACAGAAAGAAAATGGACTCTAGCATTCCGTTAAAAACGGATTCTAGCAATCAGCGTAAATAGACAAATATTAGATATGAATGATATATTTGGAAAGTATGCTGATGTAGTGTTGCTGCATGTGACAGAATGGACGGTGCTTTAGCTACATGATGAGATGACCGTATATAATGCAGTACTGGTACTACGGAAGAAAAAGAATGCCATTCTGTGTATCTCATACAAAATACCACGTACTAGCAAGGATCTCGCAGTGAGAATGAAGAAGAACCTGCTGAAGTGCTTAGAATGGCAAAATAGATTAAGATTTAAAAGGGGAAGTGAAGCTGAGTGGTTAGAAAAACCTCGGTTGACCTTCAAAAATTACGTAGCATGAGGACTCCTTGAAAGAATGTATAAAGAGATTACAGTGTACAGGGAAGGAGGAAGTGACAACCCTGCGTTTGGCGCTAAGTTCTCTTTATTTTTTTTCTCTCTTCGGCATTCTCAAATAACCCTTAATCCTACTATTATACCCTATTAATCAATAGGGTAACAACCGTTTTAATCTACAGATTGGAACTTTGGTTAACGTAGTCAATCTGTGTGACAAAGAATGTAACCACTAAACTTTTACTACTTACTTGGGGAAATATGAATAAATTCATGAGGAGGATCCCTCGTCAACTTTTCTTTTTACCATAAGCACAATTATTTTCTAAATAAAAATGAAATCACTTAAAATCTAGGAGGACTAGAGTTAATTAAGACCTCGTTGCCGATATTACGCCATCCTTAGATAATTACAATTTAGCTCTTTGCCTAGAAGGCTTATGTCAATAACTTCTCGCCTTTGATTATTTTAAAATTTATCCAAAATAGAAAATTGAATTTTTAGTTGAAGATTTCAAAACTTTGTTTCTGCCAACCAACTGAATGCAGGTACCGTGGGTTATATCGAAACAATTAACACCTTCCCAATCGGCGACCGACTGGCAAATTAGCTTATACACTTTTTTCCGAACTTGAGGTTAATGTTGTTAGCTCTACTGACATTTAAAGCGCGACATTGGATGGGTAGAGAAGAAGGTAATTTTTTTCTTCGGACACACTGACGCGTATCTCAATGTATCTTTTCAATAATACCGCCATAACATAAGTATGTGTGTGATCAAGGACTTATCAAGTAATGCATTAGTTGTTTCAAAATAGACATAAATTAACGTAATGTTTAGGCACTCCTGTCCGCACGCACTGCTCTATTTTTAAGACATTGCGTTTTGGGTGGCGGAACCTAACGTCTTATTACTATATTTATTATTTATACATCTACATATCTATTTGTTACTGAAACTTGGCTTGTGTAGATGTATTGTATGGTTTACGATTTTATACAAATGTTTCTCATACACAAAACTAAAACTGGTAAAAAAATATTTTCAAATTTATACGTACGTGCGTCCTGTTAACTTAAAATTATGAAATTTGATAAAAAGTAATAACTTAGAGTAAAAATAAAGGAAAAATGTAATGATTGATCATTTTAAACTTACGATCAACAAAGAAAACAAATAACAAAACAAATATTGTTGACTATCGTTTGTATAGAAAACCATCCTTATTATCCACAAACCAACCTTATTATCTATAGACTATTAAAGATTATTGTTTTTATATTATGGTTTTTAACCGTGTCAGTTGAGCACAGATAACTTCGTTATGTAGAATATGAAACATGATGCACATTTGACATAATGAGTGTACATTATTGTCAACTGTCATATGAGTTGTGACAGCTTGAGATAAAACTCAACTGAACTAAATTTTATGTAAAATAAATCGTATTACGATATGATGTAGGCAATTTAATATTATAGTTGTAGTTTTATTTTATGTTCTACATGAACGTTTTGTTCTACATATTTTGTTACTATACATAGTTATGTCATATTATGTTTATTCCCAATAACAGGTGGGAATGATGAATCCGGCTCAAGACGGTCTTGCTCCTCCA
Source organism: Heliconius charithonia (assembly GCA_030704555.1). NCBI lineage: Eukaryota > Metazoa > Arthropoda > Insecta > Lepidoptera > Nymphalidae > Heliconius > Heliconius charithonia. The sequence continues at coordinate 11,269,854 of CM060827.1, read as the reverse complement.
GGCGGAGCACCATCATATCAACAACCATTATACTTACAAGAACCCCATACACCTGTAACTTCACATAAGTATGTATTATAAAAGTAATTTTATTACATTATTTCGCTTTCTTTTGATCAATTTGTAATACATTTTTATTATTTTAGTAACGCTGCTGCTCCAGCTGGTAATTATATGATACAACAACAACCTGGTGGCCAGCAACAGTTGCTAATGTTACAGCCAAGTCAGGTCATGAGTGGCCCACCCACACCAAATACTCCAACACAGCCTGGGCCTGTTTATGGATCCCCACAGAGGGCTTCTCCTCCAGGCACCACAAGTGATGACTCAGATGACAGTGTACCTTCACATCATTCTCAGGTAAATACTAAGCAGAGCCAGGCATAATAAATCATAAATCCAACACAAATATCATTACTGTATTAAAACATATATTGATTTGACTTGCTTTACACTTTTTCACCAATATTGTTTTAAAGTTTTAAATCAAAATACTAGTTCTATTATGTAATTAGTTTAAGAAAGATATATTTTAGTAAAAAGTTATATTCATGAAATATTTTGTATTTATGTGTAGTTCATTGGCATATACATTTCTTTATAATTTAACATGGTCTTTATAGAATTATTTTTATAAAAAACTAATAAATTCGTTGTTTGTTGGTAGTTGCCTGGTGATGCAGAAAGCCTTCTGCCTATCCATTATTGCTCAGCGAGCCGGCAGCAACAAACTACGCTTCATCAGGTATAGGCAAATTTTATCATTTACAATGTAGATTGGTGTTAATATAAGGAACTATTTAGTAGATTTGTATTGCCAATGGACTAAACAATAAATTAAAAAAAAATATATAAATTTACTTTTACATTGCTTTATATAGATTGGTGTAAGCAATATGGGGGTTAAGAGGTCTTCACCAGAACCAATTGATAATGGAGTTAATCGTGGGCAAATGCAAAAAAAACCCAAAGTGCAAAAAAAGAAAAAAAAGAGGGATCCTAATGAACCACAAAAGTGTGTATGCAGTAAAAATTGTTTATTTTTTTTATACAAAAATTGTTTAATGTTAAAACTGAATATAAAATTATTAAATTTTAAATGTTTGCAGACCTGTATCAGCATATGCATTATTTTTTCGGGATACACAAGCTGCAATCAAGGGTCAAAATCCAAATGCAAGTTTTGGAGAAGTATCTAAAATAGTAGCATCTATGTGGGATGGCTTGGATTCAGAACATAAAAGTGTGAGTTGTAATATGCAATTCTCTATATTGTTGAATAAAGTGTTTTATTGTGTTTTTATTTTTTACTGTTGTTATTTTTTATTAGGTTTATAAACAAAAAACTGAGGTAGCAAAGAAAGAATATCTGAAAGCCTTGGCGGCATATCGAGCCAGCTTAGTATCTAAGGTATGATATATAATTTATTAGATACATATAATATTTATATATTGAAACCCTAATTATTATATAAACTAAAATCATTATATAAGTACCTAGAAACCCTTAAAATTCAGACTACTGGTCAAACAGTTACAATTTAGTTAAGTAGTTAGTGAGTAATTTAGCAGAGTCAATCTCTTTAATTAAATTTTTTCAGACAATTAACACCCCACTCTTCAGTGCTATAATAAGAATTATCCAAATTTTATTTACTACACATTTTCTGATCCATTTCTTTAAAAATATCATGAATTAAATTGTTTACTCATTTTATTATATTTATTGCATTGTACACTGTTCATCTTGCAAAACACTGTTTACATGTATACTGTACTTGAGCAGAGAGCAAATGATTTTTGGGCTGTGGCAAGTATATTATTTTGCGTAATGCAAACAGGGAATTACTGTTAAAGAACCAAATTTGCTACTAACATCTGCAAATTATCAATTTAAGGGTATAATTCTAACCGATAAAATATTAATTTTCTATCTTGAAATGAAATTATACAATATAAATAAAAATAAAGTAAATAAATATGAATAAACTATGAATGATGAAGCTTCAATAAAAAAACACATAGTAATTGCCTTATTTGCTATAAATGTATATAATATTTACGTAATCCTACATAATATGTTAATGTTTTTATGTTTTATTCTTTTCTGGTATAAAATTATGTGAGAACGGCTAAGTAATTGTAGAGCAAATTTATTTTATCAATTTATATTAAAATGATTTCTCTTTTTTAAAACTTCTAACATAATATCGTAGTAGCATCGAAATGCACTCAACAAACGTGGTTATAGCAATTAATATATTTATTAAATTATACGTGGAACGAAGGAAACATACCTGAAACGAAACGCGAATATTTTTACCACTGGCAACTCAGAGAACGCTTTATGACAGCTGAATATACTTGATCGTTCATTGTTTGATGTTTAGTCCGCTATAATTCTTGTAAGCGCATTGTTTTTATACTTTAAATTCGTTAAAATAGTAAATATTTAGAAATAATAATTCTTAAATTAGAATGAAAGAAACAGTGCTTTAAATTTATTACAATTACAACTTGACCGTGTGTTCAGTTAACTCCACGCGTCTTTCAAACCGGTAAGCTTTTTCACAAAGCTTTTTCTTTAATACGATCGACCTTTTAAATAAGATTTTATAAAACAGAATTTAAAAGAAAATGGCGTACATAAAAGTTAAAAATTGTGTTAAAATGTGATTTCTTATACAATTTGATATTTTTACCGTAATTAATATAATAATAAAAAAAAATAGCTTTCTTTCATTCTGGGTTTTACACATTTTTATAAAGAATAAAAAGTACTGAGTATGTAAATATTTTTTCTAAGGGAGGTGAACAAGAAAACCAAGTAATGTACAATCACAACAATTCAAATGCAAATTATGGTAATTATTATCAAGGACAAGCATATGGAAATGGACACACTCCTCAAAGCTATGCGCCAAATTCCACACCCCAAGGTTATACACCTCAAAACTTTTCTGGAGGTCAACCACCATCTACATTCTCTGGACCTTCCCCTCAAAGCTACCCACCCAACCCCCAACAGTCGCCACAAGGCTATCAAGGGAATATGGGACATAATCCTCAAACTTACCAAGTAAGTACTAAAGATAATCCACTTTTTTGAGATGACTTTGTTTTATATAATAACTTTGTGAAGTTGATATTAAACTACATATTTTATAGGTCAGCAAACAATAATTTGAAGTATAATTTAATAAATCTTTGTATTTTTTGATTAGGGGGTAACAGGTCAGTCACCTCAAGGCTACCAAGTTAATTCAACAACTTCTCCTCAAACATGTCAGTCTAATATGGTGCAGTCTCCGAGGAGTTATCAAGCCACACAGTCTCCTAACTATGCTGGTAATTCTGGATTATCACCCCCAGGCTATAGACAAGTTCAATCACAATCTCCTCCAGTCCAATCTGTTCATGCTGCAATGCAGTATCATCATTCTCAACAGGTAAGCAAAACAGATTAATTTGTTATATATTATAGTTTTTTAGAAAGGTGTTAAATCTATCTATCTTTTTATTAATTTCATGATTAGATATACTATAACTAATCGCCTCCAGCCACTTTATATGTGTGGACTGTTTTGCATTTTCATATTACTTCCATTTCCAACACATTGTATTAAAAATAGACCCAAAATTTTTCAGGCATTGGTTAATAAAATGTGGAACTCTTCCAGTAGGGAATATATATGTTACCCACACTAGAAGTCAATATCATGAACATCAAGTAAATAGTCAGACATGGTACTACTGTGCTGTAACATTATCAATTGTTTATTTGTTTTTTTATTTTTCGACACAAACTATATACATAACAACTTCTACTAATGTGTCCCATATTTATTAAATTTTATCTGGTCTATAACAGTTCTTATTTTATCAAGCTGAACAAATTTTGCTTAGGAGGCATTTATTATTTCTTACAGTTAACTTGGACTATTGTGAATATCAGCTGTTCGAGGTTCTATAATATTAGCTTTGCAACAAAAAAATCTCAATCACATTAACCTAATAGTTTCAAAGATATGCATGTACATAAAAAATTACATATGTTCAGAAAAAAAAGCTAATAAGCCTTTTTACATCCATGTGCATTGATATTTTGCAAATACATTCAATGTAGAGGCTATAATTCCTAACTAATAATCTTAATATTCCACTCTTCAATCTGCTATTATGTTTAAATATGGAACTTGGACATTTGAATCTGACTGCGATGAAATAGTTATATAAGTATTTTAAGTCTTATTAATATTAAATAATTTTGCAATATTATATTAATGCAGATAGCTAAATATCATTAGTTTTATTCTTAACATGTAATTGTGACACATCAATCCATTGAACAGATGCAACAGGCACACCAAGTGCAACAATATCAACAGCAACATCAGCACCCTTCACCACAGCAACAAATGCACCAGCCACCCCAACAGACAATCCAACACCAGCAAGCCCAACATCAACAAGGCCAGTCCCAACACCAGCAGTCCCAGCATCCGCAGTCTCAGCATCAGCAATCCCAGCATCAGCAATCCCAGCATCAGCAGTCCCAACATCAACAAGCTCAACATCAGCAAGTCCAACATCAGCAAGTCCAGCATCAGCAAGTCCAACATCAGCAGGTTCAACAGCAGCAGTCTCCACATCAACAGCCACAACAAAGTCAGCAACAGCAGGCACGACAAATACAGAATATAAAACCTGATCAATCCCCAAGTAGTGCAAATACTAATTCTGGAATGAATGGACCACACCAGTCTCCAGAGGTATAATATAATTATGATTCGTTTTTTTTTTTTAAGATCGATCATAGTGTAGTGGCAAGTAGAGTGCCTTAACTTTAGGTTCCTGCTGCCTAACCTGCTGTATGTGGGATGCAGTGTGAAGATATAAAAAAAATAATCTGACTATAAATATGACAATTGTGAATTTGATGCTCACTGGCTTAATAAATAATTATAAGTTTTTCACTCTGGCATTTTGATTTCGTGGTATTGAGTTCAGCAACTCAATATTTAAAAACAAATATACATTTAAAAGCAGTGTGTATAGTATACTTAAGTCTTACAAAAAAAAATTGCTAGTGCCTGTATTCCAGTACACAGCACTAATCAATCAAAATAAATTTAGAACTTGCATGTGAAAAATATTTACATGTAAACAAATTATTATATAAACATGTTTTTATTTTACTTTAGCAAACTGAAAATGGAAGCACACCATCTTGTATACGCCAAGGCTGTACAAATCCTGCTATATCTAACAGCGAATGGGAAGATGAATACTGTTCAAATGAATGTGTTGTCAGCCATTGCAGGTAACTGTCTAAAATATCAATTATTTAAATGAAACTATTTTATTATCTATGATGTATATAACTACAGTTTTGATCTTCACACATATTAAATCTAAATATAGCATCCTAAATATAGGCCAAGGGAACCTAATGTTAAGACACTCCAATCTTCACTTTCTGCACTATTTTTGTGACATTTCTTGGAAAGTGTGACATACTCTTTTTTTTAATTATGCCTTTCTATTATTTTACAGAGATGTCTTCAGCTCGTGGGTAGCTTCTAACACAAATAATCAAATACAAAATTTCTCGGCAGTTAAGTAACAAATGATGTAGAAGACATATCAAGGTTGAAAATAAGCTGTGAATAATAATTAAAAATTATTAATATGATATTTTGCCTTGTTAAAGTACAGTTATCTATTAACTTGTTATAAATATGTGCCACAGCCAAAATGGTTTTCTCATGTTAAAAAAAACTAATAAATTTTCAACATGTAACAAAAATTTAATTTTTAAAATTTGGAGTGCCTTGACAAAATCTTGTTTTTTTAAAGTCTTTGTATAATTTCACTTCAACGTTTGAGATAAAATATTTGTTAATAAGATTTTTTTTAAAATCTATAATTATCTCAATATGTGCATAAGCTATTGAGCCTCCAATGCAGCTTCAATACGTACTTGCATTTAATTAATTCGAGGATGTAATAACAAACTATTTATCCACATTGCTTTAAAGAAGCAATAGTTATTATTGTATGTATTATAATAAAAAAAAAATAAGTATCTGAAAAATAATAATAAAATAATTATAATGAGCATTCATTAGTTAATATTTAACTATGTTTCGCCTTAAATATTTTTGAAAACATTAGTTTTTTAATTAGTACTGTAAGTATAGAAAAACTTAAAACACAATGTATGTTCTACAAAATTGATCTAAAATCATTTTTAAAGCACACAAAGATGTGTGATTTATTTGTATGGTTGTAGCAAATCATCACAAATAATATTAGGTATCACAATTATATATTGCCTAATAAACATTAATTTAATCCTATGTTAAACGATGTATTCTTGATAGCAATATCGATTATTCCTCTAGAAAGTTGTGCTTAGCATAGGTATAGCTGGACCAAAATTTCCTTTATATTCAAAACAATGATACTAGTTTAAAATATGTATTACTTATTTTAATGTATATTCCGTAAGTTACGAATGTAAATAAATCCTTGCAATAATAGACCTAATTATAATAGTTGTTTAAGGAGAAAATATCTCATTTCAATTTATGTAATTTATAGTTAATCCTTTAGACTACTCCTTAAAGCAAAGTATCCTTATGTATTGTAAAATAATTGTGTATAAACTGTAACTAGAACAATTATTTCATTAAATTTCTTAAGCATTAATATGTTTTTTAATTAATATGGGCACATAACTTTAACAAACATTTAATATACTTATACACAGCCGGGTTAGTGGTAGTCGAGTCATAGGTATTAGCGGCAAAGTTCAAAGTTGATTACCCTTTAGTAGTATTTTTGTAGTACTAAATGTTATTGGTATCTATGCGTAACTGTGTCACACGAATACTATACGGTATGGGCTTAAAATATTTTACCCTTGATGCTGTTCCAACCTGTATATATAAAGCTTAAAAATCTCAAAGCTCAATCAGTATACATTTTAGTTAAAAAAAATAACTTAATAAAATAATAATTAAAAAATAAATAATACCAGCTTCTTGCTATATTCCGCATACGACAGAGTAGGCAGAGGGAAAAAAGTATTAAGACACGCCGTTTCTCACTTTCAGTTAAATTCTGAAGGCATTGCGTGTTGAGTAGCGAAACGCCGCACTTTGCGTCAACACCAAAGGGCAGAAATGTTATTAAATATTTATTTAAATTTATATTTAATAAATTTCAATAAATATTTAATTTCCTCGAGTGGGGATCGAACTCACCACCAGTCGCGCTTATATTCATATCATACACTTGTAACCCTGCACCGTTAAAATATAACGCCATAATAACGAACGAACACTAGAGGATTTCTTTGATTTATCTTCTTCTTTGTTAAGAAATCTATTGTTATTGTCAATAGAATATACCGTACCTGATGGTAATGCAGTGTTTGGTTCTGAATTAAGTTATATTATCCAATGACAAACTAAATAAAAATGTTGAATATATTAAAATAACAAAAAAGTTCATACCCAGAGACCAGTCGTGGCGCAGTGGAACAAGGTGTGACTGTAAAAACGACAGGTTGAGGCTTCGATCCCCACTCGAAGAGGTGAAAAATTTACTTAAATTTATATTTCTTCACTCTGGTGTCGAGGCAAAAGCGCGGCGTTGAGTTCTGCCACTCAACACGCAATGCCTCCAAAAAAAAAAGTGGGGAATGGAGTGTTTTAACACTAGGTTACCTCTGCCTACCCTTAACAAAAAAAGTCTGGTAAGGTTATTCAATTTTTATCTGAAGACAAAAGAAAAATTACTTCAGTGGCGTAGCTAGGGTATTAGCTGCCTGGTGCAGCTTAGGACTTGATGCCTTTTAAAATGGTCAAAATAAATTCAGATTTCAAAGTACCGTAGAGTAGGTATATAAATTTTTAATGCTTCAAAAATACATAGTTATAAGTTATAACATTAGATTTTGGTAAAAATCATTGCAAAAATTTAAAAACGGACATTACTCGCTTTTTGACTAGCAAAGTTAATAATCACATTTTCAAAATCAATAGCATCGACTAGTTTATGTTCGATTGACATGATAGTGACATTGTATTTTTCATTTTCATTCTCTCATTTTTCTTGTACATTTAAAATAAATGCAGAATTGATTGTAGATTTTGATGCCCCTTTCCTTTTGATGCCCGGTGCGACTGCACCGCTCGCACCCCCCCACCTACGCCACTGAATTACTTTATCAAAAAATACGATGCTGGTATGATATTAAAAGGATTATAATAAAATTTATGACCCCATGTAATAAACATTACAATTTTCTGGTTGAACAGGTATATATGTAATTACCGTATATTTATGCTATTTATTATTCATTTTATATGCTTGTTACACAGAGATATACGTTATTTAGTTGAATAAATATGCAAACATAACTTTTTACTTCACTGAAATTAAATAATATCTAACATGTTACATGCCACGCATATACAAAGGTTATCGAAGGAACATATGCTCTCTAATAAATATGGCGTAAACTTTATAAAAGAAGCTAAAAAATAATTGATAAAGTTTGAGAAAAACGTTTATTTTACACATCCAGTCTAAATAGAAACCATCTATATTTTTTTGATTAAATAACAAAAAAGTGTACTTTTAAAATTAAATACAAATGTTCCTCAGCGTAGTATACTAACAGTCGGTTTCTAAATTGAGAATATGAAATTAAGAACGTCTCAAATTATATTCAACTGTTACTAAAATATTTTTTTGTTTCTTATTTGAGTTTTCTCAAACCATAATCAATACTTGGGCATTTGACTGTCGAAATCATTTCATGTATAATAATTGGAACTCCGAATACCAGTAATAAACAAAATTAGTTCATGATTTACAACACAGTTTAAATTTATTAACTTATTAAAAGCAATAAATCTACTATTTGTTACAATAATAAAATATGCAGCGAATTTTGTCAATGGTGCAATTACTGAAATTACACGTATTGCTGTATTAAATGGCAACACTGAACATGGTTAATCAAGAATATAAATTATAGATTGTAGAATTTGTAGACGTCTGATTTTGATGACAAGAAGATCTTTAATACCAAAGTACATAATGTGTATTAGTGAATGAAATGAGAAATAGATAATTATCGACAATTTTAATAATAGTATTAGTTACTTTATTAGTTTATTCATTATTATATCTGTAATTTATTCATTAACAATCAAAGTGATCAAGAAAACATAGAAAATGATGGATGGCAATGATATAGCCTCTGAGTCTAACAGAAAAGGCTTCATATCACAAGGATGGTCCCGAATTTCTCAAGTAATGTATATAAAATCCTTATAATATGTGTAACGTGATAGTTTTTACAGAACACTAAGGACACTACTCCATATTTTACGTTTTGTAAATATTAGGGGTTACTAGTATTAAAAGCGTAAAATCTCTCCTAAGGTCATTTAAATACAAGCTAAATGTACTCGGAATTATAAAGATATACCATTATGTTATATACATTGTTTCTGAAAAAAATAAATAAAAAGGAAACATTTTATGATAAGCCTTAGTAGCCCTGATAAATGTTCTTGATAAATAATGTAATAAATAATTTGCTTTTATTTTATATTTTATTTTACAGATATATCAAGGTCTATTAGATAAATGGACTCCACATACAAAGTGCAGATGGGTAGCCTCTGCATTATTATTAGCCATATTCGTTCTTCGAATATTTTTAAAACAAGTAAGTAAAAACAATAGTATATATAGATGCCTTATATGACTACTATAATATATAAACATTTATCAAAGCCATTGTGGTACAAGTGTTTAATGATGCGACTGTAAACACAACATGTGGTTTCTATTCCCACTCTATGAAAAATTTAATATCTTCTTTTTTTGCCCTGGTAACAAAGCAAAGTGTGTTTTTTAAGTGTAAAAAATGAATAGTAAAACACTCATTACAACTTTGTCTAATTTTATTAAATTCATACTTTACTTATTTACACTATCTATATCAGGGATTCCCAACTGTTTCTTGATCAAGGACCACTTTTATATCATTCATTGTAGCAGGGACCACTATGCATGTAGGTATAATAAAAATTATCTGTGATTATTAAACAGAAACTTTGCGTCACCATCTCCAGTCATAAAATCCACTGATTGGGAACCACTGATCTATATGTTTCGATGAATTTTTATTTAACAATAAAATTTTATACTTTTCAGGGTTGGTATATAGTCACATATGCCTTAGGAATTTACCATTTAAACCTCTTCATTGCATTCCTCACACCAAAAATTGATCCTGCAATGGACTTTGATGGTAAATATTAATATTTTATAATAATTTTATTGCATAGTTCCATTAAATTAATTAAAATTTAAAGTGAAATTTAACGTTGTTGCTATAAATATTACAATATAAAAATGTAAAAAAATCCCTAATAATGAATCGTCAATAAATAATGGAATAAATATCGAGTGAACCCTAATAGAGACAAGTATAACATACAGGACTTGTAACTTATTATCATGATCCTTCCTTTCTTTTGGGAGTCAATATTCTACTTGATTTTAGTAGAAATTACTGTAGGTCACAGAAATCAAATTCTACAGACTTAACATAGAAAATGTTGTCAAAGATGTTTTATCTTGACAAAATTTAATATTTTTACTGTTGTAGCATAAGCTGCACTTTTTGTAAATGCATTACGTGAGTGTCTGATAGTAAAAATGATAGTCGTTGGAATGACTTTTATTTTCCCTACTCAGTCACTCAACACAATGTCTCAAGTTTGATCAGAAACTGTGTGAAATTTCTGTACACTAAATTCATTCTGCTTACACTGTTATATGTTTTTTCCTATTTGTGAAATTTTAACCCATGCTCATGGCTTATGTGCACATGAAACAACATATAATAAGTATGTCACAGTGGTATTGAACATGTTCCATATTTTTTTTGTGAACATCATCTAATATAAAAAGATAGTGATGATAACCTTTGTAGCATAATAATAATATTTTTATAATATCTCTTTAATATTGCACTGATGGCCAGCAGAATGATTGAATATTTAGTTACATATTATAACTAATAATATTAATAAATGAGGCCAGTCATGGCGCAGCGGCACAAAGCGTGACTGTAAAACCCACTGGTTGTCTGTTCAACCCCCACTCGATGACATGAAATATTTACTTAAATTTATATTTCCATTTCTTCGCTCTGGTGTCGAAGCTAGGCGTGGCGTTGAGATCTGGCACTCAACACGCAATGCCTACAGAATTCGGCAGAAAGTAGGTAACGGAGTGTCTTAACACTAGGTTTCCTCTGCTATGTGCAGGATACAGCGTTAAGCTGATTTTTACTTTTAATATTAATAAAATGTTTATATTATAGAGATATTTCCCATTCCAATTTTGATATTAATTTTTGATCACAAATCTTTCATATTTTTTTCGTTTTCTTTTTATCATTACGCTGTATCCCGAATGTAGTAGGATAGGCAGTGTGAAAAGTATGGGCTAGTGCCAAAACTCTCTGTTCTCCACATTCCACAGAATTTTCAAGACATTGTATGTTGACTGACGGGACTCGTATTGTATTTATACCAGATTGAGAAAATGAGTGCAATTGTTTTATAATGTAACCACAATAATCATGAGAAAGCAAAAATTTTAAACCATTTAAATTTCAGGAGATGATGATAATGGGCCTGCACTTCCTACACGGTCTACAGAAGAGTTCCGACCATTTATTCGAAGATTACCTGAATTTAAGTTTTGGCTATCTGTTACCAAGAGCACAATAATAGGTTTTTTCTGCACCTTTATTGATGCCTTTAATATTCCAGTATTCTGGCCAATACTAGTGATGTACTTTATTACACTGTTTTGCATAACTATGAAGCGACAAATAAAGGTATGTAAAATAAAGATGGATTAAATAATATTTTTTATGATTTTACATCGATCTACAAAAGAGTTTTTTTTATAAAAAATAACATGAGCTATGTGGAAGCAGTTGTTCTCAGAATGCTTTTTGTTTGACTAATATATAATCCTATAAGTATATATATATAGGACACGTGTTAAGTGTTGTGGCTAATAGAGATGAATGCGACACGCATTCGACACTAAGGGTTACTAGGGGGTACGAGGCGTAAGCTCTAAAAAAATATCAAATATTACCGAACATTCACTGTTTATAAGTTTATTGTTCCTACATGCTGAATTTAATTTCCTTCACTTTATATTAATAAAATGTAGGAAAAACGGTTTTATATTATCTATTTTTAACTAAAGAAAAGTTTTTTTTACGTCGAAATTTTATGTGAGGACAAAGCGTGTTGTTTAATGCGGTTTTAGATCAGCCACATTTAAACGGTATTAGAAATTACATAAATAAAATTAAAACACACATTCCAAACGAAATAACTCAATTTTACAGCTATACTTCGGATGTCTCGGTCCCACCTCACTTTCTTAAAGATTTTAATTATAATATATAAATTATGAAGAGAAAGAAATTAAATTCTTAAAATACTTTTTAGTCATAAAATTAAATAAACTTTACATAACAATTATCAAAGCTATATTTTTTTAGATACGCTGATAAATAAATATATATATTAATAATATAAATTGACGCCATTTTTTTCTTTTGCAGCACATGATTAAATATAGATATTTGCCGTTCACTCACAGCAAGCCCAAATACCGGACTGTGGATCCAGCAGTATCTGTGAACTGACGATGTCTCGATCCATTTATACAAGATCCAAAACAGTGTGAGAAGTCAAATTAGTTAAAAAAACTGTTGTACGCAAACGTTTTTAGAAATACAAAATTTATTATAATGTTTTTTTATTTTTTATTTGTTGTATTATATACATATAATATTTAAGGCTTATATTGGTTGAGATTCATTTGTTTTGTATTAAACCTAATGGACAGAATGTTTTATTTAATGTTACGGATACTATTTAATAAAATAAAATATTTATTAGCACTAGCAATAGATACACTTAATATTACTTAACTAAAATAAATATCGATAACATAAACTTGATAAAAGTTATCAATTTAATAAATTCACATAATTTTAAATTATTTTGATTGAGATCAATAATCAAAATAAATTAAATGTTTCTTACATTTAATGTTATTGAATCATATTTCCGGCTTTTTCATTGCTGTAAATATGGCACCAAAGATCATGGGAATCACTATTATTTATAGTGACTGGTTATAGTTGCCTTATTATTTCTTTATTTATTTAATGTCTCACTTACCTATAATTTATAGCATTATAATTAATCTACTTTTAAATACATGGCAGTATTTAATGTTTAAAATGTTTTTTTTTTTAATTTAATTTCTGCTTTTATTGTACTGTATCTCTATGTTTTCTGCATACATATAATTATTTTCAGTGTATAAAGTTATTTGTAAAAAATAATCGATTCTACTAACTAATATTTTATTTATTTATGTTCATAATTACTTCATTAGAATTACAAAAAAAGTGTAATGATTGTGTATGTTCCTGAAATTTTCATATTGTAATTAATAGGAACTATAAATGAGAACATTATACTATTACGTAAAGTAATAAATTTTTGCAAGAGTATTAACTGATTTTTACTTATTTAATACAAGATTGGGAAGGTGGTTTTTATGGTGCAGCAGCGCAGCACCCGACTGTCAACGTGATAGTCGACTCGAACAAAGTTGTAGGCGAGGACTAGTTTAGAGGTATAAATCAGCTTGTCGCTTGATCAGGTTTCCTCTGCGTACCCCGCTCACAGCAGGGTAGGCAGAAGAAACCTAGTGTTAAGACACTCCGTTCCGCACTTTCCGCCAAATTCTAAAGGCATCGCGTTTAGATTTAACTTACTATTATTCCATTTGGTTCCTAAATCTATCTATATATTTAACAATCTGTTAAGTGATACATGTGTATATATATACTATTTATATGTGTTACACGATCATATACCTAATGTTACCCTAATATTAGGTATGCACCAAATTGTGGCAGATAAGTTCTTGAGACCGACCGTTAGATACAACTGAATAAAATTTAAAAATGTCTTAAACTCATCAATTTATTATTGCAAATAAAAAATAGGGTATATTTTCACATTCACTTTTGAAGAAGTTTAAGAAGAATTTGCTTAGTATTCCATAAACTGTGCAGTTGCCAATAGCAATAGCATATTGACTATTTAGCATATGAAAGGTAACGAGCTCAGAGGACTGCTTGTGCTTTTTTTACGAAAAGGACAAGGCAAACGAGTGTTCGGGTCAGTGGATCGTCGATCACCGCCGCCCACGACCCCGTGCATCACCAGAGGAGCTAAAGGTGCGTTGTCGGTCTTTAAGGTGGAGATAGACACGCTTTTAGAAGGTACACATGTCATATCGACCTGGAAACACTGCCGCAGGTAGGCCATGCCACAGGTCCGATTCGCGTGGAAGTGGTACGATACCGCACAGTAGGGGAGTGCCTCGTATGCAGGTGGTTGTTGACGATATTTTAGCTAGTGACTCTCTCTTCACTCCGGTACCAAGGCAAATTGAATTGAATTCCGCCACTTAACACACAATGTCTCGAAAATTCGGCGGAGAGTGTTGAATGGAGTGTCTTAACACTAGATTCCCTCTAACAACCCTACTATATGCAGGATACAGAGTGAAGCTAAAAAACCATAAAAGATAGTTTGTCTATCTAATACACTGGTTCCCAACCAATGGTCCGCAGAAGCCTAAATGTGGTCCGCGAACGATTTAAATTTATGACTGGGGATGGTGAGGCAAAGTTTTTGTTTGATTTTCACAGTTAATTTTTATTATACCTACATGCATAGTGGTCCTTGCTACCAATCATAATGTAACCCCTGATCTAATATAAGAGGCAAGGGTTGAGTCCGGTGCACACACCGTTGTCAAATTAGAATAGGACAAGGTATACTTAAATGACAATTTGTAAAAATAATTTTAACTATTTACGAGATGATACATATACAATCATATATACAAATATTTTTCAAAAAAAAAGTTTTTTGACATCATGAATACAAACACATACATATTTTCTTTATATTACATATTTATTTCATTTTTAATCTTTGACATGGTAGTCCTAGAGAGGAAAATCTGATTTTAACATAAAAAATCTCATAGTTCTTCTAACCCTGCTTATATTACTATTCTTCTTCTTCTTTTTTCAGTACCCCTGATATAAATTTTTTATTCTATTTTTGACTTCCATGTAGCTCTTTACACCACTCGGAACATGCCACTGAAGAGTCCCTCTGCGCAATAAAGAATGTTTCGCATACCGGTGAAAGGCAGCGCTTGGATTTTGGACCCCTCGGGAACCCCCAGAAGAAGTGGGCACTAATCCGAACGCCTGAGCAGTGACCCCCGAGCTCCCAGACAGCCCCGTCCCCCCAAAAGAAACCAAAATCGACTGTGACTGAGGAAATCCACAGTCCTCTCTAAAATCATGTTACAAAAGCAAAGGAAAGGACGAGGACAGTAGGAAGAGAGGAAGCAAGGAGGTAAAAGACACAAAGGAAGAAGAATTAATGAAGAGACTAGAAGAGCACGAATTGTTGTTACGGAAGAATGAGGAAAAGATGGAGGAACTGAAAGAGGTGGTCGAAAGGCGGAGGGAATCGCTCGAGAAGACCACATACGCGATCGTGAAGGCTGGCGAACACACTGCATTCCATTGTGGTCTCCTTGAAAAAGGAAATCAACACAGGGGAGGAAGTTCTCGTCCAAATTAGAGAGGTGGTCAAGTCGAAAAATTGAGGAAGTTCCATTATTGGCCTAGCGCCACCTCCTCCATATTTTTAAAAAGTCCCTGATTACGCCAGAGGGACGGGAAGTAAAGCACAAAAGTTTTACATATAAAAAAAATATTAAAGGGGGCGACAGAGATCGTGTCAGAATTATAGTCCAATAGCAACACTTACGGTAGAATAAAAAATCTTTGAAAGCTTTTAAGTAAAAAAATTAAATTAAATTAGCTTCACGCTATATCCCGCACACAGCAGGGTAGGCAGAGGGAACCTAGTGTTAAGACACTCCGTTCCCCACTTTCTGCCGAATTTTGGAGGCATTGCGTGTTGAGTGGCAGAACTCAACGTCGCGCTTTGCCTCGACACCAGAGCGAAGAAACGAAAATATAAATTTTAAGTAAATATTTCATCTCCTCGAGTGGGGATCGAACCCCAGCCAATCGGTTTTACAGTCACACTATGTACCACTGCGCCACGACTGGCCTCCTTTTAAGTAAAATACTCATAAAGAATCTACAGCAACGTAGCGTGATTGCTAATAAACAATTTGACTTTACCAAAAATTAAGGCACACAGTGAGAACTTACAATACAAATAAAAATTAAAATTAAATCAAATCAGCTTCACGCTGTATCCCGTACACAGAGGGTCCCATATTGTTAAGGCACTCTCGTTCCCTAGTCTGAGCCGAATTCGGGAGGCTTTACATGTTAAGTGGCGGAACTCAACGCCGCGCTTTGCCTCGATACCAAAGCGAAGAATTTAATAATTACCGATTAGAAGCGATTAAAATTACGATTTATTAATTCTATAAACTACGCTATAGCCAAGATTTCCTAAATGTACGGCCATGTAAGCGGCATGTAATATCGCGGCAACTAATATTCATAAAAATTAAAAGCAAAAATAAAAAATCGGAGAAAATAAATAAATTGTAAAAAATTATTACTGCAGCTGGTGACACTTCAACGACGTGACATATTTTCTTGAAAACTTAGAAATTCAGCTATTTTGAGATCTCACTTTTTGTTTCTTATGCCTTTATTCATAATCTTTTTAACAATTATATCACAAAATCACTCTCGAATAATTCACCAATCAAACAAAGAAAGCACACTTGGTTCCTCCGTTTTGTTGCTACGGTGCCTCACTCAAACATACAGATATAGATACTCATTATTCCTCAGTTTATTTCGGGTATAACTAAAACAAAAATAAATATAAACAACAAATCAATTTCTCTGTGGACTGAACCAAATATCAGAAAGCTATGTATTACATAAAGCTATTACAAAAAAAGTATTTAAAAAAAAATGGTTTATTAATTACAAATCATGATGATACTTTTGTGATTAAGAAATCCATCATCATCATTTCGTATTTTTATATATTTTTCAACGTTATGTTCTGAAAATGCAGTGTTTCTTTTATTGAAAATGACGTGTAGGTATATCTGTTTATCAGCTTTACGCTGTATCACGCACACAGCAGAGTAGGCAGAGGGAACCTAGTGCTAGGGAACGGAGTGATCCCTTTAAATATCTGTTTAATGTAATATTATATTATTATTATATTCTTTAATATAAGAATGTACGTCTTGTTAGCGACATTTTTATAAAAAAAATCTTATAATAAATTAATTAATTTATAAAAATCATTCGTATTATAAATTACATATTAAAAAATTGTAATCAATTTCCACAAAAATCGTTGTTTTCAAATTTGGTGTACCTACAGTTAATGGAAGGTTTTTTAAATGTTTAAAAGGTTTTTTTAAAAATCTGGACCACGAGGAGAATACTTCAAAAACATTTATTTATGTAAGACTATTTTCTATTAAAATTTAGTAGGATCTTATAGTTTCAGCATAGTATTTTAAATCTTCAAACATGAAAAATTAATTGTGATAAAGAAAGGTGCACTTTTAGGTTCCTTCAAAAACAACCTGAAAATATTTTAAATTACCTAATATTCCATTTAAGCTATTTAAACATAATCTCAGATATTTTTTCATTATTCGTTTGATATATATTAATATTATTATTTTTTATTTTCTCTTTTTTCGAATCATCTCCTTTAAATAGATCAAGTATAATATATTATAGTCTCATATACGCCTTTAATGGCCCTGGCCTTATGACCTATTTTCCTATTTATGTCATATCATTGAATCTGAATGATTATTCGATTAAGATAATCGAGTGTCTGATAATTTTATTTTTTAATTTGTTTAAGAATTGAGCCCATTGTAACTCTTAATAATATTATACTCATAGCAAAAATGAAATCTCAAAAAAATTTTATTATATATACGATGATAATAAAAATATACAATAAATGTTAATATGTTTGTACTATATCAAGTTACAGTTTAACAGAACCTAAACGAATGATTATATTTAACCGCGACATAGTACAAAGCAATTATTACCCTAGGGTTAAAAATAGTCGCTAACGTTAAAAATAATACCTATCGTTTGGGTGACGTGTAATAAAACGCAGAATCACATAGCAGTATGTGATTTTAGTTCTTTTAGAAAAATGTAACGTATTCAAAATTGGCTTTCAAATACAAGAAATCGTGTTATATTTTGTAAAAAAACATCGAATTCTGGTTATTTTATTTTTATAAACCCCAAATATGATATTCTTAATTAATATTTGTGGATTGCTTAAAATTTTGAAGTAAATTATATTTCAAAAATCAGTCTTTAGATGGTGTACACGTGTTTTAAAATGATAGTTCCAACATTCTTTAAACTTAAAAGAATAATGGTAAACATTTTTAATTCTTTTCACATGAATGTTTTTTTACATTGCAACTTCAAAAGTAGTATTTATTTCATTCGTGAGTTAAAATTCTGGCAACTAATGCTAATATCGCCAGTGTTACTATTTAAATGATAAGTTCAAAAGTAATAAAACGCGCTCGATATCCCTGTTTATTTTATTGACCACTCGCCAGATGTTTGCGCATTGTTTTCCAGTGCGCAGTAGTTTCTCTGTCGTGAAATCGGGATTCTGTTTTAGTATTATATCTATTCTGCCATTTTGAAAATAGTGGCGTGTATGGATTAGACCTAGTGTTTTTTATGTGACAAATATGTCCGGGAGCAATGATAAAGTGTCGACTACGCAGCGTATGATCCAAAGTGTCGCATTCCCTCCTAGCCACAAACTAACGGTGTCTGAAGTATTTGATGAAAAATCTGGAAAACCTCTACCAGATGTACTGAAGCAACACTTTATCTTAGAGGGTCGAATTGAAGAAAATGCAGCTTTACGAATCATCCAAGATGGTGCCACCTTATTACGATCTGAAAAAACTATGATCGAGATTGATTCACCGGTGACCGTGTGCGGAGACGTCCATGGCCAGTTTTATGATTTGATGAAATTATTTGAAGTGGGAGGCTCTCCTTCCTGCACCAAGTATTTATTCTTAGGTGATTATGTCGACCGAGGTTATTTTAGTATAGAATGTGTTCTCTACCTCTGGGCATTGAAATTGTGCTATCCGAAGACATTATTTCTATTACGCGGCAATCATGAATGCCGACATTTGACAGAATACTTTACTTTCAAGCAAGAATGCAAAATTAAGTACTCTGAAAAAGTGTATGATGCATGTATGGATGCTTTTGATTGCTTACCTCTTGCTGCTCTTATGAACCAGCAGTTCCTATGTGTACATGGAGGACTTTCTCCGGAGATTAACAGCTTAGATGATATTCGTAAACTAGATAGATTCAAAGAACCCCCTGCATTTGGGGCTATGTGTGATCTGCTGTGGTCTGATCCTCTTGAAGATTTTGGAAATGAAAAAAATGCAGAGCATTTTTCGCACAACTCTGTTAGAGGCTGCTCGTATTTTTACAGCTATGCTGCTTGTTGTGACTTTCTACAGAGGAACAATTTATTGTCAATCATCCGTGCTCATGAAGCTCAAGATGCTGGTTATCGAATGTATCGTAAAAGCCAAACTACTGGGTTCCCAAGTCTTATTACTATCTTTTCTGCTCCCAATTACTTGGATGTGTACAACAATAAAGCTGCAGTCTTAAAGTATGAGAACAATGTCATGAATATTCGGCAGTTCAACTGTTCTCCCCATCCATATTGGCTGCCAAACTTTATGGATGTTTTTACTTGGTCACTTCCATTTGTGGGTGAAAAGGTCACAGAGATGCTTGTTAATGTCCTAAATATTTGCTCTGATGATGAGCTTATGACAGAAGGAGAGGATGCCTTGGAGGAAGCCAATCTCAGAAAAGAAGTGATTCGTAACAAAATCCGTGCTATTGGAAAAATGGCACATGTCTTTTCAGTACTTCGTGAGGAAAGTGAATCAGTTTTGCAACTTAAGGGGCTCACTCCAACTGGTGCTCTACCTTTGGGTGCACTATCGGGTGGTAAAACCTCTTTAAAAAATGCTCTTCAAGGATTCTCGCCCAACCACAAGATTACCTCGTTTGCTGAAGCAAAAGGCTTAGATGCTATTAATGAAC
The DNA here is from genome assembly GCA_030704555.1 of Heliconius charithonia. Lineage (NCBI taxonomy): Eukaryota > Metazoa > Arthropoda > Insecta > Lepidoptera > Nymphalidae > Heliconius > Heliconius charithonia. Next base: position 11,249,507 of record CM060827.1, on the reverse strand, counting down.
GGATGCCACCACGCAGAGATGGGCAGCGTACTCCAGATGCACAAGATAAAAAGCCTCATGTTAACAGTAATGCACATTCGTGAAGTGCTCGCTTCGACTTCTCTTCAATCCTTACTATATGGCCCACGATTATAGTGATAGTGAAATATGTGTGACGGAGACTCAGCTTTTTGGAATGATATTTCACATTCATGGTAATGAGGTGGATTTGAAGGGAATTGGCATTATAGATACTAAATATTTTTAAATTTGGATTTAACTTTTTTTCAATAGTTGAAATTAAAATTTCTCTTTAAGATATTACCTCTCGATATTTAAAATAATTATCAGATCTGCAGGCAACAAATTTATTTAGTCAATTAAATATTAAGGTATGCACATTTATTTATAATGCGCTGCACTGTTTAATTTTTGGTAATGTAATTTTAAATTTTTCATATGAAAAGACATGATATTGTAATGTAAATTTATTCAGATTATCTACTTATACTCTACATTGTTATCTACATTAGTGAAAATTAGACATGTCTATAATTTTCAAAGCATAATTAGCTGTGATATTAAGCGTCGATCAATGTATTATTTAATAGCGGTCTGCTAGTGAAGTACAGGCATGTTCATTGGCTAATCATGCATTGAAATATGTAAAGTATGTGGTGAAGTTCTCAGCTTGGGCGTGTCTTTATATTCTATTAAGTAATAAAATTAATTATGTACTATAGTGTGCAGCACATGGTGTGTTGTTGCCGTACGTGTGTGCTGTGTAAATATGCCCTGTGCGTACACACACGTTATTGCAGCTTTAACACTTGAGATAAATATTACTCTCTTTAATATCTTTGCTACAAGTTGTACTTAATTGTATTTTATTGTACAAAATATATTAAATTACTATCTATAAACTATACTTAACTAATTTATATTTGGGTGTGTGCCGGCCCCTTGTTGCCTGCATGCAACTCCACTTGTATGCTGGAACATCACATTCATGAATATCTTAGTCATAATGTTTCGGTATATAAGATGTAGTGGCTAGTCTAATTGCAGATTTTCTTACAGCTTCTATTCCAAACTTCACTTATATTATTAATAAGGTTTAATGACCTGTGCACTGTTGGAAAATCTCTTTTGGTCTGCCAAATAATTATTAATCAATGCAATAAGTTCATATTGTGAATACTAAAGTGGCTTACATCATTTTCAAAGTCAGTTCTAAGTATTTTATCTCAATTCAGTGTGTAGTCCTTCATATGTTCTGTACTTTTAAATAAATTTTACCTATGTAAAAACTAACAATATATTTAATTTTATTTTGTACTAATCATGGGAAGTGTTGTTTTATCCTTATAAAATATATTAACATTGAGCTCTATTTATTATAGTTTTAATAAGTCACGCCTAGATAATCCTCAGTGGTGTATCAAATTTATGTATCTTTGTTATAAGATAAAAATATTTTTCTCAATAGGTGCCAATATACAAATAGTCATAGACTTTCATTGGTTCATATACAAAAATATAGTCACTTAAATCGTTTATATTTATTTTATTAATTTGATATTTTTGTTTTTTTACATGAATTATATTTTTTAAATAACACTAATATGGGCCACGAGTCACGATATTTATGGGAAAACGTATATGATGATAAAATTATAAAATGACCGTCACGCGTAACTTTTTTTGTGAACATATTAAACTCTACGGCCTTTTCATGCTCCTATTTAGGTCAGCTGATATTTATAATAACATTTAATATTTTTTGGGGTAGATAAGCAATATGCCTATATTAAAATGAAGCCTGAACAGGGCGTGTCCACCTTTTAAGTTATGTCGATATTGAGCTCGGAAATCGTAGTTCCTATATAATAGTACACTTGGTATTCACTTCGTTAGTAATTACGACCCAGTATACATTAATGACATCCTTTTATACCATTTAATGTTGTAAATAACAAAAAAAGTGTAAAATACTTCAATATTTTGGTATACCTATATCAATTTAATAAAAATTAATTTGTTTCTTTATGTATTTAAGTAAAAATGACTAAAAACTGAAAAATAAGTGATATCTCGAAAATGTTACAAAGCAATTTAAAATTAGACTAATATTAGCATAATTAATGTTTATTTTTTTTATATACATTTTTTTTATAGATAAGTTAGAGGTAGGTTTGGTACAATGGCATCACTTTAGCTAAATATTTAGTTTGTCTTCATGGTGAGTTTATCGTACTTAAAATTAAGCTGAACAAATGATAACCAGAAGCGTTGTTTATTCTATGAGCCAGTAGTACTTACTTAATTCGTAGCTGGGTCACGTAAAAAGTGAACTTTTAAATTAAATCTTAATGTAAATATATGCTATTCAAAAATGAATACGACGCCGATTATTTATTTATAATCGGCGTCGTAAAACGATTCTAAACGTGTATTAATTAAAATGGTGGAAATTAGGATTTACATTAACTATAACAATCTTCTAAATACTTGATAGAGATAACCATTAGTTAACAAAATACTGCCCAACCACTGGATGGGATCGATACTTCGATGCAAAAATTCGGACATTTTGTATGATTTTTTTAACATATTTTATAGAATGATTTATTAAGATTATGGAAAAATCTGAATTTAAAATCTACAAGCAGGTTAATATATTAAAAACGTTATGTCGTACATTCCAAAGTTGATCCGGGTCGGGCACGTTATCAGCATAGAACCTATGTAGACATATTTTTCTTTATACCTCGGAGCAATGAAAGTTATTTTAAAAGTAACTTAGTAACTCATTGGAAATCTTAAATAGCTGATCCTGTAAAGGAGATCGACGAAATTTTATTACTATAATTTTATGTCGCCACAACTTCGAAATAATAATTATAATATTACAAAAAAAACAGCTTCACGCTGTATCCCGCACACAGCAGGGTAGGCAGAGGGAACCTAGTGTAAGACACTCCGTTCCCCACTTTCTGTCGAATTCTGGAGTCATTGCGTGTTGAGTGGCAGAACTCAACGCCGCGTTTTGAAAAGGTTTTTGGTTTTTTAGGAATGGAAATATAAATTTAAGTAAATATTTTATCTCCTCGAGTGGGCACCAATCGGTTTTACAGTCACACTGTGTCCCTGTGCTGCGACTGGCCTCTATAACAATACATTAAAAGGACAATCTTAATATCTATAACAAAAAATTAAAATACTTTCTGTGCGTCCTCTATGATATGATCGTTATATGAAAGGCTCAGTACTTTATTTTTAACCTACTTCCGTAAGGAGGAGGTTATCAATTCGACTCAGAACTTTTGACTGGGTGAACCGATTATGATGTTTTTTTTTTTGAGACAGCTGATGCTTCCTATGTGGTGCCATTTTAAATTGGTCCATTTCTGACAATGTTATCCATGAGAAAATTATATTAGTCTTAAATTTGCCTCAAGTAAGTACGTGCACGACAAACGAATAACTCAATATCACGCCAACCGTTTTCGATGAGTCTTTTTTTATTGGAAAAGATACAATAAGGGTAGTTTGATGCGTTTTTTTTGTTAAAAATTATAACTATTATATAAGTTCCATTTACTGTCTATATAGTCTGTATACATTGTGGGTTAAATAGCGGATCCCAATGTTGTATTTTCAAATCAAATATTAAAATATATTTTTTCATTATATTTAATTTATAACGTTTTGAGTAAGTGAAACCTTGGTGTATTTCTTGTCATTGAATATCAAGAAATAGGAAGACAATAACATATTTACTATGAAGACTAGTGCATATGAATAATTGTAGTAACATATATTATTACAACAACAAAAGCAATTACTTACATGTAGATTTAGATTTATTCATATTTAAATATGTTGCTAAATCTATTTATCATTGAATCTAAGAACAAATATGTCCTCGTTTTTGTATTTTGCTCGGAAGCAATGTATGGCCGTCAGTTGTGGCCATATCTGTTTTTAGCTTACCTAAAGCAAGAAATTCGGTTCTATACCTAACATAATGATTTATGATGTTCGCCTTAAAATCTATAGATATAATTATGATTGGAGATATTAACGTCAGATAAATTCAAGCCGTCATGGCACAGTGGCACTAGCGTGTAACTGTAAACGTGGCGGTTGTGAACTCGATTCCCACTAGATGGGATGTATTATTATTTCTTAATACAGCGTGAAGCTGAACATGTTTGACAGTAAGCATTGCAGTGGTTTTGATTCCTAATCTATTATTTTCATTTTATCCCCGGAGAAATCTATTAATTTCATTTTCCCTTTCTGGGACAGCATGATGTCGAGCTTCGCCAATATCTCGAATTCTGGTGAAAAATGACCCTAGAACACTCCACCACATGACTACTTTGCTATATGGGAAGATGTGAAGCTGTAAACAACTATTTGTTATTTACAAGATTTTTTAAAATATAAGAGTAAATTGAATTACCAAAAACTGAACACATTAATGTATCAATAATTTGTTTTAAGACTATGGAGATGTTTTTGGACTGATACATCATATGGTTGTCTCTTTGATAAAATGTAGTTATAAGGCATGGAATATTGATTTTGAGTGTACTTTAATGTACATGTATATAGAAATGGAGAGTATCCCGCATAAAGCAGGATAGACAGAGATAATCTAGTGTTTCAGATGATTCCCCAATTCTCTCTGATTAAACCCACAACCAGTCTCACTTACACTCACACTTTGTCCCTCTGCACCACAACTGGCTGCGATAAAGATTATTCATAATTATAAAGACATCAATTATAGTGACTCAGTGTCAAGCCACATTGGTTATAGGGATATTTAATTATTTGAAAAATATTTTTTTCTAACACATACTTAATTTAAAAAATATATTTTCAATGACACAAAATTACAAAAATAAATAAATGTTTTTTAGATTACTTTATTTACATTATCTTATTATTTAGATACAGCCTTTTACATACATAACTAATATCTAAATCTTTTAATTTTGGAACAATATCTTCGTGCAATTCTTTTGAACTTACTACATAATTATATTTCATACAGGTCTTTCTATTCTTGCAAATACATATATTATTTAAACTATATTTATTTTTAATAACCTTACTGTTTTCTTTGTTATATTGGTCATGAATTGTTTTAACACTGTTAACTTTTGATGTAAGCATCAAATTTGAACTAGGATACACGAAAAATGCAAACATTGTTAATCCTACTAAACATTGTATTGGTACTGCAGTAGCCCAATACTTCTGTGGATAGTAATGGATGTTCAAATTATGTAAGTAATAATCAGGAATAAATGCCCAAATACAATAAACTATTAAAATGATTTTACTAAACATGTACATAAAGAAACCATATAAGGATCTAGATGAAGTAGGAGCTGGTGTATGTTCTGGCATTATTAAAGAATACTGAATGTTTTTACTATCAAAATAATATTTTTTAAGAAAGCGTTAATTGAGACTCTTAACTTCTTGTAATCAACACCTTCAAACGTTCTGAAAAAGAAATAAAAGTAATTCAACCGTCATCTATTAATAAGTGTAATACTATTTGTCTAGATGTAGTGACTTACACATTTAGACCATTCTCTTCAACGCTTATATTTCTTTGAATTCCACTACCTTTAAGTTCTTTGTCGACGTTGAGGATTTCCGAGACCAGTATAGCTCGTTCTTCGTTTTCAAATGGGATTTTTAAGTTCCTAAAAATTTTATGTATAAAATATAATTTGATAAATATTTATAAATTATAACATATTACAGAAACTAACACACGCTTCTGCGACTGTTCCGACATGATTTTAAAGTGAAGACATGTAATTATCCGTAAATACTATATGAAAATAATGTCAACAAAGTCCTAATTTGCATTTAATACTTCGATTTGTATGCAATATGTCTTTTAAGTTTTCAGTAGTCGACTTATCTCGACTCGACGATAAATCAAATCTCTGCTCCGGGCTCTGTCATATAAACCCACAGATCCACAGTAAGACAGTTCATACATATGTCAGTTCTCCTAAAATACGCTTATTAAAAGCAGTGTATAAAACAAATTTTGTTGAGAGATACAAACTTGGACATTATATTACACGTTTGTTGAAGTGATCTATATTCCACCCTATTTATTTAAAAAAATATGGATTTCGCTAAAAATGTGTTGATGATAATGATAATTAGTGAAAATAATGGTATGTTGATGTATGATATGTTGACGTATGTATGACCAATACACCAACTGGTGGTAAATTATTTGACGCTAAAGTTATTTATTGCCTCAGACCTAAGAAGAACCGGAACTATAAAGAATTACGACACTATAAAGGGAATCAAAATTAAAAGGGTACTTCCGGTTGACCTAGAATTTTAAAATTTAGCAGCTAGCATCTACATTCTACAGATAGTACTGATTCAGAAAAAAAACTGATAATTATACATTTATAGTTAAATCTTAAAAAATAATAGTTTAAAAGGGGGCTAAAGTTTATGTTGGGTATCAGATGAAAGGGCTGCCGATAAGCTAAGCTTGAATTTAAGAAAGAGTTTCAGCCCTCCAATTTGTTGTACTAAAAAACATTCAGTTTCATTAGCTCTTAAAATATCGTAATTAAGTAAAGTATTAATCCATCTTATAAATGTGTCACAATAAGGCATTTTGTGAAAAAAAATATTAAAAATTGTAATAGATATTTGGCCTCTCTTATTATTATTATATGACATGCATATTGAAACTTACGAGCGAAAGGAATAATCCATTATATGGTTACTTTTTATACAGAGTATAATCTGTATTTCAAAATAATAAAAAGGAAGTACAAGTAGCTCCGATTTAAAATTTTGGTACGTTTTTTATACCTTTTAAAAGGAAGTAAATTAATTAGTAAATGTTACGGCTGTAAAACATTTTTTTAAACAAAATTTTTGCGAAACTTACTTACCATAATTACTTACGTTAATTATAATTTTCTGGATTCCTTATTTTAATTTTTTTGAAGTTCTGACAAATCATCTTTGTCAACTGTATTTATTAAATAAATAGATAGAATTGATATCTTCATTCATAATCTTTTTATTTATATTGAATATAAATAAAAAGATGATACCGTACACCTTGAATGTTTTGGTTTGTTGCTGCTAAATATGAAAAATACACAATATTTGCTCTGAAGTTAATAGTTAAAGAAATTCATAATTTAGTGAAAACTTAGTCTTTCTGAATTGTGAGACCTCTAGGTACCGCGGGATCAATATGATTTCTCCATTGCTTCATCCCGTGTGCATGTTCTTTCACATGGATGACTTAATTTTGTTACAGAAACCCGAGCGTAAATAATAACTTAGTAAACGAAATATTCCATTAAGTAGCGGCAGTACTTGGTTAATTTCACCATTGACTACATTTTGTTACGTTTTGCTCAGTACAAACGAGACGTACAGACATACCTATTTACTATTATTTTGTTACTTTTCATATTTCTAACGAACTATTTACTCTATTTAAATTGCTCTTTGGGTCGAAAGTGTTACATATATTCGCCAATAAACGGACTTACTTATATTATTTAGTAGGTTATTTAGTTGTATGACAAAACAAGAACAAAAATAAAAGAAGTCCTGTAAAAGATTTTATTAATATTTCAAACAGAGTTCACTATGTACAAATTACTTTGTAAAAATATTCATTCTCATCTTATTATTAATGATTTATTTACTGTTATAGGCAACAAATATAAAAATAATATAGAAAAAAAAAAACAATTATTATGAAAAAATATTTCATTATATTTTAACCAATAAGTACAACATATCATTTTTAATTTTAATATGTTATGTTTAAAGATTGGAAATTACAGAAAATAACAGAATACACATTTGCCTATATAATTAAATTCAGATTTGTTTTAAATAAAATATCCCTTATTGCATAAAATTTGATTATTGTTAAAATGACTAGTTTTGTGTTGATTTTTCGATATGCTTCAGATTTCTTTATCCACGTGTTAGTTTAAGCACGTATAAGTTTGAATTGGATATTAATATGCACATGACAATTAAATATTTTCAATGTTTTTGCTTTGCTATAGTATAATAGTGTGTTATGGATGTACAACATACATATAAGTTTAAAAGACGTTGCATATATTTCTATAATGTTGATTCCAAGCTTTACCCATAACTTATTTGCTTAAAAATATTAATGATAAACAATATAATAAGCATTAACTCTTGGTTATACTATATTGTTCCATATAAAAATTATGCTTCATATCAAAAGTACATATTATTCAGCAACTCATAAAATGGTACTTAATAAAAATATATATTACTTTTCATTACTATATATTAATCGTATGGCGTAATTCGGCACTAACATTTCTAAAGATTATCAAAAATTTATAACCCTTACACCATATTGCAATTTATATCCATAAATGGAGGAATGAGCTAAATATCAATTTTATCGAAAAGTTTTTAATCGTTATATTAATAAGTAGGCATACACGAATCTTAACGTCACGAAGGTGACTTTCTATCAATCAAATAATAAATTTCGTCATATCAAGATCATAAATATAATAATATTTATATAATGCATATAAAATGAGCCTTCCTTACAATCACGAAAAGCTCAGGAATAAAACCAAAGGGACGATATGGTGTATGATAATAACGCCCCCACATGTTATACATATTAAAATATGATACAAAAATTCCAATAAAACTGAAAGTTTTAATGAAATAACAATAGTTACTTATGATTGTAATTGTATTCTCAGCATACATGAAACTAAAACTTGCGTCTACAACAGTTAATGGCTTAATCAGAGAATGTATAAGTTGGATCTAAAAGTCGAGCTTAGTTATAAGAGATATGAGCTTGTAGATGGTTAGCGGCGGGGCCCCCAGGCGGTGGAAGGGGTCGGGGCGGGGGCGGGCGCAGCGGCGCGCGGGGCCCCCGGCATGGTGGGAAATTCGTGCGTGGAGGCCGTGTCGGGCGCGCGCTGCTCCCAGGGCCCGCCCTTCACCACGAAGCCGGTGGACGGAGCTGCCGGAGCACCACTCGCGACCTCCCCACTGAGCACATCCCCAAAATCACCCAGAGACGGCGCCGCCGGTCTTTGGTAACGGTCTACCACATCTTGCAGCTGTAAATATTTACATACTCATATTATGGTAGTAGAATATATAACTGTGATAAATTTATTTAACATGAAAATTAAAGACTGCTTTCAACCACCAAACCATATAAGAAATTCAACATTGAACATGTGTCAGAAGAAATAGAAATGTATAAGATTTATTTCCTTGCTATATATATTGTTTTAAAACAACATTTGTAAACACACTAAATCAGCGTCTTAAATTTATTCACTACAAATACAATTGTTGTACTATTCTACAAGATGCAGAGGTCACCACTACACGGTCTACACCAACATTTTTTATAGGAAATTTAAATATTTAGACACACAACTGTTTGGCGGCAGATTGATTAAATGTTGATACATACATATTCCTCAGCCAAATTCAGCAGGTGATCTTTTGCATCTAGCACATTGTCTTCGTCCCCTGTAATGACGACAATGCTGTCATCTCCCTGCTTGGGGAATCTAATGTCCACTTTATACTCATCCATTATACGACGAATATTCTTTCCTTTCAGGCCTATGAGCCTCCTATGGACGCGTGGGTCGATGTCAACTTCATCTCTGAATTGATTGTCCTGCGAATAAATGCTTATTATTAAGAGGAATTATTATTAAATGGTTTACTTTATAAAAGAAAAAATGTTTTAAATAAAAAATTAAAAACTTTAATTGAATTTCGATAATGAATATGCTACAATATTAAAGTATTATAATATATACTTTTTTTAAAACAATTCCAAAAACAATAAATTTATACTGCATATGAATTCAAAATAAGCCATGATGAAATTATGTGAGTAGTATATTGTGTATTTATGCATTTTATTAGGACAATTTCAAGTTTCCTATCCATTATATACGATCATGCTTTGTAACCAATATAAAGTGAGTTTACAATCTCAGAGACGAATGAGCCAGACCTGCATTTACTGATGATGTTTAAAAAAGTGTTTGTGTTGAATAGTGTAAAAGTAATTTTCCAACTGAAAGTATAATATTAATAGTGCACTTACAAGTTGATGAACAATAGCCATAATGGCTTCTTTGGCTTGTATTGCCTTGTCCTCATAACCTTGAATTGTGATGGTATCGTCCTCTGGCTCTCCACGCTTTGGCAAGTTAATTTGTACTCCATAATCGTTACGAATTTTAGTGATGACAGAACCGCCTTTACCAATAACCAAAGGATGGTATTCAGGGTCCACTTTGAATTTCAGTTCAAATGACCTATTAAATATAAAAAAATACACAGAATTATGCAAATCAAATTTAAATAAATAAATTTAATTGAAAACACATTTATAAAAATATTTACCTCAAAATTCTATCTTCTTTTTCTTTTTCCATATCTACAATTTTTTCAGTGAGAGCTTGCTTAGCTTTCTCAACATTTGCTGGTGTACCGGTTACCTATAAAAGATGATAAAATTTTAATAGTTGATGAAAATTTAAATATAGGAATATAAAAGGATAACAACGGGTGGCGACACTTAGATATTGCTTTATGGTTTAAAATTTAAAAATTTGTAATATTTTCCTAAGTGTGGCTTGATTCTTCTTAATATTTTGTGAATATATCTAAATGGATTATAAAATGTAACTGGACCCTATAGGTGGCGGTACAGACGGTGTTTAACGGATCACCTAAACTATATAAAATATAGATTGAGTATCTTCGTGAAAGATTTTAGTGTGCTTATCTTTTAAATCATATATTTTTCGGGTAGGACAATATATAATAAATATATATTATGTACTTTAACAATATCACTGTTGTCTTCATTAGGAGGCATTTGGATGTGGACGTCATAAGTCTGCATTAATTCACGCCTCTTTTGCCCAGCAAGTAATCTATGAAGATCATTAGGTACTTCAACATCAATGGTAATTGGGACCTGAAATACATTTTTTTTAAATTGAAAATGATTTTTATTCAATATTATTTTATTATAATTTTCAATTGTAATGCAAGAGTCAAATTGAGTATATACAAATGTAGGCAACATTTCTGTATCACATAATTATATTATGTTCTTACTTTCATTGCATAATACAATTTTTAATCATATCTTAAATAAATTTGTCATACCTGTTCTAGAAGAGCTTTTTTGGCAGCCTCACAGTTTTCAGGACGTCCTGTTATTCTTATAATATCATTGGCACCTGTTTCGGCATTTTCTTCATTTTTCACAGGGATATCAGCTCCTTCTGTAGGGTCACGTTCAGGGAACTTTATTTGAACATCAAACTCAGCAGTGATGTCTTTCACTTTCGCACCACGTGCACCCATTACTGTGCGGTGGTGTTTTTGCTGGATCACACATTCTATAGTGACCTTTAGAAAGAAAAAATATATTTTATTGGTCAATATATATAAAAATAAACCTTTGTTGTGCAGTGTAATAACGTTCTACTGTAAACGCGAAGGTTGCTAGTTCGTATTCCCGCTTAGCAGAACAAAGTAAATAAAAAATAATTACTTTGGCCTCTAAATCTTCTATTATTTCCAGAATGCGGTTCTTGGCGGCCTCAATGCAGTCCTTGGGTCCTTTGAGTACGACGCGGTCGCTGTTGACTCCCTGGCGCGGGAAGGAGATCTGTACACCGCCGCAGTCGTCGGCAATGCGGCGCAAAACCTCGCCGCGGCGTGCCACAAAGTGCCGGTGGTGGCGAGGGTCTACCGGCATCTCACCCTCCGACACGTTACTGATTTCCGCCACCGCAGCCTCCAGCTGTTTGCGCGCCTCTTCAACCTGTTCTTCACGACCTGTTCAAGGTACATTAATAATTTATATTCTATGTTAAATATTTGAGACACTGACTTGTGAATTCCATTCAATGCCATAATTTATCCTACAAGAGCCAACAAACAGGAATATGTCTACATAAGAACATACTCATATTTACTTACCAATTATGAAAATAGCTTCTTTATCTTCATCTTTCTCAGTCGGGAATATGATGCGAGCTCCAGTATTCTCCCTGATTTTCTTAATGTTAGCGCCACTTTTGCCAATCAAAAACTTGTGATGCTCTGCTTTAGCGCGTACTTGAGCAGTGTGAGAAGTCAGTTCGCGTTCAGTGGCATGCGCCAAGAGCTGTTGCTTAGCCTTCTCCACATCCTCAATGGGTCCCTTAATCAAAACCTTATCACTGTCGCTGTCTGCAGGCGGAAATTTAATGAGCACACCGCCACACTCCTCCATTATTGAATGAATTAATTTTCCACCAGCGCCAATCAAGGAATTGTAGTATTTGGGTGCAATAGTAACTTCCTCAGTAACAATGTTTGCCTTTTCATTATGGATTTGCTGTATTCTCTTTACAGCCTCCTCTACGTTCTCGCGTTTACCTCGGACAGTGATGACGTCACTATCGACGCCTTCTGCGGGTAAATCAATTGCAGTCTGAGTTTCATCACGAATCTTACGTAAATTAACTCCACCCTTACCAATTATAAATTTATGGAACTGTTTGAATATTGGCACTTCTTGCACGTAAGAGGATTCTGCAATCTCTTTCATTAACTTGTGTAGATATTTCTCACATTTTTCAATGTCCTCTTGTGGACCTCTAAGTTTAATAGGACTTCTTTTTTGACCTTGGTCTGGCAGTGATATAAGAACGCGATCAAACTTTTCACGAACTTCTTTAATTTTTTCGCCACGAATTCCAATCAAAGATTTAATATATCTGTGGTCAAAAAATACCTCTTTGGTTCTCTCGTTTTCGAGTTTCATTACCATCTCTCTCAATTCTTTTTCGGCATCAGCGACACCTTGACGACTACCTTCGATACGAATCACATTGTTTCCTTCACTTTCAATAATATTTATAACTACACCAGTCTCATCTTTCAGTCTGTTAACTAAAAAAGAAAAAAAAATGTAGTCTTTTGCAACCAACGCTGCACTTTGGTCTTGGTTACCAAAATTTACTCTTTATTATGGATAAAACAAGAATAATTGCAATTTTCACTTACTGTTACTTCCACTTTTGCCAATAATATGTTTAAAGAACTTGGGATCAACAGAAAGCTCAACATAAGTGAGTGTTGCAAGCAAGTTCTTAACAAAGTCACTTAGTTCTACTTGTGCGCGTTCTACTTCTTCTGGGGGCCCATCAATCTTAACCTTATCTTCTGAATGTGTTATGTCAACATGCACCTGAAAATTTAATTTTACTTAATAAAAATACATATGTATTAAGAAAACATTTATGAAATATTAAAAAGTTGCCCAACATGCTTTTTACCTTAGAGAAGTCTTGAGTGATCTTCTTAATATTAGAGCCATTTTTTCCAATTATATACTTATGTATCCATGTGGGCGCATCAACAGTAGCTGTTTTAACCGAATTCGCTTTTTCACATACCTTGGATAGAGCTGAAAATATTTATTACTATTTATTAGTTTTACGCTGTATCCCGCATATAGCGGGGTAGGCCAAAAGCACATAGTGTTAAGACTCTCTGATTTTTAATTCCCTCCACAATTTACAAGGCATTATGTGAACTCAACATAATGTTTTGTCTCCTTACCCCAAGCTGTTATTACAGTGAGATGGTGCCCCACTACACCAAAACATCTCCTTATTTTCGTGTAAATTATTAAATAACTTTAGAATACCCAGAATCAAATGACTTACCAAGACCAATTTTATTATGTGGGCCATGGAGAGTAATAGTGCCAGTTGGTGAGTCAGGTGGTGGCATCTCAACCGACACTCCAGTTTCTTTCAAAATCTCTTGTATTGTTGTTCCTCTAGCACCAATAACATATTTATGTTGAGATTTGGGAACCTCGACGCGAACAGTGGAACATTTGTTTGCCTGTTAGAAGAAATAAATTCATAAATACATTTATAAAAATAATATTATAATGGTTTTTGACTACATTGCCTGCTTATTATTTAGCATAAGAATATATATATATATATTTTTTATTTTAAATATTATGACAAGCTCTGGAACAAATACATAGATAGATATTTATAAGGTAAAGCTTGTGTTGCATTTAAATATTTCCTGACAAATAAAAAATAATTACCATTTCTTCATAAATTTTCTCGATTTGCGCCTTTGCAGACAACACGCCATTCTTTTCACCTGCAATGACAATCTCATCGCTTTGGGTGGACGCAGGTGGAATGTGAATACGCGCTCCGGTTTCCGCGGTGAGAGCTGCAGCACGCTCGCCAAACGGTCCTTGAATGAATGGATGATAGATCTTGGGCACTGTAATACGCTCCAAAGCCTTGCGAGACTGAAACAGAAAAAGTTTTTTTTTTTAAATATTGCATTGATACATATATTTTTTTTGTCTCATGTTGTAACCCGCTGAATTCTCATCTCATCATCATTACCAGAGCGCGGAAATGAAAATATTAAATATGTCACACCTCTGAGTGAAAATCGATCCCACAACCGTCGCGTTTACACGCACGTTTGTGCACCTGCGTTAAATCATTAAAATATTATCATAATATAATGTTCCAAAAACAATACTAGCTCACTTATATTTCATAATGTATAAAACATTATGAGATATTTTGTTTATTTGTTTGTTTCAACTTTAAGATTTCTGTATCACATGATTCAATTTACTTTTTGTTTTGTAAGAAAGCTATAGAAACATTTATCAGGTGTGCTATATTATAACATTACGGAGCAAGTCTTAGTTAGCCACAAACTAACAATAAGGATGAACACCATTGAATTGCTTCAAGTGTGTGCACTGAAGGTAGTATATATATGTCACCAGTACATTGTATGACACAAATATTCTAAAAAAAGTCTGCAACACCCTATATCTATCTCTTACAAATAAGTTACAATAAGGCATTTTGTGACAAAAAATAATAGGAAATTTCACTGTTTTTTATTTAACATGAATATTGATACTTATGAGCAAAAGTTATATCATTATCAAGAAAATCTTATGAAGATAAGCCCTGGAGTTTATAGCATGTAATTTGAAGGTAAACAAGGTAGCAACGTTCTGTTCACGGCCGCAAGCCAAGGGTCTTGTTGTTGATGACATCTTCTGAAGCAGACTCATAGTGCTTGCACTTTCACATATTTATGGTTAAAAGTTTTCCATGATTGAATGTATCAATCTGTTTGCAAATGCAGCATAATAAAAGTATGGAATGCGGGCAAAGCCACAAGTGGGCCACTAGTATCATAATAAACACAAACTTACCTGTTCTTCCGAACAGACTCTAATTTCGTGTTCAGCTTTTTCAATTCCCTCTTTAGTTCCAGTAATGGTAATTGTTTCACTATTATCAGCAATACTGGGTACACTTATTTTTGTGGCTGTAACCTTCTCCAAGTCTTTCAGTTTCTGACCTTGTCTACCCAGAATGCAACGATGATGTTCTTTGGGAATTGCAACTTGCTTACTTGCCTAAAAGTAATAATAATTTTAGATAAAAGAATTTTAAGTATTTACTCATCCATATGTTGTTATGTTTACCTGTTGTTGAAAGTGAGTCAAAATGAGTCTTCTAGCATCAAGAACAGCACTATGTTTACCAGTAATAAGGAAAGTCAAGCTTCCATCCTTGCTTGTAGATATCTCAATATGGGCCCCAGTATCTTTAGTGATAGATTGACATGTTCTCAAAGATTCACCTTCACCAAAAGTATTAGCATTATCTAATTTTCTTTCTTCATATGGCACATGGAAAACCTGCAATGTTCATTAAACTATATATTAATAATTTATATATTAATGGTATGTACTTTACAAAGTAATACAAGATACATTTAATCACAAAAAGTGCTTCTTCTTTGGCGTGAGAATGCTATTTATTAAATATTTTTAACATTTTTTTATTCCACACTTAGGAATTGAAAATTTTGTTTTTAAACATTCTCACTATGTTAAAAAAGATAATAAGAATTTCAATGTAGCTTGATGAGAATATATGGCTTAGTGGTCAGAGCACTTGGACCGTTTCCAAGAGATGGGTTCATATCCCTCTACAATTTTTTAGAGGCCAGTCGTGGCACAGGGGCACAAAGTGTGACTGTAAAATTGATTGGTTGTGGGTTTGATCCCCATTCAAGGAAATGAAATATTTAATTACATTTATATTTTCATTTCTTTGTTCTGGTGTCAAGGCAAGGCACAGTGAGAGTTCTACCCCTCAACACACAATGCCTCCAGAACTTGGTGAAAAGTGGGGAACAGGTTCTCTCTGCCTCTACTCGCTGTGTGTGGTATACGGCATGATTTTTTTAGAAAAAATGTATCAGCTTCACCCTGTATCACAGTTTCTAAAAAAAATACTTTTCTTTACTAAGTGTGGAATAAAACTATATACAAAAATGTTAAAAGTGCATACTTATATTGATAGTATTTTATAAATAACAATGAACTTTGATTGCATGCTAGCAGTTACTATGTGATAAGACACTACTAATTTATCTTTTATAATTTAATAAAAGAATTTTGAACAAAAATTAAACATATTTTTACTAGGATATCAACATTATTATGATTATTGATTTATTTAAATTTCTGTTTACATCAAACCACTTACTGGATTATTAATATCTTTAAATTATTATAAGAAAACTGACTATGTCATCAATATAAAGCACATGGTAAGTTCTTATCAGTATTGGTTATATAATTGTATTATCAAAAAAAAAATATAAAACTTATCAGAAAAATAAGAATAATACCTGAGTATGCAATGAAGAGCCAACACGTAGTTTATTAGTTACTTGTTGGATATTATTGCGCTGCACAGGTGGTTGGGCATGCGGTAAGGCCGGAAAAAGGTCATCATAAGTATATGAGTTGCTATTATCATATCCAATATTATTCATTTCTTCAGAATGCACGGGTATTTCAGAGTGTACAGGAATCATATCTCCAACCATCATGGATTGCTGATGCATCATTTTCTTTCCCTCCAGCAGTCCTTGTCCGCGCCAAGTCGTTACAGTACTACATTTAAGAAGCAATCAAATCACACTTTTAACATATTTTACTTTTGTTTAAACAAGTGTTTGCAGAGCAGTTTACACAAGCTGCTCATTACTTACTTGTAATAAATAGAATTGAAGGACAAATACAAGTGATGTATGTAATAAAAAAAAATAATTTAATCATTTAGGAATCTTTACATAATTAATTTTGATAACTATTTTATTAAAATAGTTGCTTAGGTTCTTAGCTTCATATGAATAAAAAAAGAGCAGAAAATATAATCTAATAGAAAAACATTTAACAGAAGATAAGAGTTAATATAGATGAATATTATTTAACAGTGAAAATTAATCATAACAATGGCCTCTTTTCTATAAATTCAATTGTTTACTCATGAATTGATTGATGGCACCATCATAATTAGAAACACTTTGCGAAGAAGAGTTAAGAACGAATCATATATTGCTAAGATCAAAACGATAGTACAGAAATATGACGCCTTTTATTTATAACGCAAATCCAAAATACTTTCAAAGTATTAAGAAAAAAAAATTAAGTAACTTTTAATTAAAATGTTTTGCTAGGTTTTGTAGTATGTGCTCTCTATGTCATCAGTTCATAAGGTGCTCATGTATAATTCGAAAGAAATCATGTGGAAGTAGTGAGATGCAGATAAATATGAAATGCAAGATTTTAAGTATTATTAAATACAAAATGTGGAGTAAAATGAAATAATTGATGTGATTTAATTGATGTGAAAATGTAAATATTGAATATATTTTTTTTTTTCAAATTCGGCATTCCGAATTGTGATAATACGTGTCACCTTCTTCCAACACATTTGACGTGGAACTAGTGTTCATGAAATATTGTGATACATACCTTATGTACTGTAGCTAATCAACCTGATAACTTATAGTAGAGACGCCAGGATCGACTTTTTCTTTCTCCTACCAAGAAATAAACATTTGATTAATAATAATTAAATTTATAAAAAATTACAACAAAATTCTTATTTTTAAGCGCACACGTACCCAGTGCTACGGCAAGCAAGGAGAATAAAATCCACAGATATTGTAAGAATACAGTAAAGTGTAATTTGTATTACAAAACGACAGATAAATAAATAATCTCAAAGGGCCCTCTACGGTATGTGATCATGGGATTTGTATCACATATATATACAAGCTTTCAAAAACGCCGATTTATTAACTAGAAATCTTTAAGGACACATAAAATATATTATGTGATATAACGTCTATGACATAATAATAATAATAAATTCAATAAGAAAAAATGTATTATATGCGGTATGTACCGTAATATTTAATCTTTTCTAAATTATATAGTCTGCAGGCGTCTCTTAACTCTTAACTTAACTAACATTATCTGTGGCTTATTTAATTGTTGGTGTGGTTTGGTTACAGAATTTTATATATAAGAACATATAATAATTTTCTTAAATTAAGCGCAACTAAACAAATTTATTGTGTTGATGAATTTATGCAATGGATAAAATACCCAGAACTCACGAAGGTATTTAATAAATATATTATTTCTGAAAATTCGGACATTGTTGTGTTCAGCCATCATTTCGTTTTAGCAATTATCATTTCCGAAAGTAAAAGTTTTAACTGGTTATTTGATTTGTTTTTAAAGTATTTGGATTTACAATTTAAAGTTTATTTAGTAAGTCATCTAATACGTCCGTTTTTTTATCACTTATTTTGATTACAGCCATAGAGGCGCAAATACGTGAAATTCAGTCGAAGAAAAATGAATTGCCGGAAAATGGGTCAGGTAAAGGAGTTTCTTTAGGTGAAACTTATTATGACAATGATATCTATGATAGTTCTGGACAAGCAGGAAAATCGAGGTATGATGGCTATGTTACTTCGATTGCTGCTAATGATGAAATAGAAGATGAAGATGTTGAGAATGTACCTATATCACAAAAACGACCTGGATATACTGCACCAGCTTCTCTTTTGAATGATATAGCTCAGGTGAGTTTTTAATGGTAAGAGTACTTATATTATTTTTTTTATTGAATTATTTACATAGTGTATACTTTATTTTGCCAGAGTGATAAAGATTATGATCCTTTTGCGGACAAGAGAAGACCAACAATTGCCGATAGAGAAGATGAGTATAGACAAAAGAGACGACGAATGATTATTTCCCCTGAAAGATCAGATCCATTTGCTGAAGGTACAATAAAATTTGCATGTTTTTATTTTTCAACATGTCTTCAATAATTGATAAAAATTATCTAAATTCTTTATTTTAGGAGGAAAAACTCCAGATGTTGGCTCCAGAACATATACAGAAATTATGAAAGAACAGTATCTCAGAGCAGAAGAAACTGAAGTAAGTTAAAAACATTAGGAATTATTATCTAAAATCATTATTTTGGTCACATTTTGATATTTATTTTTTGAGGAATATTATATTGGAAATTTAAGAATTTGATAATTGGAAAATTAAGAATTTGAGGATGTATAATTGTTTTGGTATATAGAAAAAAATATATATTTTCACTAGCTAACAAAATCTATTAATTTGAAATCAAAATATGATTCACTTAAAAACAATATTAATTGTTATAATTTATTTTTTTCCAACTTTGTAGTTGAGAAAAAAATTGTTAGAAAGGGCCAGAGAAGGAACCTTAAAACCAGTTGCACAATCAAATGGTGAGTCGGCTAAACCTGCAGCCGCCAAACGCAAAGGTCGCTGGGACCAGAGTTCAGAAGAAACACCATCTGCTAAAAAGACTGTTGCATCTGCTACTCCAAGTTCTCAGGCTACACCGTCATGGGAAAATGAGGTAAAACATGAACGAAATATTTTTTTCACCTAATAATATTCTTTAAGGTGTTCTTTGCCACATCACCTGTATCTTGGTGACAGTTATTCATGTATGCGGCCTTGCATCCTGCTATACTGTGTACCTATATACTCTTATAGTATATAAGTACTCTTATATATTTGTAAGAATACTGTAAATGTAGTTTTCAGAAATTAATGTTGCACTCAGAAGAAGCTTGTCCTGTACACTAGAATTTACTACATTTCAGTGAATAGGATACTGAAATATAATCGCAAGTAAAGGTAAACAACTGAAGAAAATTGCACATGTCCAATGCTGCTTGCTCTTATGTTATTCTTTATGGACAAGAATCTTCATCTTGTTGAATAGAAATTATATACCACCCACACCTAAACTTGAAATCACTGTTAACCAAAACCACCAAACCAGCTACTGGTCTGTATTTATAATAACAAGAGTAGTGATTTTAAATAACAATTATATTTTATTGCTAATTATTAAAGGTTATTACAGATTTCGAAATGTTATTTGATTATTATAAAATACACATCATGTTTATTTTTTCTCAAAAATTATTAACACACAATGTTTCATGGCTTTTGTTAAAATACTTTAAAGTTATTTTAAATAACTTTGGCAAAATGTCTCTTTTTATAAATCCATTTATAACTTCTCTTTAGATATTTATTATTTTGTCACTACTACTACTACTTTTGCTGTCTAATTTTTGGCTCTAGAAAGTAACTGGTATATTAACTCAACTAAAGTTTTCTAGCAAGGAAAAAGGAAATTTTTCCAAAATTCTTTGAAAAAAATAAAAGACGCTTCATTCTTTGCGATGAATTGAAGATCTCAATACAATCATTATATTCGAATTCAGCGTGGCGCATGGGAAGAGACGCCGGGGGCGGGCGGGCGAGGCGGCGAGACGCCCGGCGCCACGCCGTCGGCGCGCGTGTGGGACGCCACGCCCGCGCACCTCACGCCGGGGCACGCCACGCCAGGCCGCGAGACGCCCGCGCACCACGCCTCGCGCCGCAACCGATGGGACGAAACACCTAAAACTGATAGAGGTATATATTACCATTTTCCATTAAATTATTATAAAACTCAATACAAAATTATCTTTATAAATATTATAAATATGCGTAGTTTATTTGGTTGAAGGTAGCGCAAGAAATGCTGGTTCAAATTGAAATTAGATATTCCACTATGGTGTCAGTAGCAAATAACATCCTCCTTTTAGATTTAGAATTATTTTTTCCTAATTTATATTTCTATATGATAAATATTGACCACTAATGAATTTGCAAACCTTACAGCTTTTAAAAGTGTTGGTTTATTAGTAAGTATTATGCAAAGGGAATTAGAAAAAAAAATGTACATTGTATTACTAAACCTTGAACCGCCCATTTGTTTATAATCTCACATCTGTTATCACTTTGTATGTTAGAAACACCCGGACATGCAAGTGGCTGGGCCGAAACACCACGCACGGATCGCGGCGTGGGGGTGGACACGATACAGGAGACCCCCACGCCGGGCACCAAGCGCCGATCGCGCTGGGATGAGACACCCGGCGCCACGCCCGCCGCCGCTACGCCCACACCATCGCACGCCACGCCCTCTCACGCCACGCCGTCGCACGCCACGCCTTCTCATGCCACGCCCACGCCGCACACGCCACATACACCGATATTCACCCCTGGAGGTGTAAGTATTGTCATATAACTGGGAAGAAGGAAGAGGGAATCTTAGATTAAGGCATTCTATTCCCCATTACGAGTAGTATTTATACATATTTCTAACTTTAGGCATTATATTTAATAATTACTTGTGGTTTTGTATTGTTATTTAACCCATCAGGAACTTTATCATTATTTGTCAAATAAAAATTTTATACCAAACATATATCTTTAAACAAAGTACTGATAGATACATTAACCTGGCTTGCCTGCATTAATAGGGATGAGTCAATACTGAAATATGATGATATAGTAGATACAGATGTTGTTTAATCTTTATTTATATATGCTTTTTAACAAAATAATTTTTATATATATTTTTTTATATTTCCAAAACAGTCTACTCCAGTTGGTGTGAAAGCCATGGCGATGGCTACACCTACTCCTGGTCACATAGCTGCCATGACTCCCGAGCAACTACAAGCATACCGTTGGGAGAAAGAAATAGATGAACGCAATAGACCCTACACGGATGAAGAGCTCGATGCCATGTTCCCACCTGGGTACAAGGTTTTGCCTCCACCGGCCGGTAAGTGCACCTCAATTTGAGCTATCTAGTTTCGTTTGTTTTATCCTAAAATTCATTCATTATAATGAGGTACAGGTAAACTCTTAGTAATTAATCACAACTTTAGTTTCAGGACACATGTATTAAATGCCAACATCTATGTCACGGGTATAAGTCGACGTTAAATCATCGATATACATACATGTGTTGCATTTTTACTTATCAGAATCAATTTTAATAATGAATTTTTCTTTCAGATGAATGATGACATAAGGCTTTACAGTCATGCCGTTGGATAGACAACCAGATTTAGCTTTAATAGCCCAGTTGCCGTTTTGTGTTTTTAGTACGCATGATAAACAATAAAAATGTCGGCCTCGCTATCCGACGGCATTCTGGAGTAACGCTATACATTATTGCCCAGGTTATGTTCCGATCCGGACCCCGGCTCGTAAGCTGACCGCCACGCCCACGCCTTTAGCGGGTACCCCAATCGGCTTTTTCATGCAGACGGAGGAAGTGGGGGGGTCCGCGGCGGCGGCGGCGCGCTTGCTCGACCCGCAGCCCAAGGGCGCGCAGCAGCTGCCCTTCATGAAGCCCGAGGACGCGCAGTACTTCGACAAACTGCTCGTCGACGTCGACGAGGACGCCCTCTCCCCCGAAGAGCTTAAAGAGAGGAAGATTATGAAGCTGCTCTTAAAAATTAAAGTGAGTTGTTCATATATAACACTAGTTGTTTTATTAATGGTTCATTTTTATTTTATTTATGATCTGATGGCAAATGCATCGGTAAATGAATTCATTTAAAAAAAAGTATTGTTTGTGTGCTCAATGAATACTCTTGTAATCATAAATGTACAAACATTATTACAATTATGTATTTTAACTTATACGTTTTCTGTTATAGAATGGCACTCCACCCATGTGCAAAGCTGCACTTCGTCAGATTACAGACAAAGCTCGTGATTTTGGAGCAGGGCCACTCTTTAATCAGATATTGCCCTTGCTAATGAGCCCCACTCTTGAGGACCAGGAACGGCATTTGCTCGTCAAAGTTATTGACAGAATTTTATATAAATTAGATGACTTGGTTCGTCCATATGTTCACAAAGTAAGTGTTGTTTACAAAACAATTTTTAGATTTTTTTAATAAATTACTCAAAGGTCTTTATTTTTGTAGATTCTTGTCGTAATAGAACCTTTACTGATCGACGAAGATTACTACGCTCGTGTAGAAGGTCGTGAAATTATATCTAATTTGGCTAAAGCTGCTGGTCTAGCCACTATGATCTCCACAATGAGGCCCGATATTGATAATATTGATGAATACGTACGAAACACTACAGCCAGGGCTTTCGCTGTCGTTGCGTCCGCTTTGGGTAAAACTATACCATTAAATATTTTTTTATTAAATCAAAACTATTGTATTCTATTCTTTCTATATATTTTTAGGAATCCCATCGTTACTACCGTTTTTAAAGGCTGTATGTCGTTCAAAGAAGTCTTGGCAAGCTCGGCACACTGGTATTAAAATTGTGCAACAGATCGCTATATTGATGGGATGTGCTATATTACCTCATCTTAAATCTCTTGTAGAAATCATTGAACACGGTATGTTGCTTATTAATAATAATATATTTTTGTATTAAAAATATGTAAATTCAGATAATAAATAATTGGTTTGGTTCCAACCTCAAATTAATCAATTATTTAAATTTCTTGCTCTGGTAACAAGACAGAGTGTGTTATATTGACATTCTCTACCCAACATGTCTATAAAACTGATAGAGATAGAAAATTGGGAAATGTACTGATTATCACTAATTTAAATAAGTTATTTTCATTTGCTCCCTTTGGTAACAAGACAATTTCTCGAAAAAATAAGCGGAAAGTGGGGAAAAAAATTGTCTTAAGACTAGATTTCCTCTGCCGAAAATAATTATAAGTATATATTGTATTCAGGCTTAGTGGACGAGCAACAGAAAGTCCGGACGATCACAGCTTTAGCGAGTGCCGCGTTGGCTGAAGCTGCTACTCCTTATGGAATAGAATCATTCGACTCTGTACTTAAACCTCTGTGGAAAGGTATCCGCACACACCGCGGTAAAGGTTTGGCCGCCTTCTTAAAAGCCATTGGGTATTTGATACCACTTATGGACGCCGAATATGCTAACTACTACACACGGGAGGTCATGCTTATCCTGATACGAGAGTTCCAGTCGCCTGATGAAGAAATGAAGAAGATTGTACTCAAGGTACCAGAAAAATAACTCACACTTCTTGTAACTCATAATGCACACATTCCTTATTTTTAATGAATTAATATAAATTATTGAACTAACTTAGTGTTTGTTTATGAAAAAAATACCATACATTTATAAAATCCACAGGTAGTGAAACAGTGTTGCGGAACTGATGGTGTGGAGCCGCAATACATAATGGACGAGATTTTGCCACATTTCTTTAAACATTTTTGGAACCACAGAATGGCGCTAGATCGTCGTAATTATAGACAACTTGTAGACACAACTGTCGAAATCGCCAACAAGGTTGGTAACTTTTACTTTAAATTTCTATATTTTTACACTGCACCCCGCATATGACAGTGTCGGCAGAAGGAACCTAGTCTTTCTGCTTCTTTTTGAGTATTTTTTTTTAAGTACCCGAATTCAAAGCAGAGCTTTGTCTTGTTACCAGAGTAAAGATATGAAAATAACTGTATCCGTCGAGTATGAATAGAACCCAAAACCGTCGCGTTTACAGTCAAACGCTGTGCTGCGGCGCTACAATGGCCACATCATGAATAAAAGATTAACATATTTCGTTTATTTGTCTCAAAGGTTGGTGCTTCAGAAATTATTAACAGGATCGTAGACGATCTCAAGGATGACAATGAACAATACAGAAAAATGGTTATGGAGTCCATTGAGAAAATTCTTGCTAATTTGGGCGCAGCGGATATTGACTCAAAACTTGAAGAGGCTTTAATTGACGGCATACTGTATGCATTCCAGGAACAGACGACAGAGGTAAGTTATTATTAATTTTACAACGCAAGACGTGTAGTGCCTAGCCATGTCATGATCAAAATAAATAATCATCTTTATATAAATGTGGTTTATTGGACTTCTATTGGATTGGAGATTTTTACTTTACATTTAAAGATAAAAGAAAATATGTTTACCTGTATATTTTTAATGTCAGATATTAATATAAATATTTATAAACTGTATTTTAGTTGTTCATTTAAGTATGTGTGCTTTTTGATCATTTTATATTAAATCTACACTACAGATAGACAAATATTTTGGAAATCGTAAAAAAAATTAACCTAGAAGAGGACTTTAACCCACTATGTACAAATATTGACGGATTCTGAGACACGTGGTTTCGTTTATAGCTTTATTTTTATTTTTTTGGTACATTTCTAAAATAACTGTAATTTAAATAAAAGAAAACCTAACAATTGACAGGATGTGGTGATGCTGAATGGTTTCGGTACGATCGTGAACCAACTGGGCAAGCGTGTAAAACCGTACCTGCCACAAATTTGCGGTATCATTCTATGGCGTATGAACAACAAATCTGCCAAAGTACGCCAGCAAGCCGCCGACCTCATCTCCCGTATTGCTGTTGTCATGAAAACTTGTCAGGAGGTTGGCCTTTCATTTACTTTACAGTATTGTTTTGTTAATGTAAACAAAGTCTTCAATAAGAATGTTAAATGACGATTCTTTTTAGTTTATTCAAAAAAAAAAAGTCAGTTTCACGCTGTACCCCGCACACAGCAGGGTAGGCAGAGGGAACTTAGTGTTTTGAGACACTCCATTCCCCACTTTCTGTTGAATGGCAGAACTCAACGCCGCGCTTAGCCTCGGCACCAGAGCGAAGAAAATGGAAAGATAAATTTAAGTAAATATTTCATCTCCTCGAGGGCGGATCGAACTCACAACCAGTCGGTTTACAGTCACACTTTGTGCCGCTGCGCCACGACCGGCCTCAGTTTTTTAGTTTATTCCTTTTTATAATTGAATATGATTGTCGATCGAAGAAGCGATTAATATAAGATTGTGTTAATTAACATATAAACTGATCTTGCTTTCTTAGCAAACCGCTAACCCATTTTGGTTTACATAATACATAAAGTTTAAACATACTTTTTATAGTAATGTAATTATAATGTGCTAGGATAATATATATATTATGTATACATTTCTATTTTTAGGAAAAGCTCATGGGACATCTTGGCGTAGTTCTATATGAATATTTAGGAGAGGAATACCCAGAAGTGCTAGGGTCCATCTTAGGCGCTCTAAAAGCTATAGTAAATGTTATTGGTATGACAAAAATGACACCCCCTATCAAAGATCTCCTCCCCAGATTAACACCCATTTTGAAAAACAGGTTTGTGGAATTTATTTGTAAAATTATGGTTTTTTTTAATATTTTATTAGTAATATATATATCCTATGTACATGTGTTTATTAAGCGTATTTGCTGAAATATTAAAATTCATCTAATATTTTTTTTACAGACATGAAAAAGTACAGGAAAATTGCATTGATCTAGTAGGACGTATTGCAGACAGAGGTCCGGAGTTTGTTTCCGCTCGAGAATGGATGAGAATCTGTTTTGAGTTGTTGGAGCTTCTCAAAGCGCACAAGAAGGCTATCCGACGAGCAACCGTCAACACATTTGGTTACATCGCAAAGGCGATCGGCCCCCACGACGTGCTCGCCACGCTGCTCAATAATTTAAAAGTACAGGAGAGACAAAACAGGTAATAATTTTTTTTTCTTTTTTAGCTTCACTTTGTATCGCACATTTGAAAGGTTAGGCAGAGGAAACCAATGACAGTCCATTCTCACATTCCGAATGTTTTCAACATCACATTTCGAATGTTTTCAAGACATGCGTGTTGTGGCGATACTCAACGCCGCGCGAGGACTTTTTGTCACTAGAGCAAGGAAATTAAAATAATATTAATAAATAATGTTACATACGTAACGTAACCTACAACCGTCGCGTTTACATTTTTTTTGTTTTATAAAATAGGTAAAATTTTATCCCACTTAGTTATATGTTATGTAGTTACTGATTATAAAGTGGCATATTTATACGGCAATATCTCCTATTTATAAATCAGTAATGGATAGAATAGAATAAAGTATTAACATATTTTTAGGATTTTCTCTCTAGTGTGGAATAATATTGAAACTGTTTACAATATTTATCATATGTTTGTTTCAGAGTGTGCACCACTGTGGCCATTGCTATAGTGGCGGAAACATGTTCTCCCTTCACAGTGCTGCCGGCGCTAATGAATGAGTACAGAGTACCGGAACTCAATGTACAAAATGGTGTGCTTAAGTCATTGTCCTTCTTGTTTGAATACATAGGGGAAATGGGCAAAGACTATATTTACGCTGTGTGCCCTTTGCTTGAAGACGCCTTAATGGATAGGTAAATAATAATGTGAATTATAATTATTGATAAAGAAAATGATAAAACTTTTTAAAATAAGAATTATTAATTATGTATTATTAATTATTAATATTCACTTTATGTGTATGGTAAAGTGTATGTTAATATAACTGTTCATATTTGTAATATTGTTTACTATAAAATAGTTGGTACCTATTATTTTACATACAAAATTTTAAAAAGACTAGTTCAAAGAGGTAAAACACACAAACTTAGATTATGTGTAATGGCACAAATAGTAAAACTCGGAATAACTTTACATTTTTTTCTTTTTTACATCAAGTACTACAAAGAAATTAAAAATTATGTATTTTAATAATGTTTAGAGATCTAGTACATCGACAAACCGCGTGTGCGGCAATAAAGCACATGGCGCTCGGCGTGTACGGGTTCGGCTGCGAGGACGCGCTCGTGCACCTCCTGAACCATGTGTGGCCCAACATATTCGAGACCTCGCCGCATCTCGTGCAGGCCTTCATGGACGCGGTGGAGGGCATGAGAGTCGCCTTGGGGCCTATCAAGATATTGCAATACGCTCTACAGGTATTTTATATATTTTTTATTTTTAGGGTCCCATAATTGAAAAGCAAAAAACAATAATTATAGAAAAGCTTGGTTGTCAGTCTGTGTATTTTATACTCTACTTTTTAGGAACGTTTTTTATTAACAACTCGTAAAGGTATCGAGCTGCAATTAATTTTACATACCCAATCGTTTTCACACGCTTAATTGTGGAGCTACCTCGGTAATGAACTTATAGATGACTGTGTAAATTGGTTTTTGATTTTTTCTTCCTGTTGAATATTTTCCTCCCAAGTGTAAAATGCGCTAAAGTTTCAGAAATCCATGCTTTAGGGCGGCCACGACTCGTCGACCATACTATATATACCTAAGTTAAATTCTTTATCTGCTTTTGTAGGGCTTATTCCACCCAGCAAGGAAGGTGCGTGATGTTTATTGGAAGATCTACAATACACTTTATATCGGAGGACAGGACGCGCTTGTGGCCGGATATCCGAGGATACAAAACGACCCTAATAACCATTTCGTAAGATATGAACTAGATTATTTGTTGTAAGACATTAATAAATATTTACGTGTATGTGCGTGACTGTAATATTGTTTTTTTTTATTCCCTAATTATTTACAGTAACTTGTTTTTTTGTGGTGTAGTATAACATAAAAAATATTATCTTGTTGATAAGATGGCGGAAACCAATTCCTGCTTTGGTTGACATCTTATTATTGAATTTAAAGATTACTATGATTTTTTACGGTTAAACCAAAAACTATTATTTCGAAATATAATACAGGTAGGCCATTAAAATAACAAATATGTAGTTGTACATAATCCTTTATTGTAATACGAAATCAAGAGAAATATTATTTGGTACATGTTTTCAGACAGCGTTTTTTAATGAATAATACAATCATACAAAGGAACTTTAAATAATTTTCATTGACTAGATTAATACGTAATAATTCGTTTCCTTATAGCTAATACGATTAATACTAAGATTAAAAAATGTAAATAATGAGCGACTTATGCATGTAAATTACAGGTAAATAGTAAATATATTAAGAAATTAAACTTTGGAATTTAAATATCACCAATTCAACCATTTAATATCATATGTCTTTATCAAAAGCAAAGGAATGTTACAATTTTCACTAAATACAGCTAAACATTTAAGTAAAAGTACTTATCCTTATTATAGACGAAGGAAATTATAATCTAGCCGATATTTAAGACGTAAGTGCAACAGCTAGGATGTATTGCATAATAAAGCAAAAGTAATAAATAAATTGGCCGTAAAACGTTTTGTTGCGATTTAAGACAGCGTAATAAAAATAAATACATTAAGAAAACTGCCATAGTGCTACCTCTAAAGTGTGGCCACCTAAATGATTATTGTTATACATAATAAATAATGTTAAACATATCATAATCTAATATAATAAAATAAAGCTATAGAACGAAAAAAATATGTTCTGTAATTTAATAACAAAGTTATGGGACTAATAAACGAATTCTGTTTAGTGAGTATACATAAATATATAGATGTAGTTATTTTAATACTCTCACAATTAGTAAAATAAAAATAAATCACTTTTTACCCAGACATACAATGCAATTAAAAAAATGTTAAGATAAATCAACAGCCACAATAAGACGCTTATGACATATAAGATCAATATTATTTAAAAAAAGTATCAGACAATAAGATTTAAGTATGTGTGACTTTACTTAAATAAGTAGTAAATGTTTGTGAAATATGGAGAAATGGAGAGCCAGTTTATTTCAGATGACTTGTTCGCGTGCCGTGTTGCATAAGTGAGGATTATATTATTTAATAAAGAGACAATTTGTTCAAGTGCGGCGTTGAGCTCCGCCATACCACAAGCATTGTTCCTAACTCAGAAAGTTGAGAACTGTGTCCTAACACTGGGTTCTTTCTCATTGCCTATCATTTTATAATAAGATAGTTTCATTCCTCATTCAATGCAAATTTACATAAGTGGTGTTTATTTTTACACACAATGTCACTAACAATCATTTGAGACCGACGCCTGTGCTAAACCCTGAGCTTCAATTAAATAAATATTTTTTGAACAATACTTTTGAAAACGATAAATGTATTAATAATCAGGCAAATAAATGCTTTTGAATCTTAAGACCCAGCTATATTCGCATAAAGTAATTTAAAACCGAGAGATCCTAATTAGCTTCATGTAGTCGCTGTGACGTCGTCGCTTTTTACCTTTGATAAGCGGATTAGATACGCTACTGTATAATATTTCTAATCCTGTCACGTTACATGTTAGTTAATATAAAATAAAGTTGTATAAGTACAGAAATGATAAATATATTGAACTCGCTACATAATATAGGCGGTGTTACTTCTGGTGTTCTTTTTGGTAAGTAGGACACTAGATGCGGAGTAGTGTAAATGCACGTAGGGGACTGGAAACGCCCTATTTTTAGCTGCCTAATCAAGTACTAGAAATAGTGTGTCAACCTCACCCGCAAATAGCATGGTAGTGGAGGTGACCTAGTGAGTAGTGTGAGTAGTGAGTTACGGAGCTCAACGCCGCTATTTGTCTACCAGAACTGCGCCATGACGGCAGTGATTGTAAATAAAATAATATAATATTCTCCGTTCATTTACAAGTATGGTAGCTTTAGAAGCATGACTATAATTCGTACTCACTGGTACTAAATGAATTAAAAGTATTAAGTACAAGCTGCAGCTGTGACGTGCACCACGTGCCCCGCGAGCACGGGCTGCCACGCGACGCCGGCGGCGCTGTCCGCGGTGACGCCGAGGCGCCGCAGCAGCGCGCCGTCGCCGCGCACCGCCCACACCTCGTTCTCTATACACGAGACGTGCTTGAACGGCATCTCGCTATCTGTTAACAATTAATATGTAATTCTTAGTTTTAACATGGACGTGCTTAACATGGAGAAATAAAGAGGCCGGGTGGCCCAACAAAAAAATACCCATTTAAAATAAAAAAAGAATCTTTTACACGAATAGATCTGCTGATAGCTGAAGTCCAGATGCCCTCTGAAAAATATCTCTAGATACGCCCGTAAACTTTACGCCGTATCCCGCATATGTAGGTAGTTAGAGAGAACCCAGCCTTATGACGCTCTGCTCCCTAACTTTTTGCTTTATGTTCGAGAAAATACTTGGGAGGCGGAACTCTCGGCCGCGCTTTGTCTGCCTTACGGAGCAAAGAAATGAGAATAATTCACTTTCAAAAATAATTAATAAAATCTATTTAATATTTACACAATCGTTTCGTTTATAGTAAAGCGCGTTGCTAACGCTGCTGCGCTACGATTTTGATTATTTTTACCTTTTTGTGAAAGTAACCTTCTTCCGTTTTTTTTAGAAATATTTAACTTATAATAAATCATTAATGCAAATTATATTATAGATCATCGTGTCGCAATGAGACACGATGATCTGAATGAGACGGTGTCATCGTGAACGTGATGAATATTAGTTAGTTCCGTATTCGGGATATGGCTATATTTCGAAAATGTCAAAAAATTGGGCACGCAAAATAGAATCTTAATACTAGATTCCATCTGGCTACAAAATGTTAAGTTTTCACTGCAATGAAGTTTTCTAAAGAGTAAAAGTCCTCAAAAGCGATAATTATAAAAATATTTGTTTTGCATTCTACTGGGAGTAGAATTTATTGCATAGATTATTCGACAGGTTTTTAAAACTTCCGAGACATTTGAGTGAATTTTTCCAAGTGGGAATCGAACCCACAACCAACGCGTTTACGTTCAGGCCAGCTACGTCACAGCAGCTTCGACATAAATTTATAATACCTGTTAAATATTTCCATTGCTTCCCTCCATGTAAATCTTTAGAAACATCAGTTCTGACAGCAATGATGCCATTTGTTAGTATAACCCAAGCTGCATTTCGCGTTAGTGAAACTAACTTCGCGCCGGCACCAGTCTTTTGCGTAAATGGTATAGTGCATTTTGGCGCTTCTATTAGTTTCCAATTGGAGCCACTGGGATGTTCTTTGGTCACTCCCTCTCTATAATACAGTTCTCCCTTTCTTCCTGCTGCCCAAATAATGTTACTATAAATACTTATAGCAACAAGTGAATGAGGGCTGTTTATGTGCTCCCAGTGAAGACCCTAAAATATAGACGACATAATATAACACATTATATAATAATATAGAAGGTACTCCAATAAAATATTTATACTAACCCCTGGTGCATTGATTGAAACTCCAGTTCTATAAATTGCATCACCAGCTAATGTAATGGCCCATATTAAAACTTCTTTTTCATTAGCCTGAAAAAAAAAAACAAAAAAACTACTACTATTAAGTTAAATGCGAGACCGTCGTGGCACAGCATCTGACTAAAAATAAACGCCTTGATTGTGGACTCGAATCCCATTTGGGAATGTTAAGTATAAGGATGGTGACAAGTGAAACGACGTGTAGCTCGATACACACTGATTTATTATTCGCCCCTCGGCATTCCGCGTAGTGGGCGCAGCCACTGTTTAGCCATAAGTATACCATCAATATACAGCAGGGAAAATATTTTTATTTTCTCACTCTGGTAATAAGGTAAAGCGCGGCATTGAGTTCCGCTACTCTCGTCTTCACATGTTGAAAATTGGCAGTCTTAACACTACATCTGAAGAAAAAAAGTTACATGTCACATAATATGATATTATTTTATGTAGCCTATGATAAATACTGACCCACAATGATATATCAAGTAATGCAGTGCTTCCTGCACGCACCCATGGACCCTCAGTTATAATTTGCGCTTTCCTGTACCATCGCCGACGCCGTACGCAATCTGTAAAAACTTTCTTCCCATGATATGGAGCTGGAAAGTCTGTGGCATATTGCCAACCCTCACTGTCTACTCCTCCTGGAGTATTGTAGTCCACCATCCACTCTGAGATCTAAAGAAAACAAAAATTGACCAATAATTATTTACTTATACTTATACCTGTACTAAATTTCTCTTCTCTCATTAGTGGTTGATAAATAAAATAAATAAATAATTTGTTTTTAACGATTCTATACTGTTTTTTATCTGTTTACAAATAGAACTACAATAACTCTGTCACATAAATTAATTAACACTTCCCATAATGAAGTATATAGTTAAGATTATATTAAGTTATATTTCATAAAGATTTACCCAATGCCAATGCCGGCTTAAGAGTTTTGTATGTTCCCTTGTTCTTTTATGTTTACCAGTTATATCACTCCACATATATCTATCAGTTGGAAGACCAGTTGAAGTATATCCAGACAGAGGATTCCATCTCTGATTTTCATATACACAATAAGTTTGAGTGTCACTCATTGAATGGATACCTTCATTACCACCAATTCCTATATAAATATATTCTATGTTAGTAAATAAAAAAATTAAAACAGACATTCAACAATTTATTATTAAGATTGATTTACCTTTTAATACACCACCACCCCAGCCTCCTGTATAAACCCACACTCTATGATCATGTGATATTCCCCAAACGACCCCATTTTGACAACTTTCAACTTTTCGCAAATAACCACCCATCATTCTCCAAATCATTTCATCAGGACCAATAATAGCATTTGTAGAACTATACTCTAATGTATATAATTTTAATGGTCCCAAAATTAAAACAGATGTTATACTCTCTGGGTTTAATCGATGTTTATAAGTACAAAAGTGTGTGTTATTGACATAAACAATGAATCCATTATTATCACAAATTATTTTACATGAAAACTCTTGGCCTGGTTTCAAGGGCAAGATATGTCGCTCCTCTGAACCCCAATATCCTGACTTTTTAGTATTACAAACAACTGTTGATTCATCAAATCTCATGTTGAAATGTAATGGCACATCTGTAACTTCTTGTTCAATTTTATGCCTTTGTTTTTGGACTTCTGGACACTGTAAATTAATATGAAATCTTTTGATTTCATCATATAAACATCCAGTTAAATTTAGAATACTCCCAGGGGAAAAGCTATTATGTAAAGTTGTTGTAAATCCACTAATTATATCTTTGCCAAAAACTTGAAATTCTTTTGTATATGTACTATTTTTTTCAGCATTATGTTTTGCAGGTGAGGGATCCCAATTGAGAACATCACCTGAGTTAGTTACAATCCATATTGAATGATGAGATGGCTTGCCACATAAGTTATTAATTTGTGACGTAATATCTACAAGCACATTAAGCCATTCCTCTTGTTCCATCTCTGAGGAATACTGTATTTTCATATATTTTTGGCTTTGATGTGGAATTGTTAGTGTTATTCTTGGACAACCTGGCTCTGATGATGTTACTATGCTGGTAATTTCACCAAGATTTAATATAAATTTTATAGTTCCATCAGGTTGAAATACTGAAAGAGTACCAGCATTTTCTGAAGCATGCCAATAAAGAGATATAATGCAATCTTCACATGAATTATTTTCACAAACTAATCTTGCCTCGGAACTACGAGTCCAACCTTTTTCTTCAATAGCCAATCCAAAATTAGTGAGATCAATGTTAAAATTGTTTCTACCTTTTAAACTGTCCAATATATCAAATCTCCATTTTGCTGTTATATCAGAATTATGAGCATTTTTGGAATCTGTGAACCATTGTGGTACTTGAACACTGTCTATGGAACAAGCCCCTCCTTCTATAAATGTCCACGTTGCATCACATGTTCCCCAAGCTGTTTGGCTTACTTCTTCATCAAAATACATCCCAGAATCAACATCAAACACACTACTATCACTATCAGGTTGGGCTTCCATACCAACTACAGAACCCACACTTCTAACTGGACTCCAGGCTCTTGGATTCTTTAATGTTGTTTCATAACTTTTTCCAGTTAAATCAATTGTCTCTATATTTGTATTTTTTACAGGTCGTAACTCTTTTGAAGGTTTTAAAGGTAATGTATTTTCAATAGGTGCAGAATGTGATTCTTCCCATGAATTGCGTAAATTAATAGTTGTTTTTAATTCTACAGTATTTTCATTTAGTAAGGTCAAACTGTGGTGTTTTGGGTTAGATGCAGAAGAAATTATACTGGCCGAACTTGAAGTGCGACTTAATTGCATATTTGCTTGAACCACTCTCCATCTTTTGCCTGTGAGTTCAGCTGGTGTTATCCCACTTCTCCAATAGATGCTTTTATTAGTTTCACCTATAGCAAATACTTGGTCATTGATACCAACGGAAATATGTATCATATTTCCATTTATTTCTAACCAACCATTACCCATAGCAGATGTTTCTGAATTACCTGCAGTATAACCTTCAATACCTTTTCTGAACCAAACTCTTGTATCAGAACTTATAGCCCAAACAACATTATAACCTACAGACACAGAAGTTAATTTAGTTTCCACTGGAGATTTTACTTCTAACCATGCATCTCCTGTAGGACAGTCTTTAGTAATACCTTTTCTAATTATTGCCCTTCCAGTCCATAATAATGCCCATACTAATCCAGTGGGGCCGACTGAAATCTGCTTTATATCACAATTTGGTGGAATGCTAACATTAATCCACTTTAATCCTTCAGGAGAAGTAGTACTAACACCTGCTCTGTACATGACCCGTCCATGAGCTGTAATAGCCCAAACTGATAAAGTGCCAGCAGGAGCATTAGGTATTTGATTTCCACCAATACTTATATCAATAAAAGGTTCTTGAGTTGGATCTTTATGTAAAGGTGCTATAGCACACCATGAGTTCATCGCACTAAATTTTCTATATCTGATCCATTTTCTCCTTCTTACACATGATTTCCACTGCTTTACTGGCCCAAACTGTGCAGGGAAGTCAACAGCATAGGTCCAACCATCATGATCTAGCGGTTGCCCATCCAATGCGAGTTCTAGCTGCCAATCTCCTTCCCATTGCCATGCCATTGAAGGCAATCTAATACCGTCAATTGATCGATCTTTAGTTCCATCTTGTGAAGAAAAATGATAACGATCTGTAGGTAATAATCTTCCACTAAAACCTTCTAGTGGTAGCCATCTTTCATTTTCATAAGATTCTTCTTTAACTCTGATAGGTATTTCCAAGCCGTGAACATGAAGGTAAATTTGTCGGTCTCCACCTACTGCCCATAAATAATGAGGTACAGCAGATAGAGTTTTAAACTCCAATCCAAGATACATAAATTCTCTCCAGCATGATCCACTAGTTGATAGAGCATAAACTTTACCTTCATTATTTATAGAAAACAGTAACGAATTGCTACTCATTTTTATTTCAAATAAGTAAACCTTAAGTATTAGGATAATTTGGCTATGTTTTTCATTACTGTTTTAAGCGTAAAATTTTTAATGATTTGATAGTTTTTGGAGAAGATGATACATATTGCTATTTAATTTAAATGTTTTATTTAATACACAATATTACAGATTAAACTCATTATATTTATGGATTATATGCGTCAATTCAAGTAAATTCCTAATAATATTTTTCGAATAAACTGACACTGTCATATCTTAATCTTACATTACGAATTACATATAAAACGCACAGATTATCAAAATATACAAAATTGTAAATAATGACCACAGATTAGTTCTTTGAAATCCAAAAGTGTACGATAGGTAACTATCTGTCGGTCAATTTGTTAGTTCGTCAATCACGCAAAAACTATTGAACAGAAATTGATGAATTTTTGCATGCCATTAGCCTAAAGTTTCAAGATACATTTTGTTTTAGTTTCATCCTGAATTTTATGAGTTTTCTTTAAAAAAAAACCTAAAAATTTAAATTACTTAAAATACCAATAACTATTGAATGAAAGTTAATAAATTAATGGTAATAGTTCAAAGCCTAAAACAATTTACATTATAGTTTTCATCATAGAGTATATGGAAATTTCTGTAGAAAAAATTACATAAATATATTATTTTATAAACAAAATTGACTGCTTTAATTTCAACCGTATCTCAAACTCTGAACTTAACTAAACTGGCACCAAACTACCCTTTATGAGTACCCTTTTCAATAAAAAAAGAATTATTAAAATTGGCTGAGTTGATATTGAGTTATGCGTTCATTTGTCGCATTCATATCTTAATTAAATTAAATTAAGTTAACTAATGTCTGATACAATCAAAGTACGATTATTTTATTTAACCACAATTTTAAAGAAGAAAGAGGTCACAAATTGTGACTGTAAACTGGTTGTGGGTGCGATTCCCACTTGAGGGAATGAAATATCTATTTAAATTTATATTTCCATTTCTTCGTTTTGGTGTCAAGGCAAAGTGCGGCGTTAAGTTCCACTATTTAGCACGCGGAATTCCGCGGAAAATAGGGAACGCAGTCTCTTAACGCTAGGTTCCCTCTGCCTACCCTGCTGTGTGAGCGATACAGCGTGAAGCTGAAAAAATTAGTACAATTAAAAGTTTTTTATTCTATTACAATTATTATTTTAAACGTCAGACGTTCTAAACGTCGTCAAGTTTATATTGTGTTTAAATGGATTACGCGGTGATATCAATACATTTTAGTCATTGGCACGTCGGTACGTTAAATTAATTTACAGTAGATATATTTCTCAAAAAAACTTCAAGACCCACTTTGACAAATCAAGACTTTGTATATAAAAAAATAAAAATACATGAAATAATCATGTTAAGGAAGTACCAAATATATTTTATGAATTAAACGTAATGTTATATTCAAAACAAATGAATTGTATGTAAATTTACTAATACGTTTCAAGTATGAAAAAAAGAAAAAATACAATATAATTTCATTTCTCCTTTTCTTTCCAATAATTTATATTTCTATTTGTAAATATCAATAAATGCGGGAACAGAGCTGCCGGCCATCTTAGTACAGAATAACCTCTAAAACATGTATTTACGTATTATAGTTAAAGAATAAAAAGAATGTGTGATTCCCTATAGAATATATTATTCAATATTATATTGTAAAAAAACTTGTTTAAACAGTGCATACAAAGGTATCCTCCTAGTATAACTATTTTCAACGTTTTGAATATTTTCGCGCCATTATGAAAAAACAATTTATTAACTACAAAAGTGCATTTAAATCGGTTAAGCCGTTTCAGAGAATATCGTGAACAAACGCACAGACAAACAGACAAAAAGTTCTATTACACTGTTAAATGTCCGTAATAACATTTTTTCTAATATCTCCATGTACAGACACCGATGAGTTAGGATTTTAATGTAAGTATCGATAAGTTGTACTTATTTTTATTTCAAACATTTAAATGAAGATTCTTATGGGAAGAACGAAAATGCGACCTATTTTTTTACTAATTTTCACATTAGAAGTCTTAAGGATATATTATAGATATATTGAAACACAACACACATTATAGATATATTGAAACACAAACATAATTCAGTGTCTTAATTAAATAATTGTATTAAGTAATAAATGTGATTGAAACGGGCGAAGCCGCGAGCGGGTCGCGGTTATAAAGGTACTACCTTTGTAACCTTGTGTTTGTGTAACCAATACACGTTTATATAGCCTTTTAAATATTAAAAAAAATAATAAATAGATATTTTTTTCAATCTATTCGACTATAAAACAGTTCCAAATTGAAATAAGCTGTCGCCTATCCGCTCCTTACAATCACGCGATGCCGTATCGCATCCTACCTACATTTACTTATATTGTTTAACATAAAATTACCCGCGATAAGGTTTTTTTTAAACTAAAAATCTTATAAAATAAATATCTTTTTTCTTTTTTTACTATAAATGAGTTAAATGTTACAATTCTCTTTTTGTCAAAGTAATGTTATTGTCAATAATATTAACGTGTGCGGGCGCGCTGCAATATTTTAGTTGCAAAAAAGACTAAACGACGCGGAAACTTATGCTTTTCATTCAAGATGGACGACCAAAACAGTGTTAATAGTGAAAATTATATTAATGTTACTACTCCCACGGAAAAACTATACTTAATAGAGTTTATTAAAGCATCGGAAACTTGTTCAGAGCAATCAATTGGAGCATATCGCAATAAAATTAAGAACATTAGGTTTAAAAGCTGTTCAATATCTAATTATTTTAAAACATAGGAAATAAAGCGACAACTTTAATTAAATGCTAACAGTTAAATAAAGCATAGCTAGATTCTGATTAAATACCGTAATGAAATAAGTAAACATTTTAATATTACTAATAATAGGGAAAAATTATTTATACGATTCTTAACCAAGTGTATTTATATAGTTTGATGTGGGCCGATCCCGGCGGCACTGCAATGCCGGGCCGACCCGCGACAGGAGTGGAGCGAGCCCCGAGCATCCCGTCAGCTTACAAAAATCAGTTTAATATACTGGTCCCGCGGTGCGGGAACTTTCAGATATTAAGCTGAAAAGAACAGATACTACACTTTGATCTAAGCCAAAAGGCCGAGAAGCGATAATTGATTTGGAGAATTTCTTGGTGGTCACTAAACGCTAGAACATCTTGCCAGCGCGATTCAGGATTCGCTTCAAAATGAACAACGCCATCTAGTGATAGTTTCAGAAGGTTCAACTGTTTTTCCATCATGCATGTAGTATCTGCCATGCCTAGTGAAGGCAGCACTGACGAAGGGAGACATTCTGTTGAAGGTCGAGGAAAAGTCCTTAACTTCATTAGAGAGAAGTAGGCTGTGAGTTCGAATCTCACCCTGATTTCTAACGATAATAGTTATTGTTATAGCTATTACGTGTGACATTAGATTACCAAAAGACGTATGGGTTCCGTATCCTAACGCCTCCTTGGGTCCCTAGGTCCAATAACGAAATTATTTTGAAAATGCTTTTAAATAGAATTATTTAACATTTATCTCTAAATACCTAAAATATAGGTATTAGTATAAAGGTAAAATCAACGGGGTTTATCTATAATATATAAAATGTAAAAGAGGCCAGTCGTGGCGCAGCGGCACAAAGTGTGACTGCAAACCGACTGGTTGTGGGTTCGATCCCCACTCGAGGAGATGAAATATTTACTTAAATTTATCCTCCCATTTCCTTCGCTCTGGTGTCGAGGCTAAGCGCGGCGTTGAGTTCTGCCACTCAACACGCAATGCCTCCAGAATTCGGCAGAAAGTGGG
This sequence comes from Heliconius charithonia, assembly GCA_030704555.1. Lineage (NCBI taxonomy): Eukaryota > Metazoa > Arthropoda > Insecta > Lepidoptera > Nymphalidae > Heliconius > Heliconius charithonia. The sequence continues at coordinate 11,209,198 of CM060827.1, read as the reverse complement.
GAACGGAGTGTCTAAAAACACTAGGTTCCCTCTGCCTACCCTGTTGTGTGCGGGATACAGCGTGAAGCTGATTTATTTTTTATTTTATGTAATAGATTGTTAAAATGTAATCATCCTCTGTTCGTAAAATTAGCTTCACACTGTATGCCACACACGGCTAGGTAGGCAGAGGGAACCTAATATTAAGACATTCCGTTTCCCATTTACCACCAAATTCTGGAGACATTATAAGTTCTTTGATTTTCACGATTATTACACATTTCAAATAAAACTATTTTAACCGGATTAATTGCGTATATTTAGTTTTTTTATACATTTGTCGAAACCCGGCGTTTCGAACACTTTGCAGTAGTAAGTAGTCACGGGTAGATGTCTACCTAAAAACTAAATATACGCGATTAATCCGGTTAAAATAGTTTTATTCTAGAGACATTATTTGCTAGTGGTGGAACTCACCACTGCGCTTTAAAATATTAAATATTTTATTTCCTAGTATTACCGTATGTATCTTCTCTTTTGCGTTGTAGGTACTCAACTAATGATAAGAAAAAACTAGAAAATAATATAGTATATGTTTTTTTTAAGTTTCAAGATTTATCCCGCACAGAGTACTTTTTAACATATCCGCACACAGCAGAGTAGGCAGAGGGAACCTGGTATTAAGTTACTAATTTTTCACAAAGACATTTGAAGACATTAAGTGGAGGAACTCAACGCCACATTTTGCCTCCAGACCAGAGCGAAGAAATGAAAAAAATCCATTTACTCGAGTTGGGATTGAATCCACAACAGGCTTACAGTCACACACTTGAGTCAGTCAGTCAGTATATCAGACTGAGCCACCGTTCCCGACTTAACCTTACATACATTTTTTCACACAATCTTTTGATTCGGCTTAGGAAGGCTAAACATTAAGTTAAATACTGATTACAAGAATTTATCTCATTTAGCTTCACGCACGTATCTCTCACGTATCCCACAAACAGCAGGGTAAGCAAAGTGAACCTATGACACTCACTTTATGCCCAATTCTGGAGGCATTGTGTGCTGAGTGGCAAAATAAAACGCCGCGCTTTGCCTCGAAACTAGAGCGAACCATGGAAATATAAATCTAAATATATATTTGCACGCTGTCAATTTCCTTTCATTGTATAATGGCTGACAAACATAGATTTTATAATAAGGCGCTGTCCCCCTCCGTCCGTGTGATAGTCAGTCTCATAGTCCTCATATAATGAGAAGACAAAAGTTTATGTTGGCATTTTTATGTATTTTTTTTACATTGAAATTTATGAAGGAAAAGTTGGATTCATGGTTATAAAAGAACAAAGTGCACAATATTTTATTGTGAGGTAGGTACATCTTGTATATAGAAAGAAAGATATCAATTTACGAAATAAATATATTTTTAACAGGTCCAAAAATAATTATTTTTTACATATATAATTTTAATCAATATATTACAGTTTTCAATAAATATATTTGTAACAGAAGTATATCATTTTACAAAAATTGGTTAAAATAATAACAAAAAAAATATAGTAGGCAACTATAATCTTATGAATAAAATCTTCGTCTAGATTTATTTAATTACTTATTATTTAGTAATTTACTTAGGCAAACTTGAATAGATACGCAATTTAATTGCAAGTGATAAAGAAAAGGTATGATAAATAATATTTATGATTATTCCTAACAAAACTAAAAATTGACTAATTAGGAACTAAATTATATTTATTGTCTTATAGACAGTATTATTATCACATGCACAGATCAATATTGTCTATAACGTATATTCTAACAAAGTGTAAATATTACAGTTGAATATGTTTTTTTCCTGTATTTCATGATTTAAAAATATATTTTTTTATATGAATTCATGTAATAAAAAATATTTTGAGATTTCGATACATTTCACAGTTTTAAACTGTTGTTATAAATTATAAATTCATACTCCACAAATTTCAGATCCAGCAGAATTTGCATTTTATCGAACATCCCATTACAGTTTAATTAACTAGAATACTCAGTTTTGATACAGCCCTTTGAAATTTTACATGAAGTTATATCATAGTCCATATATGTATATTTTAAAACTAAAATTAAATAACACACCCTGAGGTTACAATAAATAATATAGCATTATTGCAAATAAATTAATCAATATATTTTTTTAATAACACTGAAAGAGAGTATTTCTTATTTTTAAACATATATGTAATAGAATAGAATGGTAATATGTCAACATAATAATTAGCCAATTTTATAAATATGTCAAAATGAATAAAAAAATATATAAACTTGAATAGAATATGTTGCATATGCATATTGGGTTATTATTATGATGACTATTTTAATACTGGTCTAATACTGCTATTGTATTGTATTGACAAAATACATTTATATTTTCAACAACTTATTAGGATTTTTTACAGGCAATTTATCTTTATCCAATTGTTGCATGTAGGCAAGAAAACATGTCCATATAAGACTACATGCACTTATAAATGGTACCCTGTTTTTTGGTGGTATAAAACAAAAATTAATCATTGCTACAATAGGCCAAGTAGATACTCCAATCTAAAACAATTATACATACATTTAAAAAATGATTATAGTTTGTTTTTAATTTCATTATTAATTGCTTATATTATACTCACTTTATAGGTAGGCAAGAATTTTGTTCTCACTTCAGCCACAGCTTCATTAAATGGCTTCAGTTCCAGCAAGCTCATGCAAAAATAGAAGCTGAGCATTGCAAATGGAGTATAAGTAACACTTTCAAGAAAGGTCTGAAAAGTTAAATGATAATAGTCTATAATAAAGAAGAAATTAACTTCTGTTAAAATATATCAGAAAATCAACACAAAACCAATGTAAAAAGCTTTTTTTACAGCAGGGGCAACAGGGGCACAAGAGCGCAACTGTAAACGCGATGGTTGTCGGTTCAATTCACACTCTAGGAATTGAAATATTTTATATGTTCATGTCCTTGCTCTGGTAACTCACTGAGGTTTAGTGCATTGTTGAGTTTCGCGATTCAACATGTAGTACATCCAGTGGGAAAAGAAGTGTCTTTATAGGTAAAACTAGGTTCCCAGTCCTTGTATGGCATGATGAAGCTATAGAGTTTTAGCTTGCATATAGCAAAGTGCCCATAGTAGGTAGTGAATAGATATACGGATCAACCACATCTCAGTCACCTAACAACTGATTCTAATTACAAAAGCAAAGATTTTTTTTATTTAACAAGTATGAAGAAGTAATTTCTTATAGGTCGAGATAGCCCAGTGCACAAATCTTCACGTAATTGTTTCTTTAATGAAACTTATTTTTAAGATTTTTACAAGGTAGTAGAATAGATTACACCAGGGTTGTCTAGAAAAACCGTGCCGCAAACAATTTATGGTCATTCGTTTTTGTTGAAAAATTGCCCTCATATATTTTTTATGTGAAAATTGCATAAGTAATTGCAAAAACAATGGTTGCCACCTCTCAGTCTGCTCCAGGGTTGCCAGGTTTAAATAGGTCACTTAGTCTTGATAATTTGCATGTGTTTTTAAGTGAATTATGTATCAAATTAAAACTATGCAAAAATTTATTTGCGGATTTTTATTGACAGTTTAATTTTAAAAAGTGTTTTACCAAACATTGTTAACCAAACTAAAACTAAAACCAAACAAATAAAAGATTTATGATGGAAAAGTGAGTGGTAAAAGAGGTAGGGCCCCCCCTACCTCTTTTACCTCGGTTGACTTTCAAAAACACCGTATTAAAGACCGCCAGGAGGGCCAGGATGTTTGAAGAAGTTCAAGTTTAAGTTCAAGTATTACGTAAGCAGTTTTTTTGCAATTATTGACCCCCTCCCCTATGTCATCAAAAATAACCAATCCCGAGACCCCTCCGCCCTCCTACAGTGCTTACATAATACTTGAACGGCCCCCGAGGCGAAAGAGATATAAAGAGACCGCAGCCACCAAGGATAAGGTGTGAAGTTTATATATATAATTCACTTATAAAACACATGAGTGCAAATTATCAACATTAAGTGACCTGACAACCCTGGAGTTGCAGCAGACTGAAAGGCAACCATTGTTTTTGCAATTCCTTATGCAACTTACTTTCAAATGATGTTTGATTTACACAAAAAAAAACATATGAGTGCAATTTTTCAACAAAAACAATTTTTTTTAGACAACCCTGGTGTAATCTATTCTACTATCATGTAAAATTCTTAAAATAAATTTGATTCAAAAAAAGTACATCAAATCATTCTGTGTACCCCAAGAGACTTTCTTGATAGAACCTATACACATAATCATACTTATACCTTATTAATATGATTAATAGTTTAAAAAAATGTTAAGGCCTTACTAGAAATTAGTACAGGGTTGCCAAGCATGTCAAGGCAGTGTGCTACAATTTAATCATTATATAAACAATTGTCACAATTCTTCAAGCTAAAAATTATAAGAAGTTACTGAATTTTAATTATAATGAATAAAATCTATTTAAGTTGTAAAATTAAACCACATGTCACATTAAATTCCTAAAACATATGTATGTATTAGGTATGACTGTATGTATATAAAGCTTTAATTTACTTTAATAAGAGAAGTATGTATTAGAAGTGGTAGGTCATATTTAAATGATCTCTCTGTTCTCAATTTCGAGTTTGAAATTTAGGAATATTCTAAATTGATTGTAATTATTAGTAAATATTAAAGTATTTTTTAGAAACAAATACCTAAAATAGTGTGATGTAACAATGTCTTTTACTGCAGAAGTACTACTTTCATAACAAGATTATGTATTATATATTTTCTAAAGTATATTATGACATACATCTGATTAATAGCTTATTTACTTTTAATGGGTAAATAGTTTATGTAGAAATAAACTGAGTAACATTTGTAATTTTGTTAATATTTGTTGTTATATTTTTGACAGACATGTAGTCAAAAGTGTTAAAATTTGAGTCTTGTTGTGAATGGAAGTGTCATAGTGGAAATGGAATGTTAACACTAGGTTTCCAAGTTTTCTCTGCCTACTTTGCTATGAGTGGGATATAGTGGAGCTAAAAAAATGTTGTCACCTTGATAAATGCAGCTTTAATAGAACTTCCAGGCCACATAATATTAGCTACAGTTAACCAACTATATAATGTTGGTGCTACATAGCATGACCCATATAAACCAAAACGGGCACATCTAAGCCAATCATATTTATTCTCTGAATCTGGAAGCATAAAAATAATAAAAATATGAAACAATTTTATCAGTACTCAGTATGGTTATTTGACTTTAAAATACTGGACTACAATAATTATATGATGATCAGTTCACTATAGTTCAACAAAACCAGGAACAACTTACCAAAGCGTTTTCCTTCAAAAGTTTGTTGAATGAAACATGATGTAGGCCACATTATACCATACGATATCATACCCCTTAGTAAGGGATATTTTTTAAAAACTGTGTACACATTTTTACTGAAAGCAGCCATTTTCAGGTTATGAAAAGTTTATTGTCTATTCTTTATGTAACAAAAATTCTAGGAAGTTTGCTATGGCCTTTAACTATTTTTGGTAATATACACGTCTTTACTTTTGTTGATAATGTGCCAAAGTGTGTAAAGTATGTGTAAGTAATTTTTTTGACAAATAAATAGTTTGGACTTAGTGGAATCATTATACTTATTATGTTTAATTTAAACGAAGGTCACATATTAAAAAATCTTCTACTTTAATTACATTTCACTACTGTAATATCAATTGCAACAAATTGAAATGATCAAAATAATTAAAAGTCAAAAATACAAACATCAAATGTCAAACCACAGATAAGTTAGTGAAATCTTGCTTTTTAGGCACATTATTCATCCCCATTTATTATAATGATGATACGTAGAATGGAGCAGGCTTATAAAGTTACATATATAAGTATATAAAACAATCAAATTTATTAGGGCACTGGTCACAACAATTTATTAATTTTACGGTGTAGAAAACTTTATAGAACTATATATAACTATAATGTGCTGAGTGCAATAAATTCTAATCTTTTTACTTGCATTAACTCGAAACTTGATCGCTGAATTGACAATTGACATGACATATTTGATATCTACTTATACTTTGTTATCAGAAATTTCCAATTATAAAAGATTATTATTTGAATTTAAGTTTTTTTTGATTTAATTAATATAAGAAATTTATAGTTTCTTTTTTAAATTTGAGCTTAAAGTAAAACTTATACTCATAAGATAATGTATGAAATCAGCTAAAATAAAAACGTTTTTAATGGATCTTGATTAATGTTGTAAATAAAGATAAAATAATAAATATACTTATGAAATAAAAATAATAAATAAAATTATCGACAATGCCTGTTTATTATAAATGGTAAAAATGGTTAAAATAAAATAGATCCCCTTCAGCGAAATCCTAAGTCCTGTAATATATTTTGTTTTTAAGGTCCTCTGCTAAGAATCAGCTAAGTAAACAAAAATATCCAAGTATACTGACTACAAATCATCCATTGAAACAAGAAATAACTAATATTGTATGTTTTTTATTGTTGTATTGTTCATTTATTGTTATTTCTAGATAGCAAAAATTTATTAACTTGATGTTTTAGAGATTAAGCACCAATAAAAGTTTTATAGAAAATATTGAGAAGTGGAGTTCACCATTTGAGGAAATGGATCCTTTATTGAGATTTGAACAAATGGATCTAGAGAATGTGAGTTTAAAAATAATTTAAATCATTATATGTAGTTCTCAAAAAGCCTTTTGCTATCATTTTATGATTTTATGAATGGTACATATTTTATGATAGGTACATATTTTATGAGAGTATTATTTTTCTTTTAACTGTAAAAAATATGTAGCATGGTAAGCTAAGGGAACCTAGTGTAAAGACTGTTCTCCACTTACCTCCCAATTGGATACTGTATGTTGAGCATAGAAACTTAATGTGCTTTGTCTTGTTACTAGAGTTGTTGGTAAAATTTAAATAGTACATTCAGTGTGGTGCGATCCTACTGCAGTCACAGCAGCACTATATCTCACTGAAAAACATGCAGTTAGATGCTGTGCCTCTGAACAACAACAATCTAATATTTTTATCATACACATTTTATTGTAGAATGAAGATCACATAGATAAAAGCAACACTTTAATTAACTATAATAGGACTTGGAATGTAAAACGCTTAGCTATATTAAATAAATATACTACAGGTGAAAAATTAACTATTATTAGCAGTTTTTTGCCAGGAGGGGAAAAAGGTAAGCCATGTTCATATTTTAATCATACAGAAACAAATAGTGCTCTATCTGTTGTGTTTTATTTTTCAGAGTAAATAGCAATATCCATATATCTTTTACAATGTTTTTGCATAATTGTTATGTTATTTTCTAATTTTCTTTAGTACTTTTTTACACCTATATTATAAATATGCCAGTTGGATTGTTAGAATGATCAATAATATTGCTTAAAAGATACAAGCATTATTATTAAAATATATTTTGTTCTAGTTTCTAAACATCCATTTAAATGATGATTGGTTTATTTGTTTCTATATTATGAATTTTGTGTATTTACTAATCTCTTCTTTCTGTTTTTTTTTTTGTTTTAAGTTAGTTCTTTTTCAGCACTTTTGAGACAGGTATCAAATCTTAACGAAAAAGTTAAACATAGATTGGAACAACTTGATGATTTTGATGAATCTAGTGTGAGAAAAACAATGGGTCTGAGTCAACAGGAATTTGTGACTAAAATACATATGCTTAATGATGAAATTAAAAAGGTATTTTGTTTTAAAAGTTTGGTATTTAAACATATTCATTATTTATTTTTAGGCATATTTATTATTTGTTTAATAATTGCTGGGATAGTTTATTTTATTTTTGTTTAAGTCTTAACCATATAAAAATATTCATCTTACAGGCTTGGGATACTGAACAAAGAGTGAAAGCTTTCAAAATAGCCATTCAATGTTCTAAATTACTTTCAGATATTAATGTGATGCAATTTTATCCCAGTAAATTTGTATTAATTAGTGATGTACTGGATAATTTTGGCACTTTGGTATTTGATCGCTTAAAAAATAAAAGTTTTGGGTAAGCTTATATTTTATAATTTTTATTAATAAGTTATTGTAAAAACCTTTACATTAATCAATAAGTAACCTAACGCAAAAATTATAATATAACAATTATCATATTAGAATATTTTTTTTTCAGTAATGCTGAAGTAGAATTTGAAAATATTATGTGTGCCAATATTCCAGACTCTGCCAGAGAAACATGCCAGAATTGGATGTTTAAAATGGCGTCAATAAGGGAGCTCCTACCACGTTTGTATATGGAGATGGCATTACTTAAGTGTTATGTGTTCATTTCTAAAGATGAAATAAAACCTGCTATCATAAGGCTCACAACAATGATCAGGGGAATTGGAAATCCCCTTGTGGCTATTTATGTGAGAGTATATTTATGTAAGGTAGCCTCTAAATTGCTTGGAAAAGATAGTGAATGCTACTTTTATGATAACTTAAAGGAATTTTTGGATGAATATCAGCAGGTACATATTTTATTGTTATGGTAACAAATATATATGAATAGCTTAAAATAAACTAAACCTAATACTACAATATAGTAACTAATTAGTTATAACAAATGTTACTACATATGAGGAACAAAGGGCAGTGTTTTTAGTAATAGATTAGACAGCCAAGTTATTTAATTCTAGAATAGTTTGCTGGCGCACAAAAAAAACTTTAATTAAAGGTAATTGTAAAACTGTATTCTTAATTCCCTACTTTCTACCCATTTTCGAGATAATGTGTCATCATCATTTAGTCAACTGTCATTGCATCTTACGGCAGTCATTCTTTATACAGAAAAATCTTGATTCTTCAGTTCCTCATGCTATATAAATTAAAATAAATATCACTCATTCAAAACTGTAATTAAAAGAAAGTAACTGTTGAAAACAGTTTTCACTGAAAAAAAAACAGGTACATACTTATATTGCGAGTAGGTTTAAGCAATATGTGAGGCCGTCGTGGCGCAGTGGCACAGGGTCTGACTCTGTTGGTTGAGTTGCCGCTCGCGGGAATGAATTGTTTTCTTTTTCTTGCTATCAAGCTTGGTATTAACTTTGGCTCATGCTTGGTGTCAAGACAAATAAGGTGTTAGACGCAGTGTCTTAAATATTGATTGCGGATCGCAGAGCGGGGATTGGAGTGTTTTAACACTAGGTTCTATATCTACCTTGCGTTATACGGGCTATAACTACGAGGTAAAGCTAAAAAAATAATAATTAAAACGTAAAGATTTTGCTTTTAGATTTTCCATCCAGCCATGGCAAAAAAATTTGGAACTCAATTGTTAACTGCCGACCAATATCTCAGCCTTTACATTCCAGCTGTGGATTGGCTTCTTTTCGGAACATTAAACTCGACTAAAAATGAGACTATACTTTTAGAAGAATTACTGCAACATTGTCAAAAAACAGAAAACAGGTAAATAAATTATCTAATTAATTATTTAAAAAAAATGAGTTACCTCTTCTAGAGAACTGTTGTAATCGAACAGTCGTGGAGCAGGGGCACCAACATGCATCTGTAAATGTGTGTGACAGGTTGTGGGATTGATTTTCAATCGGTAAAATATTTAATATTTAAAATTTTTCCCTTCACACTATGTGCCCATGTTCTCAAATGATAACCAATTGTGATTATCTAATACCCATAACACACATTAAATAGATTGAAAGTTTATTGCTGAGTCATTCTATTCTCCATTTTAGCTCATAAAGACACTGCATGATCGAATATAATATAACCCAATATAAATATGGCTTGTCGTAAAAAAAATAATTATGTTCAATTTAAGATATATTAAAGTTTAAATAATTATAAATACGTACATTTTTTTATAAATACCGCAAAGAACGGAAAATCTTGACACGAAGGGCTGTAAATTCGAGGAAAAATGGGGAGTTAAATAAAAAAAAAATCGTTACATTCACTTTTTTTTAGTCTAATGCTGTATAATATTTGTTTATAATTTTTTTAACTTCTGAAATAATAGGATATCAAATTCGTCTGAGTAGGATTCGACCCCACAATGTTGCGCTTAGTCAGACGCTGTGCCATTGTGCCCCTTCAGCCTTGCAAATTACTGAAACTATTCCCACTTTTTTTCCAGTGAACTTTTACTTTGCTGTTTGGTTTCGGCTTTCAATTCTACGAGTATTACATCAAAATCACCAACCATTCTAGATATTATTCAAAAGTCTGCAGATCATATGGGTATTTTATCTTTTTGTTTCTTTCTTTTATATAAAACAGCCTTGTGCGAGAAATTAAAAATTATTTTTAAATAGTGAGGAATGAAGAATATCCTCCATTAGGAATCACTGTCATAAGAGTCTGTCACTTTTATTCTTCATTATCCGTTATAGACTCGATGCCGTCGTTAGACGAATCGCGACGATCGCGATTCCATTCCCGGGAATAGATTATTTTTATTTCCTCTCTCTGATACAGAACTGAACAACGGAAAACGGAGACGGGGAGCGCTTTAACACTACAACAAAAATGGCTGCTACATACTTATAAGCTCTGAATGATTTTTATTATTTTTAAAGCAATATCCATCTTTTTATTCGTTATATATAAATATGATATTAGTGCGAGTGATTTTTATAAATAAATGTATAAATAGTAGAATTTTTATAATATACTTTTATTTTCAAAACACTATTTAAATTCATATATTATTTGATTGATTGACTTCTTCATTAATGGCTATGAGCGTACCAGTTGTACAGGGTACAATTTATTTCGCCAATGTCACATCGTATGGAAACCCATATTAATATATTATGACGAAAATTTTTGTTTGTTTCATAGCATAAATTATATCTAAACATATTTTTAGTTCTACTAAATCAAATATTAACATCGCTCGGCGAGCACCTCTGTCATGCTGAAAATTATCGACTCCTTTCTGCTGAAAGTTTGAGCCAGGCTTGGTGGAAAATAGCTACAAATATGAAGTCTACATCACATTTCTTACAAGTTCTCGAGCCATGGTTGCAATTTGCTTGTACACAATTATCGGTAAGAGTCTTCTATAAATTATGTTAAACGACATCTGATCACATTTGGTCATATGTAAACATATCTTGTAATTTTTTTTTAAATTATTAAATTAAACCAACAGTTCCGCTCCGATTATTTTTGTTATACAAATTTGGTGATTTATTACTTAGATATTGTATTTCCCGCACACAGCAGGGTAAGCAGAGGTAACCTAGTGTTAAGACGTAAATATTTCATCTCCTCGAGTGGGGATAGAACCCACAACCAGTCGGTTTTATAGTCACACTTCATGCCGCTGCGCCACGACTGGCCTCTTTCATTACAAACTGACATTATATGGTTTTTATAAAATAAGTAATAGTTAAAAATATTTAATAAAATTTTGTAATTTATAAATGCTTTGAAGCAAGTTAGGCTATGAAAGAAATAAATGCAGATAAAGGTATTAAAAAGTCAATTATGATATTATTGTAAGTTCTTTAATCTATTTTGGACTGTAAATAAATTTTAGAATTATTTTCTTTTTGGAGCTCCGTCCTCCGGAGCAACAGCAACAGTGGATAAGCGAAAGAGATATGCAACGACCCTGCTTAGGGATAAAGAGTGAACCTGAAAAAGAATATTCTAATTGGTCTATATATGATATGTTTACGTAAAATGTTGTTATTACACACTAAGAATAGAAAAATATTTTAGTAGACTCGAGACTCGAGTCCGCGATTCTTGGAAACTATCCAAGCGCTGTGACCACTACACCCATACGTACTTATAGAGTTGCGTCGAAATTCTTATATGCTTGTCACAACTTATTTTTGTAAATACGTTGTCAGCCGTATAAGAAATTCGAAATTTTCTTACATTTTCTAAAATAAATGATGCGAGGGAAAGTAAACGTGATTATATGTTCTAGAGTCAGCACATCAACATGATATTGCGCGGAACGATACGTTATATGATAAAATGCGGCAAGCCCGCCGACGACTACTCCGCGCAAATACAAGCCGCCATCAAGAGAATGCTCAAGTCCATACCGGATGTTGAGGAACTTTTCTTAATGGTAACATAATTACGTCTTTTATTTATTTGCGAAGAAGGTACAGGAAATCTATTTCTAAGACAGGCTGTACTCCATTTTGTCCCCAGTGGCGAATTTATCGATACGCTTTGTGTTGCTACCAGAGCGAGGGAAATGAAAAAACATCATACCCCCAAATGGGAATTGAATCCACAATCGTTGCCTTTACAGTCACATGCCACGGTGGTTTCAATTTTTGTAAAATTTTATTTTTATTAAACTCTTTTTCTTTATGCTTTTATGATTTTTTAGGATGCATTCATGCCTTTAGTAGAACTGGCGCAGTCGTCGACGGCGCGCACGATGATGGCGAAGACAGTCCTCTCACTATTCTTTGAAAGATACACCTCTGTTCAAATAGACGATCCCATTATGATATCTAGTCTTATGAGACTCTGCTGTATCATTCACGATTCTATTAAGTAAGTGAGAATATTTTAAAAAAATATGTTCATATCTCAAATTGTCGATAGGTATAAATATATATTTTTTGGCAACAAAACGTAAGATTTTGTGTATCAAAATCTAAAAGTGTTTCCTGCTTCAAATGTTGCCGACATTACATATTATCAAAATAAAGAGGATAACTATATCTTAAGTATAAATGTTCCCAAATCGAACTATAATTTGGGATTACCAGCACATTTTTCTTCACTTTTCTCCTATACAAGGAAATAATCATTCATTACCCCGTGTGGAAATCGAATCCAAACAACAAAATCTACGCTCTTACAGTCCGATACTGTGCCGCTAGCCGTAGCAGCAAATATAATAATTTTTGTTAGAATAAAAAATAATGCATACAGAAATTTACAGTGCAGTCACAGTAGAAGATGAGAGTAAGTTTTGTGCGGAACTTATAAACAAGTATATTCAAGCAGTTACGTACCAGGACGATATGGAACAACAGTTGAATTTTTACGTTGAATGTCGATCAGCGTTTATAAGACTAGATTCAGTGTTAACAGCTCTAGTTCATGTGAGTATTTTCGTATATAATAAAGAAATGTGTTTTTCTTAATTCACTAGGCAGTGTCCAGGTTTTGTATGCTTGTAGCAGGGTAAGTATATGAAAACTGCATTGGCATTGGGTCATGTTTTTATCATGATTGTATTATTTTTCTTCTAAAATAGTAACACTAGTTTTATTGTTTTTAACCCTTGTGGTAAGGTATCTTTAATAGTTACCGTAAAAATAAACATTTTATGAAATATAGATACAATACACATTCTTTTTATTTTAAATGGTGGTGTTTGACTTTTTATTATTGCCATGTCTGTGATGAAACTCGCAAAATTGAGAGACAGAATCATCAAAATCGGTCAACCGTCAGGTTTGGCCTGTAAAACGCCGCTTATGAATAAACATTCATAGGAAATAAATAAATCCTCGTTTACCTTACGCAGTTGCGTAATTGATAACTTCAGTAAGAGAGGTGAGTGTCTCTCAAAGCACTAAAAAGTCTGTAATGTGTCGTCGTCAGCTGGTGAACGCGCTGGCGTGCCGGGCGGGCGCGGCGGGGGCGGGCGCGGGCCGCGCGTGCGCCGCCTACTGCAGCGTGACGGCGCCGTCGCTGCAGTGCGTGGCGGCGCGCGCCGCGCTGCACCTGCTCACGGCGCAGGTGGCGCTGCTGGGCGCCTGCATTGGACAGGGTAATATTATAGTCAAGGCAATTGTGATGCACGGCATAGCATCTGACCACAACGGTCGAGCAACCGATCCCACTCGGGGAAGTTTATTATTTAATATTTTCATTTCTTCTCTTTGGTGTCGAGGCAAGTCACGGCGTTAATTTCCGCCACTCAACACGCAACACAGTCACGCAGAATTGGGCGGAAAATGGGGAGCCTAGTCTTCACACTAGGCTCCCTCTGTCTATCTTGCTGTTATAGTATACTACCTACTGCAAATCAGTACATATGTATTAAACAAAAAAATATATTAATGTTATAAATATAAAAAAATAATAACATTAATATTTGAGAGATTTCACTAATTAAAACCTTTATGAAATATTGTGATATATAAGTTACAATGTAGGTGCATTTATGAATAAATATATTTTGATCTAATTCTTTGAAAACTACTAGTTTCAGTCATCTTTATAGATTCACTACAGCATGGTTGCACAGACTTATTAAGACTAGGGGCCACTCGGGCGAATCATGAACCGATGGCCGACCGGCCGCCAGAAGTTTCGAATATATATTTTTTTGTTTTTATTCTGGAATAGAATTAAATATTTTTCGAATGTGCGAGAGTATTATTTTTGCTGTCGGTGGGCCACCAGTAATCGACCGTCGAGCCGCGGCCTGTTCATCCATGCACTATAGAATCTACATTCAATATGGAAAATGTGAACTGCAGGGATACAGGGTTTAAACTATTTTTCTCGCAAATTTTAATTACTACTTATTGTTTTAGTAATAAGTATATATATATATAGAAGCAATAATTTATTTCGTTTCGACTTAATTGGAGACGCTTTTTGTAAATATTAATTGCCCTTGGTTATTTTTCAAGTTTTGTACAATACTTTATGCATTTGAATAATAAGTAAAAAAAAATATGTTTTTTAAATAGTAATATGACGATCTTTACGAAACAAAATATATTTGAACAAATTTTTATTTTATATAGTGAAAAAATGTATTAAATTTAATATGTATTCACTTTTTTATATATTTTGAATAAGCCAACGAATTCATTTAACACCATATGTCTACAATATTGTAGGAGAGGTGACTTAATTTGTATTGTAATATTTGGTTAGATTTCTTCAATTGTAGACGATAAAAATTCAATATTTTGACTTTTTAGACAAAAATATTTTCTTATTAACAGCTGAGGCAAATTTGAAGAGTTTTGTCAGTTTAATTCCCGACATTCCTCAATACATCCAAGAAGATGGGCAAAATAAACCCACACACGATAGAGTGGTGGGTCTGATCAGCAATTTTCTATCTACTCTTCTTATATTACCAGTAAGTATTTACAATATTTTGCCATTTTCATACATATAGATACATTTGTATATTGTTAATTTCATTTTCTTTTTTAACACGCTTTTATATTAGGTTCACTAGCATGTTACTTTAACTATTATTTAATGCCCCTATTTTATTTTAAAATTTACAAAAATGATCTATCAATAAAATTATTATTTCGGTCTAGTGTCAAAACATTTCATTCTCTGGTTTCGACTTTGTAATGTGTGCTAATTATAAATGCCAAACTATAAATAATGTTTTTGTACTGCCAGAATATAAATAATGTTTTTTTTTCGAATAGTCTTTGATCTTAAAATTGCCGCGTTCAGGTAGTTCAGCTAAAATCATAAATAATATAGTGACTGTCTGTCTATATCAACTCAACTCATTCATCAATAGAGTTATAACCCTATTTACTCCTCTTTAATAATATTGTCGAATTTGAAAAAAAACATGTTAACTCATTTTTCTAGGACAACATGGACAGTAACAGCAAAGCGTACATACTGTGTGGTTTTATAAAAACAATGGAAAGAATTCATTGGAAGAAAACAGATCCCCAGTACTATACAATTCTATTGAGGACACTTGATCTCCTCTGCCAAATGACGCAGGAGACATACATCTATCATATAGAAGGAGGTACTATTTTTTAAATTCATGCTGTATTGCTAATTTAGCAGGGTAGGACCAACTTAGTTTTAAAGACACCCCTTTCCCCACGCACCTCCAAATTTTGAAACATTGCGTGTTGAGTGGCAGAAATCAACGCCGCGCTTTATCTAGTTTAGTATTTTTATCAACGTGAATAATAATAATTAAATTATTTCATTGCTTGCCATATATAACGTGCCCACTTGGGTTTATGCCAGATGTTTTATCAATGAAGTTCTAATAAACTAATATATTTTTTAGTCTTATCAAATGATGAATTGTACGGCTCTGAGGAAGAATTCATAGATGCTATAGAAAACCATGCAACTAACATATGCCAAGAGATACTGGTTGTCCTTAAATCTTTGGGTGATGCGAAGGAAACAAAGAAACAATATAATTTATGCTTAGAACTGCTCTGGCGGATCATCAAAAGGGGCGATCTTCAACAAGCTTCCATGGCCAGCTTAGGGGCAAATTTATGGGTGCTATCTCAAAAAATTCAGGATTCTAATAACAAATTCGCGGTATGCTAACTTTCACTCTGCTTTAAAAGATTTTTTCAACTAATTTACTATTGTGCTAAGAAGGACGTTATAAAATCGTATAAGTATAATCACTTGATCCCACCACGTCCATACTGATATTTAAAAACTAAAATAAAAAAGCAAACAGGCACAGTGTCAGAACCTAAGTCTAGACAGATCTTTAATAATACTATATTTTTTATATTTTCATAGTATTATACTTTTGTTATTAAATATATATTTTTGTTTCGTTTACAGAAAACAATATTAACCTCGTTGGAAAGCGATAAAAGTCCGGCAGGTCAGCGTCTTTTGGATAAGTTGAAAGGAATATAAACAAACGATCTCATTTCGATCTGAATTATGATTGCATTCCATGTATATTTATCTATGTACTCTTTAATAATATATTAAAGTAACTTTTATTAAATTATAAGTATGTTGTTTTATTTATCTATTAATATAATTACAATGAACACAAAGTGTGATTGTAATTGTTGAGGTTAGATACCCACCCGAGGAAATTAAATATTTATTTAAATTTATATTTACATTTTTTCGCTCTGGTGTCAAGAGAAAAGGCGAAGTTGTATTCCGCCACTCAATATGTAGTACCTCTAGAATTCAGGGGAAAGTGGTGGGGAACGGAGTGTCTTAATACTAGGTTCCCTCTGCATACCTTGCTGTGTCTGTGGCAATTTACAAAAAAATCAAATTGACAGCGTGTATTTGATTTAATTTTTTTTATGTAAAGTCCGAGTGTTAAACCTGTTGGTACGGCCAGCGATGTTCATCCAACAAAAACAACATTAATTACAAACATACACTAAGGTAGTAATTATCAATTTGATGATGATGATGAATGCACGTGTGTATGCGTGTCCGTGATAGTTATTCTTTTGACTATGGCGTCCAAGCCTTCAAGCCGTAAGTTAGTTTAGGAACTAGTCACTTCCTAAACTCACGTTTCGTATGTAGGAAAAACGAAGGAGGTTGTACGTTTAAAAGGAGATAATGTTATACAATAGCGTACTCGTATACTTAATGGTATAAAAACGACACACTGAGACTAATACAATAACTGCACAATTCATACGACAGACATAATAAATATTTAATTCTTGTGAAAATATTACACAAAAGTAAAAAATAGATTCTATATCATTTTGTATATTAATTAAATTTAACATTAATTTTATATATGATCAGGTGGTCACGCACATTCTCTTTTTCTACGTAAAAAAATCCAACTGAAGTATTTAAAACAAAATAAAATTCTTTATAAGATTAATATTTGAATATAACAGACACTTTTTGTAATTAACTTATTGTACTATCTATAAAATTTACAAATAATCCGTGACCGAAACGTTTTTTACGGTTAATGAAACGATTATTTTCGAGAAACCATCTAAACAAAAACTGTTACAATTTCTATTTATATATTTTAATTCATGTTTTTCTCGAGTGATTTGATTTAACGAGATGTTCAATAATTCAATAACTTTTTTGTTATTGTTAGTTTATTTTATTTTGTTTAATGACATCTACTTCTTTAATATGAATACTTGAGATTTTAATAATTATTTTCAATGTTATACCTATATTCTTTTGGTCCCCAAAATGATCACTAAATTTATGTCAGCTTTAAAATATTTAAGGCTATGCACATATGTTAAAAAAAATACAATATTATCATATATGTAATTGCTTTTATTTTTTTAGTTTCACGCTGTATGTCGGGACGGAACTTGGGAACTTAGTGTTAAGACATTTTCCTTCCGATTAAGACACTTTCTTTTCCCACTTGCGTTTCGGCATTGTATGTTGAGTGGTGGAACTCAACCCCGGCTTTGCCTCGTGACCAGAGCGAGGAAATGAAAATATTAAATAATTCAATCCCCCGAGTGGCAATCAAATTCACAACCGTGGCATTTGGTCGTACGCTAGCGTACGCCCAATGATTAATATATCGAAATTACCCACAAAAGATTTTTTGTTAGTTGACGTACATATACATGGTGTTCATTTATTTAATAATAATTTCGAAGTGTATTGCAGATATTGACCCCAAGAGTCAGTCGGATGGAGTAAGCGGACATTGTCCGGCATGACACGCTTGAATGGTGCGCGCGCTCGGTTGCACCGATCTTTTCCCTTCGCAATAATGACGCCTATAAAACGTTGCCTTTGTAATTCTATGACGTTACTTTCATCTCGACGCAAGACAGAAATACATCTAAATATAGAGTAGAGGCAATAAAGCTTTAATTACGCCTCTTTGGGTTTATACCCACATCAAAATGTTGAAATTAAAATGTTTGGTACGAAAATTATTTGCGTTAACAAATATTAATTCTTACGTACATATTTTTTCATAAATGTTTTAAAATTTACAGTTTATTCTTTGGGTTGTTTATGGCAGTGTGTCTACCGATGAGGAACAAAATGGTTTCGTGCAATCGTTAGATTTTGGACCAATTTTCAACGGCGATGATTCTGGTATGTAAATCCTTTTTTTTTTAATTTCTCCTAATTTTTGCTTTTTAAGACACGCATTCTCCTTTAAGTACTCATTTAACGTATTATACCGCTTTATGTTGTGCTTGCAGGCATAGCGTCGTTGGCTTCAAGTCCAATATCCGCCGCAATTCTCAAAGTAGATAAAAGTCAATATCCGCAATTGTTTGACACCGTTGTTAGTAGTTCTATTGATTCATTGCAAAGTCGAGTCGCACCTAGAGAAAGTATATTTGATGCTAAAAACTTTGGTTTTAATCCTATTGCAAGTCAAAGCTTTTTGCCATATGGACGGTCGGCAAAAATTGTAGTAAAGCAGCAACAAAATTCTCAAGTAGCACCCACCGCACAGCAAATAAGCCCTTTGCGATATGATATAAGAACAATACATGATCCAAATTATAGAGTTTATAAAGCAGAAGGGAATGAAGAGCCTGAGGGGGGAGAAATTTTAGCAACATTGAAAAATAATCCGACAGTTGCTACCTATTTTCAGCCCAATGTCAATATTGAAGTAAATCATCCTTTAGAATACCGCAAAGAAGAATTGATTGAAAAATTTGAAGGTAATCAGAACTACAAGCAAAATCCTTATCTTGCAGGGCCCGCCCGCATTCGTCGCTATACAGGAGGCAGAAGCAGGGAAAGTTTAAGAAAAGCTGAATCTGATGAAGAAGACGATCCATATAATTACAGAGCTGAATACATATCTAAACCTAAGGCTTTTGATGAGAGCCCTTATAGTAGCCCTTACAAAGAAAAGAAAGAATCAGACAAGAAATATCAGTATCCTTATAGCTATGATACCGGATATGATCATAAAGAGTATGAAAGGATAAAAGAGCTATCGGTAAAACAAGCGGCTGAAATAAAACAAAATCCAGGAAATTGTAAGGAAGTTAAGAAGGATGGTATGTCATGTATGACATGCAAAGACCCCAAAACAGGAGGAAATTACGAGTCATGTTCTTACGTTGCTGAACCCAAAAATAATAAATATGCTTATTCTAAAGAAAAAAAGTTCGATAGTAATGATGAGCCTGACGAAGTAGAAGAAAAATCAGTCCAACCAAAGAGGGCTGAAAAAATTCAAGAATCAAAGGAAGACCAATCAGCTCCTCAAAAATTTTCCGAAGCTGTAGACAAACCTTATAGTAGTTATAGAGAAGCAGACAAAGATGATTCTCGTGAAAAATATAAGTCTTTCTATATTCATTCATCCAAACCTAAATCCAGTGAGGCTCTCACTGCAGCAAACGACGATAGTTCTGAGAATACTAAACCGAAGTCTTATGATTATAATAAAGCATTGCCAGGTTTCTATACAGATAACGAACCTAAAAAAGATGTAGAGCACGTTTTAGCTGAATTTAAAAAAAAAGATAGATCTGCATGTAAGAAAGTGCAGAAGAATTCCATGACATGTTTTCAATGTGTTGATAAAAATGGCCTAAAAAATGAAGAATGCATGTTTGTTTCTGAATCTGCACCAAAGCAGAGTCATTTAGCATACCAAGAACTTAAAGAATTCACATCCAAACCGGTCAATGAAGGTAGTGAAGCGGCAGAAAGTCAACCCATTGCGACCAATGCTGCTCCAGCGCCGAAATCGACTTCTATAAATAATGGAAAAAAATTAAGACGTAAGAAAGCGTCACAAGTTTTACCAGCTGCTACTTCGCCAGTAGCTAAGACTGTTAAAAAAGTAAAACGAAGCGAGGGATCACACGCAGAGTCTAGTGCTAAAATTGTTGATGTCTCCAACATCGCACCACCAGAAGAGTTTGCCGGCGCAGAATCCAAAGCCGCATTTTGGTCGGACACAGAACCTCGGTACAACGCAGAGCTCGGTGTCACTTTGCCCAAATATATGCTAGCAAGATCAGAACACGAGGCTTCATTTGACGAGGCAGTCGCAGGGGCGTAAATTGCCTAAGTCTCTTAGTCAATATAAAGCGGAATTGGAGCGTGACAATCAAGTTTTAAATTAAAGCCTGAATTGATAACGGGTAATAGTAATTTGTTGCATAATAGACTTTGATTTCACTGATCGATAGCAGCATGCAATTTTACTATAAAAACAAATTAAGATAAGATAAATAAAAAATATATATATCATTATATTTTTGTGACAATAAGTACAATTAAGCACAATTCACGCTACGAAATGTTCAATGTTTATATAATCTAGTTTAAGAAATTGTTATTTTTTTTAATGCTTGACTGCTCAACTTTATCAATTTATTGTTAACTAGTTTTAGATATTCCAATTAAAATATGTTTTTTAATAAATATGTTTTATTTATAATACGATTTTTAACAGATCTAATCTTATAAACGATTATCTACATATATTTTTGTATGACATTCTAAATTAAACAGACGACTTTAATTTAGTCTAAAATCTGGGCTTAAAATTACTTACGTTAAAATACTGAAAATTAATTACGATCTTTATTCTTTAAAGTAATGGCATTGTCCACATGAATATATTTTCGTGATCTTGGCTCTCAATTATATTTTTGAACATTTTTCAAAAGATAAGTTTGAGGATTTTTTTTGTAAATACATATAGTGGTTCGTACAATTAAAAAATAATTTAAATAATGATGTAAATCTTTATTGACGAAGACACTAGCTTATTAAATGCCTTCATTAAATTAAATAAAAAAAAATATGATAATCAAGACAGAAAAGCACGTGATCAAGACATATTTTAGAGATGAATTCTTAATATATTATAAAATATAAAATATATACATTAAATCTTTATTAAATCCAGAACAATATAATACCGTACTATTTGTTTATAGAAATTAAAACAGGCCAACGAAATTGATTTTAAAATGTTGGCATGATTTTCGGTCACCGTCCTAGATGTCAATACTGTACCTAATGTTTATTTTTTTTCTGATAGTAGTCCAAAATACGTCACAAAGAAATATTGGAAAATCATATGGCCTTAGAGACGAGAGAAAGTAGTTAATTTCAGTTTCATTCTGGATGCGCCTCAGTTCAGTATTCAGTGATTATAAATAAAGATTGCTCGAGATTAACGGACTGTAATACAACGTCTCGGCGCAATACAGTTTAGTTGTGTACAGCGCAAAGTTCGTGAAGGAATTTCTCTATTGTAAGTGTTTTTACGTTGTTTTTTTATTTTTCATTGTGTTGTACGTATTTAAAAAAAATAAATAAATTTAAATACGTTATTTCGTAAATTAAGTAAATTTTTAGATTAAGTTAAATTGGTAAATTAATTAATTATTTTATATTATAATATAATATATTTTCTATTTAGTTATAAATAATGTATGGGAAATGTTTTGGTAGAAAATAATTTAACGCAAATTTCATCAAATGTTATTTTCATAAAATATTGTTGTAAAAAGTTATTTTATTTGATTTTCTTATTAAGATAATATTTTATTTGTTTTTTTAGTTTACTACACAAAGAAATTAAAATACAATAATGTTTTTGATTGACGTTAAATTTACAAAAGTTTTGGTCTCAATAAAATAAATCTTGTCATTTTGCCAAGCTGGTTGTTCAATAAAAAATCTATTGCGTCGTTGTTTCGTATGAAGCAGATTGCCATGTTTATTTTGGTTTAACAACGGCGAATTCGCTAAAGCCTCGATACGTTAACGTTGACCTTCCATAGCAATTTATGTCTAACATATATATACCTAATAATGTATCAAATATTATCTCGATATAATGATATACCTAATATTATTTTAATGAGGAAGTTGGAAACTAATTTCTTAATTAGTAACGGATATTTACGGTGTATTAAATTACTCAAATCACAAGGATTGCTTTTTTGCATGGTTTCGAACGAAATGCTGTCCGTATGGAAAGCATACGAACTACTATATAATAAACTAATAGGTTTACATTTACAGACAAAATAGGACTTGTAAGTACCTAATGAAAATTGGAAGAGAACTAAAAAGCCACCGCAGAATCTGCACGGACACCGGACGTCTGGTTATAAACAAGATGGTTGTTGTTTTGATTTTCGAGCCACATATTTAAATTATTTTTATTTTTCCGAGAGAAAATACGAAACACGTCATGACCACCAGTACCCAACACATGTTCCGAATTTGCGAAAAGTCTGGAACGGAGTATCTCGACACTAGGTTCTCTTGCTGTAAAGCGTGCAGCAGAAATATAAATGCATTTCAATCTACATCTCTTGGAATTCTCATCCTACTATAAGCTAGATATCAATGGGTACCATCATATTTACTCGTTATTGAAAATTAGTCCTTTTGTTTCATTAATTTATTTAATTAAAAAAGGACTAATTTAAAAGACAAATAAGTATAACGTTTTCGTTAACATATGCATATATCATGTTTAGATTAAAAGACTTGAGCCTATGTTCTCACTCTTAAAGTGTAGTATTTAATAATTATCTTTTGTTCTGTCGTTTTTTTTGTTGTTTGTTTTGTTTTTTTTTGTTTTACGGCATTAGCGGCATTCGATTCCCATTTGAGGGAATAAATTATTTTTATTTTCTCGTTCGGATAACGAGACAAAGTTTGGCGTAATTTCGCCGAAGAATTTAAAATGGGGGAAGAGAGTCTCTTAACATCAGGTTTCCTCTTTTTAAGCAAATCCTGAGTTTCAGAAAAAGCTCGAGACCTCCAATTCTTGTACGGTGGGCGTGGCCGACCTGCGCTTGTCTGGTTTTTTTTCAAATTCTAATCACAACAAAACCAAACCATATATTTAGAGTGGGTCTCGATCCAAGCTCTCGAAGAATCTTTGGCTATAGAGAAAGTATTAAAACTTTTTCTTCAAAGAACCAAGCAAGCTTTTTAAGTACCAAAGAAAATGAAAAGCAAAAAAAATAGATATGCACAACAAGTACTGAAATTATTGTATACTTCTCCCCCCAGAAAAGATTGGATTTAATGCTTAAAATGCTCCGAATAGTTACATGACGCTTGTACGTCTTATGAGAGTCAAGTATTTCTTATGTGCGTAACATATCGATGTAGATGCGTACTCCTATCCGTATAGTATCTTTTAAGAGTACGCAATTCTTCTAATACTATTGTTACTTTACAAGAGATACCTTAACTTTGTGTTGTTTTTACGTTTCTTTATAAAGTAAGATAGTCTTTATTGTTCACCAGAATAAATATATAACATCACAATATTGAAAGAAACATAAATAAGTAAAAAAAAAAAAGTACCGACAAGTCGGGCTTATCGCTAAATGAACAATCTCTTTCAAGCAGCCTTTGGGTAGAGGAGTACATAGGGGGTGTACATAGCAAATGAATATCTAAATATTGAATCATAATAGCATATAAACACATACGTATAGGGGTATACATGTATACTTATAAATATATAAATACATACATAGAAACATACATACATACATATATAAGCACATATAACACCGAATGAGGTAAAATAATAGTTAAATAAACAAATTACCAATTTGAAAATGTGTTTGGATTTAAGCTTTAAACAGAAATGTTAGTGTTAAAGTTCTTCTTTTAATTTTTCGGAGCATATTTTATTAGTAAGTAAAATTTCTGGGGTGGGCACCAGACTATTCTGACACCCATGATCACAAACCTTATACAAAAGTTTTGGAGACGCTCAAGCTTCTTTGATTTCCTCCTCCTCTTTTAAGTCAAGGTAACAGCAATCTGCATAACTGTGGTGGTGCTATCAAAACACTCTGTAGGCGGTAAGTAACGTACAGTAATCGCTTGAGGCTTTTTGTGGTTCATAGTTAGCTTTACGATTTACTTCGCATCGAAATAATTGTTTATTCAGTGCTGGTATATTTCGTACTTTTGGTAGGGAGAAGAAAGATTATGACAGAAATCGTTGATCAATAATGAAATTAAAGGAGCGGAAGGTAAGGTACCTTGCGGAAAGCCGGCAAGCACCTAGGACCATTCTGAATAGGAATCCGGAACCCAGATACGTTGCTTTCGACGATGCAAGTAAGAGTGAAATCAATCAATCACTTTAGGACTAATGTTAAAAGAATATATAATTGCCAATAGAATACCTTTCGAAATTTTTCTATCCAGTGTTGAATGTGTTAGTAAAATCAAGCGGAATCATCACGTGGCTTTTATACCTCGTATAAATTTTTCATACCTCGGCGAATGTCATTTGACATATGCTAACTATATGTTGCTAATATGCTAACTAATACAGTAGACGTACTATGACCAGGTCTAAAACCAGACTATAAAGGATTGAATAGGTTATTCTTTGTTTGATATTTAGTAAGTTGTTGTTATTTTAAGAATTTTCGATAGAAATGGCAAAATGTATATGACGGTAATCAGAGAAGATAAACGGATTGTGGTTTTTGGCAGTTGTGTTAATTTACTTCCAACTGGAAATTAAATATAAATAGATGTTCTGTTAAGGAGTGAGAGAACGTTTTCTTCGAACCGCCGCCATTTCTGAGCCTGTCATAAGAGTTAGGGGAGCACTTTGCAAGGATTACGTCAAATTAGAGTACTAACAGCTAATTAAGTTAGATATTTGAAATTCTGACTTCTTTTAATTAAAATATATATATATATTTTTATAAAATATTTAAAGTTGAAGTTAAGTTCCCAGGGCTCATACTCTCTGTGAGTCTCATACTACTCATATTTCTGCCAGACAAAATTCACGTTCCCGAGTCGGAGTACAACTTGTAAGGGAGTCATTTTACTTTTTTGTACCTAAAAGTTGGTCTCCTTTAAATTACTCAGTCATTCTCACTCATTTAAGGTAACTCAGTTTAGTAGTGTAGTGTTTGTAATACAAAATATCAATATCTCTAGTATGACTAGAAGGAATGTTTTATTTTACAATATCATTTAGAAAATAACAATCCAGTCGTGGCACAGGGCCACAAGCATGTGACTTTAAATGCGCCAGGTTGAATATTCGATTTCCACTCGAGGAAATGAAATAATTTCATTTCCTCGTTCTATTAACAAGTCAAAGCGCGGCGTTGAGTTCCGAACACAACACTCAATGGCTCAAGAATTCGATGGTAAGTGGAGTAACACTAAGCTCCCGTGTTCCCTTTGCCTACCCTGCTATGTGTAGGATGCAGCGTGAAGCTAAAAAAAAATAAACAAAAAAATATATATTATATTGTTCAGTTTTAGTAATTTACAAATAAATACAAAAGTAAAAAATTAATTAATTTTTCCACACTAAACGTGTAAAGCTTATCGCTAATATAGGACTTTTCGCTTCACATAGCGTCAATATGAATAAAGAGATCGAGTACGAAGAGGAGGAGTACGTGGACGTGCGCTCGCTGCCGCTGCGGCCGCCGCAGCCCGCCGCGCCGCCGGAGAAGGCGAGCCGCCGCGTGTGGCACCCCGTCATGTGGGACAGCGCCGTGCCCGCGCCACTTGAACAACCAGAACAACAACAACAGGTGTGTTGGCTTTGTATAATTTACTTTTAAACACCTATACAAATCAACAAGCTTTTATTAGCTCGGCCTATTTATTAAGAAGATCTCCAAATTTAAGCAACATTTAAAAAAAATGATGATTGGATATGGATCCAAATACAATTTTTTTCATAACAATATTTGGCAGGATGCAGTGTCAAGAAAATAATTTTAGGCTATTTGTTTACTATTTTGTAATTATTTTTTATAATAGCAAATGAATAAGCTACATTATTTAAATATTGTTTTCAGGATGGCCAACGTCAGAACAAAGAGTACCCGCATAAGCAGCGCATACGCAACTTGAAAAGGCTCATAGCTGAAGGAAAAGTGAAACCCACCTCGGAGACTCTTATATTTTTTCTTTGTAATAAATTTGCTATTTCAGAAGAAAGGCAATCGAAAATGGTTGAATAGATTTAGTTATATTTTCTGTAAATATAATTTCACTAACAATAAGTTACAAAATGTATGCAATGGTCTAAATGGACCTACTTATCTTAAAATGAAAATAATACCTTTCTATTTTTATGCTTATTGCGTTATTAATCATAATAATCGTATCAATCGATATAATAATACTAAGAATAATTATTTTGTACTTTGTTTTTTAATAAATTGCTAATTTTATATGATACTAATAGTTTTTTAAGTATTTATTTATGTACAAGCGTTTGTTATTAAAATAATAATTTTAATGCATATATTGTTACAAGTCGTAACAATAAAAATAAATAGAAATTAAGAATATGGATTTCAAAAATAGACTGTATATATAAAATTTCGAGGTTTATTAACTCACCTCGACTAATATAAACGAACCAAAAAATATAAACGGGATATAAATACAAAATAAAATATAAAAATCTATCGTTCTTATTATTATTTGAAATGCAGTTTTATTGCAGTACCCTCCAAATCAACATATACCTTTTACTCTATATTACATAGTCGCCGATACGTATAAAAATTATGCAATTTATTTCACGCAATCGTGACAGACTTTACACAACAAGAAATTGACCTATTATATCTTTCCT
Source organism: Heliconius charithonia (assembly GCA_030704555.1). Taxonomy (NCBI): domain Eukaryota; kingdom Metazoa; phylum Arthropoda; class Insecta; order Lepidoptera; family Nymphalidae; genus Heliconius; species Heliconius charithonia. Next base: position 11,181,817 of record CM060827.1, on the reverse strand, counting down.
TTCGTCGCTCCATCGGTACCGTACGCGCGAACGTTCTAGGCAGATTGATGTGAGAAAAAAAAAGAAAATACTATCGAAATATCTTAGTCGCCGTCGGCACATATACTTTATATTCTCCATAAAAATTATCTACACACAAGACTTTTTTAATATAAAACAAAATCGAGTTTCTCAAATATAAGTTATACAAAGAAATTGGAGGCCGCCGTCGGTACCGGGCCCGGACGAGGCCGCATAATAAATTAAATGAACTGATGGAATAAATCGGTCCGAGCGGTCACTTCGCGGTCACTTGGCAGTCACATGGCGGTCACTTGGCGATCACTCAGCGGTCACTTGGCGGTCACTGACACTCTAGGGTGCACAGGCCCCGCGGCGGCGCTAGGTGGCGCCGGCCGGGCCCCCCGCGCCGCCCGCCGCCGCACTTCCGGACGCGCCGGCACTGGCGCCTGTGCTCACGCTCGCACTCGCAGCCCCTGATGGGGTGGCTTCCTCGTCTTCCTCCTCTTCAGGATCAAATTTCAGCATAAGTTGTTTGAACTAGAAACAGAGTATTTTATTATAAAAAAGATATAAAGATACCGTCATGGCATAACGCCCGACTGTCAACGCACCGGTTGTGGATTGCATTCCAGCTCGGGGAATTAACTATTTAGTTTTTTTCGTTCTGGTAACGACAAAAAGCGTAGCGTTGAGTTCAGCCAATCTGACCATATTAGTCTGAAATATGGCGAATAGAAAAAAACTTTATAAAAGTAAACTATACGTTTCTAGAAGGATGCAGTAAGGTACCTCGAGGTAGTCATCCACGAGGCGCCGCCGGCCGCGCTCGTCGAGCTCGTGCTCGTCGTCGGAGTCGTGCAGTTGCGCGATGGTGGCCTTAGGGTCGAATTGTGGCGCGTGCCGCCGCGACACCGCCTTCTCGTACACCTTCACATTCTCCGACGGAGAATATTGGTTGATTTTCCTGTAATATATGACCATACAATACATTACATATAATCATATTGGTAGAAACATAAATATTTGAATATAGCGGACTCGAACCGTCCAAGCTTTCTGATCATTAAGCTACACATCATCAAAGTTAAAAATGTACTTTATTTCTGCAAATATCAAATACAGCAACAAAGTAAAAATGTTATATCGCAATAAAGATCGAAAAATAAACTTAATTTTTTTGCGTATTCCAAAAATATTTTCTATCCTAAAGAAGAAGAAGAAGGAACGACACTTAAAAATGTTAAAAATATACATTTTGTATGTGTATGTATTATCTATGTATACATGTATGTGTTATGTATTGTATGTATAGGTTTTATATATATATATATATATATATATATATATATATATATATATATATATATATATATTTATGATGGAAAACTAAGAGTTAAGAGAGTTGGCGTTGGTTAGAAAACACAATATCAAAGGTACTGGAGGACGATCACGTAAAAAGCATGAGGATCCCCGGGTGGGGGTATGTATGTAGAAGTTGATAACAGTGAACGAGGTGCTTGTACATTTTGTATCTTAAAACATTATGTTATTAATCTTATCAAGTGTGCAATAGACTTTTTATCTTATCTTATTAAATACCCATGCAAATGCGTATATTATTTAATAGTTATTTAGGCATTTAGTTGGCTAATTAGTGACTTATTATACTCCACTATCCATGTAGACAATACGTATGTAGACAATAGAAAAATAATCATATACGTTAAAAATCAAAAATTAAATTAGCTTCACGCTGTATCTCTCCCGCACACAGCAAGGTTGGCAGAGATAACCCTGTGTTAAGACATTCCATTCCCCACTTTCCGCCGATTTTTTTCGAACCATTGCGTGTTGAGTGGCGGAACTCAACACCGGGCTTTTGCCTTGATGCCAGAGCGAAAAAAAAAAATAATAAATAACAATTAACTTCTTCGAGAGGGTATCGAACCCATAACCGTTGCTACAATGACCAGAATATACGTTAAAAGAATCCCATAAATCATTTCATCAACAACTAACGTCATTGTGCCGCAATGTGACATTCTGGCTGTAAATTTTATTGGTTGTAGGCTCAATTCCCACTCGAGGAACTATTTTATTTGAATTATTTTAATTTCCCCGCTCTTGAGGTTGTTGCCGCAATGGTACCATTGCGTGAGTCTAAACGCGATGGTTGTGGGTTCAATTCTCGCTTGGGCAAATTAATTATTTTATAATTTTCAGTTCCTCCCCTTGGTAATGAGACAAAGCGTGACAATAAGTTCGACCACAAAATAACTATACTAGGTTCTCTCTGCATATCCATGCGGGACAAGCAGAGGGAACCTAGTATCTGCAAAAAATATATCAAAATACAACTTACGCATCAGTAAATCCATATAGCTGTTTAAGGTGTTGCTTCAGCACCAGCAGGAGCAGACAGCCGCGCGCCTGCCGCATGGCGTCGCGGAGGGCGCGCGTGAGCGGCGGCAAGCGCGCAACTAGCGCCTCCGCCTCCTCCTCGTCCTCCTCCTCGTCTAGCGGCTCCTTTTCTTCGCTACCAGTTTTTATTAAGCCCTGGAAAAAATATATACAATAAATAAAGTAATGACTATAAAGGCGGTGTTTGGTGTTTGTGTGTTTGATTGCCAGCAGTTCTGGTAATAAGACAACCAATGACATTTTTGTATAATGACACAATAAGTGAAAAAAACAATGAATTAGCTCGTTTGTGAAACTCACGCGGGCAAAGTTATGAACAATAGCACTTATGAAATATTGTGTCGCAGAGGCACAAAGTGTGATTGCAAAATCGACTGTTTGTGTCGACTTGAAGAAAAGAAATATTTATTTAAATTTATATTTTCATTTCTGCGCTCTGGTGAAGAGCGTTGAATTCCTCCATTCACCACGCAATGCCTCCAGATTGCGGCGGAAAGTGGGGAATGGAGTGTCTTAACACTAGATTCTCTCTGCATATACTACTGTGTGCGGGATACGGCGTGAAGCTGATTTGATTTATTTTAAAATGGTTACTAATATTTACCTCACGAAAAAGCTGTAATAAATTTGATCCCGAAGTAGAAATAATAATATCAATATGGTGTATTATAAAAAGTGGTTCATCTTGAACTTGATATGGAAAATAGCTTAAATTATCAGCCAGGTACAACATTTGATCCAATGGAGCGGTCTGCAAAATAAATGAAAAACAATAAATGGATATAAGAATAAAGAAAATAATAAAAAAAATCGATAATATTATAATAGCAGTTACATTACACTTACAGAAACATCATCAAATTGTTTCAGTAGTGATAAAACTAACGCTCGTCGTTGAGGCCGCGTGTTACGCAGAAGTGAATATAAAAAACCATTTAGCGCCGATGGCAAGTCGTCTTGATCTTTTTTCCTGAAACAGTAACATATTTTTTAGTACGAAAACCTACAAAAACTCAAATTTTATAAGTTCAGTCCCTTTTAAATTATTTTTATCACATGTCTGTTCTAATTGGCAAATGTATATTTTTATAATAAAAGTAAAACTATATAAAAAATATCACATTATTTACAGTGTTAGGGACTACTGCAAAGCGTTCGATACGTTCAGTGTTTTTAAATATATTTTATTTATAAGATTGCAAAAAGGGGTAAAAATCGTAAAGAAAAGAATTGAACAATGTAGCGATTCATTGTGTTCGATCGTTGCGAGTTCAATTCTTTTCTTTACGATTTTATTTTCGTTTGTCTATAACTTAAACATATATACGATACCGGCATATATAGAATATTTAATACCTAAAACGGGTAGGTAATGTATGAAATATTATTTATTTTATACTTTGCCTATCTATTTAATATAATAACGAATGTAAGGCTGGTAATATATAAGACAAGAGTAAGGACGGGACGTGCGGGTAGGCAGGCAATAAACGAGTTGCCACTTGTTTACTTGTTTCTATTTTATATAGATTTTTATTGGTAATTTTATATAGTTTAAGTGAAGGTTAGGTTAGTTATTTTTAAGTTTAAAAGCTTTTAACATAATTTGCTGTTCAAAACTGCTAAATCTTGAATATAGGAATATGAACCAAGATATATTTACTTTACACATTGTCGCTGGAATTTTATTTATTACCTAGGTAATATATATAATACAATAATATTCACATTAAATCATACCGTGCCTGGACGATTACCGAGATATTGTATATAATATCGAAATTATACAGATTGCTGATACAGTTTATGAAATTTGTTAAAGTATCTATCAATTCATGTAAATAAATAATGTAAACTTACCTAAATCCTCTTATAACGCCTTTTCTACTACGTTGTAATATTTTTTGTAACTGGTAAGATAACTTTATGCCAAGTTGCGCCTTCATATGGATGAACCCTGGATATTTCTTATCAATCTCTTGGAGATGTTTGTCAGCCGTATGAGATACTGTTACTTCTATATCAGTGCTCATAGATATTAAATATGGGACAATCTAGAAACCAAACAATAAGGTTAAAAGTAATCTTTTTTTAAATATAGTATATTTTAATAAAGCAATCAACTATCGTAGTATTTTCATATTTTCTAAACTGATTTTTCGCGAAAAGTGGTTTTCGCTAAAAAATTAATGAATGAATTTAATGAATGAAAGTAGTAGAAAGTAGTAGTATAATAGATTTGCTTAAATCTCAATAAAATGAAAGATATTCATTTTATTGAGATTTAAGCAAATCTATAAATTACTTTTTACTTTTTGGGGTAAAAATTGGGACATTCCGCCAAAATCAGGACATCAGTATATTGCCTGTCCTTCTGCATACTCTGCTATATGCGGGATAAAGCATGAACCATAAACAGGTTCATGTATAGGTATTTAATATTTCTATTTACCTGTACTGGGTGCACCAGACCTTGGGCCAGCACAAGTTGAACTACCTTCATAGCACTGGAACGTACTACAGTGCTGACATGTAAAAATGCACCAAGGATTTCCTTCAGATACAACTGGATGACGGTGGACGCCATGCCAGAAGAAACGTCACCCATCTCTTTTAGATTCTCATGTTTGGACCTCTTTGACCCTGTTTTGTTTAAAGTATTGTCATTTAAATTTTTTTATAAATATTTTTTATAAGCTCAATGAAAAAAAATGGCTACAGATTCTACAATTTGAAATAAAAACGAACAGAATACTCACATTCCTTATCTTGTCTTATCATCCTTTGTTCCTCTTCCTGTAAGTACATCTCAATATTTCTAAGCACATCTGCCTTCATCTCAACAGGCGCTAACTCTGACGTCAGCAGCTGATGGTAGAACTCCTTCAGCTCTGGCCGCAACATGAACTCGTAATGTCTCACGCAAACAGACCCTAAAGCTTTCAATGTGTGCGATACAAAGTCTTCATCCTCTAAAGCCACAAAGTACATTAATGTGGCATATACTTGTTCTTTGATGTCAGACTGAAAAGGAAAAGACAGTGTAACTTAAATACGATAAATTTTATTTTTAAAAGAGATAGATTAAAAGAAATAAATGGAAATATATATATATATATATTTTTAAAATTGTAAATCGATTACAAATGCTTTAATGCGTTCTGTAAATTGAGGCTAGTCATGGCACGGCGGGACGAAGTGTGACTGTAAAACCGACTGGTTGTGGGTTCAATCCCCACTCGAGGAGATGAAATATTTACTTAAATTTATATTTCCATTTCTTCACTCTGGTGTAGAGGCTAAGCGGGGCGTTGAGTTCTGCCACTCAACACGCAATGCCTCCAGAATTCGGCAGAAAGTGGGGAACGGAATGTCTTAACACCAGGTTCCCTCTGCCTACCCTGCTGTGTGCGGGATAAAGCGTGTAGCTGATTTATTTTGATTACAAATGTTGAACTGTCCAAAGATTCGGAAATTCTACAGTAAAGGAGTTGGAATAGACTTAAGTAAAAGTTACATTTAGCAAATTAATAGTGGGTAGTGTGAAAAGCCCTAATACATACCGCTAAACCATCAATGACGATGCCGTCCGTGAAATCAAAGTATCTCAAGAGCAGGCCCACTATAAACAACGCTCTGCGGAAGTGAGGGCGCGTGTGCAGCGCGCGCGTCATCTCGGGGTTGCGCTGCCAGCTGTGCTTCCACTGGAGGAGCACTCCTGACAAAAAGATATTATATAGGGTAAATCACAGAACTATTGCTTTTCCGTTAGGATTCAAAGTCTATTTTATTTCTATTAAAAACAAAAAAATATGTTTTAAGTTTTTAGTGTCACATTTCAGGCAAGAATAGTGAAAAAAGCTATGCTGACGGAATATTCATTAATTAGGTCTCCTTTTTTAATTAGGTCTTTTTCTTTTCACTTATCCCTCATGACATTGAATTCTGAGCGGTAAAACTTTTCACATCGCTATTTGTCTGAAGTCGGACATTAGCAAAATATATATATTATACAGCAGCAAGCGAATTGCTGCCCGCAACTTCGCACACGAGAGAGATGAGAGGAGAACATCTATGACGATCTACAAACAGGCTCTTGAAATATCGATAACATTTCTTCAGCTATGCTTTGTAAGTTAATCACTCAGATAGTCATAAAACAGTTTTACACACACACAAATTGAAACTAACCATGATATTTATTAAAGACATCCCTAATAAGCTTGTAATTGTGCGTGAGGCTGTTCACAATGGAGGCAAGGAGGGCAATGCAGGCAGCTATCACGAGCTGTCCGCGCTGCAGGATCAGCTTCACCGCATCCTCCTCAAGCTGGGCCAAGAATACCTCGCTGGGGTGTTCCATTAGGGGCACTACCAGCTCGAGGGTACACGCCACAGTTGACATTATCTGTTGCTCGTATTGATTCTGTGTAATATTAGAGTATCAAACTATCAATTTATTGAACGTTAAAATGTATCATCATTCAAAACTAATTGTTTTGAAATTACTTCAATTTAAAATTACAATTACCTTAGTAGTAAGGAATAAACAGTAGGTAGATAAGTATGGAATCGCTACACAATAGCCACTTTAAGAGTAAACTATACAATATGTAAAAATAAGGAAAATATATTTTAATAAGCTTAACTATCCTTACCTGACATTTCAAACTTAAATAAGGTTGTAGCGTTAAGGCGTGATTTACTAATAACTGTGGTCGAATTTTTGCAAATAAATGTAAAGTTGATAGGCACGCTAAAATTCGCTGTGACGACCCAGTCCCTAAAACAAAATATTATTTTTAATTAATTCATAAATTGCAGAATCGTATACTATACAAGCGACCCGTTCGCGCTTCGCCCGCAGAAACTACAGAATTATTTAGTTTGTCATCTCAATTATCCGGGACCTAATAATATTATCATCTTAAAGACAATATATATATATATATATATATATATTGAAAACTAAAACTAGTCGAACACAGTATTCTATATTTACATATTTTTTTATTAAACATTAAATGTTAAGGGGAAGGTTTCCAAAATACAATAGTGAAATCCGCATTTAAATCGGTTTAGCCGTATCTGAAATTAGCTTGCACAATCGCACAGACATACAAAAAAAGGAACCGACAAACGTTTAAAAATCATTGTTATAAATTCTATTATATTGATAAATGGACCCAATAATAGTTTTCGTTAAAGAGCTTCCATATACAGACAGCGATGAGATACAACTTAATTTAATTTGCATTGCGTGTAGAGTGGCGGATCTCGACGCTGCCTTTTGCCTTGACATCAGAGCGAAGAAATAAAAATATAAATGTAAATAAATATTTTATTTTCTCGAGTGGGGATCGAACCCACAACCAGTCAATTTTACAGTCACATTTTGTGTCCCTTCGCCACGACCGGCCACTACAACTTTATTATATGTATAAATAATAAAATAATATATATACCATCTGTATTGGTTTCTTCCAACTGTAATAAATGTTCAATAAGGCAGTCTACGATTTGTTGGCAAGCTACCAGTAAAGATTTGGGTGGTTGATATATAATTTTGGTAGAATCATCTTTGTCTTCTTTTGGTTTAAATAACTGAAAATGAAAAAAATAAAAGAAATAAATATTGGTCAAAAAAATATTGATATGTAATTAACAGGTAATATGCAAAATTAGTATCTTACACTCATTAATAATTGTTGGAACCATTCGAGGCCCATATCTCTGGACGATACAACGACATCTGTGATATTCAGGACTTTCCTTGTAAGAGGATCCGCCGTCGCCGCCGTAATGTCCAGGGCGCCGTGCCTTGTGGAGTTGGGACAAGGGCTGAACCACATATTTTGAAATACTTCCATTACTAATTTCCTAATACCCTCTTCATCATTCACTCTCCTTATCATTTTCACACAAATTTCAGGAATTTTGGGGAATTCGGGACATTCTATACAAATATCCTTTAGAATTTTTATCACACGTTTTCTAACCGAAACACCCGTATCCTAGAAAAAATAAGAATGATTTCTTAGAAAATAAAATGTGTTAAATACACAAAAAAAGAGAGGAATCAATGATGAACCTACCAATATCCTATTGGAGAGCATTCCATAATACTTGTCAATGAGATCAGGGCGGCTGAGCACGAACTTGCCGACGAGGTCGACGGCAGCCTCGCGCACTGCCGTGGACTGGTCCAGAAAGGAGCGGTTGACGCCTATCTGCATATCGGGCCGCGCCAGCACCGCGGGGTCCGCCTCCACGATCATCGTCAAACATTTCATTGCTTTAGTACGTATCGCTATTGTATTTTCACATAAAATAACTAAAATTTTCCTTAGATACCTATCGAAGCTCTGAGAAAACGATCTCTTAGACGCTAAATACTGTGATATTAATTCCGCCCCACTATAGTCTATGTAGGACTGCATCACTTGCACTTGTGTCCCACCCTGGTACCTAAATGGTCTGATTTTTTCAAGAAAAAAACCCTTCCGTCGTTCTATTGTTTTGAACTTTTCGGCAGACATGATTGCGCTGGATATTTGCTTCTTGGATTCTTTAATGCCACTGTCGCTATCATCATCGGCGTCGGATTCTTCCTCGCTGCTTTCTTCTTTGTGCTTTTTCTTAGATTTATGCTTCGGCCTCTTTGTTGGTGAAGAATTCTTCGGCTGTACCACCATATCCCGATACCATTGCGTAATGTAGAAATGTCGAGCACAATTCCACGCTTGATCTTTCTGTCCGTTTATGGCTAAATAGTCGAGTAAAACTCTTTGAAGAAATTCTGTCCTTTCTTCATCTTCATCTAATCCTGACGTAAGCGACTGCAAACAGTGAAACAAATGCAACGATAATTTAATAAAAAAAAAATCAAATCAGCTTCACGCTGTATCCTGCACATAGCAGAGTAGTCCGAGGGAACCTTATGTTAAGACCGCCGAATTCTAGAGGCATTGCGTGTTGAGTGGCGGAACTCAACGCCACTCGCTTTTACAGTCACACTTTAAGCCCATGCCCATGCCAAACAAAGTGTCCTGCCCTGTAAATAAAGTGTGACTGTAAACAGGACTGACTGACAACGCATCTAACATCTGCAGAATCTTCTTGGTTTTTAAATAAAAAAAAATACATTGAAACATTTGACAGGAGCAAAGAAAAAAGAAAATTAATGTTTCCAAGTCACCAGCCCCAGGTACTCGAGCGACGCCACGCGCACCGACATCTCCATTGTCTTGACGTGTATTTACCTGTTGCTGACAGCCGTCCTTCTCCTCCTCGGCGCGTATGTCGCGCACCACGGCGTCCATGGTGGCGAGCTTGGCGCGCGACGTGACGCTGTCCCGCCGCAGCCGCGACGCCACCAGCCCCAAGTACTCCAGCGACGCCACGCGCACCGACATCTCCATTGTCTTGTCCGACATGTACTTCACCTGTGGATGAATTGTTGTGTTGATTTCATCATTTCTAGACACATCCCCTGTTCTTATTTTGGCGAACATTAGTGAGGTCCTCCCCTACGTAGTGTGATGTATTTTTATATTAGTTCGCTAGTTGTAGAAGCTTGTCACAGCAGTTCGGAAATTTTGTTTGTATGTTATATTTTGTATGACATGACTTCATGAAATTTAGGTCTCACCCCCATCTATTGTCACACAATGTCATACATTGTCAACCCGGATCAAACATCATTTTAATAAGATTCTGGTGTGAATATAACTTACCAAAAAGAAATAATATTAAGGAATAAAACTAATTTAGTTTTCTGTTTATAACAGACGTAAATATTCTAATATTCAGCTGTACTTAATTACAGTTTGTAATTGCAATAAAAAATCCTTACCAACATTGTTCCAAGTAAACTCAACAGTAGCTCAGTGGCAGGCCACTCTGGTTTGTTGACTGTAGTAAGCAGGTCATGTACAAAATTCTCAAACAGGGGTCTAAAGTCGACCTCTTCAGATCTACTCCGACACTTGTTCAGAAATGACGTTAGAAACGTCCCACCCACACTTATCGCTGCTTCATATTTGGATATTATCATAAGATCCTTATCTATGTGCTAAAAGAAAAATGTTAGTTAGTATAAGAAACATTGCATAGCAAAAAAAATTATTTTTATTATATAAAAAGTGATTGTCATTGCGGGTTTCTTTTTTAGCAGCTTCACGCTATATCCCTCACACTGCTCTGTGAGCAGGGTAGGCATCCTAGTGTTAAGACATCGTTCCCCACTTTCCGCCGAGTTTTTTAAGCATTGAGTGTTGAGTGGCCGAACTCAACGTTGCGTTTTACCTCGACACCAGAGCGAAGAAATGAAAATATAAATGTAAGTAAATATTTTATTTCCTCGATTGGGGATCGAATCCATAACTAATCGATTTTACAGTCACACTCTGTGCCCCTGCGCCACGATTGGTCTCGAAATTGAAGTATATAATATATTTATTTTTTTATCATTCCAAGTTAGGAGTTGGTGAGCGAAGCTAGCATAGAAAGGGTAAGGGCCCCCCAGTAAGTTATTATAATTTTAGTATTGTATATAAGTTACTTGTATAATAAATTAGTGTCGTTATTTTTATATTTGTGTTGCTCCATATATTTACCTTTTTGCTTTCAGATTCAACATGTTCTTTCTCTTTATCCTTATCTTGCGATTTACATAAAGTTTCAGGTAGTGTGACAACAGACTGTACTAGTTGCAGTACAAGTGCTGTCAGCATTTGAATATGTTGGTCCGAGCTTAATTGAAATGAGCGTAAGTTGTGTTTGGAACTCGGGATCCTAGCTATTGATGCTAAAATATCTTCTAGTAAAAGCCTTCGATGTTGTTCATATTTTGTAAAAATCTAAAATAAATATTTAAATTAATTTAAATAATTTTTTCTAAATCACAAATTACTCGATTAAACAAAAAAATATATAGTCAAAACGAAAATCAATAATCGAAAATAAATAGATATATAATAGAATATACACCTTAGCCAAAAAAAGACAGCAAGTTAGTTGCAGTCAATTGATATTCTCGACAAAGTATATACTTCGACGAGTTTAATTTTTCAAATTTACAAATTGCACCTATAAAATATATAATTTTAACGACCTACAAGAAACACCCACCGTAGTGACAAGTTTGAGCGCAGACAGCTGCAGTTCGCTGATGTTCTCCACGAAGAAGGGCGACACGCCCACGGTGGAGGCGTGCAGCACCGTGGTGTCGGTGAGGTGGTGCGCCGCAAACAGCTCGGCCAGCAGCGTGACGCTCTCGTGCGCGTGCGTGTACAGCTCGCGCACGGCGCGCGTGGAGTTGCCGCAGCGCTTGCTGGCGTGGCCCGCGCCGCCCCCGCGCCGCTTGCGCCCGTCCACTTCGCGCACACATTCATTTAGCAACTTACGGAAATTAACTGTTTCGCAAAGCGGGATAGAAACTTTTTTTGTCATGGAATCCTTTTTTATTTATCGCGCCTCTCATTTGCACAGTTACCCACAAAAGTGTAACGACTCGGAGATGATTACGTAGGGCTTATAAATTAGCAGATGTACGCCGACTATTATATTAAGCTTTTCGAGGCACGGCGTTGAGTTCCGCCACTAAACACATCAGTAGCGTAATTTAACGCCGCGCTTTGCCTACCAGAGCGAGTAAGATAAATCAGCTTCACGCTGTACACAGCAGAGTAGATAGAGGAAACCTAGTGTTAACATACTCCGTTTCCCACTTTTCTCAGAAATTTGGAGGCATTGCGTGTTGAGTGGCGGAACTTTACGCCGCCCTTTGCCTCGACATCAGAGCAAATGAAAATATATATTAAAATAAATATTTCATTTCCTCGAGTGGGGGTGGAACCCACAAACAGTCGATTTTACACAGTCACAGTTTGTGCCCCTGCGCCACGACTGGCCTCAATATTAGTTTGGTATATATAAGATACAAAGGGCAGCAAGATTAACAATTTTAGACAGATTTATATGTACTTAAACATATATTATAGAATATGTAAATAATATAATACTGATGAATAGTGTTGGAGACAATAATAATAATTTAAATGAATTCAAAATATGTCAGTGAAGTAAATTTTACCATGAAAAAAAAAGAAATCATCGTTTCTTTAAGCCTTACAATGGCATAACGTCATAAAACAGCTTTAGAATTCAAATTGTGTTCTACGTACATTCACTTTGTACCTGATCTGAATACTTAAATATACTCTCACAACAGCTTTATTTAGGAACGGTTATTTTATGTAATATTTTAAAAATGGATACACTATAGTCGTGCCTTTCGAATGTAGCTAAATATATGCAACAGTTGCAAGTTTGCAATTCATTCATAGAACGCTTAGTAAGTATAAGCGATAGCGATAATAATAAAAAGTTATACTTTTGTATGAACAGCAGAATTGTTACACGTATATGTAAGTCAAATGTACTTCCTTTGGCGTAAAACAGTAAATAAAATTATTTGGTTATCCAAATCTACTTACTCTTTTAAATATTTTAATACTTAATGGAATTAATGAATAAATATTTATTATTTTTATCTTACATAATTTTTTAGGGCAAAAGATTGTAATAGGAAATAGGTTCTGTAATAAAAAAAAGTCACCACTCCAGGAGATGGAATATTTACTTAATTTTTTTATTTCCATTTCTTCGCTTCGTTGTCGAGGCAACGAGTTGCGTTGAGTTCTGCCACTTAACACGCAATGCGTCTAGCATTCGGTAGAAAGTGGGGAACGGAGTGTCTTAACACTAGGTTCTCTCTACCTACCTCGCTGTTTGCGGGATACAGCGTGAAGCTGATAATTAATTAAAAATGAAAAACTTACTACCCACCTTTCTTTTTCGAAGTGCTCTGAATACTGTAGACGGGATCATATACACAATATATGGTGTTGTTCAGTTGGAATTTTATAAACATGATGATTCTGTCGATGACGTCCTCTAGGAAAATGCGTTTGGGCATGCTGGGCGACGTCATAATGTATAGCGCGGTGAGGCACGCGTCAGACGCGCACATTACACGCTCTAGAGCCGACTCCATCCATATTTGCCTCATTTCCTCACTGTCATCCTATAAAATATTATAATGTTATATTACACCCAAGGGATCAACGTGGTCTAACTGTAGCGTAAACAATATATAACGATAGTTATTAGTACCCACCAGTCTTCTTTTAAAAAAAAACATAATATAATATCCATGAACAAAGCACGGTGTTTAGTACTGCTACTTAGCACTTAATTATACGAATTTGCGCGGAATTTAGAGAACAAAAATTCTTGACACTAGCCTCTCTCTCCTACATATAGCAATGCTGTATAAATTGAAATTCATTATATAATACTAAAAGTAATGATAATTTCTTAAGTTTCTATGGGACACTTACTGGATCGCCAACTAATGACATCTTTTCAGCGGCCCGTATATTTTTTTCTAATATATTTAACAGTCGGACTAATCTGTCAGCTGGAATGGCTTCCATAGCACCAAGATTCTTTAACTTGGCCGCTTCCGCACAAAGCTCCTGGAGTTGGTAGCGCGGTAGCAACAAGTCCTCAGGAATGTCTGTACCCTCTAGAATTAAAAAAAAAAAATTATTAATATAGTTTCATTGATTATCCATATCATTGTTATATTAAAGAAAATTTCACATATCCACAGTGGTTAAGACATTTACCAAGTGACATATTACTATCAATTGTTTTTCTACATTAATACAGACATATTTTATCATTAGTTGTGGCGCAGGGGCACAACGTGCGACTGTAAAAGCGATAATTTGTGAGTTCGATTTCCACTTTGTTTCATAACAAGACAAAGCGAGGCGTTGAGTACCGCCATTCAACACGCAATGCCTCTAGAATTTGGCGGTAAGTATTTTCTAAACAAAAAATAATAATAAAGTATATCAATCAGTAAGTATATCAATCATAAGCCAAATTATAAGCTTACCCATTTCTTCAGTTATTAAAACATCATCGTCGATAGTTTCAAAAACGGAATCAATTAATTTATTAAACCGTTGATACGTATTTGTCTCCATTAATTCATCAACTGACAGCATTTCTAGAACGGGAACCAAACGTCGTTCTACTTTCCGTAACTTTGGCCGAACTATAAATATAAAAAATATATATATATATAAAAAATGTGTAATTTTATTATTGGTGAAATAAAATAAGAAACCCGGAATAGCGGCTTTAATAACAAATTTAACCCTCCTTGTAAGGTTATTTATTGCTTGTTAGGGTTTAACCACAAATGTATAGTTTCAGATTTTTTTCTGAATTAGTACTACTTGTAGATGCTAGCTGCCGGATTTGATAATTCTAGGTCAACCATCCCTCCTATTAATTTTGAGTTTTTAATAATTTTATAAAATCGGAATACGCGTTTTTTTAAGTAAATGTAGAAATACGATTTTTTTAGGGAATCAAGGGACCGTAGACTTGAGTATAAATTTCACTCGATTTCTCCAAGCGTTCCTGAGATAAAGACTCTTGACAGACAGAAAGACGGACAGACAACAAAGAGGTCTTATAAGGGTTCTTTTTTCTTAAGGAACCCTAAAATGCTGTGAACATAGTAAATTATATAAAAATAAACATAAAATAACAATTTACCAATAGCAGCTTCTTCTTCCTCCTTTTTACTGGCCGCCTCGTGTTTTCGTTTAACTGCTTCCCAATTTTTTTCCCTGGCTATATCTATAGCTTCTTTTTCTTTATCTACAGTGGGTGTGGAATTGCTTGACTTTGCTTTAAGTGGCATGTTATCGTCAGAATCTGACTCAACTGTGCTATTTTTTCTCATTCTTTCATCATTTGGTAATTCATGTTTTTTCAATAAGCCCTCCTGTAGGATAATTTTTTTTTTTTGTTAATTTAGAATCTTTTTTTTATCTTTACGCGTTATCCCGCACGTAGGAGAGTAGGTAGAAGTATCTTTACAGTCGCATGCGCTTTGGCGGTCTCATTTAAAAGCATAAAAGTTTTAAGCATAGAATTTGAACTAGCACTTCTTGGAAATCGTCCATAGGTTCTAATCAAGTAAGCCATTCGTTTGTATTGAGCTATGTAGAAATTCTTACATAGTCATTAAATAGAAAATTATTATGGTAGTTTGTATCTGTTCTGATATTAAGTCCTTGCATATGAAATTGGCGTTTTGTCGTACTGGCCACTTAAATCACAAATTTGTATTATGAATTTGGAAGTCTCCTTTTTGGTTAGGAATTCTAAATTCATATATATAGAACTATTCGCACATATATTTGTGTTTCGTTATATTTTTTATATTTTTTTTTTCTTTTGTTTTTTTTTACGTTACTCATCTAACAAACTTGAAAACTTCAAATGTCGCGTTATTTATGAGTATGAGTTCGCGGAAACGGCTCGAATGATTTATACGGCGGTCGTGTCGCAAAAGAAAACACAGTGCGTTTTTAGTTCCAACGTTTTCGTTCTGGAATTTTAGACTTGCAGAATAAGCCCCGTGGACGGCCAGAGGCCCAGATGGTGATAATGAACAATTGAAAGCTATTGTGGAAGCGGAAACATCGCAAACCACGCCCGATCGTCACGTTAGCTGCAAGCTGCGGTGTTAGAGATAAAATTGTTTTAATCCACTTGAAGCAAAATTGGGAACGCACCCAAACGCCAATTTCATTTGTAAGGGCCTAATATGTATCTAAATCTTTTTCTTTCCTTTGTGTTGGACCCTTAAAAACAATTTTAAATTTGATCAATGGAATTCATAATACTTTATTTTATTCCACATCTTTTGTCCCACTCTATTTACTATGCATATTGAATGTAAGTACCTAGGACCTTACTGTCAGAATATGGAACATGATCATTATATTCCCCCTAATAAGGAATTGATTATCTATTCTTAACAATACTATTTCAGCTTCACAGCTTCACGCTGCTTCCCGCACACAGCAGGGGCCTACCCTGAGAGGGGGAACCTAGTGTTAAGACACTCCGCCACTTTCTGCCGAATTCTGGAGGCATTGCGTGTTGAGTGGCAGAACTCAAAGCCGCACTTAACCTCGACACCAGAGCGAAGAAATGAAAAAAATAAAAATTTAAGTAAATATTTCATCTCCTTGGGTAGAGATCGACCCACAACCAGTTGGTTTAACAGTCACACTTCGTGCCGCTGCGCCACGACTGGCCTCTGGAATTAACTTTTTTTATGTGTAAACAATATTTATATAACAACTTTTTGTGTGTGTATTAACACATTAAAGAAAAAAATTTACAACTATGATAGCAATACTCACGGAAAGGCGACCAAGCTTAACAACTGGAAATCTGTTATTCACTAGAGTAGTACTCCTAGGGTCCGGTTTATCTTGTGTGGGCGCGTATGGCGCGCCCATCGACGGCTGAGGCACTTGCGGTTCCTGACGAAGCGGCGACGGTGCCACGCTAGCTTGTGCTGGAGATTGCCCCGTTACCACATTGCCATCTAAACATAACACATATTTAATTATCATTTTATTTTTTTAGCTTTACTTAAGTATCCCGATTATAGCAGGGCAGGCAGAGGGAACTGTTAAGATAATCCCTTGCCAGTTTCAGCCCAATTTAAAATATTACATTGAGCGAGTGGCAGAAATCAATATTGCCCATTGTCATTTTGCCAGAGAGGCAAAAGGAAAATAATTCAATTTCCTGACTGGGAATCGAACCCACAACCATCGTGTTTATGGTCAATAATATTTATGAATGCATTCAAATTTTACTATTATGGAAAAGTTTACTATTTTAAAATCTTATCTAAGTCTTCTAGCCTATATCCAGGCTATATTTTCTTATTAAGTAACATGAAATTTTACTTTACTATTTGAAATAGTTTTTTTATGAAAGTGACCACTTTAAATGAAAGTTTAGTAGCACAGTTTTAACTACTCTATAAATCTCGTGTGTCCAAATTGACTAAATTAATTCTTTTGAGAGACTGTTTGAGTCCTAAAATGTAATATTACCTTGTTCATATGATTTATCTTGAGACTGCAAAAGTTGTTTCTGTTCCTCACTGATATTACTTGGAGACATTGAAAGAGGATCTTTATCTTCCCCTAAATTAGTACCAAAATTTCTATTATCTTGTACTAAACTATTGTAATACCCTCCATTTTGTGGATTTGATGTGTTTGATAGAGGACTTGAGTAAATATTGGACTGGTTTGAAGTATTCCATGGTGGAGATACATTATTTTGGGCAGTAATATTTACTTGGCTACCAGGCCGAGCTTGTGATGGTGGAGAACCCATATTTACATGAGGAGATGATTGACAGGGTGTAGCTAAGAGTTGCTGATTCGGTATGGAGCTAGGATGTACAGCTGTACCATGTGATGAAGGACTTGAGTGTGTTGTATTATTAGACGAATAATTGTATGTAGATGATGGTGACATTCCATTAAACTTTGTTGTATGTAAGTGATTGCCCCAATGATTTCTTTGCTGCTGGTCAAATACGTTTGGATTGACATGTAAGATTGCTTTTAGTAGTTCCGGTGTTGATTGCTGAGGTGCAGGGCTGACTGCATTTGGAATGCTTTCATCCTTTAAATCTCTGAAAATCAAAATTATTATTTAAAAAGCTTTCTTGTCATGTAAGAAATTAATTTATTCAAATAATTTTCATTGTGGTTTCAATTAGTATTTGCGGGAAGTTAATTATTTTCTTGCTCTGGTAAAAAGTCAAAGGGTGGCATTGAAATTAAAACAAACATTGCCATGCGATTTTGGCAGAAATTGGATTTTTTTTATTACTTACATATGTTGAACTGATGTTTGCATAAGCGATTGTAACAACAAAGAGACAAGGTTATCATCACGAGTTGCCAGCAATATGGCTGCTTCTTCAGCAACTCTTGGATGAAATAATTGTGATTTGTTGTTAAGTGTTGATGGTAAAGGTGTTGGTAATGGAAGCACTGGTAACACTGCAACAGAGTTTGAAATTAAGAATGAATAGCAGATAAATTATATTAAGAAAAATTAATGAATTGTTTACAAAAAATATTTTATATACAAAAAAAAAATATTTCATCAATTATTTACAATTTGTATATACATTGTCATATTTTATAGCTGGGAACAGAGAAAAAGGTTTTAAAAGCATTTAACAAAAAAGAAAGATTGTTTCACTAGAATTGAAGTAACTAATTTTTATTACTTATCCATTTCTTGAGTTTAATGAAAAGTTTCCATTGAAAAATATTTCTTAATGGAAAAACATCACTATAAGTAAAGGTTACACTACATTAAAGTACTTAACTTTAATGTAGTTAAGTCTTTAGAGTGGATAGATGTTTCTTAGGAACATACTTATATTTCTATCAAATTGTTAGTAAGTAGTTAAAAAAAATAAGTTTTGGGATGTCTGGCAATGTTAATCTATATACACATTATTTGTACTATTTTATTTAGTTGAATTTAAAGGCTTTTCTGCTATATTCAGTTACAGAAATTATGCATTTAAAATTATTAATTATTAGTATATGCTGTATCCCACATCACTACCAGGGTAGGCAGAGTGAATTTAGTCACTCCATTGGCAGATTTTTCTCTGAATTCTGGAAGCATTGCATGATGAGTGGCTAAATTCAATGCAGCACTTTGCCTTGAGAGCACCAGAGTGAATATTTTATTTCCTTGAGTGGTGATCAAATCCACAATCAGTTGCATTTACAGTCACACACTTGTGCTCCTGTGCCACAATTGGCCTAACAAAAAATTTAAAACTACAATCTGTATTTAAGGTTTAATTATAGCAATCAGCCAGTTTTATTAAAATTCTAATAAATATATTATCATAATATGAAATGTTAAGTAAATTAATTATTTCTTCAATAACATTTTTTACTGAAATTCAGAATTGAATTATTTCAACTTACTTTTATCACTTTAATTATTGCTATTTCTTATATTTTATAGGTATACTTACAGTCAGTCAAACTAGCTACTCCTGCTAAAGTTGTAATTGGGACACTTGGAATATCCCTCTCATTCATCTTGATTACAATTTCAAATTATTTTTCCAGGGTTACTAATTTTATCCTAAAAGTCAAAAAGAAAGTCTTTGCTGTGGTAATGTAACATACACCAATAAAAGTTGTTTGCGTAGTCGCCGATTCCATTATCGTTATAATTTTCACACATGCGGCACTGGGCACAGTAAAGGTTCACATTTGCTATTTAGTAGCTTATCACGATAGATGCATTTCACAAAAGTTAAAGAATAAATCCAAAGATTGTTGTGAAAATAGGGCAGCCGTCAATTTGATGCTTTGTTGTGCGTTGTGCATCAAAACGAAGGTCAGCGCATCTGTACGGCACTCCCAAAATAATGCAGGAAAAGTTGTTTTGTTTATTATAAACAGTGTCTTCCTATAATATATTCTTTTATACTCACTCAAACATTATGTTAACTATTTATATCCAGGACAAATCAAACATAATCCTAACATTTAGATAATCAAGGAAATGTAGCTCAGTGTTGCCTGTTTCACTTCTTTTTTATAATTTAAAATAATTAATTAACTGTGCCAATAAATTGGTAAAAATTTAAGTACCGAACGATATATAATTTTTTGATAACCATTATTTAATTTGATTAACTGCTTGATATTAGAAAATTTAGACCTATTTTTTAAATATATATATTTTTATTTATATTTTTGTAAGAATATTTTGTCTCGTCATTTAAAATTGAAGATTTCGTAAGATAGTTCTTTGTATTGCAGGAGAAAAAATATTTTTATACAACTAGTAACTACGTAATAAAAGATAACAAACTGAATGTCTGATGATGGTGTCAGAATTAAACATTGAAATTCTTCAGATACTAGTAAATTATTTGAATTTAAGGTCTTGTAACTATAGAGTTCTGAGCTGATTATAGATTGTATATATGAGCTTGAATGCATAACAAAAATAAATAACTTACAAATATATATTGTTTAAAATAATTCGTTTTTATTTTAAATAATTACAATTATTTATGCTTTCTATTTTGTGATAACCGATCTATTCATTTTAATAATTTTTAAAATGTATATATACTATTTAAAAACATATTAACCACTATATTATTTAATAAATAACCGCCATTTTTAAATACTTTTTGTACTATTATGAATTTTTACTATTATTTTCTTGACATGAGGCCAGTCGTGGCGCAGCGGCACAAAGTGTGACTGTAAACCGACTGGTTGTGGGTTCGATCCCCACTCGAGGAGATGAAATATTTACTTAAATTTATATTTCCATTTCTTCGCTCTGGTGTCGAGGCTAAGCGCGGCGTCGAGTTCTGCCACTCAACACGCAATGCCTCCAGAATTCGGCAGAAAGTGGGGAACGGAGTGTCTAAAAACACAAGGTTCCCTCTGCCTACCCTGCTGTGTGCGGGATACAGCGTGAAGCTGATAAAAAAAATGATTTTCTTGACAAAAATTTTTGGAGATAACCCATCTTCAGGATTATCTTTTCTAATTTTAATTAAGAAACATGGATGTGATAAATTTTTAGCTCTGTTAAATCTATTACAATGTTTAATATTATGATAAGTCAATATATTATGATCTTTACAAAATTTGTAGGTACCGTGCGCACCGTAGTCTTGCAAGGGAAGCAGGTAATAAAATTTAATATTTTTTTTATTACCTATTAAAATTATTTATTGATATTAATTTTGATACAAATTTAAGATTAATTGTACAACAAAACTAAATAATAAATTATTTTTTTCTATGAAAACTTGTATTTTTTAGCATTTTTTTATTTTAGCACCTTTTTTGTGAAAACTTGTTTTTTGATAAAAACATTTTAATTACTATACCGTAACGCATATCATTATTATCTTTGCTGTTACATATGTTACAGCTTATAAGTAAAAAAACATTAATTACTGCAAAAAGTTATCTATATCTCCTAGTAGGGATGGCGAAGATCGACGTTAAAGCATGCATGTTCGATTAAATTCCAGATAATAACAACAACCAACCAATGATGTTAGGCATATTTTTTTCTCATATCGTCTGCAATAAATAAAAAACTGGACAAGCAAAAGAGAAGTTCGAGGGTTCAGTACAAAGATTAGAGATGTGGAGCTTATTCTGAAATTCAAGCTTAGCTTAGCCAGAGCCCTTTCATCTAATACCTCACTTGAATTAGCGGCTTTTATACCAAATCTTGCCCTCTTTTAAGGTTATTATTTTTTTGGATGTAACCACAAATGTATAGTTTTCCGATTTTTTTCTGAATTAATGCTATCTGTAGATGCTAGCTAATTTCATAATTCTAGATCTTTCGTTTGATCTAGAATTATGAAATTAACTAGCATCTACAGATAGTATTAACTCAGAAAAAATCTGAATTTTTATTCCTTATATAAAATCGAAATACGCGTTTTTTGCGATATGAGTGGCCAAATATTTTTTTTAATAAATGTAAAAATACATACGTAATTTTTTACAAAATCATGGGGCCGTAGATTTATTTATATGGTTTAAATTTCAACTCGATATCTTTAAGCGTCCTTGGGAAAAGGCTTTTGACTGACACGTGATCAAGTGATCTTATAGGGTTCCTGTTTTCCCCAAAAGGTACGGAACCCTAATAACTACAATACAACGCGACATTGTTTTAAAACAAAAAATATTGAAAATTTATAACATTAGAATAAAACACATTACATGTCCCAATATTTTTTGTCAATCGACTGTAAAAATAATCATTTTGAAAGCATTTGTGCGCGATTTGATATCGATTATGTGAGCATGCTGACATCGATGTTACAATGTTTTAATGCAACATTTCAACTGCTAACATCGATGTTTATCGAAAATAGATGATCATCGGGCATCCCTATGATGATCCTTGACCCTCGTCTTATTGCGTGACGTTATACTTGGCTGGGCTATTGTATAAATAATAACAAAAAAAGTATTTTGATAATATAATTAAATTTAATAGTTACATAGTACAAGCATATAACGCACAGATTAAGCGTATTTATAATTATATAGGTATATAATTTTGACCTAACGGCTAGTCAGTAATGCTTATATTTTTTCGTTTTATTGATTACCATTCAATTATTTTCAAAAACACATTATTATAATTTAATAATTGCTCTGTTACTATCCAGTAACCAGCCAGTACTGGCAATCAAGCTTTGTAAATAATATACAGCTTGTTTCCAATCCTGTGTATGTATACTTACGGTGCACAATTACTAATGTGCATCAGTAAGCAGTTTGTGACCTCAAGTTTTTCCTGTTACTTAGATAAAACCTTCATCTACAAGAAATGTCTGTTTTTGCCGCAAGCTCGTTTAAGTGGTACTTTAAATATTTGGGATTGCCAATATCAATTATTTTGACTATGTATCGTATTTGTAGCCAAAAAACAGAAAGAAAACGGAGAAATGTTCTTCAAAAAAAGGTACTTTTTACAATAATTCAGTTCAATATATGATATTATTACTAGTAATACAAAATAAACTAATGTTTTTCAGGTAGTTGTCATAACTGGTGCCAGCTCAGGTATAGGTGAAGCTTTAGCTCATGTTTTCTATGAATATGGTTGTAAAGTTGTTCTAGCAGCAAGGAGGAAGTCAGAACTAGAACGAGTAAAAGAAGACCTATTGTCAAAAAAAGTTGTAAGTATAGTGCAGATTAGAGAAATGTAAATGTTAAACATTAACAAATCCTCCTGAAATTGATTTCAACTGAAAACCATTGCCAATTGCTTCTACGATTTTAGTTTAATATATATAATTTATTTATAGGCACTATCAACAGAAGAGCCCATAGTTGCTGAGCTTGATTTGTCAGACTTGGAGCAATTTGAAACATTTATTAATAATATTTATGATGTCTGTGGCAAAATTGATATCTTAATTAATAATGGTGGGATATCGCACCGTGGTTCAATATTATACACAAAATTAGATGTTGATCAAAAAATTATGTTTACTAACTATTTTGGTTCAGTGGGCCTTACTAAAGGTAATCATTTATTTTTTGGATGTGCACTGATTACATTAAAATGTGTATACACAAGTATTGCCTGATGTCTCAATTTTGGCGGGACATCCTGATTTCCACCTCAAAAATTAAATATCCCAATAAGGACATAATCCTGCTTATTACAGATTATACCACATACTGTGAGATTTTTTTTTTTTAATTAGATTTTAGTTGGTCACTAATTATTTTATAGAAATACAAATAAGTATATACATAAGCTACATATAATTATTTTAAAGAGTTAACTGCTTTGATTTACATATGTTAAACCAAATCAGGATCAAACCCACCATTTGGTTTTACAGTGACACTTTGTGCCGCTGCGCCACAACTGGCCTCAAGCCATC
Organism: Heliconius charithonia; assembly: GCA_030704555.1. Taxonomy (NCBI): domain Eukaryota; kingdom Metazoa; phylum Arthropoda; class Insecta; order Lepidoptera; family Nymphalidae; genus Heliconius; species Heliconius charithonia. The sequence goes on along the minus strand of CM060827.1, from coordinate 11,157,975 downwards.
AAGGAACTTAAATATATCATTCAAATAAATGAATGAATAATAAATTAAATCCTTATTGATTAAAATGGTCCTGCATTTGGTAAAAGAAAAAAATCCCGCTATTCACAAAGAAAAAATCTGGCGTAAAGTGCAAAAGTGCAAGTGTAATTGTGAACTGTTGCATTTGCATAACATTTGATTTGTGTGTGCTGTTATTTGTGAGATATAGTTTATATTTCAAAAATTACACCACACAAGTAGAAATGTATTTTCCAGCTGAGTAGGGTAGGTACAGAGAACCAGCCAACCATTAAGTAGCACATAATGCTGCACTTTTGCCATATCATCCAAGTATGAATTAATTCCACATCTATCATGTTTACAGCCTGATGGCGGTGCTTTACACCACCTATAGCAAGACATAAATATCTATTTTTTAAAAGGTTTTAATGTAGTGCTTGTTGTTACTTGTTTCAAAAAACTTTATGTAGTTTACATTTTTTGTATAAAAGATATATCTTTTGTTTTAATTTAGAATTGTTAACATTAACAATAATAATTAATTTTAGCTGTACTTCCAAAAATGGTAGAGAACAAAAGTGGTCACATTGTATTTGTAAGCTCTGTACAAGGACTCATTGCAATACCTGACCGATCAGCTTATGCAGCTTCGAAACATGCTATGCAAGCATTTGGGGACTCTTTGCGCTCTGAAATGCGTCAACACAATATCAATGTGTCTGTTGTTAGTCCAGGTTATGTAAAGACAGCTGTTTCACTGAATGCATTAACTGCAAGTGGAGAAAATCACGGAGGTAACTTTTTTAATACAGTAAAATATGTGATATACATTCTCTGGACTCCCACAATTCACTCATATATTAATAGTCAGTTTACTGTACTTCAGACTGTAAACTAGAAAACATATTCAGTTTGTGGTGAATGTAGTTTGTCTTAATAATGTGTTCTATTGAAAACATATTTTTAATTATTGATACTTTTTACATATTTATTTAAATTATTATTTTTTTGTTTTGTTTTATGTTATAGATTTGAGATTAATTAAATTTTATTGTTTTGATAAAATAATTTTCAATAAAAAAAAATGTATTTCTGAGTTAATCAATAAAACATATTAACTTGTCCTAAAAGTATTTTAAATAGAATATTCTTATATTACATATTTATACTTTTTCTTTTCAGTTATGGATAAAAGCACTGCTGCTGGATTCGCACCTGAATATATTGCAATAAAAATTGCAGATATGGTAGTAAATAAGGAGAATGAATTAGTCATAAGTCAATTTTTGCCAAAAAGTGCAATATTTCTAAGACACTCTTTTCCTTCTATCTATTTTTGGCTCATGGCAAGAAGAGCAAACAAAACAGGGTAGACACTTTCCATATATGGATAAAATTCTTTATATAAATAAGTATAGCGTGTTATATTAATATACTAACATCTTAGGATTTGGATAGGTATAGAATAATCCATATATATTTCAAATATACGAAAAGCTACATTAAACATTTATAAATATTTGTGTATAAATATAATATTGGAAAATAAAATGATTCTTAATTTATAATTTAATTTATTTTATACCAACAGCAAAAATTACAATTTTGCTGTCAGCATAGTCACATAAATTATTTGGACAACATACTATCAATTCTAAAAAAACTTATCATATTTGTTTTGTACAGAAAATTCTATTCTATTTATTAACATATTTAAATTATTGTAACAAGTTTTACACTTTTATCTACAACAAACTATTTATACATAAAATTACTTATTTCATTAAAATTTTTAAAATAAAATTTTCGATACAAGCCCATTAGCTGCATAATAGATAACCTCCACATTATTTAAAAATATTATAAATTCTCCACAAGCAAATAGCAGCAGCTGATAGAGATACTGTACTATGTAACATAATTTTTTTTCTATTGTCAGTGTGCACTAGTACAACAGGCGAAGCTGAAGTTAAATCACTCAAAATAGGTAATTTTGATAAATGGTGAAGATCTTTTTCTTCTTGATACTTGCAACAAGGGTCCCACTGCCATGATAATGTGTAGCAACCAGCACACAAAACAGACACAATACCAAAAGGTGTGCAAGCCAGAGAGCTCCATGCTAACCCTACAAATATATTTTACTATATAATTGTATTAATGTAATGCTTATTAGGAAAATGTATAAAAATTTTAACATGGCAGGATTTAAACCTGAACCTCTTTGGAAACCATCCCAGTGCTCTCACCAACTATGCCATACATTCTAATCGAGCTATACTGAAATAATTATATGCTTGTTACAGCTTATTTATATCTTTAGCATCTCTGTAGGGAGAGGAGCTCTTACAAATTCGGCTATCCATGGATATTTACTTGCCGTGTATAAGTTAGTAATAAGCATACTCGAATTTCAATGTCCCTGGACAAGAATGTTTGGCTTAGTTGGTCAGAGTGCTTGGACAGTTTTTAAAGAGGTTCAAATCCCACTATGTTAAATTTTTGTATGTTTCCTTAATAAGTATTTTTCTTTCTAAGAGTGGAATAACACTTTAAAAATGTACCAAAAACAAGTAATTCAAGCTTGCTTATTAGTAGCTAAAAGTAATTACCTGATGCTATGCTACACAATCCACTATAAACAGAGACTTTATGTAACAGGTTCCCTACATAAATCCATCTAGCTGTTTCTTCTCCGAGCGGCTCAGGCTCTATAACGATGATACTCACACCAGCCTCAAGTGCTCTTTCCAATTCCATTTCAAATTTAATGTGAGCATTTTCGCTATCATAAACTTCTCTTACAATTACTACTTGCGATGGTTTGAGATCACTGTAAATTATAACAAAGGTTTCTTAATTTCGCACAATACTTGTAATTTAAATATGGCAAAGCAGTAATTAAAACAGGTTTATATTTTTAGTTCATCAATAATGTTATAGCGAATTTTAAAGGAATTACTTAGTTAGGTTTTCTTTATTTACAAACCTGTCAGTTTCATCACCCGCCATCTTATGTATAGACAAATGTCATGATTATAGAAGGAATTGTGTTACCATGCTATTATATATTACTATAGACAATAGCAGAGATATATAAATATAAACACGTCAGGTTGTATATTTTCGATTTTTAGGCAAAGAATGCAAAGTGTAAACTCAGAAATAAATAAACTTCAAATTTAAATAATTTTTATTTAGATTTTTTATGAGATTATTGTAGTAATATTTTAGATTGTTATACTGCGCAGTGCCGGTTTTAGCATTACCAGCGCCCTGGGCGAGATTTGTTCGGCGCCCCTTAACTGCAATTACATACAAAAAAGGAAATAGGTACAATGAAATAACCATATATTTAAAAAAAACGTTTATTTAATAGAGACTAGTCGTAGCGTAGATCCCCACTCTAGGAAAGGAAATATTTATTTAAATTTATATTTAATTTCTTCGCTCGTGCGGGATACAGCATGAAGAAGAGAAAAAAAAACTAATAAAATGTAACTTTTCTAGCCTTTCTATCGGCGAATTCTTTTATGAGGCAATCAAAATCTAAGTTTTCAGCAATTTCATTTTCGATTGACAAAGTTGCCAAGTTTGTCAATCTAGATTGACAGATTGTCGATCGCAAATATGTTTTTATCAATTTCAGCTTAGAAAAACTCCTTTCCCCACTAGCAACCGTTACAGGTATCGTTAATAATATTCGCAAAGCTATCCATACATTTGGATATAGCTCTTGCAAGTTGCGATCTTTAATAAAATTTAAAACATAAGTAGGGGTTCCACACAGGGCAACCTGATTCTGATCAGGCAAAAAACATTTCAGGCTAATGAGTTCATCACACAACATACAACCATCTATATCTGATTTACAATCCACAGTTAATTTTAATTGGAGATCACCACAGAGTTTAATAAGGTTGGGTTTTTCAGGAATTTATTTTATATTGTATAAAAAAGACCAAGAATTCGAGTACTCATTTAACTGTTCAAATCTTTCGTTAACTGAAATTAATGTAGCGTCTAAGAGAGAGTTGAAAAATTCTACTTCAAATTTCTTTTCTGGAGAAACAATAGGCTTGTCGCGGGCAGTTTCATCAGCTTGACGCTTAACAAATCGAATTCTTTTTATGGGTTTAAACACAGGTTCAACTTGTAGTTCTTCAGCTAATTTCTTTGCAGATAGAATGGCGCTTTGAAAGCCTGTATTTCTATATTCTTCTGAAAAATTGCAGCATTTTTTAACATTTCTGTGCATTTACTAAGATCTATTTCTGGTGATTGTAGAGATTTACTAACGACGTTAATTTGAAAAAGTATATCATACCACACAATCAATGAAACCATGAAACTGAAATCTTTTAACTGTTCAGCTAGAGTAGTAGCCTCGTGAGAGACTTGAACATCAGTTTTCTGAGTTTCAATTGCCAAAGTAATTAGAGTGTCATGGATTTCACTAATTTGATAACGCACTGCTTTGACACTGCTTATTCTTGCTTCCCAACGTGTGTCACTGAGCTTTTTTATAGTATATGATCTCAAACGATCGGTTAGAATTTTCCATCGATGATTAGAAACTATAAACAATGTGAACAACCTCTGAAGTACCCCAAACAAAGTAATTGATTTTACGAAAGACTTAGCGGCATCGCATAGTACGAGATTGTAGCTATGACATCCACAAGGTACATAAACAGCTAAGGGATTTATATCTAGAATTCTCTTTTGAACCTCGATATTTTTTCCTTTCATATTCGCCCCGTTGTCATAACCCTGACCTCTACAGTCGTTCAATTTAAGTCCGTGTTTATTTAAAACATCAATAATAACTTCTGTTAGTTTTTCACCTTATATTTTTTCTCTATTTATATGTCCACTTTTTAAATAATACTAATGCCACTCTGAAGTTCGAACAAGAGAATCACAATATAAACGTCTGTTTATTGTATTTTAAAGCAATTGAATAATTATTTAAAGCAAAAAAGCGTCCGTACGCTTATGTCAAGAAGATGATTGTGTTGGGTTTCACAAAAAATCGAAAAGTCAAAGGTAGAAATAATGTGTTTTTCTCTGGGCGGGGATTCCCGAGAAATTATTAAACATTTCATGTTTAAATTCTCAACATGAAATGTTTTATTACTCGGGAATCCCCGACCATAGTATTGAACACCAATTCCTTTCTAGTGCTGCCAACATAACAATATTTCCCTAAATTTTGGGAAAATTACAAGTAAGTAGGCCTTGCTCAATTGAGCGAGGAATCTATTAGGGAAATAGGAATAAGAAATTATAAAGGATCATAAAATGGCACTGGACGAAAACGGATATCTGCGGCGCCCCTTTTAATCTGGCGCCCTGGGCGGTCGCCCTACCTCGCCCTACCCTAACGCCGCTACTGATTCTACGCTTAGGAAAGAAAAATACTCATTTAAAAAAAGTATCAAAATTTGAACTTAGCGGGACTTAAATCCACGCATCCTGAACCAGGACATTCTGGACCAGGTTCTCTTACCACTAACCCATACGTTCTCGCCGAGCTATATCAAAATTTTTATACGCTTGTTAAAACTTATTACTTTTTAGTGCTATGCTGATGACCGACGCTGATGTCAAGAATCAATATGTATTCAATCATAATATCGGTTCTTATAAATAACTAACTCTCGCTATGGAGAATAGATATATCTCAGGAGTGATTTGCGAGGTTAGCCTCGCAAATCACTCACATCTTAAGGAGAGGACATAGTTGGGATTTTTTTTACCACCACACAGGAGGAGACTTCGGTTGTCTATAAAGAATATAATATCGATGATACAGGAGACAGGTGACGAAAAATCATGAGGAACACTCTCATATAAAGAGATTGACGAGTGGTGACAGTAGACGGAGTAAAATATACAGCGAGCAGAGCTTTTGGCGCTCCGTTCTTTCTGTCTACGCAGCTAGGGATAAAGCGAGTTGTTAAACAATAAGAATGAAAAAGAAGTAAAAACAACTTGGGAATACTAATAAAAATCGTTAAATTTTGGATATTTTTTTATACTTACATAAGTTCAAGTAGCTTATTTTGTGCTGTTCTAAATGAAAAAAAAAACAGTAATAAGGTTTATAACATTTCCATTACAATGAAAATGCCGTGGAAGTTATATATCATGAAGATTCAAAAGAATAGAGTTCGAGAAGAGTTCACGGACAAAATTTTTGATATTAAATAAATTTTTAGTCATAATTAATTTCAACAAAAAAATATCATCACACGTACAATTTGTGTGTTTACCTATTAGAAATGTGTCTAATATTCAAGATCAGATCCATTCATCTACTCTATAAACGAATAATCATTATTCTTCCTAAATAGTTATTGTAATTTTTCATATAAAATCATTGCCTTCAACCATTTTGCTGGCAATGACGCTGCTATAAAATTAAATGATGCATTATATCAAACATGTTGGAATTTTATCAAAAACTCATTCAAAGTACATAAAGTGTGCTGGTTACAGATTTCGATATGTGTATATTAGCGTTACAAGTAAAGTTCTTAAATCAGGAGAATGCAACTTAAGACTCATCTCTACGTCGCTAAAGCTTCCGTGGCGTTCGATGCACCGTTGGAGAATAAAGCACTGCATGCTGACATGATTATAGCTCAAAATAAGCAGTACGCTAGATACTAGCACTTCGCAGATAGATAGCACGTCGTTTCGTGGCAATATTTAAAACAAAAATTTGACCCATTACATTATTTATATATATATTTTTTGCGATAAATGCGTTTTATTATTAAAAACCTTAAGTTTAGGCTTATTTCATTGAAATTGGTAAAGAGCCTTAATATAATTTAATTACTAATATTTTTGAATGGAAATTAGTTAAAAATGCAGTCAAACTTCCAAACAATGCTTAAGCTAAGTCCTTCACTTTTTTCTCAAGTCTTATTTTAGCATCATGACATCCAGCCACCACTTGCTTGAGCGTCCAGAAGGTCAACTCTACATACTCGATATCATGTACATATTTTTTTCATAGGGGAAGACAGAATTTTAATTTCAGAGCCATACTCTGAATAACATGCATTCTACTATTGTGTGAACTTATTTCTTTATTTTACCGTACACTATCCTTTGTGTGTTTTTAATATAATTTGACATTAGCGAAGTGATTAGTGCTCAAATGGCGTTAAGAACATCGTAATCAAAGAAAAGAACAACATTTTTTTGTGTCTCAAGACTAGAGATTTAGTTGAATGTTTTGCCGGACGTGCACAAAGACAATATCATATTATGACTACTTCGGTCTATACTGTGTCCGTGGCTTAAACCAGTATTAGTAGCTAAAATAGGTAGACTAAAATTGAACATTTTAATGGATGTATATAACAACCATTACAATCAACGGTCAACGGAAATTCATAACTTACTTATTGTTTTAAATCTGACTGGTTTAATTTGAAATCTAGATCACGATCATTCAATACACTTTGGGAATATTTTGTTACCTACAATTGTATTACTACAATCTTTTCATTATACTGCATAATTGACTTATGAAATATTTTTGTATTATGCGGAGTTGATACGGAATTGTGTTTTTGATTTCATCTTATTTTATATTATTTTTTTATGGTTTTAGAAATTGTTTTTCGTATAACTTTCTTTTGAGTTAACTGTTAAGAACACAACTTTTAACACAAAATATTAATAAAATATTATAGTACTTAAGATATAAAAAAGCTTAAGTTCTCTATTTATTATAGTATTTGTGTTCAAATTGTAAACCATATACTACATCAGTAGGAACAAGGTACAGGGAATGCATTTAAAAACGATTACATTATTAAGAAAAAATATATATCCCTCGTCAAAATTGAAGCTAGTGATGTTTAACATCCTCATTTTGTAAAAGTAAACCTTTTTCTTTTACTGACACGTCGCCCACTATGCCATTCTAAAATCCGTTTGCCAGATTAGGCAAAGGTGAATGTAGCAAACAGTTCCGATCCAAAACGTTGCTAATTTCAAGCTGTTTTTTCATGTTAAAGAACTCTAACAATATTGTAATAGAGTTTCAACTTCATGGTTATACAGAATTGCTTAAGTCTTTTATTTGATAGATTACATGTGTTTAGTGAAATACTTATAAGGTGCGTGTGGGTGCAAGGCTGACCTTATAGGCGCCCACAAGCCTTAGCAACATTTATGTTTCTCCGGCAACCCACTCCATACTGACATTATAACCATAATCGTTATAAAAGTTAATAACGACTGGTATGAATAATTAAGTCTAGGATAATAAGGTTTCGATAAGTCATAAGTCACAAATGTAAAAGAAGCCAGTCGTCGCGAACGGGTACAATTGAGTGACTGTAAACGCGACTGGTTTTGGGATCGATCTACCCTCGGCGAAATGAAATATTTATTTTAATGTATATTTTCATTTCTTCGCTTGGGTGTCGAGGTAAGGCGTGGCGTTCGGCTCCGCCATCTAACACGCAATGCCTCCAAAATTCAGCGGAAAATGAGGAACGGACTGTCATATCACTAGGTTCTCTATGCCTACCTTACTGCGTGCATACAGTGTGAAGCTGAGCACAAGTTTAACAATATTGACATACCTACAGTATTTTTTTTTGTCCATATTTTATTTGTATTTAGTGTATAAAACACTTTATAAAAGAAAACCTACCGGCACTTTATTTTTTAGCATTTAATTATTTAAAGATATAAATGATGGTGAAATTTATTGTCTATATTTCTTTATCTAAAATATTATTGAGTAGCGTCAAGTCCACAATCGTTTACAGAGATACAAACCAATTGAGTTAATCTTAATGATAGCACGTAATTTTTAATCTGTAATGACCTCTAAACTACTTAATTGTGTTTAAATGATGAATTTAAAAGTAAAATTTATATATAGGTAGATATATATATAACAGTCTTTATACTGAAGGTGACTAGGTGCTTCGTAAATAACTCAATATAATTTAATGTAAGCAAAAAAATATAATCATTCTTGAAAACTTTGGTTTTAGTCTACCATTTTTTTTAATTCATTAAAAAAAGTTATCGTCATTTGAATGAACTCAAGGCATTAGTTTGCCTGCGAATAGATTCCTGGTTCGAGGTAAAATTCCTGTCTAAAGAATGACAAAGACTTGGTTATATGACTGTTGATAAAAATATATATTTTTGAAGCACTATTATACAATATTTTATACAATAAAGTAAACAAAATTGAATTGTTAATGGAGATTACCCTTCATAAATCCTAACTGTTAAGTTTAAGTCGTAATTAATTCAACACAGAAACACATAAAGAACGATTTGATCTTCAATGATATATCAAGTACATACATAGATGTTTTGGTTTGTTTGTTCGTTTGAAATAAAAATAAAAATGCCTAAAACCTCCTATCAAAGTGTACTGTAATAACTACATATTTACCAATTGTACATTAAGCTAATAATATATGTAACTAATTTAAAAACTGTACAGGAGTTAATATACAATCATTACAGTTATTTTACAAAGAATATTATGAATGCTTGGAAAATTTTCTCAAATCAATAATTTAACATTTGAGGCTGTTTCTGAAAGAGTAATTTAAATTGTTCACTGACATCAGTACATTCAACAGAGTTTTAAAATTATGATGAAAGTTTCATAATATAGGTAAAAAGTACGTAACGTAATGTTACAAAAATATATACGTATAATAAATAATTAGCTTTATGTATATTTTATAACTATCAAATATCAACATTGGTCGTATTTTTTAATTGAAAACAATCAAAAATTTAAGTAGTAAAAAAATCATATTAGAAGTCATCAATTTTATCTTTTATCGCGAGCGAGCTGCTAGTGTTATACATAATTATTAAAATCAAAATAAAAAATCAGCTTCACGCTGTATCCCGCATACAGTAGGGTAGGCAGAGGGAACTTAGTGTTAAGACACTCCGTTCCTCACTTTCTGCCGAATTCTGGAGGCATTGTGTATTGAGTGGCAGAACTCACTTAGTCTCGACACCAGAGCGAAGAAATGGAAATATAAATTTAAGTAAATATTTAATGTCCTCGAGTGGCGATCAAACCCACAACCAGTCGGTTTTACAGTAACACTTCGTGCCGCTGCGCCACAACTGGCTTCGATATTATTAATAAGATATTATTCTATATCTAAAAATATATTTTTATTATTTTGTGTTATTTGTATCTTTTGTATGCAATAAAGAATATTCTCTTCTATTCTATTATTATATTGGTTAAAGAAAGAAGTTATCTATAATATAGACTCTATATTATTACAGTACTATGTTATAGAGCATAGTGCACATCACGAGAGATCAGATGCGAGGCGAAGAGAAGTTGCTCTCCGTTTTAATTTATTAATTTACTTACTTTAGAATATTTGCAAAATGTAAAAAAAACTGAAAATCTAAAAACTATAAGCTTTTAAATATGAATCTTAATAACTAAGTTAGTAAATTAATGCAAAAGGTATAGAAAAAGAAACCTTGAGCTTGGCAAGAAAGTTTATTAAATATTTTTAATTTTTTTTAAAGTATTACTCCTTACTTAGAAAAGAATGATACTTAGGACACGTAATAATATTTGAGAAACGTATAAAAATTTTAACGTAGCGAAACTTAAACCCGAGATTCGTGGAAACCATCCAAGCGCGTTGATCACTAAGCCATACGTTCTCATCAAGCTGCATTGAAATTATTATACGCTTGTTGCAACTTATTTATGTATATTGTTAGAATATTTAGTAAACATTCGACAGACAATTTCTTAAATGTTTTTTAAATTTTCCAAGGTATCATTTTTAGGGTTCCGTACTTTACAAGGGAAAAAAAGAAACCCTTATAAGATCACTCTGTTGTCCGTCTGTTTGTCTGTCAAGACCCTTTATCTCAGGAAACATGTACATGTTTTGAAATTCAAAACATGTACTTGGCCTTAGAAGGGGGCAAAATATAGTATTAAAGCCGCTACTTCCAAGTGAGGTACCAGATGAAAGGGCTCTGGCTAAATCTAAATTTCAGAAAAAGCTCAACAACTCCAATTTTTTGCACAGAACCAACAACATTGTTATTGGCGAGCCTGACTCGCGCTTATCCGGTTTTTTTTAAATATTTATCACTAATTACTATCTACTAATAAACATAGTAAGCAATGTTTTAGCAATTTTATTTCGAACTACAGAGACGACTCCATACATGGAACTGAAACTAAAAAAAGGAAAAATTAATCAAAACTATACGTGCATGTTGCTTATAGATCGGTCTTAAAACTTATTTTGTGTTTATTAAGTCAATTTATTTCTCAAAACTTGAAAAAATTAAGAAGATCGTCAACAGAAGTTTGATTGAAAATTATACATCCACGGCAATTTGAGATATAGCGCAAATGAGATACAACACATTTTCAAAAAAATAAACTGACAGTTTAATATATTGCCACTTATATAATAAAAACTACGAAAAAAAGTATTTTTTCTTATTATATTATTTTTTCATCAATCGAAATTCGTATTTAACAAGATGTTTACGTTGTATGTTCCTAATTCATGCTTCCTATTATGGAAACATGTGCGATATATTCCCATAGAATTCTTTACAGTCCGAGTCTCACTTAGTCTCTTATATGTTTAAGGAAATATAGTTTTCCATCTCGTCTTGTACATTTATTTTAAATCAATAGAAAGTATTGTCGGCAAAATTTTACGATGTGCCCAATTTAACAGTTGGGAATTGTTTAACCAGATGTTTTAATTTAGTAGTATCCGAAAATTGTTATGCGGTATAAAATTGGTGTGAATAATATTTTTATAACGGTAAAATTATAATACAGATTTTAATCAGCTTCACGTTGTATCACGCACACAGCAGGGTAGGCAGAGGGAACCTAGTGTTAAGACACTCTGTTCCTCACTTTCCGCAGAGTTCTGGAGGCATTGCGTGTTGAGCGGCGGAACTTAACGTCGCGATTTGCCTTGACACCAGAGCGAAGCGAAAGAAAATATAAATGTAGCCATAACCAGTCGATTTTGCAATCACACTTTGTGTCCTTGCGCCAAATTATAAATATATAATATAGGCGCAAAAATACAAATTTATTATATAGGCTCACTAGAAATATTATATTTTGCACAACTTTTTGGAATATATCTTCTTTCAAGTCTTTTCATCTCAATGTGTCAGTAAAATATAAACTTACTTAGTGACAAATACTTAGGTTAAGATTTTATTGCGATGTCATATTTGCAATATAGTCTGAATTATTTTATTTTTCTTATAAAAAAAATATTAAAATCACAGGTCACAGTATTATAGTTTTTTTTCTATTGGGAGAGTATACCATAAGATAAAAACGTATTATAAATTTAATTAATAATTAAAATAATTAATAAAGCATTTAATGAAAACAATATACATTCACGTACGCATTCCACATGTATTATATTAATCAAGGCGGTGATCGTTAAATCAATGTATGTATTCATGTATGTATGTATGTATTATTCTTATTGTAGATACTAGATAGTGCGATGGAGCTAGCGCGGGTATTGAACTCGAACAGTCGCGGGATGCACGAGCCACGCCACGACTCGCGACCAGCGCCTCCCTCCCGCCGGGTGTCGTGCTCACGAACGTTGTGTCCCTCCAGGCCCAAGAATCTTGAATCAATAGATGCTTGTTTATAATAAAATAGAACAACACTAACTTGAGAGTATCTGCTGGTCGGTGGGATACAGACAATGGTTTTACTAAAAAGCTAGAATTTTACTGCATGTTTGTAATCATTTGTAATATTTTGTAAGATAATATTTGAAACGTTAACGTCGGAGCGTTAAATTTCGTGTCAACTTAATGGTGTTAACGTCGATAAAAAAATTACATCATAAGAATATTAATAATTCTTTTTTTTTGTTAGGTTCACGCTTTATTTAAGATCTGTTAAGATGTTAGTTTAGATTCAGTTAGCTTGTAGGAAATATTCGCTTGCGGAGAATGGAGAAAGATATCTGAGAAAGAACACGACTGTGAATGATTTCTCATTATATCATTCATGGCCACATTTTATAGAAAATTGAAGCTATAAATGTATAATTTAATAGTGAATCATGATGATACACAGAAGTACTTATGTGGCGGTAACCGTTACTTAAGTTGCCTCATGGGTTTCAGAAACGGAAACAGCCATATCCTGGCTCGCCGATGGCACTCCTGTTTGTATATACATAATATGTAATATGTATGTATATCGATACTTTAATAGCCCCCTTGCGGCGTATATTCTGGTCTTGATCTTGATATTTTATAATGTGAATGTAAAACTTTCTACTAATAGATTTTAAGTTCAGCTCACTTAGTGAAGGTGAAAGAAAGGTAATATTTTGTTTACTACCGTTTACTATAATATTAGCTAAAACAAAAGAAACTGATAATAAAGAAAACATTCAAATAAAAATGTTGCTTTTAGTAGAATAACCTAATTGTTAACGAGTATCTTAATTATGTATAAAAAATTGCTGCATAGCTGCACGCTTGTGCATGGCAGCCATCCTGCATGTCAATATACCATTCTTCTCTTTCCGCCCGACTTTGACGTATTGTGTATTGTATTTCGAATCTCAACGCAGTAACTTATATCTCCTTCACAATTGGGGAAATAAATTCTGATTCCAAATATCCAGGAGGACGAGCCAAGTAAAGCGCAAGGGGGCATTGCAAAATAGCTTTAGTTTTATTGTTTACATTCTTCACATGGTCCCTGGGTGCATGAACAAAAAATAATCAAAAAATCAATAGAAACGATAGGGCCACGCAGCACATTTTGAATAAGGCATAGAGCTTATGAAGTTGTATATAGTTGCATGTAGAGTTAAGAACTTGGCTTTTTATTGATTAATAATAAAAATATATAAGAAAGATGTTTTTGTATGATTTATTTGAATACAGGTAGTGACATGCCAGGTGCTATTCACATAAAATCACTTATCCTTTGAGTTCCTCGTTTCCCCCCGTTGCCCCATCTGTTACGGTCACTGAACACTGTGACCTCTAGCGTTACATGTCTTGCGTAATTCTAAGAACATCTATAAAAACGATTCAGAAACCAGGCATCATCAACAACGCAATTAGCAAGACACAATTTTAATAAATATTAAAAACGAATACTAAGTATTTTTATCTAAGAAATTACTTTAAACAAGTTTCTTCATTATATGTATAGAGGTACACTTTTCTCAGTAGTTAGACAGACATTATTACTGCAAAATTGATATTTAAAATCAACAAATCAAAAAGAAATAAATATCTAAGTATTATAGATTAACATATTTTTACAAATATGTGGAATAAAACATTATTTTGGTCACGAAAATGTTTAAATTTTATTATATTTATCTAACTACCTTTGCGATATCATATCCTTTGGAGAATATAAAGACAAAAATATATATATATTTTTAGTGTTATAAGATCACTTTGTTGTCCGTCCATCTGTCTGTTTGTCAATACCCTTTATTTCAGTAACACTTGGAGATATCGAGTTAAAATTCAAATCCTATATCTACGACCCCATGATTTCCTGATAAAAAAGGTAGATATTTATACATTTATTTAGAAAAAAAGATATGCCGTTTATATTAGCTAGCATACTAGCTAGCAGTAGTAGTTTAGAAACGCGTATTTCGACACTATAAAATAAAAATTAAATTAATGAAGTATTTCTAATTAATCTAGAAGTATAAAATTTGGCAGTTAATACCGACAGGTAGTACTAGTTAGAGGGAAAACAATCTGAAAATTATACATTTGTGGTTTTAGAATTTATTCTAAAAAATTAAAAGAAGAGCAATATTTGGTATTAAAGCTACTAGTTCAAGTATCAGATGAAAGGGCTCTGGTAAGCCAGACTAAGTCTGAATTTTGCAAAAACCTCGAGACCTCCAAATTTTGTAAGGAACCATCTGTGTGCGAGCCCGACTTGCTTTTCCGGTTTTTATCTTAATATAGATACGCCTATAGATATGTATAATAAGTGAAAGTAGTTATATTGTTATTGAAATTATTCATTTATAAATAATTATTAATAAATAAAGTAATTTTATTAAACATTTATAAAATCATGGTAATTCAATCATGAAGACATTAAACTTAATTTTTTTTTCATCTTCACGCTGTATCCCGCATACCATGGTAGGCAGATGCTTCGGTCGCAACCTAGTCCAATTTTCAAGACATTGCTTGTTGAGTGACACTCAACGCGGTGGTCAGTCTAATAGAGCAGAAAAATAAAAAATAAAATTTACACGAATGGGGATCGGACCACAGCGTCACATAGTCAGACGCTGTTCCATGTGCCCCGACTGCCTGACTTACGTATGTAATGTAAGTTTAGTAAGTCTAGTACATAAATAGTACTAGAGTTTTTCGACATAAGAAAGTAATGTAGTAAGAATGAATCTAATTCTCACCATTTATTACTAAATATCGAATATTTAATGAAGAGAGTAAGCAATTGAGCTTCAGCGCCATAACAATTTTAAGCCAAAACCACATAATAGCGCGTATAGTTTTAAACATTTATAAAAAAACTTATTGAAACCCAGGGTGGGCCATTAGTCATTAATATTTTCTCACCGTCCATTTCAATTCAGTTTTGTAATATGCTACCTGCGGGGATTAAAATTATAATGAGGTGCTATATCATTGCATTGATAAACGATAAAATGTGATTCTATTCAATTGAAATGATTAAATATGTGGTATTGAAAAGTGCTGGATTTTTAGTCTTCGTACATTAATAAGAACAGGCATTAATATTATATGAAATACCTACCTACCTATATGTCTACTAATATTTACCATTTGAGGCCAGTAGTGGCGCAGCTACACGAAGTGTGATTGTAAAGCCGACTGATAGTGGGTTCGATCCCTATTAGAGGAGATGATATACTTATTAAAATTGATATGTCCATTTCTTCGCTCTGGTGTCGAGGCTAAGCGCGGCGTTGAGTTCTGCCACTCAACACGCAATGCCTCCAGAATTCGGTAGAAAGTGCAGTGTGCAGGTACAGCGCGAAACAACAACAACGTTAACTCTGTTAACGGGAGCAATACGCTTTTCCACATCCATTTGATATCTTCCATCTCTGCTAAATATCTTGAAGTTCAACTTTAAAATGTTGCCATATTAAATAGAAAAAAAAAAACAAAATTTTATAACAATTTGGTATGAGTCATTATTTATACCAAAGTTAAAGTACAATGCCAATGTACGTAACTACTAATATTCGTACAAGTACATAAAGTGCCTGTTAATGGTAGTCTTCTGTTTTTATTCTTGTACAAAATTAGTGACCGTATCTCCACTTGGTATAAAAACTGAAGTTTTCGGTTACTAGTGCTAGTTACGATTAAAATAGTTTAAAACAATGAAATAACGTTACTTTATGTATGTATACAGTTTTATTCATGCTACGAAATAAATTAAATACAACTTAAATTAACTTAACTTGAAAATAAATACAGTTATCCACCCATTTTTTTTATAATTAAATACAATTACCTATATTTTTCTTTATGCATACCTTCACCTTTGTATAGCATCGGGGCCATTGCGCCAATGTGCCATTACCATATTAGAAGATGCTTGGTCCAAGGATAGGCTTAAAGAGTCCTAGTTCCCCTCTGTCTCTACTTAACCAAATTCGAAATGAAGACCGATGCTGCCAAAATACATTTTTGAATTAAGCTGCTGATAGTTGTAGATAGGCAATGATTTTTTGAATAGGTTATAGAAAATGTTATTGTTATTATTATATTTTTATATTCTACAGTAAATGAATATGTTTGAATGTTGAAATATCAAAGTTCTCGGGGATTTTGTACTCTTTGCCATTCGTGTCTATCACGGTGGTCTAATTAGAAGCAGGCTGAGTAGAGATTGAGTAAAGCTTGTTCTTAGATTTTTTTAATAATGTACACATAAAAAAATATTATAATTTATATAAAATAAAATAAATAAATTAGCTTCACGCTATATCCCGCACACAGCAGGGTAGGCAGAGGGAACCTAGTGTGAACACTTCTTTCCCCACTTTCTGCCGAGTTTTGGAGGCATTGCGTGTTAAGTGGCAGAACTCAACGCCGCGATTTGCCTCGACACCAGAGCGAAGAAATGAAAATATAAATTTAAGTAAATATTTCATCTCCTCGAGTGGGGATCGAACCCACAATCAGTCGGTTTTACAGTCACACTTTGTACCACTGCGCCACGACCGGCCTCTATATATATAATATAATTTATATAAATACTACTTATAGTTTTTAAATGTGAAATGACAATTGCGTGGCGAATAAGATGGAAATTATAATACAAATAAAAATTAAGTATATAGCTAGAATCATAGTGATGCTAGAAGTATTATCCTATACCTCCTAAAGTATTAAACCAGTGCTGTTTTATATAAACAGTATTATAATTATCAAATATGTATATTTTTCCGTAAAAATATTTACAACACAGGTAAAAGTTAAAAGAATGACTTCTTAAGAACTTACATAAGGTTCAGATGACACGAAATAGCGGTCGAGGTCCTTAACCCACTCGTATAGGTTAACATATCGTCACTAGACTGAACGATGTTGGTAAGAACATGTTAATGTTAATATGGACAATTACTAACTACTTATAATATTTTAAATTCTGAGCAAAACGCAGCACTTTCAAAACTTATTTATTGAAATTATAATACAGTATTTTATGAAAAGTGTTCGGCATTGTAGGAAAATATTCATATATGGTAATAGGTAAAAATTTAATCAAATTAAATCAGTTTCACACTGTATCCTGCACACAGGAGGGTAGGCAGATAGGAACTTAGTGTTAAGACACTTCGTCCCTTATTTTCTGTCGAAATCTTACTAAAATAAGAAAAATCTTATAATTGGAAATTACAAAGTACTGTCATTGTAACTGTAATAAATTTATTAGCTTCACGTTGCATCCCGCACACAGCAGGGTAGGCAGAGGGAGTCTAGTGTTAAGACACTCCGTCCCCCACTTTCTGCCGTATTCTGTTGCGTGGCAGAACTCAACGCCGCGCTTTGCCTCGACACTAGAGCGAAGAAATGCAAATATAAATTTAAGTAAATATTTCATCTCCACGAGTGGGGATCGAACCCACAACCAGTCGATTTAACAGTCACACTTTGTGCCGCTGCGCCACGTCTGACCTGTAATAAATTTGAGTATTTTTTTGTTATTATAATTCTACAGATACCTGCTACCAGTAAGGTAGGCCACAAAAAGTAGGTAACATGTAATTGCTACCAGTTACCTACTTTTATGTCCTTTAAATACAATAATAATATATTTTTTTAAATTTATTAAATCTATCCACGTAACTGTGTCAACGGTATGTATTGTTTTACCACATTAAGCGGTTAACTATTTTCAATACTAGAATGCATTCAGCGACATGTATAACGCAGTTATTTACATCTAGGTAAAAAATGTGAGTGTACATTGTATATATTTGCGAATTAGATACTATTTGTATTACATATTTATTTTAACTTCACTTTTTTTTCTCTATATGCCTAATAGAATCAATAATTTTGAAATTATTATCTATCCATTTGTCTGCTTGTACGTACAACCTCCGAATTACTGGACAGATTTAAAAGTTGTTCTAGCTATTACGCCTGGAGAGGCAAAGGGCTTCTCATTAGAACAGCTAAAATTTAAGAAGAATGGAAATATTTATTGCACAAGAGCAAAAGTAGTATAGTCCATTATGGTAAACACCTTTCATGAATATTTTTATTTTACCTTATAAATATATATAAATTGTTTACACTATTCCTTACGACGTTGACTTCCGACATTCAAAAAAAACTATATTTCGATTTTCTATGAACTATTGCAGGTCATAAAATCCACACATACGAATTTAAGGACGCCCCAGAGTATTTAAATATTTGCGTACATTGGAATACATTGTATGACACTACTTTAAAATCTAAGGCAATGCACTTAATATTGTGTGGTTTTACTTTAAATGTTTAAAAGCTGTGACAGGATGATGTCATAGCAGGTTAAATACGTGTGTTGCTCGGAATATCTTGGTCGCGGCGTTATGTTGTCCAACGACCAGTTTCTGAGGAAGAACGTGATTTCAGGTGTTTATTTATGTACAAACATATTAAGATGGTGTCATCTAGGTACCTACTTGTAAATAAAAATATGCAGAACTAAATCTTTGACACACTTAAGACATAAAATACATAAAAGTTTTATATGTTTGATGCTTTCATGTAAGAACATAAACAAATTTCAGTTTGTTTTGCAGCTCCACGCTGTATGCCACACACAACATATCTTTATACTTTATTTTAGCTTATCGAGTGTTGACGAATTACAGTAACATTAATTAAAGAAGTTCTATTTTATTAAATTTCGAAACTCTATTGAGAACAGAGTATTCTATAAGGTTGAGAACTTAAAGAATACTCATCTTAATTATTATTCATGTTCATTCACTGGAACAATGCCGAGGTTGCCCGGACACTTGTTGCGCGCTGCATGACAATATTCTCCACAGCACTAAAGCACTCATCGAAGTGCATACAATGATGTAACGCAACATACCTCTTTGAACAATATCCTGGTAATTTTCTTTAATACACAGCAAAATTAATTATTTTAATAAGGATGACTTAACTATTGCATGATGCTTCTGCTAGCTTTGCGGTTTTTTATTGATTTTTATGAAGGTCGCTGATGTCATCAGTCAAAGCAGCAGCTTTAAATGTATTAATATAATACTGGTTAAAGTTTTATATGCAGATATATGTATATAATATTGTGCAAAATGTGCATATCTAATACAAAGACATCTAATAAAAGTAATTTTGTGCTCTTGTTGTACCTACATGTGTTCTTAATATTTTTAAATTTACTAAATGCACCTAGTTAAAATAAATCCTTTAGGGGGACCTTATAGGAAACTATCCTTTGTGACCTTATGGAATTAGATTAGATTTTTTTCATTCTATCGTTAAAAAAATCTATGGCTTTACGTTAAAATAGGAAGATCTGTTGGTGTGTCAGAAGTTTAGCTACTGATGTAGATGATGGAACATGCTATGACTGAAGTAAAAAAATACGATATAAAATACTTTAAAATGTAAGTATACAATTTAAAAGATACATCAAGTATCGCAGACAAGACGGTCTTTAAGTTTTTCAAAAAAAAATATTAACAAAGTTACTAACAATACCCCCTTTGTTGTTAGGCTCCTATAAAACTTATTCAACAATGTCGTTGATGGCATTTTCATTGCACAATGTAACCATGACAACAAAACTAATTCCTTCCGCATGGTAATAATCATCGAGCGTAAGACATCCAAGCTAGTAATAAAATAATTGACAATTCCATACATTAGACACGTACGTAGATTCCATATATGAGGAAACATCGAAACCGGTATATACCTATTGAATAGAAAACTTCTTGTTTTCCGACACTTTATGCGGGCTTCGAATGACCTTTGTTTTGTTTTTATTGTAGTGATGCCACTTACGTATTTACTTAAGTTCTTGTTACTGTCCGCGTTAAAATCCTTGGAGAATAATAAAAATGTACAGACAATATATTTTTTAAATGTCTTATAAAATATCCCTAAATTTAAAGTCAAAGTTAGGAACTTTGGTGTATTAGTATATATTGAGATGTTTTTGCACATTTGTCGCCGCTACGTATCACCGGCTCGTCCAAAGACGTTGCGCAACCGATAGTTTCGACATATCGGCCAACGGATATAGCACGGGGCCGCTCTTTCGTAGCCTACGCCTCTGTCTAAACAACACTGCCCGTGCATACCACATATGCTAAGTGGTTAAACAAACGAACAGAAAAACTAAATAAAAGTCCTCTCGTATTATCAATTGAGAGCACGTCAAGTTTTATAATATTCTGCATATCGATTTTACTTGTTTTGTAATTTGCTACAGGTTCATTGGCCAAGGTTTTTAAACTTTGTTA
This sequence comes from Heliconius charithonia, assembly GCA_030704555.1. Classification (NCBI taxonomy): domain Eukaryota; kingdom Metazoa; phylum Arthropoda; class Insecta; order Lepidoptera; family Nymphalidae; genus Heliconius; species Heliconius charithonia. The sequence goes on along the minus strand of CM060827.1, from coordinate 11,136,901 downwards.
CTTATACATTTTAAAGACTAGCAAGCAGGTGAAATAGAGTATTTATTTTTATATTTACTATTCATTTATTAATAATATACTTATATACAAATTAGTAGATCATTGAAGAGAAATATGGGTTTTGGGTAACCATAGTGAAATAAAGCATATTTCATTTTTTGTATATGAACTCATACTCAGTACCTACTCACAAACATTTCTTTTAAAAAATCCTTTCTAGATATATTAGGTGACATATATTTAGAATTGGCATTATAGTAATAATAACCTTTACTTGTTTTTCTTTCTTAAGGATACCAGTTATTTTATTGAATCACGCCTTGTGTCATCAGCCGAGGTCTCACGATGATGTCATTCGTTGGCTAATCTCGTATTATTGATATTTGATTAGTTATATTTTTTGCTCTCTGCGCTAGTAGATATTTTGCAATTTAATAATTTAGGAATAAGTACAAATATAAATGTCTAATATTTTTAATTTCTTCTTGACCTGTTTCTGGCGCTACAATTACTTTATTACGTTGTATCTATAACTACTGAATAAAACTCACAAACAAAATATACCTCATATAATTCGGTACTTATAATTAGCGGTCTAAGTTTTTCAGTCATAGTAGTCGACAGCTTTTTAATAGATCTTAAGAAGGTAGTAGATCATCAACCTATAGGTAATGTCAACATCACTTCTAAATCGATCTACTAGGCCTCGTATACGTAATTAATAAAACTATTATGGCGAGGTTAGATGTAAATGTCAAAAAAATGTAGTCGGTTTGATTTCAACGCGAGGAAATGAAATATTTAGTATTTTAATTGGTTTGGTTCTTTGATCACGGCGTTCCGAACGTACCAGTAGAGCACATATCACTTCGCCAATGTCACGTTGTGTGGAGAAAACACGAAGGAGGTTGTACGGTAAAAAAGAGATAATGTTACACAATAGGAGAATGCATGTTAAAAAAATATCCAGTTAAAAGGAGCCTTCACCTATAGTATTTTAATTTCCTCGCTCTGGTAAAGAATCAAACGCGGCGTTGAGCCCTGACACTCAACATATTGCATGTTGAGTGACTTCAAGAATTCGGCAGTAAGTGGAGAAAGAAAGTGTCTTAATAGAAACAGAGTAGTGAGTAGTGTGCCTATGGGGACATATGTTATATGGATACAGCGTGAAGTTAGCACGCGTTTGATAGGATTGTGAGAAAAAACGTTGGGAGATACTTCTCCAGTACTGTAGTCTCTTTACAGAGATCACATAACCTGCGTACGAGTACGAGCTGGCAACGTGGTCGTTCATTTTGTATTTGGGTAGCTGTCTCCAAGGCGTGAAATAACATGGGATAAAAGTAGGTGGCCTAAAGGTGAATTTCCGGTTGCCGATGCAGTATTTATTGCATAAGAGATTGATAACAGTGGGCGAGGTGAAAGAGGTATGCAGAGGCCGTTTAGCGTTTCGTTCTGTTTGACGCGGGATAAAGCGTGAAGTTACTACTATCTAGACGTAAATGTATATATATTTATATATTAAAAGTCAAATAACTAAACATTGAATCGCAATATTAAGATGGATTTTTTATATTGAGTTTAAAACAACTTAAACATTAACCCCTTAACAACATGAAAATATTCATATACATTTGTAGATTTAATTAGCAATTATAATAAACAAGAAAAGTTTCCGAGCATTAAAACCGAAGTTTATACAATTTATATATTTTTTTTGAAACAAGAATCTTAAAATTAAGTAGGGTTTTTAAATAAGAATAGATTCTTTTATAATCGTTGTATAATAAGAATAGATTCTTTTATAATCGTTGTATAATAAGAATAGATTCTTTTATAATATATTTTTATTATTCTTTTAGTATATTTGACTTCAGTTCGGTTCGTTATGTATTGTTTTCGAAAGTTCTTCGATATGGTTTAATGAGGAATGCACGAAAAAAAAAAACGATTGGAAAAGAAAATAGTAAAGAGGGTTAATTTTATCAAAATAAAGAGTTTCAATTCATAAGATTGGGGTAAATTATGTTAAAAGTTAATTTTAGGGTCTCGTACCTCAAAGGAAAAAAACTGAATGACTGTTGTCCGTCTATCAAGACCAGTTATCTTAATATAGCATGGAGCTATCAAGGTGAAATTAATATCAAATATTTTTACAGTCCCTTGGAATAAGAAAAATAAAGCTTTTAAGTCAATAATTAAAAGATGCGAGCACTTATGGTTTTGCTACAGTATAGGTGGCATACTTGTTTACGTTTAAAGAATAGCCGTGGTCTATCCTTTAAACCCATATATAAACTCTCGACTCTCTGTCAGTATATAAATCCTATAAAAATACGTTAAAATATAATACGTGTAAGTAAGTTGTTTATTTAATTGGTACATAATAATTTAAGCAGAGAATATTTTCTTGTTTCGTACTTTATAGAGCGTGTTTTAGTCGGGTTTTAGTTTTTAAACTTTCTTTTTATTTAACTTATTTTGGAGCTATGTGAATACGAGTTAGGTGTACTTATTATGCAGAGCAGACAGCAGTTACGGTTTTATTGTTTCATATTGTATTTAACTAGTTTAGAAATGAATTTATAAATTTTTGCAATTATTAGGTGATAGCAAGCAAAGACGTGAGCGACAGCTCACCAGCTCTTTCATTTGATACTCCACACAACACCGTATTTTTTTTTATTTCAGTCCTTTTTTTAAGATAGATAACGTAGATAACGCTAAAATCAATTTAACATGACGTCATGTAGCCTATAACCAGCAGACAATCAAGAGGCACTTCATTTGTCTTTTTTTGATAACTAGTTTAGAAGTTATGAGGAAACAAATGAATATCCATGCCGACATATATACATACGTACAGGTCGAAATCATAACTCTCTTTTTGCTCCGCCGTAATAGGGTAAAAATGCGTATGTATATGTATCGCATACTTTCGCAAAATTAAGTTGGCCGTTTTTATTCGCCATGTAATTGGCCGGTTTTTAAAATTATCGAATCATAAAAAGTTATAAGGAGAATATAATTTTTTAATTTGTATAAAATAGAAAGATAAAAAATAATTTGTTAAATAAACTTACTACGTGCGAGGTGTTTTCAGGATCTATAAAGAAATTTATTAAAATCTATTAAAAATTCTTAAAGATTAAATTATCTACGTATAAAGAACTGACACAAGATTTCATAAAATTGGTAATTTATTTAACGAATAAAGCAAAAACATATTCACATATATGTATGTCTCTCCTTGACATCAATTGAATATTCAATATTAACAAGGATGTATGATCTTTATATTTTCGCTATATATCATTTTATATAACATTATAAATGTCAAATTCAAAGGAAATATGCTGACTGTAATATAAATCACAAAGGACACTGCCTCAGGCGGCACAGGAAGATGATGTCACTCTCTCGACTGGTTTCGCTTATTATTCGACGGGTGTTTAACTGAGAATCGAATATATTAGGCAATACGTTCATGTTTTGTGCATTTAGTGGAGTGAAGAGTTTTCTACATATATAATAATTTTTAATGGCTTGAAATTTTGAGTCCGAAATGATAATAAAATAAAATCTACTTAAAACCACCTACAAACAAGTATGTTATGATCTAGATTGTTTTACTTCTGGAAAGAAATATAATTATATTATTGTTGCTCGGTAGACCTCAAGAATTTTAATTGAGGGAATTTTTCTTGAATAATCACATATAAATTTTGCTAAGCTCATAGGAGTACATCAAGTTGAACCATTTATACATTGACAATTCTATATCTGTTTATGCTGAAGCGACTTTAATAAATATTTGATTATTTCATTTTCGATTTTAGTGTTCTAATTTTCGGACGATAGCAGCAATAGACCTAGGCCATAGAAAAATAAGAATTGCTATTGATATTACTTTCAAAATTGCCATGTTGTAACACAATCAGATGGCTTAAAATAAATTTTTAACAAGAAATATCTGCTTATTGCGTATGCTTATTAAAATGAAGATGGTTGTAAATATTTAAAAGATACCTGTGTTATAGAATACGAAAATAGAATATGGTAGTTCATGATATTTACTTCGCTTTCATCCTTCAAAGGAATTTCAAACTTGACCGCAATGTCCTTGCTACTTATACTTAAGATATTGTCCGCTACAGTCCGTGGAATAACAAGATGGCGCTTGGGGATAGTGGGGGTTTTTGGGAGGGACGGGGTGATCGGGACAGGTCTGGCTGCAGTGCACGGCCGCATCGCTGTGCCTGGCCGTGAGCCTCAGCTCTATTTTTAGCGCTGTGTCACCGTTCGCTTTACGCTCGAACCATTTTCTTCCAAGCGAATAAATGTATACAAAGTTGATGGCAAAAGAAACAAAGTATTAATTCAATACGTCTCCTTGGACTGCATTGTGAGGATGTGGGATGTCTGGACGCTTCGCAAAACAGCTTCGAGCGGTTTCTTTGTTTCGAGTAAATAATTATACGAACGAAATAAAAAATGCTGTACATATTTCATTCCCGCTAAGCTTTTGGGTTAAAGTGAGGTTCGTTTGGCGAGCTCAATTATAATAAACCAGAATGTATGTTTTATTTATATATATAATACATTAATCTTTACTTTCTTTGAGTTACCTTACATTCTATGTTAATATAAAATTTGTAAGGATAAATCATTTAAATTCAGGTCACGTTTTCCAACCTAGGTAACAGTAAGTAGTCGTCATGATGTCATTGGCATGCGATAAGTACTGTCCTACAATATGACGACTGTTATGTAAGTAGCGGTAAAAATATACGTTACTGTGATTAATGTAGAGTCATTGATATCTTCATATTTTCCTTGTTTCTGAGGGTACGTACTGCTTTAATAAGTTGGTGTTATATTATTGTAGGATGTAGAAAGTTATATAAAAAAATATGCTACAAACTCTAAATAAATAATCCGGTATTAGTGATACCTATCGCAAAATTATATTCACAAAATTATTATGATTATTATGTACAAAAGTATGTAAAATTTATATTTTTAAATAATTATATTTAAATAATTATCTTAAGATATATATTAGCTCTTAATTTAATGAATGCTATTTGAATTAAGTAGCATTACAGTTAATATTGTCTCAAAGTACTTTCAATTATTTGCAAAGTAACTTTGATTTCACTTGATCTCCACCTACACTATTTTTTACACTCGAGTGTAGCTGTTAAGGCGACCCATACAGGCGTCACCGTTACTCTTGGCAAGGACTCCACCCACGATGTTCACGTTACACAATAATATTTAATTTTGTGCAATAAACTTTCACAAGTCTTGCAGTAGTTATTAAAATTCTTCTCTTCTTTGTCCCTTATGTAAACATATTGACATTTTATTAATATACATCCTGGAGCGAGAATTCATTTCCAAGGAGTGTTATTAATTATAAAATCATTAGTTTGGTAAATAACTTTTAACACATAAACGTATTTTCGCAGCATTTTAAGTTTTTATATAGAACATTCTCGAATGTTTTCTGGCGTCCTATTGTAAAAGCGTACACATTGTCACACACAAAACAGAATTGACTCGATGCAATCGAGTTACAAACTTTTTAAGCCGATTTCTAGTATGGATACAACTTGTCAATATATAAATTCGACATTTTTGCCCTAAGAAACTCTTATGGTTTTAATAGAATGCGCAAATTCCTCGTTTTTACAAGACAAAAATTGATTTAGCACTGGGTGCACTACCCTAAAGTAACATACCATAGTATATAATACTGTGAAAATAACTAAAGAAAATAAGGCGAGCCGTTTTTTTCACTCCTAAAGCTGCTAAGTGTATTCACTAATCCATCAACCATAAGGTCCCCACTGTAGGAGTGGGGTCAATAGTGATGCCGAAAATACTTCACCATTGAAAAGTACATCGGTTTTAACAATTTTCATGTTAGTTGTTCTAAAAATTATACATTAAGTCTTTTTATTACCTAGTAGTAAGTATATATTTTCTAATACTAAACCAATGTATAGGTACTAGTTCCGAAAAAGCATATTTTACATCAAAGTATATAAAATATTACTTTTTAACTTAAATAACAAGAGTGTTAGATTACCACAAAAAATCGTAATTATTTTACAATTTTCAATACATGATTTTGTTCAGCTTTTTCATTCTCTGTTAAAACATGTAATACATACTTTGACATAGTTTTTTGTATGAAGTTGAAAATGTTTGTATTGTAAAAAAGATTATAATTTTTAGGCAGCGTTTTAATAATCTTTTGATAACATTTAAAATTGATTGAAGTGTAGGCGATGATACTTCCCAACTATTCAATCTCAATATTATAACCACTACAACTATATACTTACATATTCTTTTACAGCCAAAACCAATATACAAGTTTCCTATTTTATAAAATGTACCTACACCCACAAATCTGTGATTCATATTTGCCATGTTTAAGACGTGAGTAATATTTTTTTTAAAAATATATAATATAGAAATATAGCAATATAAGTATAAAATAAAAATCAGTGAATTGTAATAATTTCCACAAAATCTGTGACGCCCAGCTTGTTTGCCTTGTGTTGAGACCTAAATGTCACATGCCATCAATATTTGTATCACCGACGTCACGTCACTGCGCAACATGTGGAGAAAGTCGAAGCGGTTCGCCTGGTGAAATCACACCCACAGCCCCTGTGCCAAATCTTAATATGTTCATACTTTTCGCTTATACGGCTACATAATTTGCGTGTCGGAGTAAAAGTTGTTTTCTTACGTTGCTCTCTGTGCAAAGTGACTAATACACCGTCACAATAGGTTAGGTTCTTTTATTTTTTCCTGTGAGTTCAATTTCTGATGGTGGATTTTCTCAGTTATCATTTTATGGTTAACGTTTGACAGAAAATGAGGAGCGGAGGGTCTTAACACTAGGTTCCCTCTGTCTACCTTGCTACATGCGGGTTACAGTGAAGCTGAAAAAAATTGTCTTATCATGTAACAGATATGTGATTTCCTTTATATGGCATTACTAACATGTAAAAATGGATTTTGAAGGCATTGCTTGTTGAGTGACGAAATTCAACGCCACGCTTTGCTCAAATCATAGCTTATCGAACATTCATATTATAGATATGCATGATTGACAAGCTTTGACTTGAATAATATAATAAAACGGATTTATTTCTTTATTTAAACGCAAAATCTCTGGAACTACTGGTTTACTTTTGGATGAAAGCTACACTTCTTATGAGTGCTATAATATAGCTAGTAACACTCATAAATATAGGTAAAATTTATTTATAATGAATGTTAATTTTTTTTATGCATGGAGATTTAGATTATGTTATACCTAGTTAAGTTGGCAGGTGGCAACTATAATGAGTAACTGGACTCTCTTAAAGAGATATTGTATAAATATCAGGATGGAAGTGTCCGTGCTCCTTTTACAGAAACAGCATATAGGGTAAAATATTTTAAGCCCATACCAAAAGAAATGATTCAAGATACCTCAATAGTGGGGTTTTTTTTCATTTAACGATGTTTATCCATACTGTATTTCGAGTGATGCAGTACGCGTAAACACATACATTCTACTACAAAGATACAACTAAAAGTTAAGCAACTTTGAACTTTGCCACCAATACCTACGACTCGATTTCTTAATGAGGCGTATGCGGCAGTTTCTCTCTGATAGACAGTTCTTGACAAATGGCGTTTTATATTTTTTAATTGTATTAGGCTTTTATAGAGTAGTTAAAACTGTGGTTTCATTTAAAGTGGTGCTGACATTTCCACCCTGTAGAAATATATGTATATAATAATACAAGTTTAGTTCTAGGTAATGTAATGAAAAAATATATATATAAAAAGATAATATATAAGAGGAGAAAAGGTACGGACCATAAGTCTGTAATGTATGAAAGAATAAACAAAAAAAAGGCACTCATGAGACACGTTATAATATAACTTTACCATGTTATTCTTAGTTAGCCTTAAATAACGAAATAACAATAATAATGAACCCATCGAATTGCTTTAACCGCGTTTATTTTTAAAATTGTTAAATAGATTTAAGTACATTGCTACAAACGTATTTAATTGTATTACTTCTAAAAAAAGCTTAGCTAAGAGCTTAGAGCTTAGACTTATAAATAAGTCACAATACGGCATTTTTGACAAAAGGGTATAGAAAATTAGAAGGTGATTTGACCGTTTTCTAAATAAAATTGAAGTGTCTGTCTACAATTCCAAATAACCCTGAAATTTCAATATATAATTGGCTATTTACACGATACAAGAATACAAACAAACAATTTTATATTTTTTGTCTGTCTGTCTGTCTTTCTATTTGTCGGGGCTAATCTCCAGAACAGACTTTTACTCATCGATTAGGATGGGTTATAAAGCAATAAAAACTCTAATTTTTATCTCGTAATGTCTGTGGGATAGCCGGGAAAAAACTGTTTGCAGTGCGCGCGTATCTATATATATTTATATATATATATATAGAGGCCAGTCGTGGTGCAGTGGCACGAAGTGTGACTGTAAAACCGACTGGTTGTGGGTTCGATCCCCACTCGAGCAGATGAAATATTTACCTAAATTTATATTTCCATTTCTTCGCTCTGGTGTCGAGGCTAAGCGCGGCGTTGAGTTCTGCCACTTAACACGCAATGCCTCCAGAAATTCGGCAGAAAGTGGGGAATGGAGTGTCTTAACACAAGGTTCCCTCTGCCTACCCTGCTGTGTGCGGGATACAGCGTGAAGCTAATTTAATTTAATTTATTTATTTATTTTATATATATATATAAAACAACTTAACATTTTTCTATTGAATAAATTCCCAAAAGACTAAAGTTACGGTATAACCAAACTAAAATACATTTTTTCACACTCTTCAATATCATTAAATAAAAAAGCTGGCGAAGCCGCGCAAGTGTTACTAGTAAAAATTTAAATTAAAAAAAATAAAAGGACCGTTTTGCTAGCAACATTCGTAATAGAAACAGTATAAATATTTATTACATAAAAGAAAAAAAGACAACAAAACATAATAAGAAAAATATAATGCTATACCTAAAATTAAAAGTCCAATAAACTGAAAAGTGTAAGCATTAGAATTGACACTACGTGAATGTTACGTTTGAATTTCAATGTACTGTTACGTGGAACTTATGTGTGATTTCAACCTTGTGCGATGGCGGCTCATGATTATGATGGCAGGCCGACCGTGACACTGGCGTGGGTCACGATAATGACGTCTTCATCCGTTCCTACAAGGAACTTTAAATATATTTACTATCTGCTTTTTGAATTTTATTTTAATTTACTTGGAAATGAACATAAAATACACACAATGTGAATTGCACTCAACAAAAACAAAATATTTATAGTTAACTGAAGTATTAAGTGTAGATATTTAGTATGTAAGTATAATTATAAATTAAATTATGTCTAATCTAAAAATATGTATGTGATGCCTCCTTATATGAGTTTGTATATAGGGAAGAGGGGGGCAAATTCGAACGATTTTTAAACTTTGTGTCATATCAAAAATTCTACAGTTCTTACCTTATTTATTATTCCACAATGCTTAGTCCAGCTATTGTGTTACAAAATCATAGCATCATGTGTAGAAGGATATATAAGTTAAAGGTGCAATATCAATTTTAGTAGCAGTAGTCAAATGTTCAAAGGGGGTTATTTTCAAAGGTGACCCTGTTCTAAGCTACCTACCTACTTATTTTTTTAGTATGGTAGAGATAATCTAATGTAAGGATGCAGTATTTTCAACATATCGCTTAATTTCGAGTCATTTTAAGTTGAGTCTCTAAGCCTTCCTTGAAATACAGATCAAGTACATCATTTTAGAGTAACACTCTGTCAGGACTGACTGCCTAAGCGAAGTTAGAGATAAGCATAACTTACTGTAAAGTAAATTAAAGATTTTTAAATTTGTTCATGTTGACGCAGCGAAGCGATCTTGTCGCATCTCGAAAAAACGCTTTTTTGAGATACGACAAGATAGATAGATAGATAGATAAAACTCTTTATTGCATACATAGAAGAAACATAACATTTTACAAGAGAAATAGGAATACCAACATAAAATTACAGAATAAATAAAAAAAAAGAAAACATGTTGCGCACAGAGGTAGTATGCAAAGGCGACCTTATCACTATTAGTGATCTCTTACAGGTAACCTTAACTAGATAAACTTACAAATAGTACAGGATATCTTGGTAGTGCATAAATAATAAAGAGTAGAATGAATACAAATAAATAACATATGATATTATTATACATACATATATAGACGATACTTATATTACATATACAAATTATAATATATACAAAGGTACATATAGAAATTATACATATACAGATAATAAATACATACATATATACACTATATAGTTTTTTGTTGTGCCAAATAATAATGCTTGAGAGAATTTTTAAAAATACTGATTGACTCCGCATGTCGAATATATCGCGGCAAATCATTCCACAAGATGACGCTTTTAACAGTGAAGGATTCTTTATAACCTGTCGTGTTGCATATAGGTATCTTTAATTTGTTGTCGCTTCTGGAGCGAAGATTGAGTTGAAGCGTGGAATCGGTGCCAAGGAAAGTGAAGCGTTCCTTAAGGTAACGAGGAGTATTGGGATGGAAGAGGATAGAATAAAGTGTGCATAGGATGTGGAGATATCGACGATGCCGGACTGTTAGCCATTGAAGCTTATCACGAAAAGCTGATACATGATCAAACTTTTTTAGCCCAAATATATATCTGATGCAGAGATTTTGTAGACGCTCAAGCTTATCTAGATGTTCTTGTGATAAGTCAAGGTAACATATGTCGGCATAGTCAATAATAGGAAGAAGGAGGGAAGTGGTTAATAATATTTTTGTTTTGATTGGAAGAAAATTTTTCCACTTCTTGAGAGACCCCATCATCGCAAATATTTTACGACTAACATGTGAAATTTGAGAACTCCAAGATAAGGTGTTATCCATGATGATACCCAGGTTTTTAATGGAATTACTATAGGAAATTGGAGTACTATCATAAATAACAGCTGGCAAATGAGTAATATTGACTTTAGCAATTTTGATGTTTTTGTAACATTAATCTAATTATCTATTATACTAAATTGTTCTATTTTAACAAAATTATAACCAAGATAATATTAACCAATATATATTTTGTTTTTTTATACCTTGCGCTGTATTCCAGAACATAACAGGGTAAGCAGAACGAAACTGGGGATCTGGTGTTGTGACACTCCGTTCCCATTTAAGACAATTTCTTTCCCTACTTAAATAAAAAAAGTAAAACAATATTAGTACATTACACATTCATAACTAGCTATATTAGAAATAGCATTCGCATTAAAATAAATAGAAACGGAAATATTCATATCGTGCCTATAGCGATCATTATTCCAATATATAAAACACAAAAGATGTATCTCCAAATTGCTATACTATTATGTACATACATATGTGTCACAGTAAAGGGTAATAGCGCTGGGACTGATTTTCACATAACTTTTTGAACCGGTATATTTTGATCGCTAAATAATGGCACTGAACCCGATAAACGCCAGTGGACCGGTCTTTCCAGGATGTTCCATGTCTTGGCAGCGACAAGATCGTAGAAAATATATTAATATGCCGTTATAGTAATAAGGAGTCATGTTTTTCATATTTTTTTAAATTATTTATTAGTATCCTACGATCAAATTAAATCGTTTTAAAATTTTATATTTATAAATTATGAAATTTATACAATAATATTTATTTATATAACGAATTTTCTAGTATTATTCAATATATATTATTAATATATAATATGATTTAATAATTATTGTCTGTTTAAAAATCGTATAATAATGTTTAAGGTGACCTTTTCATAGATTCTTATTATGTTAATGTCGAGCCGGTTGTTGTCTTGGTTTAAATATACCAGTTTTATATCAAAATTTTTTTTTTTTTTTTTTCTAGTCAAACCACGAGATAATTAATTGTTATTCATAAAATAGATAGATCTTGTGTTATAGAATTATATAATTTTAAAAACTGTTACTAGTTGTATTGGAAATGTTGATAAAAGTATTTTAGATCAAAGTTTCAGTGAGTACTTTCAATGTAGAGCGCGTTGAAGTCTAACATATAGCCGTAAGAATTTATGTATCCAGGTTTTTCGTTTGGATGGTTGATTTAATTATAAAATTATATATTTAATCGTATATATACATATAAGTTTTATATAACAATTTTTATAATAAATAAACTGCAATTAACATAATTATTATCGTTTTCATATTTTGTGGTTTATATCCAATTAATTTCATTTCATAAATTGGAATATAATGTTTTCTTAATTATAAAAAAAACTCTTGTCTTCTGATCTATTTATGTAATTGGTTAGCTCTGTTAAGTTTTTTTTATTTTGATTATTTATTAATAAATTAATAAATTTTTCTATTATATTTTTTATTATGTCCGTATACTTTTGGGTAGACAAAGAATTGTGACTTATTTCGTATTCCACATTTAAAGAAATTGTTTATTGGCTGATGGAACGCCACTAGTTCTCCCGCATCCTTTATCTTTAAGAGGGAACGGAAATATGTAAATTAAGAGGAAATCAGCGGAATTCCGTACTGCTCCAAGAATGATAAATTATTAACAGTTTATTTTAAGTAAATGAATTATGTAGGTACCTACTAACGAATAAGTAAGTTTTCATGGACATGATTATGTATAGTCGTTATTTATTTTTTGTGGAATGATATAAAAAAAAGAAAAAGAATCATCGGACGGTAATAGCATTAATTGATTGTGATTTTCAATGGACTTTTGAAGTTAGTAATGCGAACGAGAAAAAACGAACAATTCGTAATGAGGGTTACATCAATGCATCGTTTGTGCGTTTCAGAACAATTCTAATACCCACACTGTAGGCAGCTTCAAGTTCTTTTTTTGATTGTGTAAATGTTTCAAATTATTGTATCTATTATCGTTAATTTTATTTTTTCTGTTCACGTTGTGTCCCACATGTAACAGGGTAGGCAAGGGAAACCTAGTATTGAAATACTCTGTTCCCGACTTTGCGCCGAGTTTTTGAGTCATTGAGTTTAACGCTGCGCTTTATCTTGATACAATATCGATGAAATAAAATATGATTAAATAATTAATAAGTCCCCAAAGTGGAATTCGAACCCAACAACCGTCGGGTAATACAGTCACACGCTTTGCATATTTTTTGATTTCTATTTAAGCCTGAACATTTTTAATAACGTAAAATAACGAGTTTGAATTTAAACGTGAGGATGAAAGAGAAAGAAAGTGTATCAAAAATTCTTTTTTAAAAAACAATAAAAAAAACAACATCCGTCGATATTCGGGTTCAGCCGGTTCAGTGCTGGCATTTATCACCCTTGCAGTTTTATTATCTTGTGTAGAGACCAGGCACGCAAAAGCTTGGCCGGTAAACAGTGCCTGCCGCCTTAGAGGGGTTGGAGGGAGAGGGGGTGAAGCGAGTGCGCGCGCGCCGCAGCCTGTAGCGCTGCGATCAGTCTCGATCCGATCGACGTCGTGGTCGTTTGCGTCAAACGATCTGCGTCGCTACCACGTTTCGTCTTTCGAGTGTCAATTTGCTCCGTAACAGGAGTGCTGTAGGTGCAGTGTAGTGATAGTGTATTTTTGGTCATACAATCGATTGTGTATTTCTGTCAAAATTATACTATCATCGGAGCGTGGCTGTTTCCTTGGAGTCATTCAAAGGCCGTTCGCCTAGCGAGGGAAGGCGGATTGCTTACACCGGGAGGAATGAGCCCCGTGCATTATTGCTCCAACACTCACCGATGATCTCAAGGTTGGATTCTTATACAGTGCGCACTCACCCGGCCATGTCGCAACATAACCGAGCCGACCCCGCGACCGCTTGCATTCTCTTCTACTCTCCATTCTGCTCTCATTACAATAACGTTCGTTCCAACTTACCATTGTACATTCACTTCATTAATATTTACAAGAGCACTTGTCGACTAAAATTTCACGCTTATCTTTATCCTATTGACATATATTATTAACAAAAATTTTAAAAACTTAAACATTTTTGACGCTTATTCTAAATATTGAAGTATATTAAAGAAGGACACGTTTCACTGCAGAAATATAAAGGATTGCAGAAAAATAAAGAAAGTATTGCATAAAAAATATATAAACTTATTTAGTTTAGTTCTCTACGCTTGTAACAGTAGTGGTAAATGGTATTACCAAACGATTGCCAGTTTCACTAGATGGCGTTCGAAGTCTACTTATGTAAGCTGGACCTGTACCTTCACATCCATATAAAGCAAAGTTGGTTCCTAGCGGCATCCGTATTCACATACCTAATTCAAATGATGTAATGGTTTAAAAATACTTCAATATCTGTCCCCCCCTTATGCAAGATCAAAATATATTTAATGGATTTTTTAGATATTAACTTTAGATTTAACGTATACTATTTATTTTAGCATCTTGTTAAGTATCAGAATATAAGTACTAAGCAACAAGTTTACTTCACGGCAAACAAGCAACATTAAAATGTTTTACAATTTTAACACTCTTATGTAGAGCATATCCTTTAATTGTATGAAATAATGTTAGCAAATTCTTGCAATTTTTAATTCTTTTCTGTTAATGTTTTTTTTTTAATAAAAAATATGAACTTTTTTAAATTCCCGGATATTTTTAAATGTCGAGAGAACGAGATCGATTGATGAGTTAGCATAAACACAAAAAAATATAAACCAACTTTAAATTTGTATGAAACATTAACTAAGTAAAAAAAATAATATTAATATTATCTTACTATTGACAAAAGTAGGTACATAGGGCTATATTTTAAATAGTAGAACAGTAACTATTTGTAATAGAAACATGAAAAATATAGTAGATATTGGTTTTACAAGCAACAGCTTGAAATCAATACTAAGATCATGGAGAGAAGAACTTTATAGTATCCGTTTTAATGTATGTTATTTCTTTTAATTATCTAATTACAAAACCCTAATTTTAAAAAATCCAATTTTAATTACCTAGTTTTGAATAGTTCGCCCACATTTCCATATGCTTTTATAAAGAAATTCTCAGCATTTAATCAAAATATATATGATTTAGTAAAAATGATTTAGTAAAAGTTAAATCAAATTACATACAAGATTTCAATAAATGACTACTGTTGTCATACAGTAGTAGTTACTGCAAACGTTTGAACGTACTTAGAGACCATTATTAAACATCTAAGTTAATAACTCGTCGAGACTGTATGAATCATACCGGAGCTGGTCCGCTAAAAGCATACGCAAATGGCAATTTCAAAGCTTAAAAATACATTGTTTTAAATTTGGTAGAAATAAAAATTAAACATTTTTTTTCATATTCACACCGTATGCGCATATTTTATAAAATTTGTTTATACAGTGTGAATTAATCTCGACAGTAGTTGCGCGTGTTTATTACAACTTCTTATAATTATGAATAATTAAGACATATAAAAACGGTAGCTGTTTAAATTGTAATAATACCTATGAGTACGACACACGCATTCTTTATTACTAGCCTTGGCTCTAATACTGTAACATAGTAAGTATAATTTAGATAAACATGTAACTTCATCGATTGTTTGTTGTATTTGACATATCGATCGATACAAAGTGGATTTTAAAAAATCTTAGTGTAAATTTACTTATAAAAGGTTCCATAATTGATTCTTCTATTAAAAACACATTATTCTTGTCGTGACATTTTCCTCGCGTCTAATTTACTTAAGGCCTATGTATTATAGAATCGTTTCACTGAAGCGTAGTGCCGCTAAACAAATGCTTGCTCCAAGGCCCCTTTGTTCTTATTGCAATCTATTCCCACAAACAAGTAATCATTAGCTACAGATCAAAAAGGTTTTCTTTAGCATTTCGACATGTTACTATTGCTTAGTTTGTTGAGAAAATATATATGGTATCTATAGAGATTAAATCTTTGTTTATTGTTACGAGTTTTTATATCATCAGTCATATGAAGGTTTTAAAGATTTCACTTTTGCTTAAATTCTTTTAGTCTTGATTTTTTTATGCAAATAAATTATATTGGTGCTTTCTAAGATATTATACAAAATTTTCCATATCGGATTCTTGCTTCACTTTAATATATTTCGTATATTGTAAAATTAAGAAAAATCTTCAAGTACTGTAATAAAAATCAATTCAATATTGAATATCTCTACTTTTGTGGATGCTTCAATTTTAATGAATTTATTTTGAAAGTTACAAATTGTTATTGACATTTTGAGTAAAAATAGACAGAGGTACATAACGTATCACACACATGGTAAAAAGGCACCATAAGTTTACCTTTGAATGAGCAAACACCTGTTGCGGCGGTGGGCACTCAACCGGTGACAACGCCCCGTTATGTCATTCCATTCCAATGTAAGCCCATCCCATACTCTCACGCGTTACCATCAATCTCCCACGTCTATGGGAATTTTATATAAATTATGCTTTTTATTGAGAGGCGTACGTTTCTTGGACGTAGGATTATCCTTGATTGTTTTCTAATATAGGGTTGTTATTTTATTTTCTTTAATAATGTGAAGTAATTTTATTGTAATATGATTTATACCTATTATATTTTTTAAGTGTTGTTTGTAGTAAACATAAGAATTTCAACGTAGATTGATGAATATGTGTGGCTTAATGGCCAGAGCGCTTGGAGCCAAGATGTGCTATTTCAAATATCGCTACGCTAAATTTATATTTCACGATTTCTATACGAAGTGTAACGTTAGTATTGATTAATTCATGTTCTTTAAGCATCGAAAGTAAAATATTGACTTCCTTTGAGAACTTTACACAAAGAATAATCTACAGGGTACCTGTGGGCTTGTAGTTATAAAATTTGGCACAAAGTGAAGACTTGCAATACTAATAAAAGAAGTAATCGTAAAATGAAAATTGATAGGCGTGTCAGAGAAAACAATCATTATAAGTTTATAATTGTAATTAGTTTCATACAAATTCAGTGAATACATTTGCAATCTTATATTTGTCAACTTTCATAAGTTGCACTTATATGTTGACTCTAAAATCTGAAATCTCTACATTTGTGGTTAAATCTAAAGGAATTCACTATAAAGAGAATCAAAATTGAAAGGGTACTTCTGGCTAATGTAGAATTATGAAATTTGGCAGCTAACATTTACAGGTAGCACTTGTTTAGGACAATAAATGTTAAGTCCTAACACAAAATATCCTAAAAGGGGGCAAAGTTTGGCATTAAACTTTGCCCCCTTTACCGCAACATCAAGTGACGTACACATGATAGGGCTATGGCTAAGCTAAGGCTGAATTTCAGAGAAACTCGTGCTTGTTTTTCTATAAATATAAATTATAGTCCGTATCTTCAAGTGCGTGAGCATATATGTTGTAATTATAATGTTAAATGTTTTCATGTTCCAGTAGAATTCCTCTTTTACATCCCTCAAGGAACATAATATACATACCGAATTTTAGCCTACTACGCTGTGCTTTTTCATCCATTGGCCTATATTGTCAGTAACTTGGAAATAGCTTAATATAAAGAGATTATTAATTGTGGTGTGCACGAATTAATAAATACACAAATTATATTCGAAAGTATCCTTAAGCGATCTTGAATGTCGATTAATGTTTCAATGTTTTCGAGGGCTAGTTGTCAACTCTTTATTATTAAGCATCGATAAACATTCATAATATTTTATAACAGGAAATACGATAAAATTTGTAAAATATACAAATCGATTTAAATATCGATTTAATAAACTTTTCAAAATACAAATTAATTGGCCGCATTGTATATATATATATTTATTTGTTGAATATGATATAACATGCCCCCTGTTTTAAACTACATCATTTCCTAATTTCTTTTCTAAATTTAAGGTATTTTTATTATCCAAATATGGAATAAATAATAGTAGCAATTAAAAATAATAGATTTGGTTTTATATTACTTTACTAATTTGATTATAGAATTAATGTATGTACTAATAAAACACCTATTCTTATCTACTCTTATTACAAATATGGTTATATGGAATAATACAAATAAAATATAAACATCATCTAACATTGTGTACTATATTCTGTAAGCCTACTACCAAACTATAACTGAAGTAGATATTGTATAAAGTCAAACAAGCGTTAGCTGAAATTAAATATTAGACAGGCCCAGACAAGATATCGGACGCCATAAATAAAGAGCAGAACAGAAGATGTCACATCTTTATTAAGGTTGGTCTCAAGCGATAGTAGATCTTTAAAAAAGTTTTTAATAACTATATAATGCACATAGAAATTAGAATCATGGTATTTCAGGCTTTACTACTTTTCTATGAAAACAAAATTTCATGTCTTATATGTATGTACATATATAAGTACAATACTATTAAATTTAAAAAGTCTTTATTTAAGTTCCACGCGAGCTAATGTGGCAGGCTCTTCATTTAAAATATGCCAGAGTATTCAAATCAACTCTAAACGAACTTGGTAAAAAGTAAACCTACGGAAAGACCAACGTAAGTTCACAGCTAAACCGACATAAGTCAAAGCGGGTCTCCATCAATACTTAGAAAAGTAGTTTGCAAATGTTGATATAGATTCTATTCATAAAATTGGCTTTAAACCTACCAGAAAAAAATGCACCTGTGACCTTACCGTCTAATACCGCAAGAGACGTTAAGTAAGCCCCTGCCTGTCCCGAAAATAAAAGATCGTACGTATTGGGGCACGAGTTTAAGCACGAAAAATATTAAATTTTTACTTTCACGCTTTATCCCTAGCGGGGTAGTCAAAGACAACAGAGCGCCATACGCTTCGGTCTCGACATACCTATCTTTCGACTTACGCCTACTCCTACTTTAAAAAAAAATGTGGCCAGTCGTGGCGCAGTGGCACAAAGTGTGACTGTAAAACCGACTGATTATGGGTTCGATCTCCACTCCAGGAGATGAAATATTTACCTAAATTTATATTTCTTCGCTTTGGTTTCGAGGTAAAGCGCGGCGTTGAGTTCTGCCACTCAACACGCAATGCCTCCAGAATTAGGCAGAAGATGGGGAGAGGAGTGTCTTAACACTAGGTTCCCTCTGCCTACCCTGCTGTGTACTTTATTTATACTGTGTACTTTATTTATAAATATATCAATTAATAAATTTAATATAAGTGTAGTGGAAGATTATAACTGTTTAAATATTCCTGTCACGTGACAGCCGCGACGTCGCCACTCGCCGCTACCGGAACTCAGTTACACATGGTTGACTCTTCTTCCATAATAAATGCTGAGGAACACATTGGTGCGAGCTATTTACTGTCGAATTTTAATATAAAGATAAATTAATTTCTTAGATGTTATATAATTGATCAGTATTAAAACTAAATCCTAGAGCTATTTTCTTTGTATAATACAATGTATGTATGTTGTTATTTGTGAAGTAGAAATCAAAAAAAAAATATATAGATATTATAATATCTATTAAAATTGCAATTGAAACGTTAAAAACGCTATAATATGTACGTGATTACCGATGGAACTTGTAAATTTAATTTGAACTATTACGCTCTGTATACTCATTGCTTCAAAATGGTGCGATTTCCACATTAAATTAATACAGGCATTAACCTACTACAAGAATTAGCTGTGACTTGCGAGTTGTATTCCAAGAAACATTAAGATTCAGAAAAAAGCGTGTTATTCTCGTTTGTAAAAACCCTAGTACATAATCATAATACAGTACGGTCAACGAGTCGTGGCCGCCCGAGAGATAGATTTTCTGAATTTTAGCGCGTAGTGCACTTGAGAAGAACATAATCTAAAATTCAATCTAACTTTATATATATAACTGGCTGGCTGGCTGTTGTGATGCAGTGGCACAAGCGTCTGACTAAAAACACGACATTGTGGGTTCGATTGGGGAATGCTATCTTATATTGTAGTTATATATATTAATATTTAAATTTCTTCGCTCTGGTTACTAATTTGGAGGCGTGTTAAAAAAATACTAATTTTTTTAACACGCCTCCAAAGCTCGGCAGAAACTGGGGAACGGAGTGTCTTAACACAAGGTTCGTTTTGCCTGTCTTGCTGTATGAGGGAAGTAGCGTGAAGTGGATAAAAAATCATAAAATGTGAGTTGAGAAACACCACACAACACACAATGCCTCTAAAATTCGGCGGAAAATGGAGAACTTCCGTTCCTGATCTTAATGAGTGCTCCGTACTCATTACACTAGGTTCAAATCCTCCCTCACTACTCCCTCTGTCTACTTTGCTATGTGCGCGATACACCGTGAATAAAATAATAATAATCGCATTCGGTACGGTTGTGGGTTCGATCCTCAATCGGTGGAAGCGGAGTATTTTCATTTACCAATCTGGTAGAGAAAGTGCGGTGTAGAGTTGCGCCACTCAACATGCGAGGTCTCAACACCGAGCGGCAAATGTACACTACATTAACGAAACAGCAAAGGAATGTCCTCTGCATACCCTATATGTGGAAAAAAAATATTAATAATTTTAATCGTAATGTATACTACCGAATAAACGGACTTATTAAAGTACCATTTACCTAAATGTTTAAAGATATACAACTACTGTTACATTTTCATGTTCTTTGACTTGGCACTGTTTAATTCTCCATTGTTTTCGAAAAATAGTCCGATCGTAATTGTGCCTAATCGATGGACATTGCCTAAGCTAATTAATATTTTTTTAGGTTTCACGCTGCTTTCCTAACATCGTACGGAAGGCATAGGAAACTGGAAAATATAGTATTAAGAAACTCCGTTCCGACTAACACACTTTCGTTCTCCATTTTTCCACGGAATTCTAAGGCATTGTGTGTTGAGCTCTGTCTTGATGCCAGAGCGAAGAAATGAAAATATTTTTTTCGAGTGCGAGCACTGCACCAAGACTCGTCTTTTTGTTTTTTATTACCATTGTTATAAGGATAATAAGACGGTAAACGCAATCTCATATTTCATTTGGAGAGCTAATATCCTGGAGTTTTAAGCCCGACTTTGCACTGTTGTCCCTGTATAATAAGGGCAGCACAACTAAATATTAAAGTATACAGTACCTGTAAGTAAAATAGGCAACGAAGTGTCTTAACACTAGGTTTCTTCTGCCTTTGGTGCTGTGTGCGGAATACAGAGTGAAGCTATATAAAAAAATATAGGCTATCATACCCTGTTGTCCCTGTATAATAAGGGCAGCACAACTAAATATTAAAGTATACAGTACCTGTAAGTAAAATAGGCAACGGAGTGTCTTAACACTAGGTTTCTTCTGTCTTTGGTGCTGTGTGCGGAATACAGAGTGAAGCTATATAAAAAAATACCTGCTATATGTGTGAAAATTAGCGGAAATAGTTGTTTAATAATCTATTTAACGAAAGGTATCAGATTATTTGTCATAGTTATGGTGAATTTTGATTTTTGTAATGTTATTATGTAAATAAATAATTTTTAAATTTACGATTATATTGTATTCCATTCAAATTGATTTATAATGTGAATATGTGTAACTATAAATTATAATTGTATATACTATTTATAAACTTTTTATAATGATTTTTGAAAGGTAGGCCGATAAGACTCGCGTTATGTGGAAACTTCGCCACTGGTAGATAGAACTGATTAGTTTCTCTAGATTTGTATAATTTTACAACTTTGCGTCTAAACCCCTATGAACTGGTTCAAAAAAGAAGTTATGAACACAAGCGGCAATGAATGTATCATTTCTCAAGACTAGAGAAACTGGCATTAAAGCATTGTTTGCAGCCTACTTTCTGAACAAACGTATCAGCGAACGACGCGAAACGTGAAAGTGAATGGCGCAAGCAAGTTCATATGAACGAGTGGACGCGCTTCACACTCGATTCAATTCGAACACGCGAACTTATAGTTTTATTAGTTAATCGAATAATTATGATGTTACAGTCACTACTTACTTTTGTTCCGGAATCCTAATCCTTATTAACTGTAGTATAAAGATAAACATAAATATTCCTTGCTGAATAGTTTACTTTAAAATTGTAAGTGACTAATCTCTCATTCTTCTCACACAGTCTTTGAAGTTGTCTTGATATTTTTTTATACTTTAGCTAATATTATTGAGGTCCGTTAAAATGTTCCTAATGACATATTTCTATTAAAAAAAATCCGTATAATTACATTTTTTTTCTATAATTAAGTGTAATCAAAGGTCAAGGATTATCTGAATATTGGAGACAATGTTAATAAGTTTCTTACCATCTAACGTGGCCTCAAAAGAATTACGTAATACTTTATACTGTCTGTGACATCGATTTCATAAACCTTGTGCTTTATAAATAACATATTTACATAGACTATATTTTTGTTGCATGTGAAGTCATACGTTTCTTAGTTGCATTTTAAAATAAGTTTATTTACTTCTGCTCTGCACTAAACTTAAAATATAAAATAAAATCAGCTTCACGCTGTATCCCGCACACAGCAGGGTAGGCAGAGGAAACCTAGTGTTAACACTCCGTTCCCCACTTTCTGCCGAATTTTTGAGGCATTGCGTACCGAGTGGCAGAACTCAACGCCGCGCTTAGTCTTGACACCAGAGCGAAGAAATGGAATTATAAATTTAAGTAAATATTTCATCTCCTCGAGTGGGGATCGAACCCACAACCAGTCAGTTTTACAGTCACACCTCGTGCCGCTGCGCCACGACTGGCCTCAAATTATGATTTTTTATTAATACAAATGGCTGCCCGCAATTTCGTTTGAGTGGCCTTTATGGCCCTTACAATGCTATTTCCATATACCATCCGTTGAAATTGAACCTAAGTGCTCAGATTTTCCACCGAATTTAGAAGTATTGCGTGTTGAGTGTTCCTGAACATTAAAAATGTAAACAAAATAGCCAGATTATTAAAGGATAATTAAGAGAATCAATTTCCAGCTATTTTGATTTTTTTGTCTATTTGTTTGTTTCGTTTTCGTTGTGTTGGATCTAATTAAAAAAAGATAAGATATTGAGAGTTCAATGATAGAATTCAATTTATGATGGGGGTCGCTTCCTGTAATATATTACCGGGCGAGTAAATTAAAATAAAATAGTGCTACCATTCTTTCGTGTGGGAATCGAAATCATTACCATCACGTTTACAGTCAGACACTTTCACTTGCGCCACGGAACGTCTTTTTTTAGATTTTTTTATTTGTTTACGAAAACTGTTTTGCGACTTTTACTTAGACACAAATAATTTATTTCTTTTAGTTTATCTGGACTATTATAGATCTTCCTCAAGCGTGCTAGCCTTCAAAATTTGGACACATATTGTACACTCCTATAGCTATTAACTCTCAGCGTGCTCTATTTTACTCCCACTGTTCTCTAAAACTAATAGCTTTAGAGAACAGTGCTTAATGACAAACAAATAAACCAACAAACCGACAAATCAGTACAGAGGAAAGGAGATACGAAAATTTAAAAAAATCATAACGAGTCTACTGTGGCCAGTCGTGGCGCAGGGGCACAAAGTATGACTGTAAAATCGAATGGTGGGTTCGATCCCCAGTCGGGGAATGAACTATTTATTTACATTTATATTTGCATTTCTTTGCTCTGGTGTCTGGTGCAAAACTAGGCGGCAAGTGGGGATATTTGAGATATTACAATTTGTTGACATAATCCAAAATATATAAATATAATATGCATATATTAGTTAGCTATCTATACTATAAGTTGCAAAACATATAAAGTATTAGAACATATCGAAAAATAATACGCCCAGAAACATTTTTTATAGTTTTATAATATCTAGTATAGATTAGTATGTAGTATCAATATTAGGCGCGTTTTAAAAGCAGCTTAACAGGCTATGAAGATAAAATGTAGTGGTAACAAGCGCCGTAAAACAAACATTTATTTTCACTCACTAATCAAAATATTTTTTTATACCGATTAATTACAAGTCACAATGTACGGGTGAGTTGCGTCAAAAGCCGAACACTTATGCCGATCGTGCCTCTTTATCTGCTTCTCTGTTCTCCCTTCCACGCTTGACTCAGGTGGAACGTGACAATGAGTCATGATGACCATGCGTGCAGCCGGCGTTCATCTGAGACTAGTTATCATGTCAAAAAAATACTAAGAAATTTATACAAAAAACTTCATATTTTCTTAATTAAATTAAGTGTTTAAATGATATTCGTGTGATATTGTATAACAATTTATAATACTACCTCCCGTTCACAGTTACCTGACCTCGTACTACAACCTTCGCCTTAGTCGCTGAGTAAAATTTAACGGAAACAGCAATAGCTACGTGAAAGGCGTTTACAGTAACAATATTTAGTTTAAATTACAATGGGAAATATGATGACGGTGTAATTTCTTTACTTAAATATAAAATTTTTTTAAAATTTTGAGTACAATAATTTTAAACAAAGAAAAACCAACTTCAACCGCTTCCCATAATCAGAACCCAACCAAGCTGTCCTAAAACTACCCTAGAAGTGTAAGTTTTCAAATATAAAATTAATCATGGAAATTTATTGGCGTTATTAAGCTATCCGTCCATTTGTCGCGCACATATTTAATGCAAATTTAAGATTTGGATAACATTATATATTTTATTTTTTGAGTAAAATAAAGAAAAATACATACATTTAAATATAGACAAATCAAAACGGCGTTAGAATATGGCAAAGAAAGCAAAAGCCACAAGCTACAACTGTTGGGAAAATAATAAAAATTGTAGCAATTAAAATTTACACCGGAGTAAACCATATTTTACTTAAGTGATAACGCGTAACATATTCATATCATCCTTTGTCATGGATGGATGTGAGCTGCCCGAGGCTGAGACTGAGGTGGAAGGACGATGAAAGCCTACGGTTAGCAGTAGACGGCGACAGTCTGAAAAAAATCCTATATCATAATCATACGCATTTTAAAGCTTACATTAGTATACTTAATATTGCAAGCTATTATTTAACATGCAATCCATGTTCGCTCAGGTGGAATGGGAATCTTGCAATTTAATTTTAAAACACATAAGTTAACCTGATTGAGTATAAATTTACAATTAGGTATAAGTATACATTTAGTTTGGGTGACAATGCATGGTAGTTGGGTAACGTCATTCTAAATCCAACATGGAACACATAATTTTCAATGCAACAAGATATGGGGATAAGGTGTCAAATGAAACATCTTGCTCAAAAAAACTGTCAAAAAACATTTTATTTAAAAAATTAAAATTAAATTAAATTAAACTTATAACGTCATTAATCATTTTTAACTGGGTCTGAAAGTAAATAAATAAGAGTATTTAAACATCTGAGAGTAAAAGTTTTAAAAGAAAAGAGTATTTACGAAAACACCTTTTTACTTAAAAGGTGTTTTCATAACGTTTTTTTTTTACTTTGAAATAAAAAAAATGCATTTTAACATCAACCAGAACAGGGGGCTTTAACATTCGTATATTATGTGTAGATATCATATTAGTAAATGTATATTATATCATAATTATTTTATAATTTTATTTATATATTTTATTTTTGAGCAAAAAACTGTTCGGCAGTAAGTTTTCTTTGCCCACCTAGCTGTGTGGAACAAAGCTAAGCTAAACAAAAATATGTTTTACGATAAAAAGTGAGCTTCCCTTAATTTCGTTTGCGTGGATTTTGAAACCATAGCCATATTATTTCAATGTTTCTATCACCTAGGATCATTGAAAGTAGGTCTTTTACTTATGCAAATTTTTATAGTGTTTACATTTATATTATTCTTTTCTTTTTTTTTCACCTTACGCTATAACCTGCATGTAGCAGGGTAGGTAGAGGGCTAGTTTTAAGAAAATTCGTTCCCTACTTTCCGTCGAATTCTCGAGGCATTGCATGTTGAGTGGTGGAACTCAACGCTGCGCTTGGCCCCAACACCAGAGAAGAAATGAAAATATTAAATATTTAATTTTTTCGAGTGGGAATCTAATCTACAATCCGTGGCATTTACAGTCTTCTGCCCCTGCGCATTTTGCGATTGCGATTTAATATATATTTATGTCCATTTAACCACGTGTTTTTTTTGTTACAGAGACAATGTATATAGAAACTCTACCGCTTGTGGTTTGGACGCTCATAACAACAATCACGCATGTGAGTAATTACAATCATTTATTTCACGTATACGAGGAAATTTTTTGAATAGATGTCTATTAAATATTAAAAATACATATTATTTTAATTTAAATATTTAATAAATATGTTTTTTTTTAAACTAAATTTTAACTTTTCAAAAATGAAAATTTATATTATTTGTAACTTTCCAATTTTTACTCCATAATCAATGCTTTGATTTATTACCACAGAGGTAATTAAAAGAATTTATTCCCTAGAAAGGGAATCAAACTCATAATAGTCGCATTTACGCTCATACGCTGTTGCGCTATTACCGATTCATTTTTCATAATACTCTTATATGTGTACACCTGTTGTATCTATTCGCACGTTAGGGACCATTGACCGTTGTCATTGACTGAGCGTGCCGAAGCGTGAATGCAGAGTTAGGTGTAATTTAGAACTCTAATAGCAGCTCTACCTATTTATTTGTGTTTAGTTTATTATGTCATTTTAAAAGATATACATACTTTGCAGGTAGCGATACAAAACTAATATGGAATAGGTTTAGGAATAAAACGAGGAGTATTTTTCTTAAATTTAGAAGATGGCTACTTCGGTTGCCAAGTTAACGAGTCGACATAAATATTACAATTTATTTTAACCAAACATACTTTACAGGTAGCGACGCAAAACCAATATGGAATAGGTTTAGGAATAAAACGAGAAGTATTTTTCTTAAATTTAGAAGACGGTTACTTCGGTTGCCAAGTTAACGAATCGACACAAATATTACAATTGTATGAATTATCTAAACTATGTGATGGAGTTCCTGACTGTTATAAGGCGTCGGACGAGCTTAGAAATGAATTAAAGTGTACAGGTGGGTTGGCGACATGATTTATTTTATTATATACCTATTAAGTGATAGTTCCTGCCCGCAATTTCAGTTTGCGTGGACTTTATTTCTAACCGTAGAATGTCTTGAATCGCATTACTAGATAGCATATGCTTACCAACAATGTTATAGAGTTTGCCGTAGTGTTTATTATAAAGCGCGATAAAGAGTGTATATATTTTTATATTCTGTTGCTGTACGTTGATTTAAGCAGAGAAATATCGTACAGTAACAAAACTTTGAAAATAATTTAGTTCAAGAATGAAGGTGGCGTCACTCTGGGCTCATCTAATCCCTTACGCCAACAACAAATGGTCAAACGATTTTTTTTATTACGGTGCAGATTTCTTAAAAAAACCATACGTATTTTCCGACAATGATCCAGTCCGATCGACGACCGCAAGCTTGGAATCCCACAGGGGACACCCTTGCCACCAACGACATCTTTTCGAGAAATTTCGTAGTGATTGCAATTTCTCAGGGGCAGCGTACCCTCTTGCCTACTCAACTGGTGTCGCTGTAAAAGCTAGCTAAAGCATTAATCTCAAGTTTGAAAATAAAAAACATATTGAGCTGCATAAAAACAATACTGTTAAGATCGAAAGTATTATTTTAGGTGTAAACCCAAACGATTGTGTTTAGATTCGGATATTAGACTGATGCACCACGAAGTGGTTGTATTCAAAAATAAATTTATGACCTATATTTGTAAACATGATTACATTTACTATATTTTAGACGATTGTACCAAAGAAGATGGAGCGCGTTGTGTCAACGGTGCCTGTCTAAACGGTGTATGTTATTGTAACGATGGATTTGGTGGTTGCAACTGTCAGGAGCTCGGTGAGTTATTCAGTATTATACATAATTCAGTATAATTATTGATTTTATACATATATTCTAGTAAGTCGAATATGTTTTTGATGATTTACATTCCTCAAAAAAAAAAGCCCTTCAGCCCTTTATTCTAAAAACTTGTATTTAACTGCAATTAATATAAATCTAAAGATGCAACCAATATTAAAATCTAAAGAGTACTTCTCTATCTATGTCTTAGAAATTTAGCAAGAAGTGACTACTTACACTATTACAAATTAAGGAAAAGATCCCTAAATATGAATAAATTGAGTTGAGAGTTTACCTGGACTTTTTCTTTGCATAGATATGTTCGTGTAAATCATTTCTTGATTTTCTGGGCAAATATTTTGTTAGTAAAAAATATTCAGTCGTGGCGCAGCGGCACAAAGTGTGACTGTAAACCGACTGGTTGTGGGTTCGATCCCCACTCGAGGAGATGAAATATTTACTTAAATTTATATTTCCATTTCTTCGCTCTGGTGTCGAGGCTAAGCGCGGCGTTGAATTCTGCCACTCAACACGCAATGTCTCCAGAATTCGGCAGAAAGTGGGGAACGGAGTGTCTAAAAACACTAGGTTCCCTCTGCCTACCCTGCTGTGTGCGGGATACAGCGTGAAGCTGATTTATTTATTTGATTTTTTTTTTTTTTTTAAAATATTTGAAACTTTAATAAGTTGTATTCTCCGGGGTCTTACACCGGAGAAATTGGAATAGTACGGAATTTCGGTGGTTGATTCCGACTTGTACTTGACCGGTTTTCTTTATCTAGATGTGAATGAATGCAAGGATCGGCCGTGTGACGTTTTTGCTCATTGCACAAACACTGTTGGTAGTTTTCAATGTTCCTGTTTCCCGGGTTATGTTGGTGACGGTTTTACGTGCAAAGGTATGTAATTTTATTAATAAGTATGTTTTAATGTGATGATAAAAAGGGTGTATTTTATTAGGAAATGATATTTATTTAAATTAGATAAAAGGTAAATCGGCCATTCTACTTTTCGATGCCTAAAACCTACGTTATATTCACAAGATGATAGTTGTAGAAGTAGAAAATATTACATCATAATGTGTAGTTATGCTGGCAGCTAAGTTTTACCATAAAATTTTGGTTTATTGAAGTTTTTAAAAGGAAAAGGTGGAAAAATAAAACAACTGCGTTATTAAATTTAAAATATATATTTTTTTATGTGAAGAAATCGTAATAAGCAACGGATGATTTTACGCTATAACGTCACAAGAAACATTAATGAAAAGTAGCCTTCTTTTATGAATTGAATTTAATTATTATCCCTAAATTATCATACAATTTTGTGTAATATAAAGAGGGAGTTAATAAAAATTATAATTTATTCGATTTTACATTTGTTTGTGTTAAACAATCCAAATGCTTTTTTTCCTTAAATTATACGATGTGGATCAAACCCACAACCGGTCGCGTGTACAGGTATATTTTGTGCCTCTGCGCACGACTGGCCTATAAAATTTCCTAATATAGATACATTTAAAAATAAAATTTTGCTATAATTTAATATTTTCCCATATTTTCTCACTTATACATATACATTATACCTCTATAAATATGTGATATATGGATATATAGTAATAACGTATAGAAACAATATATTTTTATCTATAATAATATTATAAAATTATGGACTGTATATATATACGTTATATACATATATCGTAAGAAATATTTATTGTTATTTTTTATCGCATAAAATATTATGATTTCAGATATTAACGAGTGTGAAGATCCAGCAATCGCAGCGCGATGTGTGGAGCACGCTGAGTGTTGTAATTTGCCAGCACATTTCATATGCAAATGTAACCGAGGTTTTGAAGGTGATGGAGAGGAAGAATGTCGAGGTATAATTAAAAAAAACCTTAAAAGACTGCTTACCTGTAAAGTCAGAGTACGGATAATAGTTTAACGCGATAATGTTATAAGATAAGTTTGATTAAAAATTCCATACTTTTTTAACCGCCTTTTGTTAGAACGGAGGAGGAGGTTATCAATTCGACTGTATTTTTTTAACGCTTGTTACCTCAGAACTTTGGACTGAGTGCATCGATTTGAAGGTTTTTTTTTGGTTTGAAAGCTAGTGCTCGAAAGTGAGAGAAAGAAAGAAATGGGACCACCTATTTCTTTGGTCCAATACTGACAATAGTATCTATAAGAAAAAAATCATAAGTCTTAGATTTGCATTAAGTATGTGCGCGATAAATTGACGAATAACTCAACATCACGCCAACCGATACCGATGATGATGATCCTTTTTTTGATTAGAAAGGATACACTTTAAGGATAGTTTGGTGAAGTTTGGCTAGGTTCTGACTATGGCATCCGGTTAAAACTGAACAAGTTGTCTCTTTTTTTGGTATAAAATATATTTATACCGTAATAGTTACAAGGTAAAACATTCTTAAAATAGATATAAGAAGTGAGATTACTCATCGTTGCAGTTATTTTCAACCAACTTCAAAAAAAGAGGAAGTTTAAATTTTCAACCGATTTGAAAAATGGGAGAGTTTCCTAATTCGACCGATTATTTTTTATGTATGTTCTTGCCAATATGCCAAAATATTACTATGCATAGTATGACCTAATTAAGATTTTACATAGGACAACCACTAACTTGATAAGCTAGACCTTAAAGGTAAAGTCTATCCACTTAAAATCGTAAAATAAATCATTATTGTAAAATAAGCACTGAAAAGTAAAAAAAAAAAAACACATATAGTAAAATGTACTTTGATTTTGTTATACAAAACAAAATTGAAGAAAGATTTTATAATTTTGAAGTATGTTTCTATTTTTTCAGATTATCAAATTTTTTTGGTAAATGTATTATTTTGAAAATACGCGCTTACTCAATCAAACCCACTATTTTTACTATTTTCAATATAATATTAATAGTAGTAGTCATTATATTTTTCAATTCAATTATAATGAAAATTATTGTTGTTTTAGATATTAATGAATGTAAGCGGCCTGGAGCATGCGGAGATAATGCTTTATGCCAAAACTATCCGGGAAACTATACTTGCGCGTGTAAGGCTGGATATACTGGAAATCCTTTCGATGGAGTAAGTTAGTCATATATTGTATTATTCTAATATTATTATCATTTCTTGTAGAGATATTTATTGAAGTCCCTGCAAGAATTCAAAATTATAAGTATTGTTATGATTTATAGTGTGTAGATATTGACGAGTGTTCGAATAGCGAAGCGTGTGGACTAGGCGCCATTTGTCGTAACATTGAAGGCGGTTATGAGTGTAGCTGCCCGGCTGGATACGAAGGCGATCCTCGGGTGGCATGCCACGACCACGACCCCTGTCAGCGTGCCGTTTGCGGCCGTGGCGCCCTCTGTGAAAACCTTGCGGAAGCCCATCGCTGTCTATGTCCACCAGGTTTTGAAGGCGATCCTAACGTTCAGTGTACCGGTAAGCTTTTCCATTCACGCGCCAGTAGGTCTGATCTGATAACCTTTCATTTCATGGACTAATGCTTCGGTGTACTCTTAATATATCGCTCCAAACGGCCAATAACTACCGCTAATGACGCGCGGTAGCTTCACGCTTGTACTAATTATGTTACACTGATGACGTCTATACGGCAATTATTTTCAGCTTTTATTCAAGAAGAATCTTCGAAGTATCGTCTACTTTAGTTTAAGCTTTGGATTTGTATTTTATTTATCTTATGTTCTTCTGGTAACTTTCTTCGGATCTTCTACCTTGTCATTTCTGTTACCATACATCCTGCGTACTTTTTCTTCTTCGTAGTCGACCGAATGTGGCTGTCGACCCACCTACTGCGTGCGTATATTATTTATATTATATACAGTTGATATATTTAATAAGACGTTAGTAATTTCTTACACCAGACGTGGATGAATGTAAGGGTAGCGCGGCGGTGTGCGGCGTGAATGCCGTATGTACCAACACTATTGGCAGTTTCGTATGCTCCTGCAAGCCGGATTATACAGGAAATGCTCAAAGTTTAAATGGTTGTCGAGACGTCAATGAGTGTGAAATTTTAGAGCATCCTTGTGGTACACATGCTATTTGTGAAAACACTGAGCCTGGATATAACTGTCTTTGTCCTCAAGGATATAGAGCAAAGCCCAACGCACACATTGCATGTGAACAGGTATATTATTATTGAACTATGTATTTTATTTTAAAGTAGTCGTAGATGTATGTTATATGTTTAATTTTATTATTATTTTTAGTTTGACGTCAACACATTGTGCAAGTCAAATTTTGATTGTACCAATAATGCTGAATGTATAGAAGGTCAATGTTTTTGCAAAGATGGTTTTGACGCCAAAGGTTCAATTTGCATCGATGTAGATGAATGTTCTCATAATTCAAAATGTGGAGAAAATTCTGTATGCATAAATACACTGGGAAGTTTTAAATGTGAATGTAGCGTCGGTCACATTGGATTCCCTCCGCAATGTAGAGCACCTTGTGAAGATGTGCAGTGTGGAGATCATTCTTATTGTAAGCCTGACGGTTCTGAGGCCTATTGTGTATGCGACGAGGGCTTCACATTTGACCCTAATGATATAGCTGCTGGTTGTATTGATATTGACGAATGTGATTCGTCGTTTGGATCATCTGGTCAATGTGGACAAAACGCACATTGCTCTAATGTTGTTGGAAGCTTTACTTGTAGGTGTCCAGAGGGCTATAGCGGTGATGCTTATAAAGAGTGTTACGATATCAATGAGTGTTTAACCGATAACTCTTGTGGTATTGGAGCAAACTGTGTGAATAATCCGGGCTCTTTTAAATGTGAATGCCCAGAAGGGACTATAGCAGATCCTGAACCAAATATTCAGTGTTCCGACATTCTGGCCTGTTCTTCAGATAACAATTGTCCCGGTAATGCTATTTGCGACTCATCTGGAAAATGTTTATGTCCAGAGCCAAATATTGGTAATGATTGCCGACGTAAGTAAAAAATAAGTCATTTAAATTATCATAATATTTAAAATTTGCATTGGCATTGTATCATTTCTTGTTCATGTGTATTTTTTACAGATCCATGTGAGTCAGTCCAGTGCGGAAGCAACTCAGAGTGTTTATTGAGTGATCATGAAACACAATGTACATGTAGAAGTGGATTTACAGGAAACGCTTTTTCACCTATTGGTTGTCAAGATATTAACGAATGTGAAGCAAATCCATGTGCCATGGGTGCTGTTTGTAAGAACTTTCCGGGCCACTTCCAATGTGAATGTCCAGGCAACTTTAGTGGCGATCCTTATATCAATGGATGTATTGTTAGCAGATTACCAAATAAATGTAACAACGTAAACCCATGTCCAAGCGGTGAACAATGTATAACTCATGAAGGCGAAAATGTTTGTGTATGTACTCAAGGGTATTATCGTAACAAAGAAACACAAATATGTGAAGATATCAATGAATGTACAGAATATGGAAGGAATCCTTGTGGATTGAACTCTATATGCAAAAATTTACCTGGTAGTTATGAATGTAAATGCCCTCCTGAATATAGCGGAAATCCATATAATCTGTGTGAAATTTGTAATGATATAAAATGCCAATGTCAACCTCCATATACTGTAGTGGATGGAAATTGTGTCTTGTCAGGTTGTACCGCTGATAAAAAATGTGGCCAGGGAGCTGAATGTATTATTATAGCAGATGGAGTAAGCTATTGTGCATGTCCCGCTGGATACACGCACAGTACCGATGGATCTTGTGAAGATATTAACGAATGTATGTTTGGCCAGCCTGTTTGCGGTTTTGGAGCAGAATGCATAAATACTATTGGATCTTACCTTTGTAAATGTCCAATTGGTTATGGAAAAGACCCAATATCAGGGCACTGTAGTTTGAATCAAAAACAATGCATAAGTGATTCTGATTGTTTTGCTAATGAAAAATGCGTTCAACCCGGTAACTGTATATGCCCTCCACCATTTTACTTAGATGTGACAGATGGTCAAAAATGTAAAAGTCCCTGTGAAAGGTTTATTTGTGGAATAAATGCAAAGTGCACACCTAGCGATCCTCCAAAGTGTATGTGTATGTCAGGATTCCAAGGCGATCCATATACGGGGTGTACGAATCGAAATGAATGTGACAGCGCCCCTTGTGCCTATGGAGCTATTTGTAATGACGAAAAAGGTGGATATAAGTGTAGCTGTCCACAAAATATGGCTGGAGATCCTTATAAATCTGGATGTAAGACTATACTAAAATTTCAATTATCAATTCCTTTATAAACGTTATATTGCAAGTACAATAAACTATATTTTTGCAAGTTATACTCAGTTTCACGCCGTGTCCCGCACACAGTTCACTCCCGTACACACGGTATGCAGAGGAAGCTTATTGTTAAGATACTCCGTTTCCCACTTTCCGCTGAGTCTTCGAGGCATTGCGTGTTGAGTTGCGGAACTCAATGCCGCGCTTTGCCTCGACACCAGAGCGAAGAAATGAAAATATAAATGTAAATAAATATTTAATTTCCTCGATGGGGAATTTTGCAGTAACACCATGTGCCACGGCTGGCCTCAAAAATGTTGTACTCATTTATCCTAAATGATTGTAGGTGTTGAAGAGCACGGCATCTTACCAAAGCAATTATGTAGTAAAAGTAATCAATGTCCAAATAATCTTGCATGTGTGAATCGCACTTGTGTGTCACCTTGTACAAATGTAGTTTGCGGGCCTAACGCTTTTTGTGAAGTTGAGAACCACGCAGCGTGGTGTCGTTGCAACCCAGGATACACTAAACCTGAAGGAGGAAAATGTATATCCGGTGAGATATAAATAATAATTAAATTTATATAGGAATACAAATTGTCGTTTAAAATTACAGATAATAATTTAATTTGTAATTCTAGGATGTGATAACTATCCTTGCGCTGCAGCTGCTCAGTGTATTATTACTAAGATTGGTCCTACTTGCGTTTGTCCAGAAGGTATGGTAGGTAACCCTTTTCCTGGTGGAGCTTGTAAAAGAGATATCTGTGGTCCAGGAGTTCCGTGTGAAGGTAAATTAAGCTGTGTATCTGGAAGATGCCGACAGCGATGTGAAACAATTGTTTGTGGAATTGGCGCTTCTTGTGATGAAAACACCGGCAGATGTGTTTGTAATAATTTTTTTGTTGGAAATCCGGACTTATTATGTATGCCACGTAAGTTTAAGACATATAAGTATAAATAAATAACAATAATTATTTAAGGATAATTTATTATCACAAATAAAAAAGGGTTTAGTTTTTTCACAAAGCTTAATATCATAAAATTTAAGAACATTAATAATTGTTTCCTTAATAATTAATTGTTTTGCTGAAGATTTATTTCACGACAATTTTTCTTATATTTTAGCTGTTGCACCCCCAGAGTGTGAACCAACTTGTGGTCAAAACGCGCATTGTATCTATAGCACAACAAACAATTGCAAATGTGACAAGGGATTCACAGGAAATCCATATGGTAAATGTTTGCCACGCAAACAAATAACTTGTCTGAATACTTCTTGTGGAACAAATGCCGTATGTCAACAAACAAAATCTCATATCGAATGCCTATGTCCTCCAGGTTACGTAGGAAATCCTAATTTACAATGTATAGATATAGATGAATGTAATTCAAGACCTTGTGCTGAAAATGCCATTTGTATTAACACCCCTGGAAGTTATAGTTGTATTTGTAAAAGCAACTTTGTGGGAAATCCGTATGAATTGTGTGCTCAAATTTCTATTTCAAAATGTGTTGATGGGTCAAGTTGTGCATGCTCTAAAAATACAACTTGTCCTAATGGCTATCTATGCGAAAATTTAAAGTGTGTAGATGTATGTCATCTTAAACCATGTGGACCCAAATCAATTTGCGAAGAAGGAAAGTGTACTTGTCTTCCTGGACATATAGGAAATCCAAATGATCTTGTTCAAGGGTGCAAGCCTGATAATAATTGTGTTACGGATGTAGATTGTAAAGTATCTGAAATTTGCTTTCAATTAGGAAAAACAATTCGAAAATGCGTAGATGCATGTAGTAAATTACAATGCGGACCAAATTCTTTCTGCGTTAGTGCTAATCATCAAGCTCATTGCATTTGTGCAGAGGGGTACGTAGGAAAGCCTAGTGACACTAAATTAGGATGTCATTTACTACAGAGGGAACCCAATGAAGTTGAATGTAATGTTAATTCTGATTGTGCAGTCTCTCAAATTTGTGTAGCCGTAGACGGTACAAGTCATAAATGTCTTGATTTATGTTCTACAGTAGTCTGTAGTGCAAATGAAATTTGTAAAGTTATCAATAATGACGCACGCTGTGAATGCAAAGAAAGCTACCTTTGGAATCCAGTGAATTCTATATGTGAGCAACCAACGACGCCTAGTTGTGAAAATGATAAAGATTGTGACGACACTAAAACATGTCAAAAAGATATTCTTGGGGTAAACAAATGTATCGATAACTGCTTGATATTTACATGCCCTCAAAATTCAAAATGTATAACTAAAAGTCATAAAAGTCAATGTCAATGTCTGGCTGGATTTACTGGTAATCCTAATGATCGTGATGGCTGTTTACCTCTTGATAAAAATGAATGCTTAAATGATGCTCAATGTAAAGAAAATGAAGTATGTAAAGATGCTGCTAACGAAAAAAAATGCATACCTGCTTGTCAACAAATAAAATGTGGACCTAATGCTATTTGTATAACAAATAATCATGAGGCGAAATGTCAATGCCCGTTGGGTGCTTTTACTGGTAATCCTGACGACCTAGATGTAGGATGTCAAGCGGTACCATGTATTTACAATATTGATTGTCTTCCCCATGAACTTTGCAACCGCTTGACTCATACTTGCATAAACGTTTGTGGTGAGGATAGTTGTGGCACAAATGCAGTTTGCATTGCTGAAAATCATAAATTTAAATGTCAGTGTCTTAGCGGATATATACCAGATCCTTCACCCGATATTAATTGCCAGAAAATAAATTTATGTAATCCTAAGTCTTGTCATCCTACTGCAATATGTGAATCATTATCTACCACATATATTTGTAAATGTCCCGACAACTATATTGGCGATCCTGTTAAAGACGGATGTAGGAAACAAGATGAATGCTTAAGAGGAGATATCGATTGTTTACACGAAGTAGCTTGTGTTGATGGTACTTGTGGTAATCCATGTAAAGGAAAGTGTGGTGTAAATTCTGTTTGTAAAATGATTGACAGGAAAGCAATCTGCACTTGTCCAAGTGGGTATGAAACTTCACAAGACGGTGTATCATGTAAGAAAAAAGTTATAGCATGTGCAAACGAACTTGATTGTGATGGTAATATCTGTTTCAAAGGTCAATGTTTCTCAACTTGCAAAAATACAAGTCATTGCGATCCAGGTGAGGTATGTACTAAGAATTACTGCGAGACTCCGTGTACAGAGAATTCTCAATGTGGCACAGGACAGGCCTGTATAGATGGTCAATGTCTTATAGGCTGTAGAAATAATGACGAATGTTCAATTGAAGAATCCTGTGTAAGGAATAAATGTGTTAATCCATGTCAAGTTTCAAGAACTTGTGGACCAAATGCAATATGTTCAAGAATAAACCATTTTACAAAATGCGAATGTCCTTTAGGGTTTGAAGGTTCACCAACTCCACAACAAGGATGTGTTCGTAAGCCTGCTGCATGTGCTCGTACCTCTGAATGTCCACCAGATCATATGTGTATAGGCTTTCTTTGCCAAGTTCCTTGTCTATCAAATTCAAATTGTGCTATAGGAGAAAAATGTCATGATAATAAATGTCATAAAATTTGCCATACTAGTAGTAATTGTCTACATGGTGAGCATTGTAGCGCAGGAATTTGTATTGCTGGATGCAAGAGTAATTCCGATTGCCTTGATAGTCAGAAATGTATATTAAACGAGTGTAAATGTGCAGTAGGCTTTGAATTAGACAATGGTGAATGCATAAATATAGACGAATGTTTGAATAACCCCTGCCATCCATCAGCTACATGTATAGATTCTAAAGGTTCGTTTAAGTGTATTTGTCCCACTGGTGCAATAGGTGATCCCTATAGACATGGTTGCCTATTACCTAATCAATGTCGACAAGATAATCAATGCGAAGATACTCTTGCGTGTATTGAAGGAAAATGTTCCAATCCCTGTCAAACGGATATATGTGGTTTGAATGCTATTTGCAATGTAAAATCGCATAGAACAGCCTGTGCTTGTGAAAAAGGGTACCTCGGTAATCCACTCGACAAAGATATTGGATGTTTTAAAGTGGAATGTACAGACGATATGGATTGTTCATCAGACAAGTTTTGCAATCGCCAAAATAATAAGTGTTCCGGTAAATATTTTCATACAGAAATATAAATAATATTATATATATTATATATTTATACATATATATATATATATATATATATATATATATATATATATATATATATATATATATATATATATATATATATATATATATATATATATATATATATATATATATATATATATATATATATATATATATATATATATGTGTTTTATGTGTTATTTATTTACAGAAAAATGTGAAGATAAAGTATGTCAAGGTGGTAGATGCAAAATTGAAAATCATCAGCCAATCTGTATCTGCCCTCTAGGTTATCATTTCATTAATAACAAGTGTGAAGATATAAATGAATGTTCCACTAATCCTTGCATTTTAAATGCAGTTTGTGAAAATACAATGGGATCTTTTATTTGCACTTGTACAAATGGAACTGTTCTAGACAAAAGTGCTGCTGTTTGTAAGAAGCCTGGAGAATGCACTACTGATGATGATTGTTCTGACGAAACGAAATGCTCCGACAATCGCTGCATAAGTCCGTGTAACATATTAAAATGTGGTCTTAACGCTATGTGTATAGTATCAAATCATAAGGCTAGTTGTGAATGTAAGCAAGACAGTGGTGGCGACCCGTTGAAAAAATGTATAAAATTTGAATGTGTGAAAGATTCAGACTGTCATGAAGAGGAAGCTTGCACCAATAATATATGTCAAAATCCATGTGTTCTACCTCGAGCTTGTGGAAAAAATGCTGATTGCTTATCCAGAAATCATATCGGCCTTTGTTCTTGTTCGCCGGGATTTACTGGTGATCCTGTTTTAGGCTGCGTGCCAATACAATACTGTTCAGATAATAGCCGCTGTTCGTCTGGTACTAAATGCATCGATAATTTATGTGTCGGTAAGTTGAAGTAGTACGATTTATCTTAATTATCATAATATATAAAACATTTTTTAAAATTAAACAATTAAATTTTACTTTATTCTTGAGGCCAGTCTTGGCGCAGGGTAAAGTGTGACTGTAGAACCGACTAGTTGTGGGTTCGATCCCCACTCGAGGAGATGAAATATTTTATTAAATTTATATTTCCATTTCTTCGCTCTGGTGTCGAGGTTAAGGGCGGCGGTAAGTTTTGCCACTCAACACGCAATGCCTTCAGAATTCAGCAGAAAGTGGGGAACGGAGTGTCTTAACACTAGGTTCCCTCTGCCTACCCTGCTGTGTGCGGGATACAGCGTGAAGCTGATTTATTTATTTATTTTTTTTTTTTCGCTCTGGTGTCGAGGCAAAATGTGGCGCGTTGAGTTCTGCCACTCAACACGCAATGCAAAGCTGAATTCGGCAGAAAGTGGTGAACTGAGTGTATTAAAACTAGGTTCCCTCTGCCTTAATTTGTTTTTTTTCTGACTATGTTCTTTGTTTTTAGGAGTATGTCAAAATTCACGAGATTGCTACAATGATCAAACTTGCATTCGAGGAACATGTAGGCTTATATGTAATGCAAACAATTCATGTCCTGATTCATTCGCTTGTGTAAACAAGATTTGTACGAAAAATATTATATGCAGTTCTAATAGTGACTGTAGTGATGATGAAATATGTGCAGAAGACGTAAACGGTATTCCTAAATGTATAAAAGTTTGTGAAAATCAGCCATGTGGTCGAAATGCTTATTGTACAGCCAGCTCTCACGAACCTATTTGCAAGTGCACGAAAAATTTCTTTGGCGATCCAGTGAAAGGATGTGAAAGAAAAGAATGTGATGATAATAAAGATTGTTCAGAAGATAAATTTTGTGATAACAGCATTTGTAAAATTGCATGTTTAGCTTCTAACGAATGTGGTGACAATACCATATGTGCCTCAGAATATCATAAACGTGTATGTTACTGTCAACCTGGTTTTACGGGAGATCCTCTTAAAGGTTGTACTGAAATAAATTGGTGCAATTTGAAGCCATGTGGTAATGGAGCTGAATGTGTAAATTCTCGAATTAGTGCGAAATGTGCTTGCCCTCCTGGAACTATTGGGAATCCTTATGAGGAAGGCTGCCGCAAATCATCGGAGTGTAGATTTAATAGGGATTGCCCTCCTGCGGCTCGTTGTACTGTTATCGAGGGAATACGAAAATGTACAGGTACGTCACAATTCTAAGTAAAAATATTTGGACATATAAAGAACACTTATATAACAATTATAAAACACATCGTTAAAAATCTCTTTTCAAAGAAACTTTCCGTTATCTTTATTCAATTAATATAAACCTTAATCTCTTTAAAGATGCGTGTGAAAATATCAAATGTGGTGCTAATGCAGAATGTACACCAGAACGACATTCTGGACAGTGTAATTGCAAGTATGGCTATATAGGAAATGGCGCTAGTGATAAAGGTTGTCAACTTCCAGAAATAAAATGTAAAAACAAAACTGAATGTTCTGCTGAACATTATTGTCACAATGGAATTTGTCAGGGTAATAATTTTATTAGAAGTCTTTAGTAAATTTATATTTTCTTAATTTACCTTTATGCTACTTCTTATATTTTTAGGATTGTGTGTGGTAGATGAAGAATGTGACGCTACTGAAAAATGCTATAGTGGGAAATGCTTAAAACCTTGTGATTTAGAAAAAACATGTGGATTGAACGCCATATGTCGTACAGATAACCATATAGTCCAGTGTAGTTGTCCCTACAGTTTCACTGGCAATCAAGCCGTAGAATGTGTAAGAAGTAAGTATTTCAGACAAAGATACCATTTCCTACCCCTAGTCTGCATATTCTAATATTTATATTTTTTTTAGTTCCGAGATTCTGTGGTGATTCTGGAGAGTGTGAAGATGATTATGTATGTAAAGAATCTACATGTTTACCTCGCTGTACCAAGGACGAGGAATGCGCATTAAACGAAAAATGTTCGAAAGGAACATGCTTATGTAAATATTTGGTTTTAAATCCTTATAATAAATAATTGTATATTAATTATATACAATTATTTATTCTATATATATTTTTGTACTTCTAGTGACCTGTCAAGTAGACAACGATTGTTTTCTTGGCCACATTTGCTTATCAAATAGCTGTAAATATGGATGTCGACAAGATGATGATTGTCGACAAGAAGAAGTATGCCATAATAACTACTGTAAAAATCCATGTGCTAATGACACTAATCCATGTGGACCAAATGCCTATTGCTCTGTGGTTGATAAAAAAGTCTTATGCTCTTGTGCTGAAGGCTTAATACCTAATCCGACTCCAAACATTGGATGTGTCCGTGCATCGATACTCTCCTGCCGAATACACAGCGATTGTTTAGCTGGATGGAGCTGTGAAGACAACAAATGTAAACCAATGTGTAGTATAGATGGCAAGGAATGCATAGAAGGAGAGCGTTGTAATCTGGGTGTATGCCGTTACGCTTGTACGTCTGATGATCATTGTTCCGACGATGAAGTTTGCGATGGACGAGTTTGTGTCACAGGCTGCAGAACAGATTCTCATTGCTTAAACAATCTTGCGTGTATATCCGGTCAATGCATTGATCCATGTATAGAACCAGGTATTTGCGGCGCTAATGCTTTATGCACAGCAATAAATCATCGTCCCATATGCACGTGTCCGACATATTTGGTTGGGGAACCTAAAATTGTTTGTAAACGCGTAACAACTGCATGTGATAAGAACAAGAATTGTGCTGATGGATTTAATTGTTATGGTGATATGTGTTATCCATCTTGTAGAAGGTATGTTTTTTTATTAATATATACATAATTTACATTGCATATCGGTTTTCTTAATGTTTGAAAAAAATTTCAGAGACAACATCTGTTTATCTAATGAAAAGTGTATTCGTGGTATATGCAGACTTATCTGTAACAGTGACGATGCTTGTAGTGATGGACATATTTGTGAAAATAGAATTTGCAAGCAAGGATGTAGAAGTGACAATGCTTGTAGTAATAATTTAGCGTGCATAAATGGACAGTGTAAAGGTATACAAAATAATAAAATAAGTTTAATATAAAATTTATTATAAGTGCAAATGTTCGTAATGTGTAATATATTTTTAATAAATTTTAGATCCTTGTAGCAGTAATACAGCTTGTGGTATTTGTTCAGAATGTAAAGTCGTAAATCATCGTACGTTATGTAGTTGTGCAGGTAATTACACTGGAAATCCACTTGTTGAATGTAAGAAAAAACCTTTGCCGTGTAATGGTTTTTGTCCTTGTGACGAAAGTGGATATTGTATCTCTCTCTGCGATGATAATTCCAATTGTAATTGCGGAGAAAAGTGCTTCAATGGAGGCTGCAGATCTATATGTTCAGTTAGAAATAAATGCCCTGAAAGACAAATATGTATACATGGAGTTTGTGTACCCGGGTGTAACAATAATAGGGATTGTGGAGATGATATGATGTGTT
Source organism: Heliconius charithonia (assembly GCA_030704555.1). Taxonomy (NCBI): domain Eukaryota; kingdom Metazoa; phylum Arthropoda; class Insecta; order Lepidoptera; family Nymphalidae; genus Heliconius; species Heliconius charithonia. The sequence goes on along the minus strand of CM060827.1, from coordinate 11,094,173 downwards.
CATCAAAACAATGTGTAGCTGTCTGTCGCGAACATTCATGTGGGAAAAATGCTTTGTGTTTAGCTAATAAACACCGCAACTTCTGTAGTTGTCCTAGTGGGTTTTCTGGGGATCCAGAAAAAGAATGTAAACTGTACGACTGCACAAAAAATGAAGATTGCAGTTCAGATGAAGAATGTACTATAGAAGGAAAGTGCAAAAATATATGTCAAAATGTTTGTGGCTTGAACGCAATTTGTCGACCAATAAATAAGATGGCGCAATGTTCGTGTCCATCTGGATACACAGGTAACCCAAAAATAGAGTGCTCTGAGGCAGCTGCTGCACCTTGTTTACGTAACCCGTGTGGCATAAATGCACGTTGTCGGGATCTAGACGATGGAGGTTATGAGTGTACTTGCGCCCCAGGCTGTGCTGGTAATCCACAACGGCAATGCTTCTGTGGAACCATGGCTCCTTGCGCTAACAAAACTTGTGGCACTAACGCACAATGTCGTATTGGGCAAATGGGAGAAGCACAGTGTTATTGTCCTCGTAATTATCCTAATGGAGATCCCAACATAGAATGTAAGTTTTTATATTTGTTTACTACAAATACACCTATAATACTTTTATAGAAAACGTATAAAAATTTGAACGTAGCGGGACTCGAGCCCGTGCCTCCTGGAAACCGACCTGGCGCTCAGACCACTAAGCTGTACGCTCTCTAAGCTACGTTGAAATTTTTATGCTCTTGTTACAACTTATTTATGTTGTTAGCATCTCTGTAGGGAGATTTTTACAAATTTACTACTATTACTCAAAGATATTTACTAAGAATTATCGTCAGGCAAGAGAAAATGGTATTTATTAAATATTTTTCTCTCCCAAGTGTGGAATAACACTTTAAAAATGTTAAAAACGATAATATTTATATCAAACTTACAATAATATTAATATTATCATATAGGTGCACAAGAGCGTAGTATTATTGATTGTCGAACAACAGGATGTGGGATTAATGGAGAATGCCTAAGAGAAGGCGCTGAGTTTGTATGTCGTTGTATACCCGGCACGGAAGGACAAGCCGATATCGAATGCCATACCAGTGAGTAAAACCGGTTAATTTTCTTATTTTTCATATTTTTACACATGTATAAATGCACGATAAGGGTGTCATAAACAAAAGAGTTCTTAACTAGGGCAAAAAATAAGTATAAATAACTATCCAAGAAAAAAAATAAAAATTATAAATATTTGTACATTTTTATGTAAAAATTTTGTTTTCATTTTTGTTTTGTAGTTAAATGTGGATATTTTTTTAGTTGACATTTTAGAATATTTAATTATCTTGACGATATCGCTTAAAACTAATTTATTGATTAAAATCGTAAGATTAAATATTACTGTACAAATATGTATTTTATTATAGATATTGTAATGGCATACATATATGTACAATTTAATGATATTAAGTCATGTTTTGACATTAGTGGAAGCATTCTCACCGTTCGTGCTTGAATACAGTCAGTAATATTTTGTTCGGCTTCATGTACATATTGCTTGTATTATAACGTTATAATTATACTTCTGATCATAAACCCTCAATTTCAAAAAGCATGCACTGTCTCGTGAGAAAGTTTCCTCTTCGTGGCTGAAGGTACAGCTCTTTCGACTCTGCTTTCTTCTTTCACATCTTCCTAGGTATCGAATGCACGAGTGACAAAGATTGTCCAGTAGACAAAGCGTGTTTGAGCTTGCGTTGTGTGGACCCCTGCACAATACGTGGTATATGCGGTGAAGATGCCCTATGTGTCTCTGTCATGCATCGGGCCCAATGTTCCTGTCCTCAATGTTATGTTGGCAAGCCTCGAGTTTCATGTCACCTTGATCCTAACTGTAAACCCTCTGCGGATGTAAACATAACGTTTACGTGCTCTAAATTAAAGCCATGCCCATCTAAATTGGCTTGTAATTTTGCTACCAATCAATGCAGTAATCCTTGTCTCGGTTACCAAAATTGCCGAAGAAACCAGAAATGTGAAGTGCGAAATCATGAACCTGTTTGTGTATGTCGAAACGGTTTTGCCCTTAATGAAAAAGGAGAATTAACATGCGCACCAGAACATGCTGAATGTACAAGAGATGAACAATGTCCTTCAAATGCTGCATGTCGAGAATCAAAATGTGTGAACCCTTGTTTGATTTCTAAGGAGCCAATGTGTCCAAAAGGAAAACAATGTGACGTTGTGGAACATCAGGCAATATGTGTGTGTATTGAGGATTGCCACCCAACAGTGTCTATATGCCTAAGAGATAATGGATGTCCTCATAATTTAGCATGTATTAATTTTCAATGCAAAGATCCATGTAAAGAGGCTTGTGGTGTTGCACCTTGCTCGGTTGAAGACCATCACCCGGTGTGCAAGTTTTGTCCTAGTGGATTCACACACCATGAGAAATATGGCTGCACTAAAGGTAATTGTACGTCAGAGAAAAACTTACATTTACAGTATTATTAGTTTATTATCTTTTACAAAGAATCTTATTAATTTGTTTCTTCACATTACAGGAAAAACGCAATAGTATACTTTATGACTTCATCCGGCTCTCTCTATTTTCTATATTTCTTTTTTTTCTAGCATGATCATTTTCTTTTTCAACAGTTGAATTTCTTCTAAATCAGGTAGACTCGCGCACGTTATTTCGTATTTATGTATAAAAATATTATATATTCATTTAATTAGTAAAGTAGACATGACACAGACATTATGGTGACGGTTGCGTTTAACTCTCAACGCTTTCATTGCTTTGCACGATTAATAATGCATAAAACTGCCACGAGACAGTGTGCAAAATTTATCTAAAGCTTTACACTGTAATTTATAATATTACCTATAGAATTTTATATATTTATTTACTCCTGTTGTATACATTGTAAATTTTTTGCACTTTTATGTATATAAATGTTCTCAGAAGCCATAATTAAAAAACTGAATTGAACTGTAAAATAATTCGTTCTTCTATATCGTTTTGAATAAACAAAATATTTTATCTATTGTTTTCATATATTCAGTGATATTATCATATATTTTTTTTACCTTATAATGTTTAATTGTAATTAAATATTATAAGAAGAAGAATTTTATTGATTCCAACGTTTTAAATCATTTGTACATAAGAGGTTGTTGGTGACATGGTTCGATTTCGCAGTGCTAGAATGCGGTGATCACGGCGAGTGCGCATCAGGACTGGCGTGTATAAATGAGCGTTGTGCGGATCCATGTGAGCACGGTGGGCCCTGTAAAATTGGACAGCATTGTGCCGTTGTTGATCATCAACCTGTTTGTTCCAAAGGTAAAAGTCTTTTTTCTATACATTTCATTCAATACTGACGATGCATATTTTTTTGTAACAAGTAAAAAGTTTAAGCTTAGCCCAAAATTTTATATATTTAATCTACATGTGCTATATTTCACTATCGCTAAGATTTATTACTTATAAGAAATTTAACGAGACGGGATTTAGTTCATTGAATTTTTTTTATTTAATTTTTTTATAGCTTAAGCTTAAGTTTAAATTTGTAATTTGTAATTTTGGAAAAATGCGCGCTGTATCTCGTAAACTAACAACAGTACAGAAACAATAAATTGTAATATATTTAGGAGTTACAAACGTGGAATGTTAGAAAAGGGATGGAAGGTGAGATGAATAAATTATTGGATTTGACGAATGACAGAGAATTGGATATTGTTTGTGTGACTGAGACCAAACAAATGTGCAATAGTACGAATGATTTATCGGGCAGTCGAGTAACTTTCTGGGCCGGTGAACCAGAAAGCGAGCGGGGCCGTCAAGGTATAGTAAGTGTGTTATTGTCCTCTCGATTTATTAGTGCAGCGGTAGCTTGTATTCTACAAGGCGATCAACTCAAAACTGATTTGGATTCTCCTCAAGCTGGGGATAACAATAGCATTCTTGTTAGCGGCCGTATCCAAGTGTCAGGGACGCAGAGTTTACAAAAAGCTAGACAGCAGTGAATCTGGAAATGGAAATATTAAAATATGCTGGCAGAACCTTCAGAATTGTATGAAGGAAGCAGCGAAAGGGGTATGTGGTAAAAGGGAAAAGAGGCTTTAGCAAAAAGCGCGACGAATGTTGTAGAAAGAAAGAAGAATGCATGGCAGGATTTATGAAGCCTCGGGTAAGAATAAAAGTATGGAAACATAAAGAAAAAAGACTATAAGCTGCAAAAGCACCAAACGAAAGTACTGATAAAGATAAAGTGTAATACGACAGAGAATGAAAGAGATGAAAGGTTAACGAACAATTTCGGGGAAAACACGAAGCTTTTATTTTCACTTTTACCCGAAGAAATAATAGATAAGAAATTATACAAAGTTTTATATAATTCATTTTGCAACGAATAATGGTTATAAAATTTCTGCACTGTTGTAGTACTTGTTGTGACTTGCAACAAATAATGATTATAAAATGTGTTCTGAGTGTAGTTAACGAGATATAGCGCAAAAAGTTAAGAGCTTTGCTTTAGAGGGGTACAAAGGTACCATTTTCTAAGGGAATTCCACAAATTTGATCTTTAAGACGTCTACACATAAAAGAATAAAAATGTGTCGTCTGAAAAATGTAACCCTAAAAATGTCTTTTTAGTGGAATGTAAAGAGATTTGGGCCAATAAAAAATCGGTTTACGGACATTAATTTTACGTGGTAACGAAACGTAATTTTACGTTATCGATTTTATAAATGAAAACATTATGAAAACTTGCATACTTTTACGAATTGAATTGAATTATTAGCACTAAATCATCATTCATAATTTTTATACTAAGACGGAGTTAATTGGAATTAACATTTTTTCAATAAAGTGACAAATTTTCGATAAATTCGCACTTGTTAATTCATATTGTTAATGTAATACTTATTCTCTACAACTTTTACTAAAATTGTATAGATTATTTATTACAAGTAACAATGTGAACTCTAAGACCTAATTTTATACTTCTTTGTTGTATGTTCCGCGTTCGCGCTTACACGCTCGGTTCAGGTAGAACGTAAGAGTAAATCATGCTTTGTCGTGCGTGCAATTTTTATTTATTTTTTTTTGGGCTCTGTAACAAAATTTGCTTTTATATTATAGTTTGTCAATGTCAAACATCTTCGGACTGCGCAAGATATCCAAATACGAAGTGCGACGGATGCAATTGTGTGCAAGGTGAGAAAAGAGCACGTAAAGACCTTATTGCTTTATTAACTCCTTAGAAACCAATTTAATAGACCTAGCTTTGCGACTCCTCCATAGAAACCAATTTAATAGACCTAGCTTTGCGACTTTGTCTTATTATTATTTTTATTAAACTCTTTGATATTAACATACATAGTAATCTACTAATATAATAAAACAGCAACTCATCGCTGTCTGTATACGGAAGATACAACATTTTATATTGGAGGAATTTGTTGTCTATTTGTCTGTGCCTCACGCTAATTTCATAAATGGTTTAACCGTTTATCATGGCAAACTTCCCATAACATTTAGTGTGGTTTTATTTCAATCGGTTCCTTAATAATTACAAAATAAGTGTTTAATCTATTAGCTGAAATTTTTGCTATCAATGTATCAATATTATCTTAATTATTATAGTATTATTAGATTATATTATTACATTAAAGTTATTCAAATCAAAAAATTAATAATTTTGTAGTACATGCACGGATTTTCATCTTATATTAAGATTCTTATTCTCATATTCCACTGAATACAAATACACTTTATTTGTTATAAATTGCTGGAGAAAAATTAAGTTTCTAAGAAATCATGCAATTCACTTATATAGTAAATGTAAATGATATATATGTACGTTACAGATGGTAAATCAAGTAATAACTGTGCTCACTGCCGGCCTGGAGTTCTGTGTGACCGATTTTCTGGCGCATGTATAGAAAGTAAGTCAATGGGAATCTATTAACTACTAATAATTATTATATTTTTACTAACTTAATATGCCTGGAATAATATGTCTAACTTTTATAAGAGTTTCATAAAAGATACATTTATCTAAACTTTTTACTATTTACATACATCTAAGTGATGTGTGCCGCAGACTACTACAATAAAGCTAGCAAGTCTGTATTTATATATAATGTGAATAGCAAAATTAACTCCATGTAAACTGGGCATTGCTATGAACAGCGTACCATTTTGTCCGATAAAACACCACAAAATACTGGTTGTATTCTCTCGGCAGACCCGACAAACTATATTGTAATATTTACTATCTTTTATTTTTCAGTGTAGTTTTAGTAAAGAACCTTCAAATATAATCTGCTGTAGAACCAGATATTAATATATAAGGTAGAAGAATAAAGGCTTACGTTATTTTATTATACAAATATAAAGTAAATAAAATATTTATTAAGTGCATCAATTAATGTCCTGTGCTTTATACATAATAATCTTTTTTTTTCTACAATATTACATATTTTCTTGCATTTACTTTAAATATCAAGCTTCATAAGTATATGAAATCGTGGCTTAAGAACCGTACTTTGTTATTATCTATAAAAAAAATCCTTACACAAAATGTATTATCAATTATTTTTACGTATAAAAACGGTATAATAAAAATATATTTATTTCCCATTAACAGATGATCAACCTGTTAATGATTCACTAACTGAAAGAAACTCCGGAACTATGTCCGCAATAACTACAAAAAGTAAAAATTTCTCTGGACTAACTAGGGACTTAACTACTAAAATTGATGTGAATATAATAAATGATAGTTTTACTACTTTGACAACCGACTTACCCAATAATAGTATAAACCTTCTTAAATTTGAAAAAGTTGCAACAGAAGAAGATTTGAGAACAGTTATGTCTACAGGCATAGAAGGAGATGAAACAACAAACAAAGTTACAGCAAAAATAAAAGACGTACCCACTACAATATTATATGACAGTGCATTAACCACTATCACAACAATAGAAGCTTTGAAAGTATCTGAATATGTTACAGAAGATATGTTGGACAATGTTACACCGGATTCATATTTAACCAAAATAACCAACCGACAATTAGACACATCTGAATTGGATGCCACAGATGTTACAACATATGGACCTAAATACTTAGAACAGGATACAACTGTCGTAAATGAAAATAGTGGCACACATGAAACAGACAGATCAGACTATTTAGTAACAATGTTCGAATCAACTTATAGTCCTGAACATACAACAATAAATTCACTTATAGACAAAGTACCAGACCTGGCGACAGAGAAATCTAAATATACACAAAATGAAATTAAAGATGCAATTCAAGACATAAAAAACTTTGTAACAGTAGATAAAAACAATAACTTAACAGAAGTTGTAACAATAGATATATCTACATTTAAATTAAAAGATATGATTATAAATACAAAAGACAATGATATGGATAGATCTACAAATAAAGGAACACATAGAACGGTAGATGGTAATAAAAATATAGACATAGAAATGACAACAGAACCTCAAATTATGTCTCCGCATGTTACAACGTATACACCTCGAGATATGTTTACAGATTTAACTCTATCTTCATTTAAAAACAGCATTCGAGAAAATGAAATAACAGATATATCTCAATATATCATACCGGAGGCATCCAAGATCTCGACAGGAGATATGACAACGGATAAATCAAGTGATGTAGCTACAGAGGTTGTAACAGTTAGATTTACTGATATATTATCGAACGTAACAGCGGATATACATAAGGACATGACAGAAGCTTCCACTTTATATAATTCTACACATACGCCAGTAGACGTAACAAATAGTAAAACTAAAATAAATATATCAATAAGTGGTCCATTAGAAGAAAATCCATTACACACTGATACACTTACAAATAAATTTAACATTTTAAATGATAAAACAACAGACAGACCGAAATATGTAAAAATTAATAAAAATGTAGATCTAGCAACTGATGTATCTACTCACGCAATGTCAGACGTAATCACAAATATGTCTCACGACACAACAGGAGACGATTCGACACATACTTTGCGAGATTTGACCGAAACCGTAACGACAGACCATTCGAACTATCGATCAACATATGTAACTGAAAAAGGATCGAAATATTTGACAGCAGACTTAGATGAAGGACAAGGAGACATTATAACCGATATTACAAAAGATAGGCCTGAATTTGTTACACCTAATACTCTGTTAGATACATATAATGGTATTACAGTAAGTATGACAACAAATCAATTCAGTCAAGAAATCGATATATCAAAGCATAAAGTAACTGACTCCATGTTAGACTGGGATAAAGAATCATCAACAGAAGTAACCACAGACACGCCAATACATATGACAAATCATATTAAAGTAGATATTGTTTCAGACGAAAAAACAGAATTAAGTACTATGACACAAACAGAAACATATCCGACTTTTGAAATGTTAAATCATATTAATACAGAAGCAACTCAAGCAATCGTAAATTTATCAGAAGAAATCAATATGAGTGCTACTACGATTGATTCAATAAATGTTTTAAGTTTACAGCAACAAAAAAAATCGAAGCCATATATTAATAAGAAATTTAACACTCCTTTAGAAGTCTCAATTACAAATATGAGTTATTCTACCCCTACTGATACAAGTATTAGTACTATCATCATTCCAAATGAAATGTCGACTAGCGAGGATGACAATAATCAAACAAATATGGTTAATGAGGCCACAATGGAACAAATCGAATTCCGTACTGACATAACCTCACCTATGTATACTATCCAAGATTTTGATTCAGCTACTGTTAATGCTATTGATAAAATTTCAACATACGAGTCAGAAAGTAATTTAATGAATCGGTTATCCTCCAATAACATTCAAAATGAACCAACTTCGACTTCTGGCTTTGTAAAAATAGATACAGATAAAAATAGATACACAAATTCGTATGAACAGGAAACAAGTCCTTTAAGTGATGTTAATGAAGAAAACACCCTACAGTCAAGTCTTAGCCTTGATAATACTTTTGTTACTGAAAGCACAACCGCTGCGAATTTCTTAACAACTTCAACAAGTACAATTTTAAAAGAAATAAAATTTATGTCAACCACTGACGATAATTTGAAGTTACAAACAAGAGATTTGTTTAAAGAAATATCAGATATAGATACAACAGATTCAATAAATAATAAATATATGAAAGACACGACTCCAATAATGATGGCTACAATTCCCATAGAAGATATGTCAGAAGTCGAATCAGGTAAGTCGAATGATTCAATGTCATTAAAAGTCATTGCTAATAGTACAACTCAAGTAATAGATAAATTATATTTAACGACCCCACCTTCGGTATTTACAAGTGACGATTATATTTCATGGAAAACAACAAAAGAAATAACAACAGAAGCAGTGCCAAGTATTATTAATACAGAATATTCACATTTGACCGATTCAGAATTTTCCATGACTACTTATAAAAATATTCAAAATGATTTATCTCCATTATCAACATCTGGTTCCAATAAATATATAGACAATGATCAAGTAACTTCATCATATGGAGCTTCACATAAAACATCTGTAGCTCAACCACATACAGATAAAGCAGACCAGGGAATAACGTCTAACGGCTTTCAATTTGTGTTTGATTCCTCAGATACAAAAAAAATACAGTATGCTACTAATATCAATAAAATTGAAACAACATTAACTTCAGACACCAAAACTGAATTTCAAACCACACTTGATTATGAAGAGTTAATTCAAAGCAGTAGCACAATACTTACTGAGAGCACTATAAAACCTCAAATGAAAAGCACAGAAATTAATGGAAATCACAAACAATTTCATGAAAATAAGAATACAAAGACGCCAGAAAATCAAAGAAACTTACATAATGATAATTACACATCCCATTTGATAGTATCCACTGCCAGTACTACTCGTACATATTTAGATACGACAATTCCAACGAAGAATGATAGAATGGAAGATCCAAAACTATTTACAAATACGGCAGACTTAGATAAAAAAGCATTATATAAAACGTCTGCACGCTACACAACAAATTATAGTCCCGGGGTTAATGCTAAGTTCACACCTGGGACAACAGAAATAAATGATATAGAAATCATAACTACAAATGATTCACCAACATCGTTTCAAGAATCTAGCCTAAGCACATCTGGACAAGATATCGATACTATTAATGTTAATGTGGAAATGTATTCCACAGAAGTAACTACAGAAAAAGAAGATGCAATGACAAAACTTACAGAAAAATATAAATTATCTTCTCAAGAATATTTAACCTCTACCAATGATGACTTAACTATGACTTCTACAGAACATACAGTAAACGAGTTAGGCTATACTTCAAGCATAAGCACCAATAGTAAATTAGATACTTTATCAGATAATTATATCTATGATTATACTCTGATGGATTCAATACGAAATAATTCAAAAAAAGGCAATCAACCAAAGAAAAACACATCAGAACTAGATGCCGTATCAAATAAAGATACTACTTATACAATAGACAGTTTTATTTCTTCTTTCACGGAATCTGCAGGGTTAACTGAAATGTCAACCAGTTATAGTAATGTAAATGAAACTTTAAATCCTAAAACAGAAAAATTACTGCCTGCTACTACCGAGATCCCAACTGATATCTTATTAAGTTATACTACGACGTCAATCAACGACAAGACGCCAGGATTACATTCAAATGAAATTATTACAAGTAAAAACAAACAGGAAGTGACTGAATATAACAGGGACTACAAGATTAGTAATATATTTTCAACAAGTCCACAATACAGGACATTCGGTAATTTACAAAACAGTTTTTTCACATCAACTTTGAAACAAGGTAGCTATTTGCCTAGTACAGAAAAAAATGATGCTGATAATGTAATTTCATCTATTGATAAAGAAACCAACACTTCAAGCCACATACTTAATACGCACTACAGTACTTCGGGCTTGCTAAACACAGATATGACAAATAAAACCATGGAACCAATAAAAACTACAGCAAGTTTTTCTATTATTGAAAACAATAGCAATATAGATAAATATAATGTTAATATACGTAAGTTAGAAACAACAACTGATTTAAATATGAACATTTCAGAAACAATTAGTGATTATACTGCAACCTCTCTGTTAAACACTCAGATAGACTTAGCAGATTATGAATTAAATAAAAAAAAGGAGTACCCAACAACATTGTCTGCATTATCTAGCACTTCTTTAGACAATCTTTCATCCCGAAGAAAAGATATAGACATTCCTGCTTGGACAGATTCAACTCCTTATTTCGATATGACAGTGACTGAGACAATTAGTAACTTTAAAATTAAGATTTTTTGCAAATCTAATACTAACTGTCCTGCGGACAAGTTTTGTTTAAATGGAGTTTGCGAAAATCCATGTGAAGTACACAACCCGTGTGTAAAAGGTGTTTCCTGTAAAGTAGATAATCATGATGCAGTATGTATGTGCAACAGTGCCGTCGGAGACATCTGTATTAAAGGTATGGCCGAGCAAGATTTGTGATTTTCTTAATTTAATTAGGTGATTTTATTCAAAAACAAACAATTTATCTTCATTATGGTGTATTTTATCGGACAAATGCGTACAAATAATTTTAAAAGAGAATATCACAGTTATTTTTTTGTAAATAAATACTAATATATAAATATAAATATTTAAATATAACAAACTAAACCCTTATTTAACATATAACATATTAGAATCACCTGGAACGCCCAAGGCACCGGAACCTTGCCATTCAGATCGAGATTGTATTGAAACTGAAGCCTGCTTTATGGGACTGTGTCAAAATCCCTGTGAATTTGACAATGTTTGTGGGATACAAGCTAAATGCCATCCCGTAAAACAAAGGCCTATGTGTTCGTGTCCAGCTGGATATGATGGCAATCCGGCTGTTAAATGTTCTCCTAAAATTTGTAAGTATAAGGGCTATTGGAACTGACTTACTTAAACAAAACTTTTAAATTTGTATTATAAAGGGGTGTGGGTAATTGTAAAATATTCATGTAATACGCTTATATACATATGTAAATGTAATTTCACGAAACTTTTCAACTTTATAATTAAGACGACCCACTGGTTGGACGATCCTCTCATATTGGTCATACAAATATTTTATTTTCGTTAATATATACATATATATATTTACGGATCAATATATATATATATATATTTTAATTTAAATTTACACTTGAATCTTGTGTTAGGATAGCTTTACAATATCAAAATATTTGTATCCTACAAATATTGTTTAAATATACTGGTAAAAATTGCAAGCACTTCCAAAAATACCAAAATTTTTTACTGTTTTATTATTCAAGTACATTTTTAACATCTTGTCTTCGAACTAGTCTAGAGATTATTTTACATAAATACCAGTAGTTTTACTTATGGAAAACCATCAATTGTCTGTCAGTTTTTTTGCTAAAATGTAACTTTTTAAAAATCTATTATTTTTTATCTTGTTTCCAAGGCCAATTTATAGGCCGATAGTTTCTAATTATTACATTATACGAAAAACCCATTATTAAGCTGTTGATATATAAATTTAGAGCGCAGACACCTTTACTTAATTTAGAGCAATTAAATTACAATACTTTCAATGAAAAATGTATTTGTTAATTTTGTTCAAGAATCCGGTTTTTTTCTAAATAAATCACAAATTCCCTAACATCTGCTGAACCAAAAATAGTTGTGCATACATTAGGGTGAAATGAATAAGTACTGAGGTCCCCTATCCGTAAAGTAGCGTCGATCCGTCAATCGAGTTACACCCTATATATCTTTTGCACGTATTTGCATCCTTTTTTTTATTTGAGCAATTTATATAAATGTATATTGTCACCTGTGTTTCAATTTTGCTCAGCCGGTTGCACTCGAAATGAAGATTGTCTTTTGACTGAAGCTTGTATAAATAGTGCATGTCAAAATCCATGTAAAATACACAATCCTTGTGCACAAAACGCTGTTTGTATAAATACAAACCATGGCTCAGATTGTAGTTGTGTCGAAGGATACCAAGGAAACGGTTACGTCGGATGTGCGCCAGGTAAATAAGCAAAGTTGTTAGTAATATATTTTGATAACATTTCAACATATTTTTTATTAACGCATCCTTTGAATGTTTATTTTAGTTATTAATACCCATTCTATATGTCAATATAATGAAGACTGTCCTCCCAAATTGTTGTGCGATAGATTAAATAGAGTATGTATAAATCCATGCACTGTTAACAAATGCGGGGATAACGCAGAATGTCTTCCATCAAATCATGGTATACAATGTGAATGTTTTGCTGGATATACTGGAAACGCTTTCCTAGAATGCTTTCAGGGTAAGCGATGTAAACAATTATTTTCTAATAATAGTTTATGTCTTGAACAAAATTTAATAAGTGCGTTTTAGTTCAAGGGTGTCGAGCTGATGTAGAGTGTGCTAATGCTGAAGCTTGTATTAATGGAAGATGCGAGTCGCCTTGTAGATGTGGAACGAATGCCGTGTGCGATGTTTTAAATCACCGCGCATCCTGCAAATGTTTATCTGGTTATACAGGGAATCCTATGATTAATTGTGAACCACCAATAAATCCTTGTTCTCCAAATCCATGTGGAATAAATGCGCTCTGTGAAAATGACAATGGAAACCCTATATGCTTTTGCCCTAAGGGTTTAACTGGAAATCCATTTAAGAACTGCAGTAAGTATATTAAGAAGAGATTTCAAATTTCTCACCAGAAATGCAGATATTTTTACTTTAGATTTTTTTATATTAAAAAAATAATTACTATCATATTTTTCTAGTTCCAGAGGGTAATGAGTGTGAACCAAATCCCTGTGGACCTTTTACTGGTTGTAGAATTATTGACAATAAACCAGCCTGTTTCTGTTTACCTAACTATGAAGGAAATCCCCCACGTCAGCCCTGCAGATTACCAAATAATCCTTGTAATCCCTCACCTTGTGGACCTAACACACAGTGCACAATTTTGTCAAATGGATTTTCGAAATGTACTTGCCTACAAGGATTTGTTGAAAGTCCAAATACAGTTCGTGGCTGTATTGAAGCAAGAAATCCTTGTGAACCTAATACTTGTGGTGAAGGAGCGCGATGTGATCCAAGCAGAATACCCGCTTGCTATTGCCCTGAAAACACTAGAGGTAATCCTTATAAATCTTGCAATCGTGAGGGCTATTTGCCACCAGCAGTACTATGTCAACCAGGAAATTGTGGAGCAAATGCCGATTGTTATGTTAGTGGCAATAGAGAAATGTGCTTTTGTAAGTCTAATTTTGTAGGAGACCCTTATGTTGGTTGTCAACCAGAAAAAAGTCCCTGTAATCCAAATCCTTGTGGACTTCAAACGTTGTGTAATGTTAATTATGATGGGCAAGCTTCATGTACTTGTATCGAAGGAAGCACAGGAGATCCTTATAGTTTAGAAGGCTGTCGATCAAGAGAATGTGAAATTAATGACGAATGTGCATTAGATAAAGCTTGCATGGGCTACATGTGTCGCGATCCTTGTCCCGGCGCTTGTGGATTAAATGCAGTATGTCATGTAGAAAGTCATCATCCTGTTTGTATGTGTGAAGGTGGATTAGTAGGCAATCCATTAATATGTTGCTTACAGCCCCAGGAACAAAAAAGTAATAACGCTTGCAATAAAGTTAAGTGTGGTATAAATGCCATTTGTCAAGATGTTGGAAATACAGCCTTGTGCTCTTGCCTTCCTGAATTTTATGGTGATCCAACAAAAGAATGTAAGCTCGAGTGTCTTATGAACTCTGACTGCCTACCAAACGAGTCTTGTATTAATCAAAAATGTGCAGACCCCTGCCAACAAAGCAATATCTGTGGCATTAACGCTGTTTGTCTATGTTCCGATCATACAGTTTCGTGTTTATGTCCAGATGGTTATATGGGAGATCCTCTTATACAATGTTTATATAGACGTAAGTAGTTTCTCATTCTAAATTATTTTAAACGATCTTTCTAATCAATTTAATAAAGTAAAAATTCTTATTTTTTAATTTCAGCGATCATCGTAATTGCTGATAATTCAACAGCACAGCCATGTGCACCGAATCCCTGTGATCCTAATTCATTGTGTGATACATACGGAGATAAATTTGCGGTATGTAATCTGTGTAACGGCCCAAACGCTATCAATAATCCTAAATGCAGACCTGAGTGTGTTTTAGACTCAGATTGCGCTTTTAATAAGTTTTGTTTGAAAAACAAATGCGTAGACCCATGTCCAGGGTCATGTGGCGCCAATGCTGAGTGCATGGTTTATCATCATGATCCAATTTGTCAATGTAAATATGGATTCACAGGAAACCCTTACGAACAATGCAAACACACACCACAACGTAAGTATATAGTTTACAACAAGCATCATGAATCATACTTTTTCGTATATTTATAGATAAACAATATAAAAGTTTTTTTTTTATTTTAGCCGTGCCTAATGAAACTTGTGACAATATACGTTGCGGAGCTAATGCAATATGTCAAAGTTTAAATAATGCTTTAACGTGCAAGTGTTTGCCAGGTTTTTATGGAAATCCTTATATGTCATGTAGACCGGAATGTGTCGTAAATAGTGATTGTTCACCTGAATTAGCTTGCGTAAACAATAAATGTGAAAATCCGTGTAAAGATGTATGTGGAGTTGGAGCTCAATGTGAAACAATAAATCATCACGCTATTTGCTTTTGTGCGCCAGATCACACAGGTGACCCATACATTCGATGTCAAAGTAGCCTTCCTACACCACCTTTATTTTCCATATGTGACCCGTCGCCGTGTGGACCTTATAGCCGTTGTTTAGTATCAAAAACTGGATTTGCATTATGCTCTTGTCTACCAGGATTTAAGGGGATTCCCCCAATGTGTCAACCAGAATGTGTAAGCAACTCGGATTGTCCACAAAAAGAAACTTGCGTTAACCAAAAGTGTATAGATCCATGTTATGGAAGTTGTGGGGTTGGTGCGGACTGTATTGTTGTTAATCATAATCCTATATGCAGTTGTAGGCCTGGAGAAAGTGGCGATCCGTTTGTAGTATGCACAACATTTGTAGAAAGTGAACGAAATGATAAAAATCCATGTGCACCGTCACCGTGTGGGCCGAATTCTGTTTGTGATATAAAATCAGGCCATCCAGTATGTTCATGCCTGCCAAATTATACTGGATCTCCTCCGTATTGTAGACCAGAGTGTATAATTAACCAAGAATGTCCTTCGTCTCGAGCATGTATAAACGAAAAATGTTCTGATCCATGTATAAATGCTTGCGGCAGCAATGCAGCTTGCAACGTTGTCAACCATTCACCATTATGTAGCTGTATACAAGGATACAGAGGCGATGCTTTTATTGGATGTATTGCAATAGTAAACAATGAATCAGTTACACCTTGTAACCCATCTCCGTGTGGTGAAAACACTATTTGTTCTATTGTCAATAACGTAGCCCGTTGTTCATGTATACCACCTCATATTGGAAACCCTTATGCTGGCGGTTGCCGACCGGAATGTTCTATTAATTCTGATTGTCCAAATCATTTGGCGTGCTTATCCAACCATTGTAGAGATCCATGTAAAGATTTGTGTGGAGTTAATTCGGAATGCTTTGTTACAAACCATGTTCCTGTATGTACCTGTTTTAAGGGTTATGAAGGCGATCCCTTCTCTTCTTGTCGCCGAATATACGCAGAGTGTAAGTAGATTTTCAAAAAACTGTTCTTTTAAATATCCAATTAGTTATATATTATGTTTTAAGTATATATTATATAATATTATTGATTCATTTTATTTACATATTGTTCTACATTATCTGGATCTGGACACATTTAATTTCTAGTGAAGCATACCTTTAAGTTAAAATGTTTGTGCGTGTTTACAGCGACCCCTAATAATCCATGTGACCCGTCACCATGTGGGCCGAACAGTGAATGTCATGTAGTGAACAATCGAGCAGCATGCTCTTGTCGTGCTGGCTACCTTGGGGCACCTCCAGCTTGTCGTCCCGAGTGTGCTGTAAATTCGGACTGTCCAACTAACAAAGCATGTATTAACCGAAAATGCAGAGATCCTTGTATACATAGCTGTGGTTTAGACGCTGTTTGTAATGTTGTTGGTCATAATCCGATATGTATGTGCACTGAAAACTTTCCCGAAGGGGATCCCTTTATTCGGTGCTACAAAAAGAGTAAGAAATTATTTTATTAAATTGTTTTTCTTTTTTCACGATCTTAATGTAAATAAGACATTTTATATTCTTATGTCAACAGGTATTTCACAGTTAGCTCCAGATCCTTGTTTGCCTTCACCATGTGGACCACACTCTACCTGCAAAAATGAATTTAGTCGAGCCGTTTGTTCCTGCGAACCAGGAACGTTAGGCGCACCTCCTGCGTGCAGACCACAATGTCTCATAAATCAAGATTGCCCACTAGCACTTGCCTGTTTGTCTGGAACGTGTATTAACCCTTGTGTAGGTTCGTGTGGATTTAATGCCCGTTGTGTCGCCCAAAATCATCAACCAATATGCTCGTGTGATGATGGCTTCTCCGGTGACCCATTCTCAAGCTGCAATCCATTAGAAAGTAAGTATATTCTATATTGACAATGCATGAGAGTTTTAATATTCCTGCATGCTAGTGTATTTTACCCTCATTACAATACATGTAAAAAAATATATTTCAGCTCCTAAAGAGGTTACGAGACATCCTTGTAATCCATCACCTTGTGGACCTAATGCTTTATGTAAAGAGAATAATGGTGCTGGTTCGTGTACTTGTATTGATGATTTTTACGGAGATCCTTATTTGGGCTGTAGACCAGAATGCGTGATGAATACAGATTGTGCCACTTATAGTATCTGTTTTAATAATAAATGTGTTGATCCATGCCCTGGCACGTGTGGACAAAACACGGAATGTAGAATTACAAATCATGCACCTTCATGTTTTTGTTTGCCTGGATATAGTGGAAACCCTCTTCATGCATGTACTCCTACTATACGTAAGCCTGTTTTCTTCCTAAATCTTTCTTTTACTTTGTTTCAAACTTTCTATGATCTTTATGAGTTTTCTTAATATACAGCTCTACCGGAGCCGGTTGATCCATGCCACCCTTCACCTTGTGGCCCTTATAGTAAATGCCGTACGTTTAATGGCCATGCGGTTTGTACATGTCTCGATATGTGCGTTGGTTCACCTCCGAATTGTCGACCCGAATGTATTATTAGTTCGGATTGTCGGCCAAATAAGGCGTGTATAAATAATAAGTGTCAAGATCCGTGTCCTGGAACTTGCGGCATCCACGCTGAATGTCAAGTAATAAATCATAATCCTGTCTGTAGCTGTTTGAGTGATTTTACGGGTGACCCATTTGTGAGATGCTTTTTAGAAGACAGTAAGTTTTGTGACTTCCAAATATTTACTCTTGAATGTTTTATAAAGATTAAGTTATAATTTTTTAAATAATATTTTACAGAACATATGACACCAATTAATAATTGTCTACCTAATCCGTGTGGGCCTCATTCTCTGTGCAATGATTTAAATGGGATACCTGTTTGTACTTGTTTTAATAACTATATAGGAAGACCTCCAAATTGTCGCCCAGAGTGTGTTATTAATATAGAATGTCCTGGAAACTTAGCATGTATTTCGGAAAGATGTAGTGATCCATGTCCAGGTTCTTGTGGTTTTTACGCGACCTGCAATGTGGTTAAACATATACCAATATGTGCATGTGAAGAAGGTTATACCGGCGACCCATTTTCAGGGTGTTCAATTATACCTCGTAAGTTCTCCTTAATAAAAAAAGTAATCTTATCTAATAATTTATATTAATTTATAGTATTAATCCAAGCTCTTTTTATCTTTATAGCTATCGAGCAACAAACCATAAATCCATGCTCCCGATCGCCTTGCGGGGTTAATGCTTTTTGTACAGAAAGACACGGAATTGGTTCATGTTCATGTCTCCCAGAATATTATGGGGATCCATATATAGAGTGCAGACCGGAATGTGTCTTAAATTCAGATTGTGCAAAAGACAGGGCTTGTATAAATAACAAATGTAAAGATCCATGTCCAGGCGTTTGCGGAATGAATGCAGAATGTCGCGTAAATAATCATGCCCCTTCATGTGCCTGCTTACGAGGATATCAGGGGAATCCATTTTCTTCTTGTTATATAAGTACGATTTTTATAGCTTTGTTTTTGACATGTTACACACACAAATTTTAAATATTATATTATATATTTTTTAATGCTTACAAACATACAATTTATATTTCCATTTCTTCTTTCTGTTGTCGAGGCTAAGCGCGGCGTTGAGTTCTGCCACTCACCACGCAATGCTTCCAGAATTCGGCAGAAAATGGGGAACGAAGTGTCTTAACACTAGGTTCCCCCTGCCTACTCTGCTGCGTACGGAATACACTGTGAAGCTGTTTTTTTTAATACTATCGTACTTTACGTTTAATATTAAGCTAAATAAAAGTATTATTTTAGGCCCAATAGAGAAATCAGTTGATCCATGTCTGCCTTCGCCATGTGGACCTTACAGTATTTGTCGCGCCAGCAATGGCCATGCTATTTGTTCATGTCAGGAGGATTACTATGGATCTCCGCCTAATTGTCATCCTGAATGTATGGTTAGCAGTGAATGTATGCCTAACAGGGCTTGTGTCAATTATAAGTGCTTAGATCCATGTATAGGATCTTGTGGTACAAACGCAAAATGTACAGTAGTTAATCACAATGCTCTATGTAGTTGCCCTCAAAACTTTGTTGGTGATCCGTTTGTTAGTTGTGCTTATGAAAGAAGTAAGTTATATACGATACCAAATTACAATTACAGTTAAACTTAAAATTGACATATATTTATGACATCCGTAATTTTATAGGGCCAGAAACAAGACCGTCTGGTAATTCTTGTGTTCCTTCACCTTGTGGACCGAATTCTCAATGTAGAGTAGTTGGGGAAATTCCAGCATGTTCTTGTAAGGCTGGTTATATTGGTAGAGCGCCACATTGCCGGCCAGAATGCATTTATGACGAAGAATGTCCTAGTAATCTAGCTTGTATACGTGAAAAGTGTATAAATCCTTGTGATGGCTCTTGCGGATCTAACACAAATTGTTTAGTTATTTCACATAAATCTGTTTGCCATTGCCGTGAAGATTATACTGGCGATCCATTCAGAGGTTGTTATTTTATCGGTGAGTAATTTATTCTAACTGCAAACCTGAATTGAGATATTAGTTAATAACTAAAAACGAAAATATAATATTACTTGTTTAACAGTATCTGTACCAAGTGAAGATGAGACTAATCCATGTAACCCGTCGCCCTGTGGACCAAATGCTCAATGCACTGAAAAAAATAATGCAGGTGCTTGTAGTTGTCAACCAGGTTATTTTGGAGATCCTTATCTTGGATGCCGCCCCGAGTGCGTCACAAACAATGATTGTCCTTTGGAAAAGGCTTGTTCAAATAATAAATGTGTTAATCCTTGTAAAGAGGCATGTGGAATAAATGCTTTATGTAATGTAGTTCATCATACTCCAGTATGTTTATGTATTGAGGACTATGAAGGAAATCCTGCAATATCATGTCATCCTCAAAGAAAACGTTAGTAACTTTGTTGTCGTGTATCACTCTTATGCTAGAAAAGATGAAATAATTTTTATTTTTTATTTTCATTGTAGCAATTCAGCATGATTTTAATCCATGCATCCCGACACCATGCGGCCCCTATAGCCAATGTAAGGAATTAAATGGACATGGTGTTTGTTCTTGTGAAGAAGGATCCATTGGATCCCCACCTGCTTGTAGGCCAGAATGTGTTATAAGCACTGATTGCCCACAGCATCAAGCCTGCATAAAACAAAGGTGCAAAGATCCTTGTTCAGGAACATGTGGAGTAAACGCACGTTGTCAAACTATAAATCATAATCCCATATGCACGTGTAAAGCTGGATTTACCGGCGATCCTTTCGTAGTTTGTCAGTTAGAACAAAGTAAGAATATTAAAATAATTTTGAAAAATATAAATAAATATTTAAGAACTAAATATGTTGTATTTGATTATTTTGATTGTTGTTTATCCTTTAATTTGCATGTTACTCGTACATTTACTATTTCTTTTTCTTTTATCTTTTCTATTACTCTATTGTTATTCTTAATTTATTTACTTTCTTCTTTAGAACCTATACTTTCGGGACCTAAAGGAAATCCATGTATACCATCACCGTGTGGTCCATATTCTCAATGTAAAGTAGTTGGCGAAGCGCCTGCATGTTCTTGCTTACCGAATTTTATTGGTATCGCACCAAATTGTAGACCGGAATGTTCAATCAACGCAGAATGCTCTGGTAATCTTGCATGTCAAAATGAAAAATGTATAGATCCTTGCCCTGGTTCTTGCGGTTTCAATGCAGAATGTTCAGTAGCAAATCATGTAGCACTATGTAACTGTATAATAGGGTACACTGGTGATCCATTCAGCGGATGTTCCTTAATCGAACGTAAGTCGCTTATAAGTGTGATACTTTTCATTTCGTAATTATTTATTCTAATAAACGTTTTATTTTTTTAAATAGATGCTTCCGAACCTCCACCAAATCCATGTAGTCCATCGCCGTGTGGTGCAAACGCCTTATGCAAAGAGCGTAATGGAATAGGATCCTGTTCCTGTTTACCAGAATATTTCGGTGATCCGTATACTGGTTGTCGTCCAGAATGTGTGTCGAATTCAGATTGTGATCGCAATAAAGCCTGTTCTAATAATAAATGTAAAGATCCGTGTCCAGGAGCATGTGGTATCAACGCTGAATGTAGAATAGTAAATCATTCACCAACCTGTACATGTCTTTCTGGATATACAGGAAATCCATTAACAAAATGCGATTTCGAAAGTAAGTTCAACAAGAATTGTAAAATTTCTCTATATTTTTAAATATGCTTTTGCAAACATAGAGTTTATAATCAATATGTATTTTTTATTGTATTCAACAGTCATTCCAAATGAAGCGGAACCCCAGTCAGACCCATGTCTACCATCTCCTTGTGGACCTAATAGTCTTTGCCGCACAGTAAATGGTCATAGCGTATGTACATGTGAGGTTGGATACATTGGGACTCCACCGTCTTGTCGACCGGAATGTATCGTTAGTTCTGAATGCCCTCAAGACAAAGCATGTATAAATAAAAAATGTTTAGATCCATGCCCCAATACATGTGGGCTGAATGCCCGCTGCCAAGTTGTAACACATAATCCTATTTGTAGTTGTTCATCTGGATTTACAGGGGATCCTTTCACCAGATGTATTCCGGAAGAAAGTACGTTTTTTAGCTTTTATAATTTAATTTAAATATACAACTTTCTTTTATATAAAAAATATCTTGCATCGTCGCGGTAGATCCTTTTAAAGTATACGATATAATGATGTTCGGGCAATATTTTATTGTCAAATTTAATCATAAATTAACTTCAAAACTGCTTTACCACCTGATCATCGTACTTGCTTTAAATGTCAATTTAACGCGTGTTATAATTGTGGTATAGATGATAACTATAATCACCTTACGCCCGCAAACATATGCGAGGCCCATCATGCACGACGTGACGACTTACACACATCTACTCACTTACCCGTATTTTAAAACTGCGATGACCTATAAAATTCATTTTATTAATACGCTGTAAAAGCAAAATATGATCTACGAGCATATAAAACGTACAACGCAACTTACGCATTTCATTGAATATTAAATAAAACTGTGTTGTTCAAAATAATATCGAAAATATTTCTTAGTTTTTTATAATTTAGCCTTATTCGATAAATGGGCTGTCCAACATAAAAATAATTTCTCAAATCGAACCAATCGTTCCTAATCCATGAATCCGTTCAACAAAATAATATT
The DNA here is from genome assembly GCA_030704555.1 of Heliconius charithonia. Classification (NCBI taxonomy): domain Eukaryota; kingdom Metazoa; phylum Arthropoda; class Insecta; order Lepidoptera; family Nymphalidae; genus Heliconius; species Heliconius charithonia. Next base: position 11,071,142 of record CM060827.1, on the reverse strand, counting down.
TTCCGCTTCATAATATATTAGTATAGATTATAGAATTTTCTCTAAACAAAATGAGAAAAAAAATGTTATTTTTTGATCATTGAAAGTCGGGGGTTGGTGAGAGAAGCGAGCAGCAAAATCCCCTATTACATATACAAAAATAAAGATTTTCTTTAAACCTTTTAATATTTTTAGGAATTGTGCAAGCGAATCCGTGTGTTCCATCACCTTGTGGACCTAATTCAGAATGTCGTGTTATTGGTGATCAAGCAGCCTGTTCTTGCTTACAAAATTATATAGGAAGAGTACCAAATTGCAGACCAGAATGTACAATAGATGCTGAATGTCCCAGCAATGCCGCATGCGTAAATGAGAGATGTAAAGATCCATGTCAAGGAGCGTGCGGAGTGAATGCTCTCTGCTTTACGGTCAATCACAAGCCGATGTGCACGTGTCAACAAGGATTCACAGGAGACGCTTCTAGTATTTGTGTCCAAGTTGTTATATCATGTAAGAATTTTTTATTTATTTATTTTATTAATTGCATTTATTTCTTTTTTAGCCATTAATTTTCATAGTTTCTTTAATTTTTTTTAAATTAAAAGTTGATGTTATATGTAATATTAATAGTAAAACTATCTTTCTTCGTAACTATCATATCTTATAAATAATTTTAGCGACCGAGATGACTCCAACGTCAAGTCCATGCACTCCATCACCTTGTGGACCAAATGCAGAATGTAGGGAACACAATAACGCTGGGGCATGTTTTTGCTCAAAAGGATATGAAGGAGATCCATATGGTGCAAACGGATGTCGTAGAGAATGTGAAAGTAATGATGATTGTGCTCTGAACTTGGCCTGCACACGCTTTAAATGTATAGATCCCTGTCCTAGGACTTGTGGGCAGCTTGCTCAATGTACTGTCGAAAAACATGTTCCAATTTGTTCATGTCCGTCAGGTTTTACTGGGGATCCATTCTTCCAGTGCCGTGAAATAGTTTTCGAACGTAAGTATTATAATAAATTCATTAAATATAAATATAAAAATTTCATTTTATACCAAACTATCGGCCCGCCTGCAGTTTGGCTCCCTTCAACTATATTTAATTTTTATTAACTTCACGCTGTATTCCGCACCTAGCAGGGTAAGCAGAGGGAACCTAGTGCTTCGTTCTTCACTTACCACCGATTTCTGGAGGCATTACGTGTTGAGTGGCGGAAATCGACGCCGGGCTTTTGCCTTGGTGCCGGAATCAAGAAATAAAAGTATTAATAAATAATATTTCATTCCTTCAAATGGGGATCGGACCCACAGCCAGTCGCACTTACAGTCAAACTTTGTGCTCCAGCGCCATGATTGGCCTCAACTATATACGATTATTAAATATTTCGTTATTTTATATCTATTGAGGCCACCTCTCGCGCTGTAAGCGTGGTTTACCCGCCTAAATCCTAATGCTAAGGAAATTGCGGTATAATCTTTCAGTGAAAGTTCCATTCATAGCGCAGCGGCACGAAGTATGACTGTAAAACTGACTGGTTGTGGGTTCGATCCCCACTCGAGGAGATGAAATATTTACTTAAATTTATATTTTCATTTCTTCGCTCTGGTGTCGAGGCAAAAGTGCGGCGTTGAGTTCTGCCACTCAACACGCAATGCCTTCAAAATTCGTCAGAAAGTGGGGAACGGAGTGTCTTAACTTTAGGTTCCCTCTGCCTACCCTGCAGTGTGCGGGATATAGCGTGAAGCTAATTTAATTTTAATAAAATTTAATTTTTGAAAGTTCCATAAAATAAGGGCTAAAGCGTGCCAGGCACTACTACACTAATTTTAAAATCGATAGTTTGTCATTAGATATCATATAAATATATTTTTTACAAAAATATTTGATAACATGTATGTATATATATTATTTCAGCACCTGTCTTAAATCCATGTGAGCCTACTCCCTGTGGACCTAATAGCCAATGTCGACAAGTCAACATGCAAGCAGTCTGCTCATGCTTACCTAATTATGTAGGATCGCCTCCATCTTGTCGCCCGCAATGTGTCGTGAATAGTGAATGTGATAGTTCTAAAGCTTGCATAAATCAAAAATGCGACGATCCCTGTCCTAACACATGTGGCCTTCGAGCTCATTGCTTAGTAAAAAATCACAATCCCATTTGCACATGCCCTATTGGAATGACAGGAGATCCATTTACGCAATGTTACAGTAAGTATATTTCTTGTTGATATTTTAAAGTTATTTTGCTTTGATTGTTTATAATATCATTATAAATATTGCAATAACAAAAATAAAAAAAGATAACTGTAATATGCACATTATTGCTGTATATATTATTTTATATCCGTATTTTGCAGAATTACAAACTTTATTTTACCTTTCTACATAAATAATAAATATTGTTTTATATAAATAAAAAAAAGTCATATATCTTTTAGCAATTCCTACAACTACTGAACGCCCACAATCTTGTACTCCATCGCCATGTGGACCACATTCTAATTGTCAGTTATTAGTAAGTGGACCGGCTTGCTCATGTTTACCGGGTTATATAGGATCACCACCATCATGTCGACCTGAGTGTACTATAAATTCTGAATGTCCAGCATCATTAGCTTGTGTTATGCAAAAATGTGAGGATCCCTGTCCTGGATCCTGTGGAGTACAAGCAAATTGTCATGTTTTAAACCACGTCGCAGTATGTGTGTGTAATGAAGGTTTTACTGGTGATCCTTTCTCCAGGTGTTCACCAATTCCAGAAGGTAATCTGAACTATTTTAATACGTATATTGTATAAATTGTATCACAGCAGTGCATATCCATACATAACTCAATTAAACTATTTATTATTACTTTATTAAAGTAAATATTTGTTTTACAGTTCCTACGACTCCGTTACCATTAGATCCTTGTAGTCCATCACCTTGTGGACCAAACGCTAAATGCGAAAATGGTTTCTGTAACTGTCTTCCTAATTACATAGGCAATCCTTATGAATCTTGTAGGCCTGAATGTACTGGAAGTCAAGAATGTCCTAGAGATAAGGCCTGTTTTAGAAATAAATGCCGGGACCCATGTCCTGGAGTTTGTGGCCAAAATGCTAAATGTGATGTCATCAATCACATACCAAGTTGTTCATGTATTGCTGATTATACTGGTAATCCATTTACTCATTGTCAACCAATGGAAAGGGAAAAATTACCTCCAAAAGATCCTTGTCATCCGTCACCATGTGGACCAAATAGTGTTTGCAGAACTACAGACAATACTGCAGTTTGCGCTTGTATTGAAGGATATAGAGGATCTCCTCCTGCATGTAGACCAGAATGTATAGTGAGCTCTGAATGTCCTTCAACTAAGGCGTGTGTAAATCAAAAATGTATAAATCCCTGCACAAATGCATGTGGCTTATCCGCTCGCTGTGAGGTTATAAATCATAGTCCCATCTGCAGTTGTAATACAGGACAAACAGGCGACCCTTTTAAGAGCTGTTATGATATTGTGGCATTAGTACCTGAAACAGTCGACGTTTGCCTTCCATCCCCATGTGGTCCCAATGCTTTGTGCTTAGAAAGGAACGGAAAAGCTAATTGCCGATGTGCTGACAATTATGTGGGTCAGCCACCCAATTGTAGACCAGAATGTATCATAAACCCTGATTGTCCCTCTAATCAAGCTTGTGTTAAAAATAAATGTATAGATCCATGCCCTGGATCATGCGGCGTTAACGCAGATTGCATAATAGTAAGCCATACAGTATCTTGTATTTGTAGAGAAAAGTATACTGGAAATCCGTTTCTACAATGTGTGCCATTGGAAGGTATGTATAATTTTTAATCTAGATATTTCTAAAATATAAATTTTGTACTATAGCATGTCCAAATTATAATGCTTTTCTCTTCCATTGCAGAAAACACAATAAAACCATGTGACCCATCTCCCTGCGGCGCTAACGCTGTGTGTAGTCAGAAAGACGGCGCTGGGGCATGTTCATGTCTAGAAGGCTATCAAGGAAATCCATACGAAAGTTGTCGTCCTGAATGTGTACTTAGTTCAGATTGCTCAGCTGACAAAGCTTGTATAAGAAATAAATGTATAGATCCTTGTCCAGGAATTTGCGGAAAGTTTGCTGAATGCACAGTTGTAAATCATGTGCCAACTTGTGCTTGTATAAAGGATTATGCAGGCAATCCTTTTACGCAATGTAGTAAAAATGAACTACTACCAGGCAAAGGTAGGCCATGTCAACCATCACCTTGTGGGCCAAATAGTATATGCAGAGAAAACGGGGAATTAGCATCTTGTGAATGTTTACCAGATTATAAAGGAGCCCCACCTGATTGTCGGCCAGAATGTACTGCTAGTAGTGAGTGCCCTTCAGATAGGGCCTGCCATAAATTTAAATGTGCAGACCCATGTAGAGGTACATGTGGATTGGGTTCACATTGTCAAGTCGTTAATCATAGTCCTTTATGTAGTTGTCCAACTGGAAGTACTGGTGATCCATTTACTATATGTAAAGAGATTCAATATTCTGTATCAGAACCAGAGAAGCCGGTCGAACCGTGTAGACCCAGTCCATGTGGACCCTACAGTGAGTGTCGCCCAATAAATGGCAATCCATCGTGCTCTTGTACGATAGGATATATTGGAGTACCACCTAATTGTCGTCCAGAATGTCTTGTAAACACTGATTGTCCATCACATCAAGCATGCATAGCAGAAAAGTGCACAAATCCTTGCGAAGGTTCATGTGGTTTTAGAGCTGAATGTCGTGTACAAGATCATATACCTATTTGTAGTTGTCCGATAAGTTTTTCTGGAGATCCATTCATTCAGTGTACTGAAATCTTAGGTAATGTATAGTTGGTTTTTCTATAATATTAGCCGGGTATATGTTTGTTCTAATGTTGATTTTCAGTATTTCCCAATTTTACTGAAAATCTGGGCCTTTATCTACAATAAATTTTGTTTTACTTTTAGTTATTCCAACTCCAGCGTCAGATCCTTGTAACCCATCACCTTGTGGTAGCAATGCTATTTGTGAAGAAGGTAGTTGTTCATGTACTCCAGGTCACTTTGGTGATCCATATACAGGATGCCGATTAGAATGTACCACAAATGGTGAATGTTCACCAACTCGAGCGTGTCAGGGAGGAAAATGTGTGGATCCTTGTCCTGGCGCTTGTGGTACGGGTGCATATTGCTCTGTTAATAACCATATACCATCATGTACTTGCCCATCTGGCACATCTGGAGATCCTTTCTCGTTTTGTGCAGAAATTGTTAAACAAGGTGAGGATATTTTGTGGTTAGAACATATGCAATTACTTTAATTATCGATTTATTTATCAATTCTTAATACTTTAAATGCAGACCGTCCTACGTCACCGTGTAATCCCTCACCATGTGGGCCTTACAGCGAATGTTCTGTTAGTTCTAACGGGGCTGCTGCATGTTCATGTAAAACCGGACATATTGGCTCACCTCCTTCGTGTCGACCAGAATGCTTAGTAAGTTCGGAATGTAAGCTCCAAATGGCATGTGTGGATCGTCGTTGCCGTGACCCATGCGAAGGCGCTTGTGGGCGAGGAGCTAGTTGTCAAGTTATTGCTCATTCCCCAATATGTAACTGTAATGATGGTTTTACCGGAGATCCATTCACATACTGCTACCTTAGGCCAGGTAATTTAAAATAAAAACAAATAATATTTAAATTAAGTGGCATAAATATTTAAAAATATCAATGACAATAAACTATATCTATATATCTTTTAGCACTGCCACCAACGCCGAAAGATCCTTGTGATCCTTCTCCTTGTGGACCTAACTCAATATGTATAACAGCTGGAGATACGCCAGCTTGCAGTTGTCAACCAAGTTTCATAGGATCACCCCCAAATTGCCGACCTGAATGCATTATTAGTGCAGAGTGTCCCGCAGTGCTTGCATGTGTGTCACAAAAATGCAAAAATCCTTGTGAGAATGCATGTGGTATCGATGCAGTGTGCACCGTTGTAGATCATCGAGCAAGCTGTACATGTGAACCTGGCTATGAAGGCGATCCTTTTAGGGGTTGTTCTCGAACAAAGGGTAAGATTAACTTGTCAATATACGATTGTATATTTCAATTTACTCTTAATAACAATGTAATTAAGACAATAAGGAAAACTTAAAGAATTTAAAAATACAAGTAATCTGTTAGGTATACGATTATAGTAAAAGTGTGTACAATTGTATTAAAAAAAAGTTCAAACGCATTTAACAAATAGCTTTGCAGAGCGTGAATCATCATGCTATAAAACGTGTGCTTCAAAATATTGTCAACGGTCACGGCTCACATGGTTTACTAATTTAAAATAGAGCTACATGGATGTTTTAGCTTAAAAGCTGTCTGGCGACCATGCCCGCTGTTCAGTTTGTAAGCAGAATTATCTATGTAGTATCTATAGGCTTGGAAATAAAATGCAAATATAAGGAATTAAAAGGTATTAAGTTATTTAAAAAAGTTTAAAAGCTTTCAGAAGGGACGTAACATTTTAATTTACATATACATAATACAACTTTTGTGAAATTAATGCCTTGCTTATGTTTGGAGCACGCGGATATAACAAAGCACTTACAGTAAGCTTAGGCCGTTCACTGAAGCGGCTGCTTTTGATGGCGGCTAGATAGAAACGCCGTCGTCCGAATGGAGAGGTCACTAAAAGTCACCGAGCCGAGCAAGCTTCGACTAACGCTTAGGAAGAAAAAAGTGCTTCATCGGTGAATGGAATTTATAGGTAAGTGTACTCATCTTGTAAAAATCATATTTCAGCTCCGCCCAAGGCTGAATATTTAAATCCCTGTGAACCATCACCTTGTGGTGCGAATGCTGAATGTAAAGTACAAGGAAATGCTGGATCTTGCACATGTCATGCAGACTATTATGGCGATCCATACCAAGGATGTAGACCCGAATGCTTAGTTGATTCCGATTGTCCTTTGGTTTTATCGTGCAGTAGAAATAAATGTGTTGATCCATGTCCCGGAGCTTGTGGTTACAATGCTGATTGTTATGCCACAAATCATAAACCGTCATGTAACTGCCAAATTGGTTATACTGGAAATCCACTATCAATGTGTTCTTTATTGCGTGGTGAGTATATAATTCAATCCTATTATGTACCACATAATCTTTTTTTACTTATTTTCTTTTTTTCCATAAAGATAGTTTAGAAACAAATGTATGCAACCCTTCCCCGTGTGGAGCTAATTCCTTATGTAAGGAACTGAATAATCAACCTGTATGCTCTTGCTTGAATAATTATATTGGTGCACCGCCAAACTGTAAACCTGAGTGTATTGTGAATTCGGAATGTAAATCAAATCGGGCTTGCGTTAATAACCGGTGTATAAACCCGTGCCCAAAACCTTGTGGCAAACATACAGAATGTAAAGTGATAAACCATAGTCCTATTTGTTCATGTCGTCCTGGCTATTCAGGAAATCCTTTTACAATGTGCACACTAGTATTACGTGAGTATCTAGTAATTTAATCCTCGGTAGCTTGCTTGTCACTTATTGTACTAATTATTAAAAAGATTAAATAATAAAATAAAATTCCTGTTATCACAGAAATGTCGTCAGTATCAACAACAACAAAAAATCCATGCATACCTTCGCCTTGTGGTCTATATTCAGAATGCCGGAATATTCATGACTTAGCATCATGTTCATGTTTGCCAAATTATATGGGGATACCACCATTCTGTAGACCCGAATGCATCGTCCATTCCGATTGTGCCAGCAACCAGGCGTGTGTGGCTGAAAAATGTCAAAACCCTTGCGAAGGAGCTTGTGGCATATATGCAAATTGTTTTGTTCAAAACCACGTACCGGTTTGTTTGTGCTCAGAAGGTTTTACAGGCGATCCATTCCAAGAATGTGTTCCGAAGCCTATGGAAGGTAGTGATGTTTTTATTAATTTTTAATATTTTTGGTATTGTAAATTTTATTTTATACACTTCTTTTAACAACCTATCGATGCCTGACATTAATACCATATAATATCAAATAAATAATTTAATTTAAACAGTTTACATATTTGTTGTAATATATGATTTTATAATAAATATATGAAAAAAATCTTTTAAATAATATAAAGCAAACAATCAACAGATCCTCCCCAGCAAGCAATTGTAGATCCGTGTAATCCAAATCCATGTGGACCAAACACAAAGTGTGCAAACGGTGCTTGTTATTGCCTAGATGACTATCACGGCGATCCATATCTAGGCTGTCGACCGGAATGTGTATATAGCTCCGATTGTCCTCAAGATAAAGGCTGTCTAAGAAATAAATGTGTAAATCCATGCAGTGGTACTTGTGGGATAAATGCTATTTGCGACGTTAATAATCATATCCCAATGTGTATTTGTCCAAGAGGTATGAGCGGGAATGCATTTTTTGAATGTCGACTGACCGCAGGTACATTATTTTTACCCTAACTTTATTTAAGTAATTTTAACAGTGGGATATTATAAGCTTGATGTGTCTATGTATCTGTATTCTTGTCTTTTATATCGTAACTTCTAAGCCAAGAACCGATTTGGAGCATGTTTTTTTTTATTGAAAGGTAATATAATCAAATGTTCTTAGCCATGTTTCAAGAAAATATGTTCAGCTGTTTCAAAATTATCTGTCGGTATAATGTCGGGAGTTTTTTGTTATTAATTAGCATACAGCATTATTGAAATATTGAAACTCACTTGCAGTGATAAATGTCAATCCGTGCAATCCTACACCATGTGGGCCAAATAGTCAGTGCCAACAGGCACATGGACAGGCAGTTTGCTCTTGTTTGCCGGGATATCGCAGTAGTCCACCTACTTGTAGACCAGAATGTATTGTCAGCCTCGAATGCTCATTAAAAGAAGCTTGTCAAAATCAAAAATGCGTAAACCCTTGCCTCGGTGCATGCGGAGTAGCAGCAGTGTGCGATGTTATAAATCATAATCCCATATGCTCTTGTCCACAATCTTTTACTGGCGATCCTTTCGTAAAATGTTCAATCATTGGTAAGTAATTGTTTTTAAAACATATCTTTTATAATTTTAATAAGGTACTAACATCTTTCTATTTTGCAGTTGAAACTGTGCAGGTTGATCCTTGTGACCCATCGCCGTGTGGTCCTTACTCAACATGTAAAGTAAGCGGAGAAGGTCCGATTTGTGCATGCTTACACGGATACAGAGGTTCGCCACCTAATTGTAGACCAGAGTGTATAAGTAACAGTGAATGTGATTACAATTTAGCATGCATGAATCAAAAATGTTCTGATCCATGCGTCGGCAGCTGTGGAACAAATTCTGAGTGTAGAGTCATTAGCCATTCTCCTATGTGTATCTGCCAAGAAGGTTATACCGGTGACCCGTTTTTGCAATGTTACACTGCAGCTCTAATACCAGATGAAATACTTAATCCATGTAGTCCAAGTCCATGTGGCCCTAACTCTTTATGTAGAGAACAAGCAGGAATTGGTGCATGTCAATGTTTGGATGGCTATTTTGGTAATCCTTATGACGGATGTCGACCTGAGTGCTTGGTTAATTCGGACTGTCCACTTAACAAGGCTTGTTCTCGAATGAAATGTGTCGACCCTTGTCCAGGGACATGTGGTATTAATGCATATTGTCAAATCAATGACCATATGCCAAACTGTGTTTGTCAAACAGGATACACAGGAAATCCTTTTAATCACTGTAATGTATTACAAGAAGGTAAGAACTACGCTTGTATATAGGTATGTATATATATACGTTCATAGTCACACACCTGTGCCTGTGTGTGTATATACACTCAAATTGAAACAATTGTTACAATTTTTAGTACAAATTGTGGAAACAAATCCATGCAATCCATCACCTTGTGGAGCTAATAGTCAATGTAAGGAAATAAAGGGACAAGCTGTATGTTCCTGTCTTCCTACTTTTATTGGTTCTCCACCAAACTGTCGTCCAGAGTGTATGGTTAGTTCAGAATGCCCTTTACATCTGGCCTGCTTAAATCAGAAATGTAAAGATCCCTGCACAGGAAGCTGTGGAGAAAATGCTAACTGTAACGTGATCAATCACAGTCCCATTTGTATATGTAAAAATGGATTAACTGGAAATCCTTTTACCAGATGTTATCCAATTAAAGGTAATGTTGATTATTAATTAATATAGGTTTTTAAATCCATATTTTTTCTTTTACACTGAAAATTCACATATCAAAATATATTATTGATTTTCCATGTTGATTTTACATTGATCTTTCTGTACTTGAAATTTTAATATTCCGTTTCGTTCCTTGTGTAAGAATAAAAATATAGATTACTTAACACTTTCGCAGCAACGCGTAAAGTCATAAATATTCAGGCTTTTGGACCCACCAGTTCTAGGTTATGTTAAAATGCTATAACTTTACAAAACACAATTTATATTGTCATAATGATCCACCATTTTATTCCACCATTCTATGTATGTACCTCCCGTACATACTTTGCTTCGTCCTCACCAGTTGAAAGTACCATTGTGGGCCAAAATAAGGCATATTCTCCACTCCGCAGTGGAAGTGTTAAAAAATAAAAAAAATATGTTAATTTATAAATATGAAAATCAAAAACATGAATTTCTTTGTAAAAAAAATTTGGTTTTTAAAATCTATAAAATTTATTTAAAATATTTAATTAAAGATATTAATAATACATAATAAAATATTTTTTTAGTATCTCAACCAGTAGAAAAAGTACCAGCATCAGATCCCTGTTTAGTTTCACCGTGTGGCTTATACGCTGAATGTAGGAACATAGGAGGATCAGTCTCATGCGCATGCCAACCTGATTATATAGGCAACCCTCCTAATTGTCGTCCCGAATGTACAATTAATTCCGAATGCTCTAGTGATCAAGCATGCATTAATGAAAAATGTCGAGACCCATGCAACGGGGCTTGTGGCCTGAATACAAGATGTACAGTATTTAATCATATTGCTCAATGTAGCTGTTTAGATGAATATAATGGTGATCCTTTCTCTCAGTGTAAATTGAAACCATTAAAAGAGGGTAAATATTTCTAACTTGTAACATAATTAATTATTTAGTTTATAAGACTTTATAAAATTTATCAATTATCAATAACTTTTAGAAGTAATTTAATATTAATAATCACCACTTTCACATACTCAAAAAATATCATTTTACAGAAATCATTGAAAATGATCTGTGCAATCCTTCACCATGTGGATCTAATGCAAAATGCAATGATGGTGAATGCACATGCTTACCTGGCTATTCGGGAGACCCATACTTTGGCTGTAGACCAGAGTGTATAATGAATACTGATTGTCCGCAAAACAAAGCGTGCGTGAAAAATAAATGCTTGGATCCTTGTACTGACACATGCGGTTTGGGGGCGAATTGTAACATTTATAATCATATACCAATGTGTATATGTCCAGCCGGTTTTACAGGAAACGCTTTTATTGAATGCAAAAAAAATACAGTAACTGAAATTTTAAATCCATGCAACCCATCTCCTTGTGGACCCAATAGTCAATGTAGGGAAATCACGGGCCAAGCAATTTGCACCTGTTTGCCAGGATACAAAGATGCCCCACCTACTTGTAGACCTGAATGTGTAACCAGCGCTGAATGTTCTCTAGTTAAGGCTTGTTCTGGTCAACGTTGCATTGACCCTTGCGTTGGAAATTGTGGATTTGCAGCAAACTGTCAGGTTGTTAATCATAATCCCATTTGCTCTTGCCCAGCTGGCCTCACTGGTGATCCGTTCACTAAATGCTTGAAAGAAGGTATTGTCGTAATAGCATAATTTTTATAAACCAATTATAAAATTACAATAGTAAATAAATGCGTTACTTACTGTTACGATTTTATATTTGTACTTTTAATCCTAATGTAATCACGCATTATTTATAAAATTATACACACGACACTACTGACACACACTATTTTTATTGTAGAAGAAAACCCAGTTTATGTGGATCCTTGCCAACCGTCACCCTGTGGGCCAAATTCACTTTGTAAAGAAATAGCAGGATCACCATCTTGTGCTTGTCTCGAGGAATACACCGGGAGCCCACCACACTGTCGGCCTGAATGTACAGTAAACAGTGAATGTTCAAATAATATGGCTTGTATTAATAAAAAATGCAGAGATCCCTGCCCAGGCTCTTGTGGAAATAACGCAGAATGTAAAGTTCTTAGCCATACGCCGCAATGTATTTGTCCAGATGGATTTACAGGGGATGCGTTCATTGAATGTCAATTGATTGAAGTTGTTTTAACGCCTTGTTCTCCATCACCTTGTGGTTCTAATGCAATATGTAGAGAACTCAGAGGAGCTGGCGCATGCGTATGTCTTCCTGATTATGTAGGAAATCCTTATGAAGGATGTAGACCAGAATGTGTAGTTAACTCTGATTGTCCACTAAACCTAGCATGTATGCAGAGCAAATGTAAAAATCCATGTGAAAATGTCTGTGGGCGTAATACTTTATGTAGTATTTTAAATCACACACCCAAATGTGAATGCTTACCAGGATTTATTGGTAGTCCTTTCCAAGAATGTCAAGTAAAACCACAAGGTTAGTTAGATCCACGTACATATTTTGTTATATTCAAAATAGTAATCATTTTAATAAGATCTTTAATTTACATTATTATTATGTTAAGTATTATACTTTATAAATGTAATAATTTTATTTGAGACGCTACTTCTTGAATAGTAGTAAAGAAAGAATGAACACCGTACTTTGTATAATCAGGTAATGGAAAATAATTAAATATTTTCACCAAATCCACTAATCACTGAGTAATCGAGCAAGATTGACGCACTTCGCTGCGATGTTCACTAGTCTAGATAATAAAAAAATATTAATAATGTACCATAATTCTCGTTGTTTTCCATAGAAATTCCAGAGGCTACCAAAAATCCATGTACACCATCACCATGTGGTCCTAATAGTTTTTGTAAAGCATCTAATGATCAGGCTGTGTGCACTTGCCAGCCAGAATATATAGGATCACCTCCAGCTTGTAGACCTGAATGTCTTGTTAGTTCCGAATGTACACAACAACATGCTTGCATAAAGAAGAAGTGCCAAAATCCATGTGCAGGAGTATGTGGAATTAACACAGAGTGTAAAGTAATAAACCATAGCCCAATTTGCACTTGTAAGCCGCAATATACAGGAGACCCACTTAATCAGTGCTTTAGAGGTAAATAATAATAAAAAAAATGTTTACAATTTTATATATAATAAAAAATATTATTACTATAATAAAATTTTATTATCATATAACAGAGCTTGCGGTGGAACCTGTTGTTACGGATCCATGTTTGCATGCACCTTGTGGACCATATTCGCAATGTCTAGCTATAAACGGCCTCCCGTCTTGCACGTGCTTACCGCAGTACAATGGAAACCCACCAAATTGCCGGCCGGAGTGTACAATAAATACAGATTGCTCGAATGATAAAGCATGTATAAATGAAAAATGCACTGATCCCTGTCCAGGATCATGTGGTCTTAATGCTGAATGTAGAGTTCAAAGTCACGTGTCAATATGTACTTGTATCGAAGGTTACATTGGTGATCCATTTACGATTTGTAAGATTAAAAGAGAAATTGGTAAGTACACAATATATATTTTTTATGTAAATGTGTAATAATTTTGCAAATCGGTATCCGTATTTTTTTTATAAATATAAATTAATAAAGTTTTTTTACATTTTTAGACCCAGTGTTAATTAACCCTTGCCACCCATCACCGTGTGGGCCAAACGCTCTTTGTAATAATGGCGTATGTACCTGTTTTTCTAAATATCACGGGGACCCGTATTTTGGATGTCGACCTGAGTGCACAACCAGTTCGGATTGTCCGATGAATAAAGCATGTATTCAACAACATTGCACAAACCCCTGTAACAATACCTGCGGTATAAATGCATTATGCGAGGTCATAAAACATATGGCGATATGTACATGCCCTCCTAAAATGTCGGGCAACGCCTTTATTCAATGTCGACCTATAAAAGGTATATCTGAAAAAGGGCATTCTTGTTTTATATTAATTTATTATCATTAAAATTGAGTCGATAGAATTGTGGGAATTATTATACACATGTATGTTGAATATACATACGTATATAAATAATTTTTCTAATACTCTTACAGAATCCATACCACAGAACCCTTGCCTGCCTAGTCCTTGTGGACCTTTCAGTCAGTGTAGAGAATATAACAACCAAGCGATATGTTCATGTATTCCAAATTATGAAGGTGCTCCACCTTCTTGTCATCCTGAATGTGTTGCGAGCTCCGACTGCCCTGCGAACAAAGCTTGCAGTAACCAAAGGTGTATAAACCCTTGCGAAGGCGCTTGTGGAGTAGCGGCTAGATGTCAAGTAATTAATCACAATCCTATATGTACCTGTCCAAGCGAAATGACTGGCGATCCGTTTACAAGATGTATCATTATCCGTTAGTATATTTCATTATTTATTTTTTAGTTCTTTTTTAGTAATTGCAGGGTAGGCAGAGGGAACCTGGGGACCTACTGTCAAGTTACTTTGTAATTTTAAATATGTTCTCACATATTTAAATTACTAAGTACACGTCTGATCGCTGCACCGATTCAATGGGTATTTCCCTAAAATATTATTAAAAAAATATTTATAAACACAAAAATCCCGACTGCATAAAACTTAAAAGAAAATAACCAAGCCCAATAGTTTATTACGATTACCAGTCCTCTTTCTTTAGAGGTTGCTCAGGGACCTCTTTAAATTATGGGGTTCCTGATTAAGATATTATTGATTGAAAAATGACTTATAGGTCCCGACTGTTAATCCTAATAAAATTTAAATATGTGAGAGGTTTTTGCTTTTATAAATATTTTTTAATTTTCACTTTTTTGTTGTAATTTATCATGGTAATGATAATCATGATATACCCTTTGAAATTCTCGTATTGAGCACTTGAAATTCAAGCCCACATTGTGGTATTCAAAACGATTCTTTTTTTTTCACTAAGTCCAATGGCGTCCCACAGCCGCCATGATTGTTTCTTTAACGTCACCTATGTAAACACTTGGGCTACTAAAACGATAATTAACGATACCTCAATTATGTAAATCCGTTCAGCGGTTCTGGAGATATGAGGTAATAAAAAAATATATTACATACATACATTCATGCATACAAGATACGCGCGAAAAACATATCCCTTCCTTAGCAGTTGGGAAAAAGAATGTTAAAATCAAATCTTAAAAAAAACGTAAATAAAGTAAATAAGTAAACAAAATGACTTCATGCTAACTAAGAGTACTAAATAGTACTTCCAGTTGATATTATTTTGTACAAATGTCTCTAGTATCTCTGTCACATTCCATTTATAAATAAAGTATATAATACTAATTTAATGTAAATTAAACCAGAACCTGTCGCGTACACAGTCACACACATACAGCCTCATGTTATTACTAGAATTAATAAAAATAGTGACTTTAGTTTTCATCTACCAAAAGATCTAAATTACTTAGTTTCTCTATCAGCCTGGTGAAAAAAAAGGTGAAAAATACTACACAATAAATAAATAAAAAAAAACGAAGTCTTACATTCAATAATTTATTTAAAATACGTTTTAAATAAATAAATTATTGATGGTAACGTCGAAATATTTTTTACAGTAGCAGTTGGCGTTCTGTTCTCACTGCCTACCCCGCTAGGGATAAAGTGCGAAGTGAAAAAAAAAATAAAAAAATGTTTGTAATAAAAACTATTTCTTATTCTTCAATTTCAGCTCTTTCAGAACCAACAACTGTAAGGAATCCTTGTCAGCCATCCCCTTGTGGGCCTAATTCTATTTGTCAGGAGACTGGATTACAAACACCATCCTGTCAATGTATGCATAATTTCATAGGATCACCTCCATATTGCCGTCCCGAATGCATTTCAAATAGTGAATGTGATTCGCAATTAGCCTGTATCAATAAGAAATGTCAGAATCCATGTGAACAGGCATGCGGTACTAATGCGGAATGTCGGGTTGTAAGTCATAGTGCAATGTGTATTTGTCCAGAAGGCTATAACGGTGACGCTTCCATACAATGTACAATAAACGCTTTAATTCCCATTGAACCTATATCACCTTGTGTGCCTTCACCGTGTGGAGCTAATGCTGATTGTACCGAAAAATCAGGAGCTGGTGCTTGTTCGTGTTTAAGGGGTTATTTTGGAAATCCTTATGACGCTTGTCATCCAGAATGTGTTGTAAATTCAGATTGTGCAAGCAATAAAGCATGTATAAAAAATAAATGTACTGATCCTTGCCCTGGAACATGTGCTGTTAATGCAGATTGCCAAATAGTAAATCATTCACCTTTATGTACGTGTTGGCCTCGATATACTGGAGATCCTTTCATATATTGTACTTTAAAAGGTATGTACGTAATAGTGAATTAATAGTTTTACCTTTAACATACGCTTATAACTTTTCAAACTACCTAATATATTATCTACCCATAGTCAACGTAGAAATATCTATTATTGCCGTCTTATTTGCTTAAAAAATTGCATACGTGTGCGAATTCGATGACAATACTATATCTTTAAAGCACAAAAATCAGGAGAGAATGAGAAAATATTGGAAAAACTCATATTGTGATTATTAATAATATTTATGTACTTATAGAAAGTGAAGAGGTTGTTACAAATCCATGCCAACCTACACCTTGTGGACCGAACAGTCAGTGCAAAATTTCAAATGGACAAAGTGTATGTTCTTGCTTACCAGAATATCGTGGTGCTCCCCCAAATTGTAGACCTGAGTGTGTAGTGAGCGCTGAATGTCCCTCAGACAAAATATGTAAAAGTCAAAAATGTATATCTCCATGTCCCGGACCGTGTGGAAAAAATACCGACTGTCGTGTGATCAACCATAGTCCTATTTGCACTTGCATTTACAAATTTACAGGAGATCCATTTTCGTATTGCTATAAAATGACAGGTAAATAGAATCACATTATATTGCATTTATAATTGAAAACTTTTAAGGAAGACTAATTTTATATTTTTGTCGCAGTTCCTATCCTACAAAAAATCGACCCTTGTCAACCATCTCCGTGTGGACCTAATTCTCTTTGTCAAAATAGAAACGAAATTCCATCTTGTTCCTGCTTACCTGACTTTGAAGGAAGTCCACCAAATTGTCGGCCTGAGTGTACTATTAGCGAAGATTGTTCCAGTAATCTTGCTTGTATAAATCAAAAATGTAAAGACCCCTGTCCAGGATCTTGTGGCTTAAACGCTTACTGTCAAGTTATGAGACATATAGCCATTTGTACTTGCGATGAAGGCTATACCGGAAATGCATTTACACAATGTAGTATTATACCAGAGAAAGGTAAACAGAAACTTCTTGTAGGGGAAATAACAGTGTACTTAATATTTTAGAAACTTAAAAAACCTTTGTTTTTAGCTCATGATGATTTATGTAACCCATCGCCATGTGGCGCAAATGCTGAATGTTACAAAGGGAAATGTAGCTGTATTCCAGAATTCCTCGGGAATCCATATAGTGGTTGTCGACCAGAGTGTGTACAAAATTCCGACTGCGAACGTGACAAAACATGCATTAAGAATAAATGTATAAATCCTTGCCTGGATATTTGTGCTCCTAGCGCAGTTTGCAACGTCTTTAACCACATTCCAATGTGTAGTTGTCCTGATCGTACCACAGGCAATGCCTTTTTAGAATGTCGTGCTATAACCGGTAAGTTTAAATTAACTAAACAATGATAAAGTTTTTCAGGAAATTTAGTTAACCTGTACCCTACAGGGCTATTTTTAAGTTAACTATTTGTAATATTTTTAGAATTTGTAAACGTCAACCCGTGTTATCCGTCTCCATGTGGACCTAATAGTCAATGTAAAGAAGTTAACGGACAGGCAGCATGTTCTTGTGCTCCCAATATGATCGGATCTCCACCTGCTTGTCATCCAGAATGTATCATAAGCGCTGAATGTCAACTCGATGAAGCTTGTAGTAATCAACGATGCATAAATCCATGTAATGGTGCCTGTGGCATTAACGCAGATTGTAAAGTAGTTAATCATAATCCTATATGCTCTTGCCCTAGAAGCCTCTCCGGTGATCCATTCTCCCGATGTTTTGATCTCCGTAAGTATGACTAGCTATGAATTTGTAACTACGTTAAACAACAGTAACAGATTAATTTCAATATTAACTTTTTCTTTTACTATAGCCGAGACAATTCCTGAAGTTATAAATCTATGTATACCTTCACCATGTGGACCAAATTCAATCTGTAAAGAAGTTAATGGTGTACCATCGTGTACATGCCAAGAAAGTTATCATGGTCAACCTCCATATTGCAAACCTGAATGTTCAAGTAATGAAGAATGCTCATCACATTTGTCCTGTGTACGAACGAAATGTATTAATCCTTGTGAAGGAATTTGTGGCATAAATGCGGAGTGCAAAGTAATCAGTCACTCGCCCATTTGTTTGTGTGCAATAGGTTATACTGGTGATCCGTTTTTTGGCTGCACTAGACAAACTTTGCAAATAGAGGCTATTGTTAGTCCATGCTCTCCTTCACCATGCGGAGTAAATGCTTTATGTAAAGAAAAACAAAATGCTGGTTCATGCACTTGTATACAAGGTTATATCGGCAATCCATATGAGGGCTGTCGGCCAGAATGTGTTATGAATACTGACTGTCCTTCTAATAAAGCATGTATTAATACTAAATGCACTGACCCTTGTCCTGGAAGCTGTAGCCAGAACGCTATTTGTAATGTCATTAATCACGTGCCTCTGTGCACATGTCTAAGTGGTTATACTGGAGATCCATTTAAATATTGCGTATTCCAAGGTTGGTAACTGCAAATTATATTTAGCATATTTAGTACATATTAACACACTCACTGCTCGAGTTTTTTCCTGATGCGCGAGCTATCTACGCTTAGCCGTATGACAAACACAAATATACTTTTTTTATGTATAAGACGCCTCAACTCATTAGAAAAAAGGTATTGAGAACGAAATAAGTAAAATAATAATGGCCGAGTGACATATATACTGCTCAGTAGCTGTATGTGTGTGACTCACATATACACATATTATTTTGTAATTACTTATTACAAACTTAAAACTTATCAAAATTTTCGCGCTTTTCTTACTTATTTTATTTCGAAATTTTGGAAACTTTTTTTTTTGTTAAAATTATATCATAATAAAAATTATAAAATCATTTGACATTTACTCGTAATATGTATACATTGAAAATTAAAATTTTAGGTAATAAAATAGGTAATATTATATATATATTATCGATTGAGGTCAGTCGTGGCGCAGTGGTACAAAGTGTGACTGTAAAACCGACTGGTTGTGGGTTCGATCCCCACTCGAAGAGATGAAATATTTACTTAAATTTATATTTTCATTTCTTCGCTCTGGTGTCGAGGCAAAGCGCGGCGTTGAGTTCTGCCACTCAACACGCAATGCCTCCGAAATTCGGCAGAAAGTGGGGAACGGAGTCTCTTAACACTAGGTTCCCTCTGCCTACCCTGCTGTGTGCGGGATATAGCGTGAAGCTAATTAATTAATTAATTAATATATTATCGAATAATTTTGATAAACGAAAACTTAAATTGTAAACTTTTTTATTAACCCATTGAATAAAAAACAAAACAAAATAATAGGCCTCTAAAACGGAACTTTCCTGTAGGGTGGTTACTCTACAGAAACATTAGGAGTTAATCTTAAATCGACCTCAACTGTTTATAATATTACGTAAAATTTTTATCTTTCATGAATTAATTATAATATGACAATATTTTATTTTAGAACCAATTCAAACAATATCACCAAATGATATTTGTTATCCTTCTCCTTGCGGCCCTAACAGTCAATGTAAAGTTGGCAACGGTCAGGCGATATGCTCCTGCTTATCAGGTTATGAAGGAGTTCCACCAAACTGTCGACCCGAATGTGTAGTAAGTTCTGAATGTCCACGTGATAAAGCTTGCGAGAACAATAAGTGTGTGAATCCTTGTCCAAAACCTTGCGGCGTTAATACTGAGTGTAAAATGATAAACCACAGTCCAATATGTTCATGCAAATACTCATACACTGGGGATCCTTTCACGTTATGTAACTTCGTATCCTGTAAGTGTTTTATTTCGAGTAATACAATTGCTATAATTCTTAATATCACAATAACTTAACATTCATGTTTTTAATTGTATTTTCAGTTGAGCCTATTCGCGAAGTAAGCAATCCATGTGTGCCATCGCCTTGCGGACCAAACGCAGAATGTCGTAATATTGGAAATACGCCATCGTGCTCTTGTTTAATTGACTTTATCGGTAGTCCTCCACACTGTCGCCCTGAATGTAGTATACACGCTGATTGTTCGAGTGATCTTGCATGTATAAACTTAAAGTGTCAGGACCCTTGTCCTGGCTCATGTGGCGTTAATGCTCGGTGCAGTGTACTTAATCATATACCAATATGCACTTGCAATGAAGGTTATATAGGAGATCCATTCACCAGCTGTAGGCTACAACCGTTGGAAGGTATTTTTCAGATAAAAAAATTATAAATGTAAAGTTTACACTGGTAAAAATGAAATTTGAAATAATTATATAAATATTTTTTTTTTACTTTCACGCATCTCTTGCTAAAACAACATATACACAAGAATCTAATGTGAAAACACTATGTTCCTGAAGAGCCTCTATTATTTTTTTTTGTGATTATTACAAATCACAAAAATTCTACAAAAAAACATTTTAATAAGAAATAAGAAAAAAAAATAATGCAAATTTCAGCCTAATTGAACAGCAAAATTTTATTATTTAAAAAAAACTTATATTAACACAATGTTATTTGTTACAAATATATTATGTATTTGAACTTGAGTGGACAAGCACAACGTATTCACATAGCGATTGAAGATTTAAATAAGATTTCAATTTTACTAACCACGTGTGGAATAGAGTAAGAATTTAAAAATACACGTGAATTCTATTAATAATAATTGTAAATTTATGTTTTAGTGGAACCTATTGTTATGGACGCATGTAGTAATGTACATTGCGGCTCTAATGCTGAATGTATCAACGGCCAGTGTCAGTGTCTGCCTGAATATAACGGTGATCCATATTTCAACTGCCGACCTGAATGTGTATTAAATACTGACTGTGACTCATCAAAAACCTGCATTCAGCAAAAATGTGTCGATCCTTGTCTGGGCGCTTGTGGATTAAACGCAATTTGTCAAGTAATTAATCATATACCCATGTGCAGTTGCAACAGTGGTTTGACTGGAAATGCGTTCGTCCTATGTAACCCTATTAAAGGTAAAAATTGAAAATACGTAAAAGTAAAATAAATTTAATACAAATAATCTATTCATTTTTCATATATACATATAAATATTACATATTCATTAAGGAGTATATTTTTTAGTTTCAATATTAGAGCACCCTTGCACAACGGCTATATGTGGACCTAACAGCCAGTGCCGTGAAGTTAATAATCAAGCTGTATGTTCCTGTTTACCATCATTTTTGGGTTCACCTCCAGCTTGTCGGCCAGAATGTGTAGTTAGTGCCGAGTGTCCTCTATATCAAGCATGTAATAATCAAAAATGTGTCGATCCATGCCCTGGGTCTTGTGGATTACGAGCTACTTGTGAAGTAGTTAATCATAACCCAATATGTGCCTGCCCAGATGGATTTTCAGGAGACCCCTTTACGGAATGTTCATTTGTACTTAGTAAGTTTAATTCTATTCTGGTCTTAATTTTTGTATGTACGTTTTTTTCAGCTTCACGCTGTATCTCTCACACAGCAGAGTAATACTTCGTTTCTCATTTTCCGTCGAAAGGCATTGCGTGTTGGAAGGCATAACTCAACGTCGCTCTTGGCCTCGGCACCAGACCAAAAAAATATTAAATATTTAATTTCCCCCGAGTGACGATCAAACTCATAACTTGTCGCATTTACAGTCACACTTTGTGCCGCTGTCCCACGACGGCCTGATTTATTTTATTCAATTCCATTATTCATTACAGATATACCAGCCGTGGTAATAAGCCATTGTCAACCTTCACCATGTGGCCCAAATTCAATTTGCATGGAAATAAATGGAACGCCATCATGCCGTTGCAAGTCTAATTATAATGGCCAACCTCCATATTGTAAGCCTGAATGTATAAGTAACAGTGAATGTTCACCTCATTTAGCGTGTATTAACCAAAAATGTAAAGATCCATGTGCAAGTGCATGTGGTAGTAATGCAGAGTGCCGAGTAGTCAGCCACTCTGCTATGTGTGTCTGTCCACAAGGGTTCGAAGGTGATCCATTTTCCCAATGTTCCATCGTAACAGCTATTGAAATTTTAACACCATGTTCTCCAACACCGTGTGGCCCTAATGCAATTTGCAAAGAAAAGAATAGAGTAGGTTCATGCTTGTGTAATGAAGGCTATTTTGGAAACCCCTACGAAGGCTGTCGCCCTGAATGTGTTTCCAATACTGACTGTCCTGGAAACAGAGCTTGTATTAATAATAAATGTCAAGATCCATGCCCAGGGACATGTGGACTGAACGCAGAGTGTTCTACCATTAACCATTCTCCATTATGTACATGTATTTCGGGCTATACAGGAGATGCCTCTAGAAGATGTACTTCTATGCCTTGTAAGTTTCTTCTTTTATTAGCACATTTGTTTAACTAATTAAAGTAAACAGTATATTATACAAGACAAAAATAAGAAATATGAACCAAAAATAACAATTAAGAAAATGGATACATATTTAATATATATTTTCTTATATTTTTCAGTGCAATCTTATACTCCAACAAATTTATGCTATCCTAGTCCTTGTGGGCCAAACAGTCAATGCAAAAATATAAATGATCAAGCGGTATGTAGCTGTTTACCAAACTACTTTGGTGAACCACCATCATGCAGACCTGAATGCGTTCTAAGCTCAGATTGTATATCAGAAAAGACTTGTATAAATCAAAAATGTGTTAGCCCTTGTCCTGGACCTTGTGGCCAAAATTCTGACTGCCGTGTGATTCATCACAATCCCATATGTAGTTGTTTACCTGGTTACTCTGGAGATCCCTTTACTAGATGTTTTATTAGACCAGGTATTTATTATTAGTATTTTTACGATTTTTTTTAATTCTCTATATTTTAATACTAAGCTAAGTGACGTCATTCTAATATGGAAAGTGATTAGTCCAAAATGGTTATTTTTTATGCACTACTAATAGAGTATCAATATAAACCACGTGCTGAAAAGAATAAGGAAACTCAAATGACAACAACCTCAACCTAATTTAGTTCATCACTAAATATAACTAAGTATATTAAACTATAATATGTACTAAATGTGCACATGCAATAAAAAGACATTTCTAAGACAAATATATCAATTAAAATAACATTTTTACTTAAGAATTTCTTACTTGTTTTCTTTTCTTATATTTTACAACATTTAAAACATATATAGCATTAAATAATGATAAAATTCCCCAGTGTCACAGCCACAACTGGATGAAGTGAGAGATCCTTGTATACCAAGTTCATGTGGTCAAAATTCAATATGTCGAAATGTTGATGGTCAAGCAGCCTGTTTTTGCTCTTTAGGCTACTTCGGTAGTCCGCCTAATTGCAAACCTGAATGTACTACAAATGAAGACTGTGTCAGCTCTCTAGCATGTATTAATGAAAAATGTACAGATCCTTGCCTTGGATCATGTGGCATAAACGCCAGATGTTTTGTTATTAAACACGTTGCTATTTGTTCATGTCTTGAAGGGTACAAAGGTGATCCTTTTTCAGCATGTAACATTGAGCCACTCCAAGGTATTAATAAAATATCTACAAAGGAATTAAATACGTATTCAATGTTAATTCTTTAAATAATGGAACAGCAATATTTTATTTTACAGATAATCAATCCGATCCATGTCATCCGTCACCTTGTGGATCTAACACGATTTGTAATAATGGAGAATGCTCTTGTCTGCCTCAGTATCACGGTGATCCTTACATTGGTTGTCGGCCAGAATGTACTGTAAGTGCAGATTGCGCAAGAAACCTAATTTGTAATAAAAAGAAATGTATAAATCCATGCCCAGATATTTGTGGCAGTGGTGCAGAATGTGAAGTAATTAATCATGTTCCGATGTGCAGTTGTCCTGTTGGCTTTACTGGCAATTCTTTCGTTTCGTGTAATAAAGTTCAAGGTAAGATTTTATTCAAAAGATTCAAATTTATAAAGGCTATATTTGATGAAATCTTATGATATTTATTATAAGGAATCAATCTATTTATATTTCACTTACAGTGTTGTTGTCCTCAAATCCATGCAATCCAAGCCCATGTGGCCCAAACAGTCAATGCCATGAAACGAAAAATATCGCAGTATGCTCTTGCTTACCAGAGTACAAAGGATCTCCACCAACATGTAGACCAGAATGTTCCACCAGCTCAGAATGTCCATTAAATAAAGCTTGCAACAACTACAAATGCATAAACCCATGTAATGGTGCATGTGGTGTTAAAGCTGTGTGTGAAGTTGTCAATCATAATCCAGTATGCTCTTGCCCAACAGATCATACCGGAGACCCATTTAGTAGATGTATACTTAAACGTGAGTGTTCTATTTAAATACATCAAAAGAATAATGTAGCCCACATTAAATCGTTTGGAGTATTTTACTAAAATTAATCTTCTTTTACAGCCTTAGAAACACCTCCGCAAACAAACCCATGTGTTCCTTCGCCATGCGGACCTAATTCAGTATGTAAATCTATACATACTTCACCTTCTTGCTCGTGTGGCTCAGAATTTATAGGGACACCACCAAATTGTCGTCCAGAGTGCACTAGTAACAGCGAATGTCCTAATAATATGGCTTGTATAAATAATAAATGTAAAAATCCATGTGTAGGAGCTTGTGGTTTGCTTGCACAATGTCGAGTAGTAAGTCATACACCTAATTGTTTGTGCCCACAAGAATATACGGGGGATCCCTTTGTGGCGTGTGAAATTCAACGCATACAAGCAATAGAATTCTTGTCACCATGCACTCCATCGCCGTGCGGAAGTAATACTTTATGTAAGGAACGTAATAATATAGGTTCTTGTACCTGTTTGCCCGGTTATTTTGGCAATCCATATGAAGGATGTCGACCTGAATGTACCGTAAATACTGACTGTCCATCAAATAGAATATGCCAACAAAACAAATGTCAAGATCCCTGTCCAGGAACCTGTGGCGTTAACGCTGATTGTCAAACCATCAATCATGCACCCCTTTGTATCTGTCTCCCAGGTTATACTGGAAATCCGTTTCAAAAATGTTATATTAAACAAGGTAAATAGATAATAAATCCTTACGCTAAAAGGAAAATATATCGTTGTAATATAAGAACTTCCTTTCATTTACTTACGACTTATTTAAATATATGTATTTTTTACAGAAATTCAAACTCAATCTAATCCTTGTAAACCATCGCCATGTGGGCCAAACAGCATTTGCAAACTAAATAATGAACAACCGATTTGCAGTTGTATGCAGGAATATCATGGCAGTCCTCCAAATTGCAGGCCAGAATGCGTTATTAGTGCGGAATGTCCCACTGACAAGGCGTGTGTTTCTCAAAAATGTGTTGATCCTTGCAATGGACAATGTGGACTCAATACTAGATGCTTAGTGGTGAATCATAGTCCCATATGCTCATGTTTAGAACATTTTACGGGTGACGCTTTCAGCAGATGTTATCCAATAAAAGAAAATATTCCAGAAAAACAAAGTAACCCATGCTTACCTTCCCCTTGCGGTCCATTTAGTCAGTGTAGAGTAGCCAATGATATTCCGTCTTGTACGTGTTTGGAAAATTATCTAGGCGCTCCACCGAATTGTAGACCAGAATGTGTAATAAACGCCGACTGCCCTAGTAATTTAGCATGTATTCGTCAAAAGTGCAAAGATCCTTGTCCCGGGTCTTGCGGTATAAATGCTCAATGTGTAGTTAAAAACCACACGCCAATTTGTAGATGTTATGAACATTTTATAGGTGATGCATTCATTGAATGTAAAATGAAAGGTAAAATATATGCTTACATTAATATGTTATTCAAGTAACCACATATATAACTCTACTATTGTTTTACTATGACTAATTTATTGTACCGTTTTAGAAATCGTAAGTTACGATGACAATGATCCTTGTGATCCATCGCCATGTGGTGCAAATGCAATTTGTAACAACGGAACATGCTTATGTATACAAGATTACCGAGGTGACCCCTACTTTGAATGTCGACCTGAATGCATTCTAAATTCAGATTGTTCACAAGAAAACGCTTGCTATAAAAATAAATGTGTAAATCCTTGTAACAGTGAAATCTGTGCAAGAAATGCTATATGTGAAGTTATTGGTCACATACCAATGTGCCGATGCCCTGAAGGAATGTCTGGCAATGCGTTTGTTCAGTGTTTACAAGTTATAGGTAAAATAATATATTATGCATATATATATAGATAGCTTGATAATTACTCTGCAGAATTTTAATTTCACATTAATCATAATTCAAATATGATAGTTATTTTTTTTTATTTCAGTTGCAAATCCTGAACCTTGTTACCCTAGTCCTTGTGGCCCAAATAGTCAATGTCGTAATATAAATGGACAGCCTGTATGCTCATGTCTTGAAGGTTATATTGGTACGCCCCCATCGTGCAAACCTGAATGCATTGTTAGCACTGATTGCTTACCAGATGAAGCGTGCACTAATAGAAAATGTATAAAATCTTGTCAAGGAGCTTGTGGTATAAGTGCGAAATGTCAACCTATAAATCATAACCCAATTTGTTCATGTCCTTCGTCGTATACTGGTGATCCATTTATTCGATGTATTCTTCAAGAACTTGAACCGGTAATCGTTGACGCTTGCATTCCCTCCCCCTGCGGTCCAAATTCAGTTTGCAAAGAAGTTTCAGGCACCCCAATATGTTCATGCAAATCAGAATATATTGGTGTACCTCCACACTGTAAACCAGAATGTGTTAGTAATTCGGAATGTCCTACCCATCGAGCTTGCATAAATGAAAAATGTACAGATCCATGCCCATCGTCTTGTGGTCTATACGCAGAATGCAACGTTATAAGTCACTCGCCTTCATGTTCGTGCCCCTCAGACTATACAGGAAATCCTTTTGTTGAGTGTCATAGAAAGGAAACTGTGCATGAAATTTTATCACCCTGTCAGCCATCACCCTGTGGCGCAAATGCTATATGTAAGGAACTACATAATGCAGGTTCTTGTGCTTGCATACCAGGATATTTAGGTAATCCTTATGAAGGCTGCCGACCTGAATGTGTAATAAATTCGGACTGCCCCTCACATAAAGCTTGCATAGCAAGTAAATGTCAAGATCCATGTCCAGGTGCATGTGCCGTGAATGCGGTATGTCAAGTAGTGAATCATGCACCTACTTGCTCTTGTAATATAGATTTTACTGGCGATCCGTTCAGATATTGTATCCAAAAGCGTAAGTTATTTTTGGCAATTACCTCATTTACATTACTAAAATTTTACCTATTTTAAGATATTACTTCTTTTTTAGAAAAAGAAGAAGTACCTCTAAATATTTGCCAACCATCGCCATGTGGACCTAGTAGTCGTTGCCAAGAAATAAATAAACAAGCTGTTTGTTCTTGTATGAAAGGTTATATAGGTACGCCTCCGGGCTGTCACCCTGAATGCGTACTCAGCTCAGAATGTTCAAATAACAGAGCTTGTTTGAATCAAAAGTGTGTCGACCCGTGTATCGATGCTTGTGGAACTAATACAGTATGCAAAGTAATAAATCATAGTCCTATATGTAACTGTAAACATCTTTACACTGGTGATCCATTTTCGAGGTGTAATCCTTTACCACGTAAGGCAATTCAACTTTTACAAATTTACTTCTGTGTTTATATGTCTGAAAAAATATATAATCACTATCTATATTTTAGCTCCGGTTGCAAACGCCGATTTGGAACCATATCGAAATCCATGTGCACCATCACCTTGCGGAGCAAATTCTATATGTCAAGCCATTGGGCAAATACCGTCGTGCACATGTATGCCAAATTACATTGGAAGTCCGCCGAACTGTAGACCAGAATGTGTTGTCAATTCTGAATGTTTGCCATCCTTAAGTTGTATTCAACTAAAATGTCAAGATCCGTGTATTGGATCTTGTGGAGTAGGGGCTATATGCTCTGTTTCTGGACACACTCCTATGTGTAGGTGTCCTGATGGTTTTACTGGAGATGCTTTTAATATATGCATTCCAAAAACAGAAATAGGTCAGTAATGTAGTAATTACAATATTTAAAGCTCTTTATAACATACAATTACTTTTTTTCATGATTATAGATTTGTTATTTACTTGAATGATACTTAAAAAATGCGGATATAAATTCACATACTTTTCTATTGCAGTATCAGATATCATTGATAAATGTAATCCATCACCATGTGGCAGAAACGCTGTGTGTAAGGACGGTCAATGCTTATGTATACCTGAATACCAAGGAGATCCGTACATCGAGTGCAGACCAGAATGCGTTATTAACAGTGATTGTCCTAAGAATAAAGCATGTATTACAAATAAATGTCAAGATCCTTGTCCTGGAGCATGTTCGATATCAGCCATTTGTGATGTTATAAGCCATATACCCATGTGTAGTTGTCCACAAGGCATGACAGGCAATGCATTCTATAGTTGTAACCCTATAAATGGTAAGTACTGATATGTCAATATATTATTATCATTACTAAATGGGATTGGTACAATTCTCATTTAGAATTTATTGGTGTATTGCAGAGTAAAGTATATTTGCAATTAAATACGTCAACCTTCTTATTTTTTTTATTGGAGTTACTTTTATAATTTGTACGTTATATACATAAACATAGTAATACTTTTGATATTATAATAGTAATACTTTGATTGTAATAAATTATAAAAACGTCTTACGATTACATGTTAATATGAATCTTTTTTGTAATTTATTTTAATAAAGTGCTATCAAAAATATCTCACAAATAGATAAAGATTTAAATAATAAAATAGTTAAAGTTAATGCCTCAGACCTGAGAAGAACCGGCGCAAGAAACTCAGCGGGACTTATTTTCTTTAAATCAATTATAAAATCACATTTTAACGTTTCTGACAATGATACTTTAAAACCAACTGGAGCGAGCGTTTCATTCCCAAGGCGTGTTATCATTTATATAATTATTAATTTGGTAATAACTTTTAACACACAAACGTCTTTTCACAACTCCTTTAAATTGTAATATAGAACATTCTCGGACGTTTTTTGAGATCCTGTTGTAAAAGCTTACAACGTCCTATAAAAGAATTACGGGCTCGATGTAATCGAGTTACAGGTGCAATAAGTTTACACCTATTTCTAATATTGTACTTCGCCAACATTTTCAAAAACGAATTGAGGTGCAACTGTCAATGTATTTATTTCTTTAAATTTTGCCTTAACGATTCTTTAAGGCCGAAGTTATAGATTGCGCGAATGGCTCGCTTCTGCAAGATAAAAATTGATTTAATACCGGCTAAAGTACCCCAAAGTAGAATGCCGTAGAACATGATAATCTTTATAAAATAATCATTTTATTTCTATTTACTTTTACTCATTTCAGCTCCAATTATAAGCAATCCATGTACGCCGTCCCCCTGTGGATCAAACAGTCACTGTCGAGAACTTAACGGTTTGGCAGTATGCACATGTATTTCTGGATATGAAGGCAGTCCACCATCGTGTCGACCTCAATGTGTTTTGAGTTCGGATTGTCCTGCAAATAAGGCGTGTAGTAATCAAAAATGTATTAACCCTTGCGAAGGCTCATGTGGCGTAGACGCTAAATGTACTGTCATTAAACACAATCCTATTTGTACGTGCCCGCCTAAACATACAGGAGATCCATTCATTAGATGTCTATCATTCAGTAAGTATTAAAAAAGTGTTTTAAAATTATAGCATTAGTGTCAAGCATATTACAATAAAACTTCATTTTAAACATTCAGGTCCCATAGTTGAGGATACCACACCGTGCCTACCGTCGCCATGCGGATCTAATGCTATTTGCAAGGAAGTCTCTGGAGCACCCTCATGTGCTTGCTTACCTGGTTTCTTTGGGTCTCCACCTTATTGCAGACCTGAATGCTCTAGTAACAGTGAATGCCCGACGAATAAAGCTTGCATAAATCAAAAATGCGATGATCCTTGCATCAATGCATGTGGACAACATGCTAATTGCACAGTTATTAGCCATTCACCCATGTGCTTTTGTGCCACTGGATATCAAGGAGATCCATTTTTAAGTTGCCATCTATTGCCTCAACGCATTCCTGAATTTAATTCGCCATGTGAGCCTTCTCCTTGCGGGGCAAATGCAATTTGTAAGGAACATAACTCGGCTGGATCATGTACCTGCTTACCAGATTATATTGGAAACCCGTATGATGTTTGTCGTCCTGAATGTACAGTTAATACGGATTGTACACCAAATAAAAGTTGTATTCGAAACAAATGTCATGATCCGTGCCCGGGTTCGTGCGCGCCGATGGCAACATGTGTGACTGTTAAGCATCTCCCTGTATGTACATGCTCAACTGGCTTTACTGGAGACCCATACAATAAATGTAACATATTAAAAGGTAAAATTGAAATTCTTTTATTATTTAAATTATCTTTTTTGTAAAAAAAAAACAATCACACAGATGTACATAGACACCCACACACAATATTTTTAACATACAATGCTATTAAGCATTCTAATTATAGTTTTAATTTCTTTTCGGGCAAAAAAACTCAGAAGACATAGGTGACATTAGGACTTCTTTACTTACCTTAATGTGAAAAAAAACGTAACACAAAAAAAGTCGAATTTGAAATTTAAAGTTGTATTTTGAATTTTTGGAGTGCCGGTGTACTTAAGACCATACCGAATGTGTCTGACAAATTTCGCTCCAAAGTTTTATATTTACATCAAAACTTATCTCTCCAGTCTAACAACCATGAGGCGTGAGGTTCTACCACTTATTTATTTACATAAATTCAGTAAAACACAATACATATCTCGTTTGAATTTTAATCATAACATAAGTCACCATAAGCTTGATACTGCTAAAAATACGGTTAATATTTTGAGGTCATATTTTTTTTAGATAACAATTTAGAACCAATCTCACCATGCATGCCAAATCCCTGCGGGCCAAACAGCGTGTGTCGATCAGTCAACGGTCAAAGCGGATGTTCTTGTATGCCTGATTATATAGGCTCTCCTCCAGGATGTAGACCAGAGTGTACAATTAGTAGCGAATGTTCAAGTAACAAAGCTTGTGTTAATCTAAAATGTATAAATCCATGTCCAAGTCATTGCGGAACAAATTCAGAATGTAAAGTCATAGCTCACAGCCCTATATGCTCTTGCAAGCTTGATTATACTGGAGATCCATTTACGAAATGTTATCCGAAACGTAAGAAAAAATTTTGTTCTTTTTATCACTCTCACGTACTTACTATTAATATGAATAAATCTTATTTTTCCTTAATATTACAGCAATTCAAATTATATCAGAAGTGCCAAAAGATCCATGTGTCCCGAGCCCGTGTGGAGGAAATGCCGTTTGCAGAGATAATAACGGCTTTCCTTCGTGTTCATGCTTGCCAAACTTTCAAGGAATTCCACCTAATTGTCGTCCGGAATGTGCTATAAACCAAGATTGTCCACCAAGTTTAGCATGTATTAATATGAAGTGTCGCGACCCTTGTCCTGGTAGTTGTGGTCAGAACGCTATTTGCACAGTGTTCAATCATTTTCCTGCTTGTACGTGTATTCAAGGATACAGCGGTGATCCATTTACTAGGTGTATATTGATATCACCAGTCGAAGGTAATAACAATTTATAAATATGATACAATATTTAAATATATGTTTTAAGCATCTATATTTAAAGTGTTGTGTTATTATTTGATTTTTTTAGATGAAATAATACCCGATCCATGTAATCCAACCCCCTGTGGATTTAACGCATTGTGCAATAATGGAATTTGTACTTGTTTACCTGATTTTTACGGAGATCCATACTTTGGCTGCAAGCCAGAATGTGTAACAAATATGGAATGCTCCCTAGATAAAGTATGCTTAAGGAATAAATGTGTTAACCCTTGTCCAGGAGCTTGTGCTCCAACGGCAGAATGCAACGTGTATAATCATATTCCAATTTGCACATGTTCTGAAGGAATGACTGGAAACGCTTTCTTGGAATGTAACAAAAATAAAAGTAAGTGTAATTGTGCGTGAATTTCATTGTATATCGGTGGATCAACGATGGCCCACGGGCAGAGGAACTTAATACGTTTCCATTTAATTTCTTTTTATGTAATACCATTATTAGCGCATCCGCAGATGTGGAAGCCAGCAGGCCAGTCATGGCGCAGTGGCACAAATGGTGACTGTAAAAGTGACTGGTTGCGGGTTCGATCCCCACTCGTCACGAAACGAAATGTTTATTCAAAATTTATATGTAACAAGCAATGCCTCAAGAATTCGTTGAAAAGTATGGACACACACACACTCCGTCACTCCGTAGACACTCCGTCTTAACACGTATATTTCCTCTGCCTACCATTAAGGTAGGCAACATTAGGGCGTGCGGAAACAGCGAGCAACTAGATTCGCCTTCGCCTCTTGGAACGCGTCCAAGCGCTGTCGAAATGTTTATATACTCGTTACAACTTATTTATGTTCTGGGCGTCTCTGTAGGGAAAGTTTTACAAATCTCCGCTTGCCTTGGACGGTTTCCAAGAAGCACAGGTTTATATCCCACTACGCCAATTTTTTAAGTATTTTTCTTTCCTAAGTGTGGAATAAAACTTTAAAACTGCTAAAAATATTTGATGAATCTTTTTTTTATCTTGACAAAAGATAATTATATGTATTAGCTTTAGGTAGCGGAAATTTGTCCCTAGAGAGATGCTAACAAAATAAATAAGTCGTAATAAATGTATAAGAATTTCGAAGTAGCTTAATGAGAACATATGGCTTAGTAGTCAGAACACTTGGACACGCTTTTAGCACGAATTCAGATCTCGCTACGTTAAATTTTTTATACGTTTTCTAGAAAAGTATTTTTCTTTCCTATTTGTGGATAAGACGCCAGTCGTGGCGTGGCGTAGGGTACAAAGGTGTGACTGTAAATGCGGCAGGTTCTACTTAAGAAACTTCCACACGAATGAAATATTTAATATTTTTATTTCTGCGCTCTAGGGTCTAGGTAATGCGCGGCGTTAAGTTCTATTTAACACGCAATGGCTTCAGAATTCGGTGGAAAGTGGGGAACGGAGTGTCTTAGCACTAGGCTCACTCAGCCTACCCTGCTATGTGCGGGATACAGCTTGAAGCTAATAAAAAATGTGGAATAACACTTTAAAAAAAAAACTTATATTTTTTGTCAAACTAACTTTTAAAACAATTTTAACTCATGTCTTTAGACTAATCATTAAAAACAAAAATAAAAAATATATATATTAACTTAAGATGTAAAAAAAAATTTGAGTCAAGCAGCGATCTTTTGTTCTTGCGAGAATTGCTTATATTGTTCAAAGATTTACCTTTTGATTAGCATTTCTGATACTATATTATTAGGATAGCCCTAAGCAGCCAGTCCATCATTATTTTATATAAGCTAAAAGTTTCTCTGCACATACACCCAACATCGGTAAGTACTATCAGGGAAATTGTAGAAACAAATACCGGTTTTCTTCATATTAGTTAATAAAATATTTATAAATTTCTTTCTTATTGTAACTTTGCTCCTATGATGAAATTATTTCTTATTGCGCTTATAATTTATTATCAGTACAGGTAATTTTATCTGTTATCTGCCAATAAAACTACTATCAGTGTTAGGTGTGTGCGTAAATAAACTTTCAGGTTTTATAAATAACGAAGGACTATCTGCCAAAAGCTCTTGGTTCATATCTTAATTAATATTATATCTTTAATTTTTAGTTACGGTAATACAGCCATGTAATCCAAGTCCGTGTGGGCCAAACAGTGAATGTCGTGCTGTTAACAATCAGGCAGTTTGTTCATGTTTGCCTTCATTTATCGGAAGTCCACCTTCATGTCGGCCGGAATGCAGCATAAGCGCAGAGTGTCCGCTAAATGAAGCTTGCAATAATCATAAATGCATAAATCCATGCACGGGCAGTTGTGGATATGGAGCGAGATGTGAAGTCATCCATCATAGTCCAATTTGTTCTTGCCCAGCTCAATTTACGGGAGACCCATTTTCGAACTGCATGCCAATAGGTCAGTCAATTTATATATTAACTATTGAACTAATTATGTTAAATTTATATAAGTATGTGTGGAAGTATATACGAATAATATGCCATATGAAACTTATTATTTTCAGTAGCCACTCCAATAGCAACAATAGATCCATGTACCCCATCTCCATGTGGGCCCTATTCTATTTGTAAATTTATTGGCGAATCACCTTCTTGTTCATGTCAACCTGGTTTCATAGGGGCACCACCAAACTGTCATCCTGAATGTATAAGTAACTCGGATTGCCCTTTCAATGAGGCTTGCATTAATCAAAAGTGCAAAGATCCATGTCCAGGCAGCTGTGGATATAATGCAGACTGTAAAGTTGTTAGCCATGCGTTGGTTTGTTACTGCCCTTATGGCCAAACAGGCGACCCTCTTACATTATGTAGTCCATTTACAGGTTAGTAAATAGTACAAAATTTATATTTTTAAGGAAGTGTTTAGATTATATATATTTTATTAATAGTAATATTAACATTACTCACGAATATGAGCATTATGTAAAGATTATATTGTTTTGCTAGATTCTGTAATCGAATATAGTTCGCCGTGTGATCCCTCTCCTTGTGGACTCAATGCGAAATGTGCTGAAAAAAATGGCGTCGGATCATGTAAATGCGATGACGATTTTGTTGGGAATCCTTATGAAGGATGTCGACCGGAATGTGTTCTCAATACTGATTGTAGTCCTACGTTTGCATGTATACAAAATAAATGTAAGGACCCTTGTCCTGGTATATGTGCACCCAATGGAATATGTCAAGTCATTAACCATCTACCATCTTGTTACTGTCCACCTGGTCTTACTGGAGATGCATATACTTACTGTATACAAAAAGCTGAAGGTGAGTTCAACTATATTTTGTATTAAATGCTAAGTTACCCCTATAATATGTTGTTATATTTAAACTAAACTAAATTGTAGACAATAACAAATCGAAAACGAAGTTTAATTACTAATTACCATTTTAAATTAAACCTATGCGTTTTCTTTTTCCAGATTATGTAAACGTAACGCCTTGTACACCGTCTCCATGCGGACCAAATAGTCAATGTCGAGAAATAAATTCACAAGCAGTTTGCAGTTGTCGTGATACATTTATAGGCATTCCACCTAATTGTCGCCCAGAATGTACAATAAATAGTGAATGTGCTACAGATAAAGCTTGTGTCAATAGAAAATGTGTAAATCCTTGTAGAGATCAATGTGGTAAAAATGCTAACTGTAGAGTCATAGCTCACAATCCTATGTGTTCTTGTCAAGAACATTACACAGGCGACCCTTTTTCATATTGTATGCCAGGTATATATAAATTAACCATCAGATTTTTTTTTATATTTGACTCAAATGGAAAAGCATTTTTTAAATTACACGTTTACTTCCAGAGCCAACGTCTTTACTAGTACCAGAACGTGATAGTAGTTCGTGCGTGCCGTCGCCATGTGGCTCCAACGCCCGCTGTGAAGAAAATAATGGCATTCCTCGCTGTAGTTGCATTCCGACGTATGTTGGTACGCCGCCCAACTGTCGCCCAGAATGCACTGTCAACTCTGAATGTAGCGCAAATAAGGCTTGCATAAACAATCGTTGCGTTGATCCTTGTCCCGGCGCGTGCGGAAGTAATGCTGACTGTATAGTCAATAATCATCTTCCGATTTGTTCTTGCCAGTCAAGCTATACAGGCGATCCATTTACTAGTTGCAAACCTGTGATAAAAGGTAAAAAAACTAAGACTCGTAAACTTTTACTAATGGTAGTGTTGTTGGTTGTTGTTGATACAAATAAAATGGTAATACACTTTTCACAGATGTCAAACCTATCGATAAATGCTCGGCTACTCCATGCAGAGCTAACGCAATTTGCGATGACGGCGTTTGTATTTGCTTGCCAGAATATTACGGAGACCCTTATGTTGGATGCAAGCCTGAATGTGTCTTGAATTCCGATTGTCCGCGCAATAGAGCTTGCATTAAAAATAAATGCAAGGATCCCTGCATAGACACATGCGGAAACGAAGCACTTTGCGAGGTTGTTAACCATATTCCAATATGTTCATGTCCATCAGGAACTACGGGTGATCCATTCCACTACTGCTTAAAGTTAACAGGTAGTCTTTATTGTTTCATAATACAATTCTAATATAATGAGTCACATCAACACATTAATTACAATTTAACTATAATAGTTAATGCGCGTACTCATGTGAATAATAATAGTTTTCATTTCATCAAAATTAGCTCAGGATTTCCAAAGTTACAGCGTTGTAAAATTTAACCGTTTTATTAAATTGGGTACTGCGTGTGTCACGCGGCGACTCGTATATTTCCGATTACGGGTTATGCAGTGTTTGCACGTGGAAAAATATGATCTGTTAAGTGGTTTTCAAATAATATTTTAAGTTTTTGTTGTAGTGTTTTATGTTTGCAAATTCTTTAGATTTTCTTCTTATTGAATTAACATAGTGATGAAAAGAGAGTTTTGTAAAAGGACAGTCAGATAACCTACCGAAAGTCAATTTCGGATTTTGTTTATGGTAGCGCGATATTTGTCTGAGAACGGCGGCTATATAAGCCGCTGAAATACGAGAAATAAAACTGACTAAGTAAATTAACGTCTACTCATTTACGTTAGTATTTTAATCAAGTTTTATTAAATGGCAATTTTTTTTATCGAGTTTTAAACGGCAAGGGAGAATATTTAACAAAAAGTTCCAAAAATTTTAAACCATAGCACCTTTTCCTTATTTATTGTTGAATTTTTAATATAGTATGAGAGCCGACGATACTAAATAGGGATTTATTCAAGCGTCATAGAGAGCTATTAGGTTAGACGATAACAAGAAAAAATGCTATATAATACAAATGTTTTGATCGGTGAAGTGAGCGGCTATAAATTTTTAAAAATGTAAAAAAAAATCTGTTGCATGGGCATATTCGAGCGCATCAGATATTGATATCATCTTTTGATTAAAGAAAAGTTCTGAAGAACTTTTCAAAAATGAAAAAAATTATCGAGCGCGTCAGATTTCCTAAGGGGGTGTTAATTTATTTTTAAATCATTAATCGTAATTAATTAGAAAGCTTAAGAAATATATAGAAAATAAAAGAGTGTATGTTTGAAGTAGAATATTTGTATTAGACCAGACCAGCAAGAGAAATGGTGGCAAAATATATATATTTTTAAGCACAATTTTTTAACTTCAGATTTTTTTACGGCAGAGGGAACTTAGTATTAGATGCTCCCCACTTTTCGCCGAGTTCTGGAGGCATTGCGTGTTGAGTATAGAAATAAAAATATTGAATATTTCGGTTCTTCAAGTGCGGTTCGAACCCACAATCTGCCGCGGTCACAGTCACACGCTTGTGCTATTTATTTACTATAAAAACTATTAATTGTATATTGAATCAGCAAGAGCTAAACGAACCAAAGTATGAAAGTGTTCGCAACCGCCTACTGACAAGATGCAGCATGGCGTCACACGCTTAGCGAAAGATTTTGCCTTGGAGGCGGTACTTTAATATTTAATATATTAGTCACTTTTGAAGATAGGAAAAAAATAAAAACAGATTCTGAGACAGAGATACTATTACTATTTTTTATATATGCTGAAAATAAAAATCGTTGGTATGACTCATTATATAATGAATTTTATTATTTAGGTTCCGTAATATTTTATTATTCCTTTACTTTTTAGAAACTATTTTACAAGATTTATGCCAACCATCACCATGTGGACCTTATAGTCAGTGTCGAGAAATAAACGGTCATGCTGTATGCGTATGTGTTAGAGGCTACATTGGGACTCCTCCAAATTGTCATCCGGAATGTACGATAAGCTCTGATTGTCCGCTCAGCAAGGCTTGTTCTAACCTTAAATGTATTGATCCTTGTCCTGGAGCATGTGGACAAAACACTAAATGTATTGTTGTCAATCACAACCCAATATGCACATGCATAACTGGGTTCTCTGGAGATCCCTTCTCAGCTTGCTTCATGATTGGTAAGATATTATTATAATTTCTATTTTACATGTTAACTAAAATGAAATGGGAATATATTATAAAGTAAAAAAAATAATTCATCTATTGTCCAAATTTCAGCGACATCATCACCGATAGCAATAAATCCGTGCCTACCTTCACCATGTGGTCCTAACTCAATTTGTACCCAAAATTCAAATTACGGTGATTGTCAATGCTTACCTGAATTTATTGGGTCGCCTCCAAGATGCCGTCCCGAATGTACTAGTAATACAGAATGCTCTACAAGTAAAGCTTGCATTAATAAAAAATGCCGCGATCCCTGTATCGGATCTTGTGGTGTCAATGCAGAATGTAGAGTAATAAGTCATACGCCAATGTGCTTATGTATAAATGGCTATACTGGGGATCCCTTCCGTTATTGCAATGTTCAAATAGCACAGATTACGCATGAAAGACCAACACCTTGTATTCCATCGCCTTGCGGAGCAAACGCTGAATGCAAAGAACAAAACGATGTAGGGTCTTGCAGGTGTATGCCAGGTTTCTCAGGAGATCCTTATGTAGTTTGTAAACCTGAATGCCTAATTAATTCTGATTGTCCATCAAATCAAGCTTGTCATTTGAATAAATGCTATGATCCTTGTCCTGGAACTTGCGGCGTAAATGCTAAATGTTACGTTGTGAATCATATACCTAGCTGCATTTGTCCTGAACAGTATTATGGTGATCCGTATAAAATATGCTCATTCAAGCAACAGGGTAAGGTTTTCTTATTTTTATTTGATTATTAAATCTAAAATCAGCTTCATGCTGTATGCCGCATGCAGCATGGTAAGAAGAGGGAATGAAGTAGACAGTCCATTTCCCACTTTTCGCCGATAAAATGACGCGCTTTTCAGAAAATTATGCTTTATGCATAGCGCCGTCTATAGGGCTTAATGTTAAACTGTAACGGTTCGAAGAGTTAAAAAATGCCGTTTTTATGTTAAATTTCACTTAATATCTCCTAATAATTAATTCTCCTAATAATTATATTGATCGAAAACAACATATTTCTCAATACATACTATACAGTTAAAAATAAAAATTTATAACAAACAATTATACATTTATTATAAGTATAAGTATAGACAGTAGAATAGATTACTATATATTTTTTACAAGCAAAGGCATAGGGATAGGAAGGCTATATAAGCCTTGAGTTTATTCAAATGACGATACCTTTTTTAGATAAGCGTGTTCATACATACAGACAGACAAGAAATTAAAAAAATGTATTTGTCCCTCTATACATTTCAGTCAAAATTACTAAATGTACAGACAAAATTACTTACTTATTTTTACTGTTTTATTATATATAGTGATGAATTTAATTCTAGTTAAGAAAAATGATGACCCTTGTGATCCATCACCGTGTGGGCCTAATAGCCAGTGTAAACATCAAAATAATTTGGCAATATGCTCTTGTCTAAATGGATATGAAGGCGCACCTCCGAACTGTCGACCAGAATGTATTGCAAATTTTGAATGTACTCACGATAAAATATGTGAAAACTTAAAGTGCATAGATCCTTGTCCTAGAGGTTGTGGAATTAATACAGATTGCAGAGTAATAAAGCACAATCCTATATGTGCATGCAAAGAAGGCTTTACAGGAGATCCATTTTCAATTTGTCGCGAAGTAATTCAGAGAGAACCAGTTTTAATGGAACCAATAAATCCATGTCTTCCGTCACCATGTGGACTTAACGCTGAATGTAGAAATATTGGAGGAATGCCTTCTTGTACTTGTTTGAGTGGTTTCATTAGCAGTCCACCTAATTGTAAGCCAGAATGTATTCTAAATACAGACTGTAGTAATGACAAAGCTTGCATAAATATGAAATGTCTCGATCCATGCCAAGGTTCATGTGGATTTTCTGCTAATTGCGATGTCGTTAATCACATACCCGTTTGTTCATGCCCTGTTGGTTACGATGGGGATCCTTTCGTAATTTGCAGTTTGAAAAAACCAGGTAAAGTAGCATTACCATTTGCAAGTTGGTAAAATTATATGAATTAAGTAAATATTGTATTATTGTTATTATGTTTCAGAGCCTGTGGAAGATATTAATCCTTGCATTCCATCACCATGTGGTCCAAATGCCATATGCAAAAACAATGGCGAATGTATGTGTTTGCCAGAATATCACGGTGATCCTTACTTTAGTTGTCGTCCGGAATGTGTTTTAAGTTCTGATTGCTCGCCAACCCAGACATGTATACGCAACAAATGTATTGATCCGTGTGTATCTATGTGCGGAACAAATGCTGAATGCCATGTATATAACCATGTCGCTGTATGCAGTTGTCCGAGTAGAATGACTGGAGATCCTTTCGATCGATGCATCACCGTTCAAAGTACGTCAGAATTAATATAATTTGCAAATGTTAGTTTACTAATTCTGTAACTTCAATTTATTATCACAACTTGTTTCATCTTTACAGTAGCTTTCACAAAACCTTGTGATCCGTCTCCATGTGGACCAAACAGTATTTGCAGAGAAATTAATAATCAAGCAGAATGTTCTTGCATACAAGGATTCATAGGAAATCCGCCGACTTGCAGGCCCGAATGTATTCAAAGCGCTGATTGCTCTCCATCACTGGCTTGTATAAACAGAAAATGCCAAGACCCATGTCCAGGATCATGTGCTTCAAATGCCGCTTGCAACGTGATAAATCACAATCCAATATGCACTTGTCCACCCAGATACACAGGATCTCCATTTACTTATTGTTATGGTAATTTTGTCATTAATTACATTTTAACAATTACGAGTATATTTTAGTATATTTATGTAGTAAAAGATCTTTAGGATCTTAGGTACAATACTTTTAAAACATTATCACAAAATTTTACATATCTTTTAATATTTTTAAAGTGTTATCAAGTGTTACACTTAGGAAAGTAAAATACTTTTTTAGAAATTTCTAAATAAGTATTTATCTTTTTAATCTATTTACTATATTTTTATATCCTCAGCTTCACTCCTTTTCTTTAATTATATTATTTTATTATTTTAGTTGAACAAACTACAGAAATGCCTATCAATCCCTGCTTATCAAATCCCTGTGGGCCAAGTAGTATTTGTAAACCAATCAGAAATTCGTATATTTGTTCATGCCAGCCAACATTCGAAGGATCTCCTCCAAATTGCAGACGAGAATGTAGTCGTAATGAAGACTGTCCATCAAATAAAACTTGCAACAATTATAAATGTGAGAATCCCTGTCCTGAATCTTGTGGAATTAACACAGTATGCTCAGTAAGACTCCACACTGTTATATGTTCGTGTCAAGCAGGATATACCGGCGATCCCTTCACTATATGTCACCAAGCCATAGAAACTTTACCCAAAGATGTATGCGAGCCCACACCTTGTGGAGCCAACTCTCGTTGTAGAGTAACATTTAATAATATCGCTATTTGTGTGTGTGAACCAAATTACTTTGGTAACCCATATGAAGGATGTCGACCGGAATGTGTAATAAACACAGATTGTCCGTATAATAAAGCTTGTCTTAAAAATAAATGTGAAGATCCATGTCCAGGTGTTTGCGGAACTACGGCTATATGTGAAGTTCTAAATCATTTACCGACTTGCAAGTGTTCTGCTGGATATACAGGCAATCCATATTCATATTGTCACATAATTATTAATGAGCCAGGTTAGTATATATTCATTATTAACGACAGTATATCATCGGGAAAATGCGTAAATAAAACAATAATATTCATTTGTTATAGACCCTACTCAGGAAAACCTCTGCATACCCAATCCATGTGGAAGCAATAGCATTTGCAAAGACAACAATGGCGTGACTACATGCACCTGTAAGCCTGAATATAGTGGGTCTCCTCCAAATTGCCGTCCAGAATGTACAATTAATTCAGAATGTCAAAAGTCAAAGAGTTGTGTAAATCAAAAATGTGTTGATCCATGTATTAACGTATGCGGACTAAGTGCAGAGTGCAAAGTTATTAATCATGCACCAATTTGTAGCTGTCCTCATAGTTATGAAGGAGATCCGTTTACCAAATGTATTTTAAGAGAAAGTAAGAATTATTCTCAAAATAAAAATATTGCTCCTAATAATATACTTATTTCAGTAAATGTCTGATAATTGAAAAATATATTTTCAGAAAATCCCCTAACCAACATCAATCCATGTTTGCCATCTCCATGTGGACCAAATTCATTATGCCAAGCTACAAATAATATATCAATGTGCACTTGCATGGATACATTCGTTGGGTATCCACCAAACTGTCGACCTGAATGTACAATAAATTCCGACTGTCCTATGAATAAAGCTTGCATCAACCGCAAATGTCAGGATCCCTGCGTTGGTTCATGTGGCCTACAGACAATATGTCATATACATCAGCATTCAGCTGTTTGCAGTTGTATTGAAGGATATACAGGAAATCCATTTGATAGTTGCCATGTTGTACAAGCTATTGGTGTGTATTCCTTATTTATTTTTATAAAGAAAAATCATATTTAATCGAGCAAATTAAATAATATACACAAAATTAAATCTTTTACTGTATGAGTAATAAAATATATTTTTTGCCTCTAATAAAATATTACAATAACTTAAAAAAAAACGATATCTGTCTAGTATTCATATGAAATGTAAATCTAATGATAAATGTAACTACAATTCTTTTCAGAATCCATACCTGATGTGTATGATAATTGCAATCCAAGCCCATGTGGTGCAAACACCGATTGTAATAATGGAATTTGTTCTTGCAAAAAGGACTACTTTGGTAATCCTTATCTAAGCTGTCGACCAGAATGTACTCATAATTCTGACTGTTCTTTGAGTCTTGCATGTGTCAATAACAAATGTATTAATCCATGTGTTAACCTGTGCGGCCAAAATGCTACATGTGAAGTCTCCAACCACATAGCTATTTGCAGCTGTCCATTAAATACTATAGGAAATGCGTTCTTCTCATGTGCACATAATGAAAGTAAGAACGTAAAAAAAATTTTTAATATTTTTATAAACTTTATCTTTTCACATTTCTCATTTAAAATCTTTTCTTTATATTAGTTGAACACCAAAGAAAAAAGACATGCAATCCTTCTCCATGTGGACCCAATAGTCAATGTCGTACAGTACTAGGTCAAGCAGTCTGCTCGTGCCTCTTGGGATATATCGGAATGCCTCCATCATGTCGTTCAGAGTGTTTAGTTGACTCTGATTGTACCAGTGCAATGGCTTGCTCCAACCAGAAGTGTATAGATCCTTGTCGTGGATCATGTGGGATAAATGCTGAATGTAAAGTACACAACCACAAACCGATATGTTATTGTCTAAACGGTCTAACAGGCGATCCTTTTACTCAGTGTCTACCAGTGATTGGTAAGTACTACACATTAAATTTATAATATTAATATAGTTAAGTTTTAATTGAAATATATAATATAATCTTTTATTATAGCTGAGACGCCTACGACACGAAATCCATGTTATCCCAATCCTTGTGGCCCCAACTCTCTGTGCACGGAAATCGCTGAAAAATCATCATGT
This sequence comes from Heliconius charithonia, assembly GCA_030704555.1. NCBI lineage: Eukaryota > Metazoa > Arthropoda > Insecta > Lepidoptera > Nymphalidae > Heliconius > Heliconius charithonia. The sequence continues at coordinate 11,027,058 of CM060827.1, read as the reverse complement.
AGTTGTCTTAGAAGTTTTATTGGAAATCCTCCAAACTGCCGACCAGAGTGTGTCACAAATAGTGAATGTGAATTCAACAAATCCTGTGTTAATAATAAATGTCTAGATCCTTGTATAGGCGCGTGCGGGCGAAACGCACTTTGTAGAGTTGTTAGCCATTCCGCGATTTGCTCTTGTCAAGAGGGATATGAGGGCGATGCGTTTGACCGTTGCTCACCGATTAAAGGTAAAATTAACCGTTGCTTCCGTTGTCAATAAAATACTCAAATTTTATGGCAGTTCCGCATTTTTTTAATAATAATATAATATAAAATTATACTTATGTATATATGTAGGTACGTAATTATTAATAAATGACTTTTCGTTTTCAGTGGCCCAAAAGCCTATTGATCACGTCAGGCCATGTTTACCAAATCCGTGCGGCCCTAATGCTGTATGTCAAGAAAGAAATATCGCTGCTAGTTGCGTATGCTTAAGTGGATTTATTGGCAATCCTTACGAAGGATGTAGACCAGAATGTTTGCTTCATTCTGATTGTCAGCAAAATCTAGCATGTATCAGCAATAAATGTCAAGACCCATGCCTAGGTTTTTGCGGAATTAACTCTAACTGTCAAGTAGTAAATCATATTCCTAAATGTAATTGCGAAACCGGCTACGAAGGTAATCCATACGACCGCTGCACTTTCAAAATCCAAGGTATATAACTTTTATACAACTATATATAAAATTACTTGTAACATCATTATTGACAAATAAAAAAATAAATAAACAATTCGTAGTTCACGATCAGGCTTCAGGCTTTCTTAATAATAAAATAGAATAAATTTTCATGTAAAAAAACATTCTAAATAAATATTTGTGTTATGGCCTAGATACTAATAAGGGAATCCTAGTGAGACTCTAAGGTACATAATTAACACATTGTAATATTTTTGTATAAATACATATATATGTACATCTCAATTAATTTATTATTTTAGAAATACCAATTGAACCTTGTCGTCCTTCGCCATGTGGACCTTATAGCATATGCAAATCTAATAATCAAGAAGCTATTTGTACTTGTGTACCTGGATACCAAGGAAACCCACCCAATTGTCGTCCAGAATGCATTTCAAGTTCAGAGTGTCCACTAGATAAAGCCTGTATTAAGCAAAAGTGTATAGATCCATGCATAGGCATTTGTGGAGAAAACGCTGAATGTCGTGTCCACCGACACAGTCCCTATTGTACTTGCTTACTAGGGTTTGAAGGAGATCCATTTATTAGATGTACTAAAGAAGAGAAATTAACGTTTGCACCGTTGCCTTGTGACCCAAATCCTTGTGGACCATATTCTGTATGCCGCCATATAGATGGATCAGTATCATGTAGTTGCAAGACAGGATACACAGGCGTGCCTCCCCGGTGTTCCCCAGAATGTTCAATCAACGAAGATTGTTCAAAAGATAAAGCATGCGTGCGTGAAAAATGCGTCGATCCTTGCATTGGCTCCTGTGGCAGAAACACAGAGTGTCGTGCGATGAATCATCTCGCAATGTGTTCTTGCTTATCAGGCTACCATGGAGATCCATTCGTAGGATGTAATGAAATAGAACGGGGTAGGTAGTATTTTTATATTAATGTGCATAATTAAAAACTTAAGTTTTTATATTGGTTTAATCTTAAAATAAATCACTCTGTTACATATTCGCAGATGTAGTTAGCCACCCCGATATATGTGCGGCGTCCCCGTGTGGTATTAATGCAGTGTGTTATAATAGCACTTGCTCATGTATTCCGGAATATCATGGAAATCCTTACGCAGAATGTCGACCAGAATGTACAAGTGACAACGAATGTCAAAAGCAACTAGCGTGTATAAAGTTGAAATGTATAAATCCATGTAAAAACGCCTGTGGCATTGACGCTGTTTGCAACGTATATAATCACTTAGCTATCTGTGAGTGTCCAACACCACTCCGAGGAGATCCGTTTGTTGCTTGCCGACACATTTCAGGTGAGTGTTATTAAAATTTACATGTATTTATATTTACAATTATATGTTTCCTCTTATTACTGTATATACATAATACATACAATTATATGTATATACATAATTGTGTTTTTTTTTCAGCACCGGCTATATTAGACCCATGCTCACCAAATCCATGTGGGCCAAACAGTGTTTGTCGGTCTTCAGGAACCGTAGCTCACTGTTCATGTCGGTCCGCAATGTTTGACGAACCTCCAAGTTGCCGGCCTGAGTGTCGATTTGATTCTGATTGTTCACAAAATCTCGCCTGTCGAAATAATAAATGCAAAGATCCTTGTCCAGGATCTTGTGGAATATATGCTATTTGCCGAACTAATGCCCACGCCCCAATTTGTAGCTGTCCCAATCAATACACTGGAGATCCATTCATCCGATGCTTCAAAGGTACACAAGCACAAATCTGTCTACAGTCGTAAAGCCTTAATATTTGTTTTTACCATTTAAAAAATACTTTCGCTTCTACAGTTACAGGCAATAAGCACGAAACGAAGTCCTCATGTCAAGAATGTGGACCCAATGCAGTTTGTATTAATACTACTTGTCAATGCCAAACCGGTTATTTTGGCGTTCCTCCTGTCTGTTATGCCGAATGTCTTACATCAAATGACTGTGCCAGAAATCTCATGTGCTTAAACAGACGTTGTATTGATCCATGTCCCGGTGCATGCGGATTAAACGCTGTATGCTATGCTGCTGCCCACGAACCTCACTGTGAATGTCCTCCATCGAGTACAGGAAACCCTTTCATTGAATGTGGACCCATTAGGAATATCCGTAAGATAGATTCAACTGGACGATTGCTTTTTATTTTGAAATTTAAACTTTGTACTTTAAAGTTTATTTTATACAGATTTAACGTCAGGACCATCTTATGTTTTCGCACTTAAAGCTTAGGCATGGGTTTTAATTTGCGAAACTTAAGGGGCCTTATATTTTTTACACGGATAGTTCATCATACTAAGCAAAGCTGCTTACCATACTTGCTTCTTAACATAGCCATGGTTGTTACAATAATATAATACTTAATTTCACAGCAAAACCACCAAACGACCCGTGCACTCCATCTCCATGTGGTCCTGGTGCAATTTGTCAATCACGAGGTACTAGTGCTTCCTGTGAGTGTGAGGCAAATCTACGCGGTGACCCATACACAGGTTGCAGACCGGAATGTATAGCAGACTCAGATTGTTCACCAAGCCGGGCCTGTATAAGATCACATTGCCGTGATCCTTGCCAAGGAACTTGTGGAATCGGGGCTGAATGTGAAACTATAAACCATGTACCACTTTGTTCTTGTCCACTAGGAACAAGAGGAAACGCCTTCGAAAGATGCGACGTTGTCGTTTCAGGTAAAAAATAACAAGTTAAATGGATATATGTATGTTTGTAAATATTTGTCAAATTGTAACAATATCATATTATTGACTATTATTTTAGCTCCACCTTGTACGCCATCTCCATGCGGTCCGGGTGCACTTTGTTCTGTTGTTGGCGAAAACGCTTTCTGTTCCTGCCCGAGTGGCACGAGTGGAAATGCTGCCTCCACTGGTTGTCGCCCAGAGTGCGTTGTAACCTCCGAATGCCCGCGAGACCGCGCTTGTGTGCGTAACAAATGTATTGACCCTTGTATTGGCGCCTGTGGAAATGGTGCGGTTTGTCGAGTATTCGACCACGCACCCATATGCTCCTGTCCACCAACTACCACCGGTGACCCGTTCCTTAATTGCAGAATCAGAGGTAGAGTAAATTTATTCTATAAGGAATTTGGCAAAAAAGTATTTAATAAAAATAAATCAAAATCAGCTTCACGCTGTATCCCGCACACAGCAGGGTAGGCAGAGGGAACCTAGTGTTTTTTTAGACACTCCGTTCCCCACTTTCTGCCGAATTCTGGAGGCATTGCGTGTTGAGTGGCAGAACTCAACGCCGCGCTTATCCTCGACACCAGAGCGAAGAAAATGGAAATATAAATTTAAGTAAATATTTCATCTCCTCGAGTGGGGATCGAACCCACAACCAGTCGGTTTACAGTCACACTTTGTGCTGCTGCGCCACGACTGGCCTCAAATAAAAATATTAAATTTTACTTGAAAATATAAATAAAAAGGCTAAAATTGACATACATTTTTTTTAGATACAGCACCAAGTCCTGCAGTGTACGATCCGTGTGATCCTAATCCTTGTGGACCGCACGGAACTTGTCGCGATGGTATCTGTACCTACCCTGAATGTATTGTCAACGATGATTGTTCAGGAGATCGTGCCTGTATCAATAGAAAATGTTTAGACCCATGTATTAATGCATGTGGTATCAATGCTATTTGTTCTGGTATTCGACACTCTGCTGTTTGCTCTTGCCCTGTGGGTTACACCGGTTATCCATTTGTGCGTTGCGAGCAAATAACTACAATTACACCACCACCTCCTCTGCCTGAATGTATTCGCGATGATCAATGTGCAGATAATGCCGCATGTGTAGACTCTAAATGTTCTCAAGTATGTAGTGCGACCATATGCGGAGTAAACGCTCGATGCCTTGCTAAACAGCACAGAGCCCGTTGCACTTGCTTGCCAGGTTACGGAGGAGACGCCTATATCGGATGCTATTCAGGTACTAAATACTTACTTCTTTAATAGATTGAATAAATTTATAAAATAAACATGATATCATTGTATTTCAGGGTTTTTTTATTTTATATTTTTGTTGTAAAACAATTTTTCTTATATTTTTTATAGTTCAATGCCACAGCAACAATGATTGTCCAGACGATGAAAGTTGTGAAAGTGGCTCATGCGTGAAAGTGTGCTTGCGCTTGCGCTGTGGAGTTGAAGCTTACTGCGTTTCGCGAGGACACACCGCTTCCTGTGAATGTAACTCTGGCACTAAAGGTGACCCATGGAGCATCTGTCACAAAGACGAATGTACAGTAGATAATGAATGTCCCAATTGGTTAGCTTGTAAGGCAAACATATGCCAAGACCCATGTCCTGCAGCGTGTGCTATAGATGCTTCTTGTAAAGTTATAAATCATGCTCCTACGTGTGAGTGTCCCCGTGGAACTCGCGGAAATCCAACAATAGAATGCAGATCAGGTAATATATTTCATAATTGATTATGACAGACATAGCGATCATTATTTATTTATTTTTCGAATTTAACCAAAATCTACCAAATCTACCTTTATTTTTAGTCCACGAGTATATAGAGTGTAATGAAGATGCCGAATGTGGTCCAGGACTTGCGTGCCTTCAAGGAACTTGCAACAATCCATGTGACTCTACTTCGTGCGGTGTAAGAGCCGTTTGTCGCGTAACAAATACATTACCTTTCAGGACACTTGTTTGCGAGTGTCCTTCGCCTTTGACCGGTGACGCATCTGTACAATGCAATCCAAGTAAGTATTTTGTTGAACAAAATACTAAGTATTTGGTATGTATTGCTTATAATATTTTAAGTTTTCAGGACTAGCACATAAAACACATTATGTATAATTATGTGCCATGTCATATTATATTAAATGAGAACATAAAAGCAAACCTTGGATGTAATCAATGAATTGACAAAAGTATGTATGATGTACAAAAAAAATTATATAAATTTTGTATGATACACATTTTTTATAAATAATTATAAATTTGTAGTGGCGGCATTGCTTATCTTCTCTTACTATAATTTTACGTTATATTTATTTGTAATTAGATGTACAAAAAATGTTATATATTATTTTAATACTTTACTATCTTTTTTTTATATTAATTTATTATACTTATGTAAAACTAATTTTAAAAAAACTCATTTAAAGGGGGACAATGTTCAGAAGATTTGGAATGCGGTGATGAAGAAGAATGCTCCCAGGGCCATTGCAAGCCAGTTTGCGAGAGAACGTGCGGCATTGGGGCTGAGTGTCATGCCCGAGCGCACCGCGCTTCCTGCGTCTGCATACCACCGCTAAAAGGCGACCCCAACGTAGCATGTGTGCCAAGTGAGTAGTATATAATACTATCAAAACACAAAAGAGTTACTTATTATTTGTGCTTTTATTTGTAGTTTTTTTTTAAAATAACTACAAATAAAAGCACAAATAATAAGTAATTTATAATAAATATATATGTACTCAAATATTTACAGCTCCACGGTGTATCTTGCACATAGCGGAGTAGGCAGAGGGAAGAACCTAACGTTAAGACACTCCATTCCCCACTTTCCGCCAAATTTTTGTAGGGATTGCGTGTTGAGTGGCTCAATGCCGCGCTTTGCCTAGCCACCAGAACAAAGAAATGGAAATATGAATTTAAATAAATATTTCATTTTCTCGAGTAGGGACTGAACCTACAATTGTCGCTTTACACCCCGATCGTTTTGTGCCCCTGGACCACGACGGCCTCAAATATTTTATTTCAAATAAATGCAAATAAATATACTAAGTAAAGATTCACACAACGGCATCTACACTAAATGACATGAGATGGTTTTTTTAATTTTGTCTATGTAAACTATGTTTTTTTTTAATATAGGTATGTCAGGAGGGTCGATGTGCTTGTTGGACTCCGAGTGCGGTGCGGCAGAAGCGTGCATTGCGCAACGCTGCATTTCAGCATGCGCAGGCGCGTGCGGGGCCAGCGCGTTGTGCGAGGCTCGAGAGCACCGCGCGCATTGCCGCTGTCCGCCGGGCACTGCTGGTGACCCAGCGCGATCGTGCTACTCGCGTAAGATTATATTTGACAATAATGTTCTGTTGTATATGCACATATGTATGTTAACAAAAATTACATTTAATCTAAAAATTCATTTCCAATTTATTAACATTTTTTCCAGCGGAGTGTACTTCTGACGATGACTGTCCATTTGATAAGAGCTGCATAAACGGATATTGCCGCGATCCTTGTACCCTCGGCGACAACTGCGGCAGAAACGCAATTTGCGAAGTTATTGCTCACACGCCTACCTGTCGCTGTCCACCAGGAACCCAGGGAGATCAACATCGTGCCTGCATTTCGGGAAAATGTCAATATAACGAAGATTGTGACGTCACTCAGATATGTAATCGACTAAATCAATTCTGTCAACCCGCTTGTTCTGATAACAGCTGCGCGCCAGGAGCTATCTGTACAGCTAATCTTCACCGACCAATTTGCTCTTGCCCATCTGGATATAGCGGTGACGCATACGGCCGCGGCTGCACATCCACAGATTTGTCCTACGAATGCGCCACTGACTCGGATTGCGTGCGCCCCCTCGGCTGTGTGAATGCTCGATGTGTGGATTTGTGCATCGGTAACCCCTGTGAAGCCAGCTTGCTTTGTAGAACAGTGGACATACTGCCGCTACGCGCGGTCGCATGCGTATGTCCTGACGGCGATCGTGTGGCCCCCGATAGTGGATGCCGTGCACTCCCGGAAGCTGACTGCTCGACCGACTTAGACTGCGTTAACAGTCAGACATGTCGTCGCGGGAAATGTGTAGATGCTTGCAAAGCCCTGCCTTGTGGACACAACGCGCTCTGTGAATCAATTGACCATGTGTCGCGTTGTAACTGTCCTCCGGGCTACATTGGTAATTCAAGAATAGAATGTAATCCAGGTAATTTATATTAATTTTTTCTTAATATTTTTATACTAATATGCTGAGCTGAATATTATTTTTATTTTCTTTTGATAATATTATTATAATAGTAGTTATTTTGGGTTCAGTAACAAGATTGGTAATCACTAATTAATAAGCTTTACGTAAATACTATTTAAATTAAGCGGAAACTGTTTTAAGAGATTTGATAATACTGAAGTATCTTTAGATATTAATGCAATAATCTTCTTTTTTTCTCAGAAGCTAGACAGCCATCAATTGTAGAGTGTTATAAGGATGATGACTGTGGACCAGAACAAGCATGTAACGACCGAACATGTGTCAATCCTTGCGCTGATGCCTGTGGAATTGGAACTTTATGTCGTGTCATAGATCACGTTCCACTTTGTTCTTGTCCTAGAGAATATACAGGCAATCCTAAAATACGTTGTGTGCCACGTAAGTTTCTTTCATTATTACAATTAAATTTGTATTAACTTTAACCTTTAAATTTCTTTAAATTTATATTGAATGGTATCTCCATTACAGCTTCTCAAGACAAATCCATAATTCCTGTTGGTTGCAAGGCGAACTCTGATTGCCCACTCTCTCAAGCGTGTATTAACGGTGTATGTGTTAGTCCGTGCTTGTGCGGCACCAATGCTAAATGTACAGTCATAAGACACCATCCAGTTTGTGCCTGTGAAATCAATCATTCAGGAAATCCATATGATCGATGTGTAAAAGGTAAGACAATACATTTATACTCTCATGTAAATATTTTTTAAAACAGATATAAATATTGGTTAAATACTTACTTATTGTAATATGTAATGATTACAGTTGAGTGCTCATCCGACTCTGAATGTCAGGACAGCGACATGTGCTACAATGGGGCTTGTGTCAGTCCGTGTGTCTTAGAAGCTGCGTGTGCTATTAATGCCGAATGTTACGGTGAAAATCACCGGCCCAAATGTCGTTGTCCAAAAGAAACCATTGGCAATCCTTATGAAAAATGTCAAGTAACAGATTGTGTAATCAATTCTGACTGCAACGAGGACAGCGTGTGTATTAAAGGTGTTTGTCTAAACGCATGTTCATCTGAAGGCGGCAACCCATGTGCCCATAACGCCAATTGTTTCGCTCGCAACCATGCTGCATCCTGTAAATGTCCACCTGCTTTACCACAAGGCGATCCGTTGTCACACTGTGAAAGGACTATAGTACTGAACGAACCAGAATGTAGAATGGACGGTGACTGCCCTAGCGGCTATGCATGTCTTAAAGACGAATGTCGCGACGCTTGTAAAGAACTGAAGCCTTGTGCCACAGGTGCTCGCTGTACTGTCTCAGACAGCGTTCCTTTCCGAACGATGATTTGTCGGTGTCCAGAAGGTTACATAACTGATGAAAATGGAGAGTGCAAAACAACTCAACTACCACCTCTAAGTTGCTCTTCGGACAAAGATTGTAGTGATCAAGAGTCTTGTATTAACAGAATTTGCAGAAATCCATGTAACTGTGGTGAAAACGCTGATTGCTTTATACGTGATCACAGACCAGTTTGTTCATGTCGCGAAGGTTACGATGGCAATCCGTATCGTCAGTGCCGTATTGTAGGATGTCGTACAAACTTAGAATGTGAATCACAAGAAGCCTGCGTTAATGGGAACTGTATAAACCCTTGTCTTTTGAATAGTACTTGTGGACCTAATGCAGAATGTTTGGTAGAAAAATCTCAGGTATATTGCCGTTGTCGCTCTGGATTCGAAGGAGATGCATATATAGGCTGTATAGCAGTAGAATGTAGATTTAATGGCGATTGTCCGCAAGACAAACAGTGTCGTTCGCATCGCTGTATTAATCCATGCCAGCTTGGGGATATTTGTGGTAATAACGCCGAATGCTTAGTCCGCAACCACCTTAGCGTTTGTAAATGTAAACCTGGTTTCACTGGTAGTCCGTACATAGAATGTAGCCTTCAGAAAACAGCAGAATGCTATGTCGATGCAGACTGCCCACATAGATTAGCGTGCCTAGCAGCAAAATGTGTGAATCCCTGTACAGTCTTACAGCCTTGTTCAAAACCAGCGCAGTGTGAAGTGTCCCCGACGCTACCTGTACGCACAATGATCTGCTCATGTCCACCTGGTTACATAAGTAGTGGGAGAGGTGCTTGTAAACCAGCTACCCCAATTTTAGAAGTAGCATGCGAAATTGATCATAATTGTAACTCGAATCATGCTTGCATGACGTCAGTTTGCAAAAATCCATGTCAATGCGGGCCAAATACCGATTGTCAAATAAGAGATCATAAACCAGTCTGTGCCTGCCGATCTGGCTTCATTGGGGACCCTCGTACAGGCTGTTATGATATAGCATGTCAAACGGACGACCAATGTGCGGATGATGAAATGTGTATTAACAAACACTGTGTCCCCGCCTGCAAAGTAGAACCCAACATCTGTGGTCAATTTGCTGAATGTTACGGATTTGAACATCGTGCGTCATGTCGTTGTGCAATTGGCACATTTGGTAATCCAACTCTAGCCTGCACTCCTATCAGCTGTCGAGCGAATTTGGAATGTCCACCGTCTAAATCATGTATAAATTCAAAATGCGTAGACCCTTGTACTGCTAATACTTGTGATGCGCCTGCAGAATGTCGAGTGCACCTTCACGAATTGTATTGTGTTTGTCCTCCCGGATATCAAGGCACTAGCGCAGGATGCAATAAGACAGAGACAATCTGCAATTCCGATTTTGATTGCCCACCATCAACTGCTTGCTTGTCAAATAAGTGTGTTAACCCATGTCTAGAAATAAATCCCTGTGGTATAAATGCCGAATGTACAGTTGTCGACACACCACTAGTCAAAACAATGATATGTGAATGTATTCCTGGATTTAGAGGAAACGCGTTAACAGAATGTACTACTTTTAAACGTAAATATATATATATTTTTTTTAAATATTACTTTTGCAAATCATTAAAACTGTGTGTGTATCTATAAATCAAATTATCTTTTTACAGCACCTATAACGAAATGTGTTCAGGGACAAGGCACTGATGAAAATGGAGAATGTATGCCGTGCCTTGAGCACGAAGGTAGAGTGGTCGATGCAAGAGGGCGTTGCATGTGTAACTCAGAACGCGGGTTCACAGCACGTGGAGACATATGTGTCCCAACTGGATGCCGAGCTGATAATGAATGTGAGGAAACATCACGTTGCGTTAACGCCAAGTGCGTTCTAGCATGCGAAGCTGAGCCCTGTGGACTACATGCTACGTGCGAAGGTGTCGCTCATCGTTCACGCTGCACTTGTATTACCGGGTACTTTGGTAACCCCAGAATACATTGCAACGCTACCTCCACTTCAAATATGACTTATCGAACTGACTTTCCGCTCCCTGAGATGCAGGTACTTATTTTCTTTTATAATAGAATAAGGTATACATATAATATGTATGTACATGTACATACACATATATATGTATGTTAATGCTTTAATCTCATTATGAACATATTTTTAAGGTATATTGTCTTGCAAATGGAGTAAAAGTTAGCTTAAAGATTAAAGATTTCAACGGAGTCCTATACGTAAAAGGATACAGCAAAGACGAACGATGTCGTCTCGTTGTCCACACTTCAGAAAATCAAGAAAGTCCAGTAGACTTTACTGTATTATTTGGAGATTGTGGATTAGTTCATGTTAACGTAAGTATCATTAAAATATTATATAAAAATATTGGTCAGTCTTTCGTAAGAGCAGTCGCGGCGCAGGGGCACAATTGTGTGACTGGTTAAACGCGACTGGTTGTGGGTTCGATCCCCACTCGAGGAAATGAAATATTAAATATTCTGGTGTCGCGGCAAAGCGCGGCTTTGATTTCCGCCTGTCAACACGATATACCTCCAATTTTCGACGGAAAATAGGGAATAGCGTTTTAACACTAGGTTCTATTTGTCTACATACAGTGTTATGCTGATTTAATCTAAAAATCTTTTCAATTGTAACTAAGTGTATTAGAAAAATACATATTGTGTAAATATTATTATAAAGATTATATCAATCACTGCATATTTGGTTATAGGGACTTGCGAGCTTCGTCCTTGTGATGCAAAAACACCCGAAATTAGTGACATCGAATGCTAAAGCTTTCCATATTAAATGTATATACAAAACTGGAGAGCAGAATGTGACACTTGCGTTTAACGTGTCAATGTTGACAACGGCCGGTACGATCGCCAACACTGGGCCACCACCCACTTGCTCTATGCGCATCGTTTCGCGCACTGGCGACCAGGTCAACTCCGCAGAAATCGGTGAAAACCTTGTTCTGCAAGTGGATGTTCAACCATCAAGTAAGTATTTTGAAAAGTAGTAAATTACTTATTTAAAAAACGTATAATAATTTAAACGTAGCGGGACTCGAACCTAAATAAGTTTTCTTAATAAACATTTTTGTTTTTTTTTGTGTGGAATAACACTTTAAAAATGTAAAAAAAGTATATAAATAGCATTTTCTCTTGCCAGACGTAAAAAGTAGTAAATTAATATTATTTACACAACAAAAACAATTTGATTGAATAGACTATATATGCTTTTTAAAAAAGATCGAGCGAAATAATTTTATCCAATGTGTGGTTGGCAACGAACTAGTATTTATAATTATAAAAACAATCTTGCAGGCATCTATGGTGGTTTTGCTCGCAGCTGTATCGCAAAGACTAGTGAAGTGGCCACAAACATAGAAAATGAATATACTGTCACTGATGAAGATGGCTGTGCCACAGATGCCGCGATTTTTGGAGAATGGGAAAGAAGTGAAGATGGAAGTGCATTGAGAGCGGCTTTTAATGCTTTTAAATTTCCAAGCAGCGACAATATAAGATTCCAATGTAATATACGCGTATGTTTCGGGAAGTGTCAACCGGTAAGTCTTTACATACATTGTGTACTCTTTATCATGATGGCAGAGCACATATAATCTAGAAAGTAATTATATTTGGTGATTAGTGATTATTAATCTACAAGCGTAATTCTATTTAATTTTATATTAGATTATTTTTTATATATAATCGTAATCTGATTACAGATGTAGTTGATTACATCCAACTCTGGTACATAAACATTTATACTATTTCCTTAATATTCTCAATTTTATAAACGTTATTAATTTGTAGGTAAATTGTCGCGGCTTCGATGCGTTTGGTAAACGTCGTAAACGAGAAACTATCGATAACGACGGTCCCCTCTCGGGCCAACTACGCGAGGAGGTTACGGTCGAGTCTAACCAAATCCTGACGCTCGAGAGACGAGACCCGTCCCGTGCGGCGCGACAAAGAGATGGATCCAACACAGCGGCGGAAGGCAGCGGCGGCGGCGAGGTGTGCGTGTCAGCGGCCGGGCTGGCCGTGGCGCTGGCGCTGACGGCACTGCTGGCGCTGGTGGCGGTGGCGGCGGCAGTCGCGTGCTGGCTGGTGGCGTGGAGACGCGCGCGCCCGCCGCCTGCGCCCCTGCCGCACCCGCCCGACTTCCCCAACCCGCTGTTCCAGCGCTAAGCCCGCGCACTAGTCCACGCCCCGCTCCTCCGCCGGCGCCAGACGGTGTTGGCTCTTCCTCTCTCCTCGGTTGCTATGCGCGCCGCCGGAGGACCGCCGGGCGAGGCCGCCGCGGGCGCCGCTCCCTCGCATGCGCTCGTGGCGTCCTATGTTAGATTATTCTATTTGTACTTTTTATACTAATTATTATTAACGTAGACTCGACGCCTCCTCTGAACTTTGTGATAAATAATGAATATTCGAAATCACCATAGTTTTGTAAAATAATTAAATGAAATTAGCATGTAAGCAAATATTAATAAATTTAATATACAAATCCTTCTCTTTAATTTTAAGCCTCCAACTGCATTTTTTTTGTTAATAACAAATAATAGGTAATAGCATAAGTTTTGTTTTATTAATAACTAGATTTTGTTGCTCACTTAGTCAAAAGAACAACTAAGAATATCAAATATTGCAATTGCTCAAATTAAGTAAGTAAGTATTGTCAGACAATACTTAGCGGGGTGGTCTCTATAATTTTAAATGTACTCTACAAATTTTACAATCAATTTCATGCCACTATATGGGATGTGTATGGACCACGGAAATCTGTAAATTACTAAATTATTACATATTTTGTCGAGAAAAAACTATTTGTTTTTAAGTATTTTCAACGTTTACTTTAATAAGTGATTGATAAAAATCTATGTCAGAATTCTAACAAAAGTTACCGCGTGTATAGTAAATGTATGTGTCATCGGGGCTGTTGGATCTCAAGTATACTCGCTTCTTCGCGGCCCTTCACTCAGATAGCGGTCGAACGTCCTTGACACCGACTGATGGAGGTCCCAACAATGTCAGCGTTAAAAAACAGAGTTTTATAAAGAAATAATGTATCTGACGCCTTGAAATTTTATCTGTACTTAAATTTTTTGCTAACTTTAAATGAATGTAGAATACTACATAACTACTTGTTGTTTTTAATGAAACAAAAACTAGTGTATTTGTATACATAAAAACTTTACTGTAACGAACTTAGTAGCATTATTTCAAACCTATTAACATTCTTGATTGTCAATCTAGCCCTTAAAAAAATTACATTTATAGCAAATAAATTTAAATTATGATATTTTTATCAAGAGGTCTCTTGTGGTTGACCAACCAATATATGTATATATGATAAAAAAAATTATGCCCGACCCAGCACCAATAATGCACCAGTAATCCACGCCTTAAGATAATAGCATTCATTACAGATATAATCAGAAACAGAAGGCCTGAAACAATTATAACAAGCAAAAATTATGAAATATATTTTCAGGTTACAAAATATATATTTTTGGTAACCTAAGAACATGTTCAAATTGCTTTAAACTGTATTATCCAAAACAGAAAAAAAGAAGTCGAAAGAGTAATAGAAAATGCCTTCTCCTGCGACATAAACGACGACTGATGGACATGTGCATCCTCCAAGTGCTCACCTGTGGTGCCCAGACATGGTCTTCGACAAATTTACAGAAATCCGCTCTCAAGGTTTGCCAATGTGCGATGGAGCGTAGACTCTTAGGTGTCAAATTATTGAATAAAATCCAGAACACCGAACTGTGCTCTCGCACAAAAATTGCCGACGTGGGATGTAAAGCCGCTATGCTGAAGTGGGACTGGACTGGACACTTCACACGCACAACAAACACGTCACATGCCTAAAGAGCCTTCGTCGAAATCTTCTACCAGCTGGATTCCAAGCTCTAAAAGGAGAATTGGTAGACCGAAACGGAGATGGCGAGACGAGCCTGGCTGGTGTTCAATAGCATAAAATAGACTAGAATGGAAAAAAATAAAAGAGACCTTTGCCCAACAATGGGACAGTACAGTCTAGGAAAAAAATAGAGAACATTTTTAGGCATCAACATTGTCAAGAGGGGGCCTCCTTTAATGGAAACCCTGTAATCGACACGATATCGATTGAGGCAGAATATTTAATAATAACAATAATAATACTATCAAATATTACTGTGATGTGAAAAAACTAAACACTTTTTTTGAATACCAATAAATTACCAAAAGACTTGGATTACGATTCAGTTAATGCATTACAGATAAATAGCCATATATTTTTTTATATATACACTTTATAAATTCTTGTATTCAAGGGAGCGAAGCAGCGCGGTTGCGCAAAGTGCGACGTTGTGTTCCGCCACTCAATATGCAGTGCTTCCAGAAATCTGCGGAAAGTGCGGAACGGAACTATCTTAATGGGGTCGTAATGTGCGAAAGTTAAATGTAATCGAAATCACATATTCGTTCCACTTAAGTTACTGCACTCTCCGAATAGGAAGGACTTTTGGATTGATATAATGTAGAGACAACTAATAAAATTGTATAAAAAATATTGTGACTTTTAATTTAACAATCATATGCACTAAAAACTACTCGTAATAACAACTATTCGTATACACTAAAATAAATAAAATAACAAAAAATCAGGGAAAAAAGATATGCCCAATAGTGTAGAATGGAAATAATTCTATAATGAAAAAACATTATACATAATATGTATATTATAAATAAATAACACTTTTATATTATAACTATTAAATTTTATCTCAATTCTCAATTTACAAAAATCTTTCTCTTTATGCCTAAGAAGTGAAATTAGGAACTTTGGTTATAACAATTGGGATGGCAACAGGCCCCGCTCTTTTATGTGTCGCAATATAATTTATTTAGTGTATTATTTATTCAACATCTTATACTAGAAGACGGTAAGTCTTGATTGTCAGGAAAGCACGTAACTACTTGGTAAAAGAATGTAACAAAGCTTTCCGGCGATAACGCCTAGAATGTTAATAAGATTTTTTTTATTGTTATAATGAAGAGACTTGTACAGTATAACAAAGTATCAGAAAAAAAAAAAATATAATGGTATATAAAAATTAAACTATACTTAAATCATTGTGTTATAATATACATACTCGTATATGAATAAATATATAGGTATGTATTAGCTTGTCCATATTATGTAAATAATACGTCATACATCACTAATACTGTCAGTCGCAGACGCAACATTACGTATTGCGGTCACCTGAGCGCATGCGCGGCCTCCTGGCTCCCCCCTCCTTCTCTTCCTGTCCTCTGCCCTCCCCACTCTGCAATAACAGATTCGTACTTTGTTTACCAATTGTCGCGATTAGCGAACCAGTCGGCAGTCGGTCGGTTTACTCCACCGGCCTCGCTCGTATTCGGTCGGTTGCTTGTACGCCAGTTGCGCGTTGCCAGCGGCAAACGCGACATCAATCACTACGTTATGACCCTGTGACGTAACATAATGACTAAAGCCAATACCTCGGCGGAAGCCGCCTTGCCGAGCATGGCGATCCACGTGGATCATTACGAGAATCTTAACCATGAGCACTCCAAACTTCTTGAACCTAATTCTTCGGTGCCGATTGTGACGCCCTCTGGACAGATTCGCAAAGTCAAAAGTTTTACCGATACACACAAAATAAGAGACGTACACGCCGCGTCAGGTGCGGCGTCTGCCAGAAGTTTACGCCCTTATGATCAAGTGACGACATATCCAGAAGGCTCAGACAGCGGAACCAACCATTATGCACCCTCTGTACGGTCTCTTGCTTCCATCGGGATGGGATGCACGGATGGCCGAAAAATGGTTATCAGACGTGTACCCACATCACCTACGGAACTCTTCCATCTAGTACGTCCTCCTACGTGAGTATCTTTGCGGATGTGACATCCTTTGAGAATCCATTATTCAATTGCTTTAAACGATTATCATTTTGAAATAATTTTGTTTTGTTTTTTTTGAATAATTTAAATATGTTTTATTTTTAAATTAAAAGCAGGTTAGGTTTCAATATAATTACTAAAATATTTCATTAAAATTAACCTATAAAATGATATCTTATATCATTCAAGTGTTTAGAGACAACCTAAAGATAAAATAATTATGAAATCTCACTATTTTATTTATTGCTAGATGCTTTTTTATTTATCTTTTGTGTCACGCTGTATCCCGCACACAATAGGGTAGGCAGGGGGAACCTAGTCTTAAGACACTTCGTTTTTTATTTTCAGACGAATTGTGGAGGTATTGTGGTTTGATTGGGGGAACTCAACACCGCGCTTTACCCCAGAGTATTAAATATTTCATTTTCTCGAGTAGGAATCGAACCCACAACCTGTTGTGCATTTACAGCTTTGTGCCCCATACGCTACAACTAGGCTCTATATTTTTGTTTACCTTAATCAAACTGTCGATCTAGCTTTTAAAAAAGTATCATTATTGGCAAAGAAATATAAATTAACCTATTTTCATCAAGGCATTCAGATCATATATGTATGATCTCAAGTTTTCTTGAGATCATACATATATATATTATAGATAATGGCACCAGTAATCGACTCCTCGAGATAATAGCAGATTTTCATTACAAATATAAAAAATTAAAACTTAAAACAATAACAACAAGCAAAAATAAATAAATACATTTTTAATTAAAAAATATATTTTTTTGGTAATGTAAAAATGTTCAAATTGCTTTAAATTTTTTTTTAAATTATTTTTTATTGTAAAAAAGAAAAAATCTCTATCTTACAACATAGAGGCCTCGTTAATCAACACTTAATTATCAATTGAGACAAAATATTATTATTCTGGGCGGGAATACAAAATTATTTTGTACTTGTATTTTAGTGGATTTAAGATGAAAAAATGTTTACTGTTTTAATCAATGTCAATATAAGACGTAATATAATTATAAGGCTGTAAATTTGTTATAAGAGCTTTAATGGCTTTTGCCATTTGTTGTAGAGGATAGTTTTTCTTTTAAAATGTGTGTATAACTTATTAAGAAATGATTGTTATTTTATTTTCAATAAATGGAGAAATGCATTTTATTATTTAAATTTAAATACTTTTAACATTTTTAACAAGTGTTAATACCAAACTCAGGAAGAAAAAAAATATTTAGGAAACTTGAACGTAGCGGGACTCGAACCCGCGCCTCCCGGAAACCGATCGAGGTTGGTCCAGGGAGGACCTGGTCGGTTTCCAGGAGGCGCAGGTTCAAGTGCTACGTTCAAATTTTTATACGTTTATTCCCAAATAAGTAAATTCAAATTCTGTCATAACAAAGTTAGTTATAATGTACATTTAGCAATTCATAAAATAAATTATTAAAAAAAACATAATAAGCAATTAAGCTTTGCGGTTACCCTTTTAACAATTAGTTTTCGGTATTTCTACCGATATTTTCGCTCTATCTACGTTTCCATTCGCCATCTTTAAATAAAATGGCGAGAAAAAAATATACTATAAATGTCACCAGGAAGCATACAAGCATATGCATTTAGTATATGCATTTAGTTTAGTGTTTTCAATTTAAGAAATTGACTTAACACTAGCGGCTTCTCCCACGTGAACTAATAGTTATGTATTTTAAAGACAATAAGCATATTTGGAGAACTAAAGCTTCAGCCAATATAATAAAACAGTTAATTTGTAGCAATTTTGTCAAACAAAATGCTATATATTGACATAAGTAATTCTTTATTTAAGAAGGAAATAAAATAAAACAAACACTAAATGTAAAGGAAAATCTGCCGAAATACAATAATAAAAATTGAATTTAATTCGGTCAAACCATTTCTAAGATTAGACTAAAAACTTTTTTGGGTCTATTACATTGATAGCTAGACCACGATACAGTTTTTCTAACAAAAGTTTTGATTATTGGTGCTTATAGGTTACTGAAGCTGAGTCCAGGGTGAGTCTAGGAGAGTTGAACCCTCTAAATATAATTTTAGTTATGGTAGATCAAAGGGAAGTTACACTGTAGAAGTCATAAAAGTTGAAAAACCTAACTTTTTGGGCAAATGCACTCATCTTGTATGAAATGAACTACAGATATAAGTTAATAATATTTTTTTCTATGAAGTACCTATAAATTTCAACTTTCCGGACTTTTCCTTTTTTGCAAAATCGAAACATATTTTTTTATTGAGAATTACAAGCTTGATTTTTTTTCTGTGCTTCAAGGGGCCATAGACCTGATATTTGATATAAGGCGCGATAAAAGGGTCTTCCCAGACGGACAGATGGACAATCTTCCCAATCTTTTTTGTGCCATGCCCCACCTTAACCTTTCCAAAATTCTTAAATGCTCCCCTATGATAAAAATCAAATTAAATACTTATCAATTATATCTATGCAATATATACGAATATTAAATCAACCAACTATTACAGCAGTTTTGACGGACACTTATTTCAAACTAACACCAACGGAATGATGTGAAACACTTGGTCCGTGGTCTTCATGAAGATTTCAATCACCCAGTTGATATTTTAATCTCGTCAAACGAAATTATACTTATTAATTATTTAAGAATTTTCCTTTATTTGTTAAATTTGGCACCGATGACTGACTAGAATATGTTGTAAATGTTGAATATTTTTATTTGAACATGAAATGAAATAATATTATTGTGTAGTGTCATAAATGTAGATGTATTAATAAACAACGTTAAACAAAAAAACTTTCTAACAAAACATATTCAAATTATTAATCATTTTTGCCCTTTCCGACTTTACAACAAAGTGTTTATTATAGATAAACATTTGTGTACAACAGTTATTCTAATGACACGTGATAACAAACTAAAGAAATCAATCAGCATTTATACTTATTTAGAAAACGTATAAAAATTTGAACGCAGCGGGACTCGAACCCGCGCCTCCTGGAAACCGACCAGGCGCTCTCACCACTAAGCCATGCGTTCTCGCCAAGCTACGTCGAAATTTTTATACGCTTGTTACAACTTATTTATGTTGTTAGCTTCTCTGTAGGGAGATTTTTACAAATTTCCGCTACCCAAAGATAATTACTAAGAATTATCGTTTGGCAAGAGAGAAACTATTTTTAAATATTTTTAAACATTTTTTAAAGTGTTATTCCACACTTAGGAAAGACAAATACTTATTTAGAAAACGTATAAAAATTTGAACGCAGCGGGACTCGAACCCGCGCCTCCTGGAAACCGACCAGGCGCTCTGACCACTAAGCCATGCGTTCTCGCCAAGCTACGTCGAAATTTTTATACGCTTGTTACAACTTATTTATGTTGTTAGCTGCGTTCAAATTTTTATACGTTTTCTAAATAAGTATTTGTCTTTCCTAAGTATGGAATAACACTTTAAAAAATGTTTAAAAATATTTAAAAATAGTTTCTCTCTTGCCAAACGATAATTCTTAGTAATTATCTTTGGGTAGCGGAAATTTGTAAAAATCTCCCTACAGAGAAGCTAACAACATAAATAAGTTGTAACAAGCGTATAAAAATTTCGACGTAGCTTGGCGAGAACGCATGGCTTAGTGGTCAGAGCGCCTGGTCGGTTTCCAGGAGGCGCGGGTTCGAGTCCCGCTGCGTTCAAATTTTTATACGTTTTCTAAATAAGTATTTGTCTTTCCTAAAATCAATCAGCATTTTCTAATTTTTATAATGACTTATTAAAAATTACCAATTCTTAGCTTTTAACATGAACGTATTTTAAATTTGCAAAAACATCACCAATTTTTTTTTTTTTAAGTACGTAGTACGCGGACTTATATCGGGATTGTTACAAAAAACTCGGAACCAGTCTTTTCAGGCTGAATAATTTTCTGCTCATTAATATAAAAAGTTTTTTTATTGTTTGCTAAAACATATTCGAAAACTAATTTCAATGCTTGTTTTAGACCATCATTCATTTACATTAATTTTAAAAAAATATTTTCTTCTGCTAATTGGTAAAAAATTGAGTAGCTTTGCTACCGTTATCATCAAACGCTTGCAATATCGATATTTTTAGTGTATCGGCGTAAAGTAGTTCTGTCATATTAAAAAGCAGTTTTTCTTTAAGATTTTACCACATTTGATTGTTAAATGATATTTTTTTTACTTGAAACCATCAAAAGTTTGTTTGTTTCGCTCACTGTCAAACCGACGTAATGGCAGTATGGACGAACTAGATGGCACGAAATATTAAATAATTTAATCGAATTGGCGCAATTCTCATCTCTGGGGAAGTGTCTCGGACTCCCCTAAGCCTAAGGTATTGCGTATTATTTTTTACCGTCATAATATTTTTTTTACATTAATTTTATGAGTTGGTATCTTTTTATTAAATTGTATAAATTCTTTTATTAACATTTATAAACGGATAATCAAAGAGTATATGAGAGCAGCAATTAAGATTTACCCAGCATAATTATAATATTTACAGTTAGCACTGTATATCTTAAAAAACCGTAATTCAACAATTTATAGCCAGAATACTTTTTGATAAGTATGTTTAGATAAGAAAACGTGATAATATCACTGTGATAATTTACGTTGAATTGCAGAAATATTTTGTCGCGCTATACTGTCAGTGTCAAGATCATAAAATTGACAGAAATATTTTCAAGATTATCCGAAAATTTGGATGGCTTATGTTTCAATTTTTTTTTAATTTAGGTAGCTTGACCTTCATTATTAGACACGATAACGGTGCACTGCCACTATCTGCTTACGCGTATCTCGCTCAAAACATGAATACGATTGATCGTGCGCTCAGTCTTATCAGAGACTTTTTGATAATGATTTTAAAATACGTTTACATACTTACGTGTTGACAGCAGAGGATTACCTTTCTTTTGTTGAAATTGGGTCTAATATTTATTTTACCAGTGACAAGATAGTAAAAATCACAACATTTTTAAGTCGCTTATAACCTTAATATTTCTCAACTGGTTTCTTACTGGCTCTATAGATAGTATACTCATATAAGATTGTCAACATAGATGCATATATTGCAATCAGTAATCAAAATAAGAGTTTTTATAATATTTATCGTATGCTATATTTTAAAAATGTTTATAAATGTTTGACTGCACGTGGTAGTTATGGTTTGAATTTCCACCAGGATGATTTTTTATATTTAAAATATTTTTTTTATTTTCAGTTTCGAACAAAGTAAGACGATTAGCTGTCCTATGGAACTGTTGCTATAGTCAAAATTTGATTAACACTACCTCCATTACCATATTTAAAATATATGTAATAATCTCTGTATATATAGAGTGATTTTAAAAGTTAAAAATCAGTGTTTGCAATTTTGAAATTGCCATTTTTCGACACTAACTAATAATATTTATCCTGTTAGAACATTAAACGCATATACAGAAAAAAAGAAAATATTTATGGAGTTTTATGAATTTATTTCTTTTATTAGTATTAGAAAATCGTATTCAAAAGAGTCTTTATAAACGTTGAGTGGCGATAGTAAATAAAATCACTTTAAAATGTAGCGAAATACACAAAAGACAAGGGACAATCTCAATATCATTAGGAAGATGCAAAGCGAAGCGAAAAATCTAGTTTAAGATAAATTTTAATATTATTATATTTAGTTATTACTAAATCATTAAATTTGTATAATAGATAAATTTTATCATAATACATTAACATTTTGTTTTTCTCAATTGTATTACAAGTTAAGATAGGTGGAGAACATTATTGTGATTAAATAAAATTCTTTTTTTTTAAATATTTTTGGACTCTGAATCGCTACAATATATAATAGTAAATCTCGAAAAATAAAATTGCGATATATACTTAACTAATTATTAAACGATCTTACCTGTCGGTACGTGAAGTTCAGTCATAATTATATGAGTAACTTCATTCGAAGCAATTCACGTCCCTTCCCGTTATTAAAATACTAACCCAATCCTTTAGAATCTTAAAATTAAATTATTATTTTGACTAGCTTATTGCTTATTGCGAAATGAGGTAAGATGTAATGAGAGTACGGTACGATGTGGAGAGTAATAACGGAACAATGTGGAGAGTATTAACGTTCCAAAAATAGTTAAAATTTGTAAAAATTTTTATAATTTTTCCTTGTAGTAATCAAAACTTAGCCTAGCTGCGAGACTAAAATTTCAGATCAAGGGTAAGAGCGTAGTTAAATGTTGTGTTTTTTTGCACAAAAAATGTTATTGATACCGCATTAGATCACTGAACGGCACATATTTAATTCGCGGCGTTCTTCGAATTTTCACCTTTTTTGTAATAAAACAATGTAATATAATAAATATACAATAAAAATATAATTTCTAATTTCTTCATCACATACGTTCATTTTACTTGCTTGAAAAATAGATGATTATCTATTTTTCAAGCAAGTAAAATTATTTTTTTAATTTATTGCATCTTCAGAATGTTACATTTAATGGTATTATAACCAGCCAGTTACATTCAGTACAGCCAAGGAAGTTTGATTACTACTAATACATTCAAAATACGAAAATACTTTAGCTTTTGCTTCACTTTTTTTCTTTCCTAAGTGTGGAGTTTAAAAAATGTGTAAAAAAACTATTTCAGTTTTTACCTTAAAAACGAAATTAACAATTGTTCCAGTAGTGGTTTGAATATGGGAATAATAAAACGAGCAGCGTCACATTCTGTTTAGTTTATTCGACTGATCATGGCTAACGAAACCGTCTATTTTTATATATTTGGACATACTGTCAAATGAGCAACTATTATATGTTAAATTTGTACAATCATTAAAGTATTCTAAATATTATTTATTCAAATAATCTCTTATGAGCACTTTTGAATCGTCGAATGAACATATAAACAAAAAGAAGCTACCACCGGTTCGGAAGGCAGTTCTGCAGAGAAGAACCGGCAAGAAACTCAACAGTTGCTCTTTTATATAATGTATTTATACATATATTATATAAATCAATGTGTGATGAACTAATTATTAGCTATAATTGAATTGAGAATAACATATTGTTTATAGGTCTTAAGATAAAAGTTACTCAACAGGAAATTGAATAATTCTATACAGTGTTGCTAGTGATATTTAACAGTACTAAAATAAGTATATGATAATAGATAGAAATATTCTATATGGTCTTGCTCGTGCTGTTTAACACAATATAAAGTGATTATTATTATATAGAGATAAATTTCCATACGGTTATTATGTTTGTATGTACGTATATATGTGTGTACATTTATATAGAAATTTTGATAGCTATCTTGAATCTTCTCAGCTATAAAAATTACACGCTGACGTAGTTATTGTAATCCTTTAAGCATTGCGACCTCACTTTAATCGGTATAGGATGTTCATGTTAATCCAAACAAGTTCTTTATCAATGATACAAGTAAACATGTTCGAGATGAGAGATCTTGATGGATGTACTAATAATTACAACATTAACATAAATTAGCTTTAATTTGCATGCACGTGGAGAGTAACTGTATTTACCTACATTATTAATACATTTAACCCTGCGCCACGACTGGTCTCTAGACCAGTCGTGGCGCAGGGGCAAGCGAGAGAGAAGCGTCTGTAAAGCGTTCCGTCACTTAACACGCAACGCCTCCAGATTTAACGGAAATATCTTAATGGGGACGGAATACAGTAGGTTCCCAGGTACCCGTTGCTTACCCTGCTAAGTGTGGGACACAGCACGAAGCTAAAAAAATACATTGTTTTTTTTTACTTCCAAGATAATTGAATGTCCTTGTTAAAAGCTAAAAGAATTGTTAAACGTAAAATATTTCATTTATGTCCATTTTATAAAAAACATGTTTCGCATATCATGTTTATATAAATAATAAAAATAATATATAATAATTTATAGATCTTATAAAATATTTTACAAAACAAATATTTTAAATCATACTTACGACGAGTGTACTCAAAATAATCTACGAAAAAATCTGTAATAACTTAAATAGATGTAAATATTATATTTACAAATATTAACATTGTGTTTCAAGTGATTAAGATGTTAGCCATATCTGATAATATAATATATAATATGTCATATATTTTTTAAAAGCATTATCTAACCCAAAGAAATTAAACATTTAACTTTTGGTAGAATTATGCGAAGTCGTTCTACTGAACTAAATACTTTTTCTAAATATATAAGTAGTTTTCTATTTTTACACTGTGTTAATCATTGTACGGAAAATGTTATTTTCATTTGTATTTTTTTGGCAGGCCACCAGACGAGGATACAGCTTCACAAGAAAGTGAATATGGTGAAGAAGAAGAAGATGCTGAAACTGTGCATTTAAAGCCGAGAAGACCGTTCTGGGCCAACAAAATACAATTTGTGCTAGCATGTGTTGGTTACTCGGTAGGCCTCGGAAATGTATGGCGCTTTCCCTATCTTTGTTACAAAAGTGGTGGAGGTAAGAACTATTTTAATTTATTTTTATCTAAATGGCGTCTAATTATGATTTAATAACGTTAATAAAGTTTTTATTACTACAGTATTTGGAAATAGAGCTATAAACATTTAATAACATTGGTAAGGATAATCCATGATAATATCCTAAATTATATAGATAACTCATTATTTAACTAAATAAATATATTGTCTTAATTAATGCTGAGATTATAGTTATATTTATATATAAGTAAAATAAACCACGATCTAAATTAAAAATGTTATTACTAATATATTACGAAGAGTTTACCCATAAAACCCAAAGTTCAGTCGATTTTTTTTAATTTCATAAATAAAAATAAATATATCTTCACTAAGTACCTACAATGGCATCGCATCTCCACCATGTTAGATTTTTTAGATAAAACTAGGACAAATCTAATGATACCTCAATTATATGAATCCCTTGAGTGGTTCTGGAGATATAAATGGTAATACAATACGAGTACATACAATATACATACAAGATACGCGCGAAAACATAACCCAGTCGGTCCGTTTGATCTATATATAATAGAAATATTCACCGAATATACCTAAGTCCAGTTATATTTAATTACATGAATCTAGTGACACACTTAATAAAAATACGAAAAATAAGATGACAATATGACAAACAACCAGATTCGCGTGAAAATTTTAAATAGAAAAATATATATATATATATATATATTTATGAAATTACTTTCAGTTTAGGAGGTGAATTTTAATAAAACACGAAACACGTATTTAAAGAAATACGTTTAAGAGCCCGAATTTAAAATTTTATAAAAATCGGTGCCATTTAAAGATTTTTTTCATACACATCTGTCTAAATTTCACGCTTCTCTATACCTCAGACAGTTTTTTTTTCTTTTTTTAATGGATTTTATTGCTGTTGACCTGGACTGATCTTGACAGGACTGATTTTCACCAGGCTTGGAGGGGTGAGAATAGGTTGCTCCTGAACAAAAATTACGAGCTTTGATGGACGTTCGTGAAGGTTCCGCGCTCTCAGGGGAATGCCCTGCTTACGCTAATAAGGAGTGATTTCGACCCCTGGGCCCCGTCGCGCCGAGGCGCGTAGTTGCCGTATAATAGGACCGGCCTCGTCGTCTCCTACGGTGGCGGGGAGTGTGTCATGAGACTGAGGAATGAATTCTGCTTATGTACTCGGCGTTTGCGGCAGTAATTGGATCGTCAGGATCCAGAAAGACGCTGTGAGGACATCGAAGAAGCGAGTGTGGATAAAGAGTGTACTTGCCGGCTTCAACAATGGGTGGGTTGGAGTGGCTTGTCTAGGCGTTTTCAGAATTCCTTTAGCGTTTCTAATTCAAAATCTTTGTGTAGGTCAACGTTGCGTACATACAATGGGCATTCAGATACCATACGGAGGAATTTATTTTGGATGCTCTGATGGAGGTCTCTCTTGGTGTGCGCGAACACGACACAAGCATAGGTTAAGATGGGACGGATACAAGTTTTGTACAATGTCAGCTTGTTTTGAAGTGACATTTTACTACACTGGGAAATGAGTGGGTACAGCCTGCTCATGGCGTATTTAGCCTTGTTTCCGACATACGATTTAATAACGTTAATAAAGTTTTTATTACTACAGTATTTGGAAATAGAGCTATAAACATTTAATAACATTGGTAAGGATAATCCATGATAATATCCTAAATTATATAGATAACTCATTATTTAACTAAATAAATATATTGTCTTAATTAATGCTGAGATTATAGTTATATTTATATATAAGTAAAATAAACCACGATCTAAAATAAAAATGTTATTACTAATATATTACGAAGAGTTTACCCATAAAGTCCAAAGTTCAGTCGATTTTTTTTTAATTTCATAAATAAAAATAAATATATCTTCACTAAGTACCTACAATGGCATCGCATCTCCACCATGTTAGATTTTTTAGATAAAACCCTAGTTTTATCTAATGATACCTCAATTATATGAATCCCTTGAGTGGTTCTGGAGATATAAATGGTAATACAATACGTACTCGTATTCAATATACATACAAGATACGCGCGAAAACATAACCCAGTCGGTCCGTTTGATCTGTATATAATAGAAATATTCACCGAATATACCTAAGTCCAGTTATATTTAATTACATGAATCTAGTGACACACTTAATAAAAATACGAAAAATAAGATGACAATATGACAAACGACCAGATTCGCGTGAAAATTTTAAATAGAAAAATATATATATATATATATTTATGAAATTACTTTCAGTTTAGGAGGTGAATTTTAATAAAACACGAAACACGTATTTAAAGAAATACGTTTAAGAGCCCGAATTTAAAATTTTATAAAAATCGGTGCCATTTAAAGATTTTTTTCATACACATCTGTCTAAATTTCACGCTTCTCTATACCTCAGACAGTTTTTTTTTCTTTTTTTAATGGATTTTATTGCTGTTGACCTGGACTGATCTTGACAGGACTGATTTTCACCAGGCTTGGAGGGGTGAGAATAGGTTGCTCCTGAACAAAAATTACGAGCTTTGATGGACGTTCGTGAAGGTTCCGCGCTCTCAGGGGAATGCCCTGCTTACGCTAATAAGGAGTGATTTCGACCCCTGGGCCCCGTCGCGCCGAGGCGCGTAGTTGCCGTATAATAGGACCGGCCTCGTCGTCTCCTACGGTGGCGGGGAGTGTGTCATGAGACTGAGGAATGAATTCTGCTTATGTACTCGGCGTTTGCGGCAGTAATTGGATCGTCAGGATCCAGAAAGACGCTGTGAGGACATCGAAGAAGCGAGTGTGGATAAAGAGTGTACTTGCCGGCTTCAACAATGGGTGGGTTGGAGTGGCTTGTCTAGGCGTTTTCAGAATTCCTTTAGCGTTTCTAATTCAAAATCTTTGTGTAGGTCAACGTTGCGTACATACAATGGGCATTCAGATACCATACGGAGGAATTTATTTTGGATGCTCTGATGGAGGTCTCTCTTGGTGTGCGCGAACACGACACAAGCATAGGTTAAGATGGGACGGATACAAGTTTTGTACAATGTCAGCTTGTTTTGAAGTGACATTTTACTACACTGGGAAATGAGTGGGTACAGCCTGCTCATGGCGTATTTAGCCTTGTTTCCGACATACGTGCTGTTCTGCAGGAAAAAAAGTTTAGAATCCAATACGACACCTATCATGTCGAAAAAAAGCAACAACACATGTTTCAAAAAAAACAAAAAATATTAATTAAAAGACTGAAAATTACCGTCTACGTGAAATGACTGACATTCCTGTAGAAACCTCTTCAGGAAGAGGTTTTCTGATGCCGTCGATAATTGCATTAATTCTTCTTTTTTTTTCGGAACCGGGATTTTTATACAAAGTGACATTTAATTTTAGTAGTTACGTGTTCGTGTGTCACGTACACAGGCCATTTACAATACGCTTAACACGCATACACGTACTCATAACTACTGAAAATATGCACTATCAATGAAATAGTACCAAAATATGCAATAACGCTACTAAAATAGAATTATATGTATTATATATTTTAATAACTATAGAAATGAAAAGGTATACCTATGAACAATATGTACAAATGGCTTTATTATCAATACAATTAACTATTGTTAGGCTTTTATGTAACTAAAATGTACTAAACTAAACAATCTGCTAACTGTCGAGACACACCCACCTGTTTTCAATGCAGCATCGTGACCAATTTATTTTCGATAATTGACCCTTATACGTTTACTTACGTATACAAATATTATGCTGAAAAATAATTTGTCACGAAGCTCCACACCGCTAACTAAATTATCTCGTGTAGGCAACAAAGACATCGTGACCGCTGTGACGCTACGCCCACAAAGCAGATTCCGGGTAGTTAATATAATTACGTATCTATTTATATTATATTTTTTTCTTCTATAAATGAAGGACAGGTGTGATAAATTGACATTGGTCCAATTTTATATCGGCTTAAATTTAAATGCATGATGATTCAACAAATTTAGAATATTGTCGGTGTGGTTTACAGTAAATAGTAAAAACTGCCTTTAACGTGATACATCACGCAAATTTAACATTGCACCACTAGTTAGAATTATTTTATACAATAAAAATGTAATTCTCCACAGATAATGCACTCTCCATTCTCTCTCTCTAATAATTTTCCAACATGACTCTCTCTAGACCTCAAGTTGCGCAAGTTCTTTGAAGCTAGCTAAAAATACTTAAATGAAAAATCCTTAACCACCCGTTGTGTTTACCAGACATTGATTGCTCCAATTATCACTTCTTTGGTTCAATGACTGTCAGCTCAGATGAGAAGAGATTGGATGGGAAGAGCCAAAAAAAGAGTATATGCTTCAAGACAAATCTGATTCTTCCGAAGAAAAATTCAAATGCTTGCAGAAAGATAGGACGGTATGTGAGAAAGCCAGTAATGGAAATATGCTTTTCCATCTTAACAAACTGTCGAAAATAAAATTCTAATTAAAATTTAAAAAAGTAATTATAAAAAACTAAAAGGACTAAATTATTGTGATTAAAGTGAATATTAAATTGGTTGAAAAATAGATTTATGCAGGTTGGTTTTTTGTTTATTTAAATTATACCTTGATATATTAAAACATTTTTGGTACAATTTATTATGTTCGTTATTATGATTATAAGAATGCAAATTTTGCAAACGCATTATTTCCTTTAATTTTAGTTTAAACCTGTTTTCACAGTACGCTTTCACAGCTATGGAAGCTAGGAATATCCTTGCATAATAAGGGTAGACTAACGAGTACTAAAATATACCCGTCACCTGTCAAATGTACGCATTCATACTCATGTAAGAAAATGTTAATTTCTTACATGAGTAAAAATTTGTAAGTTGATAAATCAACTTTAAATCTTTAGATATATCCTTATCTGTTACTTAAAATCTAAAAATTATGGAACAGGAACCTAACAATCATTAATAAATACCAATTTAACGATAGCCCACTCGACATAGTTCGCCATTTTTATTTTCTTTTTGGCAATATAGCGTCTGGTTGCCCCTGTTGTGTATTTTTATTATTGTCATATGTTTAGAGACAATCGCAAGGTTAAAAAGAATTGACGTAGAAATAATTTAAAAGCATAGTAAAGAAGCGCACCAGTATACTTACATAAGCTGATAAACACAAAAAAAAGAATTTTGAAATAAGTATTTATTTTTAATTTTTCTGCTAATCTTTACTTTAAAAGAATACGAAAATGTGCATCTTAAAATACTTAGACAATATTAGAAACGTAATCAGCAACGAAGTGTAAATTATAACTGATGTCTTCTGTAAAGTGATACGTCACGCCCGCCATGCGCACGACCCTTTAAGATATCAAATGATATATTGTTATGAATTATGATTTATTCGATAAGTAACTATTTGGTATCCGCGTGTGTATTACAATGAAAATCAGCACATTTAAATGTAAATATTATGTTTATATATATTATTCTTTGTTCACCGTTTCGATTTCAAGTGTATTTTAAGATTTAAAAAATAGACATACGTACATATAAACTCTAATAAATAATTAGTGCATTTAGTGCCTTGTTATAATATAATACACAGGTAGTACTATCGCTGACAGATGCTTAAAAGTTTCCAATTAATAAGTACTTATTACATTACACGTATTATATATTGTTTTTGTACAAACAGTTTAACTCATAATTGTTACCATAATACTGCTAGGTACTTACTCTAAGAATGTTACTAAGTAGATTCGGTTGTCTTGTGTTGGCTAGAACGTGACTGGTCCATTTATTATTTCCTTTCTAAATGAAAAAGTAGTTTTCAAATAGGTCTTCGCATAATATATTATTTATGCTGTAAACCACATTTTCCTCCTTTTAAAATTAGCAAGTTTACCCGACTACCAAGATCCTTTCTTCTTTTTATAAACATTTTATTTTTTTTATTTATTTTTTTCAACATAAATGATAATAACCGTCACATGGAAGTCGAACTCGCATACTGCGGGTTCCGCACCAATTTCAGGATTGTATATCAACGGGAAGTACAATTTACAAAAATTGACAAACTATTTCTATGAAATCTGTATCCACTTCTTTTATTTTTTCGTTTATTTGTACTGCAAGTTTACTGAGCTGAAGTTACTTGTTAAATTTCATAATTGTAAGTCCACGAGAAGAGTCCTATAGATTTTGATTCGCAACGAATTTGATAAAAAATGCAGCAAAATAATGCATAAACGGCTGTATATTTTGACTGATTCCAAATATTCCGTCCTATTCCGTCTGTGCTCCAAGAGATTGTAAGTCTGAATATTTCATACTAATTTCAATTTCAGATTAATACATCCACGCGATCTCTAGATAAATGCACTTGACAGACGGACAACAAACTAATCCTATAAGGATTTCGTTTTTCCTTTTAGAGGTACGGAATCTTAAAAAATATATTTTGGCATAGAATCCAACTACCATTATACAAAACTTAACTATTATAATTTGAACCAAACCATCTGTGTTTGAGTTCAAATTAACATCACAATGGATTATTTGTTTTTATTTGACAATTTATTTCATAAATATTTTTTCCATTACTTTAGTGTTTCTCTGACAATTGAATAATGTTTTTAAACAGAAACGATATAATAATTATTATTATACTTCATGCATTATAAACATTAATTTGAATATAGTTAATCTACGCAATAAAAATTAGTTCTCATAGTAAGAAAAACTTTTATTTGAAAAAGGGCCACCAGAGAGATACTCTTCTATAATCTGAAGTAACCAACTTTAGGTATATCTACAAGAAACATACTTACTTACAATATTACTTTTTTTTTATGGAAAACCCATGAAAGACGTTGTACGATAAAAACGTGCTAATGCTACTAGAAGAATACATGTTGTAAATTGTGACAATGACATATCCATAATAATAATTAACAATAATAGTCAATACCTATCTACCTGCGAAACCCAAACGAAAGTATTGATAAAGATGAAGCGTGAAAAGCCAGAGAATGAAAGAGATGAAGAAAAAGACGTTTGACAGAGTTGTAAAACCGAAATAATGGGAGATACTCCCCGGAGGACATGTATGAAGAGGTTGATGACAGTGGACGAGGCGAAAGAGATATGTAGAGACCGTAACGTTTGGCGCTCCGTTCTCTTTCACTACCCGCTAGGCATAAAGCGTGAGTAGTTATGTGTCTGCCTGCCTGAGTGATTAACACAAGAAGGTATAACTTTTTACACTTGCGAAAGATACTACCGACCCATAAACAACACTCCCATATTTCGAGGGAAGATTCTGGTTCTGTTTCTTCGAAAATAATTCAAAGGAAGGAAGAGATGTGACTGACATATGTAACTATAAGTAAAAATTGGCGTGAGTTGTTATACTTAAAAATTAAAATCCTGCTTGGCTCTCATAGTCCCCCCGACTAAATATGGATAAACTTATAAGGAACATAAGGAGGCAGACGTAGTCGTGGCGCAGTGGCACGAAGTGTGACTATAAAACCGACAGGTTGTGGGTTCAATCCCCATTCGAGGAGATGAAATATTTACTTAAATTTATATTACCATTTCTTCGCTCTGGTGTAGAGGCAAAGCGCGGCGTTGAGTTCTGCTACTCAACACGCAATGCTGGAGGCAAATTCGGCAGAAAGTGGGGAACGGAGTGTCTTAACACTGGAACCTAGTCTAGTCTAGCCTCTGTCTACCATACTGTGTGCGGGATACAGCGTGAAGCTGAACATTTCATTAATAGATAAACATTTATTTTGTGGCAACTTATAAAATATCAACCTGATCGGGTAAATTCATTTTGACAAGTTGGATAGGTCCCAAAGAGATATGATGATAATTCAATATTTTGTTTGTGCCTTTAAACGTTTTAATTCAGTAGAATATGCGATAAGCAATTATGGTTTATACTTATCAATTTGTCAATCCTCAAATATATGTTGATGACAAATCGCTTACTCACAAGACAAATAAGCATACCTGCATAACCTACACGTCAATAAGGGCGTCGCCGAGGAGAGGTCAAAATAATACCTAAATATAACAAACCTGTTATCGTAAGCATCATAAGCGTTAACAAAACCCGTAACAATTATTCGTAGAAGCTAATAACTGCGCTAATTAGGGCAATTCTTCTATGTCAACTCATTGTTGTGAAGGTCAAAACAATTGATAGAATGACCAGATCAGGAAAACATCCAAAATTTTAATAATATATATACTAAATGTGACTTTGTGATAAAATATTTTCTAATAACAAGAACGTTTACGAACACTTGATACCTATTACATACTTTGGGTAATAATTGTAGTAGGGACGCCCATTTAAAGTTATATATATTTTACCCATATATTGCCTATTTAGAATAAGGTACTTACTATTTTTGTAAGAATTACAAATATATATAAGAGAACCAATATTAGGATGCAATAAAAATTGTCGTAAAGAAAATTGAGTAGGACAGTCAAGTTAATTCGTGTATTATAAATTATTAGTTTTGAAAGCAGTTTTATTTGTTTCAGGAGCATTCTTGGTGCCTTATTTTATAATACTCCTAGTATGTGGTGTGCCAATGCTTTTCATGGAACTGGCAATTGGACAGTACACCGCTCATGGCCCTATCGGAGCACTCTCACAAATATGTCCTTTGTTTAAAGGTAAACTACTTATTGTGAAACAAAATTGTTGTTCGTTTGTCATATTTTAAAATAACACCGCACAAGCACAAGGGGGATTTAAATATTTAATATTTACATTTCCTCGCTCTGGTAAAATGGCAAAGCGCGGTGTTATTCGCTACTCAACATGCAATGCCTCAAGAATTCGCCGGAAAATGAAGAACGGACGAGTCTTAATGGGAAGGGAATATTTTAAAACTAGGTTCTCAAATTTCCTATACCCACCCTACTAAGTACGTCATATAGCGTGAAGCTAAAAAAAATATTTAACAGTCACAATAAATTAAACACATTTAACTTATTTAGATTGTCAATATTTTTCAATAGGTGTGTAGTATTTTTTTTCAGTATGCTAATGTTATTTTATTTGATTGGTTCCAGGTGCTGGTCTAGCAAGCGTAGTGATCTCTTTTTTAATGTCGACATATTATGCAGTAATCATTGCATGGGCAATATATTATTTCTTTACATCATTTAAATCAGAAGTCCCTTGGGCAAGTTGTTCAAACCGATGGAATACTCAACAATGCTGGATGCCAAATCATACAATACCAAATAAAGCAAATGATTCACAGACGCCAACTGAACAATTTTTTGAGTACGTCATTATTTTACTGTTGTCTCTTCCTGAGATCAAACTAAGAAGTTTGCTTTATATTTGGTAAATGCACATTATAGAAATAATTAATATACTTTCAGGAAAAAGGTCCTTAACATGAGTGATGGTATTGAATATCCTGGTGGCATGCGGTGGGAGTTGGCAGCTTGTTTAGTGTGCGCTTGGGTCCTAGTTTACTTTGCCCTGTGGAAAAGTATAAAATCCTCGGCCAAAGTCCGATATATCACTACTACTTTACCATTTCTTTTGATTATAGTATTTCTGGGTCGATCACTAACTTTAGAAGGTGCTGATAAGGGCTTGAGATTCTTTTTTAAACCAGATTGGGAACTTTTGAAACAGTCAAGACCATGGGTTAATGCTGCGTCACAAATCTTTAACTCCATAGGAATTGCGTTTGGTTCAATGATAATGTTTGCATCATATAATCGTTTCGACAACAATTTCTTACACGATACATTGGCTGTGTCCTTAGTGAATGCAGTTACTAGTCTCATCGTGGGGATATTTACATTCGCTACGATCGGGAATATTGCTTTTGAACAGAATACACCTGTAAACGTTGTCATTGCTGACAGTAAGTAACTCATAGTTACCGTATTTAATCAATTATCATGTAAAATAAAAAAAACCTTGTCTCATGTTAGAATAGTATAATAATTAATAACATACAGAATGACTTATAAAACGAATTTTACAAAAATATATATTTTCACTTTCTTTTTATTCACTTTCCAGGTCCAGGATTATTATTTGTGGTATATCCCCAAGCAATTGCAAAAATGCCAGCGTCACAACTTTGGGCTGTGTTATTCTTTTTTATGTTCCTTTGTCTTGGTTTAAACAGTCAGGTAAGAATTTCAATATACCTACAAAACTAAAGAAGTATATATACTTTTCGGTCAAGCCAAGGTATTTATGATACATATGAATTTAAATTTCAGTTTGCAATTGTTGAAGTAGTTGTTACTTCTATACAAGACGGGTTTCCAGACATGATACGCAAGCGGCTGGTGTATCATGAGCTCTTAGTGTTGCTCGTCTGTGCTGTTTCTCTAGTCTTTGGATTACCGCATATTATACACAGCGGCATTTACATATTCCAACTAATGGATTTCTATGCAGCGTCACTTAGCATAACTTATCTGGCATTCTTCGAAATAGTTGCGATAGCGTGGTTTTACGGAGTAGACAGACTATCACGAAACATCAAACAAATGACTGGTAAAATATGTATTTTATAAATAATAATTAAGTACTAACTTTTTCTAATATCAAGATTTGTACAAAGTAGTAATTAAGGAATGAGATATGCCACTTGTGGTCGTACATTTTGTGGTTTTTAAGAGGTAGATTCCAAGAAATATACGTAGGTAGGTACTTACAATTACATACAAGCTCCACGGCTGCGCATGTACTACTCTACGTGTATTATAAAACAATATTTATTTTGATCACATGGGTACCCATTACGCAATTTGCATTCACCGATTCTGAATAGAAAAATCCATTGTTTAGCATTTCCGCTTATTTATTTTTTTCATGAGTAGGTACATTTTGTTAAAAATGGCTTTAAAAAACCTATCTATACTCAATTGAGGCACATATTTAATTTATTTTGAATATAAATTCTATCGAAAAGCTAAGACACCCCTTTTCCCAGTTTCCACCGAATTTTCGAGACATTGCGTATTTTGTGGCGGAACACAATGCCGTGCCTCGTCTTGTTATCAAAGGTAGATATGGAAATATTCGTTATTCATTTCTCCGAATGGGAAACGAATCCACAATCATCGCGTTCGTCACACGCTGTGCCTCCACCACGACGGCCTCTAAAATGACATAACTGTAACATTTATTTTTTATTCAGGTCAATGTCCTTCATTATATTTCCGATTTTGCTGGCTTATAGCTGCGCCCGCTTTGCTACTTGCGTTATGGGTAGCTAGCTTGGTAGATTACACGCCACCAAGTTACAGACAGTATCAATATCCAACGTGGGCCCAAGTTCTAGGATGGATCATAGCCTCACTCTCCTTACTTTGTATACCCGTGTACGCAATTGTTGTTATCATCAGATCGCCCGGAAATAGTTTAAGAGAAGTAAGTTCAATTTATAGAGAAGTTTTTAGTAACGTAAAAATAAATACCTACTTGATAATTCCAGGGTCAATTCTCAATCGATTACTATGTTAATGGTTATCTATTAAACTAAATAGACATATTAAAATTTTAAAAAGATAAAAAACAAACTGTTAGATATCGTCTTATTATATTATATATATAGTCATTATTATAACAGCGAAGGAAGCGAAGATAAGTCTGTTTCAATGAATCACTTATAAAATGATTATGAAATAAACAATATTATCTGAAGCATATAACACATTACTTACAGTTATATTTATTATATTTAAAAAAATGCCAAATTGTCGGATGTTTGTATTTAATATTTTAACCTTTTATTACAACCACTTGAAAACTAACTATGGTTTTTAGTGGTTATACAGTCAGTATTGGGAGCAAACATGCCTACAAAATTTATGTTATATAATGATAACCGTACATATTTGAAAATGTATAAAGAAAACTATAAGCTTCAGATTATTTAATATATTACTATAGTTGATGGTTTTTGTACTTCATTTTACAGAAAATACGTAATTCCATAAGACCAACGTCTCTATGTGACTGTGGTGTTGCTGGTTGCGACATATGCTGCTCGGACTCAGAAGCGGCTGAAGATAAAACAACTATTAACTAGTTGCCTTGCATTTCTTTTTGTTTACTAAATATATTTAATTGATTAAATAATTAACCAGTACATCATAATATATAAATTTGAATAACCAAGCATCTCCTCATAATTTAAAAATGATGCATGGTGTCTTTCAAAATGGACTTTAATTATATATGGATAGAAAAATAAGTACTTCAGTTGAATTTTAACAGATCTGTTGATTGAATTAAAAATTGAAATATCTACACTCAAAAATGAAAATGTTAATTATATAAGATAACAGTATTGTAAAGGTTTAGAAGACAAAAAAAATGCTATATATTTCTTTAGGTTAATTTTTACATTAAAAAACATTCCATTAATGAATTGGCTAAGCTTACTTTATATGATATTAAATATGTTGTGAATTTATTTATTTAATAAAAACAATATTTTGTTATATTCTAAGGAAGGACTTTACATGGTTCCTTATACACCTAGATAAATTTCATTCTTACAGTCATTTAAAGAAAAAAATAGTACACCAAAGTAAATATAATACTTCTATTTCTTGTCACAAAAGTTCATGATTATTAATTTTGCTTATTAAATCATCACACAGTAATTATATTGTGATTTTAAACATTCCACATATGGTTGATAAGTAAATTATTTATTTATTTCTAGAAGTGCTTCCATTTTTTATGAAATAAAATACATATTTAAACAAAGTTTAGTCAATACAATAAGTAAGATATTATTATGTTTTCGCACAATAAAATTAAAAGATTTTCTTATGTAAATAAAATAAGTAAAACTGTAAATAAATCATAAATATAAATAAGAAAATAAAGCATGGAGAAAAATTAAGCATATTTTATTTATATCTTATTATGTATATAACAATAGTTCTATGATAAAATGTTTTTAAGAAGCCATTTAAGTTTTTCTTTTTTTTGGACTATTGTGTTGCTCTTCTTCATCTTCACTATTTACATCTTCATCAATGTAGTCATCTGTACAAAAATATAACATTAAAATTACATAATTAAATCAATACATAGTCAAGCATTGGTTATCCAAAGTAAAAGAGGGGGACATGGTAATGGAAAAATAGTTGTTTTTTTTAGATAATTGAACAGTAAAGATTGAGTTTACATATTTATATCAAACCCACATTTACAGTCACACACTTGTATCCCTGTGCGTCAATATATGTTTAATGACTCATAGATATTGAAAATATTGTGTAGTCTTGTAAAAAAACATACTATATACAAATGACAATTAATACAAAAATATTTAATTATTATATATTAGTATTTCTTATTATTCTTTAGGCTTTTTGATCAAGATTTAACTTTTACAAAAATTGCTAAATTATAATTATTATCTATGAACTATGAACTATCATATGGCTGGATGTAAAATCTGTGGATAGGTAAGTGATACAACTTAGTATAGTTCAGATAAGTGGTTTTTCAGTTAATAGATGTATAAATTAAAATGCATAAATCTCATCACCTGCATTAAGTGGGTCAAACAGATAAAGCTAATTTTAAGATAGTTCATTCTCCACTATGTATCTTGACCAGTACAAAATACACCGACTAAGTTGTAATTCATCCCTTCTGTGGTTCATATCCATGACTACCGCATTTCAATCAATCTCTACTCCCCATGCCATGAAGATATTTGTTAATTTATTATATTTTTAAAATCTTACCAAAATGCCCATCATCTTCAATTATTTTAGTCAGAGTTTCATTGACTGCCCGTCGAAAATCTTCTAATGATTTTTCTAAATTATGCTTATCAAAAGATAATTTATTTTCGAGAGTGTTAATAGTTTTACCATTTTCGTATAACGTTAGCTTCATTATATTGTCCATAATAGATTCGACTATCTCTTATATTCCTACTTAAAGAAAGCTGTCTTCTGTGATAAAACTTTAGTGTATGTACTATGTTTTTAAATAAAAAAAATATATAGCTATGACAAATATAAGTATATATCTTCAATTATAATTTACGATGACAGGCGGAAAATATCAAAACATCTATGATAATATATTATATATATTCTACAAAACATTATTTAAAAAAACATTTTTCTTGTTCCGCTACAATACACTCTAAAACTCCAGACAAGTAAATGTCAACTTTGAACTTTTGAAGTTTAAACCTGACAAATTGGCAATGACAAATGTTACAGATAAACTTTAAAAATTTATATTTTCTCTATTGTGAGTATTCACTCTTTTATCTAAAAAAGTTAATACTCACAATAAAGAAAATATGTGTATTTATCCCAATATATCCGCCGGTCCTAAATCTTATACCATTTACCAATAAGTTTCCCTTATTGTTCATATCTTCCGGTCTCAGAAAATTTAAGTCTCTGTATCAAGAGTTTCTATTCGGTGTATAATATAATTCAATACACTTTTGCACCAACACGAAGTTGACTCAATACTTAATAATGACAATAAGGGCACTAAAAATATAAATTTAAAATATCTGTGCAATTTGCTTTTGCACAGGCTGCCAATAAGATTAAAAATAATCATTTCCTAGCTCTGGCTAAGTACATAGCTATTATTTCCACAATGAATATTACGAAAATGGATCTTGATAAGCTAGTTCCCATTGACTTCTCAATAGAGGAATATGTGAAGTCTCTTCTACTTCCTTCAGATTGTGGCGCAGTTACGAAAGTGAGATGCCTGAATCGTAAAAAATGAGGGGGTTACTTTATTA
Organism: Heliconius charithonia; assembly: GCA_030704555.1. Lineage (NCBI taxonomy): Eukaryota > Metazoa > Arthropoda > Insecta > Lepidoptera > Nymphalidae > Heliconius > Heliconius charithonia. The sequence continues at coordinate 10,986,806 of CM060827.1, read as the reverse complement.
ATTTTATTAAAGTTACTAAAAATCGTTATAATAACTTTCCGTGGATAAATGATGCCTGAAAGTATTCAACTACAGCTTTGTTTTATATGTAGAATTATTAGGTAAAAACTTACGACGTCTCTTACATCTATTTACAATTGTATAACATTCAGTATTTGAAATCCTTTAATATAACTTGAATAAACTCAAATATCGCCTTTGTTTATTTTTTGTTTTTGATGATTTTTACAAAGAGTACTTTACGTATCTCTTTTTGTCGACGCTCCAAGCACATTCTTTTTTAATTATTTATATATTAAAACATTCACTCTTTTTTAATTCATTTATTAATATAATCTTTCGAAGTCAGTCGTGGCGCAGTAGCACAAAGTGTGATTGTAAAATCGACTGGTTTGCACTCGAGGAAATTAAATATTTATTTACATGCATATTTTCATTCCCTCGCTCTGGTGTCAAGCCAAACGTAAAGCTGTTTTCTTTTTAATTTTTTTGAAAGTTTTCTGTTAAACGTATTTTTTATGCTGATTAAATACAATACCAAACGCTCTAGAGTCTAGACTGATTTACCGTATATTTGTAATATAAAACAAAACTGCGAAATGATTGTTTTATTAGTGGTTTTTTTTAAGTAATGGATGTAACTGATGTAATGAAACTTTAATCTAGATTAATAAGAATAATAATTATGATTACGAATCGATGGGAATAACTTTGACGGACTATAAAACTCAGATTTTCTTTCCTACATCAGTAAGTATGTATTGTATTTTAAAATGTTTATGTGAATGTTTAAGGTGAAAAAATATATAAGAGCACTAATAAAACAAAAAAAAACAGATTTGCAATGTGCAAAAGATTTTAAGAAATATTGTAAAATAGCGCTCGTAACTGTCAGAGTCAATCTGTGTAAAATTGATTGAAATTTTTTTTTCCCATCCAGCGCCAGTAAAACCGACTGGTTGTGGGTTCGATCCCCACTCGAGAAGATGAAATATTTACTTAAATTTATATTTTCATTTCTTCGCTTTGGTATCGAGGCCAAGCGCGGCGTTGAATTCTGCCACTTAACACGCAATGCCTCCAAAATTTGGCAGAAAGTGGGGAATGGAGTGTCTTAACACTCTGCCTACCCTACTGTGTACGGGATCCAACGTGAAGCTAATTTAATTTAATTTTCAATTCTTTTTGGCTCGGACAGCCTAAACAATATGTCAATTGGTTGCATAAATACATTAAAATTATTTTGAGTCATGTTACGTATACGTCTTAAATATTGTTAATTAGCTTTAGCTGTTCAATATTTTATAGTACTGATAAATATGTTTTAGTTACGTTCCTATACAGTACAGAACCGTACTGTATCGGTGCGTAACTAAAACATATTTTTAATAATAGTAACATTGGATCAGATGATTTTTGCTTATATATTTTGACAGCTTAAAGTTATAATTACTTTTTAAATAATAGTAGAAAAATAATGAAACTATCAGTGTATAACTAAATCCTAAAATTAATCGATATGTAGTTAATTTTAAAGTAATATGCGTGAATTTGGTAAATTTGGGCCTTTAATTGGCGCAATAGATGAAGGCACATCAAATGTTAAATTTTTGGTGGGTTTTTCTTTCCTAAAATCCTATTTCTTATATTTTATCGTCTTTATGACTAAAACATTTAAATTTATAGGTTTTTGCTGCAAATACATCGGAAGTACTGACATACCATCAAGTAGCCTTAAGACGATTTAGTCCCCAAGAAGGATGGGTTGAACAAGATGCTTTAGAAATATTAAGCGCTGTACTGGAATGTATTGAAGTGTGTGATTTTTTAATGATTGATATAAACAACAATTTACTCTCATCATCATTTGATATACTCTCTTAATATTTTTGTAATATTGAGTTAATGTTATTCATGGTTATTTTCCTATACATGTCATCAGGTCACAATAGATAATTTAAAAAAACTTGACATAAATCCTGAAGATGTAGTGGGTATTGGAATCACAAACCAAAGAGAAACAACTGTAGTGTGGAACTCTGCAACAGGAGAACCACTTTATAGTGCCATAGGTAGGACTCCACTAAGTTATTAATTCATATTAACTTTTTAATTTTTATTCATATTTGATATATTATCTATTATTTTAGATGTACATGATATAAGAAATATTTTTTAAGCAAAATAAGTTATTATATAATAAATTGTGATTATATTATCACTGATTACATTTTTTGAGACCATTGTCGGTAGTAGTGAGTTCAATTCCCACTCAGAGGAATAAAATATTTACATTCCACACTCTGTTAAGACGAATTAATTATGCCACTCTGTAAAATTAAATATTTTCTTATTTTACCTGGCAGAAACTGGTTAAAAATATAATTTTCATTGTATATTATTTAATAAAAACTTACTCAAATTAAATATAATTATTTCAAAATAATAATTCCAGTATGGTTAGATGTAAGGACCTCTAAAATAGTTGATGATCTTCTCAAAACTAAAGGAGCACAATGTATCAATGCAGTCACACAAACCAGTGGACTACCATTGTCTACATACTTCTCTTCAGTGAAATTAAAATGGCTGCTACTGAATGTGCCTGCAATAGAACAAGCTGTGAATGACGGTGAATGCATGGCTGGAACTGTGGATTCATGGTTAATATGGGTTAGTTAATTTAAGTTATAGATACTTACTTAAATACATTTTAGTTTCTTACACTTGCGGTTGCAATTGTTTGACCACTTGAACTATATGATTATAAAATGTTTTGTTATTTTATACCTGCCGAAGTGGTCTTAGTTGTAGGGGACTTAGACAGTCACATCGGTAAGGCTGCTAAGTCATAGGTTTTGGACATTCTTGCAATACAGAGGGAGAAAATATTCTTAGAACCTGTATTGCATCTGATCTAGCTGTTGTGAAAACATTCTTCTAAAAGAATCCTTAGCACCTTCATATGTATAAGAGCCACTCAACTAAAATTTCCTACTTATTGACCAGACAGTGTCATATGGGCAGAGTAACTGTTTGGTCATTCCAGGCAATAGCCTGAATTCTCAGCAGCGTCTTCTTAACATAGACTTTAACATCACCCAAAGAAAGCAGCTAAGAAACCTCGGTTCAAGTGGTAGTTGCCAAATGGACCAATGCAGACTGATTGACAAAGGTGAGAAGTCAAAATCTCTTGACTAACACTGACACTGTTCATGATGCTTGGGATTGAGCACATGCGGCAATCACTGAAGCTGGCAAGCAAAATCTTGGCGTTTTTAAGGAAGGATGTATCATAGATAGAATGACAAGGTGCAGGAGGTGAACTGTGAAAAGAAGGTTGCCTTTTAAGAGTGACATCAATCAAACTCTCAACTGATAATGACAGACTGGAATACATAGTAGCGACACAAAACAAAGTGGTAAGTGCCTGGGATAACGAAAAGCAAACTGTTCCAGATTTCAATGGGAGTTCACTGGGGCTCGGCTTTTGGTCCGTTCTTATTCAATATAGTGCTGGACACTGTCTCTACTCACGTACAGGACCAGCCTCCACGGCTGATGTTGTTCGCCGATGACATAGCACTCATTGACAAGCACCGATAGGAATGAAGCGTAAAATAAGCCTCTGGAAGGGTACGCTTGAGAACAGCTTTCTTAACTAAATGTGTCGAAATGGTGTTGTTTTATATGATATCGAATGTAGACCAGCATTATCTCGGCACACTCAAACAAGATAGTACACAAAATTACGTTAAAAACCGTTCAAAGTGTGCTAGGCTAAGCAGTAAGGCAGACCCTGGTAACAGAGACTGGGATTATTTTGCCAAGAGAAAGAAGAGGACTGTTATTCCATAGCTTCTTTAGGAGGTGTTTGTTTTATTATATAGCTGAAAAAAGAACCATTCTTTAAAATGAACATTTGATGCGTTCATTTTTAGAACAATTGTTACCTTACATTCCGGCAAAGATGTGGCATGTTCCAGCTTCGGAGCAATTTTCGTTCCGGTTGCGGCTGGTTCTTTTTTAGGATTCCGTACCTCAAAAGGTAAAATGCAACCCTATAGGGTACTTTCCTCTTTAAGTTTATTTATCTTTTGATTATATTTTTTACTTTTAGTATTGTATTTTCACATCTTCCAGTTTCATCATCAGACCCTCGTCATTATTTAGCAATAAAGTAAAACGATGGAATTATATCGCTTAATTACCAAATTCTTATGGGCGTCTTCGAGCTGGTTAGCATCTAGCACCAAAGTACTCGTTAAGATGAATCGTACGAACCCAAACTTGATGGAGTTGCGTCTTTTCTGAATGTGTTGTTGTGAGTGAGTTTCTATGGCCATCTTTAAGTTGTATCATCACACCCTGGTTACTAGCACCAACATATTAGGCAGAAATTAAATCTGTCTTCCCTTTCATTTGATACCCATGTTGGCTTGGTTGATTTGAAAGTTCGCCGCCATTTTGATACGGTGGCGATGCTGATTTACTACAAACCTTTTATTATGATTGCATTGTCACGGGTGATAAAGATATATGCCACATTTCAGATTAATCACTGGAAAGTGAGTGAAATTTAGTTTGTAAGATTTGATTACAAACAAACAAACATCGGCATAAGTGAAACTAAATAAAAGCTTGTAAAATAGATATTTTAGAAGATTTTACAATTTAAAAATACGCACCCTCCCGCGCCCGCTGATGTCGAGCGGGTGTCAGCGGTCGTGGGCGGCGGATGAAAAGTCGAGGCGCGTACTTAACTACTTTTAATACCTAATTACCTATTAACTATACTAAACGACTACAAAATGCGTTAATCTCAGAAGCTACTGGCTCGGATTAATAAGTGTGTTTCTGTAATCTCGGAAACAAATAACACCACGCCAAAGGAAAAGGCTTTGGCGAGTTACCATCGTTATATAATAATTAAATATATGTTCAGACCGGAACAGTTTGAAACTCTACATTTTGTATGTTGAAATTAGTGGAACGGCTTAAGAACCGAGAACGCGTGTGAACAAACTGGGCAGTCGGAACAAGATTGTTGTGGAACTTACAATGACTCATTCCTGTTCCGGACCAGTGAAATTCGTCTAGTCGGAACTGTTCCCGAACAGTAGTCTAGTCGTATTGTGTTCCGGAATCATGTTCTGACCGGAACGAAACAACATTAGTGCACCCAACTATATTAGGAGTGAGTGCACGCATATTATTTTATATACACAGTATATTACAAGGTATTTTACATGATTGAGTTAAATGACATCAATGTGGTGCAAAATGTTGGCTAATCATATAGATTTCTATATATAATAGATTATAACTGATCGCTGTCCTTACATGGACCATGGATCAACATTCTACAACCATTGATTTTTTTGTGTTTTTCAACAATCGACATTTATCTATCTGTGCATTTGTAAAAATATTGTCTTTACAATGATAATTTTATTAGAACACAAAAGCGATTGTGATTATTAAATAGGTAATTGCGTATTTGCGTATAAAATATATTATTTTATTACAGAATCTTACGGGTGGCAGTCGTGGTGGAGTTCATGCCACAGATGTTACAAACGCTTCACGCACACAACTCATGTCATTAAAGACATTGCAATGGGATAAAGGACTTTTACGATTCTTTGATATTCCAATAGAAATTTTACCGAAGATAAAAAGTTCGGCTGAAATCTATGGCTATATATCAACTGGTTCTCTTCTCGGGACACCTGTGGCAGGGGTATAATTACTTTTTTCTGTATTTTTCTTTAAAAAAAAGGGCTCCCTTTTTTTCCCCTTGTGAAAAATTACCAATCCACATACGATGTACCTACAACCTACAACGTAATGGAAACATACAGAAAACTGATTCCTTTATCTCACAAAATCCTCTTGTAATTGATATATATATTTTTTTAGCTTTGTTTCATAACAATAAAAATGTTAAATATTAAGTACACTCCATTTGTGCACGTGTGATATACAAATTGTAAAAAGAATTAATTTCCTATTTCAGTGCTTAGGTGATCAACAAGCAGCTCTTGTTGGTCAAAATTGTATGAGTTTTGGTCAAGTTAAATGCACATATGGGACTGGGTGCTTTTTATTGTACAATACAGGTATGTTTTTTGTAGCTTTTCACCATATCTCATACAGAGCAGAGAAGGCAGAGGAAACCTAGTGCTAATCCGTTTCCCATTTTCCGTCTAATTTTGGAGACACTGTGTGTTGAATATCAACTATCATTTAATTAGCTAATGCGTAAAAAATATTAATTGCTCCTGATATGAGCGTAGGTGCTAGGTGGTTTACTAGGATTTAGGGGTGTCTGGTAGGAGGTTAAAACCATTTTTACTGTCTTGCAATAGGTAACGTCATTTCTAATATTATTCCCAAGAAAATATAAAAAAATAAGCTTTATAATTTAACGAAAATTAGATACTATTTTTTGCGCCTTATACTAACACAATCAACGGAGCAATGGTTGTATATTATTTATATGGTTGTAGAAAATCTCAGTGCCTATTCATTTCAACCCATATATGTTAGCCGACTTTCAGTGGTTCGGCAGATATTTGAGAATTTATGATATTTTGGGTAAAATCGGATTCTAAAAAAAAATTGGCAAATATGGCCGAGTGTTGCACTCTGCAATCGTTTTCTTTTCTTAATAGTAGGCCTTTTGTATAATGTAATATTTCGAAAGTATCAGCTTATAAATCTTGGAAATATCTATATATTATAACTCATGAGTTTTGGGCCCTCTCAAACGCCAGCTTTCGTTTCCACCATTACATGCACAAAAAGCTGTTAGGCGAGCTCTGTCTTCTTTGTACATCCACAAGTCGAGTCATGTGCTCCTAAGCTTTTATCGGTGCTAACGCGTCTGTTTCGGCACTCTTATCCAATCGGGGTAGTCCCAAACTTGTGGGAGAGTGCTTATTCACCCGATCCCGAAATAAGGCGATGGATTAAAATTGTGTAATTGATTCCCATTCATCTAACTACAGGCCTATTTCTATCACCTGCTGTTTTTTCTGCATATCAATGACATATTAGACGATTCTAGCATTCATTACTATGCAGATAATGGCACAGTGGACGCTGTTTACCGGCTGGCCGCACAAGTCTTTGGTTTTGCGTAGAGGCGTCTCCTCGCTGTGCGTTCTCTACCGCATTTATCATGGGGAGAATTTTCTAACCGCACAGTACATCACAAGCTTAAATATCACCCACACCACCTGGATACGTGGCATTCCACTACTGTGTGGTTTCGTAGGAACTTCTTTCCTCGCGCCACGGAACTGTGGAATGGCCTACATGCGGCAGTGTCTCCGAGTCGATATTATATGGGTAAGGTACCAAAAAGCGCATCTATCTCCAGCTTAAAGGCCGGCAACACACCTGTAGGTCCTCTGGTGTCGCACGGAGTCGTGGCGGCGGTGATCACTTACCATCAGGTGACCCGAACGCTCGTTTGGCTTGGTCTTTTCCTTAAAAAAATGTTTTTTTTTTTTTTTTGTAAAGTTATCCTAGCACAGGCCGTGCGTGCATGCACTTGAGTGGTGGTTAATATTAACTTTTACACGTTGTGGAAGGAGTATATAATAAGTTTTTTTTGTATCTTCTATTTTAAGAAACCCACTCTAACCGTGTCGTTGTCGTTGTACGCTCCTCACCCACACCCGCTTCTTCGACGCCCTCGTAGCGTCCTTCTGGATCCCTATGATCAAAATACTGTCGCAAACGCCTAATATATAGGCAGGATACACTCCTCAGTCTCACGTCACACTCTCCGTCAACGTAAGAGAAATCTCTGGGTATCAAGAGTAATCGTGGGTGCAATTCCAACTCGGAGGAATGAAAATGTAATATTTTCATTTCCGCCACTCAACACGTTAGGCCTCGCAGCGACAGTGTCTTAACACTAGTTTCCCTGGTTCCCTTTGCCTCTTGCCTTGCAACTTGTATACATGTATACATCGTGAAGCAAAAAAAAAAAGTAATTTTATCTTTCTTAATTTTTAGGTGAATCAATAGTGCATTCGCAGAATGGATTATTGACAACAGTGGCGTACAAACTTGGACCAAACGCTCCTCCAATATACGCGTTAGAAGGATCAGTTGCTATAGCAGGTGAACCATTTATTACATTTATTATTTAAAAAAAACAGCTTCATATTTTTTCCACATAACAGGATAGGTAAACCGATAAGACATTCCATTCTCCAATTTTTATAAATATACTTATATAACGGCGGAACGCCACACTTTGTGTACGAGAGCGGCAAAATGAGAATTATTTAAATATAATCGTTCTTCCAAGCGGGGATCAAACCCACACCCGTCACGATTAACACAGATGCTTATTCTACTGCATAACAACGACCTTAACTTATTGCTTAAATGCTTATGTTCTATTTCTAAAGAAGAAACATGTCTATATAAATTCATTCAATTCAGACCCATTAAACTTTGGTATTTTCTTTATAATCCTTATATTTTTAGCATCATTCTGTATTCCGTATATAGCAGGATGAAGAGAGAGAACCTAGTTTTAACACACTCAATTTCCCACTTTCCGCCCGTACAACCGTCTCGTTTATTTTGCGCCACGACGCCTTTAATTATAATAAAACATTATGCAGGTGACACGTTGCAATGGTTGCAAGACAATCTTGAGATTATAGAAGATGTGTCTGATACAGAGTTTCTAGCGGCCCAGGTCTCTGAGGATGAAGAAGGTAGCATTAGTTTTGTACCAGCATTCAATGGGTTATATTCACCGCATTGGAGAAAAGATGCCAGAGGGTAATGTTGGTTTTATAGTTTTTTAATATGTAATATAAATTATATATTTATTTATTGAATAGTCTCATTTAATTGCTATAATTAATAAAAAATTAACCACAGTTCAATAAAAAAAAATTTTTTTTGGAGTAAAGTACGAAAAATATTATATGTACATAATTTAATTTTTTTTGTCTTCTCGTCTTCTCTCTCTTTCTGTTTATAAGAATATTTAAAGTTTAAAATCGTTTGCCACCCGATTTATTAAATAAGTAAATAAAACCCGCATATCTTCACAATATCCATAAAGTGTGTCGCACTATGCAGAGTGATGTGCGGCATCAGCGGGTCGACGCGGCGTGCGCACGTGGCGCGCGCGGCGCTGGCGGCGGTGGCGCAGCAGGTGCGCGCGGTGGGCGCGGCCATGGCGGCCGACTGCGCGCCGTTGCGGCGCCTGCTCGCCGACGGCGGCATGGCGCAGAACACCCATCTAATGCAGATGCAGGCGGACCTGCTTGGCGTGCCCGTGGTATACTGCTTTGAGTTTACTTTTTGACTCTAGTTGTCCGACTTTGTTGACAGTGTGTACGGATACAATAAAATATTTTCAATCGAACTTTACACCTTTGCTTAGACGACCACGGCAAAAGTTTAAGCTTGTGCCTTTTTTTTCAACTAATTTATTATTTACTATGTTTATTATATTATAACACGTTATTTTCGCAACATGTATAATCTATCGTAGGGTTAAGTATTTCATTGATTACTTACAAGATACTTTGTGAAACTTCAAGTGAAAGCCACTCCTCTATTATATATAGATACAGAATTATTTTAACACCAATAAAACATTTTCTTACACCACAATATATTTCAGTACGCTTAATAAAATATATAAACAATTTGCTTTAGATAAGGCCGCTAATGATGGAGAGTACAGCGTTGGGCGCGGCCATAGTGGCGGGGCGAGCGTTGCGAGTGTGGCCCGCGACCACGCCCAGTCCGCCTGCTGACACCTTCTTGCCTACCATCTCTAGCGAAGGTAGCATTATTTAAAGTACGGTCTTCGAGTTGTGGCCGCTTCGAAATGAGCTTCGCTTATACACTTTTGCGCATTTATAAATAAATCTTAAGATCTCAGCACAGCCATCTACAGCTACCTCAAAGGCGACTGTGAGTCGTTGACCGTACTGTATAGCATTTATAATAACATTTATGGTTATAATAACATAGTTCATATAGATGCTTGACAAAACTCATCAAACATTCACCAACTCAATCATCTTGTTTTAGGCCAGTCGTGGTGCAGCGGCACAAAGTGTGACTGGTTGTAGGTTCGATCCCCATTCGGGGAGATGATATATTTACTTACATTTATATTTCCATTTCTTCGCTTTGGTGTTGAGGCTAAGCACGGCGTTGTATCCTGCCACTCAACACGCAATGCCTCCAGAATTCGGTAAAAAGTGGGGAACAGAGTATTGTAACACTAAGTTCCCTCTGCCTCCCCTTCTGTGTGCGGGATACAACGTGAAGCCGATCTTATTTTAGCCATAACATATTTTGTTTCACATGAAGCTTTATGCTGAAAATGGTTAACTATACGTGTATACACCCCATTATCCGCCGAATTTTTAAGATGCAATTTGCCTTGTTACCACCGAAGCATAATAGCGTAAGCTTCGCTACGACGGCCTCGAACTTGATAATTATATTTAAAAAAATAAAATAAGTTAAAAACAAAACAAATTTAAAAAACTTATAATCGCGGACAAATATACATCCTACGGCTCCAACTGAGAACCGCCTTTATTTTTAAAATCGGTTAAAATATTAAAACATTTTCCTAACTTATAACTTATTATAACTTAATTTCAGAAAGGGAAATACGCCGTGTTCGATGGGAAGCCGCTTTGGAAAGGTGTTTAGGTTGGACCAATGAAGATGATGAAAAAAATCAACTAGAGACAGGTAAATAAATATTTATATACTAGATTTGTATTAAAAGTCAGTCTGTAAACGCGAATGTCGCGGATTCGATTCTTATTCGGTGGAATAAAATGTTTTTTCGATATTTCTCATCTCCAGAGCTAAAAACAATGTATCACAGTATATTGTAACACACTTGGATCATTATATAAATGTGTAATCTTGTTACAGTTGAAGTGGATTATACAACAGCAGTGTTGCCGTCTGGCTTATTCTTCTTAGGAACGGCTCTACTTGTTATATTAGCGGACAAATTTAAAGTTATGTAGAGTTTCACAAATTAGCCATTAAATACCTCCATGTGTTAGTCGAATAAAATACAGTATTAACATATTGTTATTTATGTTACCGCTATATAATAAAAAACTTTATTGAAATGTTGTGTTTAATTAAACCATTTATGTGAAATTATAAAAGTTTATTATCTTAAATAAACAAAATACATTTAGATGATGATTCATTGACATTCTATTGCAAAGTTATAATATAAGTTATCTTAGCCTTTTATAACAGCAATAGGTCTTAATTTAACAGTCTTTTTACTTATACCAGCAGCATGACAAGTGTTAACTACATCAGTTACATTTTTGTAAGATTCGGGAGCTTCTTCCATCACCAGCTTTGGTGATGCAACTCGAATAGAAATGCCCATTGTTTCTAACTTAGTCAATACCTCCTTATAATCTATATTACGTCTAGATTTGGCACGAGAGAGAGCACGCCCCTGCAGAAAAAAACAAAATGTATAACACTAATATATTAATATTTTTAGTTTTTAAGATATATTAAAATATTAAAAGGTTGTTAAAGCACAATAACATGACACAGACAGTTTTAACCATAATAATAATGGTTGTAGGTTTGATCATCATTGAAAGCTATAAATTATTCTCATAACCAGCGGGTGATGTGCATGGTGCCGAGTTCCCCCACCAATGTATATTCAAGTAAGTTCAAAGAGAACAATGTAGAAAAAAAACAATAAAAGAGAAATAATATATCATGAAAATGAGAAGTAATGCAGGAACACAAGCATAAGACTGTAAATTTGACAGGTTGTGTCTTTGATTCCCTAATTATCTAGGGAAATAGTATATTTAATATTTTCATCACACAATACCTTCTGAATTCAGCGGAAAGTGGGGAGCAGTGTCTTAACATTACCTACTCTGCCACATCTAGGAAACTGAAAAAAAATACAAATAAAGAAAACATACAGCTCCATGGCAGGTAGATCCAAATGTTTCAGTCATAGCTTGATGAGTACCAGTTAGGACATAGCTGCAAGTACCCATGGAGCCTCCAATCAAAATGGGCTGTCCTGTCAGCTGGTAATCTACTGGTATAAGGGGATGATGTGGAGGAAATGCTCTAGTTGAACCCTACAGAATAAAAATATTATGAAATCATTAAAGAAGAAGAATCAATGAAAAAAAATATAATAATTGAATAATAAAATATTTATTAAAAAGATAATGAATAATACTCTAATATCATACCTTCCTATGAACCAGTAAGGTTTTGAGTTTTCCATCAATAACATGTTCCTCCATCTTAGCTATATTATGGGAAACATCATAAATTACATGCATGTCTAAGTCATCTGGGGCCATTTTGAATTGCTTAGCAAAAGCCTGGCGAGTCAAGAATGTCATTGAAGTTCTATTCACCCAAGCAAAGTTAGCAGCAGCTGCCATTGCTTTTAAATAATCCTGCCCCTCAACTGAATTGATCCTGGCACATGCTAACTGACGATCATTAACATCAATTTGATCTCTTTTCATAGCTTTCTCCATTTGTACCAATGCATCAGTTGCTACTTGATGGCCAAAACCTCTACTTCCAGAGTGAATCATCACACACACTTGACCAATTCTTTCTATTCCCATTTTGCCAGCAGCAAATTTATCATATATCTCATCTATTACTTGAATTTCGGCATAATGATTACCAGCACCGAGAGTACCAAGTTGAGGTAAACCTCTCTTTTTAGCTCTGAGACTCACTTTAGAAGGATCAGCATTGAGCATACGACCATACTCTTCACAATGTTCCTTGTCTTCTGCCCATCCATACCCTTCTCTTAAGCTCCAATCCATGCCCATTTCTAAAGCCTCCTCCATATCCCTAGCATTCATAGGTATAATTCCAGTGGAGCCAACTCCAACAGGGATATGGTCAAAAAGACTCTGGGCTAGTTGCTCCTAAAAGTAGTATACAATATTTTTATTAATTTTTTTGCAAAGTAGGCTGAGCGAACTTAGTATTAAGACACTCTGTTCCCCCATTATTCATGTTCTTTAGAAAATCTATCCATCAATAATGTACCTTTATTGGTTGTACATCCTTTTCATGTAAATTTGTTCTTAAAAGCCGCACTCCACAGTTGATATCAAAACCCACACCTCCAGGAGACACAATAGATTTTGGATTAGACATATCAAATGCGGCCATATTACCTATAAAAAAATATTGCAAAAGTATGTTAAGCTTTAATATGAAGCTGTAATGACAAACAACAACCAAAATATTGTACAGTTAAAAATTACATATATTGCTTTTCCTTTATTTTGTCAAGAGTGATTATTAAATATACAATATTCTAATAATGATGAATAAGGAACACAACAAATTAGTGGTGCAATGTGCATGGCTGCAATAGTAAATCATTAGAGGAAGCATGTGCAGCAGAATGCATAGTGCAACTAAAGGAAGGGCCTTATAAGAAGATTAATATTGTGGTGCCACAATTTTAGATTTTGGTTTTCAAACTTTCTTATGAGTGGTGCAGTATTACATACAAGAAAGTTTGAAACAGAAACTGAAGAATCCTTACCAATAGCAAATCCGTATCCTGAATGAATATCTGGTAGTCCGACAGAGCGGCCAACAATTCCTGGCAACGCTGCTACATTTGCTATTTGTTTGACACCCGGTAAAAACCCTCCTGTCATGCCGGGCCGGCAAGAATTTCTCAATTCATCCAACATTAGCTTTTCAAGAGTATTATTAACGTAAAATATCCCTTCAACATTCATATTTGGTTGAAAGCCCTTTTTTATCCTCCAGCAATGCGGATTTATTTTTTCTAAATACTTTAACTCTTCGTCGTACTGTCTTACAACCATTTTTATATTTTCTCAGATCTTAGATCTGTAAAGACTGTATTTAAATCAGAATAAATAGAAAAGCTTATAGTTTCACACTGTTAAATTATTTTTAAAACAATTAAAATAACTCGAGAAACAAGCTGTTTTAATTTACCATTAATATTATAGAACTCAAACTCACTAATGACAAAATCAAAATGTAAGTGATGTGCTGATGTAGTTTCATAAGTTTGACATAAAATCATAACAATTTTTTTAGAACGATTTACAATATTGTCTATGATAAAAAGTAAAATGTTAAGCATTTTTCTATAGTATATAATTTATATAATCGCATTGAATTCTTTCTCATTTACATAGGAATATAAAAAAAAATAAATAAATTGTAACATTTTATTTTAAAATATACAGGTAATGAACAAAAACAGTGCTTATAGTGTATAGATTAGATTCTTTTTCTTAATAATCTGTGGATGGTTTCATAACCATTCTTTAGTAGAAATTGATAAAAATCAAAATATTAAAAATATTTGGTGATATTGTAGTATATTTAGCATTTGGTGAGGGCAAAACGGGCATTTTTAATAATCATGGCTGCGTTGATAAAATTCCGTCACATGCCTATAATTCAACGCTCTGTTTGGAATAATTTTATTAAAACTAGCCGAAATATTTCCACATCGAAAAAAAATAGCGATACAGCAACTCCAGCTGCGTCATCTTCTAGCGAATGCACAAACGAAGATAAAAATTGGGTGAGCTACGGTTTTGACTACAAAAGCAAAGAAGAAGATACAAATGCACACCATGCATCTTACTTCTTTTCTGTAACCTTATGCCTTGTATTTGGAGGTTTCGCATGGGCCTATGCACCTGATGTACACATGAGGGATTGGGCCCAAAGAGAAGCTTACTTAGAATTGCATCGCCGTGAAAAAGCAGGATTACCACCTATTGATCCAAATTATGTCAATCCCAAAACAGTGAAATTACCATCTGAAGATGAACTTTGTGATGTTGAAATAATTATTTAATGTAAATAAAGTATACTTTTGTTGAAACTTGACCTTTTGTAGATAGCTATTATTTAAAGCCATAGTAAAATAAAAATATATTATTTTAAAATTTATTATATATTAAATAAGTTGTCCTAATTGAAATTCTTCTTAATTTTTCAAATATTGTACAGATTTCCGTTCTATTTTTATTTGTCATCACAGATAAATGCTATTCTATCTTAAATACTATGAGGCATTTATGGAGCAGTAACAGAGACTGCAAACATATTTGTGGGTTGAAGTTGCAGCTGAAAGAATGAATTATTTTCATTTCCTTGCACTGGTAAAAAATATGAGTGCTACATTGAATGGTGGCAGCCAATCAACTTCTAACACTACAAAATTGAGCAGTTTATGCATAATTCAGTGTCTTAGCATTAACTTCTCTCCTCTGCCTACACTGCCATATACAGGAAACAGGCATGAAAGTAAACACCAGGTTTTAAATAAAAAAAAAGCAATGTCAGTAGCATACACTTTAAAATCATGTGAATATAAAATTGGTTATAATCTATTTTGGACACTGTACTTTTGTTTAACATTACTGATATAAAAATAGTATAATTGCTTTTTATTTTACATTTTACAATAGCTTCTACCAGTGGCCTCATGGACAAGTGAAAATAATTAAGATTTGTGTATGACATATTGTAAGTGCCCGAGATAACTGCAAGTACAATGCGTTAAATTAAAATAATATGCCTTATGTAGGTAATATAGCTTCTTTCTCAATATACAAACTATCTAACGCAATAATTTTTCAATTTAACCAGTAGTTCCTGAGATAAGCGTATGCAAAAAATAAACTTCAATTTTATAATAATTGTATTTTATTATAACCTGCTTATAAAATTTTTCTTATCATAAAGAGTTTGTATTTTGTTGTTTTTATAATTTTAAAATACCCTCATGAATGTAACAAATATACATATTAGGATGTGCCAAAAAACGACCATATTTTTTCTCTCCCAATAAAACAGTTATTAGTAGTAAGTACACAGTACTGACTAAAAAGTAGCTCATAATTCCAATTCTTATTGAAGTTCGATAAAGAAAGAATTTAAAGTTTTCCAGTTTAAATAACATGGAAAACATAATCTTTAATACATTTTCGTCCTGCAAACTAACTAAATAAATGCCTATACTTTCCCCTTTACTTAATATACTTAAGTATGGGATATTTTACGACTAACACATTCCGCACCAAAATTGAAAAAAAAATATATATATATTATTTTAACATGTTTTATTATTTGAATTTCTTTTATTATTTTTAACATCAAAATTAAATTAAATTAAATTAGCTTCACGCTATATCCCGCAGACAGCAGGGTAGGCAGAGGGAACCTAGTGTTAAGACACTTCGTTCCCCACTTTCTGCCGAATTTTGGAGGCATTGCGTGTTGAGTGGCAGAACTCAACGCCGCGCTTTGCCTCGACACCAGAGCGAAGAAATGAAAATATAAATTTAAGTAAATATTTCATCTCTTCGAGTGGGGATCGAACCCACAACCAGTCGGTTTTACAGTCACACTTTGTACCACTGCGCCACGACTGGCCTCCTGGCCTGGATTTTTAACATCAATGAAATAAAAAAAAAGATTATTATATTTATAATGATTTTACTTTAACAATTTTTGCACCAGTTAATACCCCAAACACACTACCTCCTGTAGGTGCAATTAGAGCATTAACACAAGAGCCTAAATTCATTTCTCCGGCTGGTTGCAGCTTGTTGTCGGCAATCTTCCATCGTCGTATGTAACCGTCCCAGCCACCAGTCCAGACAATATTATCGCTTACTGACACACTAGTTACAATCATATCACTTACCTGTATTAAAAATACAATTCTTTAAATTATTATAATATGTAAGTATATAGGTAATATAAAAAAAAAGATTAATGGTACCAATATTGGTAAACTTGCAATAGAAAAATAGTAGGCGCAATATTATTAAAATTTCATTGAAGCATTAAAAATACATTAGGAACTTAGGTCAAATGAGTAAAATACCTGAACTTCGTGTAATTTTTTAAATTTTGTATCCAATGAAGCGTCATGAAGTTGAATATTATATCCACCTCTGCTGGTGACTACTAAATATGATCCAAAAACCCTCAACGGTGCACGACCTTCCATAACATGTTGCGTTATAAAACATTCTTTAGATTGCTCTGTAAAATAAATTGTTTTCATGAATGGAACATGTCAGATGTGAGTATCAAAATTTAAAACACATTTAAATGTTTTTCTGCTCTACATACCAGGCTTAACTTCTGTAACGGTTACATAGAGATCACGAGCAGTAAACATAAACGGGGGATTTATTGCGATATCTTTTACTTCCTCTAAAACATTATATTTGGCTTTTAGTGCATTATCCTTATATACATATATCTGTAATTAGATAATTTACAACTTCTTTTTATATGAAGCAAATATTAAGTTATTTTTTATGGAACAAAAATGTACTCAAATAATATTTACATTTCCCAATTCATCTCCAGCGTATAAATATTTGTCGCATACGGTTATTGAGCCTACGTCGGCCTCGGAGGCAGGTAGTTCTGCAATCTTCTCACCATCAGAAGTCCATATTCTGACACCTCCATCGTTAGATGATGAATATACTTTCCCATTACTCGCCGCTAATGCAAACAATTGCACACTATGGGCTTCCCACGACGATATAGGCTTTAGATTATCGTCAAAGGTCTGTTTAAACAAATGTATACTAAAATTATATATATATATATATATATATATATATATATATAATTTTAGTATACATATAATTTTAGTATATGTTTAAACAAATGTATACTAAAATTATATATATATATATATATATATATATATATATATATATATATATATATAAGAAAGAAAAAAAGGCTAAGAAAAAAAATATATATAATTTTTTTCTTAGCCTTAGTATTGTAATATAAATAAAGTATTATTTTAGTGTTTGTAATATAGGTAATTTTGTAAAAGTGCCCGGTTATATTTATCTAATTTGTCTAAGATATTTACTAAAATAAAAAAAAGGTATACTTAATATAAACGTTCTAACAAATAATACATTTTAAATGGAAATATTGATAAAGATAAGTTTTTTACTATTTTTTCCTCTTAAATTCTCATCATATAAACAAATTAAATGCACAGAATTGTTCTATTTAGGTAACAAACAGTTTTATGAAAAAAAAATAAAAACCAATGACTAATACTGATAATGGTATTTAATATTAATATAACTTACGAGAATACAACCGTTTTCAGCGCCAACAAACAATCTATTGCTCCATGCAACTACACAAGGTTCTGTGTCAATTTTTGTTTCTGCTTCGATACTTAAACTCATTTTATATAACTCTATGACGCCTTTGATAACTTTTGCGGGCGTCTTGAATCATGAAAACATTGTCAGACACTATCTACTTCAAGTACAACCGTCCAAAGTAGTGACCAAAATAGCACGAGTGTGGACTAAAATAAATATACGTGTGATATGGAGATATTTTCTAGATGAATCTCGAGATTAGAATAAGGATCAGGCACTTTTCAAAACCAAAAACTTAATTTTTTCCAATTTAAACATTGTTTCCAAAAAAATCTCAAAAAATCTGATACTTTTCTCAAAATAAAAATTCTACATGCCAATAGGATCGACACACTCGACGCTATCCCTGAACCACTGCAGCGTAAATTTCAATATAAAACATATTTGTTGTTGCACCAAATGTGACAACATTAAAAAATATATATAATCCTTGAAAAATCCTTTTGGGAAAACTAGAAGACTCCCCCTTAGTGGATTTACCGATGGTAACGTTCCAAGTTTAATTGTATTAACTTACTTTATTTGTTTGACGCTGTAAAGCATTTGAATAATGTATTGTTCAAAACTCGTTAATGTAATATGTTATCGTAAATGGCATTCTTTGCACTATATTTCAATAAAATATATTTGAATTTATGTCAAAAGGTTTTGATTTTATTTATTTCCAAAATAGCGGAGGTCTATGTGTCGCGCCCTGTACTATTATCAAGTATGAAAAAGATTAATAATAATAGTTATCTTAATCAAATCAATCAATTCTAAATATTCACATTATTTAAGATCCTTATATGGTTTTATATTATATAGATAGTCACGCACATTGCAGCGTGGAAATTGGTATAAACAATATTATCTTACCGGAAGCAGTCGACATAGCTGCATTTGGCTCGTCTTCGTGAAAGTGAAAATTGTGAATTGCTGGGACATAATAGCACTGTGGGACACTTCTCATTATGTCTATATTGTAGAATGAGCGCGGACGACTTACATAATGACGGAAACTGAAACAATTGTAATGTACTTACCTAGTTCTTGCGTGCCATTTTTTGCTTTAGATTTACTTAAGGCCCTCAGGGCATCTTACATTATTAATAATTAATATTTCTTTTGCTTTTGAGCTTCACGCGGTATGCAGAATGCATATGCAGGGT
Organism: Heliconius charithonia; assembly: GCA_030704555.1. NCBI lineage: Eukaryota > Metazoa > Arthropoda > Insecta > Lepidoptera > Nymphalidae > Heliconius > Heliconius charithonia. Next base: position 10,967,359 of record CM060827.1, on the reverse strand, counting down.
AGGCAGGAGAAACGCCAGGGTTAGGAAACTCCCTACTTTCCACTGAACTTGACATCAGGCAGGAATTGAACCCACAACTGTCGTATTACAGTCGGACGCTTGTGCCCCTGTGCCACGACGGCCTCTTTTTTAGGTAAAGTATTGTAATGGAACAGTTGAAGGAATCTAACATTTACGTTTAATATTCATATAGAAAATATTTTATATTTTTTATAATCAAATAAGAACACTTATTACAACTATTACTTAACAGGTTTACTTCCCAGCATAGATAGGTACTAATTAGATTGACAAGTTTTCCTTTTTAGCACGACACATGTTATTGCCACTACAAAACAGTTAGCACCCAACGCAATAGCTTCACAGCTGAAAATTATCTTAAGCTAAATTTTAAGCCTATGGATCGACTGAATTACAAAAATGGTGCTCTGATGTAAAAATACTAAAAATATACCAATAATATTTTGAACTCTTCTTAATTTTCTTTACTAAGTTTAATAAAGAGTATTTAATATAGTATAAGTCTATATCATCATCTTATCTATCTTTTTTTATCTATTCTTCGGGTTCCGTAACCCAAAAAATAAAAACGGGACCCTCACAGGATAACTTTGTTGTCTGTTTGTCATTTAATGAGGTATCAAGCTAAAATAAATATATTAGGCATTTTCAGGCCTACAGTTCCTTGAAACATAGAAAAATGTAAGCTTCGAAGTCAACACTACCAAACGATACGAGCGTTATTGCATTGTATGAAATTCTTCGCGTAATCAAAGCCCTTAGCTTATTTCTACTAACTACACATGTGCCACAAAGAAAAAAATATTAGAACTAGAAATTTATGGGCATGTGTCACAGAAAACAAATATTACGAACTTATAGTTCCCGTTGACCTACTTTCATGAAATTGGTACGGAACCTTCGATAGAAGAGTCTGTAATCTCTCTTTTAGTATTAGATATCAAAGTTAGCTAAATTTGGCATTTGAACTATTGCGTTAAGACACAATTACTGATAAAGAGCTGAAATAATTATCTATAAAAAATAAATTTTATAAAACATCAGGTAATATTTTAAGAAAACATTTAATAATACGTATAAAGTATAAAATAGTATTTACAAGCATACATCAATTTGATGCAAGACGAAAATAAAGACGCACTACGCTGGCATGATGCCACCAAGTCCAGTCCACGTTACCAGCCGGCACGTTGGTCTGCCGGTCACCAAGTATACATTTGCTGTCTAAAGTTTATTTATGTGCAACATTGAACTGGATACTATATCACATCACTAATATATCAATCGTCCGGTCAACACATTTTTGGTAATTTACGTTCGAAGTGGCGACGGTGGTGTGAGGTACAGACGTGCAATCTTTTAAGGAGCGCCATATTCGGATGATGGGGCAGATGCGGGTGGTCCATACTCAGGTGCCGGTGGAGCAGCAGCGGGATAACCCTCTTGTTTCTAAAAAAAAAAGAAAAATCTATTAAAATTCTGCTCTGTATATTAAAAAATTGGAAAACAAAAAGTCTAAGTCACGTAGTAAAAACGTTATTGCTTGATTTTTTAAAAGCAGAAGGATAAAGATTCGCAATACTAGTTTAAAATAGATAAAAATATATTATACTAAATAAATATTAAAGCAAAGAATTTAAAAAATCTTCTGATATAGAAATCTTTTAAAAATAAATTATTAAAATATTTAATTTAAAATTTCCCGAAACTATAATAGGCATAAGGCAAAAATGTTATCTATAAACTAGTCAAAATTAATAAATTTGTACACAAGGCTGCATCGTTGGATACTTATAATTTAATTAAATTGTTTTCTTTGTGGGATTATTGATTTCCACAGTATTGTAGTGAGTATCTTGTGACGATCATCATTTAACTGACTAAAGAGTAAAGGCAATATCATTGATATTGAGCATATGCCAAAAACTCTAAATTTATAGGTCAAGTGAAAGTATTTTTTTGAAAAGTTAGTACGAAACGTAATGTAATCCAACTTAAAAAAATATACTCAGTACTTCAAATACTAATTAATAATTACGTTAGTTACTTACTTGGGTCTTGTATCTGATAAAGTAAACTTCCGGTTTGGATGGTTGAGTCGGCGCAGGAGTCGGGATAACAATTTCTGGTTGCTCCTCGGGTTTCTTTACCAAAACGTAAACAAGAGTCTTCTCTTCGTTTTGAGGTTGTACCGGAATGACCGGTGCAGTTGGAGTGGGTGGAGTTGGTGCCTTGATAAATACTATTTTATAATGTTTTTGTGGTGGAGGTACATAAATGGGTTTACGGGGAGCTACTATTTCATTGTCGGGAGGTGGGACGTGCACATATACGTGCTTATGTACTATAGGCTGCTGTGGCGGCCCATATTGAGGTGCTGGTACTCCGTATGAGGTAGACGGCGGTCCATAAGACGAAGGGGGTTCAGGTCGGGCTGCAGTGCAAACAACCACTACTGCTAACATAAGTGACCTCAATACCTGGAAATAAAAAACAAAAATCTTAAAACTATTTCACACAATATTATTATAGGTTTCGTTCGTTTTTATAGCTATAATCAAACCTATACCCTAAATATATTTAACATAAATCAATACATTTCATCCACATATAAGTCACGTGTAATAAATCACTGTAATCACGATATCAATGATGATAAATAGCACTGGCGGCCATCAGGAACGTACCATTTTATCACACATCCTGGCAACACGATTAGACGGTCTTAGACAGTGTAATGTCCAGTCAGCAGTGCACCTGTGTTTATAAGAGATATGCGCCCAACATCCGGGGAGGGGGTACTTTCAATGATTCTCAGGCTTTGCGCAATGTGATGGTGCTTGCACGTCGCCCTACCCCCTTGCACGTGAATTACCCGCATATGTATGTAGGTGATAAAGCGATGCTAAAATAGGCCACGCAGCCTAGTTTTTATGTATTCAATTCAATATGCATCCAGATTTATAAGTGGTGTCTTTTAATGTACCTATCTATAGGTATATTTTTACATTATTGTACTGAAGACTAGAGTTTTATAATACCTGTTTGCTAGTAATAGATACTTTATATTAAATAAGAAATCGGAAGGTTTAAGTGATGATAACGTGTGGTGCAGTAAGAGAGCGCCTGACACTTGTGGGTTCGATTCTCAAATGGAGTAATTAATTACAAAAAAAATTAAGATTATATTTAAATTAAATACATTCTTAAATACAATATTAATACCTCCATATATTTTCTCCTCTAATAAGACGTAAAATAGGCGTGAAGCGATAGTCTAATATTGTTGCATTTCTTGTAATGATTAATTCCACGTTTCGCCAATCGCGAAAACAAAGTTGGTTTTATTTTAAATATGTTTTTGAAGAAAAACAGTAACAAAGTTCAAAAATGTATTTCGTTTCAATTAATTTACTTAAGACTCATGTCAATAATTTAAAAAAAATATGGAAGTTTTATATGACAGTGATAAACAACCGGAGTTAAATACACGAACTTCACTTTTTATTGATTAGTTACAATCAAAAAATTAAACTCACATTTATTGACAAAGTTATCAGTGTTTATAAATGCATTCACTAAATACTTTTTATCTGCGCTTGAACGATGAACTTGTTTTGCAAAGGTTTTTATTAAAGCATTTTTATGTGTAATTGAGAACAGTAGGCGAGATCGTAATCCAAGTATTAAACGCGTAGGACTTGTCGCACGAGTACTTGATTCTTTTGGTCATTTAACTATTCCGTATGATTGGAGACTTAATTACCATCTATTGGTGTGCATGTTCGGCACATATTACCGCAGCATCACAGCTCCACAGCACGTACTGTCTAGCTCTCCAGAAACAATTTCAAGCAATTATGTTTCGGTTACATTGTGATATTTAATTTTATGTTCAAATAAATTATTAACGTGTAAATAAATATTTCATGTAGTTTTTTATATGTTGTTTATATATTATTTTTTATAATCGAGCGGCAATGGATTCGTATAGAACATACAATGGGACTAAAAGGACAATTAGAGTAAGTATATGTTTAAATATAAAATGTCTTTTTTTTTAATATCTATTATAAAAATCCATCTCTACGTTCTCTTTGCTTAATACTTATTTATGATTTTTATAACAAAAATATGAATCGTCACTGTGTTTGTTTTCAATATAAATGTATATTATATACAATTTATGAAAATACTAAAAATTATATGACTTTATTTATATTTTTTTGAGTAAAGACGAAGAGAAATACAAAGTGTCATATAAATTCAGAGTTTACGGCTAATTTGTTAGAAGTGTATTCAAAATAAGTAATTGCATATTCGGCGGCCACCACTAAGGCTTTCGCAACTCTTATTTGGCAAGGCATAAGGTATTCCTCGTTATATTGCTGTAAATAAGATATTTTTAACGTTTAAAAAAATAAATAGCATCGTTGAAGTTGAACTTTACAATCTTTTTCTTTTAAGATAATTAATTTTCGTGTAGCAATATGTAGCAGTAATCTGCACGTGGTTGCATACACGATTAGGTAACGCTAGTGTGACTGTTTTCATATTTAATATTTTTTTTTTAATCTTTTTTTCTTTTTTTTTTACCATTGAATCTGCCTGAAGTTATCTACCAGATCATTGGAGCCTGTTGGACTAGAATAATTTCGACAAATGAAACTAAACAAAAGATAAAATAACTCAATATCTGTAGTATCACGATCGTCGGGACATCAGAGATGTTGATAGAAATAATTAGATTACTTCGATTTTTGTTTTCAATATAAGCATATTGTTATTTAACTTAAATTATAAAAAGAATGCAATTGTATAAATATTAATTACATATATGCAAATATTATAGACACGTTTTAGGAAGAACCATTACGACGACCATCAATTAAAGAGACGTCGGTAGGCTGTTTTTCATACTTGAAAAAGTATGACTCAATGACCATTTTTATACACTCATAAAAATTCAGTTACAGATCTTTATTGTTATTGTTATTCTTATAAAAAAATATGCATAATATATTCCACACAAATATTTTTGTCTTAAATGTTAAGTTAGTACTACATTTTAAGTTAAAGAATTTATTATGTTAACAAACCTCTTTAAATCATAATTTAAAATTAATAGAATTTTCAATTATAAATATAAAATGTTTATATTCCCAAATATCTACAAAGCAATAGAGCAACGTAGGTATCATATATCAGGAGATATATGATACATACGTTGTTCCTTTGCTTAATTTTTTTAAACAATTCTTATAAATTTCAATATGATTAGAATAGAGAGTGAATCTTTTTTACATTTTATATTTAGGGTTTTTTTTCTTGTAAGTGAAATAATTCAAAATTAGCTTTTCTATTTATTATCCTAGAAGTTTTTGTATTCTATAATAAAGCATTGAGTTCGGTCAATCAACGCCTCTTGAATTCGGCAGAAAGTGGAGGACGAACGTGCCTTAATAGGTTCCCAGGTTCTCTCTGTCTATTCCGTACATAAAACAATTAATTTTTTAGTGTTTATGAAAGAATAGTGGAACCGTTTTCAGCCATTGTGATACAGAACAACGTACAATAAATAAGACTATGTATATCATTAGATATTCTTAATTGGAAGGAATGTTGTTTGAGTCAATCGCGTCTCCCATGTTCCGACTCCCATGAGTCGGCTTTAACAGGAATCAAAGGCGGCTAATACCGGAATTGACTGCCTTAATAAAACTATATAGAGAATAGATCCGGTTTTTTCCGCCCTATCTAGTTAACTATCGACTTACTTCGAACGCAATATGTATTTGTTACGTGAAGGTAAAAAGATCTTAAAACGCCCGTCCTATACACGAAAATTTTTGGAATGAATTATTTAAGTAGAAACAAATTGCGGAATTTTAAATTTCAAAATATTTATTTTATTTCTGTAGTTTTTTTTTTTAATTTCGTGACGTAAAGTAGTAAAGACCGAATATTTTCCAATCAATTAAAGTGTAACGTTTAATTTATCCACTATCCAATTGTTAAGATTGAAACGGGTCCGTGTTAATTGTCCTGCGATCAAGCCACCTACTCGTCACCAATTATACTATTAAATGCAATTATTATATATATAAGTATCCTAAGAATAAATGAAGAAGAAGAACGTGTATTGACATAAATAACTGTAGAACGTGTATAGACATAAATAATACTGCTTAAATAATAACTAACTAACTATATATGCGCTTTTTGTGTAATGTATTTTCACTCAAGGAAAAATTATATTTAAGTACAAACAAAATATTGAGATAGTACCCGCCTTCTGACATGTCGTGAACAAAGTGTCGTGAGACAAACGGAAGATTGGAGTGTATTAAAACTCTACATTAACAAATGAAATATGTATGCGCCCTATTAAAAAGAAATTGAACTTAACGAGAGAAATTTAACTTAATTCACAACTGTTGTCATGCTTGTACCTTAAATGGTACTTAAATATTTTTATGAATGTTAACTCTTACTTTATAGAACTATATTCTATAAATTAAGAGTTGACATTAACATTATTTTATATATACAGCTTATTTTTTTTACTATTTTTTTTGTTTTAGATATTACTATGGTTTTTGATAATTCCATACGTTAATGTAACAGCAAATGTCTCTAACATATCGATAGAGAAACAAAATGGCACAGAAATTGAATTATTTCATTGGGAAGATTATAGTGTTCTTGCTGCTATGCTTCTAATCTCTTGTGGGATTGGAGTATTTTATGGATATTTTGGTGAAAAACAAACAACTGGTGATGATTTTTTGCTAGGTGGATCATCGATGGGAACATTTCCAATGGCTTTAAGTTTAGCGGCTAGGTTCGTTTTATTTATATATTTTTTTTCGTTAATTAGGTTTTTCATTTAACATATTACTTATTATTATAAGAAGATAATAATAAAAACATCGTATTTAATAAACATTATATTTTTAGTTTTATAACCGCCATAGAACTGTTGGGGAATCCAGCTGAAATGTACATGGCAGGCGGTCAATTTTGGATGATTTGTTTGGCATTCGTACTAGTGATTCCTGTCGCAAGCCATCTTTACCTTCCCGTTTTCATGAGACTTCGGCTAACATCGTGTTACGAATATCTGGTAAGTTATAACTTCTTAACTTAAAGTGATGAGACGCATGTTTTTATCAAACCGAAGTAATTACAAAATAATGTATTTTCAGGAAATTCGTTTTTGTAAATCAATGCGCGTATTTGCTAGCTCTCTGTACATGCTACAGATGATACTCTATACGGCCGTGGCTGTGTACGCACCAGCACTCGCATTATCTGATGGTAACGAAATAATTATTTCATAACTAATGCTACATTAAGTTTTCTTTGTTTCACAGTTTAGTTTTAGTTCAAATTAACAAAAAATATATAGTTAAAAATAATTTTATTTTAAAAAGTCTGTATCACCTGCTATTAATGCCTTTTAATATTTTATTTTAAAATTGCAATCTCTAATAACTCTCATTAAACCATTTAATAAAATTCAAAATCTATAAAAATAAAGAACGTTAAATTCGTTAATTCACAATAAATATGATGTTTCTTAATAATCGTATACATTTTTAATCCGTCTCTAAGAGTTCATAACGTATTAGCAAGATAATCACCTATTTGTATGCAACAATATATCGTAGGATAAAACATTCACATATTATCTATGGAGAAACAAGTAAAATTTTATATCTTATGTAACATATAATAACATATCACGTAATTAGCGAATAACCGTAGCAATTATGTTTGAATTGGTGTTTTTTTAGCGGCTTATATAAGCGGTTTCTAAAAATGTTAATGTGTTAGTGGATATGTAACTGTTAGTGTCCTATACTTATTTTACATCCTATTAAGTAAAAATGGCACCAAATTTACTTTAAGCACAAAAAATAAATAAAATAATAATAATAATCAGCTTCACGCTGTATCCTGCACACTGCTGTAGGCAGAGGGAACCTAGTGTTAAGACATTCCGTTCCCCATTTTCTGCCGAAATCTGGAGGCTTAGCGGGTTAAGTGGCAGAACTCAACGCTGCGCTTGTCCTCGACACCAGAGCGAAGAAAATATAAACTGAGAAAATTTAAATTTAAGTAAATATTTCATCTCCTCGAGTGGGTATCGAACCCACAATCAGTCGGTTTTACAGTCACACTTTGTGCCCCTGCGCCACGACTGGCCTCAAAAGCTCTGGCTCTTTAAGCTCAAGTAACCAAGTATTAAATAACCACATTCATCATACTTACAATCATCTTTTAAATGTGACCTGTTTAAAACGTTGCCATATGACCTACCGAAAACGGACTTAAAAATATATTCTAATCACGGCTCTCAAAGTATTCACGTTGTTTGTAATCGGTTGCTTAATATTCCTTGGGACAAATTCATGGTCGCACTTTCATTATGTAAACAAATAACTCTATGATTTTCTTTAGAGAAGGGTGAATAATGTATAATTGATATACACAGTGTTTATAGGAAAATATTTACATAAAAAAAAGATAGTTTGGAAACGACTGAACAAAACTAAAATTTATAATTACTTTTACACATTTTCTTTTAACATTTAAACATAACGGATAGACTTTAAATGTTACGGTCAAAAACGAAAATATATTTATATAAATTTTGTATGATTTTTTTTTTTATATTTGTGTATTTTTATCCGTAGCTATTGCGTTGAAATTCAGAGGTTTCACTCATGCACTACTGGCTATCGAATATGGTACTCGTACCAATAACTAATACTACTTTTATATTTCCATTTCTTCGCTCTGGTGTCGAGGACAAGCGCGGCGTTGAGTTCTACCACTCAACACGCAATGTCTCCAGAATTCGGCAGAAAGTGAGGAACGGAGTGTCGCTAGGTTCCCTCTGCCTACCCTGCTACGTGCCTGGATAGGTGCCAGCGTGAAGCTGATTATATTGTTAATTTTTAGTAATAAATCTATCTATATATAATAAGTGATGAAATGGGATCATAAGCAGTTTAACATTTCAACAAATGTCATCAGAGACACTGTGGTGGGCATATTTATAATACATTAAGTGCTATAAAGTCCGCGTCATCAGAGTGACCGTTGCACAATGGGATGACAATGTGTCGTAAAATTAATTCATAGATAGGTAGTATGAATGTAATTCTGGTTTCGTAACAATCTCTATATACAAATGCAATTTTATATTTACGTCATATTTTTTTTATAATGACTCTTTCTTATCGTTTTTGTTATGTTTCACTATTTATGTATACGTATTTCTTAGAAATTTCACTTTGAGTATTCATTAATTTCGTACAAATATTAATTTTGGTTGTAAAATTTTATTGTTTAAAATAAGCTTACGTAAAAGAACTATTGTTCTCCGTATTGAATTGTTTTAAAGTTTTTCAATATTAATACTAATCAATATTCTTCATATATTTTATCATATGATTTTTTATTCTGAGGCCAGTCGTGGCGCAGTGGTACAAAGTGTGACTGTAAAACCGACTGGTTGTGGGTTCGATCCCCACTCGAGGAGATGAAATATTTACTCAAATTTATATTTTCATTTCTTCGCTCTGATGTCGAGGCTAAGCGCGGCGTTGAGTTCTGCCACTCAATACGCAATGCCTCCAAAATTCGGCAGAAAGTGGGGAACGGAGTGTCTTAACACTAGGTTCCCTCTGCCTACCCTGCTGTGTGCGGGATATAGCGTGAAGCTAATTTAATTTATTTTAATTTTATTTTTTATTCTGATACATAACTTTCTCATATTATAATTAATAATTAATTAATTTTACTTAGTACCACTTGGACACTATATAGATACTAAAAGCATGCAAATGTTACTGATGTTGCATAACAATTGTACATATTCAAAATAATCCATTGTCCCAAAATAGGTGAAACGTTGCCGTCCACTATCGCGAAGTATTTTTTTTACAATAAATACAAAGGCATTTTTATGAAAGAAAAAGAAATTGTAGAGTGTATGGTTGCCTTAAATTTTATACAATGTATATGTATATGTATGTATATTGCGCTAATTGTTAATAGCTTATATTTTGTTGATTTATTTAGTAAAATTTATTACTTAAAAAGGAAATATTAATAGATAATTTTTGTACTAAAATCTATATAAAAAGATTTAAAAAAAATCAAAAGTGGACCGGTAAATCAAAACTTTTGTTATTCGTTGGTCGTAACGTACTCACGAAATCCTTATGCACAGTCCGTCACGTACTCTACCAATATTTTTATACGTAGTTATGACAAAGATTTTAAATGAGTTGCCAAGTGTTAAATGATGAAATTTAATAAATATTTATATTGTTTTTAAATATACTTTCATTTTTATTACAGTAACAGGCTTAAATACATATTTAGCAGTATCTGTGGTTTACGTCGTGTGCATTTTCTACGCTTCTCAGGTATGAACATAGGAAATACTAAAATTAGGTAAAAAAATTAAAAAGTTTGTTTCTAATGATATATTTTCGTTGTAGGGTGGCATGAAAGCTGTAATTATGACTGACACATTTCAGTCGGCAGTTCTCTTAGGTTCCTTAGCCGCAGTGTTAGCTCTAGGAGCCGCACAAGTTACCGGCGGGTTTGATTCAATTTGGGATTATGCCCGGAGTACAGATCGGCTACACTTTTTTGAGTAAGTATACATAAGATCAATTGACAATTACATATAAATTTAAATATATTTTTTTAAATGTCATTTATAAATAAAATTAGTAGCAATGTGAGTAAAGTTAGTGAGCACTCTCTCTCTCTCTACGTATACCTAAAAAAATAAAAATATAGTTAATTGTATTCTCATTGGTTTCTCTCTGCCTACTCGATAAAATTATAAAGGAGAAGATGAGAGAAAGTGAATATTATATCAATAGGAATGAGTAGGTATATTCCTTTGCATATGTGTGTCAAGCTTTACAGTGACAATATCATGATGAAATATTATCCAAAAAGTTTTTATTTATTACGTTTTCGCGAAATTCTCATTATTATATACGTTCCGATTATATTTAGTAATGATTAATTAACGTTTAATGAACATTATTAGTTCTTTGATAATATTTTTATATCTACCTATTTTTATTATATTATTTATTATAGTACCTAATAGAATATTCAATAAATAATAATACACGTTACTGTTTTTTTTTTATTTTTTCGTTATATTGTTGTTATGATACAGGTACAAATTTTGTGTTATTTAGATAATACTATTAGTACTACAACAATAGCACCAACATACATATTCCTGTACTGTTCTAAGAAATGTAGTCTCAAAATTTAAATTATTTAAAAAAAAAAACAAAATTTTAAATGATTTTAAAATGGGGTATAATAAACTCGCATGTAAATGTTGTAAATGAAAAAAAAAACATAGGTACATTCCATTCTATTACAACACGCATTGCACCGCAAAGAGAATGGTGTATCTTCCGTAGACGGCTTGCCCTATCACCTTAGTAAAAACAGTTAGGTATATTATTATCTAAGAATATACCTATCTAAGAAAATACGAGTTACACACGCTACTAAATATATATTTTTTAATTTAACTAACATTTTAATAACTTTTAACTTTTTTTATTATTTAATATCTTCAAATCAAATCATGTCAAAATTAAAAATATATATACAAAGACTAATAGTATGTATGTACATACAGTACATATTACTAGAAATATATGGTGCACTTGTGTAACGTAAGTAGTAACCTAAATAGGTACATGACTTCAATCGTGATTCATTTCAGTGTGCAATATTTTACACATACGCAAATACAATTTACAACAAATTAAATAATTATTATGCTAATAAAAAGGATTTAGACGATGGTGATGATTTTTAAGTGTGTGTGTGTGTGTGTGTGTTTGATATACTTAACACTTAAAAACACACACTCACTTATGGATAATATCTAGTAGATTGGACTAGAATGTACTAATTTAAAACAATTAACTTTATTATTCCTCCATATTGGGGGCAGTCGTAGCGCAGCGGTATAGTGTGACTGTAGGATCAAGTGGTTTTGTGTTCGATATCCACTTGAGAAAATAAAAAAATTACTCAAATTTATATTTACATATCTCCGTTCTGGTGTCAAGGCAAAACGCGGCGTTGAGTTTCGCCACTCAACATGCAATGTCTCCAGAAACCTCCTTTTGGTGGAAAGTGGGGAACAGGGTGTCATGACACTAGGTTCCCTCTGCTTCCCCTGCTATGTGCGGGACACAGCGTGAAAACTGGTTTATTATTCCTTAAAAACATGTTTCCGTAATTTTAAATATAAATTGAAATATTAATATTATTTATAATTTTTAGCATGAATCCTGACCCTACAGTGCGTCACTCGTTTTGGTCAGTAGTTGTGGGCGGGACAATTTATTGGATAAGCATGTTCTGTGCCAATCAGGCTTCCATACAAAAGTACCTGTCCGTCGAACGTATATCTCAAGCACGCATTGCCCTTTGGGTGTCTGCAATTGGGTTAATCTCGGTATACTCTGTTAACTTTACTACCGGGGCGCTACTTGCTACCCACTATGCAGGATGTGATCCTATACAGGTAAGAATTTACTTTTAGACTCACTTTTTTAGAAATTTATTGTTTTTTACTTTTAAAAAAATGTACATACACGTGTAAAAGAGAGTATATAGGTGCAAAACAACTTTAAAAGCAATGAAATTATGTCAATCGGGGGCAGTGAAACTCGTGTAAAGTATTGTTATTGGGTGATACATAGCACTTATTGCAATTTTGTAAAATCTCTTTACTAATAACAATAGAATAGAATAATTTAGAATCATATAGACGATATGATTTTTAATCTTGTTTTTTTTTAAACTTTATTCCTATTTCTAACATCAGAAGTGGCATATGCACGAAATTTTCATACCTTTGTGTGTATCTCATCGCCGAAAAATTGGTATTTTTTTCTTTATTTAGTAAAATACATGCTATTTCTTATTAAAAAAAATGTTTGCTATATTTCATAAAGTTTAAATGATTATCGAAAATACTTTAATCCCTTTAATTTGATCGTCGTTTTATAGAAACTCTAAAAATGGATCAAATCGATTTATGAATAATAAGCAACTATCAGGTTAGGCCGAGTTAAATACACGTCTATGCAAAAATCTTTAGATTTTTGCATAGACGTGTAGCAACCTTTCCCTATCGCAATTACGTAGAATCTCTTTCCGAATAATTTAGAAACATATAGACAATATATCAATTTTTTTGGTATACTTAGCTCATAGGGCCTTAAGGCAACCTACTTTTATTATAATCATCTTAAATTAGAATTAGGAACAAAAAACAAAATCAAATAGTTATGCTTAAATTTGTAAAACTCAAACCATAATATATTTCTCTTCACGCATCTCCATTAGGGACAGTCTAGGGTAGACCCTAGACCGAGAGGTAGCGATAAGGCATTTCATAGACCGCATGGCACCCAATGGCTCAATTTGCGTGGCCGAACTGGGCAAGGAAAATATTTTAAATAAGTCATAATCAAACCGTTACATGTATCCTAACTCCGCCCTGATAACGAAAACATAATAAAACGCTACATTTTTTTGTTAAATAAAATGTGTTTTGTCTAAATTAAAATTAAAATGATGATGATATAACTTATATTAATTTAAAATTTATAGTTAATTATAGGTTAATTTTTATAGTGGTAATGAGAATATTAAAAACAAACCTATTTTCGACAGACCGGTGCCATAAGCGGCGCAGACCGTCTCCTCCCGTTGTATGTGATCAAAGAACTTGGTGACTATCGGGGCGTCCCTGGATTTTTCGTAGCAGGCATATTCGCAGCCAGTCTTGGGTAAACATCTTTTCCGATTTCAGTAACAAACCAAATACTTAGTTAAAAAGTAACGATTAATATATTAACAGAACTCAAAACTTGTAAGGCCACAAAATTTTACTACACAGGTGATCGAGACTTTTATTTAAAAATATATATATATAAAAGATTTGTCATCTGAATTTATTTCCACAAAAAAACACATAGAAAATGTCAAACTGTGTTCATAGCACACTAAAATTACAATACTAATATTCAATTGTACCGAGGCGTATGAACTCAACATAGACACTAATTCAGGAACAGGCCTGATTCCTGAATTAAGTTTTAACTAGAAATGACCAGTGGAACACTAGTTTCAATTTTAGATGCTTCGAATAATTGGGATGTTAATAAATTATTTTATAACACTACACTTGGATACTTACAATTGGTGTTATCCATTCACAAAAGCATTTAATATAAAGGAAAAAATTAAATTATTTTAAACATAAAAAATATATATATTTTACAGGACTGTAGCATCTGCACTTAATTCTTTAGCCGCTATTGCGTGTCAAGATTTAGCTACCGGCTTGCTAGGTATAACTTTACCGGAAGATAAAGGAGCAGCAGTATGTATTTTTCTCAATAATAAGGTTAAAACCAAACGTGATGACTGATGACTGCGGGTTCGATCGTCACTCGTGGTACTTCCGTTGTCTAGTAAGACAAAGCGTGACGTTGACTTCCATCATTCAACACACAAAAACTTAATTTCGGACGGAAAGTAGAGAACGTTGTATCCCGATACTACCTACCCTGTTATGAAAGTTTAATTGTGATGAAGAAAAAATAATAATCCCAATTTACCGTAAAGATAATAATTAAAATCAAACTTAACCAAAATATTTTATATAAATAATTTGCAATAAAATATATTTTGCATTTAATATGTCTAATTAAGAATCTCCTTGAGAACGAAGATTTTAAAATGTTGAAACTGCCTAAATGTAGAATATTATATGATTACACAATACGGCTGTATCGTTTATATTACGCAACATAAATTGCAAGTAGTATAGGAATAATTACAATCCAATTAGTAGTAGCTTTATAGTCGTCTCTACATATTTTAAGCTCTTCTTAATTCACAGATTGCGAAATGGGTATGTCTCGGTTGTGGAGCTCTATCTTTCGCTCTAGTATTTGCGGTAGAAAAGCTAGGGCCCGTTCTGCAACTGGCTCTATCCTTTAATGGCATGACTGGGGGTGTTGCTCTTGGACTGTTCAGCCTTGGCATGCTGTTCCCCTGGGCTAATGATAAGGTTTTTAATCATGGAATTAATTAAATATTTAAAAAGCTTATAATTTATCATGCCTATATCTGAACTAATTTGAAATATATATATATTTTTATGTTGCACTATATTTTTTATATTTAATGTTATTGATGTGGCTATATGTATAAAAATACGTATGTGTGTACTACTAGTACCAAAAATTTGTTGAATTAATAGTTTTAGGTACTTTACTTGTTTATTAAATTCAATAGATATAATTTTTAGAATATACTATGTTATATATTTATATATTTTTATAATATACTATGTATCGAGGCCAGTCGTGGCGCAGTGGTACAAAGTGTGACTGCAAAACCGACTGGTTGTGGGTTCGATCCCCACTCGAGGAGGTGAAATATTTATGTAAATTTATATTTCCATTTCTTCGCTCTGGTGTCGAGGCAAAGCGCGGCGTTGAGTTCTGCCACTCAACACGCAATGCCTCTAAAATTCGGCAGAAAGTGGGGAACGGAGTATCTTAACACTAGATTCCCTCTGCCTACCCTGCTGCGTGCGGGATATAGCGTGAAGCTAATGAATGATAATGAAGTGAATATACTATGTTTATAAA
The DNA here is from genome assembly GCA_030704555.1 of Heliconius charithonia. Lineage (NCBI taxonomy): Eukaryota > Metazoa > Arthropoda > Insecta > Lepidoptera > Nymphalidae > Heliconius > Heliconius charithonia. The sequence goes on along the minus strand of CM060827.1, from coordinate 10,951,589 downwards.
TATAACAGGGCGCTATAGCGGGAGGTGTGCTTGGCTTCTTGGTGGTGGTAGTAGCAGGAGGTGGTGCTCAGTTCGCACAAGTGCCGTTACCACGTCTACCCACATCGATAGATGAGTGTCCAGCTTCATTAAATATAACTCAAACTATAGACCCAATGTAAGATGTCACTGAATTTCACTATTTATTTGTTTATATACCTACTCTTCAATCAAGCGAAGCAATTTTTTTTAATTATAAATAATTATGATAAAACTAAGTGATCAAATATAATGCTAAAACATGATTTAAAACTTAGGTATAAGACATATTTTATTAACAATCCGTTCTCCATTGAGATTTTTTTTATATTCATTTGTGTAACCATACCTAACTATACCAGTGTATAATTAAAAAAATTAAAAATCATTAATAGTTATGGAAGATCCAGTGATCTTCTATAACTATTAATTAATTTTAACTGTAAATATGTTATTTTTACAGCGCAAATCCCAATGACGTCTTTTGGCTATTCAGAATATCATATTTATGGTATTCAGCCATAGGTTGCATGACAACATTACTCGTTGGCCTGGCTGTGTCTGTAGCTACTGGTGCCACGAACCCTGCTGATGTACCCATCGATCTGATTTCACCACCTGTTGTCAGTTTCTTGAATTCTCTACCAATCAAGTTGAAGGTAAATTAAGTAGTTGCGTCAGTAATTAAAAAAAATCATTTATAATGTATAATGTTTCGGTAATGTTATTGAAAATATTTAATATACCATGGAAGCTACAATCTCGTAAAAGATTTAAGCTTGCATCCCTTGCATCCATACATATATTTTTAAGGTACCTATTAGAATTTTTTTAACAATCATGACATCACGCTTCCAGCGTAACAAATTATTTAAAGTGTTATATATATATTTAAAACATAATTACTTGTAACTAATCTAAATTATACAATATAGAAAGCGTTGAGGGTACCGACGCGACTTGGCTCTGAGAGGCGAAGGAGTTCTAGTGTCAGACCGCCAAGTTTGGCTGACGACAAGGACACGAGACGACGGCGACGCCTGTCCGAGCTCGCGGGCGGCGTTTTCTATAGCGACGCACCAACGCTCACCCGCGGACACGACAATCTTGCTTTAGGCCTCGATCCTGAAAAGCCGCCGCCTCAGGAATATAAACGAACGAGCTTCAAACTTGACCCCCCTGTAGAACCCAGCGGACCGCAAACATCCACTTGTTGAATTTAAGTAATTAATTGTCCTTAACTAAACTGTACGTGGAAGGCATCGCCATTTACATATTTTTTATTAAATACTTACTTAAAAAATGTTTTCTAAATAAGTATCTTTTTTGTTATTTATTTTTGTACTATAATATTTTCTTTATTACTTTAAGAAATCTATTAATAATTTAATTTAAATAGCTATAATAAAAAACATTAAGTAGATACAAATAGCAGCTAATATTAATTTATTGAGTTCTAATTAATATGATTAATAAATATCACGGAGGTAATATTTATTATATTAAAAAATAGTTATGTAAAGGAATTAAAAATATGTCAATCACGTCACTTTCAATAACATTCTTATCATTTAAGACGAATCGATTCGTTTTGAGTTTCTCTTGATAAGAAGTTTCCATTTAAATCCATTTTAGAAGGTATAGTTATTGACTTATACAATACATACATTTGAAAATTACATTTTTAAGTAAAAAGATATATTTATACTAATATAATAAAGCGGAAAAATAAATTTTGTTTAAACATTAAGATCTCTGGATCTACTGGTCCGATTTACTTTCTTTTTGTTTTGAATTTCTCACACATGCATCACTGCATTCATACATACAGTGTAGCCATAAATAACGAAATAACAATAATGAGAAACACCACCCAATTGTTTTTAGCGCGTGCGCTACAATATTAGTTATTTGTATGTTAGTACGTTCTATGATAAAAAGGTCACACAACATATATCTATATATTATAAGTAAGTCACAATAAGACATTTTGTGACAAAAAATAATTGAAAATTGTAAGTATATTTCATCGATTTTTATTTCACATGTATATTGAAGCTTACGAGCGAAAGTTATCTTATCATTAAGGAACTTTAATGAAGATAATCTTCGACTTTTAAAGCATATAATTGAGGAAATGTCAAATAAAATTAATTTAACGCTCTGTTTACGGCCGCAAGTATAGGCTAGACTCCCGCTGGGTGTGCCTTTGCTGCTGATGACGTCTTATCATACAGCCACGTAGTATTCATGATTGAATGTATCTATTTGTTAGCAAATGCAACATAATAAAAGTATTATAGGTGGTATGCGGACGAAGCCGCTAGTGTTATATGTTTCTGAATTAATATAGATAGAATGTAAATGTAAACACATATATTTATATTGAAGTTGCTTGCTTCTGAATGAGATGCATAAAATAATTATAAGCAAGTATTTGAACGTGAATATGTTTAAATTTTATAAACTATTGTTAGAATAAAAAATAAATTATTGCTAGAAATGTTTGTCAGTTCTGAATTTGTGATTATGAAATTGATATTATTGGTCTATAAAATTCAAGGATATACAAGGAGAATTAATAATTTATTATAATAAGTGTCTTAGTAAATAATATAAAAATTTAAATCGTATTCTTTTATTTTAATCAAATTATTATATATTAACCTATATAGGCAGAATATTAAAGAGTAGGCAAAACCAAGTTTTCAAACAACACCTACTGATTATATTTATTTATTGTTATACAAATTTTCACTTATATTTTTATAATTATTAAATGCCATAGAAATTTATAACAGCCAAATAAAATAGAATAAGGAAATAAAATTCAAAATGAAGAAAATATACAGCAGTAAAATATATTATATTGAGAACTAAAAATATGTGCAAGAAGTCAATGGTAGAGACAAAAAATAAAATATCTAACAAATATAATTAGGATAATAAGTCTTGCTGTTGTAGTACTTGCTGCTGGTGAATTTCCTGCATAGTGGATACTGGCAAAGTCGCACTCACGGTAATGGACGGCATGCCAGGCAATGAGACAGGAGTTACTATTGGCAAGCCACTACTAATCGGTGGAGGTTGAATCGGAGCTTGGGCAAAACTACTCATATCAAATGTTGGTACTAAACTTGGTGTTTGAACTAAATTAGGAGATTGAACTTGATCAACATTTGAATGTGCCAATACAGTTTGAGGTTGTGTGTAATTTTGCATCATTGGTATATATGGTTGAGGCTGGCTCATTGGTATACCAGGTAAGTTGGGCAATGGTGCTGGCGGCTGCACATTGGATACTGAAGGTATGCTACCCAAATTGGTCAATGTTGTATCTGCAAGATCTGCAAAATTACATACTTATTAGTAAATAAATAACATTAATTAATTATATTATTATTATTATTTCTACATAACTAAAGAAATATAATACTTACTGCTAGAGTATGCAGCCATATTTGATACCATAGATTGTGCTTGTGACATTGACGACTGAGGTATATTAGTTGTCACATTTGGATCAGCCATACTCATTGTTACATTTTCTATAGGACTTGAGTAACCTCCAGGATTTACCATTGGTACACCAGATAAAAATGTTGGTTGTGTTACTTGAACTTCTTCTTGATTTGTGCCCTGATTAAAATTAGTAACATTTGTAGGTGTTTCATTAGCTATATGTAAGTGTTGTACCCCTGTTGATAATATATCTTGCTGTAAATTTGCATTTTGTGATGATATCTGAAAGAATATAATCATAGGATAATATTATAATACAGAAAACTTAATGTTTTATATGAAATAGTTTATAAATATTGAGATTAAGGCCATTGCTGGCCATCATCATTTTGCCATTGTAAAGTGGGCAAAGTACTGCATGTAGTTGTCATTAAACAAGCAATATTTCAAAAATTGAGCAAAAAATAGTCGAGCAGAGTAACTTAATACTAGGAGCACTGTACCTACCTGCTCTAAAATACTTTTTATTTTTATTTCGTATATATATTTATGATGATGTGTGTGCTCAGAGGCACAGACGGAAAAGATAAGCAGACTACAACTGATAGGCAGACGAGCGCCACAGAATGATGACAAGGTGAGAGATTGGATGAATGGCATCAGTAGGAAAGAAATTTTTACTTTTATGCACTTATTATGCTTATATTAAATAGTCATAGATTAAGTAAAGTTTAGACAGAATATTGTATATTATTATGTAATAAATAATCTCTGCCTGACACAGATATATTGTTATTTATTATTTTATTGTCTTACTAAGTACTGCAGAAAGTATTTGCTTAAAAGAACCATAATAAACATTACCATTGGTGTAGTTGCCACATATTGCTTTTGGTTAGGGACTGGTTGACTGCTTCTTATTGGTATTCTATGCAAATATCCATAGCCAATTCCACACCCTAGACTGCCTTCACCTCCCCAATTTTGATTTGGCGTAATAAGAACTTCACGGCATGTATCATCATTAATATTGTAAACATAGAGTTTTAAAGCTCTACCTTCATGTGCTTCTATTAAAGTAAAAAGATCTTCACTTTCATGCATTATAGAATCAGCTCCGATTATATAATCGGAAAAAGGTCTCAATCCAGCTAATTCTGCTGGTGATGATGGATGTACTTCCTACAAAAGTGGAAATGTAATTAATTTTCCCAATACTCAATTATGTATATTATTATTTATAGGGAAACCATTTGATATTCATTATTATTTTTTTTAATTAATTTAATCCATATACAGATAATTAGAAACAAATAGAGTTACTAGAAATTTAAAAGTCAAAGTTATAAATAAATATTAAACAATGTTAATATAAGTGCATGTAACTCATGACTTATAATACGAAGAGATAAATAACAAATACTACAAACAATAACAAAAAATATTACAATTATAAGTCACTTACAAGTACATGCCACACATTTTCATTTGCACCTTCAAAGGAACAAAACCTTATACTGACACCTAAAAGGCCTTGTCCACCCCAATTTGCACTAGGTGTCATCATAACTTCCCTCACGGACTGAGTCTTAGTACTATATATCAGCATCTTTATTGTTTTGTCAATATTTTGTTTTAAGAGTGTTTTAAGTGTATCATTATCTTGGTCTAACCTAGTATTTTCTAAAGCTACAATAAAATCAAAAAACGGTTCGAGATTCACTTTTTGTCCTGGTGAACCGTCTTGGACCTGCAAAACATTGACGTGTAACTTACATGTTTTATAGCAAAACAAAACTTAATTACTGTCAAGAACATTATGAAAACGCACCCTCAAAATATGGTATCCTTCGGATCCACCTCCTGGAACTTCAGAGCTCTGTGAAGACCCCATTTATATTTTTTTTAAAGGAAGCTTCAAGAATTATGAGCTATTTTGAAATGTATAACACCTCTGCAGTGACAGCCTAAATTTTGACACTGACAATATCAGAACTATACGTGGCAGAGGCAATGATCTACATTATTCAGTAACTAAAAATTAATGTTTTACAAGAATAATATTTTACAGAATCGAGCTTGTTGTATCAGAGACCAGAGCCCCTTTCATATATACCTGATAACTATAAATGTAATTTGAAATATGAATAACTATATAATTATTAGTTTCACACATTCCGCATATACTCCGTTTTCCATCTTCCGCCAATTTTCGAAATATGAATTATTACTCGTTTGTTCAGAATTTCCGAGACATTGTGTGTTGATCTCAACACGGCGCTTTGCATTTGCGAGAAAATTTAAATATTAAATAATTCATTTCCCTGAGTAAGAATCGAACCCACAACAGCCTTGTTTACAAAATAAATATTATTATTATAACTATTAAATTTTACTCTATGTCAATTGATATTATAACCAGTCTCTTTATGTATATAACATGAAGTCGACGATTTTCATTTGTCAATTGTGATTAGAGATTTATGAAACGTCAAAATTAATTAATAAATTATATTCTCTCTTTTTTGTTTACATACTCACTTTTGTATTACATTCCACAAAATTTGAAAATTTTAAGCGTTACTTTCTATTTAAAATTATAACGTAATAACATAAACGTCCCGTGTTTTAACTTTTTATTTAATTACTAACAATATCCTTGAATTGTGTATTCTATTATAAATAATAAGTACGCTTTTTTTTGCTTCAAATTTATACTATTAAATAAAACTTTATAAAATATCTCACATTTATAAAAAAGTAGTTCTCTATATTATCAATAATAGAAAATATAAATTAGTTCACAATGGCAGAATGGAAACATTTAATATCTGAATGGTTAAATGAATATGCAGCGCTAAGAGACAATGAAATAAAAAGCTTTGCTGCTGAACATGAACACAATCATGAAATTGCAACAGCAATATTCAATTTGTTATATGGTGACCCTGATAATGCAAATAACCAGAACAATGAAGAAAAAGAACAGCATGTATGTATTAAAAAGATTCTAAATTACAATTTTAATGTGGTTTAAGAATAAAAATCTTCATATCCCAATTTTTATTTATTTTCAGATGTTAGAAAATGTCTGCATACAATTATTTAGTTTTTATAGATCTAAAGAAGTAGAGCTTCAAAGGTTTACACTGCAATTTGTGCCAACATTAATTTATCGCTACTTGAGTATTGTAGCTCAAGGCAACACAAAACATTGTCGGTGCATAGAAACTCTTCTCATAGGTATGTTATTAGACTTTTCATAAATATATTTTAAATAATTATCAATTAAATTGGTATTTCTTACTATAAAGCATTTCTTTTTTATTTTACAGGATTATATAATTTTGAAGTAGTAGATGAAAATGGTAAACCTAAAGTTGTATCCTTTAGATTGCCCTCCTTAGCACAGGCTTCAATATATCATGAGGTAACAATGTATTTTTTTTAGCTTCACACCAAACCACGGGACCATGGAATCAAAGAACCTAATGCCAAGACATTTTGTTCTTTATTTTTCAATTAAATTCCAGACATTGTGTGTTGAGTAATAGAACTCAGTGCCAAACTTTATTTAAAGCAAGGATATGAAAATAATTCTTTTCTCATGAGTGGAGTTGGAACTAGTGAGCTTACAATCAAAAGCTGCTCCACTATGCCACGAAGGTCTTGTTACTGTAGATTTTTTAATAATAAACAAAGAATTTTTTTTTTATATGTATTATAATTATATTGATGATTTAAATCAAATTTTAGCCACTGTCACTAGGATCCCAATTTTTAACTGAAAGTGCTCTACGAAGATGGGAGGAATGCAATACAAAATTAGTTAGTTGGGGACCCCATTCTCAAGTGGAAGTTCTTAATGCACAAAATCGTCTTAAAGTTATGGCGGCACTCTTGTTCATTTACAACAGACAGCTCAGTTTGTTGCCTAAACTTGCATTGAGACACTTTTGCATTGCATCTTCAAAGTAAGCAATTTTAAATATATACTTTATGGTGAATCTATCTTCTTTTATTGATATTAACTAATAGTCATGTGAAGCTTTTATAAGAAGAAAATGTATAAAATTAATCTTAAAATACAAGTTACAATTGTTCATTGTTGTTGTTGTTGTTACAATAGACATATATAATGTGTGAAGAAATCACTTATAAATATCTATACTAATGTTATAAAGCTTAAGAGTTAATTTGGTTGAAGCTAAAACAACTGGTAAAAATAAAAAATAAATCTATTAGATTTCCATTTATTGGGGAAGAAATTATCCATTTATAATATAACATTACAATAAAAGTCATGAAATCACTTAAAATAAAATGTATTATGAGTATAAAGAGATTAATGTCTATATGTATAGTAAAATATAATTTGTTAATGTTATTTATGACTTAAGTTTTTAACATATTACTGTTATGTATTTCAAATATTATAATGATTGTTAAATTTCAGAATATTAACACAAGGTTTCCAAAAGAAAAAAGGTGCTATTAATGGTAAATTAATTCAGAGAATACCAGTTTCTCCAAATTTTCTTCTGGAAATGATAGAAGGTGCATATTTTGCAATGTTCAATGAGTTTTACACTCTAGCATACCAAGCTGTGAAAGACATTGATAGGAGGGCACAATATGAATTGTTCCCAGATGTTATGCTAGTTACTAGTGCTGTCATAAATTCCCTAAAAAATAATCCTTCAGGTTAGTCTAAAATTTAATTACATTATGTCTTGTAAAATATTATAGTATTATATATTATTTTTAGTATTATATAGTCACGGGTATACTAACTCTATACGTCTTAGAAATGTTAGATTTCCAAAAATTTACAATACTAAATATATGCAATGAATGCAAGTAAATGAGTCTGATAAAGAATTAAATAAATCTGTGAAACTTCAATTATTTTTTTATATTATGTAAATTTCATACATTGCATTAAACATATTTTACAATGCCTATTTTTGATTAATTTATTTTAAACATTTAATATAGGTCAACCATGTGACGGTCCAATGGGTATAAGTGTTGCATTATCACCAGCAACTACCACTGTCACTATGTCTAAATCAATGATAACAAATGCATCATTCCGCACCAAAAAATTACCAGGTAAATTATTATTATTTCAAGTAAATTAATACAAATTCGAGCAAATTTAACAAATATATATTCTAATTACAGATTAATTCATACAGTTTTTTTATTATAATAAATCCTAACAATTTTTGTTGGGTTTAAATAATGAAGCCTATAAATATGTAAATATTTTATTTTTCTTTTATTCATGTGAATCCAAGTAAATAACGACATGTTATTTTTGCCTCATTCACTTTATTATTCTATGTTTTCATTTGAAAAATGTTAAGCAATGTCAATTAAGTATTCATTTTCTATTTGTAGATGACATTCCAATACAAGCCGGTCAAGCAGTGTCTGCAGAAGCCGCAGACATGCTCACATCCATCACAGAGGAAGGTGAAGCAGATGCCCCCATCCAAAGAGGGGCTGGCATTCGCAATTCAAAGCCAAAACTGGCTGCTTTCCCAGTACTCGGTAAAAAGACGAAAGATGGAAAAGAAAAAATTGATAAAAAAGTCACTCTCAAAGACAGCTCTAAGGGCATTTGGAATTCACTCAGTGGAGGCGGAGATACAACAGATGCACAGAAAAATGTGGTTGATGTTTACGATGGCAATGGCAGCCTTAAAGATGAGCTGTCAATGACATCAGTACACAATAGTGTAGATAATTCTGATACTAGATCACAGGTGACAACCGATTCCCTGGATATGGAGACTACCTCCCGTTTTACCGCTATGCAAGTTAGCTCTGTATAAGTGCTCGTAAGCTATTATATAGAATTTATTCTCATAATATATGTAGGTAGGGTAAACCACACTGTGATTGCCAAAATGAAGTGATTACCAAATTTAAAAAAAAATGGTTTTTGTCTTAACAATCAACACAAAATCATTAAATAAGTTGTTACTAAATTAGTCTGTGATTTTTTTATAAAAAAATAAAAATTGATAAAACATTCATAAAAACCTTAATAAGGTTTTTGCTAAGACAGGCAAACACACTTTTACATTTTTAAATGTTATTCCACATCAGTGTGAAATAATATGGAAAGATTTTTTTTTTCAGAAAACATAAATTTGAAGGGGAATTTGGACCCGCGCTTTTTGGCAACCGTCCAAGCACTGTGACCTACAAAGCCACACGTTCTCTTCAAGCTATGTTGAAATTCTTATATCCTTTTTACAACTTGCTGGCAACAAAAATAAGTTGTAACAAGCATAGCTCGATTGGACGGATTCTAAGAGGCGCAGATTCAATTCCTGTTACGTCCAAAGTTTTTTAAGTTATCTAAACAAGTGAACATGTTACGTAAACATAAGAAACAATCAAATTCATCAATTAAATATGTGCATAGGAGTTTTATTGTATAGTTTGTATTTCTCTTGCAAAAATGTAAAAAAAAGGTTTTTTAGATTTTAATAAAATCTATGTGAGCAATTACTGTACTCTATAAGAGTCTATAAGAGTTAACTTGTGTTAGAGAAATAAAATAATAAATATTAATTAACATGCACATATATCGGTTTTTGACTTTCAATTTTGCACTTCCATGCACCAAGTTAACAATTTTAAACTTCAAATTCATTATTTTTCACATCAATTCCAAGTGAAAGTTTAACTTAAATTTGAAATATAAAATTAATAATTTGGTGCGTAAAAATATGAATTTGGAGTATAATTCTATATCTATAGATATTTTATAACATTACATTTGAAATGTCTAAGTGGGCAATAATCATATGGTTTACCCTATACATGGTGTTTGTAAAATTATTAGTCATTGTGTATTTAAAAGTAAGATGCTAAAGGAAAATGTGCGGGTTATTTGTTGTTCATAAGTATTACCAAGTACTAGCTAGATGTCATACATTTTTAGAGGTTTTAAGAAATGTTCATATAATTAGTATTTGTGATGTTGTATTTGTATTGTTTTTTTATGTGTGGTAATGTTTGAAAACCCTTTATTAATAATTTAAATTTAAATATGGGTATTCTTAAATACTTATAAATTTGCTTAAGTGTATGTTGGGAGAGGTCCATATTTATTGTCTTTCATCTGCTGTTTTTGTCTACCATAACAACCCTAGACATTTTAAAAAAAATTGAGTACATACTTAGTAAAAGAATTAATTAAAAGAGTGTTTTTTTTTTCTACATTATTTAATTCTATAATTCATAAATAGGAAAACTATGAATTTATTTGAACAGACTTTGAAAGCTCTTTACTATAATGTAATATTGTTCCATACTTCAACATAATAAAATATTTTAACTTGCATATTCTTATTTTACTTATTTTAATCTTAAAATTACTTCAATTCATTCAAATAAATAATAAATGTCGATGTTTTATGCAAAAAAGATATTGTTAGTGATTATTGAGTCACTTCGCTTTGTACAGAAAAAACTGTATTTTTAAAACAAACTTAAAAATTTATATATTTTTAAATAAATTAATTGAATTATGGAATACTTAATAATAAAAGTGATTTTCAGATATTAGATAAAAAAGGAAAAAACGTAAATATTCTCATTCAAATCATTTCTATCACTAAAAGCAAAAAAAAACACATTGATAAACCAATAAATCAGCATGCACTTATTGCTGTTAAAATTATTACTGTTTGCGATTTGTAGTAGGTATATTATTTCATAGTATATACCTTTTCGTAAAATAATATAGTTTACCATCACGATTTTATTTTAATAATAATGTACACAAACAACTATATGCTATCAACATCATTCTTATCAGCCTCTTATTGTGAACTCTTAATGTAATCTGTATCATGGAGTTTTAATGAATCACAACTAGTATAATATGTGCTCCTTCGTCACTTTCCTCGTCAGTTTATTGAAATCATTGCACGGTGCGTACATACACTGACTAGAGTAAAATAAAAAATGAAATTGCAAATACTTTTTTGTTTTGTCGTTCTTGTCTTCCTATCGTCATGTTGGGCTCGAGACATGATAGTAGGCACCAGCTATAATGCACGGCTAACTTGGCAACAGAAAGCTGAATATAATGCTATACCATTTAAAAAACGAGTCAAAGAAGTTTTCTATTCTGATCCAGCTCAACAAATTATTAAAGTGAGTACAAAAGTATCTGCCTAGTTAGTTTTGTATTTATGTTAATTTAAAATCTATTTTCTCCGTAAACAACAATTAATTATAGGTAGGTACTGTAAAAAATAGTTAATTTTGTTAGATTCATTTCACTTGGTTTTATCAGCATCTGTTATCTGACTCTAAATTACAGAATGTAAAGTATCATATTAAAAAAAAATATGGGCATTATACGGAACACAGTAAAATATTATACATAACACAAAATTCATTTTCAGATTATATATTTCAAAATCTTCCTTGAACTAGATGAATAACAATAGTCCTTAATCCTCATAAATAAAATGTTCTATTATTTTCAGGGTGTTATAGCAAGAGATCTGGACCATACTGATTCCATCGCAAGTATAACTGCTGGCGGAGTGGGAACCTCATTTGCTAACATTCGCCTGAAAAGCGAACGCGGCGGAGGCTTAAACTATCAAATTGAAATTTACGTTTAGTTCTATATATCTAAAGGTCTATTATTTTTAATATAACAATTCAGTGACGGACTCAGGCTAAAACGGGCCATAATCAACTTTAGAATTCTGGTCCCTTCAGTCAGGACACACTCTTTGCGTTACGTACTTTGGTTTTAAATTATAGTATATATGCTCTATTTAATTATCAGATTCTAAGAAAAAAGGAAAAAATAATATACATGTGCAAATAATTGAATAAACATAATTAATTTAAATTAACAATTTAATAAAATAAACAAACAAACATAGTCATAATTTATTAAAATAAACAATAATATTATTAAAAAATATATACATAGATTTATTCGTTATATTGTCTTTTTTCTCACTTATTTCTAGGTCATTTTCTATATATAGTAACGATAAACTATTTAACTTCTGTTCACCTAAGGTCACCTATCTTTAATTATAAAATAAAAAAACACATTTTCGGGTCCCAAAAATTACGGGCCCTGGAAGTTGCCTAGGTTGCCTAGGCCTTAGTCCGCCTCTGTAAAAATTTAAAGGCATGTTAAATCATATAGTTTATTTTTTTGTTATTTATTATATAATGTTTTGACAGATTTATAATATTGTATCTTGTTACATCTATATTATGTATCTGCGGTTATAATTAGGCTTTAATATTAAAATAATATAGTATATAATTGACGTAAATAATAGTTAATAGAACTTTCTATTAATATATGTACATATTGTAATATTCGTAATAAAATGGACAATTTACAAAAAAAATATATAATTTATTTAATTATTTTTTCACAGTATATTTATGTTAAAAGAAAATAGAGGCCGTCGTGATATTTATATATAGGTGGGACTTATGTCGGACTTTTATTACTTTTCGCCAAATTCGGGAGACATTGCGAGTTGCTAAGTTTTGCCTCGTTATCAGAGCGAGGAAATGGAAATATTAAATATTTCATTTTCTCGAGTTGGAATCGAACCTACAATCTGTCGTGTTTAAAGTCGCATGCTTGTGCGACACGATTAGCCACATGACATAAGGCTAAGTTTAGACGAATGCGCGACGACGCGCGAATCCGCTGACGGTGGCTAGCGCGGGGCTTTCTATTAGACATTCAGTGAGAATGGATGCGAAGGAGGCTGGAGGAGACGTCGTCGTCGCAAACAAAGAATATATAAAAGCAGAGCCTGTTTGTGACTTTATATCCCGCCTTGCCTTAAGACTTCACAAAGGTCTGTTTTTTAAGTACGATGTCGATTGCATTATTTGACTTTTTGTTTGAGTTGAAAAGGATTTGCGACTAATGGATGGTAGAAAAACTGATAGTAACAATTAAAGTACAATTTCATCAATTAGTAAATCAACAGATATCGCGTCCTGCATTTTCGTAGCTTGTCGTGGTCCTGGCGCTGATGAACTGAACTGGCGTATACAGAACTGTAGATCTTAGGCCGCCAGTGACGCGCGGTACAATTACTCGAGCGCGGTGCGTGGTGGTACGTGCAGTCATATATCATCTTAAGCCTCGCGCCAACAAACCGCGTGTCGCCGCGCGATCGTCTGAACTTAGGGTAATACTAGCGGACCCGCGCGGTTTGGCCCGCTTGAACTAGACGAATTTTTATTTAAATTATTTATAAAAATATTTTCAATAACCGAAGTAACCGAAGAAAAACAGACAAAAATTTGAATTAATAACAAGCAGCAAATAAACATAACCACCAGCAAGCAACCACATACACAATAGTAGTAGATCTAAAATATATCAAAATTGACACAGTCACACAACCGTCGTCTCCTAGGCAAGATAATTTTGAATCAACGATACCTTCTGAAGCGTTTACTATAGTGATGGACTGTGAAGTACTATTTCAATCGAGATGAAAAAAGTAGCCTATGTTCATTCCAAGACCCTCAATTATCTCGGCTTAATCGTGATTACGTCACAGAGTTACTTTCGATTTTATAATATTAGAATGGATAACATCCTAACTAGCGGTACCGGGCGGCTTCGCCCGGTATCTATACTTACATCGCATGTACTGTTTAAAGATAACGGAAAAAACTAAAAAACACTTAAACATTTCTTACTCTGATTACTTATCACATGAACAGATGATTCATACGGATACCATTGCATCATACATATGAAACTATTAATTATCATGTCACCGGTACTCTACCGCTAGTGAGTCTTAAGTCACACTTACACATTTATATCGGGGACTATTGACCTAACTGAGAAAATAGGCTATAGGTACATTTGTTCAACCTAGCGATTTCTGCAAAATAGCATAGGAAATAAAATAAATATTCACGTGAAACTTTTCAATATGTTAATTGATAAAGGTCGAATAGTATGGTTCTTTGTACTTGTTATTTGTCATCGGAATAAAGAACGGTTTCCCTCCATAAATATCTCTATCAAATTTCCCGTAATTGCTTTGATGGTTCTTGGCTTCGAGTAAGCGTTGAAGTTTAACAATTGTAGCCTTTTGTTCTTCGCGTTCCATTTCGTTTATTAGTATAGGCAAGTTGGCGGCACATATCCATAAATAAAACTTTCCCACTAAAAATTATAGAAACAACTGAGTATATTAATTTCCAGTTTTATATGGGTCTATATAAAATCGTATAATGTATAATTTCTAAGAAACTGATTCGAGAAATAGGTTATTTTTTAGTTATGTTACATAGAAGTATATATATTTATTTAATCTAATTTACAGAAATATCTCTAATACTAAGTAGAAGATATAATCAAAATTAACACAATATGTTGTTAAATTGTGGCGTTGCTTCTAAAAGATATCCAAGATATAAACAGAGTTTGACATTCAAGTATAAGCAGAACGATATAGAGATGTCATTGAAAGAAAAATAATTACGTAATTATATTTAGATTAGGTAAATGAAAATAATTCACTTCGTCGAGAGGGGATCAAACCCACAACCATGTGTTTAAAGTCAGACATGTCCCGCTGCGCCATGATGGCCACAAATAATGTAATTTAGTAAGCCCATAATGGCGCAGGGGCCAAGTGTGTGGCTGTAAACGTTATGTGAGTTTGATTCCGACTCGGGAAATGAAATATTTAATATTTTCATATCCTCGCCTGCCTGGTAACGAGGTACAACGCCTAGCAGATTTCCGCCACTTACGCATTGCCTAAAAATATCAAGGGAAAGTGGGGAAAAGAAGTGTATTAACGGGAAACGACGTGTATTCACTAGGTTCCCAGGTTCCCTCTGCCTACAGCGTATAGCTAAAAAGTCTTAGACAACTTACAAAGTAAAAAACCACTTGCTACACTAGCCGCTATTAATAAGCCAATATCCATTGTATTTTGTTTGAGGATCAGCAGCCACGTCGTTGCTATGATGGAAAGCGTGATAAGACGTATCAACTCAGCCAAAATAAACATAGCCATCAAAATATTATTACACTGGAAAAAAACACGTTGCACAATATAATTTCAAGACTTTAGAATATTTTAAAATGAACTATAATATAATGTTAGGCGTTTCAATAATAATATACACTCAATACATTATAAAATATGTAATCTAATAGTCTTTTATACCAAGTCATAATATTTAATTACATTAGAGGCAGTAGAGTTTAAAAGACGCACGAGAATTAACTTTGTAGGATTTTTTGGAATACCATAGGCGTAAGAAAAGGGGTTTTCCCTCTTCTCCCTCCCATCGGAGAAATTTTACTAACAATATTGTCCCCTAAGAATTGAAAAAAAAAACACGAACAGGATGTTCGTGTTTTTTTCTCAAGCCTAGAAAATATATTTAGATTAGCGCCCATGAGTATTCATCGTTTTAACCTGAGCATTTTCACTGATGCTTTTGAAATGGACTCCTTTACGTACGTTTGTAAGAATTTTGAAGAATCATTTCTTATTGCTCCTATAACATTATCTACGGTATCCTAGTGGTTTCCACTGAGCGTTGCCACCCGTCACACATTATTGCAATAGTTTTATTTATATAGATTTAAATATAAATGTATTCTTACTTACCGTATACGCTCCATATATATAAAACAAACAAAATATTATGTAAATACAACATATACTTATGAGATAGGATAAATATGTTTCTGGATCTGAAAGAAAATTTAATTGTTGATGAAAAATAATTATAATTTTAATAATAGACTATCATTATTAGAACAATTTACCTGCCAAAAAATTTTGCAGTAAGCTACCCATGTAAAGTAGGTTCATGTTTTTTAACCATTCTGATATTTCATATTTCAAACTATGCGAATCTTTATAAGCAAGACATAAAAATACAAGAGTAAATATTGCATGTCCCTAAAATAAAATATTATAATGTTTGGTAATATATTATTACATAATGAAATTTCCATCCATATTTAAGAAGTTTTAAATAATATTAAAATGAAGTGTTTACATACGAGCGACAAAAATCCTATCAATATTCCGCCTAGGCGAAGTGAGAACCAAAAACAACAGCTATATACGAAAGCCATTAAGCCGGTAATAATAAAAGTTATGACTAAACACAGCTTACTTGAACCCACGTAAAACTTTGTTTGAAATAAAAATGACTAATATTTTCGCCGCCTACGATCGCGTGCGATCCGTATCGATTACCGCTATCACCCTTTGTTAAAAGCATAATTGTCATAATATAATTGTCCCTAATTTCATACATATCCAAATTCACCATCGCTGTATACTTAGATTTTTTTAGTCTCACACTGTATCCCGCACATGGCAGAGTAGGCAGGGGGTAAAGATAGTTTCGTTTCCCACTTACCGTCGAATTCTTTAAGCATTGACTGAGGTGAGTGGGGAACTCAACGACGCGCTTTGCCCCTTTACCAGAGCGAGGAAATGAAAATATAAAATAATTAATTCCTTTTGGGGGTTACGTGTGTGTATAAATTCGCTTTATATGAATTATGATTAAAAAAATAAAACAAATATACACAATTAAATTTTGTTTATTATCTCACAGTGCTCATTACCTGCTGACAATAATTTCACAAGACACAAAATATTGAAAACAAGTTATTGTAATATTCATTATTTACAATTAATTACTTTTTACAATCAATACGATCATAAGAGGAAAGTTCTAAAATAGCAATGGCACTCGTGTGAAACAAGGAATTTTGCAGTGGTGACCTAAACAGATATTTATAGAAAAAGTATGTCGATAAAAGCCACAATATTAAAACAGTTAATTTATAAAAAAAAATACAATTCTTGCAACATAAATAGGAAAATATTAAGTACCTACTGAATAGCATAGCATAGCAAAATACATTGAACGCATTGTAATAACAAGCTTCTGTTTTATTTTTAACTAATTCCCGATATTAACTATTAAACTTTTTTTTTATAATTCTAGTCATTTTATATAATACGACAAAATAACCCACCAAAACGGTAATCACTATCACTTGTGACGTTTACTGTCAGATAGTATCTACTACGATATACAAAATATATTTATATAGGACTAATTTTTAATTAAAGGTTCTATACTCGAATGCTAGTGAAATACCTACATTGATTACATTTTTACAAAAGTTTTTCGAAATTTTTGTTCAATTAAATTACGAATGCTAACCGTAAAAAAAGACAAAAAAAGGTGTGATCTCAAGTTATATAGTTAAAGATATGTACTAACTACTTATATACTGCAAGAATTTTAATAATAAAATCGTATTTGTAGAAAAAAAATAATTAAAAAACATATGGGACCTTGAAGTCCCCTGAGCATTTGACCTTAACTGTAGGAAGGTCAAGACCGACTAAAACAATAACTAAAAATATTTAATCGCATACCTATTTGGCATTTAGTATAAAATTTAAATGTATTAATAACGAAGCGTAAAAGTAAAAAAAAGCTTCATCAATTTAAAAATAACCATCCAACCCGAGCCGGCAATAATGGTGAAATAGGCGTATTAAAACTTGACTAATTTAATATTAACATATAAAACGGAGCCAATAACAGTCTACAAATATAAATTGTTATTTAATAACCTACAATAACTGTTATATGAACATTTGTATACAGCGTCAGCCATCATCGTGTTCGAGATATTGAGATCAAAAACCATGCGAACACTATAGGTAGACAATTTTAACTTAGCCACCGCCATTGGCCCTTTTAAACTAATAAAATGAGAAATTAGAAGAATTACAAAAGAGAAAAAGGAGAAAGCAAAATCTTACCACTAAATTAAGTAGGGTTTAGATAACTAAAATATACAGTGCCGGAACTACATTAATTAAATTAAGCGAAACTAAACGATAAGTTGGAACATTGTTACTCGTTTAATATAGTAGTAATATTGAGTAGTTGTCATTTGGATCTGGTTTGGTTGACGGCGTCGTAGTATTTAACTATATGTGAGCGACTGCGGCACGCCATTAACAGTCTTGGACTTCAGTACGCCATTTTCGTACGACATCACCGTCTCGCGGCCATTCTCCATTACCCTGAGAAAATTGTTTTTATTTATACTTTCTTTCCATACCCATTTTAAATAAATTTGGTCAATAGAATAGTGGAGGGAAATGATATTGCTAAATCATCCATATCGGGGAAATTAATTATTTTCGCTTTCGTTCGATATTCTGGATGATATTTGTGGAAAGTAGGGAACGAATTGTCATAATACTAAGTTCCCTTTGCCTCTATATTATACGTTTACACTTTCATTAATAAGATCAGAGAAAATATTTCATAAATTGTAGTAGAACTAGACCTATTATTATTTCAAGCAATATCCTAGTAGAAAACTAGTTAAGTTTAATATCAGTTTAAATTTGGTTATGTAACTAGTATTATAAAATACAAACAAAACATAAGTTTGAAGCCATTGTGACGCAGCACAGCATGTCGTGACTGTAGGTTCGATTTCCACTTCGGGAAGTTAATTTGCTAGAGACGAGGAAATAATATTTTTATTTCCTCTCTCTAGCAAAGCGTCTAAACACTAACTTTTCTCCTCCCAAAAACACAACACAGCGTAAAGTCAAAAAAAATAGTTCGACTTGTGGGTTTGATTCTCAACCGAGGAAATGAAATATTTAATATTTTCATTTCCTCGCTCTGGTAACGGAGTCAAAGCGCGGCGTTGAGTTTCACCACAAGCTCAACGAGCAATGGCTTCAGAAAGTAAGGAACGGATGTGTCTTAAATGGGAACGGAGTGTCACACCAGATCCCCAGTTTCGTTCTGCTTACCCTGTTATGTTCTGGAATACAGCGCAAGGTATTAAAAAACAAAATATATACACACTTCTTAGTAGTAATCTTCTTTCCATTAACAATGCGAGTGGTAGTCGTGGTGCTCCGTATGTTAGCGCTGCCGGGGCCCGCCATCGCGCTGTTAAAGGTTGAGAAGGAAGTAAAGCTGTTCCCGTTGGAGGCCTGCGCGAATATGTCGTCGAGCCCCTGCATACCGAACCCGAACGGACTGAAGAGCGACGACGTGAGCGACGTGCCCGGGTGGTGGCTGCGGCGGTGGCACCCGTGACCGTTTATGTCTGTAAACATTAATCATTTTAGAATTTAAAAACAAAACTTTTACTTACAAAAAGAACCTAGAAAATATCTTAATTTACTATACTTAACAATAGGAAAAAATTAAATAGTTTGAGGTAGTGTGATGCAGCAGCATAGGATCTGATTGTAAACGCGAAAGTGTTGTGGTCGATTCTGACTCGGGGAGGATGAATGACGAAAATAACGAAACAAAGCGCAGCGTTGAGTTTCGCCAATCAGAATCCAATGATTCGCAAATTGGGTGGAAAGTGGGGAACAAACATAGTGTTCTAACACTAGATTCCTTATGCCTCCTTTATGCGGGATACAACAGGAAGCTAAAAAAAGGTATATTAAATGACTTACAAATACTTTTATAATATTTATGTAATCTATGAATCGCCAAAAACATATTTATTTAACTACCAATCTAAAATATAATTCGCACTCCCTAATATTAAATACGTCCAAGCACTCGTGTGCCAAAAAAAATGCCATACAAACATAAAAAAATCATTCATTGAAATCATAGGACCCTAATTTCAATATTATATACATACAAACACTATTTATTTACCAGCAAATAATTCGCCAAACGGAGAACCGCCAAAAAATTCTCTGAAAACCTCCTCCGGGTCTCGGAATGTAAACGGAAAGCTGTGGTAGCCAAAATCATAGTCCTCATCGGACGTAGTATGTCTGCCTCTGCTATTATTCAACCCCTCTTTGCCATACTGGTCGTAAACGCGACGCTTTCGCTCTGAAAACACAAAAACACAACTTAATTGTCATTTTACACAAACACGACTGCGTGGATGTGAAGCACTAAATATTTGAACAACTGATATGAATGCTCTCGATATAAGCGTGACGTATTAACATATGAATATCTGATCCCTTTTGATCCCTAACCTAGATAAGGCGATTAAGCTTATAATCATATAAAACGTCTTCAATAGTCATTGACAGCTTTAAATACTTGTCACTTATTAACAAAATTTTAAAAAAATGAAAAATAAATAAATACCCCTACCAAAAATATCACTATTTCATAACACATATGTCAGAATCACCAGAAGCACAAGGCTTTCAATTTAAAAAAACCCACACTCAAATTGGTTCATTAATTCAGGAGCTACAGTGCTAGTTGCCACAGACTGACACAGACACGTCAAACTTATAAAATAAAAAAGAGGGATGCCTCTGTGTGCGTCGCGAGTAATAATAAATAAGAGAAATGCAACGCACGGAGTATCTGCCATAAAATGTACGCTAAGCCTACGCCAGCAAAACGGCGTTAAAAGTATATTTGTCTGCAATAAGCATTTTAACAGCCAAAAAATTATTTTCAATTTCAAAAACAATTAATTTTCAAAAACGCACGCAACATACTTTCACATTATTTATTAATATAGTAATGTTCATATATACCATTTACAGATAACAAAAAAGGTCATTAGATCGCTCAAAATAGCATGTCATATGATTAGTGTTAAAAACACAACTGGGAATAATTGTTAATAGCAATATAATTAAGTGGGTAGCTGCCAAATAACTCCATTGTTATGATACTAAAGTATTAATTATTTAAATACTGCCATAACTTTTCATGCTATTATTATATATAGAATAACCTTAATTGGGTACAACTTAAAAGAAATATAGAGATGAGAGAAACAACATTAAAAAAAATTAAAGCATAAATAGTTTAAACTTGCATTTATGAAATTATATTCATACCCAATATGGTTAAAATGGCAATATTCAAATTGAGAAAACCCTAAATGATGTGGAAATCTACCAAAAAAACGGTGGAATGGTGTGTCTCCAAAAAAACCTTTGAAGCTAAAGTGCCGATGGCCATTAACTCCATTCTTGCTTTGATATCTGTGACTGTGGTGACTGGATCCCCGTGCATCATACAATTTCCGCTTGTTTTCTACCCAACAATAAAATTATGCTTGACAACATTCTAATTTTGCAAAGATAGGCTCTGTCATATTAATATTGGATTACATTTTTGTATATAATGTATTATTATTATTTTTTTATATGATAATACAAAACATTTATTAGATGTTACACTTTATTCTATGTAATTACTTAAAGCCAGAAGGTTGATAACTGGAAAATGTTAACATAAGCACTATAATAAAATATCTGTGTGTATATAATATAGTTGTATGTTCTTTGATTGAAAAAGATTGATTGAATATACATTCATGTGTATTCAATCAATCTTTTTCAATCAAAGATAACCATAGATAACCATAGAAAACAATATGTTTTCTCTGTCAACATGTCTATTACTTTTAGTATTTTGTATATTAGAAGGTTTTTTTTATATTAAAACTACATATATTTTTAAAAAAAATCATATAAATCAATATGTGTAATAGAGAATGGTCTATTATAGTTTTTTTTCTACAAAAGGTTATCTATTGTACATTTTAAAAGTATTTGTACTAACAAAACATATATTGCAGAATTACAATTCTTAACATCATATAATATTATATAACTAACTATAGACTTAATTTTAAGAGGACACTAAAAGCTAAATTTATTATAAAAATAACTTTATTTTAATATTATAACAATATTATAGCTTCCATAACATATTTTAGGATATAATTAAAGTCTTACCATCTGATAAAACTTCATAGGCTTCAGAAATTTCTTTAAACCTTCGGTTGGCTTCATCTGCATTATCTGGATTCTTATCGGGGTGCCACTTTAAAGCCAATTTTCTGTAACTGTTAATTAAAAAATATATATTTATATAACAACACAATATATAATACATATTTATTTGATATGACTATAATAAAATAAAAAGCCAGTTTTTATTTTATAAATAAAAAAAAAAAACAGCTTCACGCTACATATTCCACACACAGCAGCATTAGCAGAGGGAACATTGTGTTAAGACCCTCTATTTCCCACTTGCCGTTGAATTCTGGAGACATTGCAGAGTATCAAACCCATATTCAGTCAGATTTAACAGTCTCACTTTGTGGGCCTGCACCACGACTGGCTGACTGGACTTGACTGGTATTTTATAAATATGAACATAAAAGAAAATGAATTATATTTTAATCATATTTATTTAAACATTGCTAGAACTATTTTAAATTTTTAATATGATTCTACTAATTTTTGTACCGAGTGGTTGAACTTTAATTTTTTTTATAGTCTTCATAGCTTTATAAAACTAAATAAATAAAAAATATCAAACACTTACGCCTTCTTAATTTCTGCATCTGTAGCACTTCGAGAAACACCAAGTATTCTATAGTAGTCCACCATCTCTAAAGTCCCTCAAGGGGTGTAATAATATCTGAAATAATTTAACAGAATAGATTATAAAAACCAAAAATATATTAAATGACACAAAGCTCAAAATTTACTTTGCTCTTAATTTATTTATTTTGTGTGGTGGTTCAAATATAATAAAATATCCTCAAAAGGATGTTAATTCTATATACCAATATTTTCTAACATAATATGAAGTATTAAATACAAATAAAAAAATTCTAAGTATTTTCAAAAAAATCATGAGAAGAATGATACCTTCTCATGTTTTAAACCATATAAAAAATAATTCTTATTAAAAATAATTTTAAAGACATAATCTGAGTATATATCAACCAACAAGCTCCTTTCAATTGTCAAAAATTGTAAGTCCTAGTAATAAATAGCCAATTTACAAATAAAATAAATTGTCCTGCATCTAACAAAGGAGGCAAGGGAATACTTTGTCTTGTTACCAGAGCAAGGAAATGAAAATAAAAAACTCCCACAAGTAAGAATCAAACCCACAATCATTGCATTTACATTCAGATGCTGTACAGCTGCACCACAATGTCATTGATATTTAAAATGTTTTACAAGTGAACATTTTATTCCACACATTTTTATCATGCTGGTGCCATGGTGGTACAGTAGCACAACATGCAGCCTGTAAAGGCCAGTTGTAGTTATGGTTGTTCTGCCATGACAATCGATATTGTAATACAGGTTTATCAAATAAAATTAATGTACAGATTTAAATAGGGTCGGCACCAGCATTTCTGAGCAAGTCTTAATTTTTAAATTCAAAAATAGTAAAGATACCTTTGACATGTTTCACAGGTGTCTATTAATTTACATGCATTGGAATTGCAAAAACAATTTAAATGAATTGGAATCAAATAAAATATATCAAATTATACCAAAACCCATCATATAATAAAAATATTTGATGCATTTTATCCTACCACATAGTACCTAAAATGTAAATATTAATTTACCTTTTGTGTTATTTTTCTAATATATTATGATAAAATTTTACAAATTGTGATCAAAATAATTGGTTTTATTCATTGTCTCAGTATTCAAATATAAGCACATTTTTAGAATTTAAAACACAATTTTAAAAATAAGAATCATAATGAGTATTGTATAGTATTATATACCCACCTTCATAGGACTCTAGTGACAATGTCACAAAATTGATTGAAAAATCTTTTTTTTTATCATAAATAATGTTATGTCCAGAATTAAATATTTCATATAAAGTATCTACTTTAAAATAGTAGAATATTTAATTACAATAAAAGGTTACAAATAATTCTTACAATATCATCGTTATGCTCTAATTTTAACAGAAATTGCATATGTTATGAAAGTAGTAATTAGATTATTACTTCAAAATTGCAGCATATTCCTAATTTTTATAATTTGAAATAAAGTAATAAAGTTAAGTAATTACCAAATTTACTAATATGCTTTTGAAAATTTACTGAAGTGAAAATATGAGAAAAGGAACAATTGCCTTAAATACAAATTTACATGGAGTTATTAGTTTTTTAATTATTGTTACTTTTTGGGACCTTATATGATGAATAAAGGGAATAATATTGACTATATTTATAAAAAATCATGATAACTTTGTCTACCATACTAGATACACAAACAGATATTGACAATAAACTCAACAGTAAAAGCTTTTATACTTTATGACTTTTAGTAATGTATCACTCACTTATTAATGTTATTGATGAATCAGTGCATAGTGTAAAATATCATGCTACTCATTTGTTTTTAATTATAGAAAATATATTATGTACATATTTTTATTATATTATAAATTATTCTCAACTTGTTTTAGGATTTTTTGGGTCATAAATTTTACATACTATAAATGAATTCAGTTTTGTAATATTTTTAATCTAAAATTACATTGTTTAAAAATAGCTAAATCGTCATGAATAATTACGTACATCTAGAGAAATTATAAAATAATTTTCAACACCTACACAGTATGATGTAGACTTAAATGTTAAAATGACACAACATCCAATATCTTGTAAAAGACACCTGCTATTTCGTAATAAGTAAATGAAAAGTAAATGAGAGTTTTTTTAATAACATGAACTTGTACAAACCTTTATAACATTTGTTTAGCAATAACATCCAATTTTGAGCTGAGCAGGTAATCGCGGGGGGGCAAAATATTCGCCAACCTCCCGTAATGACACAATGGAAAACTTATCACTACTAGTTACATATATAGTCAACTTTTTTTTAGGTGATCACAAAATTGTTAAATCAATCACTTGAATTGCACATGGACTAAACGGATGATTGGACTTATTCAATGACACTAATGATCGTTCGTATTATTGGGAATAATAACACTGTAATCTAATCACACCTTTGTTGGCAAAAATCGTCAGCTAGTGGAAAATTCTCGCAAACAAAATCAATAAACATAAGACTAGAAGTTTTTTTAAAATTAGCCTTTACTTTGAAATATTAAAAATATTTTTTTTAACTACACTCTACTACCAAATGAATATGACTAATAGAAACTGTAAGTAACAGTCCTGACCTATGCTGTGCACATTTTTTTCACCCAACGACTGGTTCGATACACTAAGTGAGTACTGTAGTTGATTACTGACTCAACTGAATAAATTTGTTCGCTTTTTCTAACTTTAAATATTACACACGTGTGAAGGCTCTTCAGCAAGGGAAGTTTAAATGCATTTGATTTAAATTCTTAAATTAATTTAATTTAAGAATTATTAAAAGCACAACACTATGACTAGATATATTTTTATATAAAATGAAATTTATGTTTTTTGTTAAATCAAAATACAGTAGTTGTTATTTATGATTCGTAAATTAACATGATTTAAACATGCTAATTTACGAATGCTTAACAAAAAACATATAAATATAATAATACTCTAGTACATTTTCGGTTTCTAGTTAATTAAAAACAAATTAATAATACGTTTTGTCAAATAAAATAAGGATTTAAAAACTCTATCCCTTTGAAAAATGTATAGATATAAATTAAAATAAAGTGTCCTGTTTACATATATTAAACTGCTAAGAATAATAAAAAGGATAGTTTAGTTAGTAGTTTATAAAGCAGTAAGTATCCGAACACTGTTTATGACAGTTTCAATAAAGTCATGTTGCGGCTGGTGGATTATTTAATAAACAATGAAGTAAATTATCGATTAAATTTTATAAGAATAAATAGTTAATGAAAATTATCAAAAAACTTTATCACAATAAATATATTAATTGGCAAGTATTAAAAACCCTATAAACTATCTTAATTAAAATTTTTATACGTTTTCAAAATGAAAAGGCTAGCCGCACACACACAAACAATACTATTGTCAATAATATTGTTCAATGCCTGGCCGCACATGTACAATAATGAATTGTCAAATGTCAATAAAGCACGTATTGTTAACGATTTTCAATATTATTGAAGATTTCTAGAAATTCGTTGAGTTCAATTCCCGCTCGAGGTAATTAAATATTTAATATTTTCATTTCTTTCTCTGGTATCGAGACAAACGGCAGAATGTGGCGGTAAACGGGGAACAGAGTGTAACGCTGGGTTTCCTTTCCCTATCCAGCAGGATGCGAAGATTTTAGTAACAAAGTACTATTGTTTACTTACTTAAGTAAGTAGTAAAAAAGTACTATTGTTTGCCAAGTGTTAATAAACTCTGTTAAATATTGTTATTGAAAAGCAGGAGCGTTCGCCTTCTTTGAAGTCTTTTTTTCAAAAAAAATATTGCAGCACGCCTGCATACGGAAATATAACTAATATATAAATAATAACTTTACCTCCCCCCGATATTGCCGTGGCAAGAACAGAATTTCTATAAATCTAGGATAATACTAAAAATCGGCCAAACACTCGCAATATTATTGTAAATACGTGCTTTATTGACAATATCATTGTACGTGTACTTAGTATTTTATTATATGTATAGATATTTCTGGTGCAACTAGAAGAAATTAGAAATAAATTGATATCTTCAGAATGGTTATTATTATCAATAAAAATATATATTATGGAAGTAGATATCTATTTACGTTAATAAAATGAAGTTATAATTTTATTCGTTCTATTAATCAAAATTTGCTTTAGATGAAAACGGAGAACGGAGTTGCATAACACTAAGTTCCCTTTACCAACCCTGTTATATGCGCGATGCATCGTGAAGCTGAAAAAAAATGTCTAGTAATTAAAATTCTTGAATATATCCATTAGAATTTGGTGCTTCATGCTGTATTCTCATGCTGTATATTACAATAGCATTAAGCTACAAAAGTAACAACTGGCATTTATATTGTATGTTCTGTGAACAATATATGTATATCACTAAACACTGAATCGTGTGAGGAGAGGAGAGAGAAGCTTCTATCCGAAATACTACCGCCACGCCGTAACGAAGCGATTTACCCTCCCATAGAAGTAAAAAAAAAAGATTATAAGAAAAAAAAGAGTGTCTCAAAGCTGAACATACCTATACCTACCTATATTATTATATGAGGTAACTGTTAAATGTGAAATTTTATTTTTTTGAAATTGAGAATATAATATTTTTTCTTCCAATGAACATCTCTTCCTTAATCATATACCTACTAATTCTTGACATAATGAAAAACAGCTGTCTGGCAAAAAATTGTCTATTATGCTGGATGACTATAGTTTCTCAAAGAAAAAAATATAATTATTATAATTTTGTTTATGATAGTTTTGATTTACAATTTTACTCAGTATGATGAATTATAGTAACCTGTGACTTAGATACTTTCTTCTTCTTTTTATCTCAACTGTAGGTCATCTTCGCCTTTGTGTGGTTTTCGATTAAACAAAAAAAATTTAAAGAATACCTAGCTAAGTGGTAATAGGACGAGAATCTATAAAATAAGGTAGACCTACTGAAAATTCTGTAGAGACGGACCATTTTTATCGTTGGTAATTTACATTATACATTATAGAAATTAGAATACTGTCAACTTAAGAACTATACTATAGATTATATTTCAAAGTTTAAAGTCAAACATTGATCATTGTTTGACTTTAAACTTTGAAATATAATCTATAATATCATATTCCTGGTTGCTTTCCCAACATTTCATACGACATCTTATAGTTTCTAAATACAACATTTCTATAGTACATTACTCATATTTTCTTATTAGATAGATATATTCCCCAGAAGATGGGAGGGAGGGTCTTCTTTTTACACTCCCTGGGCTATAAGTATAAAAAATAACTGTAAGCGTTATATTGCATGCATACCTACATCAATACAAATGCGTACACCAATGTATAGAGTAAAACCGTAAGGCATTATTGTTAATGACAATGATACTTTGGTTGGTGACCATCATTGTAATTGTACCTTTACGACCTTTATGTTTAACCGCGAACGAGTCATTGCTTAACTGGGTCAATAAACCGGCTTGGACACAAAGAACTCAATTGGTACTATGTGTGCATGTTTTGCATATTAACCATTTAGCCTAAAGTACTTTTTTTTTATTTTATTCAAGCTCCTATTTTGTTTAATTGTCTTTTCTAGGGTTCCGTACCTCAAAAGGTTAAAATCGATGTCGAGATCGCGCGAACGTACGTAAAATATTCAGATTTATGGTCCCTTAAAGCACAGGAATAATCAAGTGTCTAAGTTAATGCAATCAAAAGTTACATGCTTTTATGTATTGAGATTGCTGCATCAAAAGTGAGAACTTACAGACAGAGAACAGACAGAGAAAGGTAAAAATCCAAAACATGAAAAGTTATAGGTATTTCACAGGAAAAATTATAAATATTACAAACTTATATTTGTATATAATTTCATACAATATGAGTGTATACGCACGCAAACTTGTCTTTTAACTTTTATACTTGTGAAAGATTGTTAACTTTTATAAGTTGTACTTTTCACTGACTTAAAATCCTGAAATTCGTATGGAAGCCTCCGAGGGCGAGTCAGACTCGTATTTTACTTTTTTTTTATTTAAAAGAATAATATTGCACAAAAACAGCAATACCATTTTATACTAAATAATAATAATTTATTACACTTCGTAAATAATTTACTAATGACTTCGTAAATAATAAATTTCACTAACTCATGTCGCAACCTATTACATCTTTAGGGACAGCTTAAAAAAATGGAGTATAAATAGCGCATTTTTTAGTTGTAACGCATTTATACTAGTCTGAAAATACGGATAGCGCCGCACTCTACCCACGCTGCGTAGGTGTTGCGGAAGGTCACTCTGATGTCAGATATTACCTACATTCAAAAGTAATCAAATATTTTTTGTCTATATATAAATAGATAATAGACGTCCATAGTCTAATACTGGGGTTTAGTTTTACGTATAGGTAACCATGTGAAACATGTGAATGACATAATTATTTTATAGAAATATAATCAGATTAACAATAGTACCTCGCTCTCTATCTTTATAAGTGTCATATTACATATTATTTATGTACATATATATTAGGTACTCCCAACATAAGATTGTCTATTTTTAAGAGCTTTATAAATAGCGCTATTGACAATTTCCCGTATTAAGTTTTACATATGTATAGGCATTCTAAATTTAAAGTAGTTGCAGTATATAAATTATAAGCTCCTAAGGGTTATTATAGCAATGTATTAATAATTAAGATTGTTCAGTGTATCTATGTATATTCTCCTATAAGTTCGGCGCTATCTGCAGTGCAGTGATTTATGTGGAAGTATCGTCATAACATAATTGCAGTTTTATGACTCAGTAGTGATAGAAAGGAAGAAATATATCTATTTTCAATCTTCTATCTATCTAGATTGATAAAGTAAAAAATTAAGTGTGTATATTAAATACAGTTATGAAAAAATAAATAAGGAAATACAAATATTATCGAAACATAAAACTATGATATTTTGAATTTTTATTTTTCTCAGTTTATATGTTTGTAATCGGTATTATCTGTTTGTAACGGATGAAAATGAGGAGGTATATTTTTGAAATGATCCAATCTTACAAATTAGATGTTAAAGGAACTGTAGGTATCAGTCTTCTTCTGATGTTGATAGAGCCTACATTAATGTGGAAAATATAAAGCAATTATTATATTCTTGAATAAATATTTTAATGACAACCTCATAACACGTATGTTCAATAACCTACGAAGTTAAAAGAGAAAGCTAGTGAAAACATCTGTTTTCTAACATCGGACAATCACATAACTGTGATGAATTGCCTTCAAATTTAAAGTTGAGGCATGTTTAACCTGATCTATAATACTTTCTACAATTTGTGAAAGTTACGTGGCTACAAATTAAATATTTAATAATCTTTATCAAATTAATAAAACAAACAACGTGTTGTGTTAATAATGCTTACGTGAGAGAACGAAGGTGCAGTAGAGCAGCGACTGACTGTACACGCCATAGTTGTAAGTTCGATCGCCACTCGAGGGACGTATGATTATATTAAATTATTTTCAGTCCCCCGTTCTGAAAGACAAAGCACGGCGATGAATGCCACAAGCCCATCATTTAAAACGTAAACAATGTCTTAGCAATAGGTTCTCTCCGGCTAATCTGCCTTTTGATACTAGGCAATAAGATAAAAAATATATAATTCCGCATATAGTAATGGGAATCACTAGTAACCCCGACAAGAACTAATAATGATCAACATATTTTTAACATCAGAAAATAAGGATATAATTTTCTTAAATTGTCAACGCTAAACTAAATCCATACTTTCTAACACAATTTTTAAAATTTAGATTTAGAAGCTATTTAGATTTCCCGCCATTAAGTTTCAAAAACATGAAACGAATATTTAAAGAAAATGATCATGATGCATTTTTAATTAAGCTAATATAGGTTAAGTGTAAGTTGTCAGTCAGATAGCAAAAAAAAAACTTATTTTTATCTTTTTTGCTTATTGTAACTGTCCTATAGAATCAAATGGCAAAGGCCAAAAAACTTAGAAAAGCTTACGGCAGTACCCGAAAAGATATAATCTTTTTAAATAACACTTTATAAAAAAAATAAGTAGGGAAAAGGTGTTAGAGATTGCGTTCTAAAATAATTTAATTCACATAATCTCATGCACGATAAACAGTATGGTTTCACTAAAGGTAGTTCAACTACAGATGCTGGAATAGGCCTTATAAAGAATATATTATATGAGTCTTGGGAGAGATCGCAGAGATCGCTCTTGGCATATTTTGTGATTTGTCCAAAGCCTTTGATTGCGTACAGCCTCAACATTGGTCATGAAACTACACTACTACGGCATAAGCGGACGTGCACTTAATCTTCTCAGTAGACAATGCTCTCTCGAAAGTAGTACGTACATTAATTCAGTGTTAATAACTTACTATTGAATATTAATAAAACTAAATGTATTATTTTAAGAACACCTAACACGAAAGTTGTTAAAACCGATGTACTCTTGAATAGTGAACCCGTAGATCTTATCGACTCTACGGTATTTCTCGGTATCACCATAGACTCCAAATTACAGTGAGGACCCCATATTAATGGATTGGCGAATAGCCTTAGCTCTACAGCTTTCGTGGTCAATAAAAATACATCATTAATTGAAAAAAAAAATTTGATCGAATAAAAATTACATTTAAACTAGATCTCAACTAGCTGTCTCGTATATATTAGTCTATACGAAAGCGGTTTATCTTTATATGATTTATTTAATTACTAGACATTGGCAAAAGTGGTTTTAAGAAAGCATGCTTGTACTAGTTTCACTTTCAAACATTACAAGTTAAATAGATAATATAAATCATAAGTGTATTAACTACCAGATTAACAAGTTCAAGGTATAATATATATTTAAATACAATTATGGATAACTGAAATGATTGTAAGATGTTTGGTTTTCACGTTTATTATACAAATGAAAGTATTTAATATGATTAATCGTTTATATTAAGTAAACATTTTTAGAAGTCCGACGTTTCGAACACTTTGCAGTAGTAGCGGCACTGGACTGCAAAATGTTCAAAACGTCGGGTTTTCAAAAATGTATAATACGAAGACTAAATATACGCGATAAATCCGATTATATAGTTTATCATAATCATTTGAGGCTAGTCGTGGCACAGCGGCACAAAGTGTGACTGTAAACATGACCAGTCGTGGGTTCGATCCCCACTTGAGGAAATGGAATATTTACTTAAAATGTAGGTATGTTTTCATCTCTTCGCGTCGAGGCAAAACGCAGCGTCGATTTCAGCCACTCAATGCCTCCAAAATTCAGTGGAAAGTGTGGAACGCAGTGTCTTAACACGAGGCTCCCTCTGCCTACCCTGCTGTGTGCGGGATCAGCAGGAAGCTAAAAAGAAAAACAGAAATATAAAATTATCATTAAAGTGTCAATAATACCTAAAACAAAACAAAAGTAACATCAGTCGTCGAGTAAAATAATTCTTAAAAAAAGCAAACACCTCTTTAAAAAAAACGAAAGCACATCTCTAAAAAAACGAAAGCCACTCTAAAGAAAACCGGACATGCGGAGGTAGGGCTCGCCCATCGAGGATACCGTAGAAAAATTGGAGAACTCTTAAGTCCTTCCGTTTCCCTTTTCTGAAATTCAGGCTTTGCTTAGAACGAGCAAGAGCCCATTCATCATTATTCATTCATCTGATACCTCATTTGAACTAGCGGCCTTAATACCAAATTTTACAATGTATAATTATTTTTTTCCTAAACAATTACTACCTGTAGATACTAGGTGCCAAATTTCATCATTCTAGGCCAACCGGAAGTACCCCTATTTAATTTACTATACGTTGTCGAAATATACGTTTTTACTATTTTACTTTTTAATGACAAATATATAGTTTTCAGATTTTTCCTGAAATAATACTACCACATTTCTTAATTCAACAGGAATTTTGATTCCCTTGATAGTGTCGAAATACGAGTTTTTGCGATATAAACCGCCATATATATTTTTTAAGTAATTGTAGAAATATATATGTTTTTCAGGAAATCCTGGCCGCAGATATGAGTATCTGATTTGAATTTCAATTCGAAATCTCGGACAATAAACTGATCTCAGAAGAGTTCCTTTTTTCCTTAAAATCAGGACCCCTAAAAATACAAAAGCTATCCTAAAATACGAAAGCAAAAGGAACGAAAGCCATCCTGCAATGGAAAAATGTTCACGTTCACTGGAAACGTGACAATTGTGACTGTGAATTTTATCTTTGTCTCTGTGAAGTTTGCCTTTCAAAGAGAAGACAAAACCGTCCACTTGTGTTTCTTGAAATTTTGAGTCTTGTCTATTAAGTGCTGTTGGGCTAATTCACTATTAAGGGTGATAAGGGTACTATTTTCTGTATTATTAATCTATACTTAAAATAAAATTGTAACTAATGGTTGTCTGTACATGGAAGATAGTAAAAAAACCTAGAAGATAGTTTTTTTTTATGTAAAATATTACGATAAAATTATCGTGATATATTAACACTAAGTTCCCTCTGCCTACCCTGCTGCGTGCGGGATACAGCGTGAAGCTGATATTATATTTACATTTCTTTTTTTTTATAATGTAGAAAATATAAAGATCTCAAATACAATATTATTTTTATATTTTGCTAAGTATTAGATTTTTTGGAAAATAAAAGATATATATTAAATGAAACATTTAAATATTGTAACTTCAAAGTTTTATTATCTATTCAATGGAAGACATTATTGAGGCATTTTACTATAATACGATTATTCAATATCAGGAATGTATATAAATGCAATTAATAATTTAAAAGATGTGTAAAAAAAATAGATAAAATAAATACAAAATAAAAAAAATCTGAACTTATACAACTATATTTATACATATGTATACATATATGGCACTTAAAAGTTTAATAATACATTATAATTTTAAAATAGCAACATTAAAATAATACTGTAAGTCATCACAGACTTGAAACATAAATATCCTAGTTATTGGAAGAGAAGAATATTTTTATATTTCTTTTAAGGTTTTACGCAAAATATCTAAGTATATTTCAGCATGTTTCTTCTGGAAGACTAGAGCTGGTCTGAGGCGTATAGTATTTTCACCACACACGCCTCCCAGTACACCTGGAAATGTGTTATTTCTTCATTACAAATTAGTTGAGGCCAGATATGGCGCAGAGGCAAGTGCGACTGTAAAATGGCAAGTGCGACTGTAAAACCGACTGGTTGTGGGTTCGATCCCCACTCGAGATGAGGGTAGGCAGAGGGAACTTAGCGTTAAGACACTCCGTTCTCCACAACCACACCACTTCTGCCGAATTTTGGAGGCAGTGCTTGTTGAGTGGCAAAACTCAACACGCAATGCCTCCAAAATGGCGTTCGAAATATAAATTTAAATAAATATTTCATTACCTCGAGTGGACATCGAACCCACAACCAGTCGTGTTTACAGTCATATACTAGTGCCCTTGCGCCACAACTGGTCTGGTAATTAAGACGAGTTTGAATATAAGCTATTGTTATGAAATGAAATTCTACTTGAGAAAACATTTATCTTTGATATGGCGTTTGAAGTTAACGTTCCTTTTGTTCATACATGGCGTTGAGTTACGCCAAATAAATAATAATAACCATTACCTCAAAGGGTTTTAAAAGGCTAGTTATAATTCTTAATAGTTATTATAAATTTATAAGCATTAAACTTACCATTTTTCTTTAAATCCGCATTAATTTTATCTCTGCAATCAGAATTGAAAGATAAAAATGTACCGCGACCTCGTACGCTGTTTATTATATTTGGAAACTCCTTCTCCAGATCATGTAGGCCATTTTTGAGGTACTTTCCAGTTTCATTGACGAGGCACAAAAGATTTTCATTTTTGATTACTTGCAACACCTTCTCCAAAAGAATTAACTTGCCGGGGTCGCCCATCCATGTATTAAACACTCGGTATGCGTGTGCTGGTCTGCAATCATATTTTTTGTCTAAATTCACGCATATCTATGTAATTCGTATATAGTAGGGTTCCGTTACGTTAACTAAAATTATAGCTTAGAGTTTAAAGCGTAAAAACCACCGGAGGTTGTTCTGACTATTTGTCGTTTAAAAATATTACCTTAGCGAAGCAAATAGTTAAAATAACAAAATATAATATTTAACTTAAATTTAATTCGCCATGCGTGACTACATTTGAGTATAAACGTAATAAAAATATCTAACTTATCACGAATAGTACTAGAATATTTTGAAGGTCGGTCGGTATAAAAACCAGTACCAAATGAATCATTTAAAATAAATCTATATGAACAAAACATTTCAAATCACAATTTTCTCAAGAAGATATGATCCCACACTTACTTCTGTTCAATATTGATATAAAAGCCACCAGTCAACATTTTCTTGCTGAAAGTAACCACATCTGGTGGAGAAGGCAAGTTGAAGTGCTCGTAACACCACATCTTCCCCGTCGGGCCGCACCCCGTCTGCACTTCGTCGACGATTAACGCCACGCCATTCTAAAAGTCGTATACAATTTTAGTTTTGCGCTTTATTCCGCATATAACAAGGCAGGGGTGAGCTCTTAGTATCTAAACCCTACATTTTCTCCTTCCGCTCGATTTCAAGACTCTACGTAATGAATGGAACTCAATGCCGCGGGAAAATTTGCTTTTAAATATGTAATCAGTGCTTTGTCCGTCTGTGCCTCAATAGCCTCTAAGTATTACAAATAACAATTTCAATTATTTTAAGTACTTTTTATAATTCATTTATAATTTAACATATAGAGCAGCGTGTGTCAAACGTGATGGTGGTTTGATTGACCCATTCAGTGTCCAAGTCAAAGAAAGGCGTTAAGCTTTAACTCAGTGCTTTAAATTGGAAAATGTGAATTTAGGGTAAAGCAGACAAAAATCTAACTATAATCCAAGTGAATATTATGATAATGTCAATTGAAAGGTAAAAAAATGCTGTATTTGGATACAAGAGTATATTATATAATACCATGTTTAAATGTTATATAATTAATTTGTACAACTTTCAAATAATTTAATTTTGCAAAAACATTTTACGTAACTCATTTTTAAATAATCTACTATATTACATGTTATAAACTTAATTTACATAATTCATTAAATAAATAAATAGTTCTGTTTACAATTTAAGGTCGTTCGGCCGCAGTGGTATAGCGTCTGAATGTTAACGTACCGGTTGTGGGAATCGGGAATAATCGGGAAATTCCTCGCTCTGGTATCAAGACAAAGCACAACTTTGAGACGCTCCACTCAAGACGCAATTCTCAACCTTCCGCTCATAACACTATGTTCCCTCTGCCTACTCAGCTATATGCAGATTACAGCGTGAAGCTTTAAAAATATAAGCAATACCTCTTGACAAATTTTTTGTAACTTTTGGAAGAATTCCGGTGAAGCTTCATGGTCGCCACCTTCAGATTGAATGGGCTCCACTATCAGACCTGCTACTGGGTTACCTTTTTTCTTATATTTTTCGATAACATCTTGTACTTGCTCCAAACATCTATTAAACGTTTAAAATATATTTTTATGATATAGTTACATTTCTTAATCGAATTTGAACGAACGTACACATTGTTTGATAAGTTACATTGCAAATCTAAGCGTACAAAATTCTCTTAGCTTATTTTTATTACATTAATTAGTTCCTATTATACTTATTTATTTGATATCGTCATACTCTACATTATATATATTTTTATTGCACTACTATAAATAAAATAAAGTTACAGAAATGAGGTTTATTATTCCTCAAACATAATTATTATGCAGATACCGTCAATATCTGGTTATCATGTGACTGGACTGCAAACGATTTTTGTGGGTTTGCGCTACGATACAAAGCGCGGGGATATTTTTTCACTCAATTATAAATACAAATACATGTATTATAGGAATACGTGTTCAGTACATACGTATATAGAATAAAAAGATAGATAGGAAAACTTAACTAAAAAAATCTATCAATCTTTCTATTTTTAGAGTTCCGTACTTTTTAAGGAAAAAGGGAACCCTTATAAGATCACTTTGTTGACCGTTTATGTGTCTGTCTGTCAAGAGCATTTATCATAGGAACGTTTGGAGATACCGAGTTAAAATTCAAACCATATTCTCAGAACTAATGTCTCTTGATTTTCTAAAAAATATTGTTTCTATATTTACTTTAAAAGAAAAAGAAATGACAGTTTATATCACATAAAACGTGTATTTTGACTCTATAAAAGGAATCAAAATTAATAGGGTACTTTCTGTTGACCTAGAATAACGAAATTTGGCATCTAGCATCTATAGGTAATAATAGTTCAGGAAAAAATACATTTGTGGTTAAATCTTAAAAAATAACCTTAAACGGGGAAGCAAAAATTATTATTAAAGCCGCTAGTTCAAGTGAGGTACCAGATGTCAGGGCTCTAGCTAAGCTTGAATTTCAGAAAAAGCTCGAGACCACCAATTTTTATACGGGATCCTCGCTCGCGCTTGTTCGGTTTTTTATAAGTGACGTATGAAATATAAAAAAAATATTGTGTTAAGTTTAAGTCATTCGTTACTTAATAAATTGTTTTAAGTGCACTATTTCTAATACAACGCCATATATCATATACATTTCTATTAATAATTAATACGCGTCTATGAGTTATTAATGATAATAAAACACCTGATTAAAGTGTGTAAATATAACTTTGTTTTTCAGTAAACAAATCTCAATATGACGGCCGTGATTACATACTCGTGACTTTCATTATGAAAGAAACAATATAACATGCCCTTGCTGCTCTATTTACATTGATTCATTTACTGTAAATATTTATGAGTAGGTTTTTATTACACGACTTTGATAGGCTCACAAATACTATCGTTAATCATATTTTAATAGTATAACGAAAATAATTTGTCACATTATAAACGATATATTTTTAATACACAATATATTTTCGGTTTTATTCCGATTTAATATCAATCCATATCGATTCTTGAATCATTACCAATGTATGTATATTAGTAAAAATTGAACAGTCAGAAATATGTAAGCATACATTGTGGAAAGTGGAAAGCGATTTTGTTTTTGTTATGTCACTTGCATAACATATATACAGATAATTATAAAATTAACTTCACAGCAGATACGCAGAGCACATTGTGGCGAGGTGTTGGGGAGTAGCGATTGGCGACCCCACGGACCTGGGTCCTACAGAATTTAGAATTTCAATAGCCTCGCGGATCTTCCTAGAAATATATGTTTTATACCTCCGTCTACTCGAGATCACGGACTAGGTACTAGCTAGGTTTCGAAAAATGTATAATACTAAATATACGCGATTAATCCGGTTAAATAGTTCCATTTAAAATATGTTTTAATCACGAAAAAAACGAATCTTATTAATTAAGATTATTCATGATTGATCATATATGTACATAGAAGGATCCCGGCTAATGCGTCACAGTAAAACATTTTTATATTCTCTGCATATGTTGTTTTAAAATTAATCAAGTGTTATTTTGACTTACTTTTCATCTTCTTTTTGATTCTCACATTGAAACTGGTCAAGTGGATATTTATATCTTGGAAAAGGCGCAACGGGCCAGTCGAATGCAGGACAATCCAGTTTATGGATAGGTTTAGACCTCGTAGTAGACAGTGCACCGAACGTACGGCCGTGGAAGGCACCCTGTGATTTTAAAAAACATTCTATTATTACTACTACATGCATACATGCAAATATTTTTTGAACTATTATAGGTATGAGACGTAGTGGCGCAGGAGCACAAGCGTGCGACTGTAAACGCGCATTGTGAGAGGAAAATAAGGAACGGAGTGTCTTAAATGTTAAGACACTACAGGTTCCCAGTTCCCCTTTGCCTATTCTACTATGCGCGGGATACACAGTGAATCTAAAGAAAAAATTACAGATATGGCTTTAATATTATATTTATATACACAATTACTACCTCAAATGACATAATTGATAAGTTTGGAGCACCAGGTGGTTGGTTAATCATACACGAAGACATTTCTTCAGGAGTAAAATCGATGCTACCGCCGCGCTGTTTCTTGCGGTACCACATGAAAACAGTTTTAAATGCATTCTCATTTGAACATGAACCGCACATCATTGTGGACACTCCATTTAAACCATGTGGTGCAACTCCCATTAGAACACTCCTTAATTTCTTGGGCCAATCTGCTCCAGGAAAAACACCGAGGGCTGGACGATTTACTAAAGATTTCTAAAACAATTAAAAAAAAACTGTTACTATATATACCATAGTGAATGTCATAACGATTTATTAATAAAATATTAAATTTATATCTCACGTAATACATAAGTGTATTAACTCAAAAAATGTCGAAATCAATATTATACCACAAATAAATTTTAAAATTAAAGTTCGCACGCGTAAAAAAAGCCACCGACCCTGTAATAAATAAGATAGAAAACCGAGAAATTTCGTTGTAAACCATTGTTGAAGATTCCTATCGACTAACTTACACAACATTGGTCCAATGCTGTATTACCTTAAATGACGGTTGTAAGTCAGGATGTGTCGCATTGTTTTTTACAATGCATTATTTCGTACAACATCATTATTGTTGAAAATAGCTATGTTGAAGCTACTAACATATTATGTTTTATTTTAACTTGCAACTTTTTTAATTTTTTTTTTTATGATTTACCGTAAATTTAAATTATAACTGCATCGAAAGTTTTGCAAATTATGCGTATGAATTTGTAACAATAGGTGTTGTAAAACTCACATTGCCACTCGGGGAGAGGAAATATTTATTTAAATATATATTTAAATTTCTTCGCCCTGGTGTTGCGCAAAACACGGTGTTGAGTTTTGCCACTTAACAAACAATGCCTCCAGAACTCAGCAGAAAGTGGGGAATGGAGTGTCTTAACACTAGGTTCCCACTGCCTACCCTGCTGTGTGCGGGATACAGTGTGAAGCCGATTCATTTGTTGGAATTTCTATTCCAATACAATTTTTGTTTATAGATTCTTCCATATAGTCCTGCTATATAGTCTTAACTTGAAAATCTAAGAATATTCCTTCAATATTACTTTTTTGTTTGGTAACTTAATGCAATAATCACATTATATTTTTTTTCATTGTTGGCAAGCAGTCAGTTTTATAGTTTCTTGACCATGTGTTTTTTGATTTAATACTATTGTACTATTCATGTGATGTACTTACCAGATTATGCTGGTCGTCAAAAGCTTTCAATAACTCAGGATGATTGTAACCAACAGGTACAGAGGAAATTTGAGTAAAGGCATCTAAGAAGGCATTTCCATCTGCATCCACAAAATAATTACCAATACTTTTGTCATAATCAGCAAACAATTGTACAGAGTCTGCTTGCTGCAAAATAAAGCTACTGTCAAGATTATAAAACAATTAAAAGACAAAAATATTTATGGCAAATAGTGAAAATGTATATTCACTTTTCAGGTACAACTGAAAATATATATTAGTAGTATTATAATGAGGCCAGTCGTGGCGCAGTGGTACAAAGTGTGACTGTAAAACCGACTGGTTGTGGGTTCGATCCCCACTCGAGGAGATAAAATATTTACTTAAATTTATATTTTCATTTCTTCGCTCTGGTGTTGTGGCAAAGCGCGGCGTTGAGTTCTGCCACTCAACACGCAATGCCTCCAAAATTCGGCAGAAAGTGGGGAACCAAGTGTCTTAACACTAGGTTCCCTCTGCCTACCCTGCTGTGTGCGGGATATAGCGTGAAGCTAATTTAATTTTTTAATTTAGTATTATAATAATTTTATAAGGGATTCTTTAGAAATGCACCCATTAGCAGCAGACAAGTGGTTAACTAATGTGTAAAATATATGCATTGGGAATATTCTGAATCCATAAAATTACAAAGTATTTTATTACAATAATCCTAGGTATTTGACATTCTTAAATATTTCTACACATTATTATAATATTACAAAAATAAACCACTTACTTGAAGTGCAGATAACTCATCTAAGAGTGCTTTTGTTCTTGGTCCAGGTACTGAAGTTTTTATATTAGGTTTTTCTGGTTCAACTAACACACTTGAAAAATTTTTCGAACCTATGAAAATAAAATTTGATACAGGGATACAAAAATAAATAAAAATATTGTAATTTTTTATTTTTATTTTGGACAGATTATAATATTATCAGTTGATGATATAATACAAGTTAAGAAAAAAGTTTACGGGTAGAGATATATTAAATATCATATTTTTAGACATCGTCTGTATTACAAAAAAGCAATATATAACATAGAATTTTTTGTAAGTTGTAAAAAATATATATACATCAAGATCAAGTGGATATTTATGTGTAAAAAATATATATAAATCAAATAAATTGTCACTTACATTGTAGTGACGGTAAAGTTTTAATTTGTTTTCTCATTAACTGCGCTCTCGAACAAAACATTTTTTACCAAACTGTCAATACACGTTAAAAATTTTAAATTCTACAGATATTTTCAGACAAGAAAAATCTATACGACCAATAAAATAATCAATTCACAATAAGCCACAAAACTCAAATAATATTTAAAACTATTATAATCCTTATCACTGTACACTGGTGGATAAGATAATATCAATCCGTTTGTGTAGGATTCTGCATCTATCAGCGCTTAGCAACTCAAATTATTCATTGAGCGATACACTACTTTGATAAAAAATATTTAAATGCAAGAGGCTAAGATAAAATTTCAAATATCAATACTCAAGCCAAACTCACTAGTGTTACCCACAAAGAACCGTCATTATCTGAGATTCTGTAATCTATATTGATTATATGAGGGCAGGAGACATGATGGAAGTTTAATTTCAGTATAGATATCGCTAAACATTAATTTTACAAATTCAAAATATTTCTTTAAATTTAATTAATAAATTTCAAAATATCAAAACTCAATTCATAATATTTTTTACTTACATGACGTTCTTTATTAACCGACTGCGCAACGCAAGGGTGTAATGGGTTTATCAGTCTATGTAATATGTTTGTACGTTTGTTTGTTTCTATGTGGCCAACAGAATTGACCGATTTTGATGATTCTTACATTCATCGATTTCTCTTAACCTCGTGATTGCTATTAGAAGACATGACAGTAATAAAAATACACCTTGAAATTTAATAAAAATAAGATACGTTTGAACTATGTCAAGATACTTATTTAGAAAACATATTTTTTTTTCTAAATAAGTATTATTCTTTCGTAAGTGTGGATTACCACTTTAAAAATGTTTTAAATGTGTCAAGGTAATAGAATGATGCCCCACTCATTAAGTAGGTATATTCAAAAATGCTTGTCCTTTTGATGATTTTTCTTTTTAAGTATTAATTTAGGATACATATATATTTAATAATTAAAAGGTATTTAACCAACCATTATTGCTAATTCACATATTATAACAGAAATATTTTAGTATTTGATTGGTCTATTCTACGGTTACTGTGAAGGCGGCTTCGAATTCCTACAATAGATTATTAATTCAATTTATTTAAAATTATTATTTTCTTATATTGAATTTTTTTAAGCTAAAAAGAAATACTAAAAATAAAAAGAACTTTTCCTTAATTAAATCTTCAAAGAAGACCTGTAAAAATATATGGCAGGGTAGAAGGAAACTTAGTTTGATGGCACAGAAATTTCCACAGAATTTTCGAGGCATTACGTGCTGAGTGGCGGAACTCAATGTCGCGCTTTGGCCTTAGTATCAAAGCGAAGGAATAAAAATATTAGTAAATAATAGTCAATTCCTCCGAGCGAATCAAATCCATAACAATCGCGTTACAGTCATACGCTTATGTTCCTATAATAATAATATAACTTACATAAATTTTAAATGTATAGTATATCGATAAAAAAAAATCTGGTGCATCTCTATGGGAATGAGGGAGTAAATTGCGGATATTGCTTAATGGCTTGTACAATATTCTTTAAAGGAATGAAATATAATGTAGAAGTTGTGTTGACGTTAAAAAGTTACATAATATATAAAAGAAAAATATATTCTATTCCTTCTTCCCACCCCTGTCTCGTCTGAGAAACATTGTCTCGCCTTAGGCTTACTCCAACGTCACGCTCATCTTAATGAGCGGAGATTGAACCGACGCCCAGAGGGTCTCACCCTGAAGCCGTTTTCCCTCTCCCCTTTCAAGGGGCTGAGAGAAGAAAACGTAGTCATACAATCGGGGGAAGTTGCTTATAGGCAACGGCCCTTATCGGAAGAAAACTCGTGTGAAGTATTTGTATTAGGTGATACATATCACTTATTGCAATTACATAGAAACCCTTTCCAAATCATTTAGAAGTTGTTTAGGAGGATTTTTTTTTAAATGTTAACAGCTTCCGATTTCCAGCAATATATATATTTAACCATTTATTATTTACACATCAATGTGTCTCTAATTATTACGTATATATTAATAAAGAATTAATAGTTAATTATAAAGTAATTTAGAGGTCTTAAAATTAGTTATGTAATAGGAAATAGAATAGATATAGATAGTTCCTAGTGCTATTTAATAGTACGTTTTATTTGTTAAACTTGTAAAATATAGAAAGTTAATAAATCTATTAAATTTACAAATTAAATTATCGTTACTATTATGTATAATTAAATTAATAATATACTTTTTTAATGTACTAAAATTAATATATAGGGCAGTTAATTTTTTTTAAAGGTTTTTTAGTAAAGTATATTTTTGTTACAACTTCATCATTAATCTCGTCTAGGCTACTTGTTTTTTAATTCCAGCCGTACTCTGGAGCCATTGCGTGTTTACTGGCGGACCTCAACGCTGCGTTTGTCCTCGACACCATAGCGTGGAAATATAAATTTAAAAAAATAGTTCAT
Source organism: Heliconius charithonia (assembly GCA_030704555.1). NCBI lineage: Eukaryota > Metazoa > Arthropoda > Insecta > Lepidoptera > Nymphalidae > Heliconius > Heliconius charithonia. The sequence continues at coordinate 10,907,685 of CM060827.1, read as the reverse complement.
TCCCTCTACCGAGGATCGAACTAACAATCAATCGGTGTTACAGTAACACTTTGTGCCACTGCATGACTGGCCTCAATCATTTACTATTACTAGCGTATTTCATGTATATGTTTTCAAAACATGAGTTTCATTTACTATTACCATTTTTATAATACCATTTTTTTATATTTACTAAGAAAAATATTACGTTGTTTTCACCCATGTATTCTTTTTGAAATATTCAAAGATTAAATGTCATATTATCTTGATTGTCATTGTCAAATATATAGAGACGTAAATAAACAACAATTTCTGTGCAATTTTGGAGACTTAAAACTATTTTTGCTACTAAACTTGAAGTTTATTGATTTTTATTCTTATTCTAAACTGAACATATTAAAATGTTAAAAAAGGTCTTGTTGTCTACTGATGTTACTTTAGTCAGCATACAGCATGCGTTGTCCACTGAGAAAGAAGAGATAATGGGACTATTGATTGGCGAGGTATATATGCGAATAGGTCAAAAACACGTGTTTTTAGCTTAAATTTATTCCTATTTTTATAAAAACTTCATCATTATAAAGTACTCTTACCAATAACCTCATAATTATGTTCCAGGTCCATAATAATAATACCCTGGTTTCCATAGTCTCATCGGTTATATTGAGGCGCTTAGATAAAAAACCTGATAGAGTGGAAATTTCTGAAGAGCAACTCGTGCAGGCTACTTTAAGAGCAGAAGAGCTAGCAGCAGAAGTAGGGCGTCCACTTAGAGTGGTTGGATGGTACCACTCTCATCCACATATTACTGTTTGGCCATCACATGTTGGTACGGAACATCTCATATATAGCAGGATAATTACAGGGAAACTAAAGGTTCAATGGCCTGGAATTGAATACTAAAGTATTATATTAATATACATTGTTGACTGGAACTCAAAGCCATGCTTTGTCTTTTTATCAGTGTGGAAATGAAAATATATTTCCTCAGTGGAAATGAAACTCAAAACTATTGCTCATTATATAAGTCACCACTGTGTAGTAGGTACTTAATTAATTCTATGATTATTTATTAATTATAATCTTTACTGTTATTTTACTGTGTTATAATTTTAGACATATTAAAGCTTTTTAACAAATGTTTTTTAGATCTTGCTACTCAAAGTATGTATCAAAGAATGGATTCCAGCTTTGTTGGGATAATTTTTGCCGTATTTCTGACAGATCAAACAGCTAAAGCCCCTTCAGTAAGAAAAATATTATTTATTTAAATTTAGTCTATAATAAACTTTAATCTAGAGTCTCTAACATCAATTTATAAGTGAAGTTATATTAATTATAACAAAATTAATATAAATATGTATTATATATATATATATATATATATATATATATATATTATAGACTGTCTGCTCTTAAACTTAAAATATGAATAATATATAATAATTTTTTTTTTATAACTTACAACCACATACGAATAAGTGTCTTTATTATAACTGTCACTTAGTAAACACGGACACAGCAGAAAAAATATAGCAAATAAATTTTAAATTGCCTTCAAAACGGAAACAAGTTTGCCTCAAATCAACATTAGACAATTTTCGATTCTGCCCATTCTTTGAAGAACTGTTATGTCCTTCCAACCAGAATTCAGTAGAATGCCAACACTAAAAAATAATTGCAAGTTTTGTCTGAAAGTATTGGAATCTCTCCAACAAACTTTAGAAGGACATAGTTTTGAACAATTTGAATAATAAATAATAACCATCCAACAGCGAGTCTGTCTTGCATATGTAGGGTTCCATAGCAGCAAGCAAACAACATCAACTATCACCACCATTATATAATTTTGATATGCTGTTATCAAAAATGAGCAAGTTCTCAATTCAACCGAAATCTTTATATACTAATCAATCTCTGTCTCTTTCTCTCGTCTATCTCAATCAGTTGACTTCTCATTGTAAGTTAAGTAAGTTTGCAGTAAAATCATAACATATACACAATGTTTACACATTTTTAAACTGGATGGTTTTTATTAAATAATGTTTTCATTTACAATATTATAGACATATGGTTTTTTCCCAATTATGAATTAAAAAAAAAAGTATTATTTATTTATATTTTTATATATATTTTCTGCTGGTGCTATTTTTATGTCATTGTGATTACCTATTTGTATTTTTGTAAGTTCAGTTGCAGAGTAGGTGGTCTATACCTTTTTGTTTAAAGTTACACAAAGTTACTTGAAGTAAGGTACAATTTATGATTTTGTTTAAGGTTCAAATTACATGTTTCCAATCTATCAGTGATGGTTCAAATCAAAGCCGGAGAGAAATTGAACTAGAAATCACAAATAATAATGACTCCCTTACTATTAATAATTTTGAAGTAAGTATTATACCCTATTTATAATTAATCTTTTTCCAAATTATATTGATATTTTGTTTTCAGGTTTTATTCAATAGCTTCACCTTCATGCTGTATCCCACATACAGCAGGGTAGACAGAGGGAACCTTGTGTTAAGTCACTCCTTGTGTTAAGTCACTAAAAGTGGGGGTGACTCACCCCCACTTTTTGAGCTGAGTTCTGAAAGAATTGTGTGATGAGGCCAGTCGTGGTGCAGAGGCACAATGTGTGACTGTAATATCAACTCGAGGACGTGAAATATTTATATTTTCATTTCGCTTCCCTCTGGTGTCGAGGCAAAGCACGGCATTGGCAATACAATAATAACAAAATAGTTTAAGATTGTCATAGCTTAGTGGTAAAACATCTGCTTGTAAATGGGATGGTTGCAAATTGTATCTCCACTTGGATAAATTCATTATTTTCTTTTTCCCACTCTGACAAGATTAAGTGTGTAGCTGAACAAAATAATAATAATCAAATTTTGCATACAGAAGTGAATATTGTTTTAATAGTAATATAATATTGTGTTTATAAAAGTACAACGGCAATTACCCAAATGTTGATTTTATTGATATTTCTTTACATTGCGTATACAAAAAGAAATAGATGAAACTTTAAGATTTTTATGGTTTTTTTATATTGAACATAAAAGCACACAACATCATCCTATTTGTCATTAAAATTATAATATTATGTAAGGTGGTCTTCATATCCTTATGGAAAAATATATCGCTGAATTATAACAGTCTGATTCACCAAACACTCGCATCTCCCATTTATTTACTACAATAAAAATCTTATTTAATGAGGTAATATTCTTTTGTTAGACATTAACACAATTGCCCACAATATTAAAAGAGGAGGAAGATGAAGCTTTCAAAAATGAAGCAGGGGAAATTGACACAGAGGATATAATAAATAAGCAACATAATGCAGCTGTAAGAACTATAGCCATAGGACACATTGTTGAAAAGGTGATTTTTATATTCACAGCATCATTCCCGAATCATTATATTATTACGTTGTTTAACAACCCTTTTCAACCAAGAGGCCATTGTGTCACAGTGGGACAGTATCTCAATGTAAATAATTTTTGTGGTTAAGATCTGGATCTGGACTTGGGGAAACTTATGACTTATTTTCATATTTATGTTATTTTCAATTTCCCTCTCTCATAGACAATGTGTGATGTTAAGTACTAGTATTTTACACATCATATCCACTGGGCGGAAATTGAAGAGCAGAGGGCCTTAACACTAGGTTATTTTTGCCTGTTGGGCATGCTGTAATCTTTATAGGTGGGAAAAAACATGACTAAAAATAAAAAAAGTGACCTAATATGCTATAGAGGGAAGAAAGAAAAATAAATCAGAAATAAATATAGAACAGAAACATAAAAATGGCTATAAGTTACTCTTTAATTAGGTTATGGCTCTTTACTACGAAATCTAGAAAATAACACTCTAACACAGGTATACCACCCATCAAAAAAAAAAAAAAATCTAAAATCAGCTTCACGCTGTATCCCGCACACAGCAGGGTAGGCAGAGGGAACCTAGTGTTTAGACACTCCGTTCCCCACTTTCTGCCGAATTCTGGAGGCATTGCGTGTTGAGTGGCAGAACTCAACGCCGCGCGACACCAGAAGCCTCGACACCAGATCGAAGAAATGGAAGTATAAATTTACCACCCATCAAACACTATTTAATTATTTTTTTAAGAGGCCAGTCGTGACGCAATGGCAAGGAATGAGACTGTAAAACCTACTGATTGTGGGTTCTATCCCCGTTCGAGGAGATGAAATATTTACTTAAATTTATATTTCCATTTCTTCGCTCTGGTGGGGCTAAGCGCGGCGTTGAGTTCTGCCAATCAACACGCAATGCCTTCAGAATTCGGCAGAAAGTGGGTAGGAACACGAGGTACCCTCTGCCTACCCTGCTGTGTGTTAAATATTGGAACTAAAAATACTGATACATAAAATTAAAGTTCGATAATGACTAGTTTAGATAAAACGAATTTCACAATTCCAAAAAACAACCCCATCTCTCCGCCCAATACTCAAGAAGCGTTGAGTGCGAAACTTAGCCTTCTTGTCTCGTTACCAGAGCAAGGAAAATACAAATATTTAATATTTTCATTACATTCCCCCGAATAGAAATTGAACCCACAACCACCGCGTTTGCAGTCGCATATTATTGACCCTGCGCCGCAATGGGCTCAAATTATTTTAGAAGTGAAGATTATAATATAAAAAATTATAAAAACCACTCTAGATTAAGAATAAGACATTGTTATATTATCTTACGAAAACCCGTAAGAAAAGTTACTACCAAATCTGTGTTAAAAATTACTATTGGAATAATACTTGGAAATAAATGGAAAGGGTTTTTTTTATTTAAACAAATGCATCTTTTTAGCTATGATTTTATTTAAATCTTTAAGATCTTTTAACAACACTAAATCTATTAAATTTCAGATATCACGGCCTATGTTAGAAGCCCTTGTTGCAAGAAATACTTTAAGTAGTATACGGTTAAAAGCATTAAAAAAACACCATAAAGAATTAATGTCTAAATTGGACAATAATTAATGTTGAGTAATTTTATTTAAGGTAATGTATGTGATATGTCAAATAAACTATACTCTATGTTGCAAGGACTATTACAATGTTATTTGGTTCATGTTGGTTTAAGTACCCTTATTGTAATTCATTTTTGTCAATCATTTCAAAACCATCTGATGAGTCCATACTAGAAACTCTTTTTCTTCTTTTTTCTTTGTCATCTTGTGTTTTGTACACTATATTAGCCATAGCACCCCCAATATTAGAAAAAACATTATAAGCTGCACCACTCCAGCTCCCAGTGGATTGTATTTCTAAAGAAGTTTGATATGGCTCAGCTTGTTGATCTGAGATAATAAAAAAAACGGTTTTGTAAATTGAAATAAAGGTTTATGGGAATGGAGTATTTTAACAAAAGGTCCCTAGGTTCCCTCTGCCTACTCTGCAATATGTAGAATACAGCATGAAACTAATAATAAATGAAATAAAAGTATATAACTGCACAAGATTCATTTTACTTAGTTACTCTAAAAGCGGCAAAGAAAATGTATGGCTTGGGGGTCAGAGTGCTTAGACGGTTTCCAGGTGTGTGTTCAAATCCTGTTTTCTTAAAGTTGTTTTTTCCATTCCAAGTGTAGAATAATTAACATTTTAAAAATATTTTTTATGGTATCATATATCAACATTTCATTTTCATTTCAATGTATACCTTGAGGGATGTATTCATCTTCACTTGAGTCTGTGATGTCAACATCCTTTGAAAGAGTTTGCAGTTTTTCTGTTGACAAATTAGTTACTAGTGAACTGCTGTTGTCTGAACTATCACTTGCTTCTTCTTCTAGAGGTAAATCATCAGGTTTCCAATAATCTATAATAATTTCAAATCCTTAAAAGTTTATATTAAAAAAAATATATTTAAATATATACAATATTTACCATAATACAATTAAAAACCAAAACAAAAATTTACAACTATTGAAAGTAAACTAAATGAGCAAAATAACTGATAACATATTATATATCATTAACTTTCCACCAATAAATAGTTTTGGCCATATCTTTTTTTTTTTTTTTTTTCATATTTCCATGTGAATTTTGGAAGTTAACACCACGCTTAGCATTGTTACCAGAGCAGAGAAATGGAAATATTTAATACATCATTCCCCAGACTTGGATCGAACCCACAACTGTCTTGTTTCCAGTTGCACTCTTGTGCTTCTGCCACACCAGCCTTAAAGTTAAGTTTCTTTTACATAATATAAATATTTTTCAATACATGACAAACTTTTCACATGTTTCATGTCTTATAATATAAATATGAGATGGCATTACTAAATAGATAGGCCAATCAGGACTTACGGGTCCTGACTATTTGTATTGTATTTTATAAAAAAATATTTGTTGTTGTAAAAAATATTTCCTTGGATGTGGATCAAACCTACATGCCCATGAGCCATGACTGGTATTAAAAAAAAAATACTGGTGATTAATTAAAATTTAAATATGGAGTACTTTTAGTATTAACATAAACAAAAAGTTATGTCAGCTCCTGATTTTTTGTGGAATTTAAAGATTGTCAGTTAATTTGTTTAGTACAAAGCTCAGATGCACTAAATAAAATTAGCTATGTTTGCATAAGAAGTATTCCAATTTAACTTCACACCATAACCCTCACACAGCAGGGGAGGCAGAGGGAACCTAGTGTTAAGACACTCCTATGTTTTAATAATATGACAAGTAGCCCATCAAATAAAAAGAATCATGCAAATATAATGAAATAATAATGTGTTGAACCAACAGTATGCATTGAAATTGAAAAAGTCATAAAACAGTACAGAAATCTTGGTCTGATGGTGATGAACTATCATTTTAAAATTCTTTACCTAAACTCTGTTTCTCATCAATCACAGGTTTTTGCTCTAGTTCTATAGATAATAACTGTAAGTTAACTTCAGATTCTTCTGGGACTAGACCTTCAAGTTCATATTCAGACTCTGTAAATAATTATTTTAAATATATTTCAGATAATGTAAAAATGAATTAATAAATTTTTATAACAATTTTTTTTTATTACCTGCACTTTGTTGAACTTTTCTTAAAATTTTAATTAAAGGAGGTATGAGTTTATCAATGAAAAATAATACTGTACATAAAATATATATTAAAGTGTATCCATTCATATACTTCCCAATAAATAGCATGACACTTAATATAATTTGAAGTAACAAAAATGCCTGAAAATTTTAAATTATATATAAATAAGAATATGAAAACAATTAATAAGTTTAAGTAGGGCAAAAAACACTCACTTTGGTATGGTTTCTATTTCTTAGATAAACAAAGCCCATTTGCAATTTGTTAAACCACGTCTGTATTTTACAAATTACTGATTTAATTTTAATATTATCATGAGTAATTAATCTTTTAAGACACAATGTCCGATGTTTATACTTAAGCCATGTTTCAAATGCATCAGCAATAACTATTATGATATAAAATCCGAAAATAAATTCTAGCAAATTCAATTCTTGATAAACACAGAAGCTGAAATATATAAAAGGAAGTGTAATATAGTACAGTTTTCTACATGCTGTTTCTTTGCCTACCCTGCACACAACAGGGTAGGCAAAGAGTACCCCCTGCCTACCTGTTGGGGCACTCCATTCCATACTTTCCGCCAAATTCTGGAAGCATTGCATGTTGAATGGTGGAACTCAACGCTGCTATACCTGACCGACACCAGAGCAAAGAAATATGGAAATATATATTTTATAAATATTTCATTTTTATAAAATATATATATATACGAGTGGGAATGGAATTCACAACCAGTCGACTTTTTAGTACCACACCTGCCCCACGACTTGTCCCTATATGTAATACACATTATATTTATATATAATAAATAAATAAAATAAGATCTAGTTAATACTTACAAAAATAAAATATTAAATAATATAAAAAATAACAAAGACAGCCACATTTTTTTCCAGAATAGAACATCTTCAAGTATATTTACAAATATCACAAATAACAAAGATGAAGTATTTTTTTTCTCTCCATTACTTTTAGATAAATTCCATTTAAAAAATGATTTTATGGAAGCAAACATTATGTATTACTATGTAATAAAATCTTTATAAATACTGTTCGTAATGTAGAGTTCAAATCTTTATTGAATCTAATATTTATTGAATTTTGGGAAGTAAATAATGACAATTGATATTTTTTTTATTGAAAATGACACTTGACATTGAGTGCGATCTTAATTCAATGCTTTTGTCTATGGTTATATATTCTAAAACAAACTGTTGGGATATTTCTCAGAAATTAAAAATATTCATGTGTTTATGCTTATTTTTTATAAGCTAAAAATTTTGTAAAAAAAATGAAATAATGAACTAACTATATTAGTACACTAATTCATAATTTTTAGATAATGAAGTGAATGTTTTCCATGTTGCTTTCACTAATAATTAATTATTTTTGTCATATATTACTTAGAGTATATAAAGTTAATTCATCTGTTTCAATATAATTATTTTCATACTTAATGTTTATAATATCTAAACATTTCTACAATTTAATCGTAAGTACGGAAATTTTGATGCACATAGTATATATAAGTGATTCCGGCAAAATTGAGGAACATTTTCCAGTTGTTCCATTCCGGATTCAGAGAATGTTCCAATTTTCGTTCCGGTTCCAGCTCTTCCCTTTTTTAAAGGTCCGTACCTCAAAAGATAGAAACAAAATTCATAAATGATCATTTAGTTGTCCGTCTGTCAAAACCATTTATCTTGAGATCGGCTGGAGGTATCAGGCTTAAATGAATATCAAATGTAGATGTTTTGGAGCACAGAAAAAATCAAGCGTTTAAGTCAAAGCAATCGAAAGATGAAGTGTATTTGATTTCGATTCGATTTGGTTGCATTTTGTATGACACTCGCCGTGTAATTAGAACCTATGAGTCTTTATGTTTTTTCTTTTGATCTTATTTTTAATTGTTTAGTAATGGGTTCTCATTTTTCCAGGTCCATCATCAGACCCTGGTTGCCATGTAGTACCAAAGTTCTTTTAAAAACAAATCATACAAGCCCAAATTCGATGGAGTTGCGTCTTTTAATGACAGAATTCATATTTCCATTTTCACTACTACACACAGTACTAATGTACTCGGAATATCACTATATCCGAGACTGCATCGCGTATGTATTCGCGCCCTCCAGAGCTCCGAAGGTCACCCTGGGATATTCTTCCCCTAAAAGACTCCTAGAGTCCTGGTGGTTATCAGTTTTCGTCTAAGCTGGGCTTCCCTTGAACAACCGTGAGTCTCACACGGTTGGACTAACCGTAGACAATTCTGCTGCTTTACTAATATGCTAATATTAAGCTGACATTGATTGATTTTCTACCGATAAATAAATACGTCGAATCAGGAAACTTGTATGTCAGGAAAATATTAAAGCACTTACAAGGATATCGATAGAAGCCAAACATTTGTGAAGGCTTGAAGCTTGTAAGGGTTTACCGAGCCATATTTATGGATGAATTGTTAGTATTATAAGCGTTTAAGACGTCACTTTTTTAGACGATTGCTGGGTTGTGGCTTGGCAAGCGTCTAAGCATACCATAACAAGTTTGAGTACTGTCTCTTAAAAGACATACGTCCATGTCCACCAAAGACTATAAAAAAACTAAATTTCAAAAACTATTTACAAAATTATATAAAATTTTATCTTTTTGTATTTTGTTTGCATAAAGTGCAAACATGAGTTCGACGGGGTACTTTGAAAATCCATTAATAAACTCTTCTGATGCTTCTAACGATATTCTAAACGCCTCAAATGATATGGTATTGTCTGGTCATAAATAATAAATTTATTAATATTTTGGGTAAACTAATATGTTCGGAAGGTTTAAAAAATATCATATTCTTGCAGAATAAAAGGATGGATTAAGATTTGAAGTTTAAATGACAAACATTTTTACTTGTGACTAATATTTTGATTATTTCATTATTTTAATATAGAAATTGCGAATTAGGTGCTTGCGCATGACAGAGAGAACCTGGGATCCTAGTGTGAAGACACTCCATTCCCATTCTATACCTCTCTTTCCGCCGAACTCTTAAAGTATTAGAACAGCGAAGAAGTGAAAGTTTTAAATATTTTACTCCCCCGAATGGTCATCGAAGTCACAACCGTCTACAGTCGTACGCTATTGCCTCTACGCCATGACGGCCTCGGAAAAAAAAGATAATATCTGGGGAGTATGTTTAGTAGAGACGAAAGATACGAAATAGACGTTGAAAGCTATATTACAGTTGGTAACATAATTACCGATGCTTTGGCAGCGATGATGAGAAAGCAAATCGTCAGTATATCAGCATGTTTGGTTGTAAAGCAGTGCCTGATGCCAACAATCTCTGTAACAGGCATGACAGCCAAACATGGGTTTTAGAGTCTGAATGTAGTTCTAAGAATGAAAGAAAGATTAATGCTCTGAAGATTTGATTTTGAGAAGTACAGTAAAAATAAAAAAATATTTGATCAGGTGGGTTAGGCACATTGAGAGAGTAGTGACATGTTTTGTATAAAAAAAGTTATTTAGTGGTAGTACTTCTACTTCTACTTTAAGAAATCTATTTAAAAAACATGAGGTTCACTGATAAATTGATTACAGTTCAAGACATAATATGTATACAAAAAGGAACTTTTAATTAAACAACAAGACAAGCATAATACAATAAATAACTTACTATAGGACAAGCATAATACAATAAATAATTTACTAACTTAAACATTTTTAGTTATCAAATCAATTTCAACAAAGAGTTATTAATTTCACAAATACAAATATACTTTTCCTGGTTAACAATATGAAAAAGGACATCTTTTATGATGGAACTGTATACACTGGTTCAGCTGGATTGGCTTTATTCTACTTGATAAATTCTTTAAAGAAAAATCAAACATGCATGGATACATTACAGGTATGCTTTTACCACATCAATAACAATTCTAAAAAATTTAAAATCATAAATTTGTAAATGTTATTTACAGAAGTCCTTGGCTTATTTGGATATTAATAACTTAAAAGCTCGCCGTATAAGTTTTTTATGTGGTGATGCTGGACCTCTTGCTATAGCAGCTGTAATATCCTATAGACTTGGCAACCAAAGACCACCAGACTTACCTGAATATGAACACTTGACTAAAAGGTAATGGTAAACTTGAAGTGTCTTATGTGCCTTTAATTACTTTCAGTTATGGTGGATAGTAACAATAAATAATAATATCAATTTTATTTATCACTATTTACAGTTTTAAAAATATAATTTAGCTATAAAGTTAATACAATTTTTTGGATGCTATACTAGGCAACATGTATTCACACTATATAGAACATGATAAGCACAGTGAACTAAGTGTTAAAACAAACTATTTCTATTATAATTTCATCAGAACTGTGCCATTTATACCACAGTGAAGAAATGAAAATAACTCATTCTCATAAATAATAAATTAGGATTAAAGCCCATAACCACTATTTATTGCACTATAATGACCTCAAATAATAAAATATTAATAGAGTAACATATACAATAATAATATTGTTCTGTGTGAGCAGTATACCTAAGTTTTGTTTATTAAAATTATCACGTTTTTTATATTGATGATAAATGAGTATGATATTGATCTTGAAGGAGAAGTTATGGAGGACATAGAAAAATATTTGGTATTCAAAACTCGCAAGATGTAATTTTATTAAAATTAAAATTTTATTTCCGCAAATGGGAATCGAACCAACAACTTGTCGCATCTACAGTCACACGCCTGTGTTCTGGCTTTAATTATTTTTAATCCTATTATTCTTATTAATTGGTAACAATCAATTATATTGTAATAATAACTGATATTATATTTTGTCTTCGAGAATATGTCTTGGCAAGTTTCGATTCTGGAACCCTTAAAACGTTTCTGTCAGACACTACCAGAATGTCGTAATTTAATGAGACATTAATTAAAAAAAAAAATCTTATAGGTTAATAAATTTACAAACATTACTAAATGACTCACCTGATGAAATTCTATATGGAAAAGCTGGTTACCTTTATGCATTACTATTTGTAAATAAATATACAGCAAAAAACGATGTTATTCCTGCTGATGTTATGCAAAAGGTATGATTATTAGGTATACTGTATCCACAGTTATTTATTGCTTAAATTTAACTAATAAAGTCTACATAACAAGACATAATCTCACAAGAATTTTTGTGTTGATATGTAATATCAATAGTTATTAAAAAAACGAATAAAATTACCCGCTCAGCCGCCCGCCTTACTAAGCCACACGTTCTTATTTAGGTGGTCGAGAATGAGAGAACGCTTGGACGGTTTCTATAGAGAAGGGTTCAAATACTGCTAAGTCCAAATTTGTATACCGTTTCTTAAATAAGTATTAATGGTGTTCACAGGACACAAGGCACTTGAAGTAAATTGCGAAAACTAATCACGATTCACGATATTATTTGATTTTAATATTGTACAGCAACATACTTTTTAGTGCTATGGGGTCGTTCAAGTATTATGTAAGCAGTTTTTTTGCAATTATTGACACCCCTATATGTCATCTAAAATAAGAAATCCTCTTAAAAATATTTATTGCACACGCCAAAAATAAGCAAACCCAAGACCCCTCGCCCCTCTACAGAGCTTACGTAATACTTGAACGGCCCCTATACGTGTTATTATTATAAAATATATGTATGTGTTATTTACTAAATCTCGGAAAATATTAAAACTCCTGAATTTCCGCTCAAGAACTGATGTACCTTCACCTTTACTTAAAATGATAGAAGAGCCTTGTATTATAAAAAATCCAACACACATCTTTTATTAAGTTAATAGGTACCTAAGCATGTATTTACCTAAAGTTAAAACTTTACTGTTTGATTTTTCTTCGTTTTTTGATTTAAAATTAAATTATTTCACCTTCACGCTGTATCCCGCACATAGCAGGGTAGGCAGAGGGAACCTAGTGTTAAGATACTTCGTTCCACACTTTCCGCCGAATTCTGGAAGCATTGCGTGCTAAGTGGCGGAAATAAACGCCGCGCTTTACCTTAACTTGATAAATATTTCCCTTCCTCGAATGGGGATCGACCCCACAGTGGATTTTACGGTTACACTTTGTGCCTGTTCCACGATCGGCCTCAAAATGTTATTTCTTTATCTATTAATATCGTGTTTCTTAATCAGATATGTACTCATTGTCTGTATTTAGGTAATTTCCGCTATTTTAAAATCTGGCAAAGATCTCGCACTTCGCATGAAATGTGATTGTCCTCTTATGTGGCAATGGCATGAAAAGACCTATCTGGGAGCGGCACACGGAGTAGCAGGGATTCTGTACATTCTATTGCAGGTAAATTATTTAAGTGTCATGTTATGTTACTTTTAATCTCGGTTAACAATAACAATTTGATAAGAAAAAAAACGTGACAAGGGGTTGATTAGCGCATCGATTTAATAGATACTCGTCTATTAAACTTATACTTTTCATCTCGCAATGGTAAATATTTCATTTTTACAATTTAATTTAACGAAAAATATATATGAAATAAAATTAAACTTTTTCAGGCAAGAGCTTTTATTAAATCTAGCGATTTGGAAAATTATATAAAACCTACATTGGATTGGTTGATGAATCTACAATTTCCTAGTGGAAACTTTCCATCGTCTCTGGAAAGTAAATCACGTGACCGACTAGTGCAATGGTGTCACGGAGCACCAGGATTTGTGCCTCTATGTCTCTTGGCATTTCAGGTATGGTTTATACACAATCATAATTTATGTGTATGTAATATTAAAAAAAACAAAACGTATAAAAAATTTAACGTAGTGTGACTTAAACCAGAGCCTCCTGGAAACCGAACTTTTTAAACGCTTGTTACAACTTATTTAAGTTGTTCGACGTATTTTGATGAGAACATATGGCTTAGTGGTCAGAGCGACTGGTCGGTTCCTAGGAGGCGCGGGTTCGAGTCCCGCTACATTAAAATTTTTATGCGTTTCGTAAATAAATATTTTTCTTTCCTATGTGGAATTCAAAAAATGATAAAGTTAAAAAAATAGTTTTATTGATGTTTCTTCCTTTAACAGGTATTCAATAAGGAAAAGTATCTTAAAATTGCTGAAAAATGTGGAGAAGTGATATGGCAAAGAGGATTATGTAGCAAAGGCTACAGTATATGCCACGGTGTGAGTGGTAATGCTTACGGGCTTTTAGAACTTTATCAAACTACTAAGGTAATTTTGTTTGTATGAGTTACATATCATATACACAATATTATAATACAAAAACGTCCGTAACATACTTTGTTAGAAAACATATAATATTTTGAGCGTAGCGGGATTTGAACCCGCACCTATTGTAAACTGCTAAAGTCCGTCGTACTTTAGTGCGCCCTGCGCCCTCTCCCTGAGTCTGGCAATGAAAATATTTCCAAGAAATTATCTAATTAAGATAGCATGTACACCGCACATGCTTTCCGTTGGGTACCCATAGGGAACCTAGAAACTTAATGTTAAAACACTTCCGTTACCTACTTTCCGCAGAATACTTGAAGCATTACCTAAAATATTAAACATTTTGTACAACACTTGCACGTTTGTGGCCATACGCCACGATGGACTAAATTTTAAAATAAAATATTTTCATTAACTTTTAGAGTCCAGTTTATTTGTATCGTGCGTGCTGTTTCATGGAGTGGTGTATGGCGGAGCGTCCCGGCACGGAAATGCATCGACCGGACCGACCGGCTTCTTTGTTTGAGGGATTACTCGGTCGCTTGTATTTAGCAGAGGACATTTTACAACCTTTAAATGCCAAATTTCCAGCTATGTGCTTGTAATTACATATCATTGAGTGTAATAGCAATATTTATGAAAATGTAAAATGTACATTTAAGATAAAATATAGATTTTTATTTATATTATTGACAATTTCATTCCGTAAATATTTGAAACTTCTGTCACCTACAAAATTAACTGACTCTCTGTCAAATATAGAAATCACGATAAAATCGATTTTGTTTTTTTTTTGTATAACGAATCTAAAGTAATCGTAAGCTTAAATTAAAGGAATGAACAGTAAATAAATTGTTAAACTGTCATTGCGAATCTTTTATTAAAACCTTTTTGTGTCACGTTCGATTTTGGATACGATCATCCGTCCATGTCTGTCTTTGCATGAAAGATGCATAAGAAAAAATTTTTGGCACAGTGGTACAAACGTGCTACTTTAAACACGACAGGCGCGGGTTCAATTCCCACTCGGTGAAATGAATAATAATTTATGAATATTTTAAGACTAGTCGCAGGGATACAAAGTATGACTGTGTAATCGTGACTGATTGAGGGTTCGATCCTCACTCGAGGAATTGAAATATTTATTTATAATTCCATTTTCTTTGCTCTGTGTCGAGAAAAGCGCGGCATTGAGTTCCGTCACTTAACACGCAATGCCTCCAGAATTCGGAAAGTGGGGAACGGTGTGTCTTAACCCTAGGTTCTCTCTGCACACCCTTCTGTGTGCGGGATATAACGCGAAGCTGATTTGATTTCATCTAATATAATTTCTTCGTTTTGGTAACAAGGCAGAGCGTGGCTTTGGGTTCACTTTGTTACCCGTCTGTCCGTCTGCCAAGACTATTTTACTTGAGCTGGCGTTGTGGTATCAATCTGAAATTTATATCAAATATTCAGATTTCCTTGGGGTACAGAGATTCAGCTTCTAATACAACGCGGTCAAAAGATGTAGGCATTTACGTATCGTTTTTGTTTTATTTGTATGAAATTGAAATAAACCTATAGTCTACTTCCCGTAGACCTATAGTTATAAAATTTAGGACAAAGTAAGATTACAATAAAAATAAAGGAAAAATTCGTAAAGTAAAAATTTATTAGTATTTCTTTGAAAAAATCACTACAAACTTATGTACTATACCTATTTAAGTATTACTTAAAGAACTACAAAGTTCTTTAAGTAATAAATAAGTAAAGGGAAAATTCGAAAAGTAAAAATATATAAATATTTCATAGAAAAAATCACACAAACTTATATTTGTATTTCATTCCATACTAAATAAGTGTATATGGCTGCAAACTTAAATTTCTTAACTTTATTGGCCGCATCATCAAGATCTATAAGGTATTTCCCAATCACAATCCTAAAAATGGTACAAAACCCTCTGTTGGCGAGTCCGATTCGTCTTGGTCGATTTTTTCTTGAAAATACACTTAAATAAACATTCGTATATTTCAAGCGAGCAATCTAATAAAAATGGAAATATTAGATCCAATGAGAGTAGGGAAAATAATAAAAAACACACATTTAATAATTTTGTACACATTTTATGACTTTGTATCATATAAAATTATTATAAAAACGTTGGTCAGTCATACAATACATTTTAAGGAAGTTTAAGATATTTATATTTTATTAAATCATGTACTTCACAGGACGCTGATGAGTCTAATGTCACCCACCACACAATGTCTAAAATTAGTCATCAATAATAACTATTACAAAGCTCATAATATTGTGGAGATTGTAAAAATAATAAAATATACTATTTTACTTCAACTTTCAATCGCAAGCTGAAAAAATGTCCTCGAATAGTCCTCTTATGACAAAATCGTAAATATTGATAGAAGTTTAAAACTAAGAAACACTTTTCCTTAAGGTATACATAAGTTTAAAACCTACAATAACTAAGTCATTAACATAATTCATTTGATATATATAATCTAGATATATTTTATAATAATTAACAAATAAACTTTATTGTGTGAGACGTGTAGGTATTAATGAACAGTATTAGACAAAAAATGTTCAAAATAGTTTAAACTTTAATTCTATAAGTTTAGAAGAGATCGTTATAGAAAATTAAATTAATTTAAGCAAACCCTTTGAAAGACGCAGCAACACGCACTTCCACTATCTGAGACCCTTTATCTACCTAAACAAAATAACATCAGGTAATTGTATTAACAAATAAAATTTCTTAATATAATATTATATTGTGAGTAGAGACCAGTCGTGGCGCAGGAGTCGTGCACAAGCGTGCAACTGTAAACGCTACAGGTTCGATAATTGAAATTCGAGAAAATGAAATATTTAATATTTTCATATCTTCGCTCTCGTAACGAGGCAAAGCGCAACGTTGAGTTCCGCCACCCATCACGCAATGCCTTCAGAACTCGACGAAAAGTGGGAAACGTGTCTTTTTAATGGGAATTAGATTCTCAGGTTCCCTCTGCCTACTAAAATAAAATGTAAATCTAAAAAAAATAATATAGTTAGAAGCAATAGTGCATTGCAACCAAAAAGTAAAAACAAACATGAATATAAGATCGATGTATCAACATATCAGTATATGTATAGCTTCTATAGTTAAACCATCCATATTGCATAATTAATAAAAAAATAAAAACAAGCATAGACTAAGAAGAATATAAGCCTAGTCTATGTACTTCACTTAAATATTCCGGAAACTAAAGTTTGACAAGTTTGCCAGAATAGTCTGATACCACCCCCAATTTTTTTTAACAAAAAAAATAATCCGCGACTTATTGGGCCATGGAGAACGAATTGTCTTAACAGGTAACACTATAGATTCTCTACCTACGAGATATATGTTGTTATTTAATAATCATGCGATAGGTTGTTTTTAAAAAAAAACAATTAAAAAACCCCATATTTAAGTAGATGTGGACGTGTGCTTTATCGCGAAATTTTATCTTAAATGCATGTATTCACTGATCTTTCAAAATTATTATTTTAACTATCGATCATTTTTCTTTCAGTAAATCTGTAATAAACATTGATATCGAAAACATACATTCTAGTCTACTACCAGTTCTGATTTACTAGTAATGTACAAAACTATTTTGTATGAATCACATATTATAACAATAAACTTAAATCTAATACAGATCAAGCATGAAATAGTTAAGATAAATATTATTATTTATTTACCTTAATAAAATTACTAGCAAAATAAATTGATTTCTATAAATTAAATATGTTCACATTTTTATTTTGAATAAAATTAAAATAATAATTTACATATTATGTGTATAAGATTATGGCCAATTTAGGTATTGTTACCTGATTAGAGAATATTGTGATGCAAGGGAAACCAACTACTCAAAACTAGAAGCTTTAAAATATATTTTTTTATGGTTATCAAATTACAGGATTAAGTTAAAAATGTATAATGCCACAATTCAAATATTTTCATGCTCGATCTATATTATTGAATATATTAAAAACATTACGATAACTATAAATAAGTGTATAATTTTTTGTACAACATAACCTTAATCTACATTCATAAGATTCATAGAAATTTGTGAAAGAAAATTATTGTTTGATGGAAATACGACACAAGATAAATAAATACATGTTAACTAATACATTGATTTAAAATTATTAGTCGCGTCATAATATCAGTAACATTATCGCTCTTCCATAAAACTCTCTTTTTTACAGATCTAAACTAAATAAATCAATTTATCACTTTTTTATCTTACAAACATCATTAACATTTATCTGTTGGCAGTTATACTGGTACATTAATTTTAATATTCTTACATTCAAAACTTACAAATTTATCTCATTTGGCTGACGTTACGTCGATTTGTTAAAACCATTCAACATCCAAGAAATTTAAAAGAATACGTTTACGGATACGTCGAACTCTATCAATATATATTAGGTGCAATTCACATAGCGTTTTACAACGTTATTAAAAGATAAAAAGTATTCAGCGAAGGACGTGAGAGGTGAGGGGGGGTGTCAGAGCAGGGCGGCGCCCGCCTCGGCGCGCGAGTGCGGCAGCGGCGGCGCGGGCAGCCAGGCGTCGCGCGCCGGCTCGTACAGCTCCACGGACGCCAGCGTGGTGCGCGCGCGGTAGAAGGCGCGCTCGCCCGCGCTCTCGCTGTCGCCGCCCGCCGCCACCAGCACGCCGTCCGCCGCGCCCGCCGCGCAGCCCGCGCGCGCCGAGCGCAGGCTCGCCACGTCCTCCCACGAGTCCTGACCAAAACCTCATTTATGTAAGTACAGTCTTTTTAGCAGTTTCGAAATTAACTTACTTATTTTTCACCTTCACGCTGTATCCCGCACACAGCAGGGTAGAGGGAGCTCAGTCTTAAGACACTCTGTTCCCCACTTTCCGCCAAGTTCGCCTCATCAGGGCGGAGAAATGAAAATATAAATGTAAATAAATATTTTATCTCCTCGTGTAGGGATCGAACCCACAACCAGTCGATTTACAGGCACACTGTGCTCCTGCGCCACGATTGGCCTCAATGTTGAATATTATAATGAAATAATGGTGAGTATTATAATTTACATTATAGTATGACTTCACGAAACTTTGAAATTTTCTCCGCACTTCACGCGACGACACACTTCGACGACCTCCTCTCTTCTTAGTTTTTAGTATGATATGAGAGCGTATTAAGCAACGGGTGCGTACGTGATCGAAGCTGTATCGTTCGACGGAGTCGAGCACGGTGCGGCGCGGCGCGTTCCCGCCCAGCACGTAGAGGTGGCGGCCCAGCACGACGGCGGCGGCCTGGCTGCGCGCGCGCCGCATGCCCGCCAGCGCGCGCCACTTGCGCGACGCGGGCGCGTAGCACAGCAGGTCGCGCGTGTGCCGCCACGTGTGCGTGCAGCCGCCCACCACGTAGATCAGACCTGCACAGCGTGCGTCACCGGGTTTTAGTCAATATATAAATATGTAGGCAGAGGAAACCTTGTGCTCGAACACTCGTCCCGGAATTTTTATAACCAAATAATTAAGATCAAAAATGAAAAAGCTTTTATACAAAAATGTTAATTAAATCGAACGTCATTAAAATATATAAGCCATTTTATATATAAAACATCTCTAGACACACTCATGTTGACAAGCAACGCGTTTACAATCCAGCGTTGTGTTTACATTACGCCATGACGGTCTCGATTTATTTCTTTATAAAAAAATATATTCCTTATTATAGAAGCTGTCGATATCAACGACGATTTTGGATTCAATGTCCACTCGGAGAATGAAATATTTAGTAATGTCATTTCCTCACTGTGGTGTGTGGCGAGTCAAAGCGTGGCGTTGCGTTCTGCCTTTCGAAACGCAATGCCTCGAGAATTCGGTGGAAAGTGAGGGACGCAAATGTTTCATCGGTAACAGAGCGTCATAGTTCCCAGGTTCTCCTTGCCATTAAAAAAAAATAGTTAACCTTCAAAATGTACAACGCCCATGCCGAACCGCGGCTCGGGCATCCTGCCGGTGAGCGTCCACTCGTCGCTGGCGGGGTCGTACACCTCCACGGACGCGCCCATGTCGGAGCCCACCCAGCCGCCGAACGCGTACAGGTGCCCACCCCACGCCGTCAGCCCGAACTCGCAGCGCGCCTCCTTCATCGGCGCTATGTTGGACCACTTGTCAGTCTGTCAACCGTATGTAATGACATTTAGCGACGCGATATTTAAAATATATTACAAATATATTACATATTTTTGTTGAGCTATATACATAAACGCAGTTTGCGTTATAAGTGTTGTATTTTACGAAACAAGAGTAACATTCGAGTCGCATGTAGCAGAATAGAGAAGGCGAACCTAGTGTAAAGGCACTCTGTTCCCCACTTTCCCAATTTTCAAGATATTGCTTATTAAATGGCGGAACTCGACTCACTGAGCTTTGTGAACCACAGGGAAGAAACGAAAATAATTTAAATATAAACATCAATGCGGATGGGAATCAAACCCTTGACCGACGCGTTCGTTTACAGTCTATCGCTTTCCTACTGCGCCACGATGGCCTCTTTGTACTAGAGTGTGCATAAAAACCACTATATAATATATAATATGTATGACAAAATATTCATATATATGTAGTCACCTGTGGGTCGTAAACTTCCCCGTTCGCCAATATTTGACTCCCTTGTTCCCCTCCGACTGCGTACACGCGTCCGCCCAGCGTCGCCACTCCCGGCTGAATTCTTGCTATACCCATAGGCGATAATTCCTCCCATTCTCTAAAAAAAACAAAAACACATTTTCCTCCTTTAGTTTGTGTCTTGTGTTGACTTTTTTCATTTTATTTATATATCGAGCATATTTCATTAATAAGAATTTTGTCCCTTCATAATCTTAACCATCTTAAGCAATTGTCACCTTTGAGCCTAATTAGTAGCTGCCAGACTTGCGTAGCATTTACAGAATTTATATTTTCATTTTTCGCTCTTTTGAGGCAAGGCGCGGCGTTGAGTTTCGCCACTTAACACGCAATGCTTCTAAAATCCACCTACCTTGCTGTGTGAGAGATACAACGTGAAGATTATTGTTAATAAGTTGATAAATCGACTTGCATATATATTTTCTTAAACTATAATTAACATTAGATCTGTTTTACTGGACAACGGGACATTGAATTTTTAAATTTTTCTACTAGACTAAGTACAAAAAAGCGAATTATGATTTTATAAAATAACAGTGTGATCAACAAATTGTGGCCGGCCTGAAGTTAAGTTTTCTGAACTTTTGTGCATTCCTAAATTCCAACAATCCTAAGATAAATTTGAGCAGCTAACTACGACTAACTTCAGAGTGGCCACGGTTTGTTGACCATACTGTACTGTATGTATCTGTAATTCGACTTATCAATCTATTAACGACTGGTATGGATATAATCACCTCTTATGCAAATCAAACTTGAGGACAGACGAGAGTATATTGTCGGCGGCGTGGGGCGGGTGCGGCGCGACGTCGTGGCACGACCCGCCCGCCATCACCAGCATGCGGCGCGCGCGCGCTCGCGGCTCCGCCGACAGGCACACTAGCGCGCCACGCCCCGATTTCTATGATAAACAGAAAGAGACTTATATTACTATTAACTTCTACTTAATGCCGCATTTACATTTTAGTGCCGATCACGGTACTTTCACGGTCCGAACGAACTCAGCTGTATTATTCTTATATGAGAAACAAGAGAGCATTCATACTATCGTTCCGTTCAAGTTCCGCTCCAATTATGCATATAGGAATATTTGTCCTATAAGAGTATTTTGACAGACTGAGAATAGACCGAGAACAAACAGTGATAAAGTGTCGAGTATTATATTGTAAATCCAGCCTTAGGTAGAAGTCAGTTTTTAAGTGTAAGTTTCTTTAATAAGCACATATCATTACATTATATATAAACATAGCAACATCTGCACAAAATCTGGTTTTCTTAATACATTCGAATACATGGTTTTTCATTTTCATTTTTGACCTTTATTAGATAAATCTTTGCACAAAGTTCAGTTGATAGTTTGTTAAAATTACAGCTGTTCTTTCACATATTTATAAATACAGATAAAAAAAATAACTTTAATATGAATACAATCAATTTTGTTATTTAATGGCCTAAACCTAACAGTCTCTAATTGCTTATTATGTAAGCTAACTTGACAATTAAATACCTAATGGCCCCTTAGCAAGAGATGATATATATATAAAATAGTATTATTGACAATAATTGAAATTATTGTCTATTATTGTCATTTCTTACCATATCAACTCTCACTGTTTTTAATGCAACTGCTATGGAAGGATCTTGGACAGTTTTTATAGCATCATCTAAAACTTGTGGTGATATAAGAGGTAACCGTACATGACTTAAAACTTCAAAACAGTGTCTTCGTCTGTTTGCAGGATCATGTTCAAGCCATTTTAGTGCCGGGTATAGAACCTGTATAATAATATTAAAATACATATTACAGAGATACTGTATTTTTTATTAATTTTATGTTGTTGTATAGCTTTACACTTTATCATGTATTTATCCCACAGGTTAGACAAAGAATCTAGAGAACTTCAATGTCCACTTTATGTCTGCACTGGTGTTATTGTGTGTTGAATGGTGGGGATCAAACCTACAATTATTGTTTTTAAAGTCAGAAGCTATCCCGATGTACCATGATGGCCAAGCTTATAATCATATGTTTACTTGTATTTAAAAAGTAAAACTTGTTTGTATAATCGTTGTATGTATAATGGCCAGTCGTGGCGCAGTGGTACAAAGTGTGACTGTAAAACCGACTGGTTGTAGGTTCGATCCCCACTCGAAGAGATGAAATATTTACTTAAATTAATATTTTCATTTCTTCACTCTTGTCGAGGCAAAGCGCGGCGTTGAGTTCTGCCACTCAACACACAATGCCTCGAAAATTCGGCAAAAAGTGGGGAACCGAGTGTCTTAACATTAGGTTCCCTCTGCCTACTCTGCTGTGTGCAGGATATAGTGTGAAGCTAATAATAATGTTTGTATAATTAAATATATTTAAATGGCATTATATAATGGATAATATAATAATAATAAATTAGAGAAAACTTAACAAAAAAGAATGTGTGCAAGTTGGTATATACATATAAATTAAAAGAAAACTTTATTCACGTAAACTGAATAACTAAGTCAAAGAAAAGCACAATGTAAAATAAGAAAAACTGTAAAACAAATGACATATATAAAAGTACCTGAGCTTCATTGTCCACTTTTAGCTGTTCCGATGATAGCAATGTTATTAACTGTTGTAAAGGCAGCTCTAATAATTCATCTCCATTTGCTACCAGATTCCAATTAGCTTGAGCATGAGCTAATGCTTCATCAGCCAACTCTGTACTATTGTGAGTTTCAGCAAACCTTTTATGAAAAAGAATAAAATTAGAATTTACTTAAATAGATATATTTATTTAGCTTAACATTTTATTCCACATATAGCAGGGTAGGCAGAGGGCACTCAGTATTAAGATACCCCATTCCCAATACACCACCCAATTTTTAAGATATTGCATATTGACTGGTATATTTTATCTTATTTACAAATTGAGGAAGTCATTTATTCCCACTACTGTTGCATCACTAAGACCTTATATAAAACAAAGTATTCAACAAAACAATTATAATAATAAATATTAAAAAGGAAGGAATTACCTAAATATACCAAGCGCATTTGAAGGATGCAATTCCCTTTTTAAAAATTCCCCACAACCAATTACAAGCTCCCTAAGTTGAAACATATCAGCTGCTATCATTAAGTGCTGTACTGTTGCATTATCAATTAAAATTTCACCTGAATAATAAAAGTAAAATGTTTACATTTAAAAACCATCTATACTGTCTATTTATTTTACATAAGATGCTTACCTGTATATATAAAATCAATTATCATAGGTAAAATACCAGGAGGGACACTAGGTAATACTACTCGACCCTTTTGACTCTCTTCTAATCCTACATTGAACATAGCATCAAAATATTCACAACTTGCAGCTAATACAACTCTGTGTGCCTAAAATTTGTAAAATTAGAAAAAAAGCTATAATATTTTAGATATACAATATAAGATAATAAATGAATATGATTTTTGTACTAATTAGTTATTTATTAGTCACATATAATATCTTCATACTTACTCTAACTTTTGTTTTTCCTGATATAAGGTCTATGTCACAAAATCTACCATCTCTCCTAAAGATGTTTAAATTCAAAGATACCTTACTCGCATATTCGCAACATTTGTAAGGCCTGGAACCCTCCTTATTAATAATTTTGTCATATAAATTTGACGACATTGCTATAACAAACAGAAACTTATCATATTTTGGTACCAAGTTATAAATTCATCACAATTATGATTTAATTCATGAGCCGCTTGTTCTTTATTTTATATGAGAACAATTGTTAAATATTGAAGAACAAATAAAAGAAAAATACGAAATATAAAAACTTTCTCATATTGTCAAGATAACACGTCACTGTCAACTGTCATGTGTCATCAATAAGTCAGCAAAGCTAATATTACAAAAGAATGACAACAAAACAACCGACTGAAGTCGTTTCAGTTAAAATTATTATTCTTCCGGTTACAAAAGATACTAATACAAAATTATGATATAAAACAGTTCAATTGCTAAATTCAAAATGTACTTATAAACAAGTCAACTATGAAAAAGCTAAAATTTTACAAGTATCTTAAGTATACGCAATGCCAAGTTGGGTTACGATTTTTTTTACTTTCCTATTAATATAAATCTTTTAAATGAAACAAATTAGTGTATTTAAACATATTAAATATATATATTTTTTAAAATATTAAAAAAATAATTGAAGAGACGTACATACCTAGATCATAAACGAGGAACATATCCAGAACTAAGTAAATTTTAATAATCAGAATTTGGCGCGTATACGTTAAATTTTCAATTTATATTCGGTTTTAGATAATACAAACTATTTTTCCGATTTCACGATGAATGAAGTAAAGAAAATTAAGGAGACGATTAGTCACAAAAAATATGATTATATTATAATAAATCTCTATAAATCCTCTTTGTCTTAATATTTTTTGACATTACAACTTCCTGTTGTCAAATTATAAACCAATTGGTAAAGGCGAGGGCGCATGCGTCTGACAATTTTCGCCTTTCGGCCATATTGTTATGACGCATACAAGATCATAGGTCTCCGCCAGTGACGAGTCTTCTCGCAGTTGACGTGGCTACTACGTACCGTCCCGTTCGCCCACTCCGGACGCAGCATATACGGTGACGAGGAATACGTAACTGGTGAGTGCTCGTACTGAAGACATCTTGCGGTCTGTCACGGTCGCTTACATTTGGGTTGTCGAATATGGATATCATTTCCGTGATATTGCTCTATCATATAAAATGTTCAAGATTAAAAACTGCAAAATATGTTGCGTATAAGCTTATAGACGCAATAGGAAAATTTTCTTGCAATGACGCGATTATTCCCTATTAGAATGCTTATATCAAGTGTGTCTCTAATCGAGGCAGATAATAATATCAACCAATCGTTTAGTGTTTCTGAAGTTCAAGGAGTACACAGAATGGTGACCTTGAATATTCTAGGTGAACGAAGTGGGCATGGACGGAATGGTCGAGGAGAACGGCACGTCTGGCGCTGCGGGCGTCCCAGATCCCTTGGCGGGTGCAGGCTCGTCGGCCAGTACCACACCTCACGTCGTTGTTACCAGCATTGTGCAACTGACTTTGCCTACACAAGCACCGTCAGCACAGGTGTTTATTTTGATAATTTCGTAGTATTTAACTGTAGTGCTTTAGTGTAAAAAATACATTCCAATATTCTAACCACAAATATTGTTTATTAATAGTACTTCAAGATTTTGTATGTTTTATTATTCTATTTCAACTATCGTATTTTAGTTTACTTTTTATTTATTATAATTTTAGAACAAATTTATTTTTTGTAGGTCCAGTCAGTCATCCAGCCAAATCAACAGTCTGTTATTCAAACAGCATCTAATATACAGTCAGTGCAACTTCCTAAAGGAAATGTTATATTGGTTAGCAAGCCAAGCTCAGTTATACACACTACACAAGGAACATTACAAACATTACAGGTTTGTAGTAAATTTCTAATAGGAATATAGTAAATAAGCTTTTTGCTTATATCCATGTAAAAAGCTATATATCTAGAATTTTATTTTTGTAGATTAAACCTGAACCAAATAGTGTAGTCAGTACACAAGGACAATCTTGCAGTGATGATAGCTGTAGTGATGATGACAGTCCTAAAAGAAAATATAGAGAAATGTTAACACGGCGTCCATCATATAGAAAAATTCTCAATGACCTTGGAGGTGCAGAAATTGCTGGTAAGTTCACTAAAGAAATAAATTAGCTATAAGTATAAAAGTGCTACATATTAGTCAACATTATGTGTTTATTACAATAATAATATATATATTAAAAAGTGTGCTATAGAATATCTTTTTGTCATTTTATTATATGTAACTATCAATCAAGGCTAGGCTAAACAAACTATGGGGATTCTGTTTTGACTGAAACAAGGTATATTTAATATAAGCTACAGTTACCGAAAGTAAAAACTTAACAGC
The DNA here is from genome assembly GCA_030704555.1 of Heliconius charithonia. NCBI lineage: Eukaryota > Metazoa > Arthropoda > Insecta > Lepidoptera > Nymphalidae > Heliconius > Heliconius charithonia. Next base: position 10,880,727 of record CM060827.1, on the reverse strand, counting down.
TGAGATATAAGTATCTGATAATAATTACAGAAAATCGCATTGGAACGAAAGGATTGGAAAATGAGGTGTCGCTGTCACCTTCTTTGTCGTTTGCACCAGGTTAGTCTAATGTGCTGCAGCTGACACTCTTTGTTATATGTGCAACATGTGTCACTAACCTGTTACAATCACCGTAAACATTTGAAAATTTACTTTCGTGGCTCATAACACTCGGCTTTGAAAATTCTTCATTGTTCTTGTTTCATCAAACATCAAACATGCATATGTGTTATAATTCTTTTTAGTCATTACCCAATCCTCATTTAATTGAAATTGTATTTGTTTACCTGAATATTTGTTTTCTCATAGATATTCAAAATATTCCTCTTCAAATTATATGGAAAAAAAAATACTTTTTTATGTGTGGACAATGAAAACAGATTATTTATAGTACGCCTGCATGACGTAATCGAAAACAAGCTAAGACGGCGATGACGTCATGATTAGTATGAAAATGAAGAATGAATAAAGATACCAGTTATTTTAGTTACCTATATAATAAGTCATAAAAAAGCTTATAACACTTTTAAACAGTATTTTTGTGTTGTATAAGGAAATTTGACTTAAATTTATAAAATAATGAAATATTACAGGGCACATTTTTTACTATATAAGTTTTACTGAGTACTAAAACTGAGCATTTTAATGTTGACTATATTATCACTTTAATGTTCACTATGCATTTCCAATTTTATTTTTATTTGAACATTATATTTTTTTAGCTCCAATGTGTGTACTGTATATAGCAGTGGACAAAGTGAGGAACTTCATACAAACAATTCATTCTCCACTTTACTTCCAATTGGAGATTGAGTATGTGTTTTGTCTTGTTTCCAGATAAGAAATATATCAGAATAATTCATTACCATTGGTGGAAATTAAGTGTATAATCATCACATTATATTATATTTAATATAAATATTTTTTTAATAGTGATTCCAGCTGGAGCCCTGCAAACTGATAGTGGCTTACATACATTAGCAGTGTCAGGTACTACAGGTGGTGGTGCTATAGTGCAATATGCGACAAGTCAAGATGCACAATTTTATGTTCCGGGTGAGTATTGTTTATATGATGTTTGTATTATTATTAAACTATGGCATTGATAAAATATTTGTAGAGGGAACGAACAAATCGTGCTATTATTACAGGGCCTATTCTAGAGGATCAAACACGTAAAAGAGAACTAAGATTATTAAAAAATCGAGAAGCAGCAAGAGAATGTCGACGTAAAAAAAAGGAATATATAAAATGTTTGGAAAATCGAGTTGCTGTTTTAGAAAATCAAAACAAGGCTCTTATAGAGGAACTAAAATCATTAAAAGAACTTTATTGCCAACAAAAAACAGAATGAGGTCCAGCCGGCTAACCAGGTGTGCCACTGCCCTGCCGGTAAGAGCCTAGAGGCACACATATTAACAGTACTGCCTGTGTGTGTGCAGTACACACTTGGCATGTCCAAGTTGATGAAGAGGACTGAAATATGTCATTCTCTGTAAAAAAATTACTAAACGAAAATTAGAATGATAAGAATAATATGTTTTTTGTATATCACAAAAGTTTTATATTTTTATTAATTTACGTGAATAATTTGATCAATATTTTAAAGTTTCAGTTTGTAACGTGACATAATATATTATTTATTTAAGTTTAAATGTTACCACTTGTTAATATTAATTAAAAAAACTGAAAAAATCATATTTTAAAAATGTCCATATAAATATTTTATTAATTTATCATTCCAAATTTTTTAATTTTTTTTTATCCAAAGTTAATGTAATTTTACTATCTACTTAGTTGGCTCTTGTTTCATTTTAAAATCTTGTTGCTGTATATCTGTTTCTATATTGAATAAGGGATTAATATAAAAAAACCTGTTTTTATAAAATTGGTCATCTGTGCCATTCTAATTATAAAGTAATCTGTTGTTTTTCAACTTTCTGTTTATTGTTGCACATAAATTAACATGTTCATGTTTTTGTGTGATGGGACAAGAAGTACTTGATAGATTACCCATTGTTATTATATAAATGGAAATGTAAGTCGCTTGGGTATCGACAGTCGGCACCACACCTCGGTGTTCGTAATGGATAAGCCAAAGTTAATATTTAGTTTTTTTGTGCAATAAATATATTGCAATGTACAGATTTAGTAAAGTACCACACAGTCCTTTTTTTAAAAGAAAAATATAAATTGAAATGAAAATAAATTGTACATTATGTATAGATAGAGTAGATTTTATGTATAGTGTATTTTTAAAGTTTCAATTATTTTGTATATATACAAGGTATAATGTATTTGTGAACAGAAGTTGATGTTGCATATCATCCATAAGAAGTCTCAACTACTTTGAAATTATTGTTATCTATACATATTACTGTTTATCATGCATCGTTTCGGTTCACGAAAAAATGTAAACAAAAAATGTATTTTTGTGGAAGGGTAAAGTTAATTGACAACTTAAAATTAAGGTTTTTTATAAGAAAAACTTGCCATGTTAGATGTGTGTAGTGTTATAATATTTATAATATATTGTTTTATTTTTCTTAATTCAAGATGATTATGATGATGTTATGTGACTTGATATTGTTTACGTTGCCACATATCTGCCATGGCAAGAACTATAAGATAATGTAAGACATTGTGGAAAGTGCCTTTAAATTTAAAATGAATAAAGTTTATACTGACATAGCTTTTTATGTTAACTTATGCTATATTTAATTATTAATAATATTAACTGTTTTGATGTAATTTTGTGTTGTTTGTTTTAGTATCTTTAATACTTTATGCAATGCGCTCAAAATTAGATTTTTAAATTTGACTAATTTATAATTCTTTTTAAAGTATCATTTTTAGCAGATTTGTTTTAGATTAAAGCTAAAGATTAGCTTGTGTTTATTTAAAGATTTATCTAATCATTTCAAAGCACTCAAACAATTATTATTTAAAAATAAATAAGTGCAAGTTATTAAAATATTTTAATATATAATTAGCAGATTAACGAAATAATAAATAAAATTTATTTAAATTTATTATAAAGCGCTGTGTTTTTAAATTCGAGAGGTAAAAATGGCAGTAAATGTTGATGTGATAGAGTTATACAATTTCTTCACAGATTATGAACCAATTCCAGATTCAATTAGATATAGTTGAATGGTGCGGTGCATGCAACAATACAAGAGAAAGTAGGAATAAAGATATGAGTGATCATGTGGTATTGTGTTTGATAAGCAGATGAGCGATAAAAGAATATGTATGATGTGCGTTGACAGGAACAGTATTCACATAGGTCAACTTAATATGTATGTAATGACGTAGGTTGACCTACAAGAATATTGTTGTATAGAACTGGAGAAAGGTCGCGGAAAAAGCACTAAAACCCTTTATTATAGCAAGTACAAACATGAGTACGGGTCACCTAATTTACGCCCACGTCCCTGTGTAACATCCTTCACAGGGCATGTATGGAGAGGTTGAATAGAGAGTAGACTAGGCGATGTGATTATATATATATATATATACACCCACACTGCTTGGCGTTCTTTTCGAATAAAGATAGTGTTAAGCTAAAAACAATGAAAGTAGGATTCAAGTCATAGCTTACAAATTATTAAATGTAAGTAATTACCTTTGGTTAGCGGAAATTTGTAAAAATCTCCCTACGGAGATGCTAGCAACATAAATAGGTTGTAACAAGCGTATAGAAATTTCGAGGTAGCTCGATGAGAAGGTATGGCTTAGTGGTCAGAGAGCCTGGTCGGTTTCCAGGAGGCGGCGGGTTCGAGTCCTATTACGTTCAAATTTTTATACGTTTTCTAAATAAGCTATATAACATACTGACGGTTTTTAGTAATAGATAAAAATTAAATTAGCTTCACGCTGTATCCCGCATACAGCTAGGTAGACAGAGGGAATCTAGTGTTAAGACATTCCGTTTCCCGCTTTCCACCGACTTTTTTTTAATGCATTGCGTGTTGATGAAACTCAACGCTGGGCTTTTTAGGCCTTGGTGCTAGAGAAATGAAAATATAAAAGAAAAACATTCCTTAAAATGGGGATTGAAGCAACAACCGTCGCGTTACCGTCACAGGCGCAGGATTGCGCCACGACCCATGATTTGTTGTTACAAATTGATGTATTGGTATGGTCCCTCGTATTTAAACAAATTTGGTATTTATTGAGGGTAGATGCTAGTTTGAACAGCTTTAGAGTGTAGTAACCAGATTTGAAAACAAGTAAATCAAAATTTCTTAATATTTTTTATTTATACAAGTTTACTATACCTGTATAAGTTTATAGGTTTTGATGAGATATCATTGTCAGCTGTGAGCCGGTAAGATAAAAACAAGAATATCATTCTTTTACAAAACATTTAAAAAATAGAATCAGTGGTATGATTTTCGACTTAATTTATCGTACTCTTTATAATTGCCTTTAATTTCCAAAACATACCGTTACAAATTTAGACTTGGCTTTGTGTTGACATTATTATTTATTTTAGTTTAACCATTCCACTTGTTCATTATCAAAACTAGTAATACACAAAAGCGACGATATTTAGTGCAAGATAATTTTGGTGACGAATCTCTCTGATGAATAATTAATTTAAAATTTATAGATTATAACTGGTTATGGTTTTTTGAATACTTCACCGGCTTTGCCAAGTTTATCAGATGATTCCAGACAAAATAAATCATAAGTCCATGAATTTTTAACGTTCTTGAAATAGATGCGAATATTGTTAGGTCCCATTGTTATCTATGTGAATCAGTAAAACAAAAAAAAACCAGCTTCACGCTGTATCCCGCACACAGGCAGAGGATACCGAGTGTTAAGACAATTTGTCTCCTAATTTCAACCGAATTTTTTGAGTGCTGGAACTCAAGACGCTCTTTGCCTCGATACCAGAGCGAAGAAATGGAAATATAAATTTAAATAAATATTTCATTTCTTCGAGTGGTGATCGAACCCACAACTAATAATCTACCGATTTAGTGTTATATTGACAATCATAGAAAGTGGAGCGTTATAACTTTAGGTTCTCTATGCATGCAGTAAGAACCCTCAGACTAAAAAAAAATGTGGCTAGATGGAAAATACAAAATTTGTATAATTTGCTCAAAAATTTATAAATAAAAAAAATAAGAAATTTTAATTTATTTGTTTTCAAATCTGGTCGCTACACTCTAAAGCTATTAAAACTAGCATGTACCCTCAATAAATACCAATTTTTGTTTAGATTTGAGGGACCATTCCAATACCTCATTTCTAATGTACCATTCCAATTAAACTTCATGATAGCATTCCGCATTCACTTATCTCAGACTTCTTAGCAAAATTTATAATGATCATTGAAATGTTAATGAGTATGATACAAAGTTACACAAGGGAAAGTATAGCGAAATACTCTTGCATATTCATTTCACATAAAATTTATATCAATAAGTAGTGTGTGAACAACATCTATATTAATATACATCAATGAAACATATTTTGTTATAAAATTCCAAAAATTTTAATTATAATTGCAACGGATGAACACTAGATATGACTGATGTGTTATTTAAATAAAACAATTTTTGGTTGGTCAAATATTCTAGAATTTTTCTTGTTAGAACAATCAGATATCCATTTCTATTTGTGGAACACAAGGTTGATGATATTTTTATTTTATTTCAATTCAAGTAACATTAATAGACAATTCACAATAATGAAACATTTGTTTAATTAAATTTTGAATTCATATAAACTATATTTCCTTACATTTAATAAAAATTAAGGACTCTACAGTTTATAAATGACTACTAACATATTAATGTAACAAATGTGGTTTAAAATTCTTACAGTTTTGTAAGCTGAAGAGTAGGGTATTGCTGACCACATCAGTGTTACAGAAACTACTAAATTTTGGTGCAAACTTACGCTTAAAGAAGAAATTATTAAGCAAAATTTTAAATCTATATTTAGGCTTTACTTAAAAACAGTATATTGAATAATTTGATATTGTTTTGTAATGCTCAATATAACATGTCAATGATTTTCAATTGTGTTAATCATCAAAATTTTGAGATAGCAAGAAGTTTGCTGCTAGGTTTTCATTTTTTTCACAAGCAAAATAGGCTTGAATAACCATATGTTCAGGAAATCCTAAAGCTTTTAACCTTTCTATAGCTTCTTTATCTTGAGGTGATACTTGAATAACATTTTGAGGTTGCTGTGCTGCGGGAGCAGGATTTTCCACGGCAGATTCTTCTGGTGCAGCACCAGTAGCTGGTGTACTTACAGGTTCATTAAGCATCCTAACAAAAGCTTGCTGATGCTGGCTTATGGCTTGCAAAAGTGCAGGATTACTCTGACCAATTTGTTGAAGGACAGTATTTAATAAATTAGGATTTTGTTGAATCACGGCACGCATTTGTTGGAATTGTGGTTGTTCTCTTAGAAAGCCTAATGGATCATCATCAGAGCTTTCTTCAGCTTCTTGCTCCTGCAGTAATTCTTCAGGAATACCAGTTATAAGATATTCTACTGCTCTTTCACGATTATTGAAAGAAGCGCGAAGTGCTTGTTCAACTTGCTGCCTGTTATAACCCATATCCATAATACTTTGAACAGTAGATTCAAAATCAGGTTCATTAGATGCAACAGGGGGTTCAACCGCACGTTCAGTTTCCTCAGCAGGAGCAGTGGCAGTACTTTCTTCTGGAGCTTTACTTTTACCATCTCCGCTTTCTGTCGATGCACTTTCTCCGGCCTCGGGTGCCGAAGCGGATGACGCTTGTTGACTCTCCGAAGATTTCGGTTTCGTTACCATTATAACAATAAATTTCTTTTCATCTATATTGTACGTACATAGTTTGTTATCATCAAGAAGAATTTTACCCGCATAAATAAGTTTTTGATTATCTGCCGCATAATCTTTGCCTTTTTCAACCTCAATTTTAAGCTTCAATGCCTTAACTGTTTCATCAGGATCAATATCTATTTGAAATGTTTGTTGCTGTAACGTTTTTAATGTCACCAACATTTTGCTGCTAATATAGAAATACAATGAAAAATTCTGATCTCGCACAAATAACCGATCTGACTCGACAAAATTATCCAGTAAACATAACCTCGTTGCCAAAATTACTTTTTTATGTCATCTTCGATCGGATACGCGAAAAATATTAAAAACCAACTAGTCATTAATATTTAATTAAAAGTAGATAAATTTAAACTAAACTTTATATATAATAATAAAATATTTCTTATAACTAGGAGTTAACAGTTAATTTTAATTTTCATAAGTTCATTATTGATAAATCATTAATATTTTTATTCAGTACACAGCACATGTAAAGTTCCATAAAATTGTTTTTTTAACGTAAAAATTTTACTTTTAAAACCAGCGTATAAAGCTGAAATTTTACTGTGAGATATACTTGAATTTTAAACACTTGAATATTAGAATGCATGTCTTTAAAAAAAATAATTCGGTAAAAATTTGTTGATACGGACAATGACAATTTGTGTGGAATAATGATAAGCATGTTGAAATGCGCTCTGCCAATATATTCAAGAATAATATGAGGGAAGCAGCGACAGTAATACATGGTAAATGAAAGCGAGGTTTTAGTAGAAAAAATTATGAAGTGAAAGACACTATAGTGCGGGGAAATGTAAAATTTTCTGACGAGATTTTAGTGATTCCCAAGGTTGTTTACTAATTTGCCACACGTTTTACAGCGGTGAGCAGAATTTACAATGAGATATATGTATATGATGACCTTCTGCCTTAACTAACAGATACGCTGAGGTTTATATTGCAAATGGCGAAATTAACATGCAAGAAGTTAAAAAGTCATATGAAGACTAAAATATGGTAAGCAGCGGAAATAGATGAAGTTACGGCCACGTTTCTGGGACTTGTTCTGATTTTTTGGAGGACCGGTGCCTGTTTTTCCGTTTGAAAGAAATTAACAAAAGACGCTCAAGCGTATTGCTACTGGTAACGGTAAAGAATTAACGGTGCTGTAGATGCATTAATGAGACCATGAAACATCAGAATAGTTGCAGGTCCGGCCGTAGACAATGCAATGCTGACCACTGACGACATACGGCAGCGAAATGTAGGTATTACAGAAGAAGAATTAAAGAAACGTAAGGTTCCAAAGACTCAAAACCTTGACATTAAATCCCTCGTGACTAGCTGTGTTAAATTTTCTAAGTTGTATGGGGTTCCGAGAATATACAATAAGACTGTACTGATTGTACCATCAATAGTTAGTCAAACTGGCCCAACATGTCAGGGATTTTTGCCATTTAAGTAGTTTTCGGGCTGATAGATCTTAAACTAGCAAACAAAGAAACCATGGTCAGTTTTAAGTCACACTTGTTCACCAGTATCAGAACTGCATCTATGTCTACTTAGGATATATAAGCGTTAAGTTGATGACATTTTTACAACTACACCTACGGATAATATAATCTATATAATCTTAAAGCATCTCAATTCTATTAATGATAACATTCAGTATTATAAAATACATACATATCAATAGATATGTCAATAGTGAATCTCACTACTATCCTACACATTTGTCTACCATTGACAAATCTTACCTTTGATTAACATTGAACACCTAAGGAACGAGTTTTGATAAGTGAAGAATATCCTTCATCAGAACAAGATTCCTGTTTACCTTCAGCATTGTCAGAAAACCAACAACATAGAAATACTACCGGTAAATACTACCCCATCAGTGTTGGGGGAACGAACATCTCCGATGTCAAAAAGGATCAAGGGCGGATTATATCAATCATAATATTAACAATGGCGACGGTGACGAGAAATTGTATATTTTTCGTCATCGTCGCCACGTTCTTTGAAGTAGAAAAAAGATTTTATAAAGTCTTGAAAGATTTCTTATAATCGACTTAAGAAATAAATATACAAAAAATAATTAAAAATAACGGATTTTAACCATGTGTTTCCTTCAGTGTGACTTAGTATAGGATCACCCATGTGCTAGTGGTCTCGTAAGAGATGACTAAAATACGTATTGGAGAATCACGTCCACAGAACACATATACCCAAAGGGATGATCACGTCGCTCGCAATGGCAACGCATATAAGCATACTCGACCGGATTTTATACCGGGCTTAAGTAGTGGCTTTCTGCCTCTGCTTCGTATTAGGTAAGGCTCGGCACCGACGACTCTTTTGAATCTCTCAACTGTCTTGAATAGATCGGCTTGCCCATATTGAAGGTCCTGTCAATTATTTAGCTCCGAATTGACTAGTACGATCGTGTCCGAATCTGTATGGGGCACAGTGATAATGCAGAAACGGATCGGCTCATGGAGAGACAGTACTTCTTCGCCAAAACATCTTTTGGCCCTGTAGGGTTTAGGTTCGGCCTCATTTGGCGTACTGTTCTTATCACTGGGTTTGTGCATCCCAGTGATTCTGGGGCTTAACCCATTTGATCACATACAACGTAGAGCCGTTCGAATCGTTGAGAATCCAATGGTCTGTGAAAGGCTTGATACTTTGACTTTGCCTAAAGATGTCTCCTCGCTATGCGTTCTCTACCGCATTCATCTTGGGGAGTGTTATGGAGAACTGTTTGACTTGTTACCTGCCGCCAAATATGCTAGCCGCACAATACGTCACAAGCTCAAGTATCATTCACACTTTCTGAATGCGTGACACGCCACTACTGTGCCGTTTCGTAGGAACTTTCTTTTACGCGTCACGCAACTGTGGCATGGCCATGCAGTAGTGTTTCCAGGTCGAAACGACTTGAATACCTCCAAAAATCGCGTCTGTCACCATTTCGGAGGCCCGCAATGCACTTGTAGCTCCTCTGGTGTTACACGGAGTCGGGGGCGCCGATGATCACTTACCGTCAGGTGACCCGTACGTTTGTTAGCCTTGTCTTTTTTCATAAAAAAAGATTGACGTAGTTGTTGTAAGTTTGCGGGGGAAATGTATTTTTTACTTTTTTTTGCTTGTTCGTTTGTTAGTACTCCGATCCATGGTCCATATTTATTGTTTGTTCATTCTTCATTGTTTTTTTAGCGAAGGTGATGAAAGCGTATACACATTTTTTTTAAATTAAATGTCTCCAATAATCTTAGTATAATGAAATCAAATTTATTGTTTACATACTAGGACAACAATCAAATAATAAGGCACAAATATTGAGTTTTTTTTTGCATTAATAAATATAGATTGTAAGTAATTATTAAAACATGTATTTATATCTTGGGACATTTATTATGCAAAAGAAAGTTAAGTATGTGGTAATACGGGAGTGCGTAAAAAATAGGTGATCAGGTTCCCTCTGCTTACCACCCTGCTATGCACGGGATACAGAGTGTAAAGAAAGCCTACTTACTCTAAACTGTGTTTGCATACTGTATAAAATGAAAGTATCAATTAATAAAAATTATTTTATTTGTTGATTAACATATTGACTCATATAAAAGCAAGGGTTGTCCAATTTGACGCATAAGTAAAATATCATACACAGACAATACTTGATTAATTAAATTTTTAATATTTAAATTTGTTTATAAATTTAACGATAATGACAAACTATAAACACTTATATTTATTATACTAAATAGTATTATGCTATAGTTGTCACTTATCTAGTAACCAAAATTGTTTATTTAATGTTTGCGTTTCTATTGAATATGTAGTGTACTCAGTGACATTTAAAGGGTGATGATATCTTATAAAATATTTTTTTCACATTCATTAAGCCATTTTTTAGGTACACTTTTTGCACCACTTTGCATCTGCTTAATTGCGTTAAAGACAGCTAAATCAGCTATAGAGAAATTATCATTATAGACCCAGCAGCTAGAACTATTATTTGCAAATATATTGTTGATATAATTTTCCTTTCTTTTTTCTGGTGCAGTTTCAAGTTGATGACATATGTCAAGGAAACTGTCTAGTTGATGGTTTTGGTAGTCATAAGGTACTACATCACTATATACAAGACATAAGTATCTTATGATGTTCACATTGCCAAGAATTGGGACATCTAAAGAAGAAATTTTCAACTCAGGGTTTGCCGACTCTGAAAAATATTTTTACTTATTATTTTGTATCCTCACTAATCATTAAAATTATTGCAGACATTATATTTTGACTGTCAAGATAAAAAAATATTACCTAAAAAAGTTAAAAACTTTTTCCATTTTATTCATATTTTTATATGGTTTTCTTTAAAAGTAGGTGTATGATTTAGTGCAAAATCCTAAATCATTGTGATATTTTGACCACCTTTTACTATATTCAAACACATCATGAAAATAATATTGATCAAAATGCAATAACTGCAATGATTACATACTTACCAGATTTAAATATCAGTCTGAGGTTTATTTTGGATTCAGGTTTTAGTTGGTACAAGTCTTGAAATTTTTTAAAAAATGCTTTTACTTTTGCAACTTTTGCATTTGAAATGGAAGAATGAATGTGCCATGACACACTTAATGTTTTATGTTTCAAAAATATATTTAAAAACCAAGGGAGATTTTCAGTATTTAAATTAATTACTATTTCTTGTTGTTCTGCCTGTAATACAAAACAAAAATTAAATATTTTTTGTGATAACATCACCAAATGCCCACTGCATGGTGGGAATTTGGTCATGCTCCCAAAAAAAACAAAAATTTTTTTTTTGTGATAATAAGCAATTTTAAAGATTCATTTGATATTCCATCTATATATCACCTTAAGCCTGCCATGACTGGGTGCAGGGGGCACAAGTGTGTAAATGCAATGCACTGAAATGCAACTGGTTGTAAGTTTGATCACCATTCAAGGAAATTAAAGTTTTATTTTCACTTGTTCACTTGCTCTGGTGTTGAGGCAAAACATAGCATTGAGTTCTGCTGCTCAACACACAATGCCACTAGAATTTGGCAGCAAATGAAGTGTCTTAATACTAGATTCCTTCTGCCTAGCCTGCTATGTGTGAAGCTGGTTTATTTTAAATTTGTTATTGTTTGGATTACCCAAACAATAACAAATTTAACATAATAAATTTTTATAAGCATTTATTTAATTAAAGATTTTTTATAATAATAATAATAATAGACAGTTGAAATAAAATGAAAAAAGATAATAGTGGTGACTAAACTTACAGTATCAACAGCATTGGTTGTCAATTCTTGTTTTACATATGGATTTAAAACACACAATGAGCTTATCTTTTTTATTCTTTCATAAAGAATATCTAATTTTAATAGCAGTTTGTCCTGCCTGTTTTCTAAGTCAACAAGCTGATTAGTAGGCATTTTCTGAAAGGAATATATATTTAAAAAGACAAGAAAACTAATAAAACTTGTAAGCTCCAATCAAACTCCAATTATTTACTATGTTATAATGAGACAAAGATAGTCTTTTATGTTTAGGTAAAATAACAGTGATCTTTCTAAGAAAAAAATATAACTGTTGTTTAGTCAAAATAATTAATTCAATTCATTTCCTCCTGTGAAAAAATTGTGGGCACAGTGGGACGGGTTCTATATGTAAATGCTATGATTGTGACTTCGATTTTCATTTGTGGAGCGAATAAAAAGGTTCTCTCTTATAATAAATTGAATCACTATCAGAGATGACTGACGGATGACTTAATAACATATTTGAATTATCATACTATAACTTAAACTTTAAAGTATAAATTTAAACGTTTGAAATAAACCTTAAGAAACTTGGTAACCTGATCGCTTATATTGATTTCTAAATCGTTTTGGTGTATGTCGGCTAAATTCTTCAATCGATACATGCACTTAGGCAAGACTACTTCTTCATTAGTAGATATTATATTTTTCATATGATACATGGCGTTTTTATTTTTTGTAATAAACTATTTTTTTACATGCACGAGTATTATTTGCTTTGATTTGACATAATCCATATACTATAGACCACGGAACATGTACTCTATCTACCAAGTAACCACATTGCATTGCCTTGCCATCGCCACTTGCCAAGTTGCCACAACCACAGAGTACCTTCATAAACTAGCCAGATGTTCAAGCATACCGGGCTGCCAGATAAACTTACTCGTTTTTTTCTATGAAGTATTCTACAAAAATATATACCATATTGCACACCAAAGTTTATTATATAACCAATAATTAGATTATTTTATTTTTAAAAGAATAATTTATTTTTAATATTTAAAAAAATGTGTCAAATTTACACGCTCCTGAATGCTCGGTCGAATGAAAAATCTCCAAAGGCTCTAATCCTTCACAAACGCTTGAATGCCACTTACATGTTAATAAGTCCACTAGTATGTTCCGGACTGATTTCAGCTTTTACGCTAGGCTTGAATTACTTTTAAATTATAATTAAGAACATAAGTAGATAGAGAAAAGTAGAGTTCTTCTTTTGTGGTGTTTTGAGCGAGCCATTAGAGAAAAATTCGACGGAGAATCAATTAATATCAGATTAAATATAAAACTGACCAAAAAAGTTAAAATAAATATGTAAGAAGTAATGGGCCGCTTAAACGCTTGTGAAGGTGGTTGTCTAAGTATCCGCTTATTCTAACTTGTGATGGCTTGTCACCGATCCGGACCAGTGTCGGTTTTTGAACACAGATCACTAGTTTGAGACAAAGGCTTGCGAGTTGCGATGTGCTCACACGTCGTGGTCACACGTTGGCGCATACTCGTACCCAGTTTCACTCATAAGATCATGCCAAACGGATGTATATGAATGGATGTATAATAATTCACAAGCAAATAAATAATATAAAATTGCACTACATACTACTGTATTTTAGATATAAATAATTTAATATAACTTTTTTTTCTACCTCTTAATTTTAAATGAAAATAAAATTTTAATTGATTTCTTTCAAAATAAAATATAAAATATAACACAATACAATAATAAAATTTACAAAACAAGAATTTCATTTTCAATAATAATAACAGTACCTAATACGCTTGCCGAGGCTTGCAAACAAGCGTCCACCAATACAAGCGTGTGAACGAGATATAGCTTGGCTTTTGTGAGCTTGTCGACGATCCGGACCAGTGTCGTTTTTTGAAAACCGATTAAAAAAATAAGAAAAGTTTGTACTGATGGTAAGCTAACGAATTTATACGATTTCTTAGTATATTATTTTATTGTTAATATAGAATAAATAAAGACTCAAAGCCGTTTTAAATTTATAAAAATATATTTATTTATTCATCGCAAATTAAATTCATATTATATATTTAATGCACTAAAATCTACGTATTAGTTTTGATCAGTACAGTTCTTTAATTGTGGTGGTTTCGAGCGTGTACACGTACAATAATGTTGTTAATAAAATACGATTGTCAATAATATTGCATGTGTGCAGCCGGCCGGATTTTTGATATTGATCAATATTATTGTTGATTTCTAGAAATTCTGTTTTTACCACGGCAATATGGAACGAAGGCATGGTTATTGTCAATAATATTTTAGTTGAAAAAAGACTTCAAGGGTGGCGTTATTACGACATCCCGTTTCCCATTTTCCGCCGAATTTTGAAAACATTGCCTGCTGAATGGCGGAATACAACGCAACTCTCTATTATTGTTAATACTATTGCCACGGAAAACCAATCCCTCCCCTGTTAGTAAAATTTGCTTCACGCTGTATGCCGCACACAGCGGGGTAGGCAGAGGGAACCTAAAGATATAATTTCATTAATTACCGTAATAAAGGCACTAACAGTCTTCACTATGGTATTAAACAGTAGTTCGTTGAAACAATATATTTGCCATGTTCCCCATTTTCCACTGAAAACTGGAGACATTGCGTGTTGAGTGGTGGAACTAAACTCTTTGTCTCGTAACTAAAGCAAAGAAATGAAAGTATTAAATATTTTATTTCCTAGAGCAGGAATCGGTCCCACAATATGGGGTGGTAACAGTCACACTTTATGCACCTGGGCCACAAATGACCTCTTTTCTTTTTTTTCTTATCTAGTCTATGATCAATCCTTTTTTATTGCCTTTTTTGTAAGCAAACTACATTTCATTTAAGACCTAACACATACGCATACAAATTAAGCTATTGAGCGATTGCGTCAGATTTTGCGACGAAATATTGTCAATAATATTGTGTAGTGTGCTAGGTCATATATTGAAAAATGTTTTTGTCAATATTGTATTGACAATAATATTGTGTGTGTGTGTGTGGCGAGCCCTAAACAGAAATTAAACACATACAAATATTTGTAATACTCGCAATTTGTCATTTATCACTCAGTATACGTCACAGCAAAAATACCATCGGCATAAAAATATATAATTTTAAATTTCAAAAGTAAACTAGTTGTTCTAAATTCGACATTAGACAATTTTGATTTGTCTGTTCTTAAAAGAATTATTAGGTAATTTTGGTTTGGTTTGGTTCTTTGGTTATGGCGTTTCGATAGGTAATTTTATCCAGAATTCAATGGGATGAGAACATTATAAATGTGCAACTTTTGTCTAAAAATGGTCATCTTACTCTAATGCATTTAAAGAAATTTAATTAATTAAAAAATATATATATATTTTTCATTAAATTTTTTGGTGATTAGCATCACTATTTTTGTCATTGATATTAACCATTTCTTTTTATGTTAGGTCATTTTTACAGTAGATTATCTATAATCAATTTTTATCAAATTAATTTTTAAATTTGTTATGCATAAAAATATATATAAAACTAACGATAAAAAAAGAATACATTTTTATTTTCTTAAAAAATTAAATTATTGTGGGAGGGAGTGAGATAATTTTAAATCTTAAAATTTTCATTTTATTTCCTATATATTTAAATTAGAGTAATACAAATTAAATTTGTTCGAAATTCAAATGTTACTTTAATGTTGCCTATCCATTATTTAAGTCCAAGTATTTTTGAAGAAGTATATAGGGTCATTTATTACTTATCCTAAATTTTGTATATATGTTGAAAAAATATTTATTATATCATTTAATTAATTTTGATAAAAAAAAAAAACAATATCAATTTATTATGTTAAAAAGCAGTAAGTTGACTTCATTCTTGAAATGGAAAAAATATGGCGGCCAGCTACCTAGACTGACTGATTGCGAAGTGATAAGTGTTGTGCGCAACTGTTATGTACTCTTAAGTTATAAAAGACAATGGATGTTGCAGTTAAAATATTAAAAATATGTTTCTTTTACAATATTAGTATTCTGTCCCTGTGGGATATTTGATTTTTGAAAGATGCTCGATTGGTATAAAATTCAATAACCCTCAAGTTATAAAAACGACATGGCGGACTAATAATCAACCAATGAGAAGCGAGCATTAAGCGTTTCAGAATTGCATGCACCTATTCACATTTCGCGTCATTACGTTTTGGTGCCTTGTTTCTTAGATAATAATCCAAATCTGTTTAGTGGTAAATTATGTTCTGTATCTTTTATTAACGATATAGTGGAAATAATCGCATTTTAAGGCAGTGTTAAACTCTCTTCCTTTGAAGCGTCTCAAAAGCTGGGACCATGAATGCCTTAGATTTAGGATGAACCTAAATACGCTTATGTACATCGTTTTGTTTTTGTAAACAATAATGTGTTTTCAATACACGTGCAAATTTGTGCAAAATTGACAGTTGTTTATAATAATGACGGGAAGGGGGGCAAAAAAACGCGGGAGGCCCCCGAAATCGGGAAGTTTTGAAAAGAATAGAAAATTTCAATACCATTTATTGAAAAAACCAAAATATTTACAAACACAAAATGTGGGATCTAGTTCCCTCGCAAGTACTCCATCGGCGTCTAGAGCATCATCACCACAAGGAAGTGATATTAGCAGGCGAAGTACAAGAAAACAGAGAGGTGGCAAGTCGCATAAAAGTAAAAGAGGAGGTTTGTCAAATGCTTATTCTCGGAGAGGATACAATCCACAGGCTGCCGACTATCATGAGTCGGAGTATCATTATGGATCAGATTTTGGAGATGAATTCAGTGACAGATCTGAACCTGAAGAAGATCGCGGCAGTGAGAGCTCAGAAGGTACCGTTCGTGACGCCGCAGCGAGTGACAGTGATTTTTCTATTAGTAGTTATAGTTCTATAGGTGGAACCTCACGCAAAACAAGTAATAATCTATTAAGACCTCCAAGTCCAGATCCACTTTGGCTACAACAAGAACGTCAGATACCTCCACTAATCCTACCACCGTCTTCAGATGATTTAATAATACCTCATCATTTAGTTTTACAAATAGTAGGTGTATATGAGGTACTGCGGCATTTTAGGCATCTGGTGAGGTTATCACCATTTAGATTAGAAGATCTATGTGCAGCTGTAAGCTGTGAAGATCAGAGTAATTTACTCATAGAAGTACATATAATGTTGCTTAAAGCTTTGCTACGAGAAGAGGATGCACAGCAAACTCACTTTGGGCCATTAGATCATAAAGATAGTGTTAATATTACTTTATTTTTATTGGACATTATGACTTGGCCTGAGGTTTTAAGAATTTATGTGGAAAGTGATAAATCATTTGATAAGAACATAGGTAGGGTCTTAAATTCATGTGAATATCCTTTTACAACTATTGAAGATCGTTTAGCAGTACTTCAATTTTTATGTAATCAATTTTTAATAACAAATCCAGTTCGAGATGATCTTATAAGTGAAGGTAAATATTATTAATACCAATATATGTACATATATATTTTTTCTTCAATTAGTTCTTAGCTTACAATAATACTTTCAACCAAACCTTTTTCATATAATGTTTTTTTTTCAGCTCCTATACAATATGATGATCATTGCCGAGTTTGTCATCGCTTGGGTGACCTCTTGTGCTGTGAAACTTGTCCAGCTGTTTTTCATCTAGAATGTGTTGACCCTCCATTAGTCAATGTACCATCAGAAGATTGGCAATGTGCTCTATGCAAACAACATAAAACAATAGGTGTAACAGATTGTTTACCTGATGCTGAAAAACAAGGCTTATTATGTAGACATGA
Source organism: Heliconius charithonia (assembly GCA_030704555.1). Lineage (NCBI taxonomy): Eukaryota > Metazoa > Arthropoda > Insecta > Lepidoptera > Nymphalidae > Heliconius > Heliconius charithonia. Next base: position 10,862,690 of record CM060827.1, on the reverse strand, counting down.
ACATTTAGGTTTTGATAGACATGGTCGAAAATATTGGTTTATTGCAAGGCGGATTTTTGTGTATGTTCTAATCTATTATTTATGCATTGGTTACTTTGATAAATTGTTGTTATATACTTTACATTATTAATAAACTGATATATGATTGTTTTTCATTGTAGAGAGGCTGAAAATAGTGACGTATGGTATTACACATCATCTCATCAATTCCAAGATCTTCTTGATGTATTAGATGCAAATGAAATGGAAGCACCTTTGGTAAGAGAATTAATTGAAATGAAACAAGAAATCTTAAGACAAATGAATGTAACTGAAGAATTAACTGAACAAGCTAAGGGAAATCGAAAGTCTTATTTGGAAGTTGAAGTAAGTAATATTATAAAGAGGAAAGTAGTAAAGGAGGAACAGAGACATATAGAGCCAAACAATGGCATTAAATTAGATGACAAAGATGATTCTGAAATGTCTATGGTCCATGAAAGTGACATAGTAAATGAAGTCACCATTACTAGTGATGAAATTGTAAAAGATGAAAATGATGATATTGACAGTGAAGATACTAAGAGAATTAAAAATAATTGTTTAGTTAAAATAAAATCACAAAATCAAAAGAGAAGTGATGATGGTATGTTTTTAATGCATTTATTAATTTTAAATGTGAATAGTGTTGATTTTAAAATAGTAATAATTAAATTTTAGTTACAGAAAGAGTTACACGTCTTAAATCTAATCAAATCTCAAATGGCACATATCTTTTTAAGTTGGGTAATGAGAACACTTTCAAAAGTTACATAAACCAATATACTAATAATCCTTTGGCTTTAAATAAACCACAAAGAAATGAAGAGAGGGACAAGAAACGTTATATATCCCATAAATTTTCTCTTTCTTCAGGACAAGAATTTAAGTGGGTTGGATTGTTAAATGGTAATTTTTATGAAATGTTTAAAATTGATATACTAATATCATTTATCTAATTTTGCACTGCACCATTAGTATTGATATTTACATTATTTATTTTTCAACAGCAACAAAGCCATTATTTGTAGCAACTTTGAGACAAACTTTGCTTCAATTAGAATCTAACATAGTGCTACAATTCATGCACCCAAACTGGACATTGTTACGGAAGCCTTGGGTTCAAGCTGTTCAACTTTGTCAAGCTCCCAGAGATTTTGCAAGAGCTCTTTGTGTTTTGCAGGTACTAAAAATAATATTTTGTTTAATGTAAGGACAATTATACTTATTATTGAAGTTTAAACAATTGTGGGTTTCATCCCTAGTCAGGAAATGATTCAGTTGTTTTAGTTTTTCCTCTCTGATAATAAAACAAAGTGCAACTTCATATACTGTTACTTAAAACACAATGTCTTGAAGTAGGGAGTAGAAAGTTGGTATAAGATTGTTCTCATAATAGGCCTACATCATAACAGCTAAAAAATATTTATATTATACTGTAGGTTCTGTCTGCTTTGTCTTCTTTATAAGGGCAAGAGAAAAAAATATGGTACATGTCAATCTTGCTTTGATATACATCAAATTATCATTGCTTTCTACCAGTTATATCTTAAGAATTAATTTGCTACTTTAAAATAGTGAAAATGAATGCTGACATAACTTAATTCATACTAGTAATAAGTATATTTTTACTTTTCAAAGAAATATGGCCTTGTAATAAATAAAGTTTTTTTTTAACAAGGAAGGGAATTTAATTTTAACACAATCCATTACATATTTTCTGCTCAATTTTCTTGATATTGTGTATTGAGTAGTATAACTCCACGATGTGTTCTTTGTTGAGTGGGGAAATCATAATATATCATTCCTCAATGAGGAATCTGGAATCAAATCCACATATGTCGACCTTATAGTTGTGTATAATTGTGTTACTGCCCCACGACAGTCTATACTTTAATAATAATTTGTAATGTTACTCAATCCAAAACTTTCAACAGGCTTGTATTAAAAATGCTGTGTGGGTACCAGCATGGCATGAACAGCTGGGTCATGTGCGTCTAATGCGAACTACTGCTGCCGAGAGGGAGGAAAGAAAAAAGCTTGATAAAAGAGAGAAAAAGGAGAGAGATGAAGAAGAAGAGAGAAATAGAACTGCTTGCAATTTTGTTAAGTATTCATTAGGTCTCCGACATCAGGTAAACTTTTATCTTAATAATGTGATACTAGATTTATATTTCAGACATTTAAAAAACGTCACTTGCAGGTGTGGAAACAAAAAGGCGAAGAATACAGAATCCATGGACAATGGGGTTGGCTATGGAATTCTGCAACCAGGAGATTTAAAAAGCACAATAGTAATGTAAAATTAACCATATCTAATGGCCCTGCCAAAATTGCTGTTAGAGTCAGAGATGGCAGCATTATAAAAGTTTTGGCTGTAGAACCTAAAACTTACGAATATCTAACTTCAAATGAGTGCTCCGAACAAAATGTCATGGAAAAATGTATGTTATCAATTTTAGTATAATTTAATACAAAAATAATAATGATGTTGTTTTTCTTTTATTATGTAAAAAATCTATTTTTTTAGTGCCTGTTTCTATGAGAAATATGAAATTAGAAAAAGAAACGGAAGATTTTGAAGAAATAGATGTTGAGAAAGCTTTAAGTTCATCTACTAGAAGATATTATCCTAAGATTGCTAGAAAATCAAAACTTGATGATTTTTTAGCTCGACGTACCTACTTAAAGTTTATGGAGGAAAAGAAGTTAGGCAACATTTTAAATAATATAAAAAAAGAGGAAGATGTAAAAAATGAAGAAGATAAAAATGTTGACATTGAGAGTGAAGAAACAGAGTCAGAAATGTCTTCAGCAACTGTAGATAGTAATGACAACAACTCAAAGAATGTAAATATAGGCCCTAAAAATATTGAGATCTTAAAAGAGAAATATCAAATGTTAACAAATTTGACTAAGCACTATAAATGCTATTCAGCTAGCTGCAATAAATCTGACTTGTCTGTAGTGTCATCCATTAAAATAGAGTGTTATTCCCCACTTTGTATTGAAAAAGGTAAAATATTGCAACAGTTACTACAGTTACTAAAAGATGGTCCTAATAACTGTAATACATTTTTACTTGCAAATTGTAAGGAAAATAATAAAATTTCCATATTGGAGCAATATTTATTGGGGAAAAGTTCAAATTCAAATGAAAATATAATGTCTGATTTACTATCGGCAGTTGCTTGTGCACAAGAATGTGATGTAAAAAATTCTGATTGCTTTGTAAAAAGAAAATCTAGCGGAGATAGTGATGTAAATTGTAAAGTTGAAAAGTATGAAAATGAAAATAACAATTCAATGTGCGGTATTAAATCAGAAAGTACACTTGAAGAGTCTGCTGTCCCAGCTGTTGGCAATGAAATGGATATTGATATAACAAGCAATAATAATGAAGACAATGAAGTTGAAATTGGACCTCTTAAGGAATTGACAGAGCATGATCAACAAAACATTGAATCAGTAGATAATAAGAGTCGGCCACCAATACCAAAATTAAAAATAACTCGTGGCAAATCCTCAAAATCGAACACTAATATGAATAATGAAAAAGGACAGGATTCTTCATATGAATGTTCATTAAAATCTGAGAAAGCATCACACAAACCCAAATATCGAGCAGTTATAAATAGACGCTTTGGCTTAACAAGGAGTGTTAAAAAAGAAGATAAGATTAAAGAAGAGAAAGCAGATGGTGTAATTAGAATTTATTCCACAGAAATACCTAATGGTAAAGTCTATTTGAAGAGAGTACAGACTGCCGCAGTAGAAAAGAAAAAGAAGAGAACACCTGTTAAATATCCTCTCTGCTCATCATTTCATACCAAAAGCAAAGCTAAGACAATAATGGTTTTACCTCATCATGAATTAAAAAAACTGTGCAGGCAAGCAGGTCACAGCACGGTGTCTGGGTTCAGCCACAGTTGTAAGCCCAACCAGGTGGTGTGGCCGTACCCGTGCGCGCGGCCGCTGTTCAAGACGTGCTGGCTGTACCGCACCGTCAACCTGCAGTGGCTGGCGAGCGCCGCGCTGCAGCTGCGCGTCATGTGGGCGTGCCTGCGGTGGGACGACATGGCCGCCAAGCCCGCCACCGCCGACGGCAAGCACCAGCTCACCACCGACACGGAGATCGTGTCGCTCGAACTGTTAAAACATCGTCATATCGGACAGTTTTCGGAGCGCACTCAATACCTTCGCCGAAAAGTAGTCATACCATTGGAGTTACCTAAAACCATCCGTGAGGTGACATCTATCCGAAGTGGTTTACGGAAGAGGAAACGTGCCGAGTCGCCGCAGAATACAGAACCGCAGGTTATTTTCTATTAATGTTTTACTAATGTTAAAATTCAATTAGAGAGACTTAGATATTATTTTGATATAACTTTATTTTGATATTAGGTGACGGAAGAATGGGTCGACGAGGACAAATTAGAACTGTGGGAAGTGCGCCAGTATGGAGAGCGCGCGGAGAGAGTGACGCCAGTGACGCGAACTTCCACAGGCAAGCTGCCGCAGCGCAACACGACCGCGCCGCCTAACGCCTCTGACCTCAAGGATAAAATGGAGCAGCAATTGCGAGAGCAACGTGCGGCTCACCAACAGAAACGAGCTTTGGAGATGTCAGGTACAGATGGCGCATTACAAATATCAACATTAATATTTATTACAGTCTATTTATGTGAAGTTGCAAAAAAATTTCAATAAACAAAACATTTTCTCTCACAATTATTGATAATATCACATTAGTGTATGGATACAAATCTTTTTTTCTACATAATAGATATAACATGTTAACAACAGCCACCTTGTCCGTATTGGAGTTTTCTTTGGTTGTTTTTACTTTGGCGCAGAAAAATGCAAACTTTGCCTGGTTAATATTTTTAAGTGGGAAAACGTCGTTGTCAGTATAACAAACACAAAAAATCTACATAGTATTTGTAAGCTTAATAAAACAAGAAACTTAAAAAAACCAATAAAAGTTACAGCAGAGTAGCAAGACTTTAACGAAAACATCTGGAACAATTCGCTCATATCTTTTAAGATTGTCTTGTTGTAGATATTACCCAATGGCTGACAAAACATCATATTTTGATGTAAAATGTCCACAGTATCTGTGCTCTATATTTTAAAATTATTTAGTATTAAAATTTATTTAAGCTAGTAATTAATGTGCCTTTTAGGTGTTTTTACATGTAAAATAATTTAAGACATTTATAATATTTTTCTATCAAATCTGAAAGGTTATCATAAGTTCTATAGATATCATTCAAAACTATTACTTATAGTGTATTACTTCCATAGATTTTTTATAAAATGTAACCTGTAAAGCATCCTTTTTCTGGTTTGGCTCTTCAAATAAGATATAGTAATAAATAACTTGTATAATAATTATTATCTGTTACAGAAAAATCGAAGACTACACCTAACCAAGTCTCTGGGAAGAGTACATTGACTTCATTATTGACCACACATACATCTACTCCCACTGGTCAGAAAAATATTATTGGGACTAGGAGAATTATTATGACAAAAGGCGCGGATGGAACAACGAGAGTCATAAATCAGACAGTCAGCAACAACAATAAATCAATTTTATCTTCTGAAGTCAACAAAACTCCTCAAAAAGAAGGACCTCAGAAGGTACAAATAATTAGAGCTCCTGATGGCAAACTTACTGTTAGAGGTTTACTCGCAGGACAACAATTGATACAGATGCCGGATGGTAAATTACATGTGGTGATGCCGGGGCAGCAAGGAATAACAGGTCAGCTGGTGGCAGCCTCTCCTGCGCGAAAAGCCGACTCGGACTCTCTATCGAGCGACACCAATGATAAAATTTCTGCCCAAAATAAAATTAATACAGAAAGCGGTGGTTCAATTCAATCGCCGCGGATTTCGAGTCAGGCAGTGACGCCCGCGCCGGCTCTGGTACCGTCCGGCCGGCACATTGTGGTGCAGCCGGCGCAGCAGATGGTGGTGGCGTCGCCGCAGGTGGTGGTGCAGGCCGGCGCGGGCGCGCGCCCCCTGCAGACCGTGCTCGTGCAGGGCCAGCTGCTACGTGCGCCCGCGCCCCCTCCGCGCCCGTCAGCGCCGCGCGTCGCGCCCTCCACTCCCACCACCGCGCCTCGCCCTCGCCCTGCCGCTACGCAACAGATCGTCGTCAACAACCCGGCCCTCGTGCAGCAGATAGCCGCGGGCAAAATACAACTTGCCACTGTAAATGGACAACAGGTTCTGATACGACCGACGGGTAATAACCAGGCTCAGATAGTTGCCCATATCGGCCAGAGCCCGGCGCCCGCTGCCCCCGCGCCCGCGCCTGCGCCGTCGACCGTGCCTGTGCCCGCGACGCTTGTGCGCCCAGCGGCGCCGCCCCTCACCCCTGCAGTGGCCCCGCAGCCGCTCACCGAGGACCAGATTATGGAAAAACGTCTTCTAGCAGGCCAGCCGCCAGGCACTGTGATAAAGACTGTTACTGCACAGGTACAATTGTCTCGGATTTTTTATATATACTCGTATATAAATATATAAAATGTCGAACGGCAACTAATTTTTTTTTATTTTTAGGTAATGCAAACTAGCAGTGGACCAAGCATTGTTTTGCAAGGCCTTCATGGATACTCTCTGACACCACAGCAGTTAGCACTTGTTCAGCATCAAGTCAAGCAGCAACTACTAAAAGGTAATAATATAATTAATAGCTTTTTTAATAAAAAAAATCAGCTTCTTGCTGTATCCCGCACACTGCAGGGTAGGCAGAGAGAACCTAGTGTTAAGACACTCTGTTCCCCACTATCTGTGGAATTCTGGAGGCATTGCGTGTTGTGTGGCAGAACACAACCAGTCAATTTTACAGTCACACTGCCACGACTGCCCTCTACTAGAAGGAATCTCTGGAATTTATTAGAAAACGAATTAAGAATCAAGCCTTTCAATACAGTTAATGGCATAATATCTCGTAGCTTAATTAAATTCTAGCTTAAATGAAATTCTAGCTTAATTGAAATTCTATTTCAGATGTATCTGGACAATGAAACTCAAAACTCTGTTTATAATTAAACTTTCAGCACAAGAGTCTACTGGCAAACAAGGCATGTTAGGTCCGCGGAAAATGTACCTAGCGGTGCAGCCGACGCCCAGCGCGCCGCCGCCGCTGACGCCGGTCGCGCCCGCGCCTGCGCCCGCGCCCGCCCTGCACGCGCTGCCCGCGCCCGCGCAAGCGCACCAGGTAATATATTACTATTAGGAAAGGGCAACCTCGGGACGCCGGCATTTGGCAGTCTTTTGTGAACTATTTACACTATTAGAATTTATGTTAGCTTTTATGTTTTAGGAAGTAACTTATAGTAACATACTTTTAAAATTTTAATTGTTGTTTTTTAAAAAATAGCACGTCTCAACATATATAATTAGTACTTTACAATTTACATTCACTTATTATTTTTCAATATTATGAATTTGCCTCACCTCAAGAATGCATTTAAATTAAATTCATATGAATTATTTTTTATTAATATTTATTGGTACATTACAATTGTATAATATCTGTATATAAAAAAGTGACAAGCACTAAGTAAGACAAGTAAGAATAATATGTTACAATAAACATTTTGAAGATATGGATGAAGGTTTATCAAGGGGGGCTTTAAATCTATAAATATTGTTGAAATAGTTGTAAAATTTAATTATCAAATTGTATTTTAGGGAATTCTGGATTTTTATCTGCATAAAAATATATATTTTATGATATTTTCATAAAATAACATAAAAGTAAGGTTCTATAATACTTTAATAACAATTTAAAATATGACCTTCATCCATGCAATTGTTTAATAAACTTGAGTAACCTAACCATTAATTACTTACTTTTCTTTTACTTCAAGAAAGGTGCTTTGTTAAAAATTCCTTGTAAATTTGAAATGTCGTTATATCTTGGGACTACTAAGCCCATTATTTGAGCATAATAGGCTTAGTAACTTACTTACTTAACTTCACACTTTATCCCTAGCAGCGCTAGGGTCTCTACATACCTCTTTCGCCTCGTCTCCTATCATCAACCTCTTCATACATGCCATCCGGGAACCCACTCATGTTTTTTACGTGACCTTCCTCCAGTATCTTTGAAACTGTGTTTCCGAAGGTCAACCGAGTTCTCCCCCTATCTCTCTTACCTTTCCATCATAAATCTTTTTTGCCATTCTTTCATCACTCATTCGTTCGACGTGTCCAAGACAGCTGAGCTCGTTCTTCTTTTATTTTCACCGTGAGTGATCGCCAGTACCTGCCATTCTGTGTATCTCTTCATTGCGGATTCGATTAGCTAAGCTGAATCCGCATATCCTACGAAAAAATCCAAGGTATTCAACTTTATTTAATTTTTCTTCTGTAATACCCACGTTTCGCTGCCGTATACCAGCGTCGGTACAAACTGCATTATGTACGGCCAAACGTGCAGCTGAGTTGACGTTTCGCCGTCTCATCAATAAGCTAATGCTCCGTTAACCCTGCAGTAATACAAAGGCATATCTGCTATCTCTACTGAACATACTTCCCACATATACCACTTTGGACGGAGCTACAAATGTGCTTAGTAACCCCAAGATATATATAATAAAATTTACAAGCAACTTTTAAATATAAAATGTATGCCTGCGAAAAGATAAAAGAAATCATAAAATAGGTTTACTCTTAACTTTGTTGCAATAGCTATGATGACAGATTTTAAGAAACTGTTCTATAATGTTGAAACATATCTTATAATTACAAAGTATAAAAAAAAACATTTCAATTTATATTTCAAAATCGCACGAAAACTCATCAAAGTGTCATGGCGTCGCTTTTGAAGTCAAGTATGAGTAGTCTGTAAATACCATTGTATACAATACAAAGTGTCAATGCGTTTGTTTATCAAGGCGTAAATCGTAAGGCGTATTAAGGCCAGTAGTAACGCAGAGGCCCAAGTGTTTGATTGAAGCACCGCTACTGGTTGTGACTTGACTCCAGAATTTGGAGGAAAATGGGAAACGGAGTGTCTTAACACTGGGTCCCGTCTACCTACCCTGCTGTGTGCGGGATACAGCGTGAAGCTAATTTTTAATAATTATTATTAATCCTCTTGTAATTAATAATAGGGTTTCTGTAATTAAATACATAATCTGAGATTTTTTTATTAGCTGTCATCATCATGTCTATTGATTAAATAAAGATCTGGCTATGTACAGTCCGCGAGGTCAAAGCTGAGCTTTGCATTTGTGTGAGTGTTTATATATAGTGTAGTTAGGACGTCACTTGCTAGGCCTAAACAGGCTTATACTGCTTTTCGGTAACCGGCCTACAATTCTTGTAGAAATAGCAGCGTCACAAATTTAATTTTTAATAACTTATTTTTATGTTATTTTTATTAAAAGTAAAAGATCACTGTAAACCTAAAATATATGTGAACCCGCAGTTATGGAAGGAAAAGTTTCGTTTGAACAATCTATTATTAACACAAACAACACATCAGAAAAAAATCGAAAATATGCAATATTCCGTTAAGAATGATCGATATAGTTTTTTGATGTTTGAGTTCTGGCTCTACTTTTTGTTATTACTCACACAAATGCAAACCTCAGCTTATGCCTCGCAAACTGTAAGTATTGTGCGTTTTTTATATTTAATATGATAAAATTGTAACTCTGTTTACTAACAAATCTTATTTTTATTTTTTACTTGATTGCTTGTCCCCAAAAAAATATGATTAGTATTAGTATAATAAAATAATTGAACCCTAGTGAATTCAATTAGCTATATTATTATAGTTTGTAATTATTTAAATTAATGTAAACTGTGTTATGGTAAGACTGGATATTTAAAATAGTGGATATTTTACTACAGCAATAATATTTATATAATTATTATTGTAATTACCAAAGATTTTGTACATTAGCTACATGAACACTCTGATAGTTACTCTTTGCATTTTTAAGTATAGGGATATCAGTATTATCTTGTATTGAATAAAAAATAATATGTATGTACGTACATATTATACTACTTTTATACCTGATCTGTAACAATTATACGTACATTGATTCAATGTGTTTAATAAATGTTATTTAGGAAACTTACATGTGCATGAGTTTAAACAAGGGCTAGTTCCAAAAATATTTGTAGTCAATGCTTTGTTCTTCTTTATATGAGGGAATTGTTTATTATTTTTGTGTTAAGGTAGAAATTAATATAAATATAGACTTGTGTATTTTATCCCTTTCATGTACTTTTAAATTTAAGTCATTAGCTTCTATTTATTTATTATTAAAATATTTAATTCAATAATTGTGTAAAAATTATAAATAATTTTAAAAAAATCTTAGACTATTCTCTGTTGTGAGCAGTACAGTTAAGTAATTGATTATTAATTAAAATTCTTTTCATATTTACTTTTACTAAATATAATTGCCTTATATTTTTTTTATTCTTGCTCACAGCTGAGGGTTCGTTTAATGACTGATGAATTAACTTGTTAATTTTATTTTGTAAGATTTTTAGTGAAATTCGTAGATGTTACATTATAAGTGACAGAAGTACAATTGTTATACAAGTTATAATATTTATATAATTTGCAGTAATAATTATAAATTACAATACTTAATTTTTATTTTTGGAATATTTCTGCAACTAACTGCTATACAACTATATTGGTAACAGAAATTGCTCATACACCACCTTTTATGTATGTAATCGTAACAGCTCTGAAAGTTAAACAAGATTGGGTAGTGCAATATGATATTCAAATAAAATTTTCAAATAGCTTCCGACTTTCATTTAATCAAGACCTTTTATCGTTTACGTACATTTATTTTACTTCTTATTTATATATTAGTTGTTTTGTGGGGGTGTATGGGCAATCTTTTACTTGCGTCTTTTGTTTATCAATATTTAATTTGTATTCATAAACTGTAAAACGTACAAAAAGTAGATGAACTATGTACAAAATTAGTAATAGTAGATGCTATTAAAATGTATATTTGTACTTATATATTCCCACAAACAGTTATTTTGTTTATTACTTTTTTTGTTTTTTTTTTTTTGTTTTCTATTTTAATTTGTGCATGTTTTATGTGATATTATTTCGTTTGTTTTTCCTTTTAGGATAGTGCAACAGAGGATAAAATAAAACGTCAACCTTTACTCAATGGCGAAGATCATGTTTCTGAAGCAGTGAGCCATAAGGAGGCTATGCCCTCTAAACCAGAAGATATACAAGGAAATAATACTAAAACGGATATAGTCAATTCTGTTAATGAGGGAAGTCAAAGTAACAAATTTGTTCTTACTCCTGATTATATACAACAAAGTGAGTTTTTTTGTTATCTACAATTATCATTTCTTTATATTTTCACATTTGTTTAGATAGGTCAGATTACACTTCACGATAAATATAATATTTCAGCTATTAAAAGCGCCTTGAAACAGGAAAATCTCAACCCCGAAATCGAGGAGAAGTTACTACAACTGCAACGATACCAGGAGAAGCAAATGAAACCTGAAGCGCCCGTAGAGCGCGAGGTGCGCGTGTTGCCCGTGCGCTCGCCCTCCCCGCCGCCGCCGCGCCGCCGCGGGCCCTCGCGCCACGACGACGACGACGAGTGGATCGAGGCCAGCCCGCGCAAGCGAGCACGCAACGCACGCCCGCCCACGCCGCCAGCCCTAGCCGGCCCCGCCCTCACCGTCCCCGCTCTCGTCGCCCCCGTCCCCGTCGCCCCCGTCGTTGCTCTAGCTGTCACCCCCGCGCCTGCCGCCGCCGTCCCCACGTCGCCCGCGCCGACCGCCCCCACAGCCGCTCCCGCCACCCCCGCTGCACGACCCGCCTCCGCGCACTCACGACTGCTCCTCTTGTTCAAATACAAAGAAATGCTCAAGAAGGACATCATCAAAAAGAGAGGCCTGCTTGAGAAGGAGCTTGGCGTAGAAATACAGGTCGGTGCCCAAACAACACTCATTGTGATATATGAAATTAATAAGAACAATTTATTAACGCTGAAATACTACATCAAGGCTTGGTTACACACATACACACACAAATAACCATTTGTTTTTAAAATATCATTCGACATTTTTAAATCCTAAAGCGGCATTTACTACTTTCTTCACTTTGGTTTCCCACCGTGAGTATAAGAAATGAAAATACATTACACTATTTACATTGTCACTATTTTGAGCAAAGAAATATCATTTATTCTGTACACGGGTGTGCAGGTTACATGTTACGATCTTTCCCAAAAAAAAAAAATTTTTGACGAAAAATCTTGGTTATATTTTATTAAATTTAATTAAAAAAAAAAAGAATTTACTTTTAACCTTTAACCACTGAGGTGTTTTGTAACATTAGTATCGTAGATCGAAGGCTTAAGAAGAAGGCCCACTAAGGGCCCAAAACTGGCTCTTAGTGGGCCTTCTTCTTAAGCTTTAAGAAAAAGCTAAAAGTTTCAGGTAATTAATGCCATCTCATAAAGGATGCAAATACATAACTATTTCTTATATTTTCAAGAATAATTTTCTCATTAATGAACGATAATAGTAGGTAAAAATGAAATGCGTGTGTCAAATGGGTATCTACTACTTATTGCTACTCGAGACATGTGAAACAAAAATTTTAGCTTCTTTGGCTGATAAGGCTGTACGGGACGGGGATCAGCCAGTGGTGAAACTGAACTGTTATATTTTTTGCAAAAAGATGTTTATTATATTCGGATCGTAGTTTTGAAGTAATATTAGTATAGTCCGACACTATCGTTATTGCGTATGGGAAGCACGCGCGGTAGAGTTGCGCAGAACGCATATTTTGATATCTGCACATAGACACCCTCTCACGCTGCACCGATTCCCCGCTAGGGCTCGCGGGGAATCGGTGCGGCGTGAGAGCGGGCGGTCACGTCACTACGGTACAGTCGAGCGCAACGCTGTCAGTTCATTACTATGAAATAGAATATATTATCATATGATAGTGTCATATGTACAAAATGGCGCAGTAAAGCGTATTTATCTAGTAATATTATAATAATTAGTGTGTTGTTTACAACATGCAATATCAAGTTATGGATAAGCAAATTTAAAAATTAAATAAAGTACTGAATTGTATTATTATAATGGGGCCACATCGAAATCTTCATCAATCCAAATTCAATAAAAAAGTAAAATTTAAAAAATAACTTTCATATAGTTTTATATAAAATAATAAAAATTATAAAATACATGCAAAAAATTGTATAAAATATAGTTTAAATAAATAAAATATTAAAAATAAAAGCAAAAATTAAAAGGTATGGCGTTCAGCTACAGTGTTAATTTATAAAAAATAATTAGATATCTTCATCAATTTAATCAAAAAATTCAAATAAAAAAATATTTATTATCGTTTTATTTAAAACATTATGTTTAATAATAAAGCAAGCAATCAAAACGGTAAAAGGCATTTTTGTTTACAATTATATTTTTGTTTCAAACAAAAATATAATTAAAAAATATAATATATAGTGTGAGCTTGATTGTACTTATAAAGATGTGTGGGTACGAATTTTCTGTAAGGACGTAGCGGTCACACTGACGCACAGTAACACGACATGGCAAAGGGATACCAGACTTTAATTTTTTTGTACCTTAAATTGTTTTTATTAATTTGCCAAATATTTTTATTTAATATATCTTTAAGAAATTTATATATTTCCAGATATTTCTTTATCCATATTGTATAGTACTGTGTATTACGCATACTTAATATTTATATTATACATAGGTGTATATAGTATATAAATAAATATCATGTTTCATTAGTTATATAAGCAGAAGTTTAGTTTAATTTAGTTTAAAATGACTCAGGAGTAATAAATTACTAAAAAAAAAATACTTTTCGGGCTAGTCTCGATTTTATTCTCGACAACGATGTATGAACTGAACTGCTAATAATTTTTTTACAATATTTAGATATCCTCATAAAATTTTCGTTTTGTATAATTTACTAGAACATAAAGCTGATCAGATATTTTAATTATAATTTAATTATGATTTGCTAAGTGTGCGGTAAAACAACATAACAGGGTAACACTGATCGAATGTTTTCTGCGCATAGGTATTCTGCGCAATTTTACGCGAGTACCTCCGATTGTCAATAAGAGTTTAGACGGACTATACATTTATCTGAATTATAGCGTTATTATTACCACACTGATTAACATGCGCAACGCAATATCTCGAAAATTCGGAATATAGAGTGAAGCTAAAAAAAGTACAGTCAAAGTCAAATAAGAAACAAAAAAATAGTCTTGGAACTCCTTTTCTATACTAATATAATAAAGCGCTTGTTAGTTTAAACGCCAAGATCTCGCACCCGAACTACTGGTCGGTTTTTTTTGTTTTGTATTAAAGCTGCATTTTCCAGGAGTGCTATATATGAGAATACCTTGGACAAGTCACATAACTTTGCAACATCTCATTTGTAGAAAGAGCTGTCAGCGGAACTGGCAATGCGCACGCGCGCCGAGCGCACCAAGCAAGAGGAGGTGCGCGGCAAGAGGCGAGGGGGCGCCGCGAGCGCCGGCGGGGGTGGGGGCGGGGCCAGCGCGCCGCCGGGGGCCCCGGGGGGCGCCACGCCTAGGCCCAACAAGAAGGGCTCCAAGAAGGAGAAACTACTATGTATATGCCGAACACCCTACGATAACACGAAGTTAGTATTAACTAATTTTTATCATTTGTTTGATATCGGATTGATCTATTGACTATTTTATTTAAATTTTCTGAGAATGTTATGCATTTATTTATAATTGACTAACCTTATACTCATATTAAATATAAATCGACAAAATCTTAAGTTTCGCTTTTGTGTGAGAATGAAAGAATTTGACTTAGTTTAAAATAATAAAAATTAATTATATAAAAAAAAATAGCAATAGCAAATTTATATGTTGTTATGTTGTTGTTGGATTACAGATTCTATGTGGGCTGCGAACACTGCAGCAATTGGTTCCATGGCGACTGCGTCGGTGTCACTGAGGAGATGAGCAAAACTATGGAGGAGTACGTGTGCTCGGAGTGTCGCCGCGCCGAGGAGACCCAGGAGCTCTACTGCTTGTGTCGGCAGCCTTATGATAATTCTCAGTACGTTATATTACATTTGAAAACATAATGTCTTCAATATTTAGACACTTAGTCACGTGTATAATTGTTTTGTTTTTTGTAGATTTTACATTTGTTGCGACCGATGTCAAGACTGGTTCCATGGACGGTGCGTTGGTATTCTACAATCGGAGGCGGACAATATTGACGAGTACATTTGTCCTAATTGTCAGAAAAATAACTCTGTCAACTATGCGAATATGAAAGAGCTTACTGTCAAAGATTTTGAAAATCTTAAGAGACTAATTAAACAAATACAGCTACATAAAAATGCGTGGCCTTTCATGGAGCCCGTTGATCCACGAGAAGCTCCCACATACTACAAAGTAATAAAGGAGCCAATGGGTATGTATTTCAGTTTGACTGTTATATTATGAGGTTAATCTGGGTATTTCATGCAGTATTGATTTAATGATTTATATTTTTTTTATTATGTTTTATTTTAGATTTGCAAACAGTGGAAAGAAAAGTGAATGAACAGACTTACAGTATGTTGAGTGAATTTATTGGTGATATGACTAAAATATTTGACAACTGTCGTTATTTTAACCCTAAAGACTCTGAGTTTTATCGATGTGCGGACGGTTTAGAAGCATTTTTTGCGCAAAAAATTAAATACTTTCGTGAAAAGCTTTTTGAATCAACACAATGATAGAAGTGTGTAAGTGTGGAAAATAAATATGTCGAACATACTGTGGTGAATACTGTGGACGATTTTAGATGTTATGTTTTGTTGAAACATTCAACATTTGCTTATGTTACTTTACCTGTAACACTTGTAAATTGTAAACTATGTGATGAAAATTTCAAAGAATAATAATTTGTATAAATATCACTGGAGGTATCGAGTTAGTCAGCTTATTTCATGTTAAGTATTTATTGTATTTATTGATTGATGCTTTACATTCATAATCTACATTGAAGCTGACACTTGTTGAAAATAATGATCTTCAGACAGAATTGAATATATATAGTTTTGTGAAAAATTATTGTACTAGCTGATATGACTTTAGTTATTTTAGTTTAAATTTAGTGTTTAGTTTAAGTAAACCTTATTGTATTGTAAGAAATAAATTTTTATAATATAAAAATTACATTTTTAATCAATTCCTTTTATTTATTTTTAGTTGCAACTAATGTTTCTATATGTCATCACCATACAGATATCTTTTAAATAAAAAGGGGGAATTTTAAATGACCAACTACTATTCTTAATTGATGTATTAATTTTCGCAGGAATATACATAAATTATAAAATAATCTCAATATCTTTTTGCTTTTTGACATTTTGTACTTTCTTCCTACACTACTTAAACTACAAATCTAAAAATTATAATTTTTTGGATCTCTGGATAACTAGTTGAAGACTCATTTGATACTGTCCCATTTTTTCTCTGTAAATTATTTAACTCAGGTGTTTGAGGTAAAACTTTCGAATTATTTAAGAACTACCTAACAAGACGTAGTCATACGGCTAAAATTAACAAAAAATATTTTTTGGTATTGCACAGGGTAGCGTTACCTACTCAAATTATTTTGACAGATATAGCCGGTTTTTAGCCATTCAAATAACTTGCTTATAGTATAAGATATTCTAAAACAAATAAACTGAGCTTGGCCATAATTAATGTTACAATTAAAAATAACCAAATTATGAAATTTGAATTTGGAATCTGTCATTTTTATACGACTGTTCATTGTTTTCTGATTTTCGCGCTAATATATTGTAAAATATCTTATGATATTAAAATGGAGTGACGTATTAAGAGAACCGTGATTTCTGTGATTGTATTACATAATGTAGGTATGGTATAGAAATAAAGAGAATACGCTTAGTATCAGTCGCATGTTGTGGGTTATTGATAGTGGTAGAAGAGCCGAAAGAGGACTTTCGGGTTTTACTACAGCGCGGCAGATTAATATACGGGAGAATTCCTTGTACTCGGTTACGTACTTTCACCAAATATGTGCCCCATTATAGCCGAGCGGCTAGGATAAAGGATCAGATTCGTATAAAAAAAATGATCATCTCAAATTCTCGAGCGCATCAGATTAAGGTAGAGTAAGCGTAGCTTTTTTTTTATTTTGAAGGTATTATATTCCTCTCCGTGTTGCTATTCCTCGCTTTTTCTCTATTTATAACTCAAAAAATACTTAAAAAATACTTTTATAGTCATTTTCTTATAAATACAAGTATTCCTACTATATTGAGGCCAGCCGTGACGCAGTGGCACGTGTGACTGTAAAACCGACTGGATGTGGGCTCGATCTCCATTCGAGGAGATGAAATATTTACTTAAATTTATATTTCCATTTCTTCGCTCTGGTGTAGAGGCTAAGCGCGGCGTTGAGTTCTGCCACTCAACACGCAATGCCTCCAGAATTCGGCAGAAAGTGGGGAACGGAGTGTCTTAACACTAGGTTCCCTCTGCCTACTCTGCTGAGTGCAGGATACAGAGTGAAGCTGATTTGTTTATTTTATTTACAAGTATTCTACTTCAAACATACGCTCTTTTATATACATGATATTCCTTGAGTAAAATATTGATTACGATCAATGATTAAGAAATCTCATATTAGGCCTGTATTATATATGAGTTTTTTTTTTAGGTTCACACCCCCTTAGAATTTTTTTTGTATCTTTTTTCATTTTTAACTCTTACGTACGACCACCTCCATCACGGCAACAGTCAGATTAACATATTTACATTTTATATAAAACAGTTTATTTAACATTTTTGAAAATCTATTGCCGCTCACCCCACCGAGCGAAAGATATATATGACATGACAGTTTTTCCTCGTTATCATCTAAGCTTCGCAATCCAATAGGTCACTATGACGCTCGAGCAAATCCTGAGTAGAGAGCGTATGTTGATATCGATTTTATTCTTTTTTAAATTATTAGTTAAGAAATGACCAGTGCCTTATAAAAATGACTTATTTATAAGGCACTGGTCATTTCTTAACTAATAATTTAAAAAAGAATAAAATCGATACTAATATTGTTGGCTGGAGTATTAGTATATGTTGGTAATTTAGTATATTTTTATGATTAAGTAATATTTTAACAAAAAAATTACAGTATTTTTACTGTAAAGAATCTTCCTTATTAGTCTATAGAGTACAATGTGGGCATTATCGATTGTTTTCCGCGATGGTTAGGTGGGGTGTCAGCTACGAAGGAGAGATTGAGCTATATTTTTATATAAAAGGCATCACAACATCGGCACAAGTGTATCAAGGTACCATTCTTGAGGTGGTAGTGAAATCCTTACCAACACCATGTCCAATAACCAAGAATGGTCCTTTCCGCAAGACTTCACGCTGGGTCATAAAGCTCGATCCACCCAGTTTAGGCTAGAAACAAACATTCCGGACTTCATCAGAGCTGAAGCCTGGCAGACTCCTGACCTTAATCAACTGGATTATGATTTATGATCAGAGAGTAATACTTGTTCTAAAGTTGCAGTTTTTCAGTGAAGAATTTTCCCAACAAAAAGTGCGTTCTGCTATTGATAAAACGCCGTAATCCTACAAGATATAAAGTGTCCTCTGAAGCAATCACATAATGCTTACATATTTTTAGGGATAGAGTTCCCTCTTCTCTACCCACCCAATGTCGCGGTAAAAGCCAATAGGGCTAACAGCATTAACCTCAAGTTCGAAAAAAAAAACAGTATGTCAATGTAACCTTTGTTTTTGTTATTTTTATTCCTAAAAATTTTTATTTATAACAAGCCATTCAATCAGGTTCACACTGTATCCCACACACAGCGGGGTAGGAAAAGGGAACTAAGTGCTAAAGACACTGTTCCCCATTTTCCGCCGAATTCTGAAGAAATTGCACGTGCTTTGCCTCGACATAAGACCGAAGATATGAAATTAAAACATATCCTCGAGTAGGGATTGAACCCACAATCAGGGGCGTTTACAGTCACACTTTATGCCTCTATTATTTTATTTTAAAAAATAAATTAAAATTTCATTGCGAAAAATATATTATATTCTTAGTGATATATACTAGCGTCTTGTTCATTGATGCCTCATAAATGACGTAAAAGAAACACTGTCATTAATATTATAATTTATTCAAGTACTAATCTTTGTATATTTAAATATAATGTGTATTAACAAATTACACAAGGTTAAATTTAAGTAGCTATCTCATGGCACCAGTGTAGTACACGTACTTAAACAATAAAATTTAGCAGTTATCCATTATGAATAATACTATGGATATTTGTATTTATCATTTATTGAATTTGAAATGAAAAATGGATGCCACAACAATTCTAAACTTGAAGAGAATTAATAATTATCCTAATTGTAAATACTTATTACTATTTTTTTGTAAAGTATTTTATTTGAAATAATAATAAATCACAGTTTATAAAGAATTGTGCAGATGCGCACGCAAATATGCTCGCGTCATATGAAACATGATTGTTCCTATTATTTACACCAATCAATAGGAGATTACATCCTAAAACTATCAGTCAGTTGTAAGTTTTTAGTAGTAGTAGACACTTACGAAATATTAGAAAATTTAAACAAATAGTTCAATAGTAAATTACAGTTACAAAAAGAAATAGTTACCTAAACAAATTGTTATAATATTATGTAACTAAAATATCAACAGAAATTAGTAATATTAAATAATATTGTTTGTATTTTACTTCGCTAATATAGCTATAAATGATTTTTGCATTTGTGTAAAATATAGTACATACTTTAATTTTCATTTTATAAACTTGATATCATAGTTAATTACTATTTTTTCTTTTTTAATGAATTAGATATGTTTCATAAAAACCGTGAATCAGTAATAAGTACAATATAATTTTCTAGTAGATACAACATTTAAGCTAAGAGGTGGAATGATAATATTATTCTTATATCTTTATAGACAATAATTCTATTTATGTCTTAATAGAATAAATAAAACTATCTATAACTAGATTTTTTAAACTTTAAGTTACTATAAAAGCAATTTTTTAAAGTGAACATAGTGTATTGAAATTGGTTGTATTGTGAATAACTGGAACTATATGATTGCTTTATAGTTATAATATTTAAGTGCAGTTCTTATCAATTTCCTACAAAAGAAAAATGTTTTTATTACATGTCATATATACGTCATTACAATAAAAATTAGAACAATAGCCAACAACAGGCATTCTAATAAAAAATATTTCTAAACTTAACTAACGTATGTATCATAGTTAGTGAGCTTATATTATTCAGCTATAATACTTAACGATCAAGTGATATGTACATATGAAAGGCAGTGTGTTACACGAGGAGCGCCCGCGAGCGCGCCTTGTCCCCGCCTGGTCCCTGTTGAGGCTCACTACAAAGAGGCATTCGAGCTTCGATATCATGATGAGAAGGGCAGTGTGTTACATGTAGAGGGAGTGCGAGGGGGCGGGGGCGGCGGCGAGGGGGGGCGGGTGTCATACGAACGAGGAGAAACCGGGTAGAGGTGCCCGCGAGCGCGCCATGTTGTTCATGACGATCTGCCCTCCGTTGAGGCTCACCACGGCGCTGCCCTCGGGCTCCGAGTCCGTGTAGCTGGAGTAGTTGCGCACCGGCCGCTGCCTCTTCCACGACTGCCGCAGCGTGTCGTTCACGTTCGCGTAATGGTTCACGAACGAATGTGGCTCTGAACGAACACTCTCGTTTTCGCTTTCGGAATTCTGTATTATGAAAGAAGAAATTGGGTTTTAATTTGTTGTAGTTAAAAATATTTTTAATGTAATATGAATCTAGAACTATTTTTTTAATTTATTAAATTTAAGTAGTCGTTTGTATAATTGGAAGAAAAGCCAATAATAGACACTACGAGGATTTTAAGACTACACCATAGCCTGTATAAGGTATATTTATTAGCGATGTCTCAAAAAATTAAGTGTAATATTTACACTACTGTAATGTAAGAATGAAAACGTGTCGATGTTCAATGTTAGTTAAGAAGAGGTAATTTAAAAAAAAACATTATTTTTATTGATTTTTTTTTATATTCGAAAATCAATATTAATTTTGTTCTCCGATGCAAGCACTTAAAAAAACCACCTAAAAATTCATTATACTAACATTGAAAGTCAATACACGTTTGCGTTTAAGTATCGCCGCAGCACCCTGAATATTTCATATTATATTTAATCAACTATTTAAATACCAGTAACGTTCTGTTAAATCATCTTGTTCATTTAAATTCATACATTACAATTAACGGGATAGGCGACGGAACCAACGCAATATCTCGACAGTGCTAGCCGGTAATTAAGCGTGATAAGAGTAATTGCTAGTTAGATTTCAATCGGCATAGTTACCATGAGAACTCCGATCGACCGTACAGGTGGAAAAAATAAAAGAAAGTTTAGTTATGGTCGCAGCACTCAGACGACACTGATTTTGATGGTGATCACCTGTGAGTCGGAGGAGCTCATCTCGGAGGGCTTCTCGGTGAGGGAGGAGTCGTCGGGGTTCTCGTCGTAGCCGCGCAGGCTCTCCTCGTCGCTGTGGTAGGCCACGGAGGCGGGCGAGGGCCGCGGGGGCGACTTGGCGAGCGAGGGCGCGGCCGCCTTGCGCCGCAGCGTGCCCGCGCCCGCGCCCGCGCTCGCCACCGAGTTCTGCCTCGAGCGGTACAGGTCCAGCGCCAGCGAGCCGCGCTCGTCCGTCTCGCCCGCCAGAGACTCCTCTAACGTCTTCTGGGCTTCTTCTGTCGATGTACGCAAGCATTATATTAAATGTGCAGGATCTTATATTTTTAATTTGTTTATATAAAACTTTGTCATTACTGAGTATGGCAACACACACTCGATACTTCTATTAGTACTCGATAAGAATAATGAAAATGGTACAGTTTCTTGAGGAACGTTAGCTATTTTAAGATAACATTTATACTTATTGCAATAAAGATAGAAATTTTACGTTTTATTGTTTATGCACACGAATTTATATTAAGTATAAATTTATAATATAACAAAAATAGTGATTCTACTCACTTTTATACTTATAGCTTTTGCTCTTCACGCACAATATTGCTATGACCATGATAATAATAATTATAGAGGCCGCGGCCAGAGCTACCATGAACCACGTTCGTCGGTAAAAGGGCCGGTATTGTAGATAACCATATTCCAAATAAAGCTTAGAAGGGGTGACAATAATCTTATCGCTGCAGGCAGGATTGCTGATGCCGTACATGTTATATGCGATAACTCTGAAGGAATATGCAGTGGATGGCAGCAGGCTCTGGTAGGATATCGTAAACTCTTCCAATATTCCATTACTTGTTCTTGTTATCGTTTCCCATCTTGTGTCATCTATGAAATAATTAATAATAGTTTCTTCAATACTTTTGATGGTAGAACGTTTTGTCATTTGTTTAGTTGGATAAACAATATAGTTTAATTGATAAATCTGCCTCGCGTAATAAAAGGAAAGTTAAATAAATAGTAGGCAAATGCAATAAATATATAATACATTTGAACACTTACAACTTTGCCACGTTTCCTTGGCTGCATGTAAATAAGTAATTGTTTTTAAAAGAAATACAGTCTTCTACTTCTACTGTTATGACTACTTACATAAATGTAAAGTTTAGCTTAAGCATTTCGATCTTTTCTAACTTTGGCGAAAAACGTTAAATATACACAAATAAAAGATTTCAGATATAACATTTATTTAAACTGTGAAGTCACTTTGAAAGTCCTCATTTTCTCAGACAATTACAAAACAAATAAAACAATAGAACATCAAACAGTATAGTACCTTTCTTCCTAGCCTCAAAGTAGTAGCCGAGCAGCGGGCCCTTGCCCGAGGCGGCGTTGGTCCAGCGCAGGTGCAGCGCGGCGGGGTCGGCGCGCAGGCGCAGCGCGGCGGGCGGCGCGGGCGAGCCGGCCTGCGGGCCAGTGCGCGCGCGCGCCTCCGCCGCCGCGCCCGCGCCCACCGTCACCGCGCGCACGCTGAACTTGTACTCCACCTCCTCCTCCAGCGCGCCCACTAGGAGGCGCCGCTCCGTTACTTTTTGTTTCACTTGCTTGCTGAAACCTGCAATTATTTCATTTAAAGTAAACTTGAAGAATTCGAACGAGCGACCTAAAATATTTATTTAAAATTACAAAATGATTACAAATTTACAAAATGATTGAAATTGATATAAGCACTGAATGTTAATTAAAGTTTGCACAATTGTACAAATACACACAATTTAATTAAAGTTTACACAACCACAATGGTAAAGTAACTTCTAAGATAATCGTGAGCAAACAAACAAAGACAGACACACAGAAAAAAAAATATAATTGTTTTGGATTCTATTTTTTATATATTTTATATGTGTGAGGATTCACAATTTTATTATATGTTTAAATACTACACATGGTTATGTGAAGATATATCATGACATGATCAATGAGTGATTATTGGAAAATTACCCATAAATTTAAATGAACAAAAATAAAAAGTTATTAAAAATACGTTAAAATAATTTTATTCCACTCATATTTTAGAATATTGTTATCAATATTTATAGTGGATAATAACTTTTTTAAATTGATGTCTTAAAAATTGAGCAGAAAGTGGGGAACGGAGTATCTAGGTTCCTTCTACCCTGCTGTATGCGGTATGCAGCGTATACCTAAAAAAAAAAGCACTTACGCTCATCTTGCTCTATAGTTTCATATGTCACAAGGTAGGAATGTATGAGACCGTTGCGCCTGTGTGGTGGCTCCCATGACACCACTAGGCTGTTCATAGTAATGTCTGAGAATGAGATGTTTCGCGGCGCTGACGGCAGGCCTTGGTGTGTGCGCACGAGGATCGCGTTAGAACGCGGCCCGTCGCCCGCGGGGTTAAACGCTAAGACCTGTAGGTTTGTAGATTTTTATTAAATATTCTAAAATTACAGATACAATAAATGATAGGTTAGCTCTGGCAAGAAGACCAATGGCGCCTTTGACTTTCGCAAGATAATAAGGCTGTGCATGAACAAGGGAATGGAACACTACACGGCTCTCTGCCTACCATTACGTATTAAGTTAAATACAATGTGAAGCTGAAAAGAATATTTCTAATTAAAATTCTAACTAACAGATTCAATCGGCCATGGTTTATCTCGCATATAGCACAAATATCATGTTTGCAGTCATCTGTCGCTGTTCCACTGCGCCACGATGAGTTTAATATGATATATAGAATAGTAAAGTTAAATAAAAATACCTACCTGAATGCGGTACTGCGTAAATTTGTCAAGAAAAACAAGAGAGTGTGAAGTAGCGGTGGCTGGCACTACTTCGATCTCCTCCTCGTTACGCCGCCCCGGTTCTGGTTCTTCTGGCGACTCCGTCATCAAATAGAAAATCTAAAATAAATGGTAAAAATGAATAGCTTATTTATTCGAACCACTAGTCCATCTTGCTAAAAAATATTACAAAAATCTGTAATTGTTTCACCTTATATCCGAGCAAATCGCCGTTCTGCTGCGCTAAGTGCGGTGGGCTCCAAGACAGCGCCACTTCCGTAGGAGAGAGAGCGCGTGCCGCCACGCCCTGCGGCGGCGCGGTGGGCACGGCCTCGCCCACCCACACCACCGCGGGCGCGCCCGCCGGCCCCGCGCCCTGCGAGTTCACTGCGCACACGCTTATCTCATAGTTGCGGTCCACAGCCAGGTCTTTTAGTACCACTTCCTCACTCTGGAAAATTATATATTCATTGATTTATTCAAATTAAGTCTACTATGTTGAATGATGTTTGCTTTAAATAAATAACTTAATCCTATTATAATATTTTTAAATGTCATAGTGGTTTTATTTGTTAATTAATTTCAATAATAAATGTGTTAGATTCCGAATAATAAATAATAAATATATATATTTTTAAGGAAAATACAAACGAGCGTACCGCCACCCAAGATCTTCTTACACCATAGGAACTACAAGCGCGTAAATGAAGGTGTATAAAAAGAGTAATTCTTTAACGAATATTCCAAAAGAAATCTCAATTTACTGTCGTTGAATCAATTCAAAAACGAATTAACGTTGAGTCAATAAAATTAAATAGTTCGCAAATAATAACAAGTATCGCGCACCTTAATCCCAGGCACGTCCTGCTTCATAGCGTTCTGCAGGGAGGCGGGGAAGTCTGTGAGCGGCTGGTAGGTGACCGCGTAGCCGCCGGTGCGCGCGTCGCCGCTCCAGTGCGCGTCGCCCAGCGCCGCCCACTGCACGCGCACGCTGCTCGGAGTAATAGGCACTACCCGCAAGTTCTCTACGGCTTTGCTGGGTGCTGTGAACATTTTTTTTTATTATTTTTTGTTAAATCACTGTCTCTGACAGAAGAAGTCACTGTCGTGACGCCGTGAAGCAGAATGTAAAAGTTTCACCTCTCTCAACACACTGTCTCGATAATTGGGCGATAAATAAGGAACGGTATGTCTTAACACTAGGTTCTCATTGCCTACCCTATTAACCAGTCTATGTGTGAACTACAAAATGTTAACAATACAAATTGAAAGCTAAAGATTTAGCCAGTTCAGTAAAACAGTAATATAAAATAACTGTTATAGCAAATTTGTTGAACTAAGTACCTTCGACTGATATAACTATTTATTTTTTATTAATGAACCGATTGTAATAAAGTAAACTCTTTATGTTTAACGGTAGCTTGCCAAAATCTAATAATGGAAACCACATTTATATCGGTTTATTAAATATTTTATAGTTCTATAGAAGATACATAATGACAACATTCAATTAATAGGAAGATAAGTTCGTCGCAAATCAATTGCTCAGGATTACTTTGTATTAATATTTATTGATTTTCATGAATTTTAAGACTATTTTTAAGATATATATATATATATATATATATATATATATATATATATATATATATATTTTCATTTGAATCATTTGTTTTAATGTTAATACACTACGAGTACCTGCTGGGAGAGTGCGCACTGTTTCTGTTGCATTACTGTATCGACTAGGACCGATATCGTTGGTAGCGCGAATTCTGAACTGATAAGCGGTGTATGGCTTCAGCCCGTCCACTGTGTAAGAAGTAGAGAAAGGATCCACCCTCTCAGGGAGAGTTTGCCAAGTCCCGCCGTCTTCTTTTTGTTGTATCGTGTAGTACCTGAAGAATATAATAAGGAAAATTTTACAGGAAATGATAAAAACATTGTTTTACAGATTAAAATTAGACTTTAATATTAAGCCTTCGAACTAATTATTTTTTTATAATTATAGAGAAATCAAATTATAGAGAAGTTATAATGGACGTCGGGATGCCAAAAATAAAACTCCCATTTTGATGTTGTACATAAAAAAATAACTAGAACGCATCATTAACTAAAACAAAATTTGGCCAACAAAGTACTTTTATATTTTCCTTATACTCACCAAGCTATATATGGTTATGTGACACGAAGTAAATTTTGTTAAACGATATTATTATTATCCAGAATATTGTTATCCAGAAAAAAACATATTTTTTTATTTAATTGTTTTGCTTATTTACTGCATACATATTTATTTTTTTATTGTACAGCTGTGACTAATTATGAAAAAGAAGACAAAACAAAAGGACTACCTGAGCGGCGCATATCCATCATCGCCGGGGGTCCAGGAGAAGGTGATGTGGTGGGGCTGCAGCAGGGAGCGCGCGACGTTGGGGCGCGCGGGCGGCGCGGGCGCGGCGCGGTTGACGGTGGTGAGCACGAGCGCGCGCAGCGTGGCGCCCCAGCCCACGCGCGTCTGCGCCGTCACCGAGAACAGGTAGTACTCCTCCGACGACAGCTCCGTTGCTCTGCAATGTACACAATGTATACCCATACATAAATATAAAACAATTTTTTCTTATTATTATTGTCAAGTTCACATTGTATTCTGCATACACAAAAACCAAGTGTTTCCCATTTTTTGTACAATTTTCGACCGAAGTGGAGAACAAAGTGTCTTTACACTAGGGTCCTTCTGTCTACACTGCTATATGGGCGATACAGCTTCTTCTTCTTCTTCTTCTTCCTGGCATTAATCCCGGCTATTTGCCAGGGTCTGCCTTCTACTCTACCTACTCCACTTTGCACGGTCTTTAGCGTCCTCGGTGGTTAGACCATTGGCTCTCATGTTCTGCATCACGACATCCAACCAGCTCTTCCTTGACTGACATAGCAAGGCACTTGCGTCCGACATAATTCTTAAGCCGCGGTTGGCGTGATATTAAATTATTCTTCCATTTGTCGTGCACATACTAGTGCAAATTTAAGACTTATGCAATTTTCTCATGGATAACATTGTCAGAAATGGAGCAAATTAAACTGAGACCACACGGGAAGCTTTGCTAGATATATGTGACTTAACAAACATTAAAGAACTCTAAATATTTTATATTAAGCATTTATTAATAGCTCCAAGTATCAGTCAGTAACTTAATAGTTATTATATACTATTCGCAATTATTAATAATAAAAATATAAAATATCCCATAATATGAATATACTCACCTAAATGTTCTGTCAGAAGGTAAAAACTCTTTAGAGAACATATGTTGCGTAGTGCTGTTTAGATGGTAAGTTACTTTGTACGCCAAAATTTCACCATTAGGATCCTCAGGAACATCCCAAATTATTCTCGCTGTAGTAAAAGTGACATCCGGGAAAGATACATTCGAAGGTGGACCAGGTGCTAATAGGTAATACAGAACAAATTATAAATTAGAAAATGCCTCCAAATTTTAAAGTAAATATTGTTATAATAACAACTAATATGAATATTGTTTTTAAATTAAGCTCTTAAACCGGACTAATTTCGGATACTTTTCGTGTCACGGATATCCTACAGAATACTTCAGTGTTTGAAATGGAGGATTTTCTTAGAAACATAAGGTTGTAAGGTTTAATTGGTTTTCTTTTTTAAGTAAAAAAATATATTAAAAATTGTATTTTAAATAGGTATCCTTAATTAAAATTTATATACATAACAATGAACTCACTATCTTCAAATGTTCTAACGGTGACAGGGGGGTCACTGAGCGCCCCATCACCCAGCCTTGTATATCCAAGCACTTGTACCTGATAGACGACGTACTTTCTTAACTCCGTTAAAGTGACCGTGTGCGTTTGATTGGAAGGTATCGGATGACATTCAACTTTCTTTTGATCAGGGCGAGGTGGTGGTAGTACCGCCGCGTAGCACACTTTGTATCCTTCGATAAGTCCATTCTGATCTTGAGGTGGTATTTCACCCCATAGTACAACCACTGTAGTCGACGATGTGGCATTTGCCGATACTTCTATTGGACCGCTCGATGGGACTATATATAATAATTAAAGCAAAAATAATATTTAATATATTATGTATATAATTTATGTGAAAAAATAAATTAAATAAAATATTATTTATATATATAATATTACCTGACTCTCTTGTTCTTTCAATAGCGATAGGGCTCACAGTTGAAGTACCAACTTCGTTCAAAGCAGTCATGGTTATCTCGTATATTGACCACTCTTCTAAGTTCGATAGTACATGGGAGTTGGCAGTGTGGTCATCGATGATACTGTAGAGAGTATCATTGGAACCACTCCGTTTGTAAGTTATATTGTATCCTTTTGGATTACCAAACCATTCACTTTGTTGGAGAGGCTAAAACAATAAATCTCAAAAGAATTATATTATACTTATAATACAAACATAACTTTATCAAAATTTAAATACGTTTGTATGTTTAATTATAATATAATTATAATTAATTATAATAATAAATAAACATAATTGAAAGAACAGACATCTTTAAAAAACGTAAAAAACAAAAAAAAAAAGAAACTGCGTAAAACATAAGAGTAATAAAAACAAAAAATCAAAGGCAACTCACAATCCATCTAACACGCAAGTTAGTAGCGCTGACGGCGCGCACGGTGACGTTGCGCGGCGGGTGCTGCGGCGGCGCCTGTATCGTCTGGAACTCCTTGCAGGGCTCGGAGGGCGGCGACGACCCCACCACGTTGCTGGCCACCACGCGCAGCCGGTACGTCGTGAACGGCACCAGCCCCGACACCAGTATGGACTGCGCGTCCGGCGCGCTCACTTCGTAGATTGTGGCCCAAGAGCTGTTACGTGCTGTTTGAGCCTATTATACATTAAATATATAAAATTAATTCCGTGTCTGTTCATTGAATATATATAATTGCGACAAACATATGGGGAGATATAAAAACACTAATAGAATAAACATCTATAAAAGCCCATTTATTTGATTTAATTTTTTTATTAGGGTAAATTGAAATAACAACCTGAACAGTCCACAAGGAGATCGACGAGTTCCCGTCGAAGCCGGGCGTGAACTGCAGCAGCACGGAGTGCGCGGCGATGTTGGAGAGCGCGAGCGCGCGCGGCGCGTGCGGCAACACCGGCTCCACGCCGGACTGTATGGCGGCGGAGCGCGCGCCGCCCTCGCCCACGCCGGTCAGCGCGCTCACCCAGAACTGGTATTGTGTGCTCGCCTGCGCAATTATTTTACAATTCATTAGTTTTTTTTTGCTTTTTTTATATATAAAGAGCAAAAAATGTAAGTATCAAGACATTCTGGTCTTATATCTTCAATCCGAGGTGTTGAGTGGCGGATTTCGATATAGCACATTTTATCATCGATTGAGGGAATCAAATTTCTAAATTAATGAAAATAATAATATGAACCTTTTTACATTCAATTAAGATTTACCTGTAAATCATTACATTTACCTGTAAATGTTCAACTCGTATGCTGGTAGTATTTGGCGGTAAAACTTCTTCTTTAAAACTATCCGAATTATCTTTTATCTGGTATTTAAGTTTATAACCTATTAATACACCATTCGATTTTTTCGGAGGTCCCCAAGACACTCTTACGGCTCTGTCCGACACATCATCGAACTGTAGATTAATAACTTCATCAGGAACTAAAATAGAATATCAAGAATTAGTAATGTAAATATTTATATACATTATATGTGAATTTTGTATCGAAACCGAAACTTACTGTCCTCCTTAGTGCGCACCAAAATAAATTCACTTCTAGGGCCATCACCTGGTTCCGTAAAACACAATACTGAAATATTATATTCAGTAAACTTGTCAAGATCAGTAATTATAGACGTTTGTTCAGTGAGGGGGTCTAACAGGTTCGGTGGTACACTGACCAGACTTTGCTCGATACTATCATTTGTTGATTCATCCCAACGCCATGCTTGGATTTTGTAGCCCTGTTACAATACATATACGTACGATAAATAAGAATTCACCGCAATAATTTTGAACAGAAAATATATCATAAAATAATTTCATACCTGATTAATTCCATTGATCTTTTGTGGGTTTGGTGGCGTCCACCATACTTGAATGGATGTCGAATTGAAAGCTTCACATCGCACGCCATCAGGAGCCGCCTCAGGTACGCCCTCTTTTGTTTTTATCGTGTAACTGTCCGAAAAAACTCCGACACCTTTGTCATTATATGCGGCAATTTGGACATTATAATCCTTCCAAGTTATAAGGTCTTGTATAAGATAATTCCTCTGTGCTTCATTCGTTATGTTCTGGTACGTCCATGGACTATTGTCGTAGCCTTTTAGACGATATCGAATCACATAGCCGAGAATGTGACCGTTTCTGTGTTCCTCGAGTGGTGGCTGCCATTGCGTTATTATTTCTGATGAAGACCGCGCTGAGCCCATGAAACCCAACGGAGGACCAGACGGTGCTACGAATTGCGCAAAAATGCCATGTATATAAAATTGCATGAACTAGTAATAATAAGTTTTTTTTCTTAAACTAAATGAACTAGATACTGTAGATTCTGGACCCATGCAATAATCATTACATTTAAATTAACTATATGCAGGTGTGATATAACAGGTATATATTAAAAAAATGTCATTCGATATTCAATTTAAATAAGCATGCAAACAATAAATACGACGAAGAATCATACAAGAAACAGTATCGTAGTGATGAGACGAAACAACAATGCTGACATACATTACATAAGGGAAGCAAAAAAAAACTTTGTTGTACGAGCATTAACAAATTCAAAGATAACCATATCATGGTTTTACACTTCTGCATACCTTGGCAGCATATTATATCACCGGCTGCTTGATTATAGAAAGAAAATAACACTGTATTTTTTTTGGTCATTTTAAGATTTTTTTTAATGTAATATTTTAAATAATATATTTGGACCATTAAAAAACTGTTACTTTAATTTTACTTTTCTTAACATTTCAAATATAATAAAAAAATAAATATTATAAATGGATTTTGTCTATTATACCTTCTTGTGGTAAAGTTAAGACCTCTGTCGGATCCGAGGGCGGTCCCTCTCCCACCGTGTTCACTGCGGACACTCTGAACTGATAGGAAGTAGCCGCTTTAAGGCTAGTGAGTAGCACCCAACGTTGATTAGCAGATACATTCACAGGCTCCGTCACCCAATTCAGCAATGGGTCTGGAGTTGGACCTTAAATATAAAAAATATACGGAATTATTTTTAATAAAAAAATATACGGAATGATTTTAATATGTTATATTATTTAGAAAAATAATTTAGCATAAAAAATATTAATAATAATTGAATAATTTTACTTTACTATCTATATAATTACATATTTATGTATATTTTCATTCTCACGCGACATATAGCAGAGTAAGCGGAGAGTACCTAGTCTCAATATAATCCGCTCCTAACTTTTGAAATTTCGTATGTAGTGGCAGAACGCAATACGCAAAGTATTGAAACTACAAACCGTAACGTTTGAGACACACACGTCCCACTACGCCACTACGTCCTCAACCGGTATATACATAGTCCTCACCAAACTCGGGCACCACGCGTCGTTGCACAATGTACTTGTGCACGGGCGAGTTGCCGTCGAAGCCGGGCGTCCAGGACACGTTGACGGCGCGCTGGCGCGGCGCGTCCAGGCGCTCGGCGCGCACGTTGGTGGGCGAGAAGGGCAGCTCGATGACGGAGAGCAGCGCGCGCCGCGTGTGGTTGCCGCCCGGCGACGTCACCACGCACGTGTACTCGCCCGCGTCGCTCGCGCGCACCGCCTGCACCTGCAGCGCGCCGTCGCCCGACACCCACACCCGCGAGCCCGCTGTCATTGCTCTGTTTGACATTTCATTTTTTTTATTTAATTGAGTTACATTTTTTTATTACTTTTTTTTGTAACTTCGTATGATACGATTTACTAAAAAAAAATATTCCAGTAAAATATAAGGTTTAAAACAAATAAGAATTGTTTAAACAGATTATACCAAATCAGAATATATTTACTAAGCATATAATTTTATTATCAATTTCATGCACTTTCGATTTTTATTTAATAACCACTAGTTAAAAAGCAAGAGTTAAGTTAGCCATGCATTAAAATCGTATACCGTAAAGTGATGTAATATGATCTCTTGGAAATTAGATATTGTTCTTACTGCTTATTGTGGAACCAGTCGATGTTATACTTGACATTCGGATCACTGGATACTTTGCATTGCAACGTGGCAGTGTGGCCCAACAGTACTCTGGTGTCCACCGGCGGAGCAATTATTTGAGTCCTTACTGAAAATGTTTACCATAAATATAAATCGCAGTTTTTGAATTAAACATCCATAGGCATAGAAAGTTTAGCAGTAATTTAAATAATTTATTTTTTAAATCATATTAATATAATAATGTTTTATATTAAAGCTATGCATCAAAACCATTTCTCAAAACATTTTTGTACATAATATTATTATAATAATATTTAAGTACTACAATTGTTCTTACCAAGCACTGTAAGATACGCTTCGCCTGAGACGTTGCCCGCGTCATTCGCACGGACGCAAGTATATTTTCCACCATCGGCCGTAGTCGTGCTGGTAATTAGCAAGTCTCCCTCATCTAAGGCTTGTAACCTTCCGGATAAATTTATTATAAGAGAATCTGAAATATTAACACCGAAAATGTATTTTAATAACATGCCGAAATTACTACTGTTAGTTGTTTGCTTTTAACTTTACGACGAGCTTGAATTTTTAATAAACTTTCTCTTTCTGATGTCTTATAACAGACTTTAATATAAAATTTTATATAGCACAGTGCAAGTGCAGCCGATAAAATAGTGTATATAGTACATTTTTTACATAAAATTATAATCTCTTTGTTTTTTATTGAAAATTAGACTAAACTCAATAAGATAGATTTAATAAGAAGATTTATTTCATAAAATAAATATTTAAAAAAAAAACTATTTCTCTAAACCAGTTCATTAATCTTCGCCTAAACTACCTTACTTCAAAACAATCAAATACATTTTGTGTATACAAATTTTGTGTGTTAAAATTAATCTACCGCTGCCATACACATTACCGCTTAATTAATTTTCATCTAAAGCTATGGAATAATAGGCACATTTTACAATATATATATATCCGTAACGTACCGTTAAAGTACCAGGTGACGTTCGGCGTGGGGGCTCCGACGGCGCGACACGCGACGGTGGCGTCCTTGCCGTCGAGGACCGTGAGGTTGGCGGGCGCACTCTGCATTATGGGCGGGGACGCTACAAGCCACACACGCGCTTAGTACGAGCGCTACATTACACTACTAATATACAGTACATACAGTGAAATTTGTGTAATATGCGATCTAATAAATACATGTCTTCATACTATTGTCTTCTTTTATATTTTTTAACTGTCATGTTATTTTTTAGATAACATATATCTATTAAATCGCATATTTACTAATTATATGGGTTAGTAACTAGTTTCAAGAAAAAATAGAATGTAAACGCATAAGTTGATTATAAAATTAAATTCTATATACACCGCATGCATCACCAAAATAAAATTAATGTAACATTAAATATAGTAAATACCATGCTTCAATGTGAAAAAGAAATAATTAAGATAAGCCAATAAATATAACAATTTTGACTATAATTTAGGACGAAAATATTTTAAAAGCGTTTATTAGATTTAAGAAAATATTTAATCATTATATGTTATTTATTAGTCATGCGAGGATATAAAATTAAATATATGAAAACACTACAAATCATTAATACAGTAAGAATGCTTTGTAAACCTTATACAAAGTAAAACTAAATCCTGTTACATGTGAGAAATAAAAGCAATGTGAATGTTTTTATGTTGACATGCCGTTATTTAATATGATACGATTATCTATTTGATACGATATTATGTTGATATTAGAATCCTATATATTTGTATTTTTATACACTACGAGATTGTTATAATCGATAAAAGAAAAAGTTTTATTTCTCTTTATTGAATGTACTGCATGAATTCAGTGTAAAGTATTTCTTTTTAATAATAATTTTAAGATTAATTCATTATAAAACTATTCGATGTCCAAATATAGTCAGTTTTATGGTATACAATAAAAGAGACGAATAAATGTAATATTAACAATGGTTGTATTGTTCAAGTGGGATGTGTCATATTTTGCATTGGCCATGTTATTTTTTTTATTATTTAAGGATTTTTAGATGGAGAAGCATGGTATACATTGTTTAACTTTCATAGTAGCTCTAGGATCTATCAATTAAGATTTCAAAGTACAACATTTATGACAAATTTTGTCGCAATTCTCTTTTTTTGTTATAAATATTATTATTATTAATGATATTTCTTATATTATTATATAATAAGAAAGATGTGTTAAGATTTTTTCAAATGTGCAGATTTTGTAACTTGTAAAATTATTCTCCTACGAAAAACGAAAATAAATTGGTGACGTGATGTTGGAGTCAAAAATTAAAGCAATCACTCCGTGGTGTAAAACAAAATATGCTCAACAAAGAACAGTGCAAGTACACCAATAAGTTGCTTACTGCCGGTATCAAATTTGAACGTTTTTGCCTTTTTATCTGCGGTCCTCATTCTTATTAACTTCATGTGACTGCGTGGTACGCGTATACATTCCTTTGCTGTTCGATATTATAATAATTATTAAGCAATATATTTTTAAATATGTGCATATTTTATTTGAGTTATACGTACTTTTTATTTTCAGCCATGTGTAAATTGATGATTCGCCAGCGTCATTGCTGGCAATGCACTGGTATATGCCCATGTCACCCATTTCTAAACTATTGATGACAAGCGATCTATCAAGTTCAACCCTGTATCTTCCGGCCCCGTCATCAACATCAGCGTAGTCAGCCTCTTCAACATCAGCTCCGACGCTTGCAATTTTCCTTGCATCCTTGTACCAAGTTATTCCTGGTATGGGTGTACCTTGAACGTTGCACTCTAAGACGATAGTGCTACCAAACTCACCAAATGTTTCAGATTTCAATGTGGAAAGCATCAGTGGTTTTTCGTAAACTATCACAGACGCTGATGCCGTGACTGTTGCAAAACCACCAGACTTTAGTCTAGCCTGACACGTATATTGGCCGGTGTGGTTGGAATTGGCGGATATCAAAATCAAAGTGCGATTCCATTGGTCGTTTAAATCATAAGTAATCCCAGCTAAGTCGATCATTATACCGTCTTTGAACCAAAGAGTCTCAAGTTCATGCAAGGGTCTCGCATTTGCTATACAATATATATTGGTATATTCTTGACCTTTAATTATTTTTGTATCTTGTGGCTTGATAATGATTTCCGGAGCTATTTCTTTGCTATCGTCTCCGTAAACTTTCAATCTGATGTATGGACTATTTTCTACTTTGCCTAATTGAGTGTTTATTGCTCGCGCTCTGGAATACAAATTTAACGCTAAATAACTTCTTCTTTATTCCTTATTCTCATATGTATCTATTTTTATAAAATATTAACTTACCTGTATGCTCGTTGATCGTCTTCAGATGCGGATAGTATTACAAGTTCATGTTTATCAGTTATAGCATATTTTTGATCATATCGTAAAACACCATTTACTCCACTTTCGTCTTGCCAAATGACAGAAGGTGGTGGTTCGGATTCTATATGCGGAAATTCCAAAATAGCCGCTCTACCTGACTCCACTTCCACTATCTGTTCCAATGTGTTTTCAAAAACACCCATAACTGAAATATGATTATTTTCATGTAAATATTAATGATAAACCATTACTAAACTATAGAAATAATGAAAAATAACTTACAAGCTACTATAATATTATTCTTTTCACTAAAAATGGCTCCTACATCATTTCTTGCAATACATTGGTAGGCCCCTGCGTCTTGGCGTTGTGTATTGTGTATTTTATAAAATAACTCGGAAGAGTAATCCCCTAAAGGCACACCGTTTTTTAACCATCTATACATTGGTTGAGGGATACCTAAAAGTAGCACATAAGCATTTACATATTTTTAAATTTACATGTCTTTTACTTTATTACATATAAAACTTTAAAATTAAGTTACCGATAGCGGAACATTGCAATATTTTTGTTGTGCCCTCTCTTACGACACTATTCGACGATGATGGCTGCATTGTAAAACGTGGTGGTTGCATTTGATCTGGAAATATGAAATATATCATTTATATCAAGATTTTAAAAGTAAGTAAGTAAGTTGAGGCCAGTCGTGGCGCAGCGGCACAAAGTGTGACTGTAAACCGACTGGTTGTGGGTTCGATCCCCACTCGAGGAGATGAATAATTTACTTAAATTTATATTTTCCATTTTCTTCGCTCTGGTGTCGAGGTTAAGCGCGGCGTTGAGTTCTGCCACTCAACACGCAATGCCTCCAGAATTCGGCAGAAAGTGGGGAACGGAGTGTCTAAAAAAAAAAAAAAAAACACTAGGTTCCCTCTGCCTACCCTGCTGTGTGCGGGATACAGCGTGAAGCTGATTTATTTATTTTTTTTTTTTTTAAAAGTAAATACTTTTAAAATCTGGCCAGGACTGGCGCAGGGACACAAGGAAGGGACTAAAAAATGTCTCTAGAATTCGACGGAAAGTGCGGAGCGGAAATATCTTAATGCGAACAGAGTGCCAAAATACTAGGTTCTCAAGTTTCCTCTGTATACCCTATTAAAATGCTATGTGAAATACAGCGAGAAGCTAGAAAAAAAATTCACTTGGTTTTAAATTGTAAAGCGTAGTTAAAGGCATTTCAATTAGTGGCAAGTTTAAGACTTTCATCCATGTAGTTACATTGTGATCAATTAAACATAATTAGAAACCCTCTTATTTAGGTCAAGCTAAAATGTTGCCTATTACCAATAGCCAATGTGAAGTGACGTAATGTCTATTTAAAATAATATGATGTTCTATAACGTCCATGATTAAATAGATATCTTGAAGAATAGCTTTTAATAAAATTGATAAGCACTTAAAATAATGAAAAGAGCTAACCAACCATATCCCTACTTGGATCAAATTACCTACTCGGCCATACATATTACACATTAGACATTACTTTTTTTCTTTCTAATCGCATTCCAGTACAATTGAATTGATTCCTCAGTTATTTAGGTTGTACTCGTAGGTACTTTACTAGCATTTCTTTTATTTAGAAACCAAGTTTCACAAAACTATTTAAATGAGTTATATATATATATATATATACATATTAATTATTCTTATTATTATGTTTATATTCTTTAAATAGGATACAAAAAGTTTTAAAAAGCAAAAGCGCGGCGTTGAGTTCTGCCACTTAACACGCAAAGCCTCCAGAATTCGGCAGAAAGTTGGGAACGGAGTGTCTTACTGCTGTGTACAGCGTGAAGCTGATTTTTTTTTACTCAGTTGAGTTTATTGAATGGTGGTAGCCTAATTTCAAAGTAATATCAATTTGTTTAAATCTCACGGGACAACCAAGATTTACACTAAATCCTGCTATCCTTTACCATGAACTTTGTAATCTGGCAATAAAAAACAAAAAGAGGTCCCATGATATTGGATTGTTGATAATAGTGATAAAGTTAGTAGTGATAAACTGATCTTTATCGAAACTTCTACTTATAGCCCACCTAAAATAGGGTTACGCAAATATACAAATTTAATGTACCCAGTAGTTATCAAATTTGAAGGTATATCTGATGAACAGTAGATAGATGTTATTTTTAAATTAAAATCAGCTTCATTCATCAGAAAGCTATTTTGTTTGTTTTTTCCATGCTATTGATTGACTGCAGTATATAGCTCGTGGAACAGCACATGTGTTATGTTAGCGTGTTAAAATCGCTTCTCTACGTTTTGTAAAGCTACGATTATTGTAAATACATATCGTGAGAGAATTAAAAATAATTTTCTTAGTAATGAGCGGAAGACAATTATTTTAAAAATCAAGTTTCCGTGAGTAAATAACCATATTTTTAAACGGCTTTAAAAGGAGGTTCGACTGTTATTTAGAAGTCCGTAATTTTTAAGGAAAAAGGAAAAGATCACTACTTTGTCCGTCTGTCTGTCTGTCAAGAGCTTTTATCTCAGGAACCCTTATATATATCGAGTTGAAATTCAAACCATATACCTAGATCTACGGCCCCATCTATAAAGGGTACAAAATTAATAGGGTACTTCTGGTTGACCTATAATTATAAAATATGGCAGCTAGAATAAACAGCTAGTACTAGTTCAGGAAAAATCATAGAATTTTATATTTGTGGTTAAATTAAAAAAATAATAATAAGAGCGTTATAAGAGGGCCTAAGTTTAGTATTAAAGCCGCTAGTTCAAGTGAAAGGGCTCTTGTTAAGGTAATCCGGAATTTAAGAAAACGCTTCAGAATTTTTGTAATTTTTGAGGGATGTGTGAACCGATTTCGATGATTCTTATATTTTTAAGTTGGTGCTTTCCGTAAGGTCCGAGTTTTATTTCGTTCATTTATGACAATATTATATCAGAAAATCACATAAGTCTTAAATTTGCATTAAGTATGTGCGCGACAAATGAATAAATGACTCTCAAC
The DNA here is from genome assembly GCA_030704555.1 of Heliconius charithonia. NCBI lineage: Eukaryota > Metazoa > Arthropoda > Insecta > Lepidoptera > Nymphalidae > Heliconius > Heliconius charithonia. The sequence continues at coordinate 10,823,615 of CM060827.1, read as the reverse complement.
GCGCCAAGCGATTTTGATATATCTCTTTTAAGATACACTTCAAGGGTAGCTTGATGAGAATTTAGTTAGGTTATTATTAAGGGATCCAGATAGAAGTTGGGTTTTTTTGTTACAAATCGATATATGGTTACTAATTTCACATTTGTGTTGTACATATACATATACTTGCCCATTATAGTGTCAAAGTTATTTAAAATACAGAAAGTGTGCTCAGGTAATCAAAATTGATAAATGATAAGATACGTGTATAAGTGTAGCAGCGTACCGCAAGTCTGATTAGTTCTAAATTTGCCCTAAATGTTAAAGAAAAGATATCTTTTTATTTTATCAATGGCAAATAAAACAGTTAACTGTGTTACGATTTATAATGAGATAATTGATGTCTTTAGTATATTTGAATATAAGTAACTTTACTGTGGAATAGAATGAAAGAAAATAAATATACTTATTTGATAGCAACATATTAATTAAGACTATTAATTTGCAGTTTGATCATATGCTTCGATAGCAGCTGATACCAACTAAGCTTCACAAGTGCACTATCAATTTTATTCTTTATATATTATATTAACTTATACACAGTTGTAACCGTAAATTATAAAGGAAAAAAAGATGGAAAAAAATTACAACTTATAAATATAAGGAGTGAATAGGACGCCGACCAACAGGATGTCCTGATCCTTTCACTTGACATAAAATCAATATCTTTTTTTATTTATAAAAAATAATTTAAAGACCTGAAATCTTCTTCCTTAACTATTTGAGGCATATTTACACAATATTAACAAAAATGTTTACATTTTTTATACGTTTCCAAAAAGTTACGTAAAACAATTTAAGTTATGAGAAATTAAATGCATAAATTAATAAGATAACAATAAAATTCATAGCTAAACCACCTGAACGCAGTTCACCCCTAGAGCGCAAGAGGCTTGGCAGAATTCCAATGTCCAAGTCTACTCTCGACAAACTGTTAAAGTATTTAAGTCCCAGTTCCATTGTCTAAGTTTCAATCAGACGCGGCGTCTTCGCTTTGTGGCTTCATGAAATAGTACTTACTTTATTGAAGTGAAAACGTATATTATATACTTACATACGTTTTCAAAAGCAGAGTTAAAAACATATACTTAAAAGGACAATACGCGCAAAATAATCATCAATTTGTTGACGTAATATTATAAAGTTTAAAAAAAGAACGACTCCATTACAGACCAAACAAAAAATGTCATTTGCGTTGTCTTACATTAAAAGATATTTTATTTCAGTTTATACAAAAAGAAAAAGTCTTTCAGCCAAGTTTAATTTAACCAACGAGACCGTGCCCAGATGTTTCTAATAAATGTTTTAATTCACAAGATTCATTAAATTTACCCTTCGTTTAGTGGAATATTTTTAGTCTTATAAAATGTTATATAGTATTATCATCAAGTGAAAACGTATCATTTAAGTTTCAATGATGAACACGATTACGTCATTGCTTGAAATTTTCATAAGATGTAAAATATATCCTATACAGAAATGAAGTTCGAAGTTAAGAGCGCATCCGTTACGTGACTCACACCTATGGCACGTTCAACCGATGTTAGACCACTAACATACTAATCGAGAGGTTTGAAAGGCCATTTTTATTTCTGAGAAACTTAACATTTGAATCGTGCTGGTGTATTTTAATAATATACATGGACTCTAACTTACGTATTTTTATCCACATTTAATATTACTTATATTTGAATGTATTGACTTAAATAAAAAATAAGAACAATCACTTATTAAAAAGGCATTGTTTTACGATATATTTGCTTCACGGCTGTGGATGTTGTGAGTCCTTATAATTTTTGGTGGATTATTTAAGTTTATTATACATGTACTACTAGTACCTCGGCCGAAGCCCTAGATTTGCTCAGTACAAATGTCTCAACAAAAAAATAAGATTGCAATTCTCTATGTAGTCTCTAATTCTCATGTCAAAAATAAGCATACTAGCTAGTAATTACTTTTAAACAGTATGAGACGTTACGCTTTACTGGTTACGCAGTTGGTTTTGTAATTTGAGTCAGACCACACCCGCCGCTTAGTCTACGTGTATGTATTGGTCAGGGAAACCTTTCGTTCTCACATGCCTTATTTTAATACAGAAGCCTTACAAGCCATAATGTTATAGTACCGCAGTAAAAAAATTGTCCACTCACTAAAATTTGCTTTAAATAGACTAGGGAAAGAAAGAATATTTGCTCACTAACTGGCTATTAAATTGTTTAATAATTACACAAAGTTTAAGCGGTAAAAACAGAAATAAGCAATAATAAAATAAACAACCATAGCAGTTATCCACAGTATCGTTGCAAGGCAAGGTATATTTATAAAGTAAATTCAGTTCAGTAACGTAAGCATTTAGTGAGTAAAACCAATATTTAACAATGTTCAATAAGTTGTCAGTCAGTATCCTAAATAATTTTCGTAAAAAAAACATGATCTTAAAGATGAATTAATGAAAATGATGATGTTTACATAGAGTTTTTATGTCAAATAATATTATCTGAGTAATAAACCATTGAAAAATGGAAAAATTTTGTATTTTGACTGTTTATACGCTTAAAAAGTGTTATGTTGCAGTATTGAAAATTTCTGATGAGTGGGTATGTTCTTAATTATTATTGAAGTAGACAATGTATCGGTAAATAATACACCGCTAGCAATGTGCAGTGTGCAGCATGACTGAGCGCTACAACCGGTTTTTAAGTATAAAACGACTTGATTATTACATAGATTTTCAAGTAAAAATGTATAAATTCACTGAATTCATTTGACCTTTGAGCATATTTAGAATATCATTTTGAATTATTTCTAAATATTTCATTCATTAATACATTATCATTATTATATTAACTACCTCCTTAGACTAAAACTCTACCTATTTACTCTGTTTGTAAAATTTTTCATAGTAAACCTCTGCTAAATTTTATATGAACCTTTTACTATATAAAACAATTAAGTAAATTTATAATCAAAAGTATACCAGTAACAGCTGATGTCTCTGGTCAGGTATTTTTTTTTAATTATAAATCGGCGACGGAGCTTTATAAAAGTGTCACCAACAAAAGTTTTAACAATCATATAAAAAATTTCGACATGGCAGAATGAGAATGCTTTAAATTATTATATAACAAAAATAATAATTGATTTTTTGAATATACAATATAACAGAGTAAATAATATAGATTATTCCATTTTCTGTAAGGATACACCGTTACTAATAGCAAAACAAGTTCTGATAAGTTCATCCGTTATCCAACATCGTCCTTCCTTTGAAAGAATCCAAGAAAGGCATTATCAAGAATCTAGATACTTCAACTCTAGACAACAATTTAAACACATGATGATTAACGAGCTCTTTTATTAAATGTTATTTTAAGAAGGATAAACATAATGATTTCAGAGATGTTAATAAAATAATATTAGACGACTTAGGTAAAAATATTTGCAGTTACTACCAATTCCAGTGAATTGAAATTTGAAACTTACGCTAGTAAGTCGACATAAGTAATATTATTCAGCTGTTTAATATAACGAACATTTATTTACAAAGATTATGTTCAGTATCCTTTTCAATCCTAATTATATTTTAACTAACGATTCAAACGCAGTTTTGCCTGCCTATAGCTTAATAATACAAAGTCTTTACATACATAAATTGTAGCCTATGTGTTATTGTGATGTATAAGCTTTATCTGACTGTTGAGTTTCATCTGAATCTGTTCAGCATTTTGTATGAAGGTAGATCAAACATCCATTATCACAACCTTTCACATTTATAAAATTAGTAGGATCAAATAATTATGTTAGTGCATGTATAGAGACTCCAGAAGTGACTGCCCTTTGTTTATTTAGTTTCAGCCCAGTGCCCGCAGACCCGAGCGTTATGAACTAGAGTAAAAATAGAAATTAATCGATTCCCTTATTCGTGTCACTTGTTCATAAACTTAACAGGACTTTGCCGATAAAACTTAATTGTATATACGTATTCCTATTAGCAAACAGAAAATAAATCGTAGAAATATTTATGCAATCTTATTAGATACAATAATAATATATTTTTTAGTTTTGGCAGAGGGAACCTGGGAACCTAGTGTTAAGACTCAAGTTTCAATTAATATACTTCCTTTTCCCATTTTTCCCCGAATTCTAAAGCCATTGCGTTTTACCATAGAGATGAAAACGAAAATATTAAATATTTCATAACTGCAAATCGAACCCGCGTCCTGTGTTGTTTTTTCAGTCGCACCCCTGCGCCACTATGGCTTATGCACTAAATAACATAGCGAAAATATTAGAAATGACTAGAATTTGGTGAAAATATTTCTTGAGTTGACTGTATTTATTTTAAAGCATTTTTCCTACTTAACGAAGTGTTCATATTTAGAGTTAAAATTCTTGACATTTTTGATTTCTTTTAGGTAAATAGAGCTAAACGCTGCGTTTAGCTGCCCTGTCAGACTGAAGAAATGAAAATAGTTTCTGCGATCGAATTGGAATCGAATAAACAACCATTCGTGTAACCATAATAATTATTTATAATCATATCAATACATATTTTTATAATCAATACATATTTTTAAACACTTTAGCCAAACAAGAAACACAAAGATAATGTTGTAAGTTAAAACAGCTATGTTTTTAGTTACAAAGGTAAAGTAAAAATATGCAGTATATATGCATAAATATTATCGCCTTTATTATGATTAAGTATGAATTTATTTCTACTATCAAATAAAATAAAACTTAGGAATCTTTTAAGTAGGTACTATTTTAAAATATATTTTTTATATAAAAATCAAAAGTTTTTACAAAAAATAATGTATTGAACTTTATGTGAACACGACAGGAAAAAGAATACTACCAGTTTGTAGGTGAAGATGAATTATAAATTGGGGAAGGTTTGGGTTGGTTTACTATTACACGGAACTTTAAATTATCCTTAAAACGACGGCCGCTTCCCTTATCCTGTAACCGAAACTCAAATTGAATAAATTTGGTTGTTTTTTTTTTATTTTTAATATTATCATGAAATACATATAACACTGAATGAGATTAAGTGCATTTTTTTAATCTTAATTTATTTAAAAATTCACATTCATAAACGTAAGTTAAAAAAAAATATATTGACAGTAATTAAACGGCCATGATTTATAGAACATTGGTAAAATAGAGAGAACTTATCTAGTTCTACGTTTTACTTATTAGACGTATTCGTCGTAGAGCCGTGTTCGTATTTACATGGCCCGCAAAGCGTTTTAATATTAATAACCCCATACAAGTGAACTCCTGCAGCTGTTTCTTAGTGTTCAAAGCTGTGAGACTTGAGCTTTTATAGCTATGTTTACCGCTGCCGTTGGCTTTCGTCCTAAAAATGCACTTTCAATCAAGCATACGTTATGATGCTTAATAAAATTTTAAAAACAAGTATCCAATATAAAATATTATTTTAAAGAAGAATGTATTTTTTGATTATTTCCGACTTTTTTGAACTAGTAAATTTTTTTTATGTGTAATGCGTGTATACTATGGTGTTGGGACATTGGGAAAATAAGCACATCTGCACTGTCTATATGGTAAAATTTATAAATTAAATCCCGAAAATAAATAATCTATAATTATTATTTTTAATTTTCCAGATGTTATAGGGTTTAAAAATTTTAGAGATCCTATTACAAGGATATGCTTAACCACTGAACAATTTGCACGTGTTTGTATAATGCTATTTAAAAATTGTATTGTCGATTTTTTATTTAGACATTACCCAAGGGCGTACCACCCCTATTGCTGTTGACTGTTAAACAAAAGTATTCCTACATCTATTGTAAATTATAAAATGTTTGATATTTTAAGCATTATCTTTTTAATATAAACATAACTACATCTTTGGCTATTAAATTATTATTAAAAAAAATAGTAAACACTAGACAGTGGCTTATTTATTTATGTTTAAGGTTATTTACTTGCTCCATTCTAGAAGTTGTTTTATCAGCTTCACGCTTTACCGTGTACAAGCAGGGTACAAGTGGAGGCAGACAGTACTAGGTGTCAAGACACTCCGTTCTTCTATTTCACCTTAATTCGAGATATTACGTAATTAGGTGTTGAATCAAAACTTCGCATTTTGTAATTATAATTTAACATTAAAAAATCTAAAAAGTTAACAATTTACTTTATATATTTTCATTATACTCATACAAAAAAATAATTATAAAGTATTTGTTTTCATATCAAATTTAATATTCCTTAGAAACACTGCCTACGATTCCGTGCCGGCATATAACTTGAAATTACGGGCATTAATCAACATTTCTTAATCTTAAGTCACGTAAACTTCTCTTTTGAAAGTGAACAAATATCGTTTGCCTTTATTTATTTACTAACTGCCATATAATGAAGTTTTATTTTATGTACTCTACTTTTTCAAAATTTTAATAATAAATATCAAGCAAGTGGGGAACGGAGTGTCTTAACACTAGATTCCCTCTGCCTACCTTGCTGTATGCGGAGTACAGCGAAAAGCTGAAGTATCGAGCAAAAAAAAGTAACAAAAATTAAGGCCTATTGCCTATTATGCTTAAATGAACAATTAACTAAGTAAAACGTACATATTGTATTAAATTTTCCAAAAAAATATATAGAATATACGTAAAAATGCATTCAATATGCACTTTTGCGTGCGTGCTTGTGAATGCATTTCAGAAAGAACGTCCATGTTCACGTCCTCAAAACCCTCTGAAAGAGTCTGTCACAAAGGAGTCTACCTACAAAACAAGTATAATGTCTTGGATATATGATGATATTGGAAGTTCATTTTCAGGTTGACGTTAGGATTTTTAGAAATCGGTTTATTTTCTGTAGGATTCTTTGCTTTAAAAGTTTTTTCGTGTAGTAGTAATAGTAATATATATAAATAAGTAATGATTGTTAAAAGTAATGAGATTCTTTTTATAATTAACACTTTATATAGACTATTCAATATTTAATTTTAAAGTGCCTGGTTAGTACCTTGGTTAGTGTAGTTGATTAATTGGTAATTTTGCGAGAAGAAAAACACGCATAAATAAGTTTTTACAAACAATTTTTATCAACATGCAAGGTGTAAAATTTTAACACTACATTTTTAGTTATTTTTAATTCTTCGTTATTTTAATTGATCCAACAAAAACTTGTAAAATACAACGAACATTCGTAATTTATTACGAAAATCATTTTACAATATTTTATTTTATTTTCAAAAATAGTCCTTAAAAACTTCCAAGCCGCGCTTTTCGAGTAAAAAGAAAATATTGTTGTATATCGACTGAGAAAACCCAGTTCAATATAAATTCACGTATGCACGTTTGAAAATATTTATTACATAAACAATATTTTTGTACTAGTTGTATGTTTTTATATTTTATTTCTCTAAAAAAAATAATTCTATCTTAACCAATGTACTTCTTTTAAGACACATTAATGTGATCAGCGGTTATATAAATACCAATATATTTGAAAATCATTTTATAAATCTCATTGGCCCATTAACTAAGCAAATGTGACAAAACTACTTCAACGCTTCAATACCACTGACATATTTTATTTATTCCAAATTATCTGATTTACATTATTTAAGTACTTTTGAAGCTTCAACAGATTATGGAGAGTGAACAGAGTGTATATAAGACACTCCGCCCGTCGCTTTCCGTCCAACTTTTTCGGCGTCCTTAAAGATGATATTCCTTAAAGTATCTATGGTAAAAAATGCTAAACAGATCATATAATATTTACTTAAATGTATATCTCCATTTCATCGCTCTGGTGTCGAGGCTAAGCGCCGCGTATAATACGCGTAGAATTCGGCAGAAAGTGGGGAACGGAGTGTCTTAACACTAGGTTCCCTCTGCCTACCCTGCTGTGTGCGGGATACAGCGTGAAGCTGATTTAATGTTAATTTAAGTTCATATATGCTAACCGGCTAACAGCAGACAGTACATAAATGGTCTTGATTGCTCCTGTCTTACAATTATTGTTTTGCATAAATTGACGAAGTTAAGATCGCACTGGGCTCCCAACTCAATGCATAAGCAAATTATGGACGGGCGTTCATATGTATTAAATATTTTAACACTAATTCAAGTTAGTAGAGTTGGTGAAGATACTTGATTACATCGCTTACATATATCATCGTCTGTAGTATGTGCGCGTGATAAATATTAAACAGAGGAACGGTAACGAAATCTAAGTTTTAAATTTTTACAGTTTATTAAAATATGTTAATAATAATTGACACTCAAACGAAAGCAGAAGATGAAATTTTATTAAAATTATAATAAGTAATAAGCAATGAGGTCAGCCGTGGCGCAGGGGCGCAAAAAAGTGCGACTGTAACGTGACAGGTTCGATCTCCACTCGAGGAAATTGCATATTTAATGTTTTCATTTCTTCCCTCTGGTGTGGACGCAAAGGGCGGTGTTGCGATTCGACACGCAATGCCTCCGGAATTCAGGATGGGAAAATGGGGAACGGAGTGTTTTAACACTAGGTTCCCATTGCCTACCCTAAAAAGAAAGATACTAAGTAAGTACTGACGTGTTCATGTATATTTTTGTATAGCATCAAGAAAGCTCAGCAATTTGTTGTTATACAATAAATGAATTTATGTAATCACTAATTTGTAATTTATATAAACTACACTGTATGTAATAAGCATACAGAAATTATTCACAAGTACAAGGAATTTGATAATTTATGATTGGTATTAGGATTTTTTTTCCTAATATATCCCTTATATAGCCGAGGTGTATTGGTGTGGTCTGCTTTTCAAAGTTTTGTGAAAATAAAAAATAAAAAATGTTTAACTATGTCAAGTGATATTTCTATGTATATTTATAATAAATAATATGTGAAAAAATCGAATAAATCAGCTTCACTCTGTATCCCGGATATTCTGGAGGTACTGCGTGTTGAGTGGCAGAACTCAATGCTGCATATAAATTCATCTTCAGAATGAGTTCAGGGGCCTTGGGTATGGATATAATGTCAAAATTATCCACCCTATTAAGGTTGGTTACGTAGAGAGAGAACTTTGGACAGTAGAAATGTTAATGCTCATTTCAAAGGTGCCTTACATTTAGGTTGCTAATCATAGGCACTGTTCTGAGAGAAAAGGTTTTCTCACACACAGTGAATAAATGAAATGTAAAATAATTTCTTTTTTTTTTTGGGCAAACTGATTTAGGTGGTCTTTTATCATGTTTGATTTGAAGGTAAAACAGGTAGTAAATTTTTTAAGTTGTAAACAATATGATATGATGAATCAATTTGTCATACTTCTTAGGTCTGTTATTGCTATCTTACAAGTACATTTTTAAGAAATCTTTCAGCCAACTTTTGTCAAGGCACTAACTATTGTAAACTACGTAAAGTGTCTTATAATAATAAAACAAGTCTTTGTATTCGCAATGGATAGCATTGTCTATAGATATGAAAATATATATATATAAAAGTTCAAACTTCAAAATATGTTAGAAATTTATCATACATACAAAATTAAGATTGTTTCAACACACTAAAAGAAATACAATTATTTGATATATCTACACATAACAAAACGAATCCAATTTATTTATACATAAAAAAAACATTGTAAAATTTAATAAAGATTTAAGACAAGAATAAAATTTAGTAATTATAAACTTACTTCCAGGATCAGCTGGTGATGATATTTGTACTAAGCACATAAATATAATAAAAAGTACACAAGATTGATTCAAATACATCTTGATCAACCGCTCTAGTTCTTCCATTACACGTTAAAAACTTTCATATAGTAGAACCTCAGAACGTCAGGGTATATATTATATTCGCAAAGAATCCCATTCTACATGGTATATTCATAACATAACACACACTAAGTAATAAGAAATTCATTATAAAACCGTTGCTAGGATTGTTTTTTCACAACAATAATTTAGCACCTGTGGGATTCGTTGGATTTCCAATTCCAAATGTACACACTACAAGTTACGAAAGTTCACTCAACTTTTGTGTCCTATAAAATGTTAATATGCGTCAGTATAAATTAAAAGATATTATAAAGCTATTCATAGAATTATCCACAGTCATTTTTAGTATCTAAAACTGTATATCTGTCTACTTTTGTAGTTTATTAAAGTTTGAAAGTTTCAAAAACTTTGTTCCACAATCACTACCACTTTGAAGGACGCGAGGGAAACGCGTGCGTGCAACGCTGACGGCTGCGTTCTCAAACAAACAAAGAATGTGCCATTCATTCTTTAATAATTATTCATTCTGAACTATCGCTCATACATTCGTTCATCAGTACAACAAATTTATAATCTTTGCTGATAAATTGAATACTCGTATTAATAGTTAAAATAGTTTGTGAATTCATATTAAAAACAATTATAAAAACTGCTATGTGTAATTAAAATTTAAAGAATTTTTAATATTTATCAATAATTTAAAAAAATATTAAATTTTAAAAAATATTAAGGAATGGATTAACAAATAATAAAATGTAATCATAAAATTAGTTATGTTATACATAATGTACTTTTTAAAAATTGTGTAATTTAGATAAAATTGAATTATCACTTCTGAATGTTATTTTTTACTTTTTTATTATATCTATTGCAATTTATTTTAAGAGTGTCATTACAATTTGTTTGTTTCAAAAAGTGGCGTGAAATGATTATATTTTTTTTAAAAAACGACAGAATGATGGGGATGTTTCGAAATTTCGATAGAGCAGATGTTATATACCCAAAAGGCTCCGACACTATTCAATTAGCAATATCGCGGTTAAGTTTAAACTAGGCGCACGGAGACTTTCCATACATGCCTAAAATTCAATAGGGTCCTATGTAATTTTATATCTTTAATTATTTTTATATTGAGTCTTTTTAAATTAAATACATTAGAGTATTTAGAGTGTAAATTTATTTGATTATTGATAAAGCGTATATTATGATAAGCACTGGTATCTAATGAGTTGTTTTTAACATGATCGTATTAAATATAAGCAGAAGGTACTACAAAATTTATATTTTTGTGAAAGATATATTTTCACTCCAACTTCGCATCCCACCTCGATGCTGAATCTGATTCCGATAAACCAAACTCAACCACCACTTCCGTTACATCCCTTAATTTAGAACTTTAGTAATAAATGTAGTAAATTATAGTAAGAAAAACCACTTTCATAGCACATGCACCTGTGGTCCTGTACCACATTAGCAGAGTAGCGACATTAGTACTAAGAGTAATTAGGTTTTTATATTTTACGGGTCCATAATCATAAAGTCTATACAAACGTTAACTTCTTGATATATACGTTTATGTATGTTTTATAAGCACTTGTAAATTATATATTTATCTTTTTTTCTCTTTACTTTTGTATTTTGCATTTGCTTTTTTAACCATAATATTTATAAGAGTACGCTTTGGTTTTGTATATTTGTTAATTAATATTTAAAATTTTCAGAATAAAATTAATTATGGTATATTTCGTAAGTTTTATATTTTTCATATTCCATTTTCTGTTTACGCTAAAACAAAAAAGTAATTTCTAAGAGCACTGTGAATTTATACTTCATAGTCTGTTATCTTAAAGCTGACAACCCCAAAGTACGAAAAAAATATCTTTCTTTTTGGGTTAACCTGTCATTACGGATTGTTGAGGCGGGTTTTAAATCCTAGGTAATCAGAGTATTCCCTGTATTTTTATTCGGGCTCATGCATTTTTAAGTGACTTTGTGCATTGTGTTCTTCTTATCAAATTATATTTCATATATAATAGTGGACTTTTTAGTCATTACAGTATGTTTTCTTGTGTTTTGACATTTACTCATGTTGTCCAATTTCCCAACCTCAATTTACAAGTTTAATGTTTAACATACTATGTTATTTCAGCCATGGTGCGTATGAACGTATTGAGTGATGCTTTAAAATCAATTCACAATGCAGAAAAGAGAGGCAAACGACAAGTGCTTATCCGGCCTTGTTCCAAAGTTATTGTCAAGTTTCTAACAGTGATGATGAAGCACGGTTATATTGGTGAATTTGAAATAGTTGATGATCACCGAGCAGGCAAAATCGTTGTGAATCTAACTGGCAGATTGAACAAATGCGGAGTAATATCACCAAGATTCGACGTCCCTATTAATGATATTGAGAGGTGGACAAATCTTCTACCATCCAGGCAGTTTGGGTAAGTTTCTTAAAAAAAAATATTGAGAGTTAGTTCTTGTATAACTTTTAAATAAAAATAGTAAATTTTTTTGCTAAAAATAATTTTATTTATTTTGTGCATAGAGTATTATTTAAATTGGTAAAAGTTTAATAATATAATTACAGTATATTTTTAATACCTAAGGATAAAAATACTTTGCTTAGTTAAGTAAACACATGTTAAACATATGTAAAATTAACTTTAATTTCCTATATATCTAGAGGGGTACAGTAGAATCCCAATTATATGGATCATATATATAAATAGAGGAGAATAAAAGTCCCATATAATCAGTAATCGGTATAATTTCAAATCCTAAGCAAGAATATTTAAATTTTAATATTTTTTATTATATATAAAAGTTTCACATACTTTTCCAGTTCAGTTTAGAGTTTTTTTTTTTCATAAATGTATTGCAAGCTTCTTTTTAAGAGGACAAGTAATTTTCTTTAGCAACTTTTTTTAATGCACCTATACATAGCTGTTACATTATCACTTGGTTTCCCTAAGACAAGACAACTTTTTTCACTTAGTTTAGATTTCCAACTTTAATGTTAACAAAAATAACTGCTTAACTGTAAATGTAATGGTTGTAGATTCCATTTCGACTCAGGCAAATAAATTTATAATTTATATTATTATTTCCTCTCTCTGGTAAAAAATTACCAATTCAAGCACAATATGGTGTTCTGCAACTCAACACACAAAGCCTCAGAAATTCAGTGGAAAGTGGAGAACAGTGTTTTAAAACTAAGTTCCCTCTGCCTATCCTGCTATATGCAGGATCCAATGTGAAGATGAAAAAATAATTAAATAAGAGACAGCCTGTAGAATGTTATTGAGAAAAATGATATAATACATGCATTAACAAATTATACCATATATATGTGGTCACAGATTGGAATGCATTAATTATAAAATTTTAAATTAACAATTAGAGCTGGAATGGGAGTCTTGCATCTAAAAAAAACAGCTTTGTGCTGTACCTCACATACAGCAGGGTACGCAGAGATGCCTAGTGTTAAGATACTCCATTTTCCACTTTCTGCAGAATTTTAAATTAGTTATTGCATGTCGAGTGGTGGAACACAACACTGGCTGATTATATATTAGGATTCTATTCTACTTCTATTTCACTATATTGTTTAAAGGGAAAACTATTTGTTGAATATTATGATATCTAAATTCAAAACTAATTTATTTTTAAAGTGTTAATCCACATTTAAGAAAAAAAAAGTAATACTTTTTAGAAAACACAAAAAAACATAGTAAGATTTGAGCTCTGCACCGCTAGGTAACCATCCAAGAGGTGGGGTTGTGTTTTCTATAAAGAAAAATAAATTCATTTTAAACAAATGTCTATTTAGAATAAAGATAATATATATATATATTTAGTACAAAGTGGGCAGCAGAGTGTATTTAACACTAGGTTCCCTCTGCTTAACCTTGTATTCAGGATACAGAGATTGAAACATTATTTGTGGCTCATTATCTGGCTGTAAGTATTTTGGGTTCAATTCCTACTCCGGGAAATATATATTTTTATTTTCCTTATTGAAATCTGCCTCTAAAATATAAACTCCTTAACAAACCCCTTATAAGCATGATACTGTGTGAAGCTTAAGTAATAAATAAGCAAAAATTCTAATGCACAACTACCGCGGATCGCCAATAGTTCTTGTTGGTCGGCATTTGATATGTTGTGCTATAATATATGGCAATTGGATATATTGATGTTACTATAGAGTAAACATTGTTAATTTTATTGTCAACATTTTAAAATTCACAAATAATTTGATGGCAAAAAATAATTATTCAGTCTTTATAAATTATAATTGTTTTGTTTACAGATATCTTGTTCTTACAACCAGTGGGGGTATCATGGACCATGAAGAAGCCAGAAGAAAACATCTGGGAGGAAAAATATTAGGTTTCTTTTTCTAAGCTAATCCAATACATTTGAAAATGTATTTTTTGTTTTATTTATTAACTTAACTCCTCCAATTTAGATAGATTAGTAACAATTCTTTTTTTTTTTTAAATTCATAGGTAGACTAAGCATGAAATGGCTGTGAATTTGATCCTGCAAAATTATCTTATATATTTCTGTTTAAACCCAAAATATCCTTTATTCAGATAAGTTTTTCAAGCACTTCCAATGTATTGTGTTAACAGAGGGCTTGGGCCAGAGCTGGCATGAAAACAACTTTAATATTAAAGATTTTATCTTTTTTCTTATCTTGCATAAAATTCAAATTATTTTAACTTATAAGCTTATTATTTCGTATAAAAATATTATATTTCCATGACAGCTAAATATAAAAAAAAATATTATTTTTAGGTTAATAAGTGACGTGACGCGCGGTAATAACGCTCATTTCTAAAGTAGCCCCTTAAAATTACTTTGCCGAGTGCACTGCTCAAAGCTCAGTTGTGATCTTGGGAAAGTGAATCTATGGAGTGTTAAGTAGATTTTATTTTATACATTCTTAAAATTTGTTTATAGACCAGATATAGGTACTTTATGATATGGTCTTATGGTCTTCTACATGAAAGATTTATTAGTTTAAAACTTTTTTACTTTTCATTCTTATCATTATGTCAATCTTATGTATGTTAGAAGAACAATATGCACGCTCATATAGTATTTTGTAAGACAACTGTAGATTTACTTCCGTGTTATAAGAACGTAGCGTTGTATTAATATAGTCTAGCTCTAAAGATTGCCTCATAATAAATAGCATTCCAAGAAAAAGAATGCTATAAAAGTAGCTAAAATAAATTAGTCAACCAGTATGATGCTTACTTTGTGTTGCTGCTATAATTGTAAACGTGGCAGAGCCGAATTTATCTTGCAACTGTCATTAAAACAGCATTCCATTTGTTAGTTCTGGTTAAGTATTTCGTTTTTTCAATTTCTAGATTTAACAGTGGAGCATTTTAACATTCTGTAAGAAAATTATCAGAAGTAAGAAAAAATATAAAATCAAATTTACTCAACCATTTACAGCTAACTTCAGGGCGGTCACGATTAGTTGAACGTACTGTATAAAATTAAAATTAAAAAATTAAATTAGCCTTACGCTATATCCCGCACACAGCAGGGTAGGCAGAGGGAACCTAGTGTTAAGACACTCCGTTCCCCACTTTCTGCCGAATTTTGGAGGCATTGCGTATTGAGTGGCAGAACTCAACGCCGCGCTTAGCCTCGACACCAGAGCGAAGAAATGAAAATATAAATTTAAGTAAATATTTCATCTCCTCGAGTGGGGATCGAACCCACAACCAGTCGGTCAGTCAGTCGTGGCGCAGTCAGACGTACTGTATATTTAATTTTATTGACATTCAACATTTTTTTATTCAACAAACTCCCTATCAGGGAGTTACACAGTGAAAGGAGCGCCAAATGCTACCGTCTTTGCATATCTCCATCGCTTTGTGCAACTTCCACCAGTAGTTTTAGATAGTGTTCTTGAAGGTCAACTGGGTTCTCCGCCTGCCTTTATATAGCTCATTCTTGCTTCATAAATATTTTGGGTAATTTTTTCATGACTCATTCTCTCGACTGCCTAAAAAAATATAAAGAGAGAAAGAAGGTCCGTAGTTTAAAATTTGGATGAATTGATTAATTATTGTCTATTCTAACTCGGTTCATTATTCATCACAGTCTGGTAATTACCAATATTGCTAGGCGACCATTAGACAATAATAAAGCATAAAAGCATATTTGATTCGGTGCGGCCGCGGGGAGGGAAACTAACGTGAGGCACGCGTTGGTCAATCAGAGATCGTACGGACTTGCATTCAAAATGAATACTGACGCCGGAGGAGAGACATGTATATTTCTAATAGGAATATAATGTGGTATGATTGGGTCGAAAAACATTCTAATGTCAATTCGTTAACATCGTCGACAGCTTTTTGTGTAATATTTTCTCTATTATTGATTCATAATTCAACCAATGCAAAAGAAAAATAAATATCGAAATTATAAGTATTTTATAAAGATTACGTATTATACACATAGGTAATTGTACTAATTTGTAATCATCACTCAAGAATACATCTTGAGTGAATTTCATTATACTTAATTATAAACCTTATATTAAGAATGATTATATAAAATAATATTTATTTGATACCAAATAACTGTTAAAATTAATTTAAAAGTAAAATAATAATACAAAAAAAAAGTAACAAGAAAAACAAAATTGAATTGCTAGTCTCGAAAATGGTGAAACTTCGGATCATGCTATATAGGGTAAGTATTTGGATATGACCTGTATTATGTTTTGGAGTAGATCGACCACGTACTTTAAATTCGAATTAATTAAATAAGCGCGTTCAACAAAGTCTTCAGTTTTATAGTGTTACTATAGATGAAAATAATATATTAAATATTTTTCCGAAACAATAGATAATCTTGAAATGATAAGGTTTTAGGCTTCAGCAAGAAAATCATCTTGGAGTGATGAAGTTTTAAGCAGCAACAAGGTAAAAGTATTATAAATAAAACAACATTTGGAAAGAAAGATCAAATAGCAATGGGGAACAGGCAATTGCTATGAAATTTTACACAGGCGCTTAACACGGTTGAATTTATATTTTTAAAATTATTTAATGTTTGATGGTATAAAGCGGCACAATTTGGTAAATATATTTAAAAATCATCTCGCAACCGTTGTATATGTAAAATGTATTATAATAAATGGTACTTAAAAAATAAAGAAATATGAAGTGCAACTGGAATTGCTATTTGAACATATTATTGCACAATTCCTTACGCTTGAAGGTAAACAACATAGGGCACACCTCGGCCTTGGGTATCGAGATGTAATACATTATAATAGACTTGCATTCCTGATTTCAAAACAAATATGTTCAGTATAAACAATACATTTCGCAAGGCACGTGTTAGCATCTAGTGTCATAAATAAATATAATAATAATATACGATATTTTTATAAATAGTCAAATTTGCTTATACATTTGTTTTCAACATTCCGTTGTAACTTGTACCGTTGAATGGTGAATGGGTATCGGGTAATGGGCAGCAGCTGCACGCCGGCGACGAAGCCTCACGGCACATAATAGCGCGACGAGCGACGAGCGACTCGAGGACCGTCGCTAGCTTGCTACCCAATGCCCATTCTCGTTCCGCGGCCCTCGTCACTACACTACACCACAGTCGCACACCGCACGAACTGTAGAACGCTCGCCACAGTGGGACAAAAATGAGTAACGAGTTTTAGTGAGCTAAGCTTTCAAGTGATAGTGTTAGTGTTTTGGAACTGCCACTTTTTTATATAACCAAAGGAATTGACTTCGACGATGATGGCTCCGGAGACAGTCGTGACTGTAGACCACAACAAACCAGCACAGCAGCAGGCGACGCCGCAGCAGCAGCAAGGCGGTGCTCTTGATTGGATTAAAATTAATATAAATTATTTCAAAACACCGCCCGGCATATTAAAAGTTATCCAACTGGTAAGTTAAGATTGTAAGA
The DNA here is from genome assembly GCA_030704555.1 of Heliconius charithonia. Classification (NCBI taxonomy): domain Eukaryota; kingdom Metazoa; phylum Arthropoda; class Insecta; order Lepidoptera; family Nymphalidae; genus Heliconius; species Heliconius charithonia. Next base: position 10,805,841 of record CM060827.1, on the reverse strand, counting down.
ATTATAAAGTTTACAACTAATTTTATGAACTCACCCGCGACGACTAATTACAGAGGTCTTATCAAATGGGTAAACGCGCGATCGTGATACTTCCTTGGTTAACGGTTAGCAGAATATATTTTTATTTCGAGCAGCGTAATGGTTATTTTTGCTCATAGCAGCCATTGTCTTTAAACGTTCTTTTTATTTGTTTTTGTCGTTGCTCGTCACTGATGATATCGACGGCACGAATATATGCGTTAAGATTGTTCATGGATCCATAACTATACGATTCGAAAATATATAATTTAAAACTTTTAACTCCGTTTTTACTATCTATATACACTGGTATTTCATATTGCTTATGGATATTTAGAACACCACCAAATGTTCTAAAAATGTATACTAAAGCCTTTTAAGAATTGATATTTACAACGGTTCAGCAAAATTAGCTTAAAACGTTTCCTTGTATGTTTTTACAATTGTCACGTACTCTCATACCTAGGCACAAGTACATTGTAACTCGTCAGCTTAATTGTACTAGCGCCTTAGGTATTAAAAATCTTTACACAGCTCTGAGTGCCGTCACGAGAATGCTGAGATATTTATATTAAACATATATTTAAGAAAGATAATAAAATTAATGAATGGCGTTGTTATTTAAAATATATAACTAAAATATATGTTTTAACTACCTACGCCTACATGACAAAATAAATTATGGTGATATCATATACTGCTGACTCTAACGTATCCTTGTCAGTACTTATTACGTAGGCATCTCTGTGCTGTAGCTGTGTATATGAACGATTATATCTACGGTGTGTCTTGAGTCACATCTATTTATAAAAGATAACCATTTTTAAGATACAAAATTTATATTGGCATGATAGTGATTCATAAAAATACAATAAAAACTAATGATCTTGATTCGATGTTTTTAAGGATAACGTAACTAGCTAGAATGCTTTGAATTAACCTCTGAAACAATGAGGTGGTATTTCCATGTAAAAACCATTATTACATAAATACTATATATCAAAGATAATAAATTTAAAATATATAATATCATCATGAACGTAGAAATAGAAGGGGCCCTGACCATCTAACAATAGCCTGGTGCCTACCTCAGAAAGTTGTCAGTAAAAAAATCCTTTATATGAACAGATCTGTTCAACGCCAAGGTCCAGGAATAAAAAGCCCACACTCCTCTGAAAAATATGCCTAAATACGCCTTAATATTTTATAATTATGTGCTTAAATTATTATAAAAGAAAACTGTTTTCAATAAAAGATTCAATTGTTATTTTAGTACTTAAGTTAAAGAAAAGTATTACGTAATTCCGTAGATCATTAGGCACTATGTATATCTTTAAATATTAGTCAATGATTTTATTTTTCATAATTTACCTAATTACCAACCTAATTATATAATCTGAGAGGAACTTAAGTTGCTTATTTAGTACTAATTATCGAACACAATTAAATATTTGGTTTAAAGAATTTTATTCTCTTTTGCACAAAGTCAAAAAAAGGTAAAAAGGCATTGCTAAGTACAAAATATTAGAAAACAATAAAAAAATGAAAATTTGTTATGTTATGAAATTGACATATAAACTACAATACCGGGCATACCGAGGAACTAAATTACCAATAATTAAGTAATATGTTTCTTTCGTCATCAAGACTATTTGGAAAAATACTTTGTAGTATTTTACTCAAAGTGATATTTTATATCTATTGAGACATACAAATCCTTAGACTGGATTGATTGATGAGTAGACTGCCTGTAGATGTTGGGAATCACAAAAATGTTATAGAATATTATACAATATTTAAACATATAACACATTCTATTATATTTGTTTATGTTACACATATTATAAGAATAAACTAGGTTGAGAACAATTATTACATACACGATGACGAAGCTACCATCTAAAAGACACGTTAGATATGTTGTTCAGTAATTAAGACTGGTCAAATAGACCTCATATTGTTATAATTGCTGGATTCGTTGACCTGTGACATTACCCTATTCACATCTGGTCGCCCACACTTCAAAATGTTCAAGGATGTCGTGACTAGTTTAGTCTTCATCACATTATGGTACTTTCACTAGGTACTCTGCTAATATTATTTAAATTACTCGTATATATAAATTGAAGAATTTGGAATTTATTACATGTACATGTATTAGAAAAGATAATTATATTTTATGTTGAGGCCAGTCGTGGCGCGGTGGCACGGAGTGTGACTGTAAAATAGACTGGTCGTTTCTTAACAATAGATTCTCTCTGCCTACCCTTTCCTAACACTAGATTCTCTCTGCCTACCCTGCTGTGTGCGGGATACCTAAAGCGTGAAGCTGACTTATTTATTTTAATTATTATATTTTATCTGTGGTTTTGCCCGCGTGGTCAAATGGAAATAGCTAGTTTGTCTATGACATTCTCAGTTCTTTATTAACTTTTACCGCAAGTACTGTGGGTTGCAATGGAACAATTACTGTAATGTAATAGAGCATTCCACCTTCCGTGATAAATAGACTATATAACACATTTTTTTAATCCAAACCATTAGTTCCCGAGATTTGCGCTTTCAATCAAATTTTATAATATTAGCACCTACCCATATAGAAGTATTGAATAGAGATATGTACCGTACCTAGTACCTATTACCAAAATTTATGTTTTAGACAGATTTTAGACCTATTAGAATAGGAATTAGGAACACGCTGTATTTATTTAAAATACAAAATACACTTAGAAAAAGTATACCTAAAAGAATGGCAACTATATTTTAATAACTATTATCATCTAACTATGTGTTTATATTATTTATGATATACATATGGGACATGTCCTCGAAACGAGCAAAAGCGTCCCTTGACGATTTTCACGTCGCACACTATTTTAATATTTTGCCTGAATATGATATTTCTATGGTTGAATTGTTCACTTTGAATAAAAAAAAAAAATTCCAAATTATTATCACCGTATTTGAAGGAATAACTAATTAACAACACTACTAAAGCAATCAATTTAAGATGTTTATGAGTCAGTCAACAATTTGGTTTTTTTTTCAAATTTAAGGTTATTAGATATATTTGGTATATAACATTCCTGATGTAGACGTTTAAATTTTGTATCAGCATTAATACAGGCGCAGTATCCTCTCAATCGTATCTTTCTCTTTTATGTATTATTTTTACTGACGTTTTTTCTGCTAGAATCCAGGACAGAATCTACCTGTCTATTACGAAATGCTGTTAGTTGATATAAAAGTTGAATCGATTGACCAAAGCATGACGCTTATCAGAAAACTCTTACTTAATTTGCTTATCAGAAAACTCTTTATATCAGACAAATGCTTAAAAATGTTGCCGTTAATGTGAATTAATATATATATCATCGCCCTATTGAGACAAAGCAACATTTAGTTTTAATACTTATTGTTTATTATATGTGCCATCAATTGTGGCCATCATTTCCATGATAAATCAACTAGTGGATAAATAAGCGTGTGAACGTTTTAATTAAATAATTTATAGCAAATGAACATTTTTATTAAATCTTCTAGAAGTTTAGTACCACAATAATAAAAGCAATAGAATTCCCTGACCGATATTTATTTAGGATTTGTGAAAATAAATTTAATAATGGAAGTACAATATAGCAGTAGGTAATATTTAAAAAACTCCTAAAAATATCTATGAAGCATATTGTATGTTCTATACAGCCACTTTACAAGCAAGACATGACATTGGTCTGTATTAGCACAGATAAACCGCAATTCATCTCTGATTTCATATTTAAATAAGAGAAGGTCTGTGCACAACGACGTTGTGATTTGTTAAGGTTGTTAGATGATTTTGTAGTAAAAGTATTATAAGAAGGTGCGATTAATAATAGTTGTGCCTGTAGATACTAATTTAGCGATTTAAGTTGAAATATTGACAACGAATGTTATTTTACTATCAAAGTATAGTGCGGCGTTCATCACGTAATGCCTCCAGAATTGGGTGGAAAGTGGAGAGCGGAGTGTTTTAACACTAGTCTCGCTAACGTCAAGCTGAAAGAAAGAATTCACTATCAGAGATAGAAAAAGTTAAAATTTAACTGGATTAATGGATAATCCACTCTTTGTTTATTTAAGAAATAATTAATCAAAGTAATCTTGAATCTTCAATTGTTGTATATCAAGCATAGCGATAGTATTCCGATAAGTTATTTACAAACATACGGTGCGACCGATAGTCGGCACAAGATTAAATTAGTATTTAGTACGCTATTAATAAATATTGTTTTTACGAATTATTTTTTAAATTCGTATAAGAGTGAGTTAAACTCCAACTTTATTGACAGTGGTGCGTAGCCCATAGGTGGATTTAATAATATAGAAAGTCCAAGTCGTATGTATATTAAAAACGTTATGTGAGGTGAAAGTTCTTTATCGTTAGTAAATTTTTAGTAAAGATAAATCTGAAAAATAAACATTTTTAAATACTAGTAAGTGAAATTAAAAATTTCGCAGTAGCTTTTATATGAGAGCGCCATTGGGTGAAAGCTGGTGTTGAAATGAAAGTAGTTCTGGCATTAACGCTGTGGAGTGCCGAGGGGCTGCTCTGTCCTTGTCGTAGCTAGCTCGGTCGGTGTCACAACCTGTTGTTTTCCCATCAACTTGTTTACTTATTTAAAACTCACTTTCCTTATAGGTATAAGGAAAAAACTTAACAAACACAGATACTTAATTACAATCGAACTGTAAGAAGATAAAATATGAAACCTCTATAGCACTGGCTCCCAACCAGTGGTCCGCGCACCACTAGTGGTCCGCGAACGATTTAAATTTTATGACTGAGGATGGTGAGGGGAAGTTTCTGTTCGATTATCATAGTTATTTTTTATTATATATTAATTCGCAGTGTTCCCTGCTACCAAGCATGAAATAAAAGTGATCCTTGATCAAGAAAAGTTTGGGAACCCCTGCTCTATATAGATATTATAGAATTTGAGCAGATATAAGATAGTATTGTTTTCACGAATTACGAAAACGTAAGTGTGTTGAAACTCAAGAAACCACTGTGCACCTATTGTGTTACGCATTTGCGACACACAGTCATGTATGGAGCATACGTAGAGTTATTAAACAAAGAGATATTTGCGAAGTTTTATTATTTTATATTATATGTAGATGTATATACATCTACATTACCGTATGGTATCATTGGGCTAATTGTCTATAATAGACACAGAACTGTTAAAAGAAGCTAATATAAACAACTTGTAGGTTAATCTAACTCATTTACACATTTTAGGTTAATTTATTCATCAATCATAAATCGATTTTATCATCAGATAATATCTAATTGATTTTAAATCCCTTAGAGTATGCAATGTCCTAAAATTAAATTAAAGAATCGATTCAATAATATTAATGTAGTGTTTATATCCTGTACCTATGGTGTTCTGTGATGTACCATTATATTATTTTAGCTTATTGCTTTATCTCGAATTTAGCGGCAAAGACAATCTGTTCCCATTAAGACACTTTCTCGCGTGTTGAGTGGCGGAACTCGACACCGCACTTTATAGCAGAGCGGGGAAATGAAAGTATTGAATATTTCATTCCCTCAAGTGGGAATCGAACCTACAACCTTTAGCATACAAAGTCGTATGTACAACACGATTGGCCTCGGCAGAAATATATTGATCATTGTCGCTCACCATATTTAAATATTTTTTTAAGTTAAAAACATGTGTCATATAATGAATAATCACTAATATATTATTTATTTAGAATTGACTTTTGACTCATTTAACAAAAATCGCAAAAACAAAAGGATTATATATTTATTCTGCTTATTCTATCGTAGGTACTTAATTAGGTATACAAATTATGTAAGATAGTCGTATGTAATCAGTAAAGATATTTTTTATTATAAAAGAAAAGATATAATCCTATATATGTACTAAATCACGCTGTATCCCGCACACAGCAGGGTAGGCACTTTCTGCCGAATTCTGGAGGCATTGCGTGTTGAGTGGCAGAACTAAACGCCGCGCTTAACCTCGACACCAGAGCAAAAAGAATGGAAATATAAATTTAAGTAAATATTTCATCTACTCGAGTGGGGATCAAACCTGTGGGTTTGCAGCAGTCGGTTTTACAGTTACACTTTTGTGCCGCTGCGCCACGACTGGCCTCGAATCTACTATACGTATAATATATGTAAAATACATATATATTTATAATTTACATTAACTATTCAAGGGCCTTAGTATCCGAACCTCACCGTGAATGGTTAGTCAATTAGTATTCTCGTGTTGATCGATATCACTGAGATAGGTAGTTGAAGTTAGTTCTAGTTCTAGAATTTATCGTAAAAACACTGCATGCCTTATATAGAAAATATATTATTAGTCATTTTTAGTAGTCATTCAAAGTTTTACGACAGGAAAAGGAGTGATAAGGTTAACAAAATATTAACAATATCCATACAATTACTAATGCACTCAGAAAGGTAGGCAGAGGGAACCTTGTGTTCCCCAGGACGTATTTGAAAATAATATTCTTTATTTAAAATAAAAAATATATAGAGTTAGTCGAAGGAACAAGACGAATCTAAGAATGCTGCGAGGACAAGAATCACCGCTGTATACACGAGTAGGTATATTTATATGCCAACATTATGTCACGGCTTTTTATTAGCCTTCTCGTTTTATTATGTTCGCAGCTAGGCGCAGTTATTTTTGGAGGACGTTTTACTTGTTTCTTTCTTTATTCTATTTTATAATGTAAGAAGGATTCTCTATTTAATTTGTTAAAGGTCAAATAAATAATACACACGAGAAACATTATTAAATATTGAATTTTTATATGTATAATATATTATATCTTTAGATATATTTAACTTGTGACTACAGTATCAAAATTTAAGTGCATATACAAAATGTTTTCTTACAGTTAATAATATAACCTAAAATCTCTATTTTTTTATAATAACTAGTAGACATCATGTGATAATTATAATACATCTTTTTCGTGGCGCAGATGCTCAAAATGTGACTGTAAAATCGACATGTTTGTGGGTTCGATCCCCACTCGAGAAAGTGAAATATTTATTTACATTTATATTTTCATTTCGCTTGCTCTGGTGTCGAGGCAAAGCGCGGCGTTGAGTTCCGCCACTCAGTGGCAGTCAAAATGGAAAACAGAGTGTCTTTACACTAGGTTCCCTCTGCCTACCGTGCTGTGTGCGGGAGACAGCTTGAAGCTGATATTTTAAAACTATCTATTATATGTGATTTGTACGTGGTAGATACATTGACTAATTTATCTCATTATCTACTTGTACCTACTCTATATAGCATCAATGGAATATTTATTTTTAACATACTCAAATTAATTATCTATGAAAATTTAAAAATATATATTTTATCGTCTCAGGTTGAAAATTTATATAAATCAGGACGATAAGGGCAAAAAAATTATATATCGACCGTATCAAAAAGTCTTCAATGTGACAATAAATTGTTTGCCAGAAATAAAGAAAATGAAAATTATTATAGAGTTTTATATTGATGTGTACAGCTCACGCAGAATAATATGCCGTGTTAACAATATAGAAAGAAATGAGGTTAAGATTTTTTTCTAACATAAATGTTATTTATTAATATATTTTTTTAGATTTGCTTAGAGAAGACGTTGCTTAATTTTGCCAGTACATCTTGTTTAATATATACTTATATACCATAATTAATAAATTCAAAACAAAATAAGCTCTAAGGAACCGTTGTAGGCGGAACAGATACATAGTAAGTAGGTGGAAGGTCATTTTTGAAATACCAAAACTATAATAGATACCTACGTAAAATATTTCGATTTCGATTACATTGCGTCATCTTACATTCGTGCACTAAAACTAAATGGTCCAAATTGCCATTGCCATGCCATTTTATTAAAATGTTGTCATATTGAAAACGACTGATTTACTACTTCACGGTTATTCTATCTGTCTTTGTAACTACCTAGTTCTGGTTTTCTAGTTCAGTCGCATATTAAACGGGGAACTTGTACGGAAGAAATAAGGTGTGTGGTAACGGGAAGTGCATAGTGATGACGCGGGCGGTCGTTGACATGAAAAATCCCTATTCGCCGACGTTCGACTAACAGTTTCTAAATCTATAAGCCAGTTAAACGCATGTTTTCACATTACATACTAGTTGTGAGCGTCATATGGTGGAAACATAATAATATCAATAAAATATAATATAAAGTACTTTATACGAAAAACATTTGATAACATTTTTTAACATTTTTTTAACATTTGATAAGGACTACACAATTTTTATCGTATGACCGATAAGACATTCCAAGCATAGAGTCGTACTATATAACAACAAGTACCTATACATAGTTTTACCTTTATATTGTAATTTTGTGATTTTTTATTGGTATATTTATATTAAAATTTAGATTTAAAATCCTATTCGATAGTATTTGACTATATGCTATTTTGACACGCTCGGGTCTCTTATCTGCACTATCAGATGCAGTACGCACGGAAGTATGGTCGATGAACAATCGATGTTTTTTGGGGTGCGTCGGTTTACATATGAATTGACCCAAATGTAACTTCACAATAATTTCACTTTACGCCTTGGTAACATCCGCATCGTTTCTAATTTTATAAAGCAATATTCAATATATGCATTACTTACGAAATTGGGTTAGTCACAAAAAATATATTGATACTAAGGGGTACTATCTTGATATATCTAATGCTATATAGTATATGATCAATTAATAAATAAATATATATATGAATATAATATGGTAATAAACATAATTGTGTAATTTCGGTTCTTTAATGCTGTTGAGTTTTGTCGTCATCATCACAGATTACGGAGGGTAGCTGCGTTGCTAGATTGTCTCCCGGTATCTTTACCGGGAATTTTGAACGCGCGAACTTGAACATTTTAAGTAAAAAAGGATTCTTTTGCCAAAAGTGGGACAGACATTTTTGAGAGGATAATTTATTATTTGTCTAATTATTAGAGTTTTAAATAAAGTTTTAAGAAGTGATAAACATCAATATATAACATTTTTTAATGGGAAAACATCACTATTATTAAAACAATATTGTCTTGGTTTACCATATACTAAGGCAGTTATATCTTTAGAATAATTATACGTAACTTGTACTTATTTGTATAGTTATTAAATAGAATCTTAAAATAATAAAAAAAATAGTTCTCATATTACATGGAATAATCTGTGAAAAGCGGGGCTTTGTCTGTCCCAATCGGGACATTTCATTTTTAACGAAAATATAATTTATAAAAAAATGATTTATTTTCTCGAGTAGGGATCGAACCTACCACCAGTCGCGTTTACGTTAACAATCACATATTTGTGCCCCTGCGCCACGAGTAGCCTCAGTTGTGAGTTAGACTTAGTAGGTAGTAATTAAAAGAAATATTATTTTATTCTAGTTTATTCCGAAATACATAATGCTTATAAAATGAGCTTAAAGTTCATAAGGAATTGTATTAACATATGACTCGTCTCTTCTTCAATGTATGATGTATGTATATGTATGATAGTCATGATAAGAATAAGAGGTTTTTATAAGATTTTCCCAATCGCTATTTTTAATAAATGCTAATTATGTTGCTTGTTATGTATTTTGTGAAATAATTTGATACAAAATATACATACATATATGAATGTGTATATTTTGTAAATTCTTACAAAAATAAATAAACTTCAAATTATAAAATATATATTATAATTGCTGTATATATAAATGAGAATTTTGCTTTGAATTTTCAGGTTTTGCCTAGGCACAACAGTTATATCATGTTGACTTGTATTAATTATTTAGGCAACGAACCGACCGCCTTATTCGATCGATTTCGAGTTTGACGAAAACTTGGTGATTTTTAATTTAGGCTCTACATTGATAGAGTTGCGGTATACGTAGGCTTGTAAACAAATGTATTAAGACGAGTTTTCTTGGGGCATATAACTTCTATTTTCTCACCAATAAAATAATCAAATTGATACTAATAAATATAATTTATGAAAACGACACATTTGATCACAAATTTCAAAATGTAAATTAGAAACGTCCATTGTTTATTAAGATTTGTTTTCGCTTCGGAAATCCGGTAACGATTTGTTATTTAGAGCGAAAATTTACGTGTAAAAGCGTCGAAGGTTCGCGGACCCATTGATAGAAGTTGAATGTCGGTCGTGTCCCATACGTATGCAAGGCGGCAACAGCGCGTAAGTACGCCACTTTCACCAACCGCCGACATGTCACACGTGATACCTACGCTTGTTCCCATTTAATTTAACGTAACTAAAATATTCACATAAATCAGTAACATATTCATTAATTATATATTTTTGTATTATTTAAGTGAATATTCGAGCATTTGCCTTTTTTAAGAACAAAGAACTTATATGTGACTTTTTGTATTTAAGGTTTTTGCACTAACTTTCTTTTTTACATCAAACGACATAGTTACGTACGGTAAATGATAAAAATATCGATACACTCGACATTTTGAAATAAAAATGCAATGCTCAAAATGCATTAACAGAGATAAATACGAGGATAAGATGTGTGTTTACTTGTAAATATTTTTTGTAATATCAAATGCGACATATACTCAACACAATATGACCTCTAGAGAGGTCAGGCAAGATGTGACTTTATTGAGAAAATCGATTTCGATAACCTTGAAAGTTTATAAAGAACATTTTTTCAATTTACATAAATATGCTATATACGTTTGCTATTATTAACTTATTATTTTACATACTAGTTAGTGTACAGTAAAAAAATATGCTTATGGTTAGAAATTATTGAATTTATTATGTACTTCTTAAAAGAACACCTGTTTGCGAGTATTGCGACAACTGCTTCGTATCGGCGCGGAGGGTGGTGGTGGCGGGGAAGTGTGTTGCGGTGATACGAAACCGGTTCGTGTGCGACGCGCTAGAGGTTTCGACGGACACCGTTGCCCTAGTGGTACCAACGCGTTACCGCTAGTCATTTCTGTAATACATATATTATAGAGAATGCTCTGTAATGGCTCAATCACTATTTATATAAATATGACCATCTGAAACATATAATGTTTATTATGAAACAAAAAAGTGAAGAACATTTCCTTGTTATTTTAATTTCTAGTGGCAGCTTGTAATTTCGTTTACCTGGACTTTATGATCATTTCTATATTACTATGAAATATACCACATATCATATCCCGTTCCTTGTGTAGAGCCGCTTGTGGTCTGCTACGCAACGTATTCAATCATTCCCTGGGTCAAAATCAAATTTACGTCGTCGGCCTCCATTTTCAAATATTTTATTTGTCAACAAATAAAGTGCCCATCATAATGAAGATTTTTTTGCTATTGTATTATTTCATCATTTTTTAAACTGTATCTGTTCTACGATGGGTTTTCCTCAGATGTTCAAGACCTATAATTATTCACGTCAATAGGAAAATTATTTTCACACTAGGCAGCTTTTGCTAAGATAGTGTTTCATTATTTTTTTTATTTAGCTACACTACTTTGGCTCTACATGGAGACTGAAGTATGCCAGTCTTCAAAATTAAGTATATCCTAGAGATCCTGCCCAGCTATACCTAATAAGAATAATATAAAAAAAAAGATTTTTCAAACCCATCTAGTAGTTCGTGTTCGTTTTCTTTTAATTTTATGTTTTCACTACTTTAAATGATTATTTAATGTACAGACAAACTCTTTTATTATATTATAGATTTTTGCCCTATGTAAGATATATTTGTTTAAAATTACTACAACTATGACAGTTTCGCAGTATACAGATGATCTCTTCTGTTAAATAATTTGAAAGATTACATTCATTACAAAAAACCATAGTAAATAACGTTCGTTAAATTTTTAAACAGTAGCTAGTTTCAGTGTATAAGGAAAATCAATATAAAGTTTTGTCTAGACACGTGTCGTCTAGACTATTTGCGTGTAATGTTAAAGTTTATAAAAAAAAAATTATATTTATGTATCTATGCGTTATGAACACACGATAAATGTAATATTATAAATTATAAAGTTGCTCACTATTTACGTATACGTAGAGATTTAAAATATACAAATAGAAAAATGTTTTTCTCCGAAAACGGGCCGTTTTGTCCATACATTTAAAAATAAATCAGCTTCATGCTGTATCCCGCACACAGCAGGGTAGGCAAAGGGAACCCCACTTTCTGCCGAATTCTGGAGGCATTGCGTGTTGAGTGGCAGAACTCAACGTCCATGCATTTATATTAATAATTAAGATGATAATCAAATTTATTCAATATATTTTATTTATTTACATTTGACATTACAATTATTATAGCTACACCGAGATTCCAATACAATTCCGATACATTTTCATTGGTCGAAAACAACTAAAGCAAGAATGTTGAGTTTAGCGTATATTTGATTAATATTTATTTCAAGGTTTGTAAAGTAATAGAAATTTGTTTAATTCCAGGTCTTGGGTATTCTATGTATGTCACTGGGCACACCTTGGGCATCAGCGTGGTATGTGTTCGTGGCAGTAACAGCTTTTATAACCACTTTAATGTGGAGCTTCGTGTACTTCCTAAGCATCAGAGAAGCTTTGAAGATACCCATCAACTGGGTACTGTCTGTAAGTATTTGTGTCTTTATGTATTTAGAATTTTTGTTTAGAATTTTAATAGAATAATGTCTACGACGCTGACAGGTTGCGAGAGAAAGTCGATCACAATGACCTACACTTTACGGGCTAATCCTAATTTGGAATTCATTTAATTAACAATATTAATAATTTTACAGGTGTAAAGGAACGAATTTTTAACATCAGGTTCCCTCTGATCACCTTACTATATAAGGGAAACAGCGTGAAGCTATGTACATAGCTTGTAATTTTAATGTAACAATTAATAAAATATATTTGAGTTGTGGTTTAATATTTTCAATACTAAGGTCATTGGCACATTTAAATGAAGAGGAAAGTCTTCTATCAACATTTATACAAGAGAAAGTTAACAGATTTAAGTTTCATAAAAAATATGTGCCGAATTTAATAACTGGTTAAGCCATTTTGTCTGTTTAAATTTAAACGGTTGAATTATATATAAAAAGCAGCGGCATGAAGTGTGACTGTAAAATCGACTGGTTGTGGGTTCGATCCCCACTCGAGGAGATGAAATAAATAAATTAAAATTAAATTAGCTTCACGCTATATCCCGCACACAGCAGGGTAGGCAGAGGGAACCTAGTATAAGACACTCCGTTCCCCACTTTCTGCCGAATTTTGGAGGCATTGCGTGTTGAGTGGCAGAACTCAACGCCGCGCTTTGCCTCGATACCAGAGCGAAGAAATGGAAATATAAATTTAAATAAACAGGAGATGAAATATTTACTTAAATTTATATTTCCATTTCTTCGCTCTGGTGTAGAGGCTAAGTGCGGCGTTGAGTTCTGCCACTCAACACGCAATGCCTCCAGAATTCGGCAGAAAGTGGAGAAGGGAGTGTCTTAACACTAGGTTCCCTCTGCCTACTCTGCTGTGTGCGGGATACAGCGTGAAGCTGATTTATTTTATTTATTTATTAATAAACCATAATGAGGATGAGGATGTATGTTTATATTTATATGTATAAATTTTAATTTTAGGAACTTATTAGCACTAGTTTGGAGACGCTCTTCTACCTGATTGCTTTCATCGTCATGTTTGCGTCTGTGTATGGCAACTACGGGCGTAATGTGGCTGCTGCAGTAAGTACAATTTAATTCCATATTTTCATATAAACATATTTAATTTACATTTCAATAACAAAATCTATGTATCAACCACTAAATGCAATATATAGATAGTATTTTTCATTAACGTGTCGTAATTGTGTGTTTTTATATTTTTGCGTTACTTTAAAGAGTTGAAGGTATTTTTTATTAAACGTAGCTATTGTTAACATTGTATAAAAAATTACTACTACCCAAAATATCTTATTTTTAGCTTCCATCTGAAATACTGTATATACCCAATACGTTTTTATCAAATAAACAATTAGATTGAAGTCTCTCAGGCTTTTAGCCTTTATTTATGAAGTGTAATTACAGTCACGACAGCGTTACGTCAGTATCTATTATTAATAATTTTTACGTTCTAAAGAATTAGAATGTAAATGTTAATCTTGTATGTTTTTTACTTAAAAATATAATTTATATGTTATTTTCTTTATATTTTACTCGTTTAATATAAACGAGAAATTGTATTAAATTATAATTGAATTGGTTGTATACCTAAATATATTTTATTTAAAAGTTTTCAAATTTATCTAAATACAACAATTTGTTTCAGGTATTTGGTATGTTCAACATGTTGGCGTATGGGGCCAGCTCGTACTACTTGTATCAAGAGCATAGGAGTAGCGCAGCGAGCGCGGCGGCGTAGATATAGTCTACTCTTGCGCATGCGCAACATAAGAACAATGCTTCTTGTTTTTAATATTATTTCACAGAAAACTTTATTATAGTGCCTTGTACAGTCATCTAATGTTTAAATTATATTTTGACGACGATAAATAATAAAATAATTTACATATCTTTTCTATACTATTAAAAAAAAAATATATTACTGTCACGCAAATTATAATCGCCATAGTAAGATTTACACATGTACGGGGTATATTGTGGGTTGGTTTCTTTCTCATATATTATTTATTTATAGATTATGTTCATACATGGAATGACTGCTAAGGATAAAATATGTTTTGAGGTTGCGTTACGTGGGTTATGTTTGTGTTCAAATATTTTAATTGTTCTTTATGTTAAGATTTCTTAAAATTATAATTTGTTAGTGTTATTATCATATTAATCATTATTTCTAATGTAAACACAATTTCTAACGCATATATAATATATATGTATTTTTTTTTAAGCACGCTGCACTTTTTGTCATCATATTAATATCAGTGTAAAATGTTAATCAACTAGTCGAATTTATGTAATACAGATACATAACTATTTTATGAGGACTTAATTCTGATATAAAGACTAAATGATTAATTTGTAAGAGTATTTTAAAATAGATTCAAAACTGTCAATTACAAATATTTATCTTTCAAAGTTCTTGTAAATGTATTATATTTTATAAATAGGTACCTACATCCAATCTAACGTCTACAGTCTAAGGTTGTGAAATAATTAAATACGAAAAAAATATAATCTCTTAAAAAAAATAATTAAACATTGTCTGATGCTAATGGCGCAATACATACATAAAATAAAAATTGTGTACAATTTGTACAATTATAATTGATATCAAAAGTTATGGAACATTAAGATGACTTGAAACCTAAGTACCTTTATATGTTAGACGAAAATTATATAACACAGTAGCTTAAAGTAACTAAAATGTAAAGAATAAACACGTGTTAACAAAAATTGTCTTTATTATTACAAAACAATAAATAAATAATGTAAACTATGTAACTTATAGAGTATTTTATTAATGCAGGCGGGGTAAGATCGAATTATGTTCATTTCCTTGCACTGGTAACAAGAGAAAGCACGGCGTTGAGTTCCGCCATTTAACAAATAATGTTGAAAAACATAGAAGGCAGAAACTGGGGGATTTAGTGTTTTAATATAAGGTTTGCAGTGCTTACCAGACCTACTATATGCGGGACGCGTGAAGCTTAAATAAATTTAATTAATAATTTAGTAATTTTAAGTTCCTCCCTCTCCGTTCCCTCCTGGACCATCGGCTGATACCCTTGGATAATATACGTTTACGGAGATTGTTGTTCGCATGTATAAATGAGCTTAGTTGTGCAAATGTAAAAAAAATCCACAGCTTGTATCCGACTGCAAGGTAAGGGTTATGTTTTGCGCGAATATCATCGTCGTTATATGTATGTAATATTTTTTATTACATCATATCTCCAGAACCGCTGAACGCATTTACATTAGATTCATCTTTTGCATAATTTTTTTGATTAGCAGCCCAAGTATTTTTAAATACGAGGCGTTAGATAAATCTAATATACTATATGAGTATCAAATTAAAAGGCTCAACATCACGATTATCATTACCCAATGCATATAATAAAAATAGTCATTAGAAACAAAAATCCAACTGTATAAAACTAAAATGAATAAACAATTAGTACTAACATACGTGACCTTATAATTCTTCATTAATTCAATCTTAACAGGAGCCCCGCTAAATTTATATTAAACAGATCCCGACTGGTAATACTTATGAAGCTTGTTTTTTTAGCCTTATGCAGCCGGGTCTTTTTGTTTTTTTTTAAATTTTATTTATTATTAATGTATGGCAAAAGACCAAAGGTTCTGTTCTTTTTAAATTTTCTTTACATGCTGGCGTGGATATTTCCTATAGACAAGCATGGTCAGTGCCATATGTGCGTAACGCGTGTCTTGTTTGATATAAATTTGATAATTACGGAGGGTCCAACGGAGTGTCTAAACACTAGGTTCCCTCTGCCTACCCTGTTGTGTGCGGAATACAGCGTGAAGCTGTTTTTTTTTAAAGGAAAAAAGGAATCTTATAAGAGAATCTCACTTTGCTGTCCGACTCTCTGTTTGTCAGATATCGAGTTGAAATTCAAACCATATACTTGAATCTACGGTCTCTTAAATTCCTGAATAAAAAAAAACACATTTTATTATATTATATTTTTAGACCATTGTCGATATTTATAAAAAACAATATTGTCAACCTCAGTGCAGGACCTTCTTACTAGATGCAATTTGAAAAACATATTTTTTCGGAAAATGATTACTTAAATTATCGCTCTATCTAGTAGTTCAATGAGCTTTTAAGCGCTTTGTGCTGGGGTCGATAAAACAGTACAATATCAGGTACCTTTTTGAAATATTCATGTCGCTTTTAACACAGTTTTTACTGACTTGATGCAATACATGACAAAATTATTGATGCAGTTTCTGTAAAAAAATCCGTTCCCCAATTTCCACTGAATTCTTGAGACATTGCGTGGTGAATGCTGGAATTTTCTCTTGTTACCGGAGCGTAAAAATGAAAATATTAAATATTTCATATCCTTCAGTCAAATCGAACCCACAGCCTGTCGCGTTTATAGCCGCAACACGATATTGCTTCTACAAAGTAGATATATACGTTCTTAAGTCTAAAAGTCAATAATAATATTAAAATTCGGTTTGATATACATTAACACCATGCTTCTTATCCTATAAACGAAATGATATAAAGAAATATTATATGTAAGTATATACACCATGCCTGTCTGACGTTGCGAAACAACAAGTGAGTCAGTGCCTGAGTTGCAGTCGCTTACAAGCGCCGTGTCGCGCCACCGTTCATAGCAGTCAGGAGCTGATAAAAACAAATGTGAGTAAAACATTTTAATATAAATACCAATTAGAACTTCTAAGAAATGCGTTATTTTGATAATTTATTTTGTTTTAGTATCTAATAATTAATTTAGTCTCTTAATATTCTTTTCTTACTTTATTAAAGAAAAAATGTAAATAACTGATTAATTGTGTTAAATATTTACATATATATGAAATTGGCATTTATTTAATATCAATTTTGTTTTAAATGTAATTTATTATGATGTAGTGTTATTAAAAATAATAAAAGGGCATACTCCTTAAAAGAAAGGGTAGCTTTATAATAATACATATATTTTACATTTTAATAAATAGTTCACATAAAATAGAATTAATAATTGTCTGGGAATTGGATAATAATTGTTTTGGGGTGGTGGGAAATTCTTTATCGATTTTTTTTATCCTGTAATAGGAATATATTTATGTACGTATATTCTTGGAAGCAGGTGACCCTGACATATAAAATTATAAGCCTCGCTTCTGTAATTCCATCAACCTAGAAATCTTTTTGGAAAATCTATTGGTGTACTTAACTTAATATGTCTCTCTTAGATCTCTATGTTGAATTCAAACAATTGTGTCTTTTAATAGCCATATTTTTTATATAATAATAAAATGTTGCATATACTCACTTAAAATATATTCTTTAAATTTAAATGTGGTTTCAAAATAATTAAAAAGAAATTGTATGTAATATGAGTATTTTTCTCTTTACAATCTTATTTATATTTGAGTTATAAATTTCGCCTGCGAATAGAACGAACAAGGGTTCTTTTTATGTCGAAACCTCGAGTCCAATATCATGTGAAAATAATAAAATGAGGGCTTGGTGACCTACAATAAGTGATTCATTATGCCCATTTCAGCTGACTTCCACAATGTCGCACACGGTCACAATTACGAGGACAACCACTACCACATCTGGAGGTGCATTCTTCACGAACACCGGGTACCTTAGCTCTACACCAGGGTTCCTCAAACTTGTACAATTGGTAAGACAATTGTTTACTTACTGGTAGATATTAAATATATTTATATTACTTTTTTAGTATTACGTATTTTATTTAATAGATGTTGTGTCCAATTATCACATAAAATGTGGATTAATCATAGCAAATTTTGAGTAATGTTTGCTTACACGATTAGTGGAATTTTATGAGTTGCCATTTTATGGTAGTCATATTTATTTTTAGCTTATTTATATACATTCAGAATTTGTCTTTTATAGTTTCCTTAACTGAATTAGGTGAGGATGTATAAATGTTTAAAAATATAAATCCTTCCGATTTGCCTTGAATCGTGTAGATGATGTCAGCGCTTACGTCACTGTCATTGTTTTTGCGAGCGAGTGCTAAGAGACTAGGCGTAAGCGACAAATGGTAGCGTAGTTGAGTTTCGTAGTTGGATTTCTGTATATATTTTTTCTTTAATTAACTTATAATATGTGAACATACTTAAATATATAAATTTCATAAATATGATAAAATTTTATTAGAAAAATATTGTAATAATTTAAAATACATGGACACTAATAACCACATCGCTTACTTATTATTTTAAAGTTCAGCTTTGATTTAATTACAATATCTACTTATTGTGTTTCTGTATAGTAAACAAATTACAATAACCATCTCTGCCTTCAACATACCATAAGATTATTTCGTATATATTTAAAAAAGAGATCTTTTAAAAGAGTGCAATATGAAAATATAATTTAATGAATTGCTTGATTTAGCGACGCACACCATACTATAAAGATATTTTGTGATGGTGTATCTCAACATTGCGCATGCGCTACTTATTTTAGTTGAAGCTAAAACAGCTCTGCATGCAAATTTTGTAAATATTCCATCTTACGCGATTTGAAGCAACCCAGGTTCCTCTTAACGCTGAAGTAGAAATTAAACAGAATATTACGTATTTATATTATATTTTATATATTTACTCCATTTTTTTCAAGATGACGAGCTCAATGATACGGCTTAGACTAAGGAAAATTTAATAGTCTAAAAAAAAAATTTTTTTTTTTAATTTTTAAATAATTAAAATACTTAAAAAACGAAGGCGGTTAACGTTTTTAAAAACAAGATATAACTGACGTACCGTCTGTATGTTCCTAAATTATTCGGAAAGAGATTCTACGTTATTGCAATAAGTAATAAGTATTAATTATATTATCAGTAATAATACATCACACATGTTTCCTTCATCACGCTGTATCCCGCACACAGTATAATTTTGTTATATATCATTTCTTTTAGCTTTACTCTATGTTCCGCACTCAACAGGGTGGGCTGAGCTTGGAACCTACTGTTAAGACACTCCTATTAATGTGTTTGACACTCCTATTTATGTTCCTATTAAGACACTTACGTTCCCAAAGTGGCGGAACTCAATGTCGCGCTTTGCCGTCGCGTCGTTACCAGAGTGAAAAAATGAAAATATAAAAGATTTGTTTAGGGATTGGGTTAAAAATAAAATCTCCATGCCCACTACTGTGTTATCTGTTATATTTGGGAAAAGCATAGAGCAAAAAAGGCATAAGAATAGTAAAATATTTAATGTGAAATACATATAATTTTTTATTCTCGTTATATTTGAAATAATAAAAAAAAAATATCTTCCAGCTTTTAGGCGCAGCTTGTGTTGGCGTGGTGGGTTACTATTTAGATCCCGGTTACAGTCGGTACAATGGCCAAAAGCCCGAATTATTTTATCTACTAGTCGCGGTGACGTTCCTAATCGGTACCTTCTGTTTGTTCATATCATGCCTCATGTCCTGGTCAACTGCTTCTGTGATATCAAAAACATTATATGTAAGTTGGTTAGTTAAATTAATTATATCTCATATATTTCATAGAAATAAAAAAGAAATAAGAATTTTATATGTTTTTACGATTTTCATAATAATAATTTATCGATTTTTTTTAATCATGGAACCTAGTGTTAAGACACTCCGTTCCCCACTTTCTGTCGAATTCAGGAGCCATTGCGTATTGAGTGGCAGAACTGAAAATATAAATATACATAAATATATAGAAATGGAAATATACATTTTAGTAAATATTTCATCTCCTCGAGTTTGGATCGAACCCACAACCAGTCGGTTTTACCGTCACCCTTCGTGCCGCTGCTCCACGACTGGCGCATTAACTGACTTCATCTAATAATACATGAAAACACTAAGGATGACCGTAAAACTTCCTTTAAAATTTAAGCTTTAATTCACGCCAGTTGAATTAATGCTTATAAAAAGTGTTATCTTTGTTTCGTAAATTTAACGTTATTTGATACAAAATTAATTTAATGTTTTATAATTTTCAGGAAGTTGTCTACCATGGTGTTGCATTTGTAATGTACTTAGCAGCAGGTCTTACATTAATGATCGAAGTAAATCATCAAAAAAATAGTTACAGGCGAGATTTTGAGCCATATTTGGCAGCAGCGGTTAGTATTTTACAAAATATTTTAATTTTAATTCTTTAATAGTAATAATACTTTTATAGTTATAATTTACGATATGTATTTTATAAGACACAGCTTTGACCTGTGGCTCCGCCTGCATTATTAAAGGGAAATAAATAAGTAAGACACGTGACACATTCTAAGTACCCGACGTAACTGCGACCCCAGGTACAGCGGTACGATGTGTTCCCTGGGAACGATTATTGATTTAGAATTTCATGAAGATGGTGATGAGATGGTTGGGGGGTGTATTTTTGTATTTGGACAATACCAATATGTTTTTATTGATAAAATAATAACAAGAATGTGTTTCTGAACTTTTTAAAGTGCGGTGAAAATGTGCAAGTTCCAAGTTCAAGTGTTAATATACTCTATCTAACATATAAATTTGAATAAAATAACAAACCGAAACATAAGGCTGGTATTGTGTAGAAATATTTATTGTAAAATTTCCCAAATGTTTCGCAATCACCACCTCAATCACTTGATCTGAACCCTATCGAAAACGCGTGGAATGAATTGGAGCGTAAATAAACTATTGGTCTTGTTTATTATCTTTTTAGTTTTATGCGGTCGGGGTTTTTGTTTTTACAATTATTTTTTTTATTTTTCATTTTTTTGTTTGGATGCATTATGGTAATGATAATCATGATATACCTTTTTGAAATCCTCGTATTGAGTTCTTGAATTTGATACCCGTATTGTGGTATTTGAAACGATTTTTTTTATTCACTAAGTCCAATGGCGTCCCACAGCCGCCATGATTGTTTCTAACGATACCTCAATTATGTAAATCCGTTGAGTGGTTCTGGAGATATGAGGTAATAAAGAATATTACATACATACAAGATACCCGCGAAAAACATAACTGTTCCTTAGCAGTCGGGAAAAATTAAAAATTTTGCTTTTGAGGTGACGAAAGTTATGATTTCGAACCTCCCCTCGCGGAAATGTATAATGGTTTCTTTTTAATTTTATTTCTCCGCCCTGGCACCAAGGCAAAAGGCTTTTAAATTTGAAGAAAACGGTTTTGGTTTGCTACAAATTACATTTTTTCTTGGATAGCATTGACTAAATATAGAATTTTAAATACTTAGTAGTTATCAATAATATTTTTATTTTGAAATAATGAAAAATCATTTTCTACATTTTAATTTTTGTTTAAGTTTATATAGAATTAGGGCATAGCTCGATGAAAACATATGGCTTAGTTGGTCAGATCAGAGCACTTGGACGGTTTCCAAAGAGGATGAAATATAAATATTATTTTATTATCCTTAATCTCATTCTTTGCTTGTGTCATCAAAACTGTTCACTTAAAAAAAAAAACAAAAATTAATAAAATAATTGTCAAATTGTTGTATATTCCATATCAATACAGGTATCGAGTATGCCAGGGGGAATGCTAGAGTCAATAAAAAACTTATCATTACGTGCTCCCCGATTGAATTAATGAAAAACTGAATAAATTCTATACAATGCATACCGCATCTATATTTTACCAACAATAATATATTTGTAATACGTTGTTTTTATGTTTCTTTTGCAGGTAATGGGACTCGTTATGGCGGTTCTTTATTTATTTAGTACGTTCATTGCAGTCAGATCCTATCGCGGTATTTAAGTCGCCGAGAATCTCTATAACACTAGCTTTATCAAAATGCATTTCTGCGGTGTTTGTATATTCGAACCAAGACGTACTTTGCTTTGTACTTTTATAGGTCGCTATTACTATTCCCAAACTCTATATTAACTATGGCGTCGCCATGGAGATATGTCTAGTGATGCTCTTGCAAATATGTATATAAATAACGATGCCGTTGCGACGCTAGGTCAGTTATTATAATAATTACTTATTTAGAAAACGTATAAAAATTTGAACGAAGCGGGCCTCGAACCCGCGCCTTCTGGAAACCGACCAGGCGCTCTGACCACTAAGCGATACGTTCACAGAACTTCGTTAAAATTTTTATACGTTTTCTAAATACGCGTTAAAAATGTTAAAAATATTGTAATAATTGTTTCCCTGTTCAGGTCAGACAGACAACGACCACCGTTGACTTTTGTGGTTCAACGAATAATGTCTTTATTTATAACTATATGCCATAATAAAAAATATTTTTTAAGTAAACCACGTTTTAAGTGTTCAACAATTTTTTATCTGTAGTAAATTATAATTTGATTGAATTTATTTTTTTATTTAATGTTCTTTCCAAGAATACATGGTGAGTTTATTTAATTTATAACGATTTATAAGAATAAGATACAATTTTATGAGATAGGCACTTATGCAATTGTATAATGTAATACGATTGTAAAATATTCTTAATTCTTGACATATTTCTTGAATTTATTTCCATATATGTAATATTTAAAGTTAATGGAATATTTATAGTAGATGTTACATAAAAATGTGGACTATTTCAATGTTGATTTGTATTGTGAATGTGATTACTTTACTTTTTATATATTTATAAATAAAATAAGAAAATAAAGATTTCTTTACAATTTTTGCTTGTATTTATTTATTTTGAGTTTGGGAAAGATACAGTATTTGACGACAATAGTAATGTTTTGCCGTTAAAATGTTCAATGTCAAAGACGATCTCTGTGGGGATGAACATATTTAAACTCTGTTGTGGACAAAGACGCAAGTCATAATACAAGATTCCCTCCTTCTGCCAACTATTATTAGTGCCGCACATAATAGAGTAGTCAGAGGGAACCTGGGAATCTAGTTTTAAGACACTTCGTTCCCATTTACACACTTCCGTTCCCGAGTTTTCGCCGAATTCTTGAGATATGCGTGTTGAGTGGCGAAACTCAACATCGCGCGTTGCCTCGCTACTAGAGCAAATTAAATATTACATTTCCTCGAGTTGGAATCGAACCCGCAGCCTGTTAGTCCCGTTTACAGTCGCTTGTACTCGTGTGCGACTGGTGATATTTATATTTTTAAAAAATGCACTACTTTTTATAAAATTCGATCACTAAGATAAAAGTCAAAAGACGATGATATTAAGCTTTAAATAGAACTAACCCTCCACGTTGCGCTCGTGTTAAGTTCTATTTTTAAAAAATCCTGAGCACACGCCACAGACAAATATACTTTCCAAGTGTCCTGACGTATCCTTCCTGGAGGGAAAATTTAATATTCGAAAAATAAGATAAAACTTTACTATTTTTTAGTTTCAGTTATAATATTATTAAGTGAAAAAAAAATACAACTGAACTGAAAGTTAAATGTGGGTTAAAACTAGGTCACTGAACTTTTTAGTGTTTATGTCTACGCAAAACATCTAAATATATTGCGCGTGAGTAATATACGTGAATGGTGAAATATTCTGACCAACCCGAATTTCCTGTCAGTTCATTATTTTGCTGCTTTGTCTGGATACTGGCTGGATAACGGACTCTATACTGAGTTTTTTTTAAAGTGATAAACATAAAACTTGGTTGAAACGTTAAACTTGGTTTTCTAGTGTCTGAAATTTGCCGCGTTTTTATATCTATTTATTAATAATGGCCCGTGGTCCAACTATTGTACGAGTAGCACCAGGGGGCGGCGGTGGAAGTGGGATCAAATGCTGCTGTTGTCGGTGTTGTGAATGTCTTAATTTAGGATATTTAACAACACAGCATGGTGCAATTAAACTAGCGGAAGCAGTAAGTCCTTATTGATATATTTTTTATGGATTTTGAGATGCTTATTAAATTGCCTATTAAATATACATATTTCAGTGTAAAAATTAAATAAATTTATAAGTCTATCTTTTTAAAAAAGTTTTCCTTAAACAATACATATTGAGAATAACATTGTTATATTGATATATCTTTTCATTGTTGTTAATTTTACATCAACAGATGCTAGGATCTTTATGCCAAAGTTTGTTAGTTAAATATGGATTATCAGAAGCTAGCAGTATGGGTTCCGCATTCCATGGTTTCCTTACGACGGCGTCTGCATGTCTGTTTACAACAACTCTCTTAATCTCCTGCTACATATTGTCAGCAAATACACAACATCTCATACGACAATCAATTTTTGTAAGTACATTTTATTTTTTACATTTTTACTTTTAATGATCTCTTGTTTCTTGTGTGATACGTTCGCTCTTTAACCTATTTTTATTATTTACATTTTCTCTGCTTTTTGCTTTAGCTGCATCCTGTCATTCGTGTAAACGTGAGCGTGAAATCAGTTCAGAGTAAAACCAAATTTAGACGTTCTTAGACGCCCTTAAAAAAAAAATAGTCTTAACTCCATCATAACGTAGGTACACCACTATTACCAGTTTAATATTTTATATGAACAGTCTCAGCTTGTCTCTATGTTATTATGAAAATATTTCGACATATAAACACAAATACATATAACATCAAAGGCATTCATAATTATTTTAAGGTACATTCTTCTCCACAGCGTATTTATTATTGTATAAACAATTGTTACAAAAAAAAGATTCTTAATACAATGCATTTCATATTACTATGCGCAAGTTGCGTCAACAAAGCAAAAGCAGCAAAAAAATTAAATTCATAGACGCATTTCGAATAACTGAACGTCGCAATTTAGTAGGGATCATTTACAAATTGAAAAGTAAATAAATGAAGGGCTATTGATGTATTGTTAATAGAATAATCGCATAATGACCTCATAAAAGCGTCATTTAGGATGTAATCTTTTGCAATCTTTAAGTGGTTCTTCAGCTATATCTTATCTTTCTCGCCAGTGAAAGAGTGCAACGATAACAAATTAATCTAAGGTATTTTTACATTAAATCTAATTTCCTAGTATAATTAATTTCTAGATGGTGCATTAAATAATAGTTGGTGAAAATGTTGGTTTCTTGCTAATTTGAAATTGGAATAATAATTATTATTTTTTATAATATGTTAAGATATTTGAGATGGTCTAGAAAATATTAACAAAAATGACATATTAATATTGTACTTTTTTTGATTTATCTCGCATGGAGCATGCTTAAGACACCTCTTTCTCAGCTTTCCGCTTGAAATCGGGATACTAAGTGTTGAGTTGCTAAACTCAATGCTGCACTTCACCAACATTAAATAATGTATTACTCTGAAAGGGGATCGAAACTAAAACAGTAAGACGTTATCCCACTGCGTCACGGCAGGTTTATTAACATTATAAATAACTTAAAAATTAGTACATATTTTTACTTATTTTGTAATAATTTTAGATATAGGACAAGTATATTTTTTAAATGTAAATTTCTTTTAGGAATGTATGTACAACGCTGTGGCGTGTTTTATGTACCTTTCTGCGTCTTCGTATATGGGTGTAGCGGTGAATATTTACTTGTATCCAAGATATGCTCTAGTCAATATGTACTCGGCGTATCCAGCGATGACGGCTGTATATGTAAGTATTTTTTACCAACAATTACATTTCAGGAAAGGTGACTATGACGTTTGTTTTCTTATTATCACCTTCACGCTGTATCCCGCATACGGCAGGGTAGGCAGAGGGAACCTAGTGTTAAGACACTGTTCCTCACTTTCCGCAGAGCTTTCTGGAGGCATAGCGTGTTGAGCGGCGGAACTTAACGTCGCGATTTGCCTCGACACCAGAGCAAAGAAATGAAAATATACATTTAAATAAATATTTCATTTTCTCGAGTGGGGATCGAACCCACAACCAATCTAGTAAAGTCACACTTGGCAAGAAATAAGAACACAAAGTGAAAATAAATATAATGCAAGAAAAAATCCAATAAAAACTTAAATATTTGTAGTTCTTTTCATACAAAAAGTGCTAGTGCTTACTCCTGAGCTAGACCTTCCTATGATTTATAATCATGAAATTAGCGCGGGAATGGGACTCCGGTCAAGTGCGAGTCGGACTTACTCTATTTTTAGAAACAGCGTATTCGTTAGTTGAACCATACGTTGCGCTTTATATTATCAGATCAAAATATTATTATAGTATTTTATTGTAGTACATATAATGTTCTCAACAGTCAATAGGTTAATTTTGAATACTATGTTTATTGTATGCAGAAATTACAAAGTATTTTAATTTAAATTTGTCTTTTATTTCAGTATATAGGAGTAGTTCTTGGAATACTACACGGCGTAGATGCTTATATATCATATAAGTACTATAAAGGAATTCGGTGAAATAATAATATATTTGTTAATTACCAAGGTTTTGTAGTCATTACGAATTTTAATGACCAAGAGAAGGCTACGGTAGTTATAAAGAATTAATATGCACTTCTACAAATCACGAACCCTACTGTGGATAGATATAGCTCTTGAATTGTGTATAACCTATACAATGTATAAAAATATGTAAATATAATATTACAAAAAATATATATATTTATTTCCATTTTATATATTTCTTTTTATAACATATTTGTAAAACATTAAATGGATCTTTTACTGTGTTATGATTGTACTGCAACATTTTTTTTATTGTATTCAACCGCCATTATTATTATTGTAATTACCTAATACCTACTGCTAGTAATTTGTACTATCATTTAATTACTTATATATCAGAAACGATAAAATAACCATTACCTCTATCAAGATACGGGTGAAATTAAAAAGAAATTGTGTAATAAATATAAAAAAAACAATAATAAGTATAGAAAGAGATAAAATAAATAGATCAGCTTCACGCTCGCACGTATCCCGTACACAGCAGGGTGGGCAGATGGAACCTAGTGTTAAGAGACTCCGTTCACCACTCTTCGAATTCAAAAGGCATTCAGTGCTGAGTGATGGAACTGAAAGCGGCGTTTTGCTTCGACACCACGACTTCGAAATGAAAATATAATTGGAATAAATATTCATTTTCTCGAGTATGAATCGAACCCACAACCAGTCGCATTTACAGTTTAGCATTTGTGCCCCTGCGGCCCTACTGGAATCATTGATAGAGATGAATTGAATTATTTAAGTCATATCATTATAACATACTTTTATGTTCGAAGCGATATCATTGAAACGTTTCGTACCAGGCACGACTTGACGCCGTTCGCTGTGTTACTACTTACTATACAAACTAGGAAATAGTAGCTTAGTCTCTCGTAAGTAAATAAATAAAACTCTAACAAATAGGAAATTTACTAATTTATTTAAAACTTATTTATTGACATCTTGTTTTATTTGGAAGAGCTTTGAATTTACTTATACTTATTACTAGGTAATAATTTATATTTGTATATTTTATAGTATACAAATATAAATTATTTGAACTATAGTGATAATAATAACTTAATACATATCGTCTTTGTAAACGTATTATGAATCTATAATGAAAAAAAAATTTGAAACTAAAACAATGACTTGCTGGGACAGCGCCTAACGGCAATGCTAATGGCTGTGGGTTAGATCCTTTCTGGAGGTAATGAGGTTATTCTAATTTCCCAGCTCTGACAAAGTGTTTCTCGTAGTGAATTCTGGCGGATAGCGCGGATTTCGAAGTGTTTTAACACTAGGTTCTCTCTGCCTACCTCGCTAGTTAGTGCTTGTGAGGGATAACGCGTGAAGCTAATATTAATAATTTTACGTTTTTTATTGTATTTCTAAAAATTGTATTTTTTATGTATACACAAACAAATTAAGCTATATTTCTTACATAATTTAATAAATTACACAATATTACTTTCTACGCTTAAAATAAAATATCGATAAAGGGGCCATAATAAGTTGTATGTAATTGTTATATTGTCCCACAGATTAGCTGTTCTTTCCCTGGGTTCAACTTATCTTATCGCCGAGAATAATGCTCTATAACAAACACCCACTTGTGTGCTAAAGTGAAGACATTCTGAACCATATGATTTTAAATTAAATTGCTTTAATGCATACATATTTTTGAAGTTTTGAGTTTATTATAAAATAATATATTGGTTGATTTTTTATAATAAACTCAAAACTTTTTATTTACTTTGGTGGCGTTGAGTTCTGCCACTTAACACTTAATGCCTCCAGAATTCGGCAGAAAGTGGGGAACGGAGTATCTTAACACTAGGTTCCATCTGCCTACCCTGCTGTCTGCGGGATACAGCGTGAAGCTGATTTATTTGATTTATCATTTTGGTGATTCATATTTTTTTTTAAATATGAATCCTAATATTTCGCACTATCGGAATATTTATTTTTACTTTATTAATCAATTGAGTTGGGTCAGCAGAAATTCAAAGTGATGAGTAATAATTTTAATTTATCATCATAACAAGTCCATAGTACAGAAATCACAGATAGCATTTTTGGTTTGATTGTTTTTCTGAGGTCACTCGAGTAAGACGGTGTACTGCTACTGTGTACCAACGCTAGCAAGTCACAATAGTGCAGCTTTCGATGCAATCTCAGCATCCGCAGGTGAAGGTAGTATTGGAAAGTAGGCCAATATACTAAGGATCTTGTTTATTTCTTGAATAAAAATTGTATGTGATATTTTATTTTAATTATATACACAATATAAAGTTTACAATTTTGATGAAAATTTGCAATGCTTTCTGGAATTTGTTTTTAAATCGTGAAATGAAATATTACAGATAACATATTTCTAGTAGTAATTAATCATATCAGTTTAATTTTATGAAATAAAAACAGGGGAATACCTAACACTATCGGATATTAATAAAATGTTATATTAAGAAAATCATTATAATGCAGATTAATTTTATAAATAACATTTAACATTTTACCTACGTATCTAGTAGGTACGGTACGATATTTCATAAAGATTCGAAATTCAACTATTGTCATAATTGCCATATATTTTATGTATATTTTATCTCATGATTTATTGAAAAAATAACTATTTTTTTTTGTGTATCGTTTCATCTTTGATGCTTATCTAATCATCAAATTAATTACCAATATCTTTATTTGAATACGTAGGTTTCACGTGTGTGTTGTTATAAGATTTTTTTAAAATCCTATTTCTATAAATAATTAAATACAACAAAATAACGATGTGCTTTTCAGAATTTACTTAATATATTATCCACTTATCTGTTATTGTGTGTTTATCTCACCCTAACGCATGTAGTATCGGAAAATATAGATAAATGATTACTAAACTTCTAGTAAATTAAATTAAGATAGTGGTTAGAACAATGGCATTCTTTCTTAGAATCTCATAATGGTATGATAAAAATGGTTTAATAGTCAAGTGAATAATAGCTTTCATTAGAAAAAAATCTTTCAGTAGAAAATTTTCAAATTATCTATAATACTTTTATAGATATATAGAATATTTAATTGATTTTTTATGACTAATTAAATAACATAAATTAATATAAGCATAAACACTCATGTTTATCGTATAGCAGTATTTTTTTATATGGACAAAGAGGCAAACGAGCGTACGGGTCAATACCTTTAAGGTGGAGAAAGAAGCATTTTTAGAAGGTATCCAAGTCGTATCGACCTGGAAGCGTAGCCCGTGACCACGCAACAGTAGAGTCCCACGTATCCAGATTGTGTGGATAGTATTTATGGCGTATTGTATGGTTTGAAAATTCAGCGGCAGGTAACAGGTTAAATAGTTCCCCAGAACATTCCCCACGATAAATGCGGTAGAGAACGCACATCGAGGAGACGTCTCTACGCTTCATGTAAGTCAGCCAGTGTCAATTACAAGCCAATATAGTGTCAAGCCTTTTACAGATCATTGGGTCCCCAACCATTCGAACGATTTATGTTGTATGCAATCAAATGGGTCAAGCTGATACTGGGGTAGAGATGAGAACAGTATTCCATATGAGTCCGAACCTAAAATACCGCCTCGCTCGGCTGATGACCAGAGTTTCTTTGAGGCCAACTTGGCCTTGCTTTCCAGATGATCACGATACTGGCCTTACTCGAAATGCTAAGGCTCAATGATAGTAGTATAAGTAAATAGGACTGAACTCTATTACTGTAGTTTTGAACTTACTCGAATTGACGTTCTTATTTATGTCTTCGATTACCTTGTATAGTTAGACGAAATTCCATTATTGGCATGAGCCAGCTAGCTGGCTGCTGGCTCATGCCAATAATGGAATTTCATGAGCATGAGCTGGTTGATGAAATATTTAACCGAATAGCGAATAATATAATGTTTAATTGAAAAGCGCATGATATATTTTTGCTTATTATACAGGTATAATCTAATCTGGATATATGAGAGATGCAAAAGAAAAGAGAGAAAGTGTTGACACATATTTAAGACATAGAGGCTTTAAATAAAACGTCATAATAACATATTTTTTTTATCTCTAAAAAGTAGAGAGTATCAAAATATTTGATAATATTATGACGTTTTAGGCGAGATCCATCTCTGAATAACGGTAAATCTGAGGTATGGTCACCGCATATTGCACAGGTTATCCATTAATTGGGCTATTGAACTATCTGACGTCCGAATTTTCAACAATGACTCGTCTCCCACTTGATGATTCTCAACATTCAATTAAAATACTATAATATCGAATTCGATGAAGGAATTTAAATTGTAATATTTAGGCATCTATAATAATATATATAGACTTTTTTAAATAGTTTTATAAGTATCGTTAATTGTTTCCGCGAATATTGTGACCGAAAGTGTGCTGACGTTTTGTACTTACGACGTGAAGACCTGTTCTGCAGGTGTAACTACTTTCACGTGGAGAACGACATTTGTAGCTCACCAACAAGTATAAATGACTCTAAAAGTGATTGTCAAAATTTATAAAATTATTGTATTTTTATTGTACATTTTCAAAATTTTAATTGTTATAATTATAATAGATTGTGTTATAGTATAGTAATAATTATATTAATTATAAGTATATATTTATATAATACTTATTTTCTTTCTATTAAAGATTCGATTAAATCAGGAAATTTTCAACGTGTAATGACATAGTACTTAACAATGCTTGTAATTTTAGGTTATTTGAACAGTTCAAGAATTTATATACATACTATATTGTATACTTAGTGTTATTATTTCTAAATATTTCGCGTAAATTAACACAATTAAAATATATATAATAAGAAATCTAAATAAGAATTAGATAAAAAGAGTATGGACAAGTGCACATAATGGATTAAAATAAAAAAAACCACAATTATAACACAATGTAAAACATTGTTATCATGCGGAATAGTATTTTGTATGAAAAATAAACCTTATCAGAGCTACGTACACTGTACAAACGGGGGGCGTAAATGAGATACCAGTGAAGATTCCTAAATGAGTCACGGGTACCCAACGTCACTGAAGCTCGGACGCATCAATATTACCGTTGTTTAGTTTCCGCGTTATGTTTGACTAACCGACATACAATTTTATTCAAATTAGTATATTTATGTGTGTCAAGAGTTGACAAAACATTGCTGGCGGTTTAAGGTATCAAAGTAAGGTGATCTCGTTGGTTGCCGACGCAGTAGTGACGGACGCGCCTTGGAGCGCAGCGCTTGCGCCTACATCTGGCGCTCGGATCGTTTTTTTTTGAATTTCCGAACTAACTCAAACTATTCATTCTGCGATAGAAAAGAATTGTACTAAAACTATCAAGTTAATATCGAAAAAGTCGGTTATATAAGAAGTTCGTTTAAACAATCGTTCGTTTAAAGTGAAAGGATACCTAAGAAACCTCCTCGTCGCCTTCATGTAAGTTCGTGGAAATATACTCAATGCGAGAACACTGGTATATTACTAATTGATTATTCGCATTCCTTTATCTTGATATATGGCGTAAAATTTACAATAGCATATAACGTTATATAGACAAAGATAAGGTTTTCTGAACTGGGACACAATTCTGGCACTGGTCATAATAAAAAAAAAAAACAATGTACAGTTCATAATTAAAGAATATTATATTATGTACATTAGTTACTAAGTTCAATGTACGTGTATATAGATACTTATTGGGTAACACTATTAAAGATAGGTACTGAGTCTAAAGATAATAAATACTTAACATTGCTCGTTGTTAATCAAGGTGATGATAATTTAGAATTAAGTATTCCAAGATACGTGATTCGTGATTTGTTTTATTTCATAACTCGCTATCTCACTTCATACGTTTACAAATCATACTTGAGACCGACAGTATTAGACTACTAATACTTGGACACAAGACAATGGGAATTATAAACTGATGAGATATGTTATAGTTTGTACAAATTGTAGAACTATAGGTGGTGAGGGTCTCTCGGTGCATACGTTTCGTTCTTGACACATTTTTCCTGTATATTATAATTCCACGTAAATCTATCTTAGTATTTTAGAAACAGGTAATTTTGCTTAAAAAAAACATTACATAGAAACTTTTAAAAAAAATCATCTTCATGATGTATCCCGCACACAGCATGGGTAGGCATAGGGAACCTAGTGTTAAGACACTCCGTTCCCCACATTCCGTCGAACTTTGGAGGCGTGTTGAGGGGTGGCATTCAACGCCGCGCTTTGCTTCTACACCAGAAACAACAAATGAAAATACACATTTAAATAAATGTTTCATTTCTTCGAGTGTGGATCGAACCCACGACCAGTTAATTTGTGCTCCTGCACCACGACTAAAAAATATAAGTACTTTGTTTGTTGTACTTGTAGTACTTGTTATTTGTACCACAACTTCCCGTGATCAATGGCAATTCGATTATTGTCCTTATAATCGAATCACATCGTTTATCATATGTTTGTTAATTTCTTTAAAATATGATCTTGTATTTACATTAGCACTATCCTATACAACAATAATTTATAAGTCAACTATGAATATGCGAAATCTTTCAACGATTTCTGGTGGAGATCTCTCTTAAAGGATATAGATATGTATGTAAGTTACGTATCTATATGTAGTACAGCGGGGTTGTGCACCTTTTTATGTTATTGTATGTTCTGTTTTATGTGCACCACAAAATAAAATAAATAATAATTAATAAATAAAGAAAAAATAAATAGTTACAAAAACTTAAAACATGCTTTATACGTCAATAACACGAATGTAATGAGCGCAAACTCGATATATATTTCCTGTCAGCCATCTTTCAATTCCACTATCAGACCAGCTCTATGGTACCATAATATTTTATAGTCTTTTAATCTACAAATAGGTAATCTTGATAGTAACCACCGTAGCGACAGTTTGAAATTTACAAAAAATACGACGCGTCGTGTTATTTTTTACCTAATCTTAACACGAGATGCTGTAAAAGCTATACTCCCAAAAAACTATTTTAATTTCAAATTCTTTATTTTTCTATGGTGCAAAGAAAGATAAATAAAATAAAGGAATTCCTCCTGAAAATGTTATCTTTCTTGGCTGGGGATTAATATCCATCCAAAAAGTTTTTTTTTCTAAATTACAAATCCAAAGTTGTTTCATATATTTAAATCCCTTTGAAAATAAATAAAAACACAAATACACTTATCGGCTTATTTTTTTAATTGCCAACCGCATCAACTTTTTTATATTAGTTGTTAGCATCTTTTATGTCATGAACTAGACCATGAAATAATATTAGGTCCTTGACGTGTCATTTATTTATAAAGAGTGAACAATGCATTTTATAAGAACTATAGATATTTAATCGATAAATTCAAATAATTATCCGAGTAGATAATCAATTGATATTTAAAATAACACAATTTTAATCAAAGTATGTAATCAATGAACGCGAAAACATCACAAGAAATGGCGGTTTATATTTTTTGTAGATTAGAATAAGGCGCAAGTGACCGAAACAAAGCTTTTATATTGTTTTTTTTTTGACAATTTTATACTAATCGTATAAAAACAAATAGTATTATTCAATTTCTATTTTATTTAAATGAAATAAAAGAAATTAATTATATAATATGTTTCTTTTTATACATTATTATTTTTATATATTATAATGTAATTTATTTTATTTGTCAAGAAGGAGCTAGAACAGTATGGTAAATTTAAATGTTACTATTAATTAAATTTTTCATTTTTAAAATAGATATCAAAGTAGTATGTTAGTATGTGTAATTAAGAAATATATTATAAATCAATTTTGGGGGTGATTCTATTTACCCCGCTCTGCACGGGTAACAATACAAAGAGCAGCTATGTGTTCCGCCCCTCAACATGCATTATCTCTAACTTAGGCCGAAAGTTTGGAAAGATGTGTCCTAAACCCAGGTTCCTTTTGTCTATCTATGCGAAATCTGGGACAAAGCAAAAAAGTAATATTATTATAAATATTATTAAATATTATTGGATTTTAAACAAAATAAACATTATAACTGTTATATTACCTTTTATTTTTCTACCATTCAGGTCAAATCAAATTTATCAAAATTGTATGAATAGACAGACTGTCGGATGTCACGTGCTGGAGAATTATACTTTAAAGAACACATAGATTATATTATGTGTAACAGTACTTCATGATTAATGCTTCAGTGTTGTATTTAATTAGTCACGTAGGATCTAACTTTATTATATTGGTACCTATATTACCGTACGTAGTAGATTTTAATAAAAAAAAAACCAGGCACGGCACAGGCGCGGTCGTTACACGGTTCGTTTCGGACAGAAAAATATTTCTCTGTCTATTTCTATATCAACGATTCTACTAATATATGATTATTTAGGTTAAGAGTGGAGCTGTGATTTTGTAAAGAACATTGGAGTTGATGTTGAGAGCCAAATGTAGGCTACATTTGGTTCGTAGTTCCAGGCTGCTGCAGAGGAGGCTCTGCAACGTCAATATGCATATCATGTGAATACGTGGAATGCAAAGTGTTTTTCTCTAATTTATACTTTTCTCCGTAAATATTTAACGTTATACCGTTAAAGGTGTTTTTTGAATTAACTTATTCGTTTTATTACTTCTGTCTTCTAAAAAATGTTTTTTTCTTCTAAATAAATATCACGCTCGTCGTAATATACTTACAACAACAATTATTATAAATATAAAGAAATACGTTTAAAAATATAAATTTAATTATTTATATATAATTATATTTTATTAAGTATGTATTTAGTGATAAATTTTCCACTTATTAGATACTAGCTGTCGAGTGTGACCGTGAACATAAGGAAACGTCGCCGTGAAACTCAATTAAAGTTGAGAAAAAGATATTTTCAATGCTACTAGTTAATAAATGAAGATAAATAATATTAGCTATATTTTAATAATTTTCATTTATTACTTAGTAACATTTAAAATTAGTTATATAATACTATTTTTAAAATAAATAAAAGACCTGGTGATAGGTATCCCTATTTACAAATTCCAATATTTTTTACTGCAATTGCGTCTGAACTAATCTATTGCATATATCTAAGATATTAAAGATAATTATTATCTATCTACAAATCTAATAATATTAATAACTTGTGTAATTGTCCCATTAAGAAAATACCGTTTTCCTGTTTCCGCTGAATTTTGGAGGCATTACGTATTGAGTGGTGGATTATCGAGTGGGATATAGATCCATAACTTTTCGCGTTTACAGTGCCTGTGCCTCTGTGCTTCGACTGACTTGAAAGCAGAATATGAAATTTAGAAAAAATAAATTAAGTATATATATTTAAGATTCCAGATCGAGAGGCCAGTCGTGGCGCAGCGGCACGAGGTGTGACTGTAAAACCGACTGGTTGTGGATTCGATCCCCACTCGAGGAGATGTAATGTTTACTTAAATTTATATTTCCATTTCTTCGCTCTGGTGTCGAGGTTAAGGGCGGCGTTGAGTTCTGTCACTCAACACGCAATGCCTCCAAAATTCGGCAGAAAGTGGGGAACGGAGTGTCTTAATACTAGGTTCCCTCTGCCTACCCTGCTGTGTGCGGGATACAGCGTGAAGCTGATTTATTTATTTTTATATTTAAGATTTGATTTTATGAACAGAAATACACATTTACATTTGTATCTATAGAAGGCGGTATATTGTCATCAAAAAGTATTCTTATAATCGACTGTAAAAAATCAATCAGATAATATATCGCTACCAGTAATATTAACGTGACTGGTAGTCTTCATATTGATTATAATCGAACCGCGATCGATTCGAAGAACTATCGAAGAATCTTAATTACACACGTCATATTTTCTCCATTTCTACGAATTGTTTTTTTTTTATATCTTAAATATTTATTATTGTTATACATAATGTATTATATATATAGATTTAACAATAAAGAAGAGAAATTGGTTGGTTATTTTAGTACGGTTATCTAAAAGTACCTATTGTTTGTTGTCAAAATAAAATAAAATACGTCAGCTTCACGCTGTATCCTGCACACAGCAGCGTAGGCAAAGGGAATATAGTGTTAAGACACCGTTCCCCACTTTCTGCCGAATTCTCGAGGCATTGCGTGTTGAGTGGCAGAACTCAACGTTGCGCTATACCTCGACACCAGAGCGAAGAAAAAGGGAAATATAAATTTAAGTAAATATTTCATCTCCTCGAGTGGGGATGGAACCCACAACCAGTCGGTCTTACAGTCACATTTTGTATTCCTACGCCACGACTGGCCTCTGTTATACAATTCATAAATCGTAATATAAATGAAATCATTTAGTATTTATTTGATATCGCTCAAAATTCGCGCAAAATTTGTCGTATTTAATAGATAAATGTTGTAAATGTATTTTAAGCGCACGACAACCGCGGATGTTCTTGCGTTAAACAAACGCTGTTATTATTATTAATAAACACTGTTATTTAGAAATCACAGAAATATTTTAATTTAATATTAAGTATTAAATTTTCTGTTTTTATTTAATTTTTAATTAAATGTTTCTGTGTCTCGTTACAAAGTAAAACATTTTTTTTGTAAGTAACATTTATTACTAATAGATTAATATAAACCCATTAACCAAAAAATATATAAGGTTTATTTAAAGGTCTCCATTGGCTGTAATACAGTCCTTCAGGTTCAGGGCAAACCTTAGTCTCTAAAATTGACGATAAATCATGATACAGTATACAAAATGTATGTTAAGCAAATGGTTTTCAGTATTATGAACAATTTTAATCTATATATAAACAATACATATAAGTAGATAATGATAAATATACTTGAAAAATTTAGCATTTAAGTAGGTAGATACTATTATATGGAAAAATATAATATTGTATTTACTAAAATATTAATACTATTTAGTAAAGTAGTTAGTAATTTATTAGTAATGAAATTAGTAAGTTGTGTCTATTACTTATTTTTAATAGATTAAGAAAATATATTTTTGTGTCTAATAAATTGTTTAGATATTATTGTCTTCGTTTTCGACATTCGATATGAACGAAATTCAAATTACCAAGAGATCAAAAAACCTTTCCAAATTAAACTTTCACAATGCATTGCATTGCTTTTACTTACTAAAAATCTGCATTATGAAAAGTCGTTAATGTCCCAAGAATATAATGATGTAAAATTACGGTGTCGGTCATCAAACTTTACATTTGTAATTTAAGGAAATATCCATATTTTATACAAAATATGGGTCTTGCTTAAATTACTGCGTAACCTTGAGACAATATTTCGTTGAATACTTTCAGTTTTCACGGCCTTGTTTCAACAATGCATGAAAATGAAACTGATAAAGCAGGCAGTTAATGGCGTTGCTTTGCTTACAATTTGCTTTGCGTGGTTGTCTTCTTATTTGTATTCTAGCCGGCATTTACCTAGTGGATCAAATTATTCATAAATTTACTATACCAACGTACTACTACTTCGTACTTACGTTATACTACCAATTTACTATACGCAAGCGCGGCGTTGAGTTCTGCCACTCAACACGCAATGCCTCCAGAATTCGGCAGAAAGTGGGGAACGGAGTGTCTTAACACTAGGTTCCCTCTACCTACCCTGCTGTGTGCGGGATACAGCGTGAAGCTGATTTATTTTTGATTTATTTACTATACCAACATATACATATGTTCTTTTGAAGTTAATCGTATTTTCTGAATAAACATGTTTGTGCCCAACTGAAATCTCATCATGTCCCTCTGTATTGTCTCTACTCTCTCTGACACTCCTCGTTTATTTCGAGTTGTAAGGGTTCTGGTCGTCCTGGCAAAAGCATCGGGATTCAGAGTTTTTTTTTAAATAAATATACGTAGTTGCATCACACGCTAATTAAATATAATAAAAATGCACTATTTGTATGTGGTATTAATAATTTATATAATCTGTAAGTGTTCTTTCAAATATAATTCTCTAGCAAAGTACGTGGCATCCGATATATTATTATTTTAATGGTTTTGAAATATTAAACGGTAAAAAATTATAATATAATGATTTTGTTTTAAAACTGCTTCTTTTAATTAATATTTATTTTAGTTTCATGTTGTAGTTTGCAGAGTTGGCAGAGAGAGATAAAAGCTCAAAATTTCCATTTAATTTCCACGCACGCACGCTTTAAAAATCATAAAAATATTTTCCCGAATGGGAATGGAACCCACAACCATCGCGTTTACAGTCACACACTATATTTCTGCGCCACGACAGTATACTTCTCCGCCTCTGTGCAGTATATTTCATATATTTTTTTGATAAAGTATAAGTATTTTTTCCGCTACTTCGTACTTACGTTATACTACTAATAGATAATAATCTAAGGATATAATCTTTATTTTTTATTTATTGCGACTAGAGAAACCTTTATTTAAAAAATCCTTATAGATTATTCTTTTTACATTTATATATTTTTAAATTATTTTTTTCCAGATGTGATTGGAATGAATCAGAATAAGTTGGAGCAAGATGGATTCAAACATAAATGACTCTAATTGGGATGATGGAGGTACTATAATATTGTTTTTAGTTTTAAGAGTGGCGGAACTCAACGCCGTGCTTTGCCTCGTTACAAGAACCGTCACGTGTAAACGTGTATTAACGACTGTAAAGTCACCACACGCTTTAGCCTAATCACATTAACTGCCTCAACATTTCTTTTATTGCTTTAATTTACATTATCTAAGCTATATGATATGGTTAACTTTATCATTTTTATCATTTTAATGATTAAAACATATATGCGGGGTAGAAGCGTCAGCGCTCCTTTTACGGGAATAGCATATAGGGTAAAATATTTTTAACCCATACCTAAAAAAAATTAATCAAGATACCTCAACAGTTTAGACGTCCTGTATTTCGTGTGACGCAGTTACGCATAGATAGTAGATACCAATAACGTAAACATACAAATACAAAAACAACAAAAATGCTACTAAAGGTTAAACAACTTTGAACTTTGCCGCCAATACTTACGACTCGATTTCGGAATGAGGCGGTTGATGCGGTGGTTTCCCTTTGATAGGTTTATGTGTGCGTCAGTCGTTCTTGACAAATAGCGTTTTATTTTACAACGATTTTATTTTAATTTTGTGTGTTTTTAAAAAAAATAACTCTTTAATTTTCGGAAAAAAATATATTTTTAAATTGTATTAGGCTTTTATAGGAGAAAGTAAAACTGTGGTTTCATTTAAGGTGGTGTTGACAAAAACACTCTGTATATTGTATTCCTAATATTAAAGTTTGACTAATTTAAAGAATATTTGGGGCCAGTCATGGCGCAAGGGGACAAAGTGTGAGTGTAAACGCGATTGATTATGTATTAAATTCACACTCGAGGAAATTAAATATTTATTTAAATTTATATTTCCATTTCGCTCTGGTGTCGAGGCAAAGCGCGGCGTTGAGTTTGGCCACTTAGAACGCAATGCTTCCAGAAAGCTCCCTCCCTCCCTCGGCGGGAAGAGGGGAACGGAGTGTCCTAACACTAGGTCCTCTTTGCCTATCCTGCTGTGTACGGGTTACAGCGTGAAGCTGATTTTATTTTTAATAAATATTTTTGTCATGTAAATGTCCATTTATTAACATATACTTAATAATTATAATATAAAAAAAACTAATATATACTTTACATTGTAGATTTCGACTCTACAGCGGATCCGAGTGTATTGATGATAGCTGAAGAAGTTCCTACTTTAACCGTGACTACAATTCTAGGAGTTACCGTAGTCTTACTTATTGCAATAGTGCTAGTTTTCGTTCTGGGCTTCCTAATTGACTGGAGACAACAGTAAGTGTGATTTATTTATTTTAGTAGAGTTACAAGTTATAATTCAATACGATTTAAAATTAATCTTAAATTTAGTAGGAAGCTTACGCTTTGTTATTTTACATCTGTTTGAATATTATGTTAACATTTAAAACTTTGTATAAGGAAGTTTTACTAATATAATAATAATAATATGATATGTATATTCTCTAAGGGGTCTCTACGTGTTGGACCTGTGTCCCCACGCAAGCCTTCCGAAGGACCGGGTTCTTTTGAACCCGTGAATTATGAAGGAGAAACATAATAATAAACATACTTTATTACGCATTTCAAAACAAAAAAAAACAATAATAAAAAAAATAATAAAAAGTACAAGTAAAAATAATAACAAGGCGACCTTATCGCTTAAAGAGATCTCTTACAGGCAACCTTTGGATGTTGGAGTAGTTGTACAATTTTCACATTTTTTCCTACACCTGATGTCAACAACACTTGATTATAATTAAGTATCTTCTTTGTTTAATATTATAACAAATGGTTCACAGGCGTTTGCTTGACAAAAGAATGGGGGAAGTGAAACGGAAGAAAGCTTTCGGAAGAAAAAGGACCAAGTTGGCTGGAGATGTTGTGAGCATAGCAAACAACATGGAGGAGGCCAGCACGAGCACCCCACCTGCGGAAGCCCTTAAACATATAGTTACCATAGATTAAAATTAGTTTTGCATAGAAATAGGTAATTTTTTAAATTGTTTTGCATCACGTTATGATTATTTCTTTTTATGCTAGTTCTATAAATAGTTAATATTTATAGAACTGGCATAAAAAATGTTAAAAAAAAAATGTTGTTTTTATTAAAGATAAGAATTCTGAAGTTATAAATATAAAAAAGTAAGTTTTCGGTACTTTCTTAGAGATAAGGATAACAACTTGCTGGAATTCCGTTCAATTAAATATTTTTAGTTAATTATGGTTTAAAAATCTCTCATTTAATGTAGCTACTAGATAGCATATATATAGACTTTATTTTACAACCGACTTTATGATAAACCAAAGTATATAATAAAAAAAATATATTTTAATAAACTTGTCACATAAGTATTTATTTTCTTTTATTCTTCCTTCATTAGCTATTCATTTATACCAATCACGTAGTTCTCTGTCTCATTTTTAACATTTCAAGAATAACTGACAATAAGTAGGTAATGTAGTGATGTAAAAATAATATTTTTTTCCTCATAACCAATGAAAAAATATCCTTCTTACAAGTATTATAATTTTTTATTTGTAAATAAATAATATATTTCATATATCTGTAATCTGCCTTTAAATTCAAATTGAAAATATTGTTACTATTTAAAGACTATTGTAAGCACTTTAAAAATCGTCGGATAAACATATAAAAAAAAATAACTACCACCGGCCCTGATTCTCTTCTCAATGTCGATGATATGATTAAAATATTATATAAACTATCGGCATGACATTCAATTCCATACATCCATATTTTCTAAATATTCTTGAACAGTATAGCTTTGCTTGTCAGTTAGTATTGCTTTTACAGTTTCTTTAATGTTGTGTAATGGAAAATTGAGAACTGATTGCCATTTTATTATATACGCTTAGAACCTGTAACTATTATCTCAAACATCTTTAAAAATATTATTTTTATATAATGCCTTAGCTTATAATCATGAGCTATACACATATAGAGACATATTTGTCTAGTCGTTACAACCGTTTGTGGTTGTGATCGAAACCCAAAATCTTTTAGAGATTCAGAGGTATCAGTGTGGAAAATGTTATATTATGCCATCAGAAGATATCGCTCTAATAAGATAATTGCTATCAAAACTTTATTCAAATAACTGAATCTGGACAATATTATATTGTCTTAACTGGAAGCTCTTCCGAAGAATAGTCAAGAGCGCGTCCTCTCCACTATAACTGCGAGCTAATTAAAACAAAAGGAAGAAAGAGCAAGTCAGACTGCGGCTGTAACGCACTGTTATTGAACTCTCTGGGACGTTTGTGTGATCTTTCTGATGGTACCTGTTACGGTACATATATATATTTTATATATTTATTTTATATAATAATGATGTGTAGATGCAGATACCAGATACATCTCCCGGAAAGTAATGCCTGCCGGCGATAATTTGTACATATTATGTATACTTCGCACATTCTGAAATGATGATTATATTTTAATTAATATATGTAATAAATTAATTATTGAGGCCAGTCTTGGCGCAGAGACTCAAAGTGTGACTGTAAGTATGACAGACTATGAGTTCAACTATCACTAAAGGAAATTAAATATTTAACATTTTCAGGCCTTCGCTCTGGTGTCATGGCAAAGCGCGGCGTTGAGTTCCGCCACTCAACACGCAATCCCTCCAGAATTAGGCGAAATTCAGAGTGTCTTAACACTGTGTTCATTTGCCTCAGTACACGATAAAAAAACAGACATACGTTTTAGTATGTTAGATATTACATAGTACAGTTTGTGTAAACATATGCAATGTATATTAATTAGGTACTTAGTTGTAAAAAAATTAGATCACACTATTACATGTTTATTACGGTAACAGCTCGAGTAACTGCCGAGAATGTAGTTTGGCTCGGTTTAGTTATTAAAACTGGATGATAAGTTTCACATTGAATGAGTTTTTGGTACGCAAATATAATACTGTTGTTGTTATACCAACTAGATTTATAAAAATTAAAAAAAAGATTTAAAATTTTGTGTAGGTATGTATTATATATATATATACTTATATAATCTTAAAACGCAAGTTTGAGTACCACCACTCAACACACGCAACGTCTTGAAAATTCGGAGGAAAGTGGGTAACAAAGTGTCTTAATACTAAATTCCTTCTGCGTACCCTTGTTTTATGCGGGATACAGCGTGAATCGTATATGCATATTTTTTTCCTTTTTTTATAATATTTGGTATATGTAATACGAAATATTATTATATCCTATAAAAAATCCCTTCATTTCACTAGATTCAGCAAGTTTTAAGTTTATTACGAAACGTAATAACATTTTACTTCCGTTGTCTTTTTTCACGTTAAATATTAATCGTTATCACGTCTTTTGTGCGTAAGTATAAGGATTGCAGTCAGTCAGTCAGTCAGTAGCATTGTTTCTAGTAAAGCGCACGATTTTTATGAAACATTGCAATTACACGTAAATCAAACTCTTTGATGACGGTTGATAAATTAATTATCGAGTATAGATTAGATAAATAATATTGTTTCGATGTCATGAATATTAATACAGTGTAATTTGAATTACCGAGGGAGTAGAGTGCCTTGTGTTTTTCTTTTAAATCATAAAATATTTTACCGGAAAACATAGCGTGTTTTTCTCGTTATTTTAGTTAAAATATGTATGTTGATATAGACTTTTTATTATGGACAACAATTTGATTATTACGTGAGATATAAACGATATGGGCAATTCTAAGTCTAAGAAAGTGCAGAAGGAGCCCGATAAGTTCTTCGAGCGCGAGCGTTGGAAGCAACAGAAAATTGAAGAAAAAAAGAAAAAAAATGCAAGCCAATTGCATAAAAGAGCAGCAGTGAAAGAGCC
This sequence comes from Heliconius charithonia, assembly GCA_030704555.1. Classification (NCBI taxonomy): domain Eukaryota; kingdom Metazoa; phylum Arthropoda; class Insecta; order Lepidoptera; family Nymphalidae; genus Heliconius; species Heliconius charithonia. The sequence continues at coordinate 10,761,343 of CM060827.1, read as the reverse complement.
GCCTATAGCCCTTTCTGCAACGCTATCTCCACCTATTCCCGGTCCAGGGCCAGCGCCGACGTCGGCTCAAGTCCGTTCGTATGACGACGAAGCCTTGGATCGAATGCGCTATCAACTTAATAATGATAGCGATGCCTTTTTACTCAATAATATTTTATTGTCAGTGCAATTCTTCGAAAATTATGAAAGGTAAGTTTATTTAAGGTAAATTCAATAATTTTATTTCCATTTATTTGTAGCTTTATAAGGTTGTGTTCCTTTAGCATTTTATATTTATGATGATTAAACAAAGTAACTACATATACTTTTTCCTCGAGTTACCATCAGATGACCTGATGCGTAAAACAAAGCGGGGTCAGGTTTGACTGTCTGACCTGTATTCGAACCAAAATGTCCCTACTTTATTTATACTCCATTAAATGTGGCAAAATTCTATACTCTCTCTAAAATTCTATTCTCTAATACCGGAAACTATCAGGAAACTAAAAAAAGATTTATATATGAAAAAAAAAATCTTGTCCTGTTATAATTAAAAAAATGTTGAAGCTTATTTCAATAAAAAATTGTAAAGTAATTTAAAGTAACATGTCTGCTGCTTTTTTTTTTTAATTTCATAAGTAGCACAGTCTTAAATTTTTCTTATTTTCTATCCTATTAAACTTAATGGATTTATTTTATTTTGTTTATGTAAAAAAATTAGCAACAATAAAATATAAATCTGTAATCACGATATAAGTTTGGTAAATGAAAAGAGTTTATGATAACATTACGATATTTATTTATGTTTAATGTAAGGCTTTAACAACATACCGACAGTAATTAAACAATTGACGGATATGATATTAAACCAAGTTATTATTAAAGTGATAACAACTCAAGAACATGTTGATTTTGATATCGTTATCGATATATTAGCGGTGATTTCTTTGTGATTTTAAAAATCTCCAATCCATTTAACGTACATATTTTTATTTTGAATTGATTTACTATGTGATATATATTAATATTAAATACAAATTTTCAGAGAGCTGTATCTCATTAAAAATAACCCTATCACTGAGTGGCAACATGAAATGGACGAGGCAATGGTAAAACGTCATAAGCATGTATTTTTTGCTGATAGAATACAAGAATGTGTACAGGAGCATGTAGCTTACCAAAGACAGCGAGATAAGTCAGAACCTTTAGTTGCTTCTAGATTATTCGTAATATATGATAACGTAGAAGCAAGTGAACCTGGTGATAGTTCCGATTACTCTGCTGTTCTTGATGCACCCTTTTATAAGCTTCGTATAGAAGATTGTAAAGAGCCAGGTAAATTTAATTAATTTATATTTATTTTAAATTACAAACGCATTATAGGGGCATTGAGATCAGTCGTAGCGCAGGGGCACAAAGTGTGACTGTAAAATCGACTGTTTGTGGGTTCGATCCCCACTCGAGGAAATGAAATTTTTACTTAAATTTATGTTTCCATTTCTTCGCTCTTGGGTCGATGTCAAGCGCGACATCGAGTTTTGGCACTTAACACGCAATGCCTCCAGAATTCGGCAGAAAGGGGGGGAACGGAGTGTCTTAACACTACGTTACCTCTGCCTACCCTACTGTGTGCGAGATACAGCGTGAAACTGATTATAAACGCATTATAAATTGTAAATGCATATGCGTTGTACCTTTTCGCGATCTCGATGGTTTTGACAGACGGACAGACAGACTTACAAAGTGATCTTATAAGCGTTTTTCCTTTTTGAGGTACGAAACCCTCAACCTAAACTGATATCAATGGTCTTCATACTCGTCAGTGTCTACTGACTTACTGTGCTATAATAACGTATCTGTATTGAAATTAATTAAACTGTAAGTATTATATTAACATATGCTATATTTTTTTAGGATATGTCAAGCTTAAAAAACTGGAAATTTTGGAAAGTACTCTTACTAAAGAAACTGAATCTAATAGTATACCTCCAGTGAATTCTGATGACAGTGTATATACTGATTCAGAAAAAGAGTCGAATACCTCAGATGACATTTTATATACTTCTAAAGATGGAAATGTAATGAAAAATTTTGAAGAAAAATTGACGGAGAAAGATAAACAGGTCGGCTTAACAAATACTGCAAGCGTGTTTCATGAAGAAATTAAAATTAAGTCTTCAGATGATGTTTGTGAAGCTGCCACAACAAGTGCAAAATGTATAAGTGGTCCCTGTCACGAATTGTCTTATAACATTGACGAAAATGATACTATAACGGATCAAGATATTAAACCTAGAAAATCAATATTAAAAAACGTAAAAAGGCGTTTTAGCGGACCAACAAAAGACATTCTCAATAAAACTCAATTTGGTGAACCTCGTTATATGTCATCAGATAACATAACAGCTGAAGACACAGAAACTTCAGGATATCGATCAAATACCAGTAGTCGTCACACAGAGTCAAGTGAGACTGAATCGGATTATGGATATGCAACAATTACTGAATCGACAACTCCAAAAAAACTGGAATTGACATTACAGTCTAATTGCACATTGACCTCGGGAGTGCTTCCAGATGATTCTTGGGTGTCTATAAATGTAAGAGCTATTGATTGGAGTGATGACGAAGAAGATGATGCAGCTTCAAAAGTGTCTTTAAATAGAAATTTGTATGAGACACAGCAATATCTAAGTTCTATTACATTTATGCATGATTTTGTTGATAATTTTATACTTGATTTAGGATCTGGCCTAGGATTTCCTCAAGAGGCTATCAAAAATGCTTTAACCCAAGGTGCTAGTATTTATTGTAATGCTAGTAAGCCAGGTAATAATATCAACAGTAACTATGAAGTTTTCCCTGCTTTGATTGCGGCTTGGCCAAATGCTGCAAATCAATGGATTATTCGAGAAAGGAAAATAATCCAAAATCCTAGAACTAATTTTGCTTATCAATGGCCAACTAAATATATGGTAAGCAAAGCTATTGGATTTGGATGCCTCCTAGTACCCATAGGATTTAGACCGAAACGCGGAGTAAATCCGGACCAAAAACTACAGTGGCGGGTTATATTCCCAGCAGCTGAACGTTACTTAGAAAGTTGCTTAGCTCACTCGCATATGCGTTGTTACTTGTTTGCGTTAACTTTACAGAAAACTTTTATGGAGAGCGAAACTTCGAAAACTGGTATAGATGCTGGTCATGTTAAAAATCACTTACTTTGGCAATGCGAGGATAACTACGCTAGATGGCCTGAAGATAGACTAGGCGAATCACTGCGTTTATTTTTAAGAAGTTTCTATGTACAGTTTGGCAAATCTCGATTTCCAAATTATTTTATAGAAAATTGTAATGAATTTAAGTGTATTCCAAAGCCTGTATTGCTCAAATTACAAAGAAAGCTGGCTGATATTCTTGAAACACCAGTGATGCATTTACTTCATGCAATTAACAAAATTAAATATATAAAAAAGGATTTCTATCCAACATTTAACGTAAACAAGCTGTACGAAATTTTAACCTGCAAAAACCCGCTGCGTATGCTAAATCCACATATACCAGTTATTGTTCCAAATTATAATGAAAGCTCTGATAGTGATGACGAATTTACCAATATCTGGGATAGAACAAAAGCTCATGATAAACATTATCAATGGAAAAAAGAAAGACACCGACAAATGAAAGAAAGGAGGCGGGTTAATACAACACATAAAAAAATGAGAAGTAACACGAAGATGGAAAAAGAAATAAACGAAAAAGTGAGTATTAAACTATATAATTTAAAAAATATTAAATATGTTTGTACTTATACAAGAGTTAGGAAGTAATTTAAAAATAAGGAACTGCAAATATATTATATTTATCAGTATTATATATATATTCACTTATTAGAAGTCGTTGCGGCTCAGTGCTAGTTGTTATGGTGTGCTCAATTCGCAGTTAGAAGAATAAATACAAAAAAAACGACTAGGACTCTCGAATATTACTATTGTTATTTCTTCTCTCTATTATTCCTGATTGTTTTTGTTATTGTATTCCATATTTAATGTAAATGTATTTTTTTATTTTAGATAATATTGCCATCTAAAATGGAACCTGAGCGACGTCGCCTTGTGATAGAGTTCTTTATTCCTCATTTCATAGCGATGGCTCGTTCGAGTGAGAAGTTTGATGCGTTAAGACAAGCTATTATTTACTTAGAACAAGCGCAGAGGTTAGGTTACCTTTTGCGCGAGGAACCAGGAGGTGATATAACAGCACGTGAATATTTAGATATCATTCGCGACAAACTAGCAGATTGTCAGCGTAAAATTGTAAGTCAAGGTGGTTACAAAATGCCATTGAGAGAGAAAAGTTTTTTGGAAAAAAAATCTCCGCATGCCAATTTAATTCGTAAACAGCGTCCAAGGTACGAGCATATTGTAAATCAAAACTCTCCTACCGATGGTACCAACATAGCCCCACTTGCTTTCGTAGATATTCATGTCGAAAATTTAAGTAACCAAAATTCTAAAAAATATTTGGAAATTCATGATAGTAATTCAGAGGAATCAAAATTATAATTTCTTAACGTGAATTACACATCACATAAATAACATTTTTATAATTATCGGTATAATTTTAATTCCAAGTCTTATAATAAAAATCTAATCTAATTATCTAATAATCTTAAGCATAATTTTGTATAAGATATTCTTTGCATTTTTGTGTAAAACTTGTGTTGTAGGTAGGTGACATAAAAATTGGTTTAATAAAAAATACAATAAATTGGAATCTCTTAATATTAAAGTGCCGATTGATGCTTTATAAGCTATGTGATAAAAGGATATGGAAAAAAATTATGATTAAGTATCTTAAAAAACAATATTATTTTGGTAATGAATCTTTATTGTTGAAAAATATATATTTTTTATGCTAAGTAGATTTAAGACCATATGCTATTTCATATTATATTAATGATATTTTGATTATGTAAAACTTTCATTGGATGTATAAATTAATAAATCGACTCCAGTAAACATAAGAAGTAGTGTCATTGCACGTACCTGCAAGTACATGTATATTGTATGCTTGCCTGAGGCGGGCAGCTCACAGATCTGAATCAAATCTGGCACGACCTCATCTATTCGGAGGTGATATTAGATACAGTCAATATTTGGAGGTACAACCAAGACAACATGCAACTAGAACATCTTTTATTAATAAAATTGTAATTATGTCATACTTTGTGTTAAATGTATATATTAAATTATTGAGCAAAGATTAATAATGAAATCATAACAAGTCGTGTAATCATTTAATAATAACAACGTTGTTTTAATATTGTTAGATTACGCTTTATGAAATGTACCAATTCAAATAAATTCGTCATAAATATTTTTTACTCAAAATGTTTTTTATTTACTATATTTAATAACAGGATATTTTTAATTCGTTTATATGTATGTTACTTCATGCATGTCTATATGTGTAAATTGCAATAAAATAATAAAATGGTTAATAATAGTCTATGGTCACTATGGCCTAGTGTTCTGTAATTTTTTTATACTTAAAAAGAGTAGTATAGACAATCTAATGTAAAACCAGGACCACTTTTATATCACGCAGGGACCGCTATGCATGTAGGTATATTAAGTGTTAACTTTGACAATAAAACAAAAATTTCGCCTCACCGTCCCCAGTCAAAGTTTAAATCGTTCGTAGAACATATTTAGGCTGTGGACCACTGGTTGCGAACCAGTGATATAGATGTTTCATAATCACATAAAAATAAATTCACTAAATAGATAATACAAACTTAATATTTATTGTTTCTTTTATTAAGTCTACAAGAGCAGACATACCATTAATCTATATGTGTATAATATTGTTTATAACTCAAAACATTTTCATTGAAGGAATTTTTGATTAGAGATCAGATTATCTCTAAATTAGACAAATAAAAAAGTATATGGGAGGTGTTACCAAGCCAGTTTGCGATTAGAAGATTTCTATAGGGAACCGTGAGATAAGAGGTTACTTTATAGGTTATGATTAATGGAGTAAAAAATTAATAAACTATAAAAAAATAATTATGAAATTAATAAACTAACAGCACTGTAAATAATACTATATAATAATAACTCTAGAAATTATGTAAATTCTTAAAATTTCTTAGAAATCGATTACTATAAATGTGTTAAATTAGTTAAGTAAACTTTTAATAATTATTTATTAAATAGTTAATATGTAACATACCTTAAATTATTCTTAACTATCAGACACATTTCAACACTAATAAATTATGGGGCCGTTCAAGTATTACGTAAGCAGTTTTTTTGCAATTATTGACCCCCAACCATGCCATCAAAAATAAGCAAACAGGTATATTTTACGCAATAACCTATTTTCTATAATAAACCTAATACACAACGTTTAACTTCATCGTCAATACCTACGACTCGATGTCGTGAATGAGGCGATTGCGGCCTTATCGCTTTTATAACTTATGTCTGTGTGTGTCGTTCTTAGCATATGGCGTCTTATTTTACAACGATAATTTTATTAATTATATTGTTTAAAAAATCACTTATTCGTTTTTGGCAAAATCTATTTTGCTTTAATTGTATTTATATATTTTTGTTTATTAAAAAGTAATTCTGTAATATATTACCTACATAAATAAAACTATATAGGTACTTATCCATATTTTATTTTAGTATATTAAAAACAAATATCACTTCATTGATATTTTTGCCTATTTTATATTATTGGATTAACTCCAGCCACCATAGCGAGGAGCGCCATTCGAACGTACATGCCATATTCCGCTTGCCTAAAGTATGCAGCTCGTGGATCGGAATCAAATTCGGGCGAGATCTCATCTACGCGGGGGAGTGGATGCATTACAATCATACGACGACGTGCACGTGTCATTAATTGTGGAGTAACAACCAACAAGCCACGCATCTGAAAAGCATAAATATTACATTCTTAGCTGTGAAATAAATACATGTATTTTGCCACTTTTAATTAAGATATTATTTTTGATATCGAAATTGTTATTTTTTTTAATAAGAATGATGTTGATAAATATATTTTATTATTAATAAGAAATACATGAAGTCTACAAGAGGCCTTCGAGGCGCAGAGGCGGGGGTGCGAAGGGTAACGTAACATGATGGTTGTTGGTTCGATCCCCCACTCGGGGGTTTGAATTTAAGATATTTTTTATTTTTTACTCTGGCATCAAGGCAAAAACCCGGCATTGAGATAAGCTGCGAGGAAACTGGGTAACGGAGTGTCTTAACACTGTCTATTACAGATAATATAATTACAACAATTCTATGCCATAATATAAGCCTATATAAATTTACCTTTTCATATTCTTCTTCACTTTCAAATCTTTCACGCTGGATACGAGTCATATATAAAACATGAGTGTCTCCTAAAATATCTTCTAAGCGTTCATAAACAGTTTGACGTATTCCTTTTCGTGCTATGTGCTCCATAATATGTTTGGGCATCCCTAGACCTGGTGGACTAACATATTGCAATTGCACTTGGTATAAAGTCAGTAAGCGCGCTAACGAATGTACAGTCCGACCATTTTTAAGATCCCCTACCATTGTGATAGTGAGACCGTTAACAGTACCAATTTCTTCTCGGATAGTAAAAATGTCTAACAATGCTTGTGTCGGATGTTCACCAATTCCATCTCCGGCATTTATTATTGGTTTTCTTGATTGTCGTGCGGCACGCTGAAACGTTAAAATGAACAAAAAATGTTGTTATACTGATTAAATTTTTATTTTATCTCTAAATATTTTACTGCTATATTGTACTTACCGCTACCGCTCCTGGTTCAGGATGACGTAACACAACTACGTCAGCATAACTAGCCATTACAGTTACACTGTCCTCTAAAGTTTCACCTTTTTTAGCAGACGAGCTCGTTGCATCTGTATGTATTACGGATCCACCAAGTCTCTGCATAGCTGCAGCAAAGCTACAGCTTGTTCGTGTGCTAACTTCGTAAAATATTGACGCCATTACTTTACCGCGTAATATATCATCTAAGACGCGTCCTTTGCTAACACTTGTTTTCATAAATTGGGCTAAATTAAATATATCATTTAAATTTTCTTTTCCAATTGTATCAACTGTCAATATACTTTTTCCAAAGAGATCGCTGCGTTGTCGCTGTGAACCAGGTCCTTGTGAAGGATATGAAGAGCTATCACATCTTTGTCTTGTGACTGGCGGCTGCGGAGGTAATGGGGAAGCACTTCTTAAGCCAGAAACATCATTAAAGTGAACATTAAGTTTATTACTTTCAGGCTTATTCATTTCCATATGTTCCAATTCGACATCGCTATATCTGCTTAACTCTAAAGAATTGTGTATATCAAGTGCAGAGCTAGGCCTACTTGTTTCTTTCTCATTCTTTTCAATTGCAAAACTAGGCAATATTTGTTTTTTAGGTGCGGGCCAATCACGCACATTCTGACCGAATCCAGGTGGAACAAGTATTTGACCCTCCACATAAGCTATCTCTCCCCGTAAAGTAACACGGTGTATTGCTCCACATACTCGCATGCCGGCAAAAGGAGTCCATTTGGATTTTGAAAATTCTAACGCATCGGGTATTGTCCATTCATAATCCATATCAACTTCTACATATGTGTTAAGTTGCTCTGGTAAATTAAATATTTTGCGAGGATTTCTATGGAATTTATTTATTATATCATCCATGCTTAAACGTCCTTCATTAACAGCATTTAATAAAAGCGGTAAGACAGTTTCTAGCCCTGGAAATCCAGGTGGAGGTTTTTCAGAACTTTTTTCATCTACAGAGTGAGGTGCATGATCTGTAGCAAAAACATCTATAATATCCATATTTTTCCATAGTTCTGCTTGATCCTCAGGGCCACAAAGGACCGGTCGAACCTCAGCCCGACCTTTACCAATTCTATCGATATCATCAGTACTTAAAAATAAATGGTGTGGACATACTTCACATGTAACTTTTAGACCTCTTTCTTTAGCCGACTTTATAATAAGAATTTCCTCCTTCCTGGCAACATGACAAATATGGATTGGCCTATCTAATAAAGAGGCCATTAAAATAATAGCACCAGTTTTTTCCCGTTCAGCGTGAGCACATATTGGCATTTTCTTCGGCCAGTTTTGAAGGTGTCGTTGCCATACAGTCATATCATCAAGTTTTAAAGTAGTAAAAGTTTCATTCAAGTACATTTTTAAGGCTGCAGCCTGTGGTGCCATCTCGGCAGCTGTGTCGCAATTTGTTGTTGAAGCACCAACATATAAAGCGAAATCGCATCGCGCGCTTACGCGGGCTAAAGTTGAGACATAATCATATGAAGTACGATCAATAACTGGAGGATTCGTATTTGGCATTGCACATATCATTGTTATACCACCCGCTAATGCGGCTGCAGTACATGAATCAAAATCTTCTTTGTAAGTGGCTCCAGGCTCTCTGACATGAACATGGACATCTATAAATCCAGGCAGCTTTATAATATTACGTGAGGTCATACAATCTGTATGTGTCTTCATAGGTGGAGCACCGCCACACTGCAACATTGCCTGTAAGGAAATTGGGATCATTCAATGACGAGATTTACTATTTTAAAATTTTGGCCAGTAATCCAGGTCGAATCGTCATAATATCAAAAGATGTGTGTTTACAATAAAAATTAAAATATTTTAAATGTTTCTAACAAACCTTAACCAGAAGCTTAGCACATTTCACATCGGTGACAAGAGGAACAGCGTAATCTACAGCCAGACGGCGAGTACGATAACCATGTGTACTAAATGAAGAAACTCGGCGAGCTCCGCCCCGCATTGGTAAATTAATGACAAGATCGAGTTCCCTTCTTGCCATAAAATCTGCTAAATGCATAAGTTCGCCGTCTGATCTGTCATCTTCAAGATCGCCGATGTGGTCAAATGTCCATTGAACACTTTCAACCTAAAATTATTTAATAACTCTTGTTATGGTCTGAAAAATTATTTCAGCTATAATAGAACGATAACACCCATCGCATATATAAGTTTTTTTTTGTTGAAACTACGAACTCTATAATTAATTGAACTCTATAATTAATTGTACAAATTGTATATCACAAAAATACCTCGACTCCATGTTCTGTGTAAAAATCTCCTGTCCCCATACTGGCGTATAATTTATAGCCCAGCTTTTGTAAAGTTCGAACACTGGGCAGGAGCTCCATTTTATGCTGAAAATTATTAACAAAAGTTCTCATTATTAAAATATATGCCATTTTGCAAGTGAAATAATTTTATACTAAAGTAGTTATTTTAATATTAATCTTTTTTTAAATTATTCTTGGTATGAGGATCGAGCCTTCAAATCGTATATATATATATATATATATATATATATATATATATATATATATATAAACACACAAAATATACATTATACAACTATTAAGCAGGTTGGGGTCAAATTGAGGAATTTGAATATCGTTTAGTAATAAGAACCGTAAATGTATGTAGTTAAGTGTAAAAAATAAATAAGATAATATGAAAAATAATTACGGAATATTTGGTTACCTTAAACGTCCCAATAGAAAGTAATATAGCTTTTTTGGGTATGCGAAATCCTGTACTCATCAATGATTTTAAATAAGCTTCATATCGATTCTCACCGAAACAGGCTACTTCTCCTGTTGATGCCATTTCTACACCGAGCATTACATCTGCACCAGATAATCTTGAAAAAGAGAATTGTGGTACTTTGACCCCAACTTTTCCACATCCTTTCATAACATTAACAGGCTCAATTGATTTACCAAGTATTACTTTGGTTGCCATAGCGACAAAATCGTGATCCAAAGTTTTCGATACAAATGGAAAAGATCTAGATACTCTGACGTTACATTCTATTACTTTAAGTTCATTGTTTTTAGCAATTAATTGCATGTTGAACGGTCCGGTAACATCAAGAGTTTCTGCAATTATCCTAGCTATTTCATGAATTTTGTCTAATGTTTCATTGTTAATATCTTGAGGTGGAGTAACTAATGTAGCATCTCCAGAGTGTACACCAGCATTTTCAACATGTTCTGAAACTGCAATACAAAGAAGGACACCATCAGCTGCTACTACATCAACGTCTATTTCTTTTGCGTCCAATATGTATTTTGAAATTACAACAGGATGATCTTTATTAAGTTGACTAGCAGATTTCAAATAAGTGTCAAGCTCTTGATTAGAATACGCTACATTCATTGCTGCCCCGCTTAAAACATAAGAAGGCCTTACTAAGCAAGGATAGCCCACTTCTTCGCAAAATTTAATAGCAGATTCAAGATCAGTGAGTTCTTTCCATTTCGGCTGCAAAATGCCCTTGCGATCAAGCATTCGAGAAAATTTAAATCTATTTTCTGCATTGTCAATCATATCAGGAGATGTGCCTAAAATGATAGCTTGCTGTCGATGCAAGTCCATTGCAATATTATTAGGTAGTTGACCACCCATACAAAGTATAACACCTGAAGGTTGTTCTATGTTATATATATCCATAACGACTTCAAACGAAATTTCTTCAAAATATAACCTGTCACTCATATCATAGTCAGTGCTGACTGTTTCAGGGTTATAGTTAACCATAATAGTTTTTTTATTTTGATTTTTTAATTCCCGTAAGCATCCGACTGCACACCAATCAAATTCTACTGAACTTCCTATTCTATATACTCCTGATCCAAGAACCATAATAAATTCTCCTGGAAAATGTAAATCATGTGTGCTGCCATTATAAGTAAGATAAAGATAATTTGTTGATGCCGGCCATTCAGCGGCAACTGTATCGATTTGTTTAACAAATGGAGTTATTTTAAATTCTTCTCTTAGTTTCCTTACCGCTAACTCTGTACTTTTTATTGCGACAGCTATTTGTTTGTCTGAGAATCCCATTTGTTTTGCGTTTTTTAAGATTTCGTGAGTGATTGAGCCAGAATTTATTGATTCTAATATCTTATAGTATTCTACTATATTTTTGAATTTTTCAAGGAACCATCGATCAATTTTAGTCAATTCGTACAGCTTTGTCACAGTGTAATTATCTCTGAGAGCTGCTGCTAGAACAAACATTCTCTTATCTGTTGGTTCTCTTAGTTCATTTTCATTAACTGGCTTTATATATGGGTCAAATCCATTAACATTTTCATCAACCATTCTTAACGCTTTCTGAAATGCTTCTTCGAAATTTCTACCAATAGCCATAACTTCTCCAACACTCTTCATAGAACTTCCAATTTTTGTACTTACTCTATTAAATTTTGCCAAATCCCATCTAGGAATTTTTACTACACAATAATCTAGACTGGGTTCGAAACATGCTGTTGTTACCCCAGTTACTGAGTTCTTTATTGTTGGTAAAGGAATACCAAGCGCTAATTTTGCAGCAACATATGCTAGCGGATAACCTGTTGCTTTACTGGCTAATGCAGAACTTCTTGACAATCTTGCATTTACTTCTATTATATAAAATTCTTCTGAATTGGGATTTAAAGCGTATTGTATATTACACTCCCCGACAATTCCAAAATGTCGTATAACTTTAATAGCAGTGTTACGTAGCATATAATATTCTCTATTAGATAACGTCTGACTTGGGGCAACAACAATAGACTCGCCAGTATGAATTCCTAAAGGATCTACATTTTCCATATTACATACTGTTATACAATTATCATATGCATCTCTCACTACTTCGTATTCAACTTCCTTCCATCCTTTCAATGATTTGTCGATGATGAGTTGTTCAGAGTGTGACAAGGCTTGATGTGCTAAAATTTTTAATTCATCTTCGTTATTGGCGAATCCTGAGCCAAGACCTCCCAAAGAAAATGCAGATCGCGCCATTACTGGATATCCAATTTGTCGTGCTGCTGCAAGTGCTTCTTCTATTGAACATACAGCTGCACTTGGTGCAACTTTTTCACCTATTGCGTTGATTTTTTCAGCAAAAATTTTTCTATCTTCTGTATCTACTATCGATTGAACTGGAGTTCCTAAGACATTCACGTTATACTTTTCGAATACTTTCGATTTTTGTAATTCGACTCCACAATTTAAAGCTGTTTGACCACCAAACGTTAATAAGATACCAGTCGGGCGTTCAGCTTTGATAACTTGTTCAACATACTCTGGTGTAATAGGTAAAAAATACACTTTATCGGCTAAACCTTTTGATGTTTGGACAGTGGCTATGTTAGGATTAATTAAAACAGTTTGGATTTTTTCCTCTTGCATTGCTTTTACTCCTTGTGAACCAGAATAATCAAATTCTCCTGCTTGCCCAATTGATAAACCACCTGATCCAAGAATTAATACTTTTTTTGGCTTTTCGTGCAGGATCGGAACATATTTAAATTTTTCATTTATCTTATCACCTATTAAATATGTTTCATTACTCTTGTATGATTTAACAGCGTCAATAAATACATCAAAAAGACATTCCAAGTCAGTTGGACCTGCTGTATGTTCCGGATGAAACTGAACACTAAAATAAGGGTGTGACTTGTGAATTATCCCTTCATTAGTTTTATCATTTTCGTTTGTAAACAAAATATTCCAGGTACTTGGAAGTGAATTTGCATCTACCGCGAATCCATGGTTTTGGGAAGTCATAAAACATCTACCAGTAACAGCGTGTGTGCAAGGTAAATTATGACCTCGATTGCCATATCTGCAATGAATAATTTTTAAAATCATAAAAGTTAACTATGATTATACAATAGAATATAAATCAATGCATAAATAAAAGTCATGTCCAAGAGTCATTAACGTGTAAAATATATAATTACCGTGTTTTGTAAGTTTTACCACCAGCTGCTGTTGCTAGTAGTTGGTGGCCAAGACATATTCCAAAAATTGGCTTTACAACAGTCTCATTATTCATGACATTTCTCAAGTTTTCTACTACTTTTTTACAAACTTCAGGGTCTCCTGGACCATTGCTAATAAATAAGCCGTCATAGTCTTTTGAATCAAATTTGTAATCCCAAGGCACTACTACAACTTTGGCATTTCTTTTGATAAGACATCTTATTTGGTTATATTTCAAGCCGCAGTCGATCGCTAATATAGTAATATCTCCGTTCGAATTAAATGTTTGCAATTGCTGTAATTATAAAAATCATTATTTAGCTTTTAATAGTAGATGCGAATTTAATTTTAATGATTATAGATTATAACATTAGTGCTTACTCCATGTAAGCACTAATGTTATAATTAGTCATTGATATAGTTAAATTTTAATTAAATTTAGTTTTAAAATACCGTTTAAAAATAGTACCTTTGTTGATACTTCAGCTACTAAATTTCTCGCATTAGGATCTTTAAGTGGCGGTAATGGTCCGAAAGGAGCAACGCCTTGAACAATTCTTCCTAAGGTTACACCTTCTCGGAGTCTGTGCGTAAGTGCTCGTGTGTCAATATCGCATAATCCAGGGACACCTTTGGTCGCCAACCAACTCCCTAACGATACCCGTGCACGCCAGTGGCTGGCATGTGTACTAATTTGGCCAACAATAAGACCAGCGGCCCAAATACGTTTCGATTCGAACCACCTGAAGAAGATAGTGACAACATTTTATAAAATACATATTATATTTTAATACTATTAATTTAAAATCAAATATTTTGATGTTTTATTTATTTTTTAAAACATTGGTAATCGAAATAAAAAAATTACAACTGAATAACCGTCGTGATACAATTAGACATCTTATATTTACAGTTAAATTTTTCGTAAATCAACTCAATAAAAAACAAATTGAAAAATTTAAAACTAAATACCTTGTAAGTATATTTATATTAATGGTATTGTTTTAATACATACTTCATTTTTAAAGTTTTTGATACAAAAAGAAGAAGAAAATACTTATTATAATGGCATGATTATAACGTAAGAAGCCGTCAAGGCGCAGGGACACAAGGGTGTGACTGTATCGCAACTGATGCAGGTTCGACCTGACTCGATGGTGTGAGTTATTATTTCTTAATATTTTTCGTTCTAGCACCAAGGCAGGAGCCCGGCGTTGAGTTCCGCTACTCAATACGCAATGCCTCGGAAAAACATACTGTTTTTATGGGATAGCTGATATAATTTTGATATTTTTTTTTATTATAACGTTTCCAATTACATACAATTAACCTCGAGATATTTTTAAACATTAAAATATTATTGGACCGCCGTCGTAACGCAGTAGGACTGCGTCTGACCTAAAAGGCGATGATGGTGTGATCGATCTCCTCTTAGTGGATTCAAATTATTTTCATTTTAAGTGCAGTGATATTGAATAAATTGAGTTCCACCACTATTCCACTATGTTCCCTCTGCATACTCTGCTATATCAAAGAAAAGGCTCTGCAAAAGCATGAAGTTGTAAGTGGGTAAAATAGTTAGCTCATATAATTGTAGAGTTGATACCTTGGCAAGTTAAATTCGTCGTAATCAGTCTCATCGGGTACACCGTAGTTACCAATCAATGGGTATGTCAGTACCAACAACTGTGCGTGATACGAAGGATCTGTTAAGGACTCTGGATAACCTACCATGCCCGTTTGAAATACTGAAAAAAAAAACATCATAGTTATCGAATGTACAACACTTATCTTACGACATTTTCTACATCATTTTGGTCTGTGTCTAGGACCACAAACCACACACTTTACAACATATGATAATGTTATCAGCATATATTTAGGACGTTATTCGTGAAAATTTGACTGTTGTATATATGTTATATGTGAAACATAAAATATAAATATATTAAGGTACTCTATGAAAAAAAAATCTGCATTGTTAACTTAATCTATCTATATTAAAATTATAACTGATCGCTGTTTGTATATGGCGGATATGTGAAAAAATCTGTTATTAATCGATATAATAAATAATAATGATTTTTTTGTCTATGGTTTGTTGGTTTGTAAATAGCGTAGAATTTCACAAACCGCTATAGGTAAACAAATAATAAAGTTAGATAAATTTAAAGTAATAGAGCTGTTTCATAATAACTGATGTATTGAATTGGCGGAAGCTCTAGTTTTCAAACTATAATATATAAATAATATTATCTTTAAAATGATAATATTATTAGAGCGTGAAAGAAATTCAGATAAGTAAATAAATAATTATGTAGTACAAGCGGGTAATAGTTATTATTAATAAATATACAAAACTGTTTCAAATTTCCTTGAAATAATACGTACATAGTATTATGAGGTTGTCGTGGTGTGACTGTAAACGCAACGGCTGTGGAATTGATTTCCACTCGGGGGAACAAATTATTTAATATTTTCTTGCTCTGGTAAGAAGACAAGAGGCCAGTCGTGACACAGGGGCACAGATTGTGGCTGTGGTTAACGCGGGTGTCTTAACAATAACTTCCCTCTGATTACTCTGATGTGTGCGAGATCCAGCGTGAAGCTGGTTTGAATTTATTTTGTAAGACGACAAAGCGTAGCAGCTCAACACATGTATTTTAGAAATTCAATTCGAAATTCAAAAAGTGTAGGAAAAAAGTCAAAATATTTTAGAACTAGGTTCACTCTGCCTACCCTGCTATACGCGGGATTTAGTGTGAAGATAAAAAATAATTTATTATGTATTTTGGACATGTATAGTATAAATTAGATAGAAAGTTATTCAAAAGCAAATATATAAATAAAGTAAATTACAGTAAGCTTAAATGTTACAAATAAATGAACAAGTATACAAATTCTTAAGTGATATAAATAAATATAAAGAAATAAACATGCTTGCGCTTAAGATGATTTAATTAATAATTAATACATAAATGATAAGCCGATTAAGTTGATTTCTAACATGGTTGACCCATCATAGAATAACAAGATCACGAACATATTTTTATATAAGATATGTAGTATAAACTTAAGTAGATACTGAAGTTAATAAAATAACTAGAATTTAAATAAATTTAATGTTAATAAATAAAACAATACACCTACCAACTTCTCCTTCAATTGGTACTTGAGCACCAAAACTTTTTCCTTCAAAAACTGAACCATCAGCCAGTATCAGGCTACATGGTGGCCCAATTTTGCAGCTTAATTTTTGGTCTTCCATAGTTAGTGGTAGTCTAACTCTTTTTTAATATCCTATTAAAAATAATTTAAGATAACTTATTATCTTACAATAAAAAATAGTATTTAAAAACATGTTTTTTTTACTATGCGGCATACATAACGTAATCATTTTTCGGTCAGCTCAAAACGGGACATTGTAGAGTGACTTTCTTTTTTTTTAGAGATGTGCTTTTAATTTTTTAGAGAGATGTTTTAGTTTTTTAGGATAACTACAATATTCTCGATCATAGATCGATGGCGCTTTCATTTTTTATATTTCAATACTTCCGTTTTTTGAACTAGCGTACTGTGATAATTACGAAAAAACTTGTTCCTCCGATCGAATATAAATGTTATTTTGAAAGAAAAAAATGAAACATTTGTACGTCCCGGTGACAATCATGTTTCAGGACACGGGGTCACACAAGCGAAAAGCGGGACGCCTCACTTTAGGTATGTATACAGTATACTATACTGTAGATTTACTAACGTAGATATATGTATATGTCAATCTATATAATTATGGATTTTTTTTTAATAAGCCTTGAGAAATTTTGTAATCAAATTTAGAACACACTTAATACATAATGAAGGTCATCCTGTCAAAGGTTGAGAATTATTTTCGATTTAGGTTAAATTTTCGGAAAATTTAAATATTTTCAAGAACAGTACAAATAAGTATGTGTACGTAAACTTAGTTCTTAAAATGTATAGATAATACAACTAGAACAAAACTTCCATTAAATTCATCATAAAAGTTATTCAAAATATAATGTATAAATATAAATGACTAGGATGTAAATAACATAAAATTTGTTGTTTACTCGGTACATCGGTCTTAAACATTTAAAACAACATTCAAATTACGACGACATCGTGGTACTTTACATCGTAACATTAGATCGTGGACTGTATTGATAAATAAGCAAGCGGAAATAATTGATTTATAAAAAGTTTATTGAAGTCCTTTGAGTAGAAATAAGAACAATAAAAACTTACAAAACTTTTTAGGGCTAACTTGCCGGCCACGTGGTTAGTTGCGAGAGCCGTGAACAGTCCGGCGCTGTCGCGAGCCTCGCTACGACAGACCCAGGTCGTTCAACATAGCCTCTAATTCCAGCCATTGCCATCTTATCATCACTAACCACTAACCAGTTTATTACCATCTCTCTCGCTCTCATCATGATAATATATTTCCTTGTCCTTCATACTGCACGTAGGAACCATTCATCCAATGGTGTAACTTTTGTGATTAATACAATGAAGTTAGATGCGTTTGTGTGGCGTGAACACAAGTGTGCTCATTTTTACTTGTTCGACTTTTGATCATAGAATATTATTTTAAAGGGTTATAAAATATTTTTTGCTATCCATCTATTTCAGTATTTGACCATCTCTATCTATACTAATATAATAAAGGGAAAGAGTTTGTTTGTTTAAACGCTAAGATCTCTGGATCTACTGGTCCGATTTATATATTTTTTGTTTTGTATGAAAGCTGCATTCTTCAGAAGTGCTATTATAAGTTATATAACATTACGGTGTAAGTATTAGTTATCATTAGCTTAGTCTTAAATAACGAAACAACAATAATAAGGAACTCCACTGAATTGCCGTAAGCGCGTGCGCTACAAAAATAGTACATGTACATGTCAGTCAGTACGTTGTATGACATAATTATAAAATTTTATTACTTCTAACAAAAAGTCCGCGACAACATATATATATATATATATATCTTATAAATAAGTTTGCACAATAAAGCAATTTGTGACAAAAATATAATTTTATAGCATGTTATTTGGACGTATACTTTTCGAGAAAATGTTAAATTAAAGTAATTCAACGCTCTGCTCCCTGCCGCAAGCCTAGGCACTAGTCCAGCGGGGAGCGCCCTTGCCGCCAATGACGTCCTATCATAGATCCACGTTGTTTTCATGATTGAATGTATCAATATGTTGGCAAATGCAGCACAATAAAAATATTATAGGTGGTATAGGGGCAAAACCGTGAATGGGCCGCTAGTATTAATAATAAAGTTGGAAAGTTCATGACTTAAATATTTCAATGAAACAAATAATATTTTTTATTAAAATAAATTTATTTCAATATCTGTCTTATTTTAAGTTAATGTACATCTTTGGATAATTTATAAAATGCAGAAGTAGAAATCATAATAAATTAAATCAATTTATTATCTTTATATTTTATAATAAAAACTCAGGAAATAATGTAGACAAGTAAACGTTATACGTTATTGTATTATATTTTTCCATTTCTTCGCTCTGGTGTCGAGGTGAAGTGCGGCGTTGGGTTCTGCCAATCATCACGCAATGCCTCCAGAATTCAGTGGAAAGTGGGGAACGGAATGTCTTAACACTAGGTTCTCTCTGCCTATACTGCTATCTATGTACGGGATACTGGTTATTTTGATTTAAAGTAATATTTTAAAAATGTGGTTAATAAAATGTAAATGAAGAAATGTAATTTTTTACATTTGAATTGTAAACATATTATAGCAATATTTATTCATAAATGAAGTAGCGCCTGTTAAAAAAATATATTGTTATATTTATGTACAGTTACTGCATTTAGCAACAGTAATTATAAGTCGTAATTTAAGTAATCTATTAAACTGCCAGTTCTATTCAATATTGGGTAGTCAATAAAAGTAAGAGAAAGACTTAGTGGTGTTTGTTCTAATTCAAGAACTTTGATAATATTTTGGGCAGGCGCTGCTTGAAGCCACACGCCCGGAAGATATAGAGTCACTTGAGGTCCGACCTTTGGCCAATACCTACCAAGGTTGTGCCCATTCACAAATATGTATCCCTAAAATAAAACAAAAGATATATATGATATCAATATTTAAAAACAAGATGAACGTAAGTTTTGAGATCAAAATTCTTTAATTATAATGTATTAGAAAAATAATATATAGTATAATTAAATATTTAAAATATTTGAGTTAAGTTCATATAATTTTAAAGTCAAATGAGTACTGTATAAATTTATACATAAATAAGTTCTTCAACTACCTTTCCCCAACCAGTAGTGTCTATGAATGTATCAAGCGGCTGCTCTCCTTCTGGTAGTACCAGTATTCCTTCATATAATAATGGACCTTCGCCAGATTTTATTTGGCTATTGCTATGGCTTTGTGTTTGGAGATCTGTATTATTTTTAACTTCCAACGGATAGCCAGTAATTGACCATGGGCCATCTAAATGTACAGAACTGTTTTCACTATTTATATTTATTGGACTTAAAATTCCCTGAAAATATAGAATGTATAGTAATGGACATGGTTTCTTTTTCATATTTTACATTTGTTGGTTGGCAAAGGAAATGTAACGTCAGCATCCTTTTTAAGGTTCCGTACCTTTTAAGGAAAAAGGAACCCTTATAAGATAACTATCATACCCTCCGAATCGTTCTCTATTACTGCTCATAAATGTTCCTGCGAATTATATAAATCCTGTAATTGCTCTAAAATAACCAGATCTAGCTCTATAAAGTATCTTGGCGTCCTTATCGATGAAAGCCTTTCTTGGAAGAACCATATACAAGCTCTAGCTTCTCGTATACGAAAGTTAACATTCATCTTTAAGCAACTAAGATCTAGCGCCGGCTTAGAAGTACTAAAAATGATTTATTACGCCCTTGTGCAATCATTACTAACTTATTGCATACCAGCTTGGGGCGGCGCCAATAAAACAACTCTGCTTTCACTTGAAAGAGTCCAAAGATGCGTCCTTAAAGTCATGCTATCCAAACCTGTTCGTTTCCCAACAGAAGATTTATATCAATCAGGTAAGGTGTTAACGGTTCGGCAACTGTTTGTTCTTTGCTCTGTTTTACGAAAGCATCGAGCTACCCCCTTCGATACCAATCAACTGGTCAATAAACGTAGACTTCATAAAATTTGTCAAATACAATTACGGCATAAAGTCTCTTCAAATCGACAGCATTATTATCTCAGCCCTATATTGTACAATGCTATCAATAATAAAATGAACGTATATCCTTTAACCTCTCACCAATGTAAAAAGAAACTATCAAACTGGTTATTAACATTAAACTACTGCCAAACAGAAGACCTCCTAGCTACCTAAATGAGGGTATTTGTATATATATCTTCAAGCACACTTAAGCAAGCATACTCACATACATACATACACACACACACATTATACGCACATATACATATCACACACATTCCAAAATGTAACATTATTGTATCTAAATATTTTACTTCTTTTATTTTTATTATTATTTGCCATGGTTTTGTAATATTTTCTCAATGTTCTTTTATGTATAATAATTTGTTTTGTATTATGTAATTAAGTTTAATTTTTTAATTTTTTTAATTTTTATTTTGATAAATTTAAAATTTATTCTTGAAACGACGCTTGTGAGGCGGGCGTTGATAACTGTGACACAGTTTCATACTACTGTAGTTATTATCGTCTTAAACTGTTTTTGTTACGCACGATGTTTTTGAAATAAATAAATATTATTATATTATTATATATATATATATATATATATATATATATATATATATATATATATATATATAAATAAATATATATATATTTATTAAAAAAATATGGGAGTCGTCTCTTGTAAAAGCGTCGGTTTCGTATCTTTTAAGTTGTACTGACATCACGTCATCACCATTTTATAGTAAAAGAATAAAGAAAACTTAATTTTGTGATAAATCATTCTTTTAATAGAATATAAATATTTATAATATTATATGTACTAATAAATTTATATCTACCTATATACTTAATATTATAAACTCTATTGTCCGTCTGTCTGGTTGTCTGTCAAGATCCTTTATCTCAGGAACGCTTTGAGATATCGAGTTGAAATTCAACCCATATTCCATATCTGCGTCCTCATGATAGAAATATGTTTTTTCAATCAGAAATGATTGAAAAAACATATTTCTATATTTACTTAGAAAAGATATGGTCGTTTATAACGCAAAAAAAAATTTCGACAATATAAAAGGCATCAAAATTCATAGAGTACGTCCGGTTGACATAGAATTATGAAATTTGGCAGGTAGTATTAGTTGAGGAAAAAATCTTAAAACTATATATTCGTGGTGAAATCCTAAAAAATGATAGCATTAAATAGTAAAAAACGCTTATTTCGACACTATAAAAGGAATTAAAATTCATAGAGTCCTTCTGGTTGACCTAATTTTTGTACGGAATTTTTTATGCTCGGTGGACGAGCCTGACTCGCGCTTCATTCAATTTATACACATTGGATGGTCGGTAAAAGACATACCAATAATATAATAATTTTAACAATAAGCAATTCTAATAGGATCGTTTATTGTTAATGAAAATCGATTCCGTATCTATTATTAAATCGCTCAAATATTTTTTTTAATGATTTACTATATAATGTGAGAAAAATACTAAAAAGGTTCGTAACGTACCTTAAAATCATGAAACCTGTCACCATAATTTATTCGTCCTTGATTTTCTACAAGCAATGATAACACTGAGTTTTGTTTTGCTTTTATTTTAAGTTCGTATTGTTTTAACATTCTACTTATAACTCCTTGAAATTTCTATAAAAACACATAAATTGAAATAATAAAATAAGTGTTATTTGAGTAAGACCTTCTCTTGCTTCTCAAATTGCGCAAGCATTTTTAATATAATTACTGATATTGTTTGGTATTTAAATGCAATTTAATAATTAATGATTTCAATTAAAATTAGAACAGCACAAAGCTTCCGTACATCACAATTGAGATACATGTGTATTTATATATGTTTTTGGTAATATACATACATTGTCCACGTAAACTAAAATCCAATCCCGAGGTTCTGTTATAGTCAAAACTCCATCAGTTTCATTAAGTGTTGTTTCATACAAAACTAGACCACTACGTTGTCTTAATTTTTCAAAAGTAGGTAAATTTATGTCTTGTATCTCTTCATATTTTATACCGAGTTTTGATCGACCTTCTGGACTTAATAGATTAATTTTTGGAGTGAGTTCTATTTCTCCATATTTTCCTTTTTTAGATGTAACAGGAGCAGGCAGATTATCTGGCACCAAATGAAACTGTAAATATAAAAACAAATATCTCTACACATAGTAAATCCAATAACGTCATTTAGGATATGCAACACATAAAATCTATAACTTTATACTAATATTATAAAACTGAGTAGCTTATTCGCGGCGTTGAGTTCTGCCACTCAACACGCAATGCCTCCAAAATTCGGCAGAAAGTGGGGAACGAAGTGTCTTAACACTAGGTTCCCTCTGCCTACCCTGCTGTGTGCGGGATATAGCGTGAAGCTAATTTAATATAGCGTGAGTAGCTTATTTGATTAAACGCGTTAATATTTTAAACTACTAGTTCGAACCGAACAACTCTTTTTTAATTTGGGTAGTCTATTTATAAAATCAAATTAAATTAAATCAGTTTCACGATGTATCCTGCACACAGCAGAGTAGGCAGAGGGAAACTAGTGTTAAGACACTCCGTTTATGGTTATATGTAGGCTTATACATAAGTGTAGTTGTGAATAATGGATACAGATTTCCATACTTGTGCTAAGGTATTACGGATGGCGTTATATTTTGGTGTTGGATCTCCGGCTTCTGTCAGAGGTGCGTCATAGTCGTAAGAAGTAATATCAGGTTGATAGCTCGAACCATAATTTGCACCTAAAAATTAGGGATAAATTTATAGTAAATAAATATGTATGTAAACAAAACATTTAGATTAACTTATAGATGTACAGCGTTGAATTTAGAACGTTATTTTAATATCTATGAAAAAGTTGCACGAGGTTACTGGACAAGGGCGAGTCGGGTTCGCCCACTGAGGGTATCCGTACAAAAATTTAAGGTCTCGAGTTTTTTTAAGATTCTAGCTTAGCTTAGGCGTAGCTCTTTTGTCTGATAACTCAATTGAGCTAATCTGACACTTGAACAAGGTGATCTTATAAGTTCCTTTATTCCTTAAAAGGTACGGAACTCTGAAAATAACAAGTTTATAAGTACTAAACAAACTTCAACTACGTATTAACCAATTCCACAAATGAAGTCAGACTTATTATCAATTGGTCATTTATCTATAAAACTGGGTCACATATATATACCTGCACTAAATTCAAAGTTGGTTCCCCCAAAGAACATGTAGAAGTTAAAATGAATATTGTTGTTAACCATATCCTGAAGTGTAAACACAACACGCTCTGTGGATACCTGCTGGACTTCTTCGCTCCAGTGCGTGAGCCATCCTGGATAATACTCCGAGTTCATAAGAGGACCGACTGGCATGAACGCACGTAGTGGCTTAAATGTGTCTGTAACGCGGCCACCTGAAAGTAGCTTCAGATGAATAAATTATATTGTAAATAAATAGATATAAAAAAAAAAAGATCTACTTGTTGGTCCAAAATCGATTGTAGTCAGTGCACCAGGAACAGATCCATCATAAAAGTAAGAACGGTATTGTCCATCTGTCGTATACAGTAAGGCTTTATCACCAACATGCTCCTTTATTATATCCCGGATTGCTTTCATATATAGTTTTGAACTACCGTAGCTGCCGTATTCATTTTCCACCTGGATATGTATAACACACAGTTACGTATACTTTTTACGTGCTTTTCACACATTTATAAAATATATTTAAAACCCAGTAACATTATATTTAAAATAATAAAAAAAATTATAGACAACATGTTAAAGTACTTCACCTGAACCATTATTATGGGACCACCGTTACCATACAATAAAGGGCTTAGTTGTAAAAAAAGCTTTGCCATCCATTCTCTAGTTTCGGCAATAAAATCTAAAGAAAAAAAAATGTATTTTAAATGTTTGCTAAAATTTAAAAGAAAAATTTAAAATGTTTACTATCCACTTATTTTAGAAATGTTACATTTCGCATAGATGATTTTTTCACTTCTGATATTAAAAAAATATCGGCCAAAATTTAAAAAAATTGAAAGTGAAAGTGTATAAAGTACAACATTAGTAGACGAGCTGAATATAAAATATTTTTTGGTCTTCACTTTCCATGAAACTAGTGTAACAGCAACTGGTTGTCCTACATTGAGGAAAATCGTATTTTGTACTTTCCATTCAGGATTATTATAATGCAGTCGCTGTCGATTGATCTTGTTCTAAATATAATCGACATATTTTATTCGAAAATCTAAGAAATAATTTCTTTAACCCCTTATTTATTGTTTAAATAAATTTGAATAGTAACTAGAATAAGTTATAACCAAATATTTAACGGTAAGTATGTATATATGAATATCATTTGTTAATTTTATATTATATTAATATATAAGGAAAAAATAATAATATTAGGTTGTTACCTTTGTCATTGGAACGCAACCTTATTTTTGGATATTTGCTGAGTAGCCAATATGGCAAACCTCCCTGAAAGTAAATTTATAATATGAGATTTATATCGGCAAAACTATCGACTTTAATCACAATAAGTATATATGTTATTTCAATTACCAAGTCCCTCTCAGCGCATATATACGGTCCCGGTCTTAACAGTACATGGAGATTTTCTTCTGCAGCGATTTCAATAAAGCGTTTGATGTCATTGTCACCATCAAATAAACTCAAACCTTCTTCTGGTTCGTGACTACTCCACTCTACATATCTAAAAATTAAACAACCAAATATTTTTACTTATAAATTTTGCATGTTTTGTTTAAAGTTGATTAATCATGTTTCCGGTGTCTTCGTGGTTCCATACGAAAATACAAACAACCAAACCGCTTCACAATCAAATTTATTATGGCAAAGTTATAAAATTTGGTACTTAACTTTTGTGTTGTTCCCAAATGTGGCCAATGATGATAATTGATAACGTAATTATAGTGTTATACTAAACGCTACTCTGTATGAGACATACTCTGCATGAGATGTAAAAAATGAATAATAGTGAGAAACCCAGAACCCTCCACGCGACCATATCTAGCAGTTGACTTAATATTTTTACCTGTTGCTAAAATTCAAAATATGTAACATGCGCAGCTTATACTTACGTAGACACTGTATTGAGACCAGCTGCTCTCAGCTTTCTTAATCTATCCCGCCAATACTCTGACGGTAAGCGGAAGTAGTGCAGGGACCCTGACATTATCCGAATAGTTTTGCCATCCAAAATAAAATCATTTCCTATTATACTAATATTGCGATCAATCTAAAACATAAAAGGTTGGTTTGGATTGGTAATGTTAATAAGATGCAAATGTGTCTTAAATCAGCTTTATGCTGTAGCGTGATTAGACACGGGATACAATCCGCACACAGCAGGGTAGACAAAGGGAACCTGGTGGTAGGACACTCTGTTTCCCATTTTTGGCTGAATTCCGGCTGCCGCCACGTTTTGCGCCGCAATACTAAAGCGAAGAAGTGGAAATATTAATAAATATTTCATCACCTCGAGAGGGGATCAAACCCACAATCACTCGCTTTTACGCTTTGTGCACCCGCGCCATGGCGGGCCCCTACGGGCCGGGTCTTCGCTATCGATCTTATTAAGTGACAGAAGTGTGACAATAATTTACAATTTTTTTTATGTACCTAATGGTACATAAGTGCTAGGCCAATATTTTTTTTTCATCAAAAAAATATTTGTTTTATGGCGGTTGCTATAATGTTCCTTAAAAATAACCCAAAAATTTTACTGACTGACTGAAAAAAATAAAAAAGAATCCTGTTTTATTATTATTTATCTCACACCTTTAATATTTTCCGTAAATATGTAGAACACCAGCTACCTATACATAATTCCTACAATACGTTCATACAAATGCACTTTTTATAAGAACTACTATTCTTAGAAAATAACAGGTTATATTGAATGGCAGCTATAAAATGCAAAGTAGGGCTTGAAGAGTGAATATCCCAAACAAGTTCTTATGGTCTTTTTTATATTTTACATTAAAAAATATAATGATATACGTATTTAGTTGCAGTAAATAATTTATCCATTGCACGCACATAGATGAATTTTTGTGTTTGTATAAATAAAAGTATATAAGATATTAAAATGTTGATTGACGTTAAATAAATTAATCACATCCCAATAAAAATAGTTTAGTGAACTCATTCAATACACATGGAAATATCTAGGTACATGTTTATCTATTTGGTGAAGATAACGCGTGGCATTTGGTTCTGTCCCATACACGTACAGGCATACCATGTATATTTACTTACATTTATATAGGTATATAAATCTGCATAAAGCAGAATGAAAAAAATGGAATATACCTATATAATATTAGTTTTTTTATAATATTTATCATTATTACTTTTTCTTCAAGCAACCCTAAAGTTTATAAGAATTAGATTTATTACAAATCGATATTTACTTGGGGCTCCCTCTCTGATAGTTGATAATTTTGGCTTACACTATCTTTCAGTTGGATAACTTCTGGTGATAGATCGTGGCTGCTCATGGCTTGAGACCCACATTGCACAATGAAGTAAAGTTGAATTGACCAGATGAGAGCCCTCCATGGTGTTTGCTTCATGTCGCAAGTCTGTAAAAAAACATAAATGATGAACCAGTGCTAATAATATTTAGTTATCTCGAAAATTGTCTTTCTTATTTGAACCCATTGCCTTGTAGAATTTTAAGCTAGTTCTAACGTTGTCGTTTCGAAATTAGGTAGTGTCAGACATTACGCTATAGTTGTGAGTTAATTCTAACGGTGGGTTAGTTTCCCGTTTCTCCATTCTAATTAAAACGGATGTACCCTAGATTTGATAACTCAAAGCAATAAGCGTGATCTTAGACCTGGTGTTAATGATGACTGAAATGACACAAGGCACATACATCACGTATTACATATAACAAATTTCCAAGTACTTCTCTCTTTTCATATATTTAATAAAAAAATTAAAAGTTAATTTAACGAAAATATATATATATATATATATATATATATATATATATATATATATATATATACAAATAACATAGGTTCTTAATAGTAATTCACTATTAAGAATACTTAACGTTATCTGACACTTTGTTTATTTATAGAATTAAATGATTACCTATTCTGAAGGAGCGGTGAAGGGCCATTGACATATTTAAAATCCAAATCATCGTTGGCTTTGTTTTTCTTTTGTTTAGATATGATAATGAGTTGAACTGCGATAAGATCAGAACTTAACGGCTTAGTCGAATTAGGAAAAAAATTATTGGTCTATAACAGTACTTAAATAAGAAAGGGTAACATAATTTGAATTACATACATATATATATAGAAGATAACGCGTGGCATTTGGTTCTGTCCCATACACGTACAAGCATACTATGTATATTTACATACATTTTTATAGATATATCAATCTGCATAAAGCAGAATGAAAACTTCCCTTTCTTATTTAAGTACTGTTATAGACCAATAATTTTTTTCCTAATTCGACTAAGCCGTTAAGTATTCTTAATAGTGAATTACTATTAAGAACCTAAAAAGGGGTTTTTAGAAATCTTTTAAAAACTGCTATTTGTAGTAATAGCTAGGTTATTTTAATTTGTGTTAAGGTTTTTATTTATTAACAGAACAACCTATCTCAGCTGCGTCAGTGAGTTTCTTTTGTACCATTCTGCTGCTGATTATAAAATGTTTTTTTTTTTATAAAACCTATATAAAAATTAATAAAATAATGTCAAAATGTTTTATGCTATTATATTTTATTATGTGTTTTGTGTATGATATTTATTTACGATGTCTATATATATCAATAGCTTTATTTCCACCTACAAATTAAATTTCAAACTCTATGGAATAAAATAAGAATGCAAAATAAAGAATTCAAATGGTAAGCAAGTATTTAAATTATTAAAATTACAAAACAAATGCATTTCATATTTAAAATAAATCATTCGGCCATTAATTATCCATAATGATATTATACTAACCGTAACCGTTACCGTATTTCTTGAAATTTATTCGTAACTTAATGATACTCTTTGCTTTTAATAATTATTGTAGTTACATAAAATAATTTTAATGCAAACAGATTTTTTTTCTCACATGGATAGAATTATTCGAAAAATTTAAAGGAAATAAAATTTTATCCATGCTAGGTCGTTTTAAATTCTAAAATTAAAATTTAACATCAAAAATTAATGCGGTATATGCTTTATATTTATAAGTTTTTTATGTAACTTAATTATATCCAGTAAATTGTTTAATATTTGGCTCGTATGCGATTGTTATCTATTTTTAAATAATATAGTATTTATGCAAATTTGATCATCTAAAAATCTAATTACTAAGGCACTATTTATTTACTTTAACCGTTCGCAAAATGAGATCTTTAAAGAAACAATAATAATTGTAAGTTGTAACATATAATGCAATACACATTTTCTTATAGATGTACAAATCTATTTAGAATTACCCGTAAATTTCTTGTTTAATTATGTTATTTCTTGTTATCTACACGATATAGGTATTTTAGGTAAGCATAAAGAACCAGTGAAACGTCTGAAGGCAAAGGTCACTAAGATGTACTGTGCTAGTGTGCAATAATCTGCTGTCTTTATCTTTGCTTTTTTTAATGTGTGCGAAGATACATAATAATGACGTTTATAAATAAATATAAATGATTTTTTTTTGTTTATCGTTATTTTATACTAAACATTATTTATTTAGTAAAGAGAATAAAACATAAAAGTATTTATTAAATCAAAAATGCTCATGGAAATGGAAATGTAATAAATCAGACCGGGCCAGCGGCTTCCCCTCCTCCATTTCTAGTACGTGAATTGTCGTTGACGGGAATAGACAATTGGTACTCGCTCATATAGAATATCATATTACGAATAGAACAGATGGTACCTTACCAGTCGTACGGCAATGACCCCGTCGTGCGGCCAGAGACTGCCAGTGAACTCTTTACGCGCCTACTTGACAGACGCAGCTGAGCTAAGTAGCTACGTTATTAGAGCGGACGATGCAATACGTAGACACGTTACACGACCGCTCGCTATGCCACTCCCTCGGAAACTCGATGACTTTGGCCCTGTGGCGAAACGTACGTGCGGCTATGCCAAATCACATTATGCCATGCCTGACTTTTTTTTTCAGTATTTTAAATATTATTATAAACACATTAAAAAAATACTAATCATGTCGTTATTATCAATAATGTTATTTTACATGAATGTATTTATTAAATTTGATTTTGAGGCCAGTCCTGGCGCATGGGCACAAAGTGCTTTTACGAATATTCGACTGGTTGTGGGTTCGATCTCCACTCGAGGAAATGACACACAACTAAGCTAATTTAAATTATTTATTAAACATTTTACAATACTGCTGTGTTAAAGAAAAACACAGTGGAAGGCAGTAGAAAAGGCAATAAAACCTTCATTAGTGGATGCCACGATCTCAACTAAGAAAAGTTAATAACAACGCTTAATAAAATTTATGAAAATCTAACGGTACATTGTTCTTTATAATGTGTACTTGTGCCCATAAAATGAGTACTTATACTGACATTAGGCATAATATATATTTATGACATAATAGTGAAAACCAAGAATTTCCTACACGTTTAACGATCGGTTTTAAAAAGTCAAATGACCAGTTAAAATAATAAAGTAACAAATCTTTATATATTTAGAGACGTAAACAGTTATTTGTTTACCTGGTAACCTCATTTTTTTATTTCTAATGTATAATGTCATTATTTAGTTAGACGAACGTTAAATATGTTAGAAGAGAAAATTTCTGATAATTATGGTTTAAAAGCGGTTTAAAATCTTTCTTAAATAAATGTTATAAAGACATTTTAATCGTGATGGATCGTAAAGTAAATTGTAAC
This sequence comes from Heliconius charithonia, assembly GCA_030704555.1. Classification (NCBI taxonomy): domain Eukaryota; kingdom Metazoa; phylum Arthropoda; class Insecta; order Lepidoptera; family Nymphalidae; genus Heliconius; species Heliconius charithonia. The sequence continues at coordinate 10,730,347 of CM060827.1, read as the reverse complement.
AATATAAGGTTAACTCAAGTTTAAATTTAAAATTTTAATTAGGCGTTAATATATGTATGTATATCTTTTTTTGTCATGATCAGCTAAAAACTTCGTACCTTGTCGATTTTTTATTATGTAGGTAAGTCGGACCGTCAAATAAAAATGATAGTATGATTATATTTAGGTGGTACAGTGGCACAAGGGTGCGCCTGTAAATGTGACTGGTTGTGGGTTCGATTGTCAATGAGGAAATGAAATATTTAATATTTTAATTTCTTTGTTCTGGTCCGCGGCGCGGCGTTGAGTTCCATTAATCAACACGCACTGTCTCTATAATTCGGCGGAAAGAGACCAATCCCAATATGTGCGTGATACAGCGTACACCTAAAAAATATAGTAAGTAACAGTGAAACATATGTATGTCTATAAAGATAATTTATAGGCACTATCGTTAAAACGAAAACAAGCAATTAAGTACAATTTTATTGCTATATGTCTATTTTATAATCACTATTAGCGGCACAAAGTGTGAATGTAAAACCGACTGGTTGTGGGTTCGATACCCACTCGAGGAGATGAAATAATTACTTAAATTAATATGTCCATTTCTTCGCTCTGGTGTCGAGGCAAAGCGCGGCGTTGAGTTCTGCCACTCAACACGCAATGCCTCCAGAATTCGGCAAAAAGTGAGGAACGGAGTGTCTTACGCTAGGTTCCCTATGCTTACCCTGGTGCTTGTGGGATACAACGCGTGAAGCTGATTTTTGATTTAATTTATATATTATACTTGTAGAAGCTGTATTATTAAGTATATATTATATATAGTACATAATAAAATTTCAATAATTGGCTTGATGTTTTATTAAATAAAATGGAGGGCATTTAAAATCTGTTAACATGTTCACTGCGATATTGGGGTGATTAGACGGTGCGGTGTGAAAATTACTGGACTAGATGCTGCTGCGGGACATATATCTTTGGTCCTCATACAAATGAGGATAAAAAGTGTTTTATTATTGCGTTATCAAATACATAATATAGGTACAAGACAAATGTACGGCTCCATACCGACTGGAGCAAAAAATTTTACGTCAGTGCGTTTATAGGTTCTAGACGACCCGATGCCCGATGATCCTATAGACGTAAATAAAAAGTGAAAGTGAATCTAACATAAAGCGAACCTATAAAATGTTTATTAGCTCATGTCACGGTGAAATATAGTGCAGGTGCTGCCTAGGCCTGACAGCTACACAACAAAAGAAACATTTAAAACCAGTCCAGTGGAAAGAGGAAAGAGTTCGGAAAATGTGCGTCTGTAAGTAGATAAACAGACAAAAGAGACTTTAAAATACTTATCATTTATTATATTACTATTCTTGTATGATTTTAAAATATATTATAAACGATAAAGCCATATTTTTAAACGATTACAGAATCTTACATATTGTATATTTAAGCAAAAAGAAAATAATTTATTTTGCATCGCTACCAAAGCTAATGACTGCAAAATTTGCTCGCATCACTTTCTAAGCAATAAAGTAAGGCACTTATATAGCTCTTTGTTGCTTTTCTTTTTGACAAGACATCGTGCTTAAATTCGTCTCTGTACTCCAATCATTAATCTTATAGAAAAAAAATATACATATATTAAATACTACATTAATTTTAAAATGAGTGTCACGAGGTCTTCTTACCAAATCTTAATAGACTTAAAATCTCACTTTTATGTAGGTTATACTTTAAATTAATCATATTATACCTACATTAAAAGAAAAGAAACTGGCAAAGTGTAGATAAAAGTAATATCATTTAAAAATTATAAAAAAAAATAATTAAGAAAAGAAGAACCGTAATTAAGATAAATCTGAATCTCATATTACGTTCTAAACCAAATCTAGATATTCTACTTTTTATAACAAAATTATAGAAACTTGGGGTATGGCATATTTGATAGTTTCATTTTCTCACTCTAGTAAAAAGACATGCGCAGCGTTAAATTCCGCAACTCAAAACGAAAACCTGCAGAATTGGACCGTAAGTGGGGAACGGCAGTTTATTAATGGTAACGGAATGTCTTAAGGTTCCCAGGTTGCCTCTGCCTACCCTGATATGTGTGGGATACATACAGCGTGAAGATAAAAAAAATAATCTAGAGAACTTCGATAGCAACGTGTACGAGTTTTGTACATACAAACATATGGTAGTGTGTGTAAAATTTATTTTAATAATTTAATTTTTTTGCACTCCTCCTCCAATTAAATTATGTGCCAAATTTCATATTCCTATGTTCGCACAAGTTTAGGTTTAGGTTTCACATTTTAATATACCAATAGATATTGCCTTTACGCATAATGACTAATTTGTTCTTTTGGGTAAGTGTTTAGATGTTTGTAGTCAAGTAAATCGCGATCAAGTAGAAACAAACTCATGTTCCTACATACACTCAAATACTTTTAACTATCAAACGTCTCTAAAATATCCGACGCTATCTCAAAATCCAAATCCAATCTAAATTAATCAAGTGTTGCTGAAATTTTAATAGATTATCTATAAAAGAAATTGAAATTTCTGTCTGTATTTTTCTCAAAATAAGTTCTACCTTCGCCCCGAGATGACATAGAAACGTCCATAAAATGACCAAATTATTTTTATCTCATTAATAAGTATGGAGGAATTGTATAGTCTAAACTTGTGATACTTAACAGGCTAGGGCCAAAGTTTTCATAGCTTCGTAACCTCACGTTATATCTCGCGAAAAACACAGTATGCAGAAGGAACCTAATATTACGTAAGACCACTTTTCGCTTTCCGTCCGCCCCGAACTCGAGAGTAGTGGCAAAACTACATACAAAAATAATATTGAACGATTTATTTAACCTATAAATTCAAGTAATCTATTATACAAAAAGTATTTTTATTATTTAATTTCAATCCAGTATTAATCTGTATATTGCACAGAGAGCAAATTTAATTCTATAATGGCGAAATATATTTAGTACATTAAATAATTTTCAAAATCTTAAATGTTACCTACCTAACAATTAGACCAAAACAAGAAAGCGTTTAATAAATTTATATTGTTACTTGGAACTGGAAGCTTTTCATTGATAAATTCTATAGAAGGCGATTAAATAACCAGCCGTGTGGATATAGACGCTTATATTCTTGATGGACTCTACGCTATTAATTTTTTAGTGAGAATTTTATAATTATAATTTTACTATTTATTCAAAATAATGTTCTAGAAAACAAATATTATTATTTTTGTAGTTTTCTTGCTTGATCTTATTTTATTTATTAGACGGAGGTATAGTGTACAATATCTAGTGATAAATACAATTCACCATTCCAAATAAAAGGTTATTTTAGTTTTACAATATATTATGAGCGATTTTGTTCTCTCTTTTTTTATATAGGTACTAATATATCATGTTTTCATAAAAATAACATAAATTTCGTGTTTCTTTTGAATAGGTACTTTTGAATATCAAAAAAGCCATAGTGATAAATAAATTAATAAAACTATTTAGAAAAATAAGATGATGATTCAATGCTATTGGATTTGTAAGCATAATACAAAGAACAAAGTACCTACTCCTCTTCTATTCGGTAAAAGTCATTGTGTTCTCTTTAATCTCTTATTTAACACGCAACGTTGTCATTATATATAAATACGACGATGCATATTTAAAGTTTAAAGGTAAATATTTAAATTATTTTCCGTTTTTCCTCAAATAGAAACGAATGGAAACTGACAGTAATAAGTTAAAATTGCAAGCGAAATTGATTATTTATATTATTATACTCTCCTAATAGAAGGTCAAAGGCTGATTAGTAGCGGAATATAAGCCTCTTAGAGCTCACAGTGTAGATACTACTGCTGACCGGTTAAAGTCTATTAAATTGGATATATTAGTCTTAAAGTAAAACATACTCAGACAATTATAATTATATTAAAAGTAAAAAAAAAACGTTACTTAAAATGGTTTATGTACACAATTTATCTGTACTATTATAAATAGAGACCTCGATTGACCTTTGAAAACACAGTATCAAAGATACTGAAGGAAAGTCACGTAAAAAGCATGAGGGCCTCTAGGGGGCCAGTGCGCAGAGGCTGATGACAGTGGTCAAGGCGAAAGAGGTATGTAAGACCGTAGTGTTTGTCGCCCCGTTCTCTCTGACTACTCCGCTAGGGATGCTGGTCGCTATCTCTACATGGAAGATATATAAGAAAATCTATTATTAGAGGCATTCATTAATATAATAGAACCATAGAGAAAGATTATTAAATGTTTCATCTGTTTTTCTGTACGTTTGTGCACGCCAATCTCCGAAACGGCTTAACCTAGCCAACCATTTTGAATTGGCTGAAAGTTTAGTTTTCAATGTTTGTATATTGTCTTTAAAATAATAATGTTATTAGAACAAGAAAGTAATTCCGATTAGAAAATAAAAGCGGGCAGCAACCCACTTACTAGCGACTAATAAATAAAATCGTTTACTTTAAAATAATATGATATAAGTAACTATATTTTATAAATACTCCAATAAATTGAATCAACGAACACCACTATAAAAATTTCTATAGAAATTTTTGGAAAGCAAAAATTATATGTACATAGAATAATATTGTTATGCTTATCGCTATTAATAACTATTATGAAACCAGTGAGTTGTGACGCTTCTCTATAACACAGTATCAATATTTGTTGGTCACTAAGTTGTCAAGCGAACCATTTAATATGGACTACATTTCATGCATCAAGGTATTCACTTTTGCATGTTTTTCACTATATTGATAACCTTATATCTTAATAAATTTAATTCGGTGAAATCAGAATTTTTGAAGTATGATGAACATAATCATAATTTCAAATCATCAATAAATATGTATATAAATCATTCATTAATTTCACGATAATTTTTTATGTCAAAGAAGTATACGGCGTACACAGAGTTTTTCATTTATATAAATAAAAAAAAGTCTCATTTGCATAAATGTAGCTTACGTTTTTTATTAAAAACAAGTTCGTGAGATTATTAAATTAGATTCATATCTATCGAATAAATCATATATTATAGTTACGAAAAAATATACCTACAAATACTTCTTTCAATGATATTTCTTAAAATAATACTTACGTTATCTACACTAGGTAAATTGGAAAGCAGTTTTAGAAACAAGTAAAACTAGGTAACGCTTAAGGGCGAAAGGAATTACTGACGAGGTGAATTAAGCGTTATCGATGATTTGAGAGGTAACGCTAGGGTAAGTTAACAGTAGAATCAACTCATGGAGCCAGATCGCGGTGGCGGTAGCGTTGAAAGCGACCGTCGCATAATAACAGTGGCAGGGAAGGTGGTCGCGCTGGCGCAAGTAAGTCGCGTCAGTGAGTACAGTGCGCGCGCACCTCGCCATGCGAACACGCTCACCACATGGCGCGTCGCCTGGCGCTGCTTGCGCTGCTGGCGAGCGCGGTGCTCGCGACTCCGACCCGCCCGCCTTCGAGCCTTCCAGACACATCTGATTCATTCGATCTGGTGCTGTGGGACGATTATGAAGAATCCATCGAAAAATCTTTTCCGTCGCGACACGGTACCGTTAAACCGAATCAAATTAAAATGACTCTCAAAGTTCCCAAGTTGAATGTGACAAAGAAAAATGGAAAAAGTGGCGACAAAAATAAAGTTATTAAAACTACTATCAATATTTCGAGTTACACAAATATTATTGTGACAAAACGTCCTCCAACGGTGTTCTCTGGCACACGTGCCCCCCAACAGATATACGTCGATGTAAATAGTAATCACAACGGCGATATTTCATTAGAAAGTGTAGGCCAGGTAGTGGCTTCTAGTACAAAAAAGCCTGTAAAGTCACGAATAACTAAGACTACTTCTACTACTAGCCCTCGACCACCACTTAAGACTTCCCGCCCTCGGATAAAAGCGACTACCCGTAGAACACGTGCAACTACGACTACAACCCGTCGTTCAACCACTAAAACCATCCGAACAACTCGAGGTACCACCAAAACAACAAAAGTTTGGAAAACAAAAGTGCCCTGCACACAAAAACATACAGGATGGATATCCACATACTTTAAGGACAACACAATTAATAAAGCACCTAAAAAGGAAGAAAAATCAGGTTGGTTCGTAGGTAGGTTAATTACGTATATCACTCATAGATTTATAGTTGAGGCCAGTTGTGGCGCAGGAGCACAAAGTGTGACTGTAAAACCGACTGGTTGTGGGTTCGATTCCCACTCGAGGAAATGAAATATTTATTTACATTTATATTTTTATTTCTTCGCTCTGGTGTCGAGGCAAAGCGCGGTGTTGAATCTCGCCACTCAAGACGCAATGCCTCCAGAACTCGACGGAAAGTGGGGAGCGGAGTGTCTTAACACTAGGTTCATCAGCGTGAAGCTGTATCATAGTTTTCGCTTGTCTTCAAATGCCATGTATAAAAGGGGTATGTATAATAGGGGCAAAAAAAGCATAAATTACAACCTATAGTAGTTATATTTTTTATAATCGTTTTTTGACCAAATTTTTCGTAAGCCTGTCGCGATAGATAGAAATAGACGTATTTTGATAAGCTGCAGGGAGAAGAGCTGCCCGTATCTATTGCCCCGTGGCAATGCCTTAAGGTATCACTTTAATCTTAACATATATTTTGCGTGTTGTGTAGACAGAGCGTCACTAGTACTAAGTTAATCTGACTCCATACTACATTGAAATGATGAGAGACGATTCTCTTTATATAGAATTTAAAATATGTTGAATAGAAACATTCCCTCTTTGGAGAGAATCGGATCAATCGTGTGTCACTCTGTTCCCATTAAAATAGAAATTCTCGAGGCATTGCGTCTTTAGTGACGGAACTCAACGCCGCGTTTTGCCTCTTTACTAGAGCGAGGAAATGAAAATATTAAATATTTCTCATCTGAATGGATGGATTCCATTCAGAGGCACAGACACAGAGCTGATTGTAAACGCGACTGCTTGTGGGCCCAATTCTCACTTCTGTTAAGGAGGCAAAGCGCGGCGTTGACTTCCGCCACTTATCGAAATTCGGCCTCCAATATTCGGCGGAAAGTGGGAAACAGAAGTGTCTTAATGAGAACAGAGTGTCTAAAGACTGGGTTCCCTCTAATATCTGTGTTCTATGAGGGGGAAACAGCGTGAAACTAAAAAAAAATATTTACAGAATAATACTGACATCATAATCAATGGAAAAATTTACAAAACGAAAATACGGTACAACACATATTTTTTTTCTGTGCATCGTGGTGAAACAAATTAATTAAAAAGTTACAATGTTATATATAGCGGACCACAAACTAGTCTCAACGAACGTATGAAACACGTATGTGGTACACATACGAGTTTCATATCTACGCAGTACGCACTATCTATATTTTTATAAAAGTAAAATTATATTGTACTGTTATCATGCATAATAAGACACAGTGAATAGTTTTCATTCCATGTTGTATGATAATTTTCTGAGATTAGATACGATCAAGCTTTATCTTGACCACAGATATATTAATTAAAGAATAACTTTAATTATGGTCATATTTTATAAGTTAATCATAGTCGTATAACTAATGATCATTAGAAATTTTTCATTTTTAAAAAGAACTAAGAAGATGCGTAATCTCGTCTTTATTATTGTATAGTACTACTAGTTGCCGTCCGCAACTTTGTTTACTCAATTGGACTCAATTTGTGTGAGGCAAAACGTGAAAATCTCTTTTGTTCCGTTCCAGTTGCAATTCTGGGGTTAGAGTTCCTCTATACTTCCCAGGGACCTACCTATACCCATATTAATTTCAACTCTCTATGCTGCGCAGTATAAGTACCTAACGAAAAAGAAATATATAGTATAGAGTTAACAAATAAATTTCCTTCATTTTAACTATTAGAGATCGCATATTTTCCATTTAGCAAGTTAGAGCGAATTAGCTAGTATTAACGATAATGTGACTCTCATTCAATTCTATCAATTTACAAACAAATTTATTGATAATAATTAGCAAAGTAGCTCCCACTCCAGCTCTTGCACTCAATAAAGAATATCTCAAACATTGGCAAAAAGGAGTGTCTTGACACTAAGTATCATTTTATACAAAAAGAAAATGTTAAAAAATTATTCGAGATCGAGTGTACCTTATGTGATATCACATATATTTTGACTTACGATGGTTTGACTAATTTTGCTTGCTTTTATTTTTTTTTAATAAATTTTTTGCTTTTTTATTTCACAAAAAAAATCCTTACTAGTTAGTTAGTAATTGTAATTAAATAGTTACTTTGCTTTCTATCAATACTACACTACAGTAAAAGAAATACTATTTAATAAGATATCCAAAACAACTAATGGCCGCCCGCAACTTTAATTGCGTGAACTTCATGACCAATTCCATACTATCCGTTATCTTCAAAATCATTAACATAATTATCATATTTCGAAACATTCTTTGTTTTAAGTGGAAGATCTAAACGCCGTGCTTTGTTTTACCGGAGTCGGAAATTCTGTATATATATGTGTGTTTCCAATTTCCCACTTTAATTGTCCTATATAGTTACACTTGAAAATATTTCTGTATATATTTTGCTAATAATTTATAAAAGGTCAAACACGCACATTATTCTTCTATAAATCTTATCTATGTTTTAATTTTAGATTTTTTTCTTACTTGGACTGTAGCTATTAGATAAAAACTCTGCCCATTCGTATATTTTTTACAAGAAAGTATTGAGATACCAATAGCGGTAGACTTTCTTTTTAAGTTTCTATTGAGCGTCTCCAGTAATTATCCACTAGTAATGAGTAATAATTAAGTGGAAATACTTAATAAATAATTAACGTTATTAAACTAGAAGCTAGAGGATAACGTGAGGTCAGTCGTGGCGCAAGGACACAAAGTGTGCCTGTAAACGCGACTGGTTGTGGTTTCGATCCCCACTCGAGAAAATGAAATATTTAATATTTCCATTTCTTCTCTCCTTTTTTTCTCCAGAATTCGGCGGAAACTGGGGAGCGGAGAATCTTAATATTAGGTTCCCTCTGCCTACCTTGCTGTGTGCGGAATACAGCGTGAAGCAGATTTTTTTTTATTTTAAAGCATAATGTAATTATTTAACATAGAAAGAAGTTTATTTAATTATTTTTTTACAATGTGAGCTGACTCTTTTTGAACAATACCGGTTGAACAATGAACATATCTCACTTACGGTATATTTTTGTGTTCTACCCGTGGTAGTGACATATTTCAAGGGTGTGACTTGGATATGATATAGGAAAATGAAATAATTTGGTTTTCTATACATTTTACGTATATCAACTTAACAGGAAAAATTATAAAATAAACAGGCTGCAGAAATTCCAGTTGGCCCTCGTTCTACTTCGTGCCCTACTGACATATAAAGTTTCACCTTTTTATAGATCGGTGTAATTTTATAGACATCCTTTGCCTTTCGTATTAAATAGTAATGACGCAGAAGAAAATAAACAAAATAAAATATAAATGAAACAACACTCTAGGATAGCTTTCTACATTTGGTTAACTTTTTATTAGTTATTAAAAAAATACATACACGATATTATTTTAAAAAACCTATGAGGTTTTTCTTACATGCGTTTTAAATATGTATAAGTTTTTTTAATATTCTATAAGGTTGTTCATGTGCTTCTGAGCTGACGGCTGTGGTAACGTCCTTGTTTCGGCACTCTTACTGTGCGTAGACTCAGACTCGTGGAAGCTTTTATCACCCGATCCCGAAGAAAGGCGATGATTCCGATCCATCTAAGTACAGGCCTATTGCAAAGATCTTCCTGCTCTCAAAAGCAAAATATATACATAGCCAGCTCTTGGTTTATCTGGAGGATCACTGATTGATCTATGATCGTCAATATGACTTCCGCCATGATCGCTCAACCAATAATCTTCTGGTTTACCTAACCGAAGAAGGGCGGGACAGTACTTCACGCCAAAACACCGATTTGATGTGCATAGGGCCCAGGTTTGGCGACCCCAATATCAGCTTGACCCATTTGATCGCATATAACGTAGAGCCGTTCGAATCGTTTGAGACCCGATGATCTGTAAAAGGCTTGAAACAATAAATTAATAAAGCTCCTCTGGTGTTACACGGGGTCGTGGGCGGCGGTGATTACTTACCATTAGGTGACTCGTGCGGGTTTCCCTAGATTTTTTTCCATAAAAAAATAATAATAGTGACAAAAAAATCAATCTCAAACAATAAACTTAAAAGTAAAATATAAATTTAGCTAACATAAAGTAAAACGTACGTAACATTTTTTTTTTAAACATAAAAATTAAAGATTTTATAATTTTGAAGTCGGTACCAAGTAAGATAAAAAGGTTTAATAATTTGATTTTGTAGTAAAATTGTTATACCATCAGCTTGACACTGACTTCAAAATTATAAAATCTTTAAATTATAAAATTTGTAGTTTAAATCTGATTTTCATTCATTATATATAATAAACGTTTAATACACAGGGAGGTACTGATTACGTACGCACTTCGCTTGAATCGTGTGATCGTTAAATCAGCATCCTTTATAACATCTACAGTATATCGTTAAGCATCAGTTCATTTTATAACTTGCATTTATATATATTTTAATAGCTTTCATCTTATAATGAATGAAATTTCGTTTTATGTTCTACATAATATAAGTATACGTAGCGCAATGGCAACAGTAATCAACTCTTGAAGTAAATAGCATATTTTCATCATAGCATATATAAGCCAAAATTAGACAGAATCTACAGCTCTCGTCATTGAGACCCCGATAATCAACAGCCGGTAATGGACACCTAAGTATTTATTGCCCTTGCCATGTGTTTGTTGAAGAAAAAGGTTTCTATATATTTGGATAAAAACTAATAGTATTTACAACTTATCATAAATAGTGAAATGCAGATTAGAGGAATCAATTATTGACTTTTGTTATATTAGCAAAAAAAATAACTTCAAATAGTTTGCTAACTAACGCCCAATATTAATAATCTATCTCCCACCTCAATCTTCGATTGTTCGATATATCTATCCAATCTCTAGATTGGATAGATATATGGAAGAATTAAAGATTGACGACGATGACGATTGACGATTGTCAATCGAAGATTGATGATAATCGAAGATTGACGTAGGAGATAGATTATTAATATTGGGTGTAAGACAGGTAAAAGATATCTATGCTATATCTAGATAAAAATAAAAATCAAATCAGCTTCACGCTGTATCCCGCACACAGCAGGGTAGGCAGAGGGAACCTAGTGTTAAGACACTCCGTTCCCCACTTTCTGCCGAATTCTGGAGGCATTGCGTGTTGAGTGGCAGAACTCAACGCCGCCCTTAACCTCGACACCAGAGCGAAGAAACGGAAATATAAATTTAAGTAAATATTTCATCTCCTCGAGTGGGGATCGAACCCACAACCAGTCGGTTTTACAGTCACACCTCGTACCACTGCGCCACGACTGGCCTCATTTTTTTATATCTAGATAGCAATTCATTTAATAAAAAATGATAGATATTATCAATAAGGGAACGCGCCACGTTTATTTTTTTCTTTTATTTTATATCGTGTTACATGTTAGCAGAAAGTACAGGTGTATATATATACTTATCTATATATTTCGTTTAATCTTGACAATTTACGAAATTCATATACATATCCTTATTTCCTGAATTGGCGATCGTTGCTTCTATTCTCGATTCTCGGTTAGTATATTCTAGCTATATTATAAGTATAGGCAATCTAATGTAAAACTGAACTTACAAACACATGATTTATATCATAATGACATAAAAATGGCACTGACAAAAAAATAAATAAGAAACAATAAATCAATAATAGTGATTTAATACATTTTTTAAATGTATTCGAGCAAAAATACCTATCTGTCTTTTATACAGGCGCAAAAATTATTTTTCGTGCCAAACTTGTTTATTGAATTTTGGATAAAATTACATACCAGTTCTAAGTACAGATAAATCAAATTCGTCTAATGTCGATATAAGGCAAATTCATTTCATTTTCGAAGGCAATTTAAAATTATATAATTTATTTATTATTTGTTGTATATTTTTTTGCTAATGCTACTTTTTGTTCCGACGTTTACTGCTTGTAAATTAAGTTCAAGAGTAAAAGGTCTCTAGAATCTTTATCTTATGGTAACAATTATTAATCTTTGTTTATAGTAACAACATCATTCATATTCGTAGGTTTATTATCCAGAATATACAGCTGGTTTGTAGAATCTGAATCTTCATGGTTTGGTAATGGCTGGTTTGAAAAAAAAACAACTGCTATAACCGCAATCACGACACCTATTCCACCTACGACTTCAACGGGTAATTGGTTTCAAGTATTTCTTGATTCTGAAGATACAGACAATACAAATGCGGCAAGCGAAACCAGTTAGTAAAACTTCAAATTACTATTGTTAAAATAGGATATTCGGGCAAATTCGTAAAACATTTTTTTATATTTCAGTGAAAAAATCTGCGAAAAAATCGATTAAGAAATCATATACAGGATATCAATTGCTTAGAGCATTTCCAGATGTGTACTGGAAAGTACATTCTTTATTAGATTTACAAGAAGAAGCCGAGGGTTCTGGGTTAATGTGGTGGACTTCACCGTCTTTAAACGGTACAACCGATATTTTAGTGCCGCCAGATTTACTTGAAGATGTCAAGGACCATTTAAAATCATCTAAAATTGACTTTGAAGTAGTTATTTGGGACTTACAGGTATATATATTTTTAATTGTTCCCGTAATTATTGTTATCTACATGATAAAGATTTTATTATTTCGCAGAAAGCAATTGCCTACGAAAATCCTAAAATGTCGAAAAAGCAACGACTTGAGCTCGAGCAAATCCGCGGACATCCAATGACTTGGCGGCGGTACCATCGCTATGCAGACATATTGAGGTATTTAGAATACCTACAACATTCGTACTCGGATATTGTGGAGTTGGTGCCACTGGGTCTCTCCTCTGAAGGACTTCCTCTAGTAGCTGTTAAGGTATGTTTATATTTTTTTTCTATTTTAAATATACAGATTGCTTATTTATTAAAATTTCAAGAACCTATTCATTAATTCCGCGATTTTGATTTTAATTCCGAAAAATACTTTTTTTTTAATATTACAAAATAGGTTAGTAATTTTTTAATTTATAAATTATGTTAAAATTTATTAATAAATAACGTTATTCAAAGGTTTCGTTTCCTACAAATGAAACTCAAGCAAGAAACTCTAACAATAAGTCTCAAAAGAAGAAATGGAAATTACGTTCACATCTTAAGCCTGCAGTATGGCTAGATGGTGGAGCACACGCACGAGAATGGATAGCTCCTGCTGTAGCGACTTGGATGATCCATAACCTAGTCGAAGGAGATAAGGGATCCGGTATATTAACTTTGTAAAATTAAAAATCAAAGTCAAGTCAAATATTTTATAATCAATAAATAGTATATTATAATTAGCGTATATATGTACTTTCAACAAAGGTGCTGATCAGGAAGCTCTTAAAATGGCAGACTTTTATATTATGCCAGTGATGAATCCGGATGGATACGAGCATTCGCATACCCATGATCGACTTTGGAGAAAAACTCGTTCACGCAGTCCCGACCACTCAGATGATTATTACGTTGGCTGGTTAGTAATCATGCACACTGTTCCTACCGATACTATAGTCTATACATAACATTGACACAGATAAACTTATCTACACATAAAATTAATAACTATCATTGATTGAAGAACAAAATCCACGTCTAGTATTCCTTTTTTCAATCTTCAGTTTGTATTAAAATACAATTAATTTCTTGACGTCAAAAGTGAGACTAAAAAACGCGCTCGGTATATTAATGTTGTTAACCTCTTACGCTTACTATTATTATTATAAACTCTTAGAAATATTGTATATTCATATGTATTAGGTACGTATCTATTTAATACAAAATAGTTAACCTGCAGGAAACGTATTCAAAAGCAAGTTTCTTTTAAAAACCGGATGAAGTTTTAAGCATATCACTATATTTAAGTAAGACACTTCAACAACACTTGTTTCCTGTGAAAGCGTCGATTATTTACTTTGGAATTTGCAACGACTAAGAGATCTAGTATTTTAAATATGAAATATTTTTGATTTCTCGCTAATGACATGTACCTAGTTCTTTTTAAGTGAATCATTCACATATTATTCAATTAAACTAGTCATATTTAGAAATCGTTATTAAAATACAGCGGGATTTTTTTTATAGTGTGTGTCATATAGATGTTATTTCTTTGCCATAACAGTATAAGATTACTAATTTAACTTAGTACTAGTAAACATGTAAATTGATATGGAATATAAAGTCCTAGCTACAGTCAAAAACATTAAAGACAATAAACACTTTTAAATTAGTCATATAATATGGGTTTTCCCAGGTTTCCCTGGAACTGGGGGCGTACAGAATGTGTGGGCGTTGATGCAGATCGCAATTGGGATTATCATTGGAACGAAAAAGATTCATCAAAAGATCCATGTGCTGACAATTACGCCGGATCACATCCATTCAGCGAGCCAGAAACACGCGTCGTTTCTGAATTTTTAGCAGAACATAGAGGACAGTTACAGGTAAATATTGGCTCTCGTATAATATTCTACTAAATAGGGATGGTTTACATGATCGTAGGTGAAATTGAGCTTCTTATCTCCTCAAATTTTGGAGTTATTACATCGAATAATTCGAAATTAGTTCTATTAGTATACATATACAGTGATATATATATATATATACATCACGTGTCACGGTCACGTGGTCAACAAAATTTATAAACAGCACTGAACTGACTGACTTTTTAGCTTCACACTGTATCCCGCATATAGCAGAGTAGGCAGAGAGTACTTGGGAACCTAATGTGAAGACAACCCATTGAACCCTTCTTTCCGCTGAATTCCGGAAATATTGCGAACTCGCAATATTTCTCTTTCTTCTTTGTCTTGTTGAGTTCCGCCACTCTTGAATTTGAGCGGCAAAACTCAACGCCAGTGTAAAAAAATTTAAATTTTAAATAATATTTTATCATTGCGGGTATATAATTTAACACTTTTTATGTGGGCACCAAACATATAAATATTTATGTAGCTTCACTTTATACATAATACCAAGCTTGACAAATTTTATTATCCTAACAAATGAAATATATACAAGAGGGATGAGATACCGAGGAACAGAAAGTTCCAAATCCGTTTTGAAATTATTTCGTAGTTTTAGATTCCTTCCACGGCTCTTTGCGGAGCGTATCATAACATTTTGAACGTCTTTATGTCGTGCCCCCGATTTACGTTAACGATTACTAGACGAGGCTGTAATTGACCATTTAATGTGTGCACCGTATGGTGCATTGTATTTATATAAATTTATAGGATTGTGTTTAAAATAATTATATTTTAAATATTATTTATATACTATTTTTATAAATAGATAATAGTGGTCTTATATTTAGCATTGACACATTTTCTTTATATTTCTACATACATATATGTATATGAGGCCAGTCGTGGCGCAGCGGCACAAAGTGTGACTGTAAAACCGCCTGGTTGTGGGTTCGATCCCCACTCGAGGAGATGAAATATTTACTTAAATTTATATTTCCATTTCTTCGCTCTGGTATCGGGGAAAAGCGAAAAGCGAAAAGCCTCCAGAATTCGGTAGAAAGTGGGGAACGGAGTGCCCTATAACACTAGGTTCCCTCTGCCTACCCTGCTGTGTGCGGGATACAGTGTGAAGCTGATTTATTTTTATTTTTTTATAAATGTATATACATAATATTTTAAATATATGTAACGTAATAAAGTATGTGACGTAGTAAGTACAAATTCTAAGGGGTCGAGTACGACAATTTATCACTCGCTTAAAACTGAGGTAGACCGCACATTGCTCGGGGAATTGTGACGGAATACGGTATCTGCCCACATCGTTACTTTCAAACGTTTTCTACTACACTTTCGACAATTTCCTTGTAGAGAATTTGAATGGAACAAATTATTATTGTTCTTTTATAATGTTTTTCTAAAAAAAATCAGCTTCACGCTACATCCCGCACACAGCAGAGTAGGCATTGGGAATCTCGTGTTAGGACACTCCGTTCTACACTGTCCTCCGAATTTTGGAGGCATTGCGTGCTGAGTGGCGGAACTCGATGCCGCTCTTTGACTCGACACCAAAGCGAAGAAAGAGAAATATAGATTTAAATAAACATTTATTACAAATATTTCATTTCCTCAAGTGGGGGATGAACCGACAACTGTCGCTTTACAGACACACCATTGTGCCCCTGGGCCACGACGGCCATAATGTTAACGGTGCGACGACGACGGTCTAAATGAAACAAATAAAAATCAGAGGTTTCTTTTCATATTTTTGATATTTTTTTGTGAGGCTACTATTTAGGTATTATAGCATAATAGACTTAATGTTATAAATCCTATGTATATTATACTAGATAGACTTATATGTTCTGACTATAGGACAATTCCAAGTATCAGAAAACCAAATGAAAGTAAACAATCATTTGCATACTTTACATTTCATAACCTTCTAAACTCTCTTGGAGGATAAATTTTTATCGTCCTCATTACTTACCACAGAGATAAAACTCCAAAAGTGAAACCATTTGTCATAAAATTTATATGAGATCACCTCTAGAGTGATTCCTAAGAGGAATTATCAAAATCGAAATCGACTAAGTATCAAAAACGAATCTAAGCTTGCGTTTTTAAGTTAAATACTTTATCTGGATCTTTAATTTACAGGTATACATATCGTTGCATGCATATTCCCAAGCTTGGTTGCTACCAAGCACACACACACAAGCAACGTTCGCCGATGACGGAATGTTACTGGATATGGGTAAGCTGGCTACAGCTGCTCTCGCTGATATCTATGGAACGAAATACCAGGCAATATATTTTATTATTATTTAATATTTACATTTTAGACATTTATTAGTGTACAATTCTTAAATTTATATTATTACTGTTTAATTTTTTTTAGTCTAATGAAATTCGCTTACTTTATCATTTCTTTTGATCATTAATCAATTATTATAAAAGTATTATAAAAGGGTTTAATAATAAATTAAAAAAATGTGCCTTAATAGAAAAAGCAGGAACTCTTATTACTAATGTTGTATGGGTTTGTAGAGACACTTTTTGGAAAAGATCGTGGGAATAATTAATATCAAATATCCAAGTATTCAATTCTTTGGAGCACAGAAATAAGCTTCTACGTCTACGCAATCCAAAGATACGAGCAAGTTTTTTTTGGCATACTACTATAGTCTAAAGACCTAGAAAGACCTAACTAGATCTAATTATTAAATTTGGCGAGAAGACTAACCTAGACCTAGAACTATTATATTTGGCGAGAAGTGAGAATTTGTAATAAATAAACAAGAGATGCGTAAGCTAACAATTTAGTATAGATATAGCGCCAAAAACTATTACAAAGAGTTTTTATTTTTGTACACAAAATTAACGCGTAAGCTCATCAAAAAAAACTTTTATAAATTGTACTTTATGTTATTCTACAATCATAAAACCCTTTCTTTTTGTTTCAGGTGGGTACAGCCGCAGAGATTCGACAACCAGCTTCAGGAATGTCTCACGACTGGGCGAAAGCTCGTGCCGGCATAAAATTCTCTTACCACGTCGACTTACGAGGTTCTTTAGGACCTTACGGTTTTCTATTGCCAGGATCACAGATAGTGCCCACCGCTCGTGAGACTTGGCAAGCGGTTAAAACAATTATAGACAATATTTCGCCTTGATCGGAATATTGTTGTATCGGAATTGGGAATTGGGACTTTAATTCATATTTATAGTTCCAAAAATTTACTTAGTTTAAATAGTTTTTTAGAGTGTTCCTATTAAATGAAATCAAATTTATGAACTGTTCGGGCCCATTCTTTTAAGTTAAGTGATAATTTAATATAATATAAGACTATGTGAAGTTTTAGATTGCTCGTTACGAGTTTAACAAATTATTAATAAATGGTTTATAAGTAGAAATAAAATGTTGTTTTATGTACCCTTTTCTAGTATTTTTGTTAGTTTTTAGGATACGGTTATATATTTATTATATTTAGGTAAGTACTTAGTTAAAAAAAGACGCATTCAATTCTTGTTCAACATAGTATGGCGTAGTGTCCAATCACCAAGAATATCTAACGAAAATACTGCGCTCTTAACCCAATAATTAATAATATTCTTCAGACTCGACCAACAGTCGAGTATTGTACCGTTATTCACAAAATTATTTGCCATTCAACCATTCATCAACATGACATATTAGACTACACTTGGCATATTTAGAAGTTCACCTGTTATTGTTATTTTTTATTTAAGTCAATTTCAATTCTCATTTATCATTCTACTATGCTGCATCATTCTAGTATGCTTGGCTCAAATCTATTATAGAAAAAAATTGAGAAAGAAAAATCTACTATAAAATTACAGCTTGTGATAAAGTTTTAACGTTTTTAAAATTGTTACCCAAATAACAAAAAAACTACAACATTCAGTCGAAAATTTCTGATTTAGAAATTATTATTTCTATCATTATAATCATTCAGTATGTATTATATACGTGACTTACCTAATAAGAGAACTTAAAAGAGATACAAAATCTCTTTTCATAATAAAAAACTAGACGGAGGATTATGAAATTTATCATATCCATCTTTTTATCCAGAGAAAATCTATAATTATTTATAATAAAGTATTAAATTTATATTTCTATATTAAAAATAATATCTAACAAATTGATCATGTGTAAGACATACTGTTTTATAAAGGTGATAAACATGTTGGTAATGCAACTCAAACGACTCTGATACACAATGCAACATGTGCAGTTTATTAAATAACGTTCGATAATAACGATCTGTACGAAACAGATGTTTTTATAAGATTAATTTCAAATATAATTAAAACTAAACAATTTAATAAAATAAATAAAAATAAATATATCAGCTTCACGCTGTATCCCGCACACAGCAGGGTAGGCAGAGGGAACCTAGTATTAAGACACTCCGTTCCCCACTTTCTGCCGAATTCTGGAGGCATTGTGTGTTGAGTGGCAGAAACGCCGCGCTTAACCTCGACACCAGAGCGAAGAAATGGAAATATAAATTTAAGTAAATATTTCATCTCCTCGAGTGGGGATCGAACCCACAACCAGTCGGTTTTACAGTCACACTTCGTGCCGCTGCGCCACGACGGGCCTCAATTTAACAAAACAGAATTATAATGTCTTTAGACTAGTAATATCTCAAAGCGTATATACTCGTATCATGATTTCAATTGCAAAATTAAAAAAAAAAAACAGATTTTTAAAATACGACGACATGTTCAAGCAAGCCTGTGCAGCTAAAAGCTGGAAACGCGAAATATGGATTTTACACATATACAAGCGACTTTTGATTCTTTCATAATTATTCAATCTAATCACATACATGAAATTTGGCGGATTTATAAAAGCTTGTTTGGATTATTATCAGAGCGGGGGTATGAAAATATAAAAATATTATTATTTAATGCATACTGCGGCCTCTAATTTGAAGTTATTGTTTGCTTATTAATATATTTTATGACATTAATTTCGTATTTAACTATCTAATGAAATATTTTTTGTGAAACTATCAGAAATATAATGGCTAATAAATTAAGTTTATCAATAATTGAATATGACGTACGTACCATGTGAGCAGAATCTTTTCCACTCACATCACCACATAAATTAAAGACACACAGTATCAACTTTTCTCAACTATCTCCTGACAAACAGAATTCATATACTTTCCAAATTTATTTCATTACAGTTTTATTTTAAAATATATATATATCGCCATTTCATAACTATACCTATTACTACTTCCATATTTTATTCAGTGCAGAGCTTAAAAAAATATTTATATTACATTAACAAACAATGAATTCAAATTTATTCTTTTAAAAATGCATACATTAAATAAATTAATAAATAATTGAGTCTGTATATTTTATTGTTTTTACGAAAACTGCATTAAACACTAGGATGAAAACTATCGTAAAAGTTACATCAGGCCACAATCTATTGGACTGCTAAATTTCAATCACTTCTATTCAGTTCTTTGGTTTGTATTGTATTTTTACGGAAACTTAAAAGGAAGGCCGAGATAAAACTCACTTATTTAATTAGCCTTGATATAATTAAGTAAATATTCATCTTAAAAAAAATTGCGGCGTTTAGCTCTACTCGCTGGCCTAGCCCATGGTCCAATCTATATAATTCACATAATTGCTAAACTGAAACCATCTATAAATTATATTACATTACAAAGACAAATATTCGTTCTTACGAATTTTACACAAATAACAAAACATATCTTTTTTTTTAAGGAAAAGACAAGGTAAGAAAAGAAACAAAAAATTTATAGTTCATACAACATATTCTTAGCATTAGCAAACCCAAACTACTGAATGCATAACAATTTAAAAAACTACATACAACTACATTTATACATAGTTGAGTAGTACATAAACACCTACATAGACCATGTACTGTTATATTTTTTAAAATTGCGGTCATACGCGTCAGTCCTGTAAAAAAACTCATTATTTCAATACAGATTTTAGAAACTTAAAACATATAATTTAAAAGACTGAACCAATAGGTATCGGCAGCTTTAATAAATAGGATAGTTACAAGTGCTCAGACAGAGACATTAATAAAAAAAGAAGATCTTAAATATATATAATTTTTTAAATGTCTTAAATGAGTAATTACTGAGAGCACACATATCTATATCCTTTTTATATGATCAGCTTTTTGCCTCTCACAGATAATATTTATTCTATTTATTATTTTTGCTTTGAGTGACATGTATTCAAAAATATGGTATGGTTCTTTGATTATGGCGTAAATATTCAAAAATAAATTAAATACATCCTTTAAAAAATTGACAAAGTTTGAGTTAACTATTAGCAGCGCCATCTATGTAGAGCATTGCGTTTTCTTTCCTTATATGTTAATATAATGAAGTCTTGATTAAATTGTGTAATATAGTATCATTTTTATATTTTTCTGTTTATTTTAATGATATTTCTACAAAAATGATTCTAGCTAGTGCGTATGAAGCCTGTTAAGATGGTTCTTTTGACATGCTTCCTGATGACATTTTTGTGTTTTGACTTTGACAATAAATTTAGAGCTTGTTGACAAACAAGTCAAGCGTCTATTTTTAATAATTACTTTAATTTTATTGAAATTACAAACATATTTTAAAATGGATAAAGAAGTTTGCAAGTTGCCTACTAAAAATATAATTGACCCAATGGGATTTGATGTCACAATGAGTGCTTTATTGATTGGCTTAGGCGCTGAAAAATATATTGAAATTTTTAGGTTGTTAGGATGTTAAGATGGTTTTCATAAAGAATGTATTTAAGATACATAATTAATTAATGCTACTATGTTTCTATTTACAGAAAACATAACATTGGGCAACTTACTTTGATGGAATTATCAGATGAAGATTTAGATAAATTAGGCATCGATGATTGTGAAATAAGAGTACGATTAATAGAAGAAGTAAAAAATTTACCAATTTATGAAGAAAAAACTCCGTATGATTAATCACATTTTGAAAACTGGTTTAATTATATTTTAATTCAATAATATGATTTCATTGTGACACAGTTCTGCTCAATTGGAGTTGAATTTAAAATTATTTTCATTTCCCTGATTAGACAAAACTGAAAATATCTTAACTCATAATTTATAAACACAAATATAAAAAATAGAGTCAATACTGCGATTCTCTTACTACAGTAAAAATATAAAACTAATTTTGCCAAAAAATATATAATCATATTTATTTATTTTTGCAGAGCTCATGCATCAAATTTAGATCTGATGGAAATAATAGATATTTTAGAGGAAAATGCACAACATGTATATAGAATTTATTTAAGTATGATGACAAACTCCCTAGCCCTCAAAAAGAAAAAAATTGAGGATTGCTTATTATATAAAGATAAATATGCCTCAAACATTGCTATTGCCACACTGAGTAATATGACAAACATTTTAAATTCAATGGATATAGCATTACATACTCAAATAAAGGTGAGTTAAAGGAAAAAGAATAAATATTGCTTTTGTTAATGTTATAATAAACAAATAGTACACAATAAAAAAATATTAAAGAAATTTAGTTAATACTATTTGATGTGAAGTTGTGTTAATGTAATTGGGATGTGTTAGTGTTTTAATCCTCATCAATTTCTAAAACAATCCTTACTAATCTGCACATGTTTAGTATTGCTGCTCAATGTAATTGGTAACAAACCACAAGTACAATGGAATCTAGATTCAAACTGAGTTAGGACTTATTACTACATTCAAAAATGATCACAATTTCACAGATCAGATAAAATATTTCACATTATTTGTTTCGTTATTTAATTCTTATAGCTGTGTGTAAGTGCTTCTAGGTTTTATCATTTTTACTGATACCGAGTAAGTGGCAATTCCACACAGATTTAGATACCAAATATCAGCATTCATATCCACTTCTGTGAATTTATACTTTCAACAATCTGGCACATCCATAGAGTAAAATACTTACATTTTTGCCTATTTGTTACAGGTATCAAGCAATTCAAAAAACAAGAAAATGAAAAAAATATTAATTGGGTCACTAGGTAGTGCACTTGCAACTGTAATAGCTATTTTATTTGTTCGTTCTATAAAAAATCTTGAATAAAAAAATGTGAAATTTATTGTTTGTATCTCTTGGAGTGTGTATATCTTGGAAACCATTAAAAGCTGGCCACTAAGTCACACATTCTTATAAAGCTTCTGCTTTGGCTTTGGCTGGACTTTACGTTTGAACAAATATGTTGTAAATTTAATGTTTATGTTAGTAAATTTGGCTTTAAGTGGCGGCTTTGGCTTTAAACGGAAAGTGGCGAGCAGAGTCTTAATACTAGGCTCCCTCTGCCACATGGTTGATATAGGGTAAAACAGAAAAAACTATAATGTTTTCTAAATATGGCATCCTGCTTTAAAACTAGTAAAATATTTTTAGAATAAGCGTAGAATCTTGGTTTTTTTATAAATTTAATTTATTTTTGTTTGGTGTATTTAAAATAAAAAAATATCTATTCATATATAAAATAGGACGTAAATGTCTGTTCATATAAGTCGTTATGTAATCGCATTTGTGGATATGTGAAGTGGATATATGAATTTGTGTGGATGTGAGATCGCATGTGTGTAAGTGACAAACAGATTTTTTATCGAGCCCCGACCGTCACTAATGGCTTCCGCAATGAAACAGAATAGGGATTTCTCGTTTTATACTAATTTAAAAAACGTATAAAAATTTTAACGTAGCGGGACTCAAACCCGCGCCCTTTGTAAACAGACCAGGCGCTCTGACCATACGTTCTCATCAAGCTAGGTCGAAACTTTCATAAGCTTGTTACAACTTAAATTTCCCTACAGAGATGCTAACAACATAAATAAGTTACTACAACATAATATACTAGTGTGTCATTTTTAACAATAATAACTTTAACAATTACTAAATAACTTTCGTAATAAAAAAAAAATACTTAAAAAATGCCAACAAGTAATGTATTGGGCCAATAATTGGGGCATATACAAATATAGTTTTGAATGAATAAGTACGAAATTGATGTCCGAATTTCTTATGATCAGCCATTGAACAGGTCACCCAGTAGCCTTACATGAAGGATGTTGGGCTGCTAGGACAAAAAAGATTTGGATTAAAATTCATTGATCAGTTTCAGAGATTAGCACTGACAGATAGATAAAAATAAAAATCATCATCTGCAAGTCTGTTCTCATCATCATTTGCAAGTCTCTTTAAGTACCTTAAGTTACCTTGTAATTTGTATATCTACAGAAATATTTTGTTAATAGAAATTGGATATTATTTCTACGTATCGTGATAAGCCTTATGACATTACCCGTGGACTGCAAGATATCATTAACAGTGTTAAGGTCGCACTCGCACTTGTATATTGCAATCGTGTAACTTCTATACTTTTTTATTATTTTTATGTTAATATAAATATGTGTGCGAGAAATTTAATATAAATGGTTATCTATTTCTATCTATATCTATAATTTGGAAAGTAAAGGAAAAAAAATGCTATAACTAAGTACATATTAAACTGTTTTCAAATACGAATAACCAAGTGCTTGTTTGTTGTGTGAAAGAGGAAGTGGTCTCTCGGGGGGACAAATAAATAAGCCGAAAGTGCTAAGTGACTCAAAACAGCCGCACAATAAGTAAATCCAGTTGATGTGACCTAAATCGCAATTGTTTCGACCTCATCAATTAAAAAGTGTAAGGTAAATGATGAAGCGGGCAGTGGCAGTGTTCGAGCGGGTCGGCGCGCGGGCGTGACGTCACGGCCGGGCTCCGGAAGTGACCCGGAGGCGCTCGCCGGTGGATGGATGCGGTGCTGGCTCCCTGGACCGACGACATCGTTTATTGCAACCAAACGCGCCAATTGAAGCGCGTGTCCGCTGCTCGCCCACTCGAGCGTTGCTCGCGCCGTAACTCGAGTTCGACTTGTGATATGTACGAATTTGCGCATCACAAACTAATATATAAAATTAAATATTTATAATTTTGTAATTGTGTTAATTGTGTAAAATGAGAAGTTCGCTTTTGGGCGTTATTGCGATATTGATACTGAAAAACTCCAAAGCGCAGGATGTTATTACAGGTAAGTTGGCAAGGATGACTTTTTTATATCATAATCTTTATTCTATTATAGGTATATTTTCGTATATTGTCTTATTGTTTTTTAAATCACCTAAACAAGTTACAAAATATCAAAATATTTTTTTAAAAACAAGTGCTTAAGATACTTTGATTTTTATACTATTACAAGATTAATTCATCTCTTTATTCAAAAACTGCAAACTGTAATCTTTAGGTAAATCCTGATATGGGCAAAAATATTCTGACTTGGTATAACTATAAACTCCTAATAATAATTTAACACACACTATAGGTATATCGTATATAATACATATATTCAATTGAAGCATCTCTTTAAAAAATACCACAATTACAGGTTGTGGAGTTTTACTTAATTGACAGTTTTAGTTTTAGTCCATATTTTATCAGCACACACATTAAACACGTTAATGAAGATATATATAAAAATAATTCAATCCAAATATGTACAACCGTTTCAGGAGCATTGATTTTTTTAAAACTATATAAATAATTATTATATATATTTGAATATTTTTACTTAGTTATCATATAATCACGAAAATTTCAACATGTAAAATAGTTATCAGCGATTTACATACCATTATATTGTTTACACTAACAAAACCATACTTCAGTGGAAGGAGTCGTAGGGAACACAGCAGAATTACCGTGCATCGTCGTTGCCGAGAAAGCAGATGACAAACTAAATATCTTAGCGTGGTACAGAAATGGATCGACAACTGCCTTTTATAGGTGATTATTTTTACTATCATATTATATATACTTAAAAATAATGTAACAAATGCATTTGTGACGCCAAAATCAATAAAATGATTTCCTCCTTTTTGGCTTTTAGTCAGTAGTGATATATAGAACAACATTCAGTTCAGTACCCATCGTAACCAATTGGAAAATGATTTGTGACCTTAAACGCATGGCGGACCCTACTACTAACCCACTGACATTGTAATTATATCTTTTGCCTCATTCATTGATGAATACCAATATAGATATTTAAAATATACCTTCAAAAAATTAACTATTATTAATTGATTAATTAATTGATTTATTTTATTTATTTAAAATTAACTATAATATGAATCCAATTTATTTAATGATAAACCCGTGAGCCACAAGCGACACATACTGATTCAATTATCTAAACATTAAAAATACATAGCAAAAATTGTACTAGCAGTCGGGACCAGCGCGGAGAAGGGAGTGTGATGTCTTCAAACAAAAGGTACAGGCTGGTCTCTCAGAGCGACGGAGTAGACAGGCTCCAAGTGCTGAATGTACGTCCCGCTGACGCCGGCCTGTACCTCTGTCACGCAGACTTCGTCGGCAGCCCCACACGCAAGACATACTCACAGTTAATTGTTATTGGCAAGTTTTAAATCATTTAATTTTCCTCTACTATAACAGCATTGTTTTTAATTGGAAACAATCTATAAATAAAACTCTCCATACAAATTTCATTACCTCATCTTGATAAATTGCTTGTAGCTCTTAAACTAAATAATCTGATTTTCATAAAACATAGCTTAGATTAGAATCATCGCGAGAAACAAAGTTTTCAATTAAAAGAAACGCACGGAAATCGGTTCATTAATTCAGGAGCTTAAGTGCAACAGACAAACACAGTAAAAATTACCTATAATTATAAAATAATTCATTACAATATACGTGTTAAAGTATTATTCATTTTTTAGACATAAATACGCGTAGTATTTAATATCTCAAAAATGTATAAAACTTTACCTTTACTGGCATACACTTTATTATACACATACACTTTATGCTTTACTGGCATAATTTTTGTGGAACTTTATACGCACGTCATGTGATTAACAGAAGTGGCAAGTGTCGTAAGGTCCGCGAAAACAAAATGCCGCTATTGAAATATACATCTGAATTGATTTTATTTACATTTCTCATTTCATTTTACAATTGTATTTCTTTTGGAAAAGGAAGGTTATAAAAGTAGATATATTAACACAAAAGATTACACTATACACCGATACATGAGTAGATTAGCATTGACTGTTAGCTGAGAAGTCTGTAAGCCGATCTTAGACACTAGGACTAATACACGTGCATACATTAATAAGTCACAATTTTAAGATTCTGATACATAGAAAAACCTAAAGAATATACATATTATTTTGTAAGACGACATAATCACACGAGGCAGTCGTGGCACAGAGGCATGAGTACGACTGTTAACGCGACTGTTGTGGGTTCGATTACCATTCGTGGGAATATTTAATATTTCTATTTCCTCGCTCCGGTAACGAGGCAAAGCGTAGCGGCAAATACCTAAGTAATTAGATTTTATTCGCATACTCGATTCGGGAGACAATAATATGTTGTAAAGATTTCTAGAACTAAAGAGAATATAAAAAAAGAAGATGAATAACCTTACACTCTTACACTGCTTCACGTTATATCTGCATATGATTCTTGATTCGATGGATGGTTTAGACTAGGTTCTGCCGGTAGGCAGAGAGAACCTAGTGTTAAGTCACTCCATTTTACCCCGAAATATAAAGGCATGGCGGGTTGAGATGAGGGGAACAAAAATGAAATCAGTAAATGTTTACGTTCCTCGAGTGGGAATCGAACCCACAATCTGCCGTGGTTTACAGTTACACGCTTGTACCCTTGCCCCACGACTGGCCTCCACACTCACACTAGTTTTTGAATATAGCTTTTAGCTTGATTTATAAGTACGCACTTTATGCTAAGACAGTCCCTTCTCGACAAAATTTTGAAGACCACCGAAATCGTGTTCACAGTCAAACTTTGTGCCGTGAGTTTGAACTATTAAATAGTGAAAATGAATAAATATATTTTGCTTCTAGCTTCAATATTATTAAATATGCAAAATTGATTGACACTGGCAGAAAAAACTACATTTTCTGTACAGGTAGGTTACCTACTGTTTGAGAAATCGTAATATAATAATATGATGATCGGAGAGCTAAATACTAGTACGATTTGGTAAACGTCTGCAAAATAAGTTCAAGCTACATAATAGATATGATAGCTTTATCTCTTTTTATGGCCCCGAAACTGTTAAGGAATAAAAGAATCCTTATAACAGGGGTTCCCAACCAGTAGTTCGCAGACCACCAGTGGTCCACAGAAGCCTAAATATGGCCCGCGAACGATTTTAATTTTTATTTAAATTCAAACCATATACTCAAATCTATATAATTTAGATTTAAATTCAAACCATATACTCAAATCTATGGTCACATGATTTTCTGAAAAAAATATATTTTTACATTTACTTAAAAAAAGATGTGGCCGTTTTTATCGTATACAACGCATCGACGCTATGAAGGGAGTCAAAATTAACAGAGAACTTCCGGTTGACCTAAAATGAAATTTGGCAGCTAGCATCTACAGTTACTACTAGTTCAGGAATAAATCTGAAAACTGTATATTAACACTTAAAGGGGGGAAAAATTTAGTATTAAAGCTGTTATTTCAAGCGAGGTATCGAGATGAAAGGGCTCTGGCTAAGCTAAGCTTGAATTTCAGAAAAAGTTAGAGACCTCCAATTTTTGTACGGAACACTCGGTGGGCGAGCACGACTCGCGCCTGCCCGTTTTTTTTTATCACAATGAAAGTAAACGGTTATCTGAAAGCTGGATTGCAAATATTTACCTTTGTAGTGAAATAGCGCGCTCCGGCTTCTATTAATTGGTACGCGGGTTAATGAGGAAGCTGACAGCGCCGGAACAATTCACTCCATTTACCAACAATTACGTGTTGTAAATATTACATAATAACTATATTTAAATTTTCTTCAATTATAAATTTGTTTTTTTTTTTATATTATTGAGATATACCATTTGATCGCATACAACGTAGAGCCACTCGAATCATTGGGGACCCAATGATCTGTGAAAGGCTTGATACTTTGGCTTTGCGTAGAGACGTCTCCTCGCTTTGCGTTCTCTATCGCATTTACCACGGGGAGTGTTCTGAAGAACTGTTTGACCTGTTACCTGCCGCCGAATTTTCTAACCGCACAGCACGTCATAAGCTAAAATATCATCCACACCACCTGGATACGTGGCAATCCACTACTGTGCGGTTTCGTAGGAACTTCCTTCCACGCGCCACGGAACTGTGGAATGACCTACCCGCGGCAGTGTTTCCAGGTCGATATGACATGGGTACCTTCAAAAAGCGCGTCTATCTCCACCTTAAAGGCCGGCAACGCACCTGTAGCTCCTCTGGTGTTGCACGGGGCCGTGGGCGGCGGCAATCACTTACCATCAGGTGACCCGAACGCTCGTTTTCCTTGTCCTTTTCCATAAAAAAAAAAAAAAAAAAAAAAAAAAAAAAAAAAAAAAAAAAAATATTTTATATTTGTAAAAATTTTATGCACTTTTGTTATGTACCATTTACCAATTATTGTACTAACTGCCAAATAGCGTTAGTTATCGTAGTCTAGCACAGTTTGACCTCTATGTCCATATTTTTTTATCGTTATTGTGGTATGTTAAATACAATAAAGTGGATGGCAAGTTGATAATGTATCACTTAAGTTTTTAGTTCCTTATTCTTTTCTAAGTAAATAAGCAAGAACTTATAAGTACCTATTAAAATTAATAGGTCAAATCTTATAATCTCTTAGTATGTGTGGTTAGACAAAGCAAGGATCTGAAACCCCTAAATGTGGATAGGAATGGTGGTTCAACAAGATTTTTCCTTACTTTTCAAATATTACGAAAAAGTATTTGTATTTGAAAATGTTGAAACGATATAATGTTTTGATTTCCCTTTTTTATTTTTTTTATTTTATACAGAGCCCCCGCAAAGGTTATGGGTCGTGCATGAGAATGGAACCCGGATTGCGATGGCTAGTATTGGTTCCAACACCAGTAAAAACATCGGCCCTTATTACGTAGGAGATACGATTCACCTCGTGTGTGTCGCTTACGAAGGTAACACAATAATTTTGCATTTACCATTTTTTTTTAAATTCACAGTAAGCAGAGAGAACCTAGTGTTAAGACACTCTATTCAACATTGCGTGTTGACCCATTTTTATATAAGTTAAAATACGATGTCAACTAAGCAGGCGTTTTATTTGCCTTAACGACAGAGCAAAGAAATAAAAATATTCATAAATAAAAATTCATTCTTTCGGGGATCGAACCCACAACCATCGCGTCACATCCTTGTGCTCAAATAAATGGATAAAATGGATCATTGGAATGCATAAATGCAACAGTCAATAGACAGTTACAATAGTACATAGCGCACTAAAAATATGTTTCTATAATGTAAATTTCTTTATTTTAATATAATAGGTAAGCCTAAGCCAACGCTGTCCTGGTGGACGGAGCAACGATTCCTCAAGAACACTAACACGCCGCTGTCGGAGCAACGTGTACGCAGTGATCTTATATACGGTCCTCTGGGCAGAGAAGACCACGGTCGAGTTTTCACGTGTTATGCTGAAAATAATGATAAAACGGAAAAACTTGCTATTGATGTCGTTATTGATATGTACTGTAAGTATATATTATTTGATGTTACTAAACTATACTTTTTCATTGTTTTATATTATATAAACAACAGATCATTGTAGGGCGGAAGGACATCGATATTAAACGCTGTGGTTGTGGGTTCGATCCCCACTTATGTAAGGAAATAATCAATTACAATTTTTCCCTCTGGAACGACAATTTCGCTACTCGTATATGTCTTCAAAAGACGTGTGAAAATTGAAGAAAAGAGTGGCTTGACTCTATGTTTTGTCTATTCTCCTTTGCAAAATAAATCGTGAACCTGAAAAAATAAACCTATTTAATGCTCCAAATATATTTATGATACAGCTAAAGAGGATTATTAAATCTCTACGTGAATGCATATGAAGTTATTTCTCATACATATCACATTTCAAAGTCACGATAATTATAACACTAGCTTATAGCGCTATTTAATATTAGATTTATGTATATTACAGTTATAAACTGCTCAAAACAAGAAAAGGAATCATCTGTGTATAATATTTTAATGTAATTTATTTTATGGGAACCTACAAATTGAGTCCTATTTGTCTTTTTTGGTGTTCTATCTAACATTGGAGATGCTTGATGATTTGTCAAATCAGCGCGCTAACATCCTGCAGGGCCGCTAAATCCTCCTTCTTCTTCTGGTCCATTTTTCTTTATCATCATCACTTTGATACTCTTTATATGAGCTAATCACATTTCCAATAAGCAAAAACAATTCAAAAAGTTTTTTCTAAATTAAATTAAATCAGCTTCACGCTGAATCAAGTGTTAAGACACTACCCCACCGAGTTTTGGAGGTATTGCATGTTGGGTGGAGGAACTCAACGCCGCGTTTTGCCTCGACACCAGAGCGAAGAAATAAACATTTCATTTCTTCGAGTGGGGATCGAACTCACAACTAGTCGATTTTGCAGTCACACTTTGTGTCCCTGCGCCAAAAATATTGAGTTTAGTTTATACAGTCTACAATAAGTGTATACAATAGTTTTAAGCATTATACAAAAAATAATACATCGTCTTATAGAGTATAAGCTTTTTTGGTGTAGACGAACATGGCGAAGTAGAAATAATTTTTATATTCAGTACCACCACAGCTGGTCTCGGTGCGGCCCGCGGGCGCTGCCGACGTGGCAGCCGGGAGGGTCCGCGCGGGGGAGCCCTTAGCGCTGCAGTGCCGAGTCATAGGAGCTCGTCCCCTACCCTCTGTCATTTGGCGCCTAGATGATTCACAACTAGTTAACTTGGAGCAGAATATTACGGTAAATGTCAAACTCCTTCAGAATAACTGTCTTTTAGTAAATAAAATGGAAATGAAATGAGATACACATTAGTTATAATATTTACAGATGCAAAAAAAATATAGCTACCTACATCTACAAAACTTCATATTTGAGAACTCTACCCCTGCTATATATATAGGGATAAAGCGTACAGCTGAAGAAAAAGGAAATAAAAATTAATTAGTGTTTATCATTGTGTTAATATAATATGTTGAGCAAGTTTTCTTATATAGATAGATTCGTCTCAACGCCTGGTCGTAAGCGAGATCCAGCTCAGCATCACGCACGAGTACGACGAGTCGCAGCTCACGTGCTGCGCGCCGGCGCACCAGCCGCGCTCGGAACAGTTCATCTGCGCTACTAGCTTTCCTCTTACCGTTCTTTGTAAGTTTGTAGTTGTGTTTGTACCTCAGCTTAAATTAACAAATTCAATTACTTACAATGTAAGTCGTAGTGCAGAGGCACAAACTGTGGCTGTAAACGCGACAGGTTGTGGTTGAATTTCTTCTTTGAATAAATGAAATATTTATTTCATTGAAATTTACATTAATTTCTTCGCTCTACTGTCGAGGCAAAGCGCGGCGATGAGTTCCGCCATAAAAATGGGGAACGGACGATACCTACCCTGCTGTATGTTAGATATAGCGTGAAGCTGAAAAAAAAGTATATTATGTAATTTTATCTCTTCTCCAGATCCTCCGGTGTTACAAATTGACGTAGAGGAGGAGCTTATTAACAACACTCTATCCGTGATAAAGGGTTCGAACGTTTCGTTGAACTGCAGCTACCAAGCAAATCCTTCTATTTATCAACTTACTTGGTTCCATGAGGTGACTAGTCAACATTCATTAATTTATATTTTTTTTTATTTAGATATGGTAGGTAAGACATAACAGCAAATAACGTAGAAATCATTTATTTCTGTTCTCTGTTATAGTCTGTTTTCAATTACTGTTTAGTGCCGTAGACCACTCACTATTGATCTTTTTCTTTTAATGGCATAATAAACTAAATTTATCTACAGATAGTTCTGGTGTCATTTAAATAATAGTAAGCAAATAATAGATATTATATATAAAAACAAATAATATTTATTTATTTTATTCATAATGTTACCTTATTGTACAAGGTATCGAAACTTTATAGTTCGATTAGTTTTATTTTTCAAATTAATCTCGCATTTTTTGATAATAAAAAATCATATACTTTATTTGTTTATTTAAGCCAAATACAGTAGGAAATACTCATTTATTGTATGAAAATTATACAGATTATATTTTCAACGGTCTAAGGACGTGTAGATTTTATTTTTATGTTTAAACACGTACTCTACGTGTCGAAACATAAGTATCGATAGCTTAGATATCCATCCATTTTTAATTTTCCATTTTAAATTATAGGAAGATATGTTGTCTCACAGTGCACATGAGAAAGCTATAATACCAGTATTAACACTTCCGGATGTGAGCGAAGAAAACGCAGGCGAATACGTTTGTGCTGCCACTAATGACGAAGGCTCTACTTACAGCGAACCCGTCATTATTGACGTCACATGTACGCTACTCTTTATGTTTTTTAAATAGTAATGGTCTTTATTTTTATTAAGCTTGTGTTCATTTTATTATCTATTGGTTAACGTCTTAAAATTTAATATATTAACATACAAAATTGTTTAATATTACATTTCTCATTAGATTTTTTTGTCCGTATAATATGTATTCAAGTAATGCCAGAATTCACCTGATAGTAAGGGAGTGTCTTAATAGGAATTAACTTATTAGGGTATCTAAACACGAAGTGCCAAGGTTCCCTCTGCCTAACCTGCTATGTACGGAACACAGTATGTACTTATTAGTTTAGCGGAAAGAAGGAATCTAATGCCATCATTCCGTTCTTCATTGTTTTTTTATTTCTTAAAATCAATTTAAGATTTTATGCCCAAGTATTATGCGTAATAAAATCATAGCATACCAGTTTAAAAATTAAAAAAAATAAAATTTCAGATCCACCTGTCTGTGAAGACGACAACGACGTAGTAGAATACGGTGTAGGGGACGACGAATGCGTCAATCTGACTTGTAAAATAAAAGGCAACCCGGAACCTACTACTTACTACTGGCTGTTAGAGAACATGGACGCAAAGCCACGAGAAAGCCAACCTGTCACTTTAGAGACAACGGAGCCTTTATTAATGTATAAACGACCTAATGGAACCACATGTGAGTAGTATTTAAAATATTTAGCTCTGTCCGTCGTGAAAATGCAGAAGAATGTGCTTAGCCGGTTTGAGCGCGTCGAATGAATGAGTGACGAAAGAATGTCATCAACAAAGACTTATGATGAGAGAGAGGTAGAGGGAGACCTCGGTTGACTTTTGAAAACACAGTATATACTAGAGGAAGGTCACAAATAAAAACGATACTCCTTCGGAGGGCATGTATAAAGAGGTTGATCACAGTGGACGAGGCGAAAGAGGTATCTAGACCGTAGCGTTTGGCGCTCCGTTCTCTTTGACTACCCTACTAGGGACACAGCTTGAAGCTAATTGAAAGGTCAGTCTGACTGAGACTGTAAACGCGGATGGTTGAAGGTTCGACCCCCACTCGAGAAATGAAATATTTATTTAAATTTATATTTTTATTTCTTCGCTTTGGTATCGAGGCAAAGCGCGGCATTGAGTTCTGCCGCTCAACACGCAATGTCTCCAAAATTTGGCGGAAAACAAGGAACGGAGTGACCTAGCACTAGGCCCTCTGCCTGTCCTGCTGTGTGCGGGATACGCAGTGAAGCTGATAAAATAAATATATTTCGTAACAAGAACTTGCATATTTATATCAAACAAATCAGAGGATTTGTTTGATATAAGTATTAATTCGCATAAGTAAATATGATTTCTACATCGATATATTGTATTTTGCGGTTACAGCTAAAATTTCTTGTTGGGGAGTCAACGGCGTGGTTAGTAATGACCTGCAAACCAGTAAGTGTAGGTTCATGGTTACGGACCAGACGGTGCCGTTCGCGCCCACCGACTGCCTCGCCGTCAAGACCGCCGCCAAAGAGATTACGGTCACCTGCGATAAAAGTTACAGCGGCGGTTTGGAACAGGTGACTGTTAAAAATATTTAGCGATTTAAAAAAATATATATTTGAAAAAAAAAAAAACAATTATTTTAATTTTATAATACTGAAATCTAAATGAGTAATTTTTAAAGTATTTTATATTGAAGGTGTAAATTAAGATTAAAATAATATTTTAAATATTTTGTTTGTAATAAACATACAAATATGTAGATACCTATCTACTTTTAAAATATATTGGTTTTGTACAATTTAAAAAAAATATTTTCGTAAAAGTGGTAGGTGATTAATTTCATTTACTTTTAATAATTTTTCTATTGTTTTAGAAATTTAAATTTATGGTTATGTCTTTGGATACCGAAGATCAAATCGTGTCAATTATTAATATGGAACCCAAATTTATGATTGAAGAACCAAAGCAAGAAAATTATAAATTTGTGATCCTCGCGTTTAATGATAAAGGGGAGAGTGCAAGCGTTGAGATTGAAAAGGACAATATCGTTGATGAAAGTGAAGGTATTCTATTGTCATTTTAACAGATATATGTATTTATATTCCTAATTAACTTAGCATTTGAAAGTTAAAATCCCTTTATAATGTTTACCATTTAAGTATACAATTTATATCATTTAATTTGAAAAATAACCCTAGTTTTGAGTGACAATCGAACCCAGTATCGTTGCATTTACACTCAGACAGGTCTTTTGCCGTTGTGTCACGACGGCCTCAAAAAATTTAGTTTCCTTTTTCACATTAAATTAATATTAAAAAAACCCAAAATCCATACCACGTTACATATTAACTGCAATACAATTAGCGACGCGGGAGACGATCAGCGCGGTGACGAACATAACGACGCTGGCGCTGGCGCTGTGCGGCGGCGTGGCGCTGCTGGCGCTGACGGCGTGCGGCCTCGTGCTGTGCGCGCACGAGCGCGCCGCCCGCGACGCGCCGCGCGCGCCCGACCCGCCGCTGTGCGCCTACAACACTGACGGTAATCTCCGCGCACAGACTGTATCCCGTGTACAATAAATAGGGTTTGGCAGAGGAAACCTAGTGTTAAGTCACTATGTTCATCATTTTCGAGGAATTGGATCTTGAATCAACTTTGCGTTTTGTCATATCACCGGAGCGGGTATAATATGTCTTTTCTCCGAATGGAAATCGAACTTATAAGCGTTACGTTTACAGTTAGACGCCATGCGGCTTTATTACGATGACGTTGCTATTTTTTTGTTTTAATTACATTATTACAACAAAAATTGCAGACAATTAAAAAAATAGGATCCCTATTTAATATCTCATCTATGCTAATTGCCTAAAGCTATTCCAAACCTATGCGTATAGAGTATAAACAGAAAATAAACAGAACAGATTGATTTCTCAAAGCCTGTTGTTAGAATCAAACTGCGAGACGTACCACGACAGCGACGAGGGCAGCGAGTGCAACGTGCGGCGCACGGGGTCGTTCCGGCGCGCGGTGGGCAAGGGCCCGCCCCGGTACGACGTGACGCGCACCAGCTCCTTCCACTCGCCGCACGCGCCGCGCCTCGCCGCCTGCCGCCACTCGCTGCAGAACATCCACCGCAGACGCGACGCCGACCTGCTGTGCGACCACCTCGTGGTGCACCTGCCCACCGATGCCGACTACAATGTGCCTAAGCCGGTATGTTCTGTTGGCCCTTCAAATTGGAGCTAGAACAGACTCCTTAGCATGACGCTATCAAATATATATATACACAAATAAAATAAGCAAAAGCATTGACGACAAATAAGTCCGTGGAGCATTAAAACAAGCAAAAAAAAATAATTTAATCAGCGTCACGCTGTATCCTCCCGCGCACAGCAGGGTAGGCAAAGGGAACCTAGTGTTAAGACACTCCGTTCCTCACTTTCCGCCGAGTTCTGGAGGCATTGCGTGTTAAGTACCGAAACTCAACGCCACGCTTTGCCTCGACACACGAGCAAAGAAATGAAAATATAAATGTAAATAAATATTTCATTTTCTCAACCCACAACCAGTCGATTTAACAGTCATACCTTATGCCTCTGCGCCACTACTGACCACGACCAACGTTTTTAAATATAAAAAAAACTTAACCTTTTAAACTCCAATGTGAAAGAAAACAACTTTTTCAAATTAACAGTTAATTATTTTTTGCATAAATAAAAAAAACTTTAAGAACATTGTCTAAATTAAAGTAAATATATTACTTTATAAATTTACAAAATCATAATTAGGACACAATTTACTTGCTATAAACAAATTTAACATGATTCTAGATGAACACATTCTACACGATGCCGCGCAAGGTACGCCACAAAGCCGCCAAGGAGATAAGCGACGAAACGTCAGAAATAACGCAGAACTCGGACGGGTTCTCGTTGCCGCCGCCGCCCGACGAGTTCGGCACCTACCGCGCCGCCGCGCGCATACGGGACGTGCCCCAAAAGTGCACCCCCACGTACACCACCATCACCAGGCACAACTCCGTCAACAGAGACCCCATCAAGTATATGAACACCGTGGGACTACCCACTGTGTCCACAGTGCCCGGGATGTCCACGCACACCGCGTACACGTATCCAGATGACGACCAGGTAAACACGAATCCATTTGACGATTCCTCGTAGTGCAATTTTATACTTAGGTATATTTAGTCAATTAATATTGTTTTTTTTCTGTTTCTAAAGGACTTACTATATGGATTCGAAAGTAAATATACGTACATATAAATGTCTATTTAGATCTCACTGTATACAAACACGAAGTATATTTTTTTTTAATAGCACAATGGAGTTTGTTTGTTTGGTTTTGTTTTGTGTATCAAAATTTTCAGGGTGTAACTGAAAAACAGCGATGCTTGAGAATCAAAGCTAGCATAGCAAGCATCATTAGCTGAGTTACACCTTTTGCCATAATGTCAATCGTAATGTTTTATATCTACAGTTATAAAATTGTATGTTTTTATGGCAATAAATGTTTTTTATTATTATTATTATTATTTATTAAGTAGCAGAATAAAACGACAAATTCACTTTGAATGATAATTTATTTACAAAAATAGAAATCACAGTGGACTATGACTGGCAGAATCACTTTAATATTTTGTAGAAGCACGTTTAGAAATAATTAATTTAAGTAGCCTATAATATCGCATAGAATGTATATAGCACTTAAATATTGAACATGATTAAATATTAAGTAATTTTAATTTGTCAGTCACTGCCATCCTATAGATAAAATGAAATGATACAATATTTTATTTTTAGTTTATTATTCTAAACATTTGATGTAACAAAATATGAACTTTTATAATTTTACTGTAATTATAAACAAATATATTATTTCAGTAACATGTCAAGGCAATTTTATTTCTCAAATTAAACTATTGAATGTGAACTCGGAATCCTATATATATTTAAATTAATCCATGCGATCAAGGTGCGCCTGCGCAACTGTTAGCTTATCTATAAGGTGTTGGGTATTTGGCCGGCTCTGCAAAAATAAAAAATATGATTTAATTATGTGTGTAGTGGCTATTAAATAATTACGCCGATTTACGCGTACACTACTTTAACGGTAAATTTAGTCGTACAGTAGTACACATATCAAAAGGACCTCTTAATCCTACACCTGCGTCCCAAGGGCTAAGCCACTGCTGCTGCTTACCCAGCAACGCAATGGGCATTCGCACGACGAATCTATAGTAGTAGGTTAAATAAATTTCTTCTAATAATAATAATAAGAACCACTTTTGTTCTGCCATTGGAAGATTTTCACAAAGCAGTGTAGGCAGAAGAAATTCAGTGCTAAGACACGTCGTTTCTCACATTCTGTCCAATTTTGAGATATTGTATGCTGAATTTCGCAACTCAACATTACGCTTTGTTTGGTTACTAATCCGAAGAACTTAAAATAATTCCATCGAGAGGGAATCGGAGCAACGTTTAGGCCACTTTTTATCCTGGAAATTCTACGGAATGCAATGTACTCGGGAAACACCGTGTTTGCGCACTCAATTAGCTAGATATGAATTAAATAAGCATTCCTATATTAAATATGAAAGTAGCAAAATTAAATAAAATCTCAAAAGATTTGAATGATGTTTTTTTAAATGCATAACGACTGGAATATCTAACCAATTTTCCCTAAATAGTAAGTAAATACGCACCTGCAGCGCGGACAAGGCGGCCTCGTACAGGTCCTTGCAGCGCGCGAGGGCGCGGCGGCGCGGCGCGGGCGGCAGCGGCGCCAGCTCGGCGCGCGCGGCGCCCAGCAGCAGCGCCGCCGCCGCGCACACGTGCGACTCGTCGCCGCACCCCAGCCACACGCGCTCGTTCACGCTCACCAGCCTGGAACGTGTGCACTCATATACATGAGTCGTGGCGCTCCACTCGACGAAATTCAATATTTATTAAAATATATATTTTAATTTCCTCGTTTGAGTACCGCCACTCAACACGCAACGCCACTACTTTGCCTACCATGCTATGTATGGATACAGCGTGAAGCTGATTATTTATGAGATTGTTTATACACATTCTGAATTCTGTATCTCAAAACAAAAACAAAACACTAATAGAATCAGTGATTTAACATTATGAAATTACATTTTTTTTTATGTTTCTTGACATAATATATGACTACCACCACACTCACTTTATGTATATATCTAACACTTGCTCCAAAGATACTCCAATGTTAAGTACAGCTCCAAATACCATACTTTTTTCGGCTTGTAGCTTGCAGCTCATTATTTCTAATTGACGAACGATAAAATCTGTAAAAGATGAATACATAATGTTATAAAATAATTATATAGTTATTAAAAAGATTAGCTTCAGCGAGACAATATAAATGTGAATGTTCTTTAACTCTTCTATATTTCAATATATTATACATATAATTAGCCCTATCTCAATGATACAATGAATATAAAGGTAAAACCAATAAATACGAAAATATTTTAAAAGCTAAAAAATATGTCTAATCTATTACTTTGTTATTCTTGGCAAAGAAGGTCGTCAGAAATATGTTATATAAATATTCTACTGCCATCGGATTCAAACTTGTGTAAAGTTTCAAAAGTCAGACAAATAAATAAATAAATACAGGTGAAATGATAAGCATATTTCAATAAGGCAATCTAAGCTTCTAACTGTAAGTACGCAAGATAGTCATGAGTTCTAACTGTACGCAAGATAGTCATGAGTTCCATCTGCACTTGGGGGCGTTTACTGACACTAAACATATTTTGTATTTAGGCCGAAAGTGGTGAAAGTAGACAAGATTCTCTAAAAAAAAAATTAAGAAATATAAAAAATAACTCACACAATGGGAAGCAGTGTCCAGTATTGACATACTCCCTGCCCAGTGTAGTGAGTTTACTGAGTACGGAGGCTAAGCGTTCGTCGGGTGAAGCAAGCGAACGTGCTGCCGCCTCCGCCTCACCCAGGATGTTGCTCCAGATGTTCTCCACCAGCAACGCGTCGTTGTGCCCCGAACATTGTACTATAGCCAGCTTACACTCCCATAGGTTGTAGCGGTCCGCATATTCTTCGTATAGCTGAATTTTTGTTTATGTAGATTTATTGTTGATAAAACGATGTGTAATGCATATTTCCACTTTAATCATATATCGACATAGCAATTTAATCTCTTTTAAACTATGCAGACATGCAGTCAAGTTAACAACCAAGTATATTCTTAATACTGAAATTGACTTTCATATTTGTTTTTGAAGTTTTTTATTTATATTTGTAACTTATAAATGAAAAGATTTCTTACTATTTAAAATAACATGAATAAATTTAATTTGTGACAGTGATATTGTATAATATATTTTTATATACAACACCATTGAAAACAGTTTGATTCTTAACGCGACGATTATAATTTGGATCCCCTTTTAGGGTAATTACACTCAACAAAAAGAAACAAACAGTCTATGTACTACCTACCTACCTACTCTGCTACATGCAGATGAAGATATAAGATGAAGCTGAGAAAAAAACCTGTATTTACCTGCGTGATCTCAAGTAGCTCATCGTCCAGTCTCTGCAGCAGATGCGCCGGGGGGTGCGCGGCGGGCGAGGCGCGCAGGGCGGCGCGCACGGCCGCCTGCACGCGCGCCACCTCGGCCGCCTCCTCCAGGCGCCGCAGCAGCTCGGCGCCGCCGGCCGCGCGCGCGCCCGCTCCGCGCACGCAGACCACGCCCGACGACACCCACGACATGCGCTGCGCCAGCGTCGCGCCCGTACTATTTTTAAATTTAATTTTAAATATATATAATAATCTTTATTTAAATAGACTTCCGCAAACACTCTTAGAAGTTAATATATCGCTATCAACATCACAATCAACAATTACTATAAAATAAGGACAAAATCTAAAATAGGTGTACCCAGTACACCAGTTTCTCGCATTAGCTTTTCACTGTTCGCAACAGGTGTTTTGTTATATATATTTTGTTAAAATAAAACTCACCCAGGCTTGGTGGCGAGCCCCTCGAGCACGTGCGCGGCGGCGAGGTGGTCGCCCGCCTTCTCTAGAACCTTCCACAGCAGGTCGAGCAGCTGCAGCGCGGCGGGCGCGGGCGCCTGGCGCGCCGCCGCCTGCAGGTACGTGCGCAGCGACGCGGGCGGAGCGCCGTTCAGAGACAGCAATTCTAATTATAACACAAATTATTTATTTTTGATGCTGTCGTGGTGCAGCAGGGGAAGGTTAAGAAAAGGGGACAGTTGTAGGTTGTTAGGTGAATGTATTGTTTTAATATCCTCGTTTTGTAACAAGTTGTGCACCGTTGAATTCCGCCGGCCAACACACATTATCTCGAGAAATAAGCAAAAAATGGGCAACATAATGTTTTAACAGCAAGTTCTCTCTACCTAAACTGTTAGGCAAAGAAAAAGATAATAAAAAAATGTAAGATAATTAAATCTTGCCTTAATCCCAACAATATTATATTAATTATAAATTATAAAGTATTGCCTAATTTTATGACATACTATTTATTATATATATATTTACATTACCTGATCCAAGATTTTTTGATACTAGCCACTCGTACACAGCAACGTGTAGAATTTCGTCGTCCCTACACAAGCAGTCCCACACTAATTTTCTTCCCTATAAATAAATATATAATATTTTTATATATCAAAACGCAGAAAACTAGAATGGGCACACTTATTTAAATTTATTTATTAATATAAATATGAATATTATTTTTATTTATAATTTAAATATTTTTAGCCATAAAAAATATTTGAGATTGGCATACTACATAAGCGTTTTTTAAAAATTTAGTTAATTAAAAACAAATAAAACAGCGAAAGCAGACTCTTCTGAGCAGAAATATTTTCCAAGTCAGTGTTACAACTGTTGATTAAAACAACGGTTGATGCAGTCAGTATTCATTGACTATTTTTAATTTTAAAAAATAACCTGGCAATTGGCATCAGCAGCGGACATGGCATGCAGCGCGTCGGCGGAGGCGGCGGGAGGCGCGCCGTTGGCGGCCGCGTCCGCGCTCCGCTCGTACAAGCGGTCCAGTGCGTTACAAACCTCGCGATACATTTCCATTCTGAAATAAAATTAATGCGTTTATATTAAAAGAAGCACCTTCACGTTTTTGTCTGCATATTATGAGTAAGAGTGTTAATACAATCCGTTCTTTACGCACGGACTAGTTTTTGGAACATTGCGTGTTAAATATCGGAGCTTAAAGCCACGCTTGGCGCAACAGGATCCAGAGCAGTGAAAAGAAAATAATTTAATCATAATAATTCTTCCGAGAAAGGATCGAACCTAACATCAACAACGCTCCAACAACGCTCTCTGTATCTCTTAATAAGATCATATAGATATAAAATATTTTTTATCCACCAAATTTTGTTCAAAATGAGGCGTGTCGTTAAATATCAAATAATAATAAATTTATTTTTGTTTTATTTAGAGTAGTGTCTTATTTAATGTTATTGCGTTTTACTACGTTGTAAAAAATTAAAAATTATTATTTTAATTTCTTTTGGCTATCACATTGAAAAATTGTGATGTACGGGTACACTCGAGGAAATGAGATATTTATTTTCATGTCTGCGCTCTGGTGTCGAAACCAGGCGCGGCGTTAAATTTTCGCCACTGAAATCGCAATGCCTCCAGAATTCGGCGGAAAATAGGGAGCGGAGGACACCAGGCTCCCTATGCCTAACCTGCTTTAAATTTCTGCAGGATACAACGTGAAGCTGAAAAAAAATGTTTAAAATATTTAAATACCTCCTATAGTAGGCTAAGTGTCCCTCTCTGTCCTGCGAGGGCTGATCGCTTTTGTAATAATAAAGCGCTTTATCTTGGGGGTCTATTTTGGTCGCGCACGCCACGCACAGCTCCACCACACCCGTGTAGAAACCAGCGGACACCAGTTTAGAGCACACAAGAGGTAGATTCACATTCGGTGCTACATCCTAAAAGTTTTTTTTTTTTTAGTTTTATCCTCAAAACAGCAGGGAAGCAAAGGGAGACTAGTGTCATAACACTGCTCCTCACGAAACGCCATTTTTGAGCCATTGTGTTCTAAATAACAGAAATTTAACATCGCATTTAATCTTGTTACCAAAGCAAGAAATTTAAAATAAATAATTTTCTTGAGCAGATATCGAACCCACAATTATCGCGTTTATAGCTGTGCCACTACACCACGACAGCCTCCTATTTTATAAATAAT
This sequence comes from Heliconius charithonia, assembly GCA_030704555.1. Lineage (NCBI taxonomy): Eukaryota > Metazoa > Arthropoda > Insecta > Lepidoptera > Nymphalidae > Heliconius > Heliconius charithonia. Next base: position 10,686,867 of record CM060827.1, on the reverse strand, counting down.
ATGAATTAAATTAAAATAAAATTAAATTAGCTTCACGCTATATCCCGCACACAGCAGGGTAGGCAGAGGGAACCTAGTGTTAAGACAATCCGTTCCCCACTTTCTGCCGAATTTTGGAGGCATTGCGTGTTGAGTGGCAGAACTCAACGCCGCAAATAAGTTCTTATAAAGTTTTAAATACCTTGCACAGTTTCAAAGCTTGTTGTAGCATTTCCTCTCGTTCAGCTGGATTCTTTTGTTGCTTTGCAAATATTAATAGTTCATTTGCCTGAAATAGTAATATTTATTTACCAAAAACTATCAATGCTTATCAAATTAATTTTATAACATTATTCTTCAAAATAAGTAAAGTTTGATTAATTTGGTAGTAAATATTATAATTTGAAATGAAAAAAACTTTTTGTAACTTGGATGAATCTGGGGAATAAAAATGGGAAACCTAAGTTTAAAATTACGAATTTGAATGTTGAATTTGGTGTGTAATAGAATGATATTGTAAGAGAAAAGAATTAAAAAAACGGTCGTAAATGTATAAATTTAGGATGAAAAACCTGTATATAATAACATAATTAATTTATACTCACTTTAGAACAAGTGGCATCTTCTTGTCTATATAAAGTGGGGCAAAGTTGCCTAAGTTTCTGTGAGATTCCATCAACGGAGGCGTTGTCGCGTAGATATCCGGCCACAAGCGATCCCAACAACAAACATGCTACCTCTTGACCACCTACCAATAGTTCCCTAAAAGGAAAGAAAGCCAAATAAATTAAAAGATTTTTGCAAATTCTGTAAACTTTGCATATTATTCAATATACTGCGAGCCACATAGACATGTTTTGCCTATTTCTAATGTTATCAAAAGTAAAAATAAGTTATATTTATGGCTTATTTTCGAGGCTTTCCGGGTCTACCTTCAAACCATCTGAGAATTCTTAAATATGCACACAAAATTTCCTCCAAATCAATCCAGCTGTTTAGGAGAAGTGGAGTGACAAGCATATAAACAAAAAAAATATATAAATATACAAAAAAATAATTACAACAACATACCTAAAACTCGCTGCTTGTAAGGCACTCTGCTGTTCGGGAGGTAGGCTAGCTGCTATTACATGAAATTGGTGTTCACAAAGTACTTTCCAGAGACTCAACATTTCTATTGCCATGGCTATAAAGGATACATATAGATCATTATTGATGTAATTTTCAGCAAGAATTATCAGAGTTATAAGATATTAAATATGTATCAATTTAGAAACAGATTTATCTAAAAACGCATAAATAAATTTATATTTTATATACTATACTTTTGATAGATAAATAACTATTTTACTGCTTTTTGGCGTCTGCTTGATATTAATTAAAGATGATATTGTTTACTTTAAAAAAAAAATCACATAAATTAAATACTAACTGATGAACAACTTTAATGAGTGCAAAGACGCTTGTTCTTCGGGCTGTGTAGCGGCTACCACACGCATAAACGCAGACACACGTTGCAATTTCTTCACTATATATGCACAGTCTTCACCAGTTACCTTGCTCGACATCTAAATTAGTAAAGTGTAATTAATATTATAAAGTATCACATATACTAAAAGATTTTGGTATACAACATTTAGTAATTGGTTATTTAATTATTTAAAGTGCTGATATTACCAAATACTCACGCTGTATCCCGTATATAGCAGGCTAGGCAGCGGGGGCCTGAGAACATAGCGTTAAGACACTCCGTTCCCATGGAGATATTTTCGTACCACACATTCAACGCCGCGCTTTGTCTTGTTACCAGAGCGAGAAAATGAAAATAATATTTATTTTTACTTAACATTTTACTCCTGCACCTCGACACCCTCTATTATTATAAATATGTTTACACATTAATCATTTCTTGATACTTATAATTTTACTTACAAGCTCTTTATTATCAGGTGTCATTGACTTAGTAACGCATTTCAAATTCCATATAGGAGAGAATATCCTTCCCACATAAATGTATAGGCCGTTATGTTTCGCACTGTATTCCATTTGCATCGGATAGTTATCTCTTTGTTGTTGTGTAACATTGCCCATGAAGGAAGACTGGTTAAAAGTGGTTGGACTCATCATGTTTTGTTGATATGCTTGAGGCATCATGGACTGATGTGGCATTCCCATTGACTGGTTCATTTGTAATTGTTGGTAGGACTGATTCAGTTGACCCTGTCTCATTTGATCCTGAGGCCTGGTTGACATTGGTGTTGACACTTGTCGCGGTGAAAATTTCGGAGAACCTTAAAAAAATATGACAATAACACATTGACAACTTGATTAAATCTATTTGTAGGGTTATTTTTGAAACAACATATTTAATATTGTAGAATTAGTAGCAATTTTACCATTTGATGGTCAAAGAGTAATGACGAAGGAATTTTAATTCGATTTAAGCAAAAAAATTACTGTTAATATATATTATGGCTTTCTATAGCCATTTGAAATCTACCCTCTCCACAAAACATATTTCCCAAAAGTATAACTTCATTTGCTTGTCAATTACACTGCTCACGCTTTTGAAAGCGAAGACCTCTTTGTGTCTAAAAACGAGATGTTGTATGTTAATTGACGGAACTCAACGCTGCACTATATAGATGAAATTAATATAATTGAAATGTAATTCAAGTGACGTCTCCCTGCTTTTTTTATATTTATGGTTTATCAGCACATAGCAGGGTTGACAGAGTAATCCTAGGATCCTAGTGAAACAAAGACACTTCCTTTTCATTAATACATAAAAAAATAAAAATATAATACCAATGACGTTAGCGGTTTGCGAGTGCGCGAACAGCGGCGCGGGCGCCGACTGGCTGCCGTACAGGAAGAACGCGCGCGCCGCCCACTCGCTCACCGACGCGTCCCCGCCCGGCGCGTCCTCGCACGCCAAGTACACAGCACATGCGCACGCTTGCTCCGCTCCTTGTAACTGAAATACATCATTTTTTTAGCTTCACGCTACATACCGCATATTAAAAGGCGGAGGGAAGCCGGCGAAACATTATGTGTTATAATGTTCGAACTCAACTTCACGCTTTGATTAATTTTTTGGTCCCCTTTGATTTTATTTAGTCCTCTGAATGGGGATCCGATCGATTGTGTTTAAAAGTTAGACGCCTTCCTACTACATCATAATGGCCTCAATAATTATTAATGCAATTGGTTTTTTTTTATTATTATCCAACAAGTGAGATTAACGAAGAGAGAACACTGTATGATAAGGAGATCTATATATTTTTAGACATTTATTTAAAAAATATATATTATAAAAATAAAGCTAAGTATAAAACAAAATAATAAACTTGAAACCATATGGGTAGCCATATCGGAAATCAATATCGCAGCCGCAAATGATTTTATTAAATCTTCACCTATAATATAATATTACAAAATGGCACGCATTTCATAAAAATACCAGCTCAATTTGACCATATAAATGAGTCAGTCATTATTGAAGTGACCATGACATATCTACTTATGGATGTATCGTCTTTATACCTGGAACATGTCTTTGACAGGTTGCGCGTCGGGTCCGCGATAGTCGCGCAACAAGGTACGCAAGAGGTCCGGCGCCGCGCCCGCTGCCAGCAGCGCCGCCCCCCACGCGCTCACCACCGCCCATCTTGACGATGACCAAATTTCTAAAAAAATATTCAATTTGTTTGTTTAATTGATTAATCAAATTAAGTCATATTATCAAATTTATAATAATATATAGAATGTTAAGAACAATCTATGCACTAACCCTTATATGTTACGGCTATATAATACACTTAAGTTACGACTATAAAAAACTTTTGTAGTTTTTATTGTATTAGCTCTGCATGCATGCATAAAGTATATCTATATATAAGTTCGATAAATGAAATATAAAACCAAAATAACCTTTCTTAGCAAGCAGCGCAGGTGATATGTGGCCGGCGTGCAGCGGCGGCAGCGCGGTGAGCGCCCACGCGGGCCCGTCCAGCGCCAGCACGGTGTGCGCCTCGCTGAAGCCGGGCGCCGGCAGCGCGCGCGACAGGCACCACAGCGACTCCGCCTCGCCGCCGCCCGACGAGCACACCATCACCAGTGTACCTGACAAGTATCAAAATATATATATCACTTAATAGACAGACACACTTAATAAATAGGAGGTTTGTGAATACTAGCATGAATTAAATTCGCGTAAGTGCAGAGTTCGGCGTTCACTTTAAGTTATATACATACAAACTTAATTTAACATTAAAAAGACAATTAACAAAAAAATACTAACCATTGTCATATACAGCACTGTGCACTTGTTTAGGTTTCAGCACTGAAGCATTAGGTGTGAAGCCAGGCGGCAGCCTCACATGAAGCAATGAAAGGTACTGTGGCCTTTGGGATCCTCCTGGATTGGCACTAAAAATATGTTTATTTTAATAAAACATTATGCTATATGGTTTTTATGACTTATAAATGTTAAGTATAAATAATAATCATAAAAATTGTTTATATTGTTAAATAAACTGATTTAATTAAGATTTTGTTACTACAGTTATTCATATTCATCATTAGAAATGAGTTAAAATAAAAACATCCTTCAAAAAAATTTTATTATTCATAAATAATAATTAATTTCTTTGAGTGGGGATCGAACCCACAATAGTCGTGATGCAGTCACACTCTTGTACTCCTGGGCCTCGATGGCCTCAAGATTTAAATTTACTGAAAAGACAATTATTAGTCTTGAGATTTTTATTTTTTTTAATGATCTATAAAATACATTATATTTGGGTTATTTATAGAAAAACAGACTGGGTAAATAAATCTTTTGTTAATTTTTTGACTTCTTTCTGCTTGAATTTTGACTGTATCTTGTTGATGTAGGGTTTAATTTTGTTTTGTAATGTTTTATGGTAGTTAGATTGTTGACATGGACATTTGACTTTAAGCAGCCCGATAAAAAAATCTGATTGCTAAGTTACATGAATATGGAGGTCAACTTTAAAATTAATATACAGCTACCAAATTGTTGTTCTTTCAGAGTTTGTAATCTACAGTAAAAATGAAAGAAAAATCTAATCTTGTATTAAATATTGAGGTCAAATATAGATAATTGTTATGTAAATTAACTTACTCTCCACTACCAGTACTAAAATAAAGTCTAGCTCCAGTCTGTGTTACAGCTACTAAATTAAGATGGTCTGATTCCATTTCTTCCACAGCTGATATTGCTATGACTGGCTTGAAGTTATTTGCTTCTAAAGTTCTAGACAAAAATATGTACATTTTTTTTTAATAATATTTTTAAGATAATTTCAAATTTATAATACTCCTTGCATCAGCTTCCTTCCTTTTACACAATTTTCTATAATTTTATATAAATATATTTAATTCACACTGTATCCCACACACAGCAGGTAAGTCAGACGGAACTTAGTGTTAACAACCTTCATTCCTTATTTTCCGCCGATTTCTGGAGACTGTGTTCAATAACAGAACTAAATGCCGTGCTTTGCATCAATAAATTGTTTAATAAGTAGTTAAAATGTTTAAAATGTTATACTCACTTGACAATATCTAAAGCTGCTGACACAATCTTTCCTTGAGATAATCTCATCACTTTACTTATACCTTCACCATCAGCTCCTAAATCAAATATTTCTATACAACCTTTTTCACTTAATGTGTACAGAATGTGACGAGAATTGTCTACTTCAATTTTCACTATGGGATCTTCATCATATAAGGCGGCATTAAGAAATGAAGGTACTAAAAATGACAGTGCACTTGTGGAATGATTTACTTTTTTACAATGTTTGCCAAACCATCCTAATTGTGCCTGGAATTTTAATTTACAGTATTACAATTGCTTATTCTACTTTTTACTAGATAACTCTTAGTATTTTTTTTTATTACTGGATTTAATTTACCTGATATGTAATTTCATATAAACAACCATCTTTGCCTCCCATAAATATTCGACCTTTTGAGGTAGATTTCACACATAACATTGATGCACCATCAGTGGGTAAAACAAAAACAGGTTCAGGTACTAGGTGTATTTCTTCAAAGTCTGCATTTCCATCTTGCTTACTATTTGAAAATGTTACCCCTGTTTAAAAGTATGAGGGTAATTTTTTTTTCTATTATAACTATTGACAAGTTAAGGTCTTCAATTTTAATATGTTATATCTTTATGGACCTTCAACTTAATAACAAACATGGTTAGTGACCAATGTTGCAATTTTTTTTTTATATTTCAGTTAACTGAATTTTACAGTTGGAAGAGTTTTACCAGCTCCAAAGATAAATTTTGAGAATTAAACTCGAAATCAAATACTAAGATTATTAGAACAATAAAGTTCTATAGATTTTTGTGTAATCATAAATTAAAATTGCCATCAACTCACCTAATACGACTATTTCAACAGTTGTTGTTAATACTAATAAATATTTAACAAAACTTTGAAAAACTCCAGGTTTAGGCTTCACTAAGCCTACACTAACAATAGTTTCACCGAGGCCATCAAAATAGGCTACATCACTTCCATGTTCAAAGGCCCAAACATAAATATTACTATCTATTGCCAACCATACCCTGCTTATTTCTGGAAAAACTCCCATTAAACAATGGCATTGCATATCTGTCATATGTTCATCAGGAATATCAATGATAAATTAGATGTTCATTATACATTGCATAAATAGTGGAGTAAGCATATTTAAAAAAAAAGCGTGTACAATTAGCATTATTTTTTTTTTTACCTTACTCTTATAAAAATATCAAATTAACTGTAATAGAAGTAATATTAGTGTAAGACTATATAAAGGATACGGGCAAAATGTTCCATTATTTCTGGCGGCAGTGGAACTTTATTTAATATTTTCAATTGTGATAAATTTGGATGATTGAGTAAAGCAGATAAATTTCTGTAATCTCCTGCATTTAGGCCACTGCATGTTGGGGTTCCTTGAGACGCTATACCAGTTATCTAATGATATAAGAATACAAAAATGAAATAAATATCAGTAGTATGACAATAGTTAAACTTAAAATTTTGCAACAAACCTCCAAAAACGAAGGGCGGGAATTGTCGGCACTTATATACCGATCAAGAGTACATCCAGCAAGTTCTAAGCACTCAAGCTGCATCTTTGGTGCTTCAGGCTGTCTCAGTCTTTCAGATTCACTTATCACACTCGGCATCTAATATTTCCATAAAACATGATTATAGAAAAATTTTATATTATGATTTTTTTATAGGTTATGTATGTTTCACTGTCACTAAATACTGTCAAATTTTACATTTGACGAAACCTCTTATTTTACTTACCTTGCATCTGTATAAATACTGTTTTGGTTGTGAATGTCTAATGTTAATTATAATAAATATGCCATATTTTATAAAGTTTTCTTATTACAAACTGTTTTCAATTTTTTATATTCTATACTGGACACTTGGGACATTTAGTTTATTCTCTTGAGTTTTAAAAACAAGCAACGGTTACGCTAATTACCACAGATAATTTTTTAAGAAACTTAAGAGTTAAGATACAAAAAAAATACGATGCCGTTTCTTAATAATGTATGTTTGTATTTTTTTAAAATTACATGCATAACATTAATTTATTTGAACAAATATATTTATTATGTTCAGAGATGTTGACAAAAGAGAATTCTGAAATCGTTACATTAATTATAATGATTATGTCGCCAGTTCTCCTAATTTCAAGTTCCTTATGTTTACTCATTAATATTAAATTATTTTCAGAAGATGAACATCATATAAAATTTTTGAGTAAACAATAAACAAGTGGTCTAGATCATTTTAATGATCATGTGTTTACAAAAATATATTTTAAAAAAACTTAAAAAAAATATATATTTTACGTGCCATTTTGGTGTAACCTTAGCTAATCCCTTTTCAAAAATATTCATAATTAAAATGTTTTTTTTTTACTACTTATAATGAAATGTGTGTATACTAAAAGTTTTTCATAATAAAACGTGCCTATAATTTAGATGCAGCTACATCAACATCGCAAAAAAAATTTTAAAAAAATTACCATTGATCGCTCGAGTTTTTTTCTTAAAAATTGCCACGATACCACGTAAAATCTACTGGCATGTATACACTGCTTTATTCTCCGGCAGTGTATCGGGCGCTGCGGAAAGTTTAGCAGCGCATAGATGGGCTTTAAATTACATTTTAATAATTTTAGCAAATCAACTATACTACTTTTTATTTATTATTTTTAAGTTATAAATATTTCGATGGTCGCTTATATACTTATACTGACATTTTGAACACTTTGCATGAATTTTTGATAAAGTTCCAATATGTTTTATATAAATTCACCGTACCTACTACACCATACTTTTCGGTGGTGATAACTCGGCTTATGATTGATAGCAATGTCATTGCGAGCAACATGGTAAAGAAGGCAATGACACTGGTTGAAGACAATGACATTTATGGAAAGTGGCAAGGACAATTAGGGGAAATAATTATTACTATCTTTTAGAGTAGATATGATCTGATGTTGTAGTTCTGGTTATTAGACGTATTTCTAATAAGTTAACTCTCGAATGGTTCAGGTGATAATATTTTTATTGTTAAGCCAGTTATGACAAATTTATGTCGTATCTAAATTTTGTCCGTGAAGTCTTCTCGGATTCTATTTTTTCATGTCTTCATGCTAAATAACTTCCATAGCATTCAGTTTCAGTGTAATATAAGCGTTATGAACATTTTTCTGTTTTTTCTATGTAGAAAAGTACAAAAAAAAGCTACTCGAGCTTATGTGAGTATAAAAAGATATATAAATTTTAACGATTTGTATTAATATTCTTAATTTTTTTTGTTTTTTTTTTATTCTCACTTTTTAGCATCTCGGTTCGTCCATAATGGATTAGCCAGAAAGAGCGGACCGCCAAAAGCTCAGCTCTCTACTTACTGTCACCACGCATCAACCTATCATATGCCATGCTGATGTTCCTCAGGTTTGACATTATGTATATTATATTCTGGAAGATCAACCGAGGTATTGTCCTTCCTGATGGTAGAAAATTTCGAACCATCTTGTCTTGAAGCATTGATGAGGTCAGGATTGATCAGGTTCAGGTCGCCCGCACTCAGCAGGGTAGGCAGAAGATTTTATACAAAAAAGCGTATTTTCTTAACCCTCGCGGCACTCGTAACTTACGCAATAATATTATTATTATATTGTATATCATCCAATTACATTAAAATTAAAGCGATTTATTATCTAGCTGTAAATATTTTATTTCAGTTTTATTCACTTTTAAAATCTGCAATATTACTATGGTTTTTTTCTTAAACTACATGACGTTGGTATTTTTTTTTAATAATAAGAAATATTTAACAACAACTTTATTTAATAACAATAGTTTAAGAGAGTGTCGTTTCAATATCATAGTTTTGCCAACACGTCTGCGTTTATTAGCAACTGTCCTGCAGGACTTTGAATGTCTTCGCCGTTTGAGTAAATTTGTTGACCTCTTAAATATGTTTGCATGACCTTTCCATTAAGTACTCGCTGCATATAAGGACTTAGCTGAAAATACAATAAGAATGTAACTATACATTTCTATAGGCGGATATTTTTTTAAGTAAATTAGGTAAAGTAAATTAAACTTTAACACCATACTGTTTTAATTAAACGTAGTAAATATGTAGCATATATCTAAATATAGAGGTCAGTCGTGGCGCAGGGGCACAAGCGATCGACTATAATCGCGACTGACTGTAGATTCAAATCTCCCTTAACGAAATGAAATATTTAATGTTTTACTACGAGGTAATGAGGCAAAATCTGAACAATAAACACATCTATTATTGTTATTAAATATTACCTTGTTTTTATATAAAATAATCTCAGGCGTAACTACAAAGGATGCTTCGGGGTCAAAGAAAACAAGGTCAGCGTCGAGGCCAGGTTTTAAAGCACCTTTTCGATTTTGCAAACCGACCATATTGGCAGGACCGGCAGACAAATAATGGCTCACGGTGCTCAGACTGTATCCTCGAGCTTTAGCTTCGGTCCAGAATAATGATAAACCTAAAATATAAATTTCTTGTTTAACCCTTAAACATTACTAGATAGATATTTATCGTTTATTGTAACAATAATAAAGAGTTTAAAATAATTAATATTATTGTAAAATCAAGCTAGATTATACCTACTAACAAAAGAAATTAAGTACATAATAAAATGATAAAATGACGTAAGAAATGCTATGAGGCCAGTCATGGCGCAGTGGCTCGAAGTGTGACTGTAAAACCGACTGGTTGAGGGTTCGATCCGCACTCGAGGATATGAAATATTTACTTAAATTTATATCGCCTTCAGAATTCAGCAGAAAGTGGGGAACAGAGTGTTTTGACACTAGGTTCCCTCTGCCACAGCGTGAAACTGATTATATGAACTACATGAAAAATTAAGAAAAAATCGTGTAAACTTTAAATCGCCAAGTATCGCCGATAGATCGAAAAGAAAAGATCTTAAAATATATCTCTTGTGCCAAATGGCGTTTTTTGTGCTATAACTGTACAAGGATGGAGTTTGTATGTGACTAAGCAGCAAGAAAGAGAACAAAAATCGTAGGCACAATGCTGTTGTTGATGATATAACGAAATAATTAATTATAAACTCAAACCACACATTAGAAAAAAGATTGAAATGATGAGATGAAAATTACGAGGATGCAATGTCCGATGTAGAAAAAAATATATATTTATTTATTTTTATTTTTTTATTAATCTCTTATAATAAAATTTATTATGAAAATTATTTCTGGCTCTACTTGTAGAGACTCACAGAAATGTAAAGCTCAGCTTACGTTTGTATTTATGAACTCTTAACTTTTGTTTTTATCAGAAACATGTCATGGGGTCGCCAGACTGTATTGATACTTAGATATTTTTGTTTTTTTTTGTTTTCCTTATAAAATATTATCTAAAATAATCTCTCAGTAGGCTAAATTTATGTAACATGATATACGGCTTATGACATAACACATTACAATATGTTTATCAATATATAAATATCAAGTCATCCGATTTTATAATGAAAAAAAATAAATAAAAAGTGTTAAAATGTACAGTGTTATTATTTAAAATAATCTGTTAATACTAGAATGAAACGAAAAGAAGGATGGGCAAAAGCTAGAAGCTGCGGTAAAAATGTTGTCTAAGGGAATCCACAATTCATATAAATGAACTTTTTTTGCATAGTTACCTTACCCATTGTCTTCATATATTCTTAATGCCATATAGTTAGTACTAGATCAGGTAGGTACGTACCAAATTGTACTGAAGAGACTCCTCCCCACGCTGTCATGAAGTTTGGCCCCTTTAAACTTGCGACGGAAGGAGAATGGTCTGACGCTATTAAGTCAATTCTTTTATCTTTTATGTACTCCCATAGTTGTTGCTGATTAAGATAAAATTTATAGTATAAGTAAGTTAGTGATTTATTTTTTTTGAAACAAAATGTTATATATCCATTAACAGAGCTTTCGTGACTGTTCTGTGATATATAGAACACCACCAGTTTTTAAAAAAATATTGCTATGAACAATAAGAGAATTTAAATATTATAAATATTAAAGAAACGATGTACCCACATACATAAATCTACCCGCTCTATGCTCTGTATTTGGCAGTCAAAATACTACCTACGGAAATTAAGATGCACAAGATTGATATATTTTTACATTAACTTGTGATGAATATGAATAAAAATATAACTATTAATGTAAATGCACACATCCACAAAAACTATTAAACAAATATTAGTGTTATTTTACTTATCATAATAATATTTATGTACACAATTAATTAATTTTATAAAGTAAGTTCAACACAAAAAAAAATCTAATTATGATATAAATATGGAAATACCTTATTGGTAAGGTTTCTAATAGGTGGTGAGCACTTGAACTCCGTGTGTCCAGGTGGTATTTGCTCCGAACTGAATGTTAGGTAATGATGACATGTTTCAGCTGTTACGCCTCCTCGCCAGCGTGTGGAACCAGCCTTGATTCTTTCTTCTCTTGCTTGCTCTAATATTGGAATGACACCTGCGGCTGACACGTGTACTACGTGGACGCGAACGCTATGAAATGTTAAAATTACAACTCTGTTCTAATTTCATCACTTTATTGAAATAAATTACTTTAGCTTAAACTCTTAGAACTCTATTTCTTATAGGTGAAATTATATTTTGTGGAGACATCTGACTAGAGTTTATGGAAAATCAAAATAACAGGTTTTACAAATTAACAAGAAGAAAATAAATATAGTAGTACCTGTGGTGTTCTAAATTCACTGTCATATTAAGTACATGTGAGTAAAGCACCAACTATATTTTTTGTCATAAGAACTTGCAAATGTTTACAGCACTACTATTTCAGTAAAAAAGAAACCTTGGAAATGAATCTCAACTGAATAAGAATAAGAAGCTAAGTAAATAAAAAGCTACATGGACGTAAATATGGTCATTGACTTTTTTTATAACGTTTAAAAAATAAAGTACTTAATTACACATTTTTTTTTTAATTTCAGAACAATCTCAGTCTCACATAGTCAATCCACAATATTTGTTATGTAAATACTTAATTATGACTTTTATTGTCATAAGCCATATATGTATGCGTTTTAATAATCATAACGATTATTAAAACGAATATTTTCATATAATTTATATAATATAATAATAATTATATCAAAAAATTAAAAAGTTAAACTATTATATCTTACTCGTATTTAGGTATATAACTGGCCAATAATGACGCAGCCTTCTGTTCCATTTCCGGAGGATGAGACGCAAGATATGTGCTGTACAAATTTGGATCTATAACAATAAAAATGTTTAATAATAGATATATGTATAGGTATATATTTTTGAAAGAGATGAAGAAAGGACGGAATGCAAGATCAGTGTAAATAGTAAGATATTAGAACAAGTGAATGAGGTGGTATACTTGGGAAGTATGTTCAGTAGAGATGGAAGATACGAGATGGATGTGGAAAGGCGTATTGCTGCCGGTAACAGGGTTAACGGAGCCTTAGCTGCATTGATGAGACGGCGAAACGTCAGCACAGCTGCGCGTTTGGCCGTACACAATGCAGTTTTGGTACCGACTCTGTTATACGGCAGCGAAACGTGGGTATTACAGAAGAAGAATGAAAGAAAGATGAATGTGTGGAGATGCGATCTCTTCGTAGGATATGCGGAGTCAGCTTAGCTGATCGAACCCGCAATGAAGAGGTACACAGAATGGAACGTACTAGCGAGGATGTCACGGTGAGAATGAAGAAGAACGTGCTCAGCTGGTTTGGGCACGTCGAACGAATGAATGATGAAAGAATGGCAAAAAAGATTTATGATGGAAAAGTGAGTGGTAAGAGAGGTAGGGGGAGACCTCGGTTGACCTTCGAAAACACAGTATCAAAGATACTGGAGGAAGGTCACGTAAAAAGCATGAGGACCCCCCGGAGGGCATGTATGAAGAGGTTGATGACAGTGGACGAGGCGAAAGAGGTATGTAGAGACCGTAACGTTTGGCGCTCCGTTCTCTCTGACTACCCCGCTAGGGATAAAGCGTGAAGTTAAGTTAAGTTAAGTATATATGTTGAGGCCAGTCGTGGCGCAGTGGTACAAAGTGTGACTGTAAAACCGACTGGTTGTGTGTTGTTGGTTCGATCCCCACTCAAAGAGATGAAATATTTACTTAAATTTATATTTTCATTTCTTCGCTCTGGTGTCGAGGCAAAGCGCGGCGTTGAGTTCTGCCACTCAACACGCAATGCCTCCAAAAATTCGGCAGAAAGTGGGGAACGAAGTGTCTTAAGACTAGGTTCCCTCTGTCTACCCTGCTGTGTGCGGGATATAGCGTGAAACTAATTTTTTTAATTTCTTTTTTATATATGTATATGTTACCTAATAATGACGCATTTCTTTTGTGATCTACGAATTTACAGCCATAAATTCAATAACAAATAGTTCCTTTTACATATACATAAATGTTATCTATTGTTTACCTGGACAGTCACATTTTTCACATTGACTATTATCAACGCTATTGCTTACTGGTAATTCGGCGTGAAACTGAAAACCAATTACAAATTCTATTAGTAGCTCTTGAACTGAAAACAATGAAAAAAAAAACAATAGGTACTTACAGCGATTACAACATCGGATCCATTTAAAGTAGAGAAAATGTCATCTAACTCGATAGACTTCACGTTAGGGTATTCTTTAATGCCGCTGTCTATTAAATACGCTTTAAATCCTATGACACCTGCACTAATCATGTTTTGTAATTCGTTCTGCAAAAAAAAACATTTTGCCATATAGCAATACTTTTTTTCATTTCTTCGTTGTATATAGCAGGATAGGCCTAACCTGGGTCACACACTCATTTCCCACTGTCCGCGAAACTCTCACTAACACTCTCAAGTGGCGGATTTCAACGATAGCGAGAAAATCTGTGGGAATAGCACTCAGTGCCACAACGACATCCACGTAGTATAATAATATTTTTTAATTTAGCTTACAATAGTACAAGACACAACAATACCTCATTTCCTGGCACAACGCCACCCCAGAATGCTACATCTATGTACACCTCCTCTTTTGCAGCTGCAACTTTTACTTTCAAATTTTCTACAGTTGTTGTAGGTGGTATTGAATTCCTATTAAATATATTTTTTTTAAATAAAAAAAAAAATTAGCTTCACGCTGTATCCCGCACACAGCAGGGCAGGCAGAGGTAACATAGTTAAGACACTCGTTCCCCACTTTCCGCCGAGTTCTGAAGGCATTGCTGAAACTCGACACCAGAGCGAAGAAATTAAAATATAAATGTAAATAAATATTTCACTTCCTCGAGTGGGGATCGAACCCACAGCCAGTCGATTTTACATTCACACTTTTTGCCCCTGCGCCACGATGGGTTCAATTTTATAAATATTTCCAATTTATGGGTTCAATTTTATAAACACTCTATAAGGAACGAATGGCTTAGTGAGCAGAGCGCCTGGTCGGTTTCCAGGAGAGCTGCGTGTTAAAGTCCCGCTATGTTCAAATTTTTATACGTTTTCTTAATAAGTATTTTTCTTTAAAAATGTTTAAAAATATTGAAAATACTCCTTTCTCCATTTTCCACAGAATTTTGGAGGCATTACGTATTGAGAGGCGGAACTCAACGCCGAAGAAATGAAAATTTTAAAAATTCATTTCCAAGAGTTGTAATCACCACGCCTGGCTTCCATTATAGATATTGAAATACATTTTAAATTATTTTTCCCTAAACACTGACCTTCTGTGGTTGTTTTTGCCTCTAACCGACTAGACTAGAGTTATTGCTTAGTGACCTTTTCGTACGACAATGAATTTGAGAACGATTTACTTATACTAAAACATGACGTAATTTCCCATTTTCTGCGTAACTCACAGGGGCATGTCGACGAGCGTAGTGATACCGCCCGCTGCAGCTGCCTTTGTGGCTGTTGCGTATCCTTCCCAAGACGTACGACCGGGTTCGTTTACGTGCACATGTGAGTCAACTACGCCAGCCATTAGAGCCCAATGGCCCCCGTCTATCACCTAAAAAATTTACAAAAAATTTAATCACATGAATATATGGTTGGTATGTATGTATGTATGTATGTAATACATTTGTATGTATGCACTACACTCCACAACGTCTCTTACTGATTGCCACTTTATCATAAATATTTATTAAAAAGATGACTTTAAAATTCATAATACAAAAAATGAGACAGAGTGAAAAACATATCAGATTTAAGACAAATATTATATTTACATGAAAAAAAAATTAACACTTATAAAATAATAAGTATCTACTGCAGCAATAAAATATTTAAAAAAATAAATAGTTCTAACATTACCTGCAGTGAGCCATCGTTGTGTAAAAGATTTTCGGCAGATTTACGTGTATAAATACCACTAATAATACCATTCTCGTCCACTAAAACACCTCCGTCAAATTCTCTTGTGTCTGTAACTACACGGCGACTGAGAAATAGTTTTTTACCATTTTCCCTGTTTCGGAATCCTCTACATGATACTCCTACTGCATAACAAAAACGGAATGTATTTAATCAAATCAATATCAAATTGTTTGAATAACGAAAAAAGTAAATATGAAAATACCTAATATAGTCGTTATAAGAAATATTAAGCGAAGAGACGACATCCTAAAGCGGCGGTAATTATCAACTGCGCTCTATAAGTTTTTGAAGTCTCTTGAGAACGTGACGCTATCATTAATTTTTTAGTTACAATTTCTGCTTCTGACTCTGTGTGCTATATTGGACAAAATCGGGAAAAATGTTATTAAATTCATATACCAACACAAATGCCGAAGTTGGTACCTATCTTAAAATCAAATCAAATCAGCTTCCGCTGTATTCTGCACACAGCAGGGTAGGCAGAGGAAACATTTTGTTAAGACACCAGAGCGAAGAAATGGAAATATAAATTTAAGTAAATATTTCATCTCCTCGAGTGGGGATCGAACCCACAACCGGTAGGTTTTACAGTCACACTTTGTGCCGCTGCGCCAAGACTGGCCTCAAGCTACTTTCTGATACCAAACAGTCAAAACATTTGGTATTAAGCATTTTGACAAAATGTAAAACATATGTTTACATAGTTTATAATAAAATTTTATAATACAATGAATAATATACAGTAATTCTATACATTGTTAAGATATTGTAAATAAGAATGTTGCATATTTTATTACAAACCAGCGTCCCGCTCGCGGCTTCGCCCGCTTGAACGACTAAATTATCAATTTACTAATCTGCATTACTTACGTTTTCTAAAAACTTTATCATTTTAAATATAATATCTATATTGAAAAGTAAAGTTTAAGTTAATTTAATAAAATGGTATAATATCTTATTTATAAACTGATAGAAATAAAACAAATATTAAATGTGTGCTAAATTTCTTCTTAGAACACCGTGTCTGTGGACAAACGCACCGACTAACAGCTGCTTGCTACATTGGGAATAAAGTGTTGCTAATATTTACTAATATTTACTAGGTGTAATGTTATAGCTTGTAATCTTATACATAATATTATCTCGAGTATAGAATGTATTTAAAGTAAAAAAAAAACTAAATTTCTCTTGAATAAAAATAAAACCATCAACAACAGTGCAATTCAGTTATATTATAATTTAAAGCAAATATTTAGTTTTGTGTTAGTAACTACAATATCAAATTCTGTAATATTTGATTGTATAATAAACACACAAAAAATATGATAAACTGTCATTCAATAATGTGTTATCACATCACGCAGCCATTCTGTAAATTTGAATATATCTGGACTCAATTAATCAATCAATCAGCTTCACGCTGTATCCCGCTCACAGCAGGGTAGGCAGAGGGAACCTAGTGTTTTTTTTTTTTAGACACTTCGTTCCCCACTTTCTGCCGAATTCTGGAGGCATTGCGTGTTAAGTGGCAGAACTCAACGCCGCGCTTGGCCTCGACACCAGAGCGAAGAAATAGAAATATAAATTTAAGTAAATATTTCATCTCCTCGAGTGGGGATCGAACCCACAACCAGTCGGTTTACAGTCACACTTTGTGCCGCTGCGCCACGACTGGCCTCTATTCACTCCTTCATTCTATTCATTCCTCTGGACTCAATTAATTTTTGTAAAATAATCAAACACTTTGTTTATGTTCAATATTTTATAATTTTTATTCTTCTTCAATTGACGTCATGTTGTAGATAGAAACGAAATTAAACAAACAATAACATAATTTGGTTAATATCTATATATCTGTATATCTACTTAAGAAATTATATCTATAATTATTGTTATATATAAATTTTATATATATATATATATATATATATATATATATATATATATATATTTTATGAAGTGAATGTGAAATATTAATTGGTTCGAACAAAGAAAATATATGATCTAAATTAAATACGTATATAATGTACTAGCACTGAACAATTATATTTAAAAAGAACATCTTTATAAAAAGAGTAGGTAAGCTTCAAGGGTACAGCGCGATGACGAATAAAAAATGCTCTACTTAACATATAGGTGATTATTAGTTTTATTTTTCCTGACGTTAAACCTAATGTATATTATGCAAAATATTATAAAATACTTCTTTCTTATGAAAGGCAAAGAGAATCTAGGGTCGCAATTTGCATATTTAAGGGATATCGCGTATTGCATACTATATAAGAGAGTTTTTCGGAGAGGAGAAAGGATGCTCTATGATTTGTTTTTAAGTTAATTACACAAAATTGCAACTTAATGATATATTTAAATGACGTATTATGACGTATAATAACTTAACTTACCTTAACTTAGCTTCACGCTTTATCCCTCGCAGAGTAGTCTCCTCCTGAGGGTCCTCATGCTTTTTACGTGACCTTCCTCCAGTATCTTTGATACTGTGTTTTCGAAGGTCAACCGAGGTTTCCCCCTACCCCTCTACCTACTCACTTTTCCATCATATCGACGTATTATATATGACGTATTATAATTAACTTAATGACATACAAATGATAATTTTACGCTTAATATATGACCTTTGTAGAAATTGTTAATACATCGTTATCAAAATAATTAAGTGTAACCTTTAAGTTGCTTGAAAGTGAAAGCCGGTTTGTATGTCTTATCAAAACATAGGTATTTAATTGTTTTCGTTTTTAGGGTTCTTCAGTTAAAAAGAAAAAAAATCGATTTTTCTTTAGATCGCGAGATACTAAATTAAAATTTATATCGAATATTCAAGTCTACGGTCCCTTATAGTATCAAAAATTAAGCTTCTAAGTCAATGCAATCAAAAGATACGAGCAATTATGCATCGTTTTTGCTGCATTTTGTATAAAATTCGTATGTATAATGTCGTGTAATAAAAATCTGTCTATGTCCTTCCCGTGCTTATCGTGCATAAGAGGAAACCTAGTGCTAAGACACTCCGTTCCCAACGTTCCGTCGAATGTTCCAGACAATGCGAGTTCAGTCACTCAACATACAATACCGCCAAAAAACTTAAAGTGGGGAACGGAATGTCTTAACACTAGGTTCCCTTTGCCTACCCTGCTGTGTGCGGAATACAACGTTAAACAGATTTTTTAAATATCTTGTTATAATATGTACCTCATAATATGGCGGATGCCATATTAGTATTTCAATAGAATTGTGGTCCGAATAAGGTTTCCAAAACATTTTGTTGGTGATTTATAATACTAATAAAAAATAGATTTATTTTATTAAGTGTTGTTTAGGTGTTTTGGTCAAATATATGACAAGTGTTCAAATAACCTTTTTAGTCTTTAGAGGACATCCTAAATATTTAGCATTATTAAACTATTCAATTTGACATTATGTAACATTAGTAACGCTTTGTTTATTTATATTTTTCTATTTATATATATTTTTTTTTAAATCAATTCACTTTTGAAATGTATGTATTCCCTTTTTACAAGGATGCGTGCAATGTCTAATAAAAAATAAAAAGTGAAAAATAATAATTATAATCGTTAAGTTTAAGAAGAAAAAATAGATAAAATTTCCTAAGTTTGATATTTTTTAAATGAACCTTAATGGTAGATACCGTTAAGGTTCATTTAAAAACTCAATATTCTTAGTGTTATATATGGAAATAAAAAAAAACTAAAAGACAAGTTTTGAAATTTACATAATTTATTTTTATTCATACATTTAAACAAGTCTTTGCTAGACACTAAAAACAAATATAGTGTAATTTTATCGAAAACCAGTTATTTGGTCTTGAAAAATAAAATAAATCAGTAAACATTTTATGCTATGGCAAGTTCTTTAAAAGAAGTTTTCCCTTTGGTTGCCCTGTAATTTCGCCGTCAGCGTATATTAACTGACCACGGAGATATGTTTTCTTGACGACTCCTTTCAATTTTTTTCCTATGTATGGCGTAAGCTGAAAAAATAACCTTTTGATATTTGTAAAGAAAGATATGTAAAGTGTTGTAGTAAAAGCATTGAAACTTTTTGTTTCAAGAAAGTAAAATAACCTCATATATTAGAAGCCGTGATTATTTTTAAATGAATAAATTCGTAATTTTTTATAAACCAACGGAACAACCTAACGGTAATCTAATTGTAAATATTAATCAACATGTATCTACCATGACTACCTTGAATACGCATCACATATTAGAACCTATATTTATCATACCGTGGTTTTACGCAAATAATTAAAAAAATAATATTAGAAAAACTTTAAAATCGTGTTAATTACAATTAACATAAAAAATAGTAAGCATATTACGCATTTAGGTAGAAAAGTAGGACATTTTCACCCACGGATTATTGTTGACAATTGATAATCGCAGGTGGAAACGTTTTGTGCCCAACATAGATGGAAAGTTCGCTTTTAGTTTTAGAGGGAGAATCAGGCATTTTTATCCCTGGTATCAGGGACTAAAAGCAAACTCTTCACTTTTCCACCATAATGGTGGAACAAAAAAGTAGGTATTTTTCACACCCAAAATAAATTATTTTAATTATTATGTATTTATTCATGATACCTTATTTTTATGGCGAATAATGTCAGAGGTGACAATAAAGCTGTCATTAGGATCAAAGAATACTAAATCAGCGTCAAGACCAGGCTTGATAGATCCTTTGCGATTTTGAAGACCGCACAAATGGGCTGGACTACTGCTTAGATATTTAGTTATTGACCTCAAATCTAAACCACGCTCGCTTGCTTGCGTCCAAAATAGTGACAAACCTGAAACAAAGAAGTATATGTTAAATATGTAATTAGGACATCTTTATCTTTGGCGTCAGTGTAAGAACTTCTTATTGCAAAAATACTGTTTTACAACAGATAATAAAAACTGCGTTAAAAGTGATGTGAATGTTTGAAAAAGGAACTAGATTGTAAGTACGTGTTTACTAGCTTGCTTACAAATTAATTGTACCATTCGATATTTAAATTAAGTAGAGAAAGATATTGAAATTAATCAGTTTTACGAAAATAATTTTAAAGTTATACTTCCTTTGATGCGTTAGGGAAAAATAATGAGAGCATATTTTTACGATGCGATGGCACATAGTCACGAAAAACGAAGTAAAGATTATTATTTTGTTATGTCAAAGTATAAGTTATATAACATACAAATGTCTCTTTTTGTTCAAAAATTGAAGTTACAACTTTAGAAGAAGGTCCTGTACCGACGATATACGCAATTCTCATTATCATTATGGTTAAGTTGAGCCGACAAAAGAATTTAATTAGCATATTATATAAGATGAATAATTATATAATATAAACTTTTAGTAAATACATATTTTGTTTATACCAAATTGTACAGAAGAAATGCCACCCCATGCTTCCAAGTTATTGCTACACTTTAGATCAGGAGTACAAGGCGAATGATCCGAAACAACCATATCCAATTTGTCTTCTAATAAATATTTCCATAGCTTTTCCTATAAAAAAGTTAAACTGTGTTTTTAATCATATATTTGTGATTTTAATTGTTTTAAGGTAGTATAGAAAAAAATAATAGTAATGTCATAGATATAAAAAAAAAAATAGAGTATTAGTCCAATGTGCACTCAAAATTATACGAAATAAAAAATATATGTACATACTTTGTTGTCCATATCTCGTATGGGTGGAGCACATTTGTATTCACTTTGCCCCTTGGGAATCTCATTAGAGCTAAGCGTGAGATAATGATGGCAGGTTTCCGCAGTCACTCCACCTCGCCACCCCGAGTTGCCTTTGGATACACGCACTGCGCGGGCGTTTTCTAATAGCGGCACCACCGACGAAGACGACACATGTACTATATGAACTCTTACACTAAAATAAGAAATTATTTTCTTTTTCACGCTGTACTCCGCATATAGCAGGGTAGACAGAGGGAACCTAGTGTTTAGACACACTGTTCCCCACTTTCCGCCGAGTTCTGGAGGCATTACGTGATGAGTGTCGGAAATGAAAATATAAATGTAAATAAATATTTCATTTCCTCGAGTGGGGTTCGAACCCACAACCAGACTTTACATTCACAATTTATGCCGCTGCGCCGCGACTGGCCTAAGCAGCTTACATTATAGTCAGTCATATTATATTATATAAAATAATTTAAATATTTTTATTTAAGCAGCTTGTGAACTTTGCTATCACGAATCATTCAGGCGATTCAAAACACTCATCGCAACATTCTTTTCTTCTATAAGTCATTTGTATAATGCATTATGTAAACGTATTAAAAATATTTAAATAAAATATTATTCTACGCGTTTGTGTTTAAGTAATTTGTCACGTGTTCCACTGTATATGTACGTACTCAGTTTTTTCAACAAAATTTGTAATAAGGTTGATTGCATTTAATTCCATTGTTGGCGGTCGTGACTCGAGATAGGTTTGATATTCTTCAGGATCTAGAAAGGTAAACCATCAACTTTATATGAGAATAAATAAATCGTACTTTCATAGAAAAAAAAAATATAAAATCATATAACTATGTACCTATATATATAACCACATGGTTTCATTATACTATCACCTTTGTATGAAATTTTAAAAAAATAAATGGAGGTGAAAATATATTTTAATGTAGGGATAGCAGTTACATCAAATATATTTAACATCGTTGACCTGACTAATGACACAACTCAATGAACATTTTTCAATATTTGTTTATATATATAGAATTATGGGCGCACCTGTCCAAACTACGTAGATATACATATAAATATATTTTGATTTAAATATTGAAATAAAATATTTCCATACGTAGGACAGGACATTAACCTGCAGAACGTTAAGACCAGTTTATTTATATTTGGCATAGTAAATCAATTTAAACAATATCAACCGCTATAACAAGAAAATATACGACTGATGAACTAGCATATATTACCTGTATTATTTTTTTTCTCAGGGCTAGGACTGTCTTCTTCGAGTTCGGCATGGAACTGAATAAAAAAAAGTTATAAATTTTAATAAAATATTTTTTTGAGATACCATACCACAAAAGCAATAGCGGAACCTTTATAAGAGGAGTCCATCTGTTAAGAGCATTTATTTTGAGATCGCGTGGAGGTATCAAGCAATATCAATTATTCCCATTTCGAGGTCTCTTGGAGTACAAAAACCATCAAGATTCTAAATCATTTTGCAAATCCCGAAAAATCGGAATATGTGTTTATTTATATTACAGATAAAAACTATTAGAAATGTATAATTATAGTTTATTTCAAACAAAGTCAGTGTATGTGCCCGCAAACTTAAGTTTGTCAATTTTTATATGTTATTTGCTGTGAACTTTTCGTTAACCTACAAGCCTGAAATTGATACGGAGCTCGACTCGACTCGAGCTACTCCGACCCGCACTTGACGTTCTTTTTATTATTTTAATCATTAATATTTTAGTACGATTTGTTAGCAAAAAAAATATTATAAGAAATTAAGCTTCAAAATAAAAAAGTTTGTAAAATAAAGAAATTTCAATTACTACTGATGTGAATGAGTAGATGGCAGTGCTGTTATTATATATAAATTATTTGTAATTCGCCAACCTGGTTAAACAAAAAGTGCCGTTTTGGTTCAGCAAAGGTGGAGTACGGAATAACAGTTTCACGCTGTATCCCCCCGCCTACAGCAGAATAAGGAGAGGGAACTTAGAGTTAAGACACTCCATCCACCACTCTCCGCGTTATTCTGAAATTGCGTGTTGAGTAGCAGAACTCAACTGCGAAGCGAAGAAATGAAAATATAAATTTAAATAAATATTTCATATCCTCGAGTGGGGATCCAACCCACAACCAGTCGCATTTACAATCTATAATACACACATGAGCCATTATCACGACTAGCCTGTGTTTAATTTAAATATATTTATTTATTACGTACCTTTTACTTAACTAAAATGTTAATAACAAAGGAGTCTTTTTCTTATTTAGAAGTTTGGACAAAAAATAACAAATTCAGTTTCACGATAATACTTATTATATTTTTTTTAAATTTGGATATTGGTTACGTATTAATAAAATAATAGCAATTTCGTAATGATACATTAAAAAAGTGCATTATGCAGAATACTATCTATTGGTTAAACATATTTTAAAAAGTATCTACGCTCGCTTAAATTTAATTTGTGTATAGTCGCATAGAACTTTTTTAATTTAATTTAATTTTTATTTAGCTTAGCATGAGGTTGTAATGTTACAGTGAAGCAAATGAATTATTTAATACTAGCGACCCGCTCGCGGCTTCGCCCGCTTAAACCACAGAATTATTTACTTAACACACTGAATTATGTTCGTGTTTTGATATACTTATAATGTATGTTTGCAATGTAATGAAGATTTTTTATGAGAAAATTGTTAAAACTTTAGGTCGCATTTTCGTACCTCCCATAAGAATCTTCAATTGAATGTTTGAAATAAAAACACAACTTATCGATACTTACTATATGTGCGTTTCTTCAAGATAATCTCAGAAACGGCTTAACCGATTTAAATACTTTTTTTGTTTGTATTCTGGCAAACTGCCCTTAAATATTAAGTATTAGTTTTATTTTAAGCAGCTTCATGCTAGTCAGAGGGAGGAACCTAGTATTAAGACACTCCGTTCCCCACTTTCTACCGAATTCTGGACGCATTGCGTGTTAAGTGGCAGAACGCAACGCCGTGCTTAACCTCGACCCCAGAGCGAAGAAATGGAAATATAAATTTAAGTAAATATTTCATCTCCTCGTGTGGGGAGAACCAGTCGGTTTTACAGTCACACTTTGTGCCGCTGCGCCACGACTGGCCTCAACTGGACTGGACTTTATTTTAATCGGTTCACATAAAGTTAAAACCAGATCCACGCTTTATCCCGCCCTTAGCAGGGCAACTTAGTGTAAGATATTTGGTACCAATAATGTAAACACATACTACTACAAAAATAGTACTAAAATGTTTAGAACTTTAAACTTTGCCGCCAATACCTACGACTCGATTTCGCAATGAGGCGTATGCGGCGGTTTCCCTTTGATAGGTTTATGTGTGCGTGCGTTGTTCTTGACAAATTGTATTTTATTTTACAACGATAATTTTGTTATTTATTTTGTTTGAAAAAATAACTTTTTTATTTTCGGGTTTTTAATTTAATATGTAATAACTAATAGGCTTTTATAGAGTAGTTAAACTGTGGTTTCATTTAAAGTGGTCCTAACAAAAAAACTCTGTATAATTGAGCATATTTAATATTTATAGTGATTTTTGGGAAAATAGATACCAATAGTTATTACAACCACTTGCGAAGAAGCATAGTTTAGGCAATTTTTTATTCTTATACCTTTCGAAAAACTACCATCGTTCTTATAGTTAATATATTTATTTTTCAAATTAAAAAAATTGTCTGTCATCATAATGGCGGAAAAATATTCAAAATGTATTGTAATACCACATTAGTATCGACAATGTAGTGTTGGTAGTAATTGAAAATAGTTATACTACAGGAGGATACCTTCATATGCACTGTTTTAACCTGTTTTATGTATAATATAGAATAATATATTCTATAGAGGAATCACACATTCTTTTTATTCAGTTTAGTAAATACATTTTTTAGAGGTTACATTTTAGTACAGAAATGGCATGCAACTCTGTTCCCGCATTTACGTTCCTGATATATCGATATAAATAATAGAATAACAAAATATAGGAAGGAAACACAAATGCAATTATATTGCATTTTTTCTTTTTTTCATACTTGAAACGTATTAATAAATTACATATTATGTATTACATACAATTAATTTCTTTTCAATATAACACTAAGTTTAATCAGCTTCACGCTATTTTAACAGATAACATAAGATGACATTAAAACGTATTGACATAACCACGTGATCCATCTAAACACATTATAAACTTTTATAAACTACGAACTCACAATCAGAATTTACTTTCCAAATACATATACTTTTTATTCTACATATCGCCATATGAGCTAATCCCGTAAAATATACCTACTTTATTATGTTTGTTAATATCACCAACGTTGACGTTTAAAATAATAATTATGGTAGACTGAACAAATATTGATTATACTTCTTTTTTTAGCTTTACGCTGTATCCCGCACACAGCAGGGTAGGCATAGGACACCTAGTGTTAAGACACTCTGTTCCCTACTTTTCTCGGAATTCTTTAGGCATTGCGTGCTGAGTAGTGAAACTCAACGCCGCACTTTGCCTCGACACCAGAGCGATGAAATGGAAATAAAAATTTAAATAAATATTTCGTTTCCTTGTGTGGTCATCGAACCCACAACAGTTACACTTTGTGCCCCTGTGCAACGAACGGCCTCAATTTACTTTCTTCTTTTAAAATGTGGTGTGAAATAGTCGTAATTTAATTATGTCAGATTACTATTAACCGACTTCTTAAAAGGGGTCAATTAGACTGTATTTTTTATCCTTGTTACCTTAGAACTTTTGATTGTATGAACCGATTTTAATGATTCTTTTTTTATTTGAAAGCTAATGCCTCCCGTGTAGTCTTATTTTAATTTAGTTTATATCCAACAATGGTATCTATGAGAAAATCATATAAATCTCAAATTTGCATTAAGTATATGCGCGACAAATGAACGTATAAGTCAATATCAATTCAACCGATTTTAATGATTCTTTTTTTATTAGAAAGGGTACATATAAGGGGTAGTTTGGTGAAAGTTTAGTTAAGTTCAGAGTGTGAAATCCGGTTGAAATTGAAGAAGTCGATTTTTTTTATTAAAAAATATAATTATGTAATTTTTTCTACAAAAAATTCTTTATACTCCATGATAAAAACTATCCTATAAGTGACATTAGGCTTTGAACTATTACCATGCCAAAATTAATTTAATTTCATACAGTAGTTATCGGTATTTGAGGTAATTTATATTTTTCAGTTTTTATTTTTTTTAAAGAAAACTATCATGAAATTCGGAATGAAACCCAAAAAAAATGTACCTTGAGGCCCTAGGCTAACACCATGCAAAAATTCATCAATTTCTGTCAGGTAGTTTTTGCGTGATTGACGCACAAACAAACCGACAGACAGACAGACAGACAGACAGACAGACAGACAGACAAGAATTCTGCTGAGTGGTTTTTTAGGTTCTATAATCGACATATTAACCGACCTAATTTTTATTTTTTTTATATCTTTCATGTACAGAATTGACTTTTCTATCCTTTTATTATATATGGAGATTTTTAAATTCTTACTCTGGTAACAAGGCAATAAGCAATGGTGAGTAGGTACCTACCACTATTCAACACGCAATATCTCGAAAACTTGACGGAAAGTGAAGAACAAAGTGTCTTAACACTAGGTTCCCGCTGCCTACGCTAAAAAGGTTTTCTGGTATTTGAGCATTTATGGGGAAACAATTTGAATAACGTCTTTCTTAGAAATATATATTTAAATTTACTAAGGCTGATTTAGTATTTTATATGGAGAATAAAAATAACGGATTTAGACTCTACATGGCGCATTTTAAATCAAATCAACGGCACTCGATATTATACTATCAGAATGTTTAAAAAAATGTTATGTAATCCAAACGCGTTTGTAGTTTCTTAATCCAAAATATATCAATACATGCGTCCAGCTATAACTTGCTAAATAAATGATTTAAATATAAGTAAATATAGATTTAAATTTAACAATATTTATTAGGCTCAGATAAGATAGATAAATGTATAATATTTTTTTTTATAACATAATAATATGCAACAGTATCTACGAAACATATTTATGTGTATTTTCTATTTGATCTAATACATTATAATGAAAAATCTAAGATTAACATAATAAAAATCTTACCGCTAACACTGATCCAGTTCCTTCAAGTGCTTTAAAAGCCAATTCCAAGTCTCTGACGCCAACATTGGGAAACTCATCAACTCCACTTGGACACAAGAAACATTTGAACCCCACAACTCCAGCTTCAACCAAATCTCGTAAGGAACCCTAAAATAAATAAAAAAAAATATCCGTTTTTATTTGTCTCTATATATACATACATATTAGATATAAGTAAGTGCCTAAAATAATAATAATTTTAAAAGTAAATAACATTAAATCGTTTGATGGCTCTATTTGGATAAATCAAACAATCTTAGCCTGGGTGTTAAGTGATAAACAAAACGCTGATTCACAAGTGTAGGTAACTTGCCTCTTAAACAAACAGTATAGAAAGTACATACAAACATCTTACACATACACATAACATTTTGTTAAATTCCTATATATTGTATGAAGTAAATTATTTTAAATGAAATAAGTTTCCCTTTAAAACATATCAATAGATATTAAATCAATAACCAGCCAATATTTCGCTACCCATATTTACTGTCTTCCAAAGACTGGGAATTATTAAATACTTTTTTTATAATGATTATTGTCTACAGAGGATGCAGTCAGATAAATAGTCATACTTACCAAAAAATAAAACTATTTTTTTTTTCCTAATTACATCAAGAATAAGGTAACTGCCCTGGATGTTAGCCTACTTTATTTTTACTTAAAAAAAATAGTATAATCTATCTCAAATACAAAATTCTCACCTGATTTCCAACAATTACTCCTCCCCAAAAACCTACATCCACGTAAACATGTCCTGCGGCCGAATTAGCCTTTAATATTAAATTGTCCAATGTTGTAGTAGGTGGAATAGAATTTCTATAAAGACATATATATAATAGTAATATAAAAATAATTAATTAATATACCTATAGGGTTACCGTCCGTACCGTTCCGTACCTTTAGAAGAAAAAAGGATACTTATAAGATAACTTTGTTGTCTATCCGTCTGTCTGTCTGTCTGATCTGTCTTTATCTCATGAACGCTTGGAGATATGGAGTTGAAATTTAAACTATATACTCATATTTACCATACAATTCCGAAAAAAACGTATTTCTAGATTTATTTAAAGAAAGATATGGCCATTTATATCGCAAAAAACGTATATTTCGACACTATAAAGGAAATCAAAATTAATAGGGTACTTCCGGTTGACCTAGAATCATTAAGCTAAGTTGAATCCTAAAATATAATAGCCTTAAAAGGGGGGCAAGACTTGGTATTAAAGCCGCTAGTTCAAGTGAAGTGTCAGATGAAAGGGCTCTAGCTTAGCTAAGCTTGAATATCTTAAAAGGCTCGAGACCTACAATTTTTGTA
This sequence comes from Heliconius charithonia, assembly GCA_030704555.1. Taxonomy (NCBI): domain Eukaryota; kingdom Metazoa; phylum Arthropoda; class Insecta; order Lepidoptera; family Nymphalidae; genus Heliconius; species Heliconius charithonia. The sequence continues at coordinate 10,657,598 of CM060827.1, read as the reverse complement.
CGGAACCCTCGGTGGCCGACTCGCACTTGGCCAGGTTTTTTTTCAGCTTCCCGCCATAGTATTCCACTGCTATATGGAAGGGTAGACAGGTGAACGTAATGTGAAGTCACTCCGTTCCCTACTTGCTGCCGAATTTTTGAGGCACAGCGCGTTGAGCCGCGAAACTCAACGCCGCGCTTTGCCTTTGTACCACAGCAAAGATATGAAAATATAAATAAATAATAACTGCGTTTCTCAAGTGGGATTCAAACCCACAACTGTCGCGTTTACCGACAAACGCTGGTGTCCCAGCGCCACGAAGGCTTCAATATGTTTTTTATTTATCATTAATATTCAATATTTTATTAGTTGTTAATAATTTTGATTATATTTAATATTTTTTATTAATAATTTTGGTACTGTGAATGTAGCAAAATGATTATTTTATGTAAAATCGTGTAATTCTATTAAATGTACATTTTGTGCATATGTGTATTTACAAAGGCATATCGACAATTGTAGTTATTCCTCCAGCGGCCGCGGCATTAGTGGCAGTCCGGAAGCCCTCCCAGGCGGTCCGTCCTGGTTCGTTAACGTGCACATGAGAATCTACAACGCCAGCTATTAGAGCCAATTCCCCACCGTCAATTACCTGTAACGATATATGAAATAAAAAAATAACTCAGGAGAGGCAGAGGGACCTAGGGACCTAGACCTGTTAAGATACTACGTTCCCCACTTTCTGCCGAATTCTGGAGGTATTGCGTGTTGAGTGGCAGAACTCAACGCCGCCCTTAACCTCGACACCAGAGCGAAGAAATGGAAATATAAATTTAAGTAAATATTTCATCTCCTCGAGTAGGGATCCAACCCACAACCAGTCGATTTTACAGTCATACTTTGTGCCACTGCGCCACGACTAGCCTATTATATAATATAGAAATATTACTAAAGCTTTAAAACTACTCAAATATTGTTTTTTCCAACATAGATTAAATATAGCATTTAGCTCGCGTATGGCACGTTAAGCCCACCGAACCTATTAGTAAGACAAACCGTTCTAGGGTTCAAGATCTTGCTTGCTAAGTGGCGGAACTTAACGCCACATTTTGTTTTACGAAAGCTAGAAATTGAAACTAATTTATTCCTTCAAACAGGACTCAGTAGGGTCGAGGGTATTACTACCATTTATCTTAAGATCGCGTGGAGATATCAAACTGAGATTTATATCAAATATCTAGGTCAAAGTGTGACTGTAAAACTGACTGGTTGTGTGTTCGATCCCCACTCGAGGCGATGAAATATTTACTTAAATTTATATTTCTATTTCTTCGCTCTGGTGTCGAGGCTAAGTGCGGCGTTGAGTTCTGCCACTCAACACGCTATGCCTCCAGAATTCGGCAGAAAGTGGGGAACGGAGTGTAATAACACTAGGTGATATCTAGGTCAACAGTTCGTTAGAGAATAGGAAAAAGGTTCTTATATCAACGCAATGAAAAGATACGAGCGTTTATACATCGTCTTTGCAGTATTTTATATAAAATTTTAATTATGAAGATAGGCAAGAAGATATAATTTCCTATACAACCAGAAAGGAAGAAATCCTAATTATAGATATATCTAAGAAAAAAATCTTAAACTCTCTAAAAAATCTTTAAAAAAATCTTAAACTCGGCGTAACTTATATATGGAGTTTCTTTCATAAGAGATGAATGAAAAGTTAAGTTGGTCAACTACACGTTCTCGTTGGGCAAGAAATCGATACGGAGCCCTCGGTGGGCAAGCCCAACTCGAACTTAAACGCCGTTTTACAATTAAAAAAAATGTTGAAGACTTCCGAGAGGTAATTGGTCAAATAGACTTACTATTTGACCAATTTTATTTTACTCATTATGTTATTTTACTAAAATCGCTTCCCTTTTTTTTATTTGTATTGTAATAATATTTTAAATTTTAATTTAATTATTTTATAAAGTTAACCATGTCCATATATGTATTATAAAATGCTTTTAATACAATATTGTTACAAATATATCACTATATACACACTATTAATAAAAACGCATTCGTTACTTTTATGGCGTTCCGCCAAATCGCCAGTGATGCCAATAATAAATAAAAGTAATGCCTATAATTTTATACAACCTAAGATAAACATTGTTCTGTTCTTTAATTATGGCGTTCTAAAACACATAAAAAAGAAAACGTTGCAAAAAAAACGAACATTAAAGAGTAAGTGTACCGATGTGTATCTTCAGAAAAAGATTTATAAGTACCCCCATAAAACTAAGCTTTGTGTTATATCTACAGCTTTTATTTCACCGCTTAATACACAATAAATAACTTGTCGCAATAATTGGTTATAATTTAATAAATATTTTATTAGAAGCAATTGTTTTTTGTTTAATAACAACAAAAAAGAACCGACCATCAAGAAATGATATAATTTCGTGATATCTTAAATGTCAAAGTCCAATTCAAATGATTTCAAAGTGACGGTTATCTATAAAAAAATACTAACTAAAAGAACCTTATAATAAAAACAACATTTAGTATTGTTGATACCAATTTTATACGGTTAAAAAAAAATAAAAAAAAAGCAGAGAACAGAATACAGAAATGGATTAAGTATACCTATAGAACAAGTCACTGTTTCGTGCCTACATAACATTTAAATTAATAAACATTAAAGAATGAAACACTACAGAGTGGTCGTAACTAATAATAAATGCAATTATTAATCTAACCTTAAATAAACAAACATAGTGTTTATACTAAAGTCTAAAGTGCTTTGCAGATTTAATTTTTTCCGGCGTCCTGTATTTTTATTTTATCAAGAATTACAAATATGTTGAGCACGCCTGCAAAAAAATACAGGCTGTCGCCCTTATCGACCTCTCAAGGTTGGATCTGCACTGCCGGAAAGAGACGGCTAACCACATGTTTAAAACGCTTAAACATAATATGCTTCTATATTTAACACAATTCTTACATCGATCTCGTTTTCTTTCTCCTCGATTAATTTGTTTGCTTCGTTCCTACTCAATACTTTTTCTATGACTCCATTTTTATTGACCAGAACACCTCCATCGAAAATATTAGTTTCTGTTACCAAATGTTGGCTTAAAAACACTTGACACCGTCCTGTCATCGCTGGCTGAGTCACGCACAACTACACTAATTGAGACACGCTCTTCAACTACCAGAATAATGTGATAGCGGAATGCTGAAATACTGATCTTGCCATAAATCCGTTTTAACCATTTTCTTTATTGTGAGTGACATGTTGATAACAATATAAATAGTACGATAACCCACTCGAACGCTAGGAACATTGAATTGTTGCTATGTCGTCGTTGTTTATTTATTTTGTAATTTATTCGCTAGTGGTCAATATTTATAGCTAATAAAGTAGATTAAAAAAAACACTAGGTTCCCTCTGTCCAACCAGCTATGTGCGAAATACAGCGTGAATATGTTTTTTTTTTAAATTAAGTTAGATAAATAGATATATTTAGTTCGCTAAAACGTAATTGCTATCAATTTATGATAGATATTTAAAAAATATAGTGACAAAGGCATAAAAGCATAAAAAAGTTACTTAATGCGGAATACTTTGTTTAAGAGTGTTTTTTTTTGTTTGTCATAAAAAAATGTTTTAATTTTATACATTCCATAGCCTATTCTAGATTAATAGCAACCATTCTCGCAACGAAGACGTTTATTGTTTTATATTATAAAAAAAAATAAAAATAAAAAAATTGCTTAGTTTCCTATTACACCTATATTAATATTTTATAGTCAATATAAATCGTATCGTTTTAACTGTATTCATCATAACATAAAAATCAATAAGTCAATAAACTATTCTCTATACAAAAATAAACCAACAACATGTTTCACTATATATAAGTATGTATAAATATGTACCAATTCCATACCTATGTACGTAGTGACTTTGCTTTGAGCGTGTTGACGAATCATCTAACAAATGCCAATGATTCACCTTGAACTTGACGTGCCTTAATTAAGCACGCGGGATGCTCCCGTTTGTCAATGACTCCGGTAAGTTTTACCTTTACCTATGTACTATAAACATATAATACCCGTTCTACATCCGAGGTGTGTCTGAAGACCTAGATCAAGTACTAACTTGACCGGTTCCTGCTAACATTTTTAAAGGGCAATGTCAACCGCTTAAAATATTTTCATTGCAGTGGATAAGAACGATGTATATATGATTATAATAGCTTCCTGCAAGCTCACTAATATCTCATATCTAATAACATTTGAATTAAATTTATTGTTTCTACAACTATATCTATGGTTATAATTGTTATCACATACAATCCAATATTATTTTCGTGCCTAATTCTAAAATACTTATTTTGTAAATTACTGTCATGTTAAGAGGCCGTTGTGGCGCTTGGGCACAAACGAGGGTTGCGGGTAAGATTCCCACTCGTGGGAATGACTTATTTAGTTATTTATTAGATATAAATAACTAAATAAGTTAATTATTTCGCTCTAGCATCAAGTCCAAAAGCCTGACGATGAGCTTCGCCACTAAACACGCAACGCCTCAAAAAATGCGGCCGAAAATGCGGAACGGAGTGTCTTAACACTATGTTTCCTCTGCCTACTATGCTGTGTACGGGATGCGGCGTGAAGTAAATCAGCTTATATATTTTTTAGGGTCATATTAACTGTGTAACTGTATGTGTGTATTACTTGAGGCCAGTCTTGGCGCAGTGGCACGAAGTGTGACTGTAAAACCGACTGGTTGTGGGTTCGATCCCCACTCGAGGAGATGAAATATTTACTTAAATTTATATTTCCATTTCTTTGCTCTGGTGTCGAGGCTAAGCGCGGCGTTGAGTTCTGCCACTCAACACGCAATGTCTCTAGAATTCGGCAGAAAGTGGGGAACGGAGTGTCTTAACACTAAGGTTCCCTCTGCCTACCCTGCTGTGTGCGGGATACAGCGTGAAGCTGATTTATTTTATTTTATATTAACTGTCTTCAAACTAAATCTCTATGTTATTATAGAAAGTAAATTCATACAATAACTTCCTTAAGGAGGTTAATTTAGCGGTTCATTTATTCTACATGAATAACAAGGGTAAAGCCAATTTCAGAGTCCACTTACTCAGTTTACTGTTAGCTGGCGATGCGTCGTCGACTGTACGACAGTAAACAATGTGGTGACATTGGCGGTAAGAAAGGAAGACACGTTACTTGCATAGTAATTGTGCTTCACCTCTACACACCGCGGAACCACGTAGCAGCTCTACTCTACTGCCTGAGCCTCATTAACTGGTGACACTGCGGTTTACAATAACGAGAGTTTATTTATTGTGATTTATTATTTTTATAATTGTTCTAGTAAATATTTGATTGAATATGTGATTTTAACTTATAATAATGTAAGTACGTTTTATTGATATTAACAGATTTTAATACAACACCGGCTTATATTTTGTAAATAGTTAATAATACATTATTATTTTGTAGCATTTATGCATATAAAGATTGCTTACAACCATGAGTAGATATTAAAATAATAATAATAATTTAAACGTTTTATCTACTTTCGCCAGAATGTGTATTGAATAGATTGTTGTGCACTGAGTACGAGAAAAATAATGAAAAAAATCTATCACGTATAGTTTACAAAATATTTATTACAGAACTAATAAAAGTTCAAAATAATAAGTGAAAAATTAGAAATAGTGATTTTTTTTAGATAGACAACTACCCATAGACAAAAAAAATTGAAATAGGTACATAAGTTTTTAAAAACAAAGTAAGAAATTACGTTTAAGTTAAAGTTTTCATATATAAAACAAAAAAAATCCCAAACGAAATAAAGTAAAGCTAAATTTTATGTTACTAATGGATAATAAATATATCAAACACCTTTACTCTTTAAGCGACTATAATAAGGGCAAAACAACTGTAAAATTAAAAGCTGACAATAAAATTTTTTTTGATGAATGAATTGATTTTGCATTCCTAATTGTATCGATTTGTTGCAATAAAATATTGTTTATGATGTTGAATATATTTTATTAATGTCTGGCTATGAAAATTTAAATTATTTAAGTAAATTGTGTCTAGACTAGACTGAATTTTTTTATTATCTTAATTATCCCACATTAATTAACTTTTTAAATAAAAATATTAAGTAATTAATAATGCCCACAAAATCATAAATAATAATATGAACTAAGTCCAGCATAGCATTTAAAGATTTTAATACTTTATACAAAATAACAATATTTAAGTACACAAAATATTGAGACTGAAACTGATATATATTTATGAAATACTGCAATTGAAAAAGCAATAATAAGTGACCTTTTAAATTAAACATAAAAACATTTGTCTTAATGTACTATATCTAACAAATTGCTTCAAATTCGAGTGTTAAGGATGGACCTGTTCTAAGATACCAAGATACATAATACACATACGGCGCGTAGGTGAGATGTGAAGCTCGATGACACCGAGGTATTAACACTAGGCGACGCATGCGCAGTCCGCTCAGTCGCACGCCGTTCGCGACGACAACGCAAACACCGGGAAACCTTCACCTTAGCCAAAAATTTGCAATTTGTTAATCTTGATTAAATTTGTGAGTACTTTAATAATTATTAAAATTCAAATTGTTATGGAGAATAAATTGGGTAATAATTTTTTTATTCGTCTTTTCAGATCATTTTGAGGCATCCGGAGAAAACAGCTTCCCCGTTATGGGGCACAATATATTAATTTGGGTAAGTGTGTGAAATATTTAACATTTATATATATTTTTTTAAATAATATAAAACATTAAAATTCCAGAAAATGCTTAAAAAAGTTTTAAAAAAATAATATTGTTTAAGTTATTAATAAAAAACCATGGTCCAAAATATTTCTTGAACCGTGATTTTTTTGAAGTTCCCTTTATTCTTCACTGCCAAAAATTTAAAAACATGCCTAATAAAAAAAAATATATATTTTAAACTTCAAAATAATACATCTAAAGGGCTCTCTCAATTTAAATATTATACTTTTTGTTTTGTTTCATAAGATCACTTCATAACAATTTGCTACAAATTAATATTTATTTAAATTTTAAAGGAATACGTTAATAACGAAATGATACCGAACGATAGCCGTACAATGGGTTCAATTAATAGGATAGGCAATTAGCCATTAAGGCCATAGATAAATTCATAAATTGATTTATAATATTTTCGACAATTCAAATCGTTTCTGTAGCACTGTTACTGATTTTGTGAAGCCAGTCGCGGCGCAGGTGCGCAAAGTAAAATCTACAGGTTGCGCGTTTGATCCCCACTCAAGGAAATGAAATATTTATTTATATTTATATTTTCATTTCTTCGTTCTGGTGGTGAGGCGAACGAGGCGTTGCGTTCCGCCCCTTAACGCAATGCATCCAGAATTCGGCGGAGAGTGGGGAACGGAGTATCTTAACACTAAGTTGCCTCTGCCTACCCTGCTGTGTGCGGGAACCAGCGTGAAGCTGATTTTGTAGCTGCGGCTCACACACACTCACTCTTATGGGTTGAGCTGATACATTTTGTATCCTTATTATTTCAATATGTTCACCTATAAGTTTTTATAACTAATTTAATATGCATGGCATATATGGTACATACAAATTCAAACTGATGACTCGTTAACATTTATCGGGCAGTAGGACATACGAGTAGACTGGCCAGTGGCATGTGTAACGTCGGTGTCAGTGCAGAACCTCGCAACTGCAATTTCCGGTTATATTTGTGAAAATTGTATCTAATTGATTAAACAGTATATTCTATATCTAGTGGTTTCTCAAAGGAGTTTCTGTCCCCTGTTATTAAGCATATTTTTGCCTTTAGAAAACCTCCTTCCTGCACTGACGCTAGCGATATGTATTGTATTTTGACAACGCCCAATAAATCATTAAGGCATTTAAGCTTGTTCAGTCTCTAATCAAAATATCAAATATTTATGAGTGGGTCGCATATGCATTCTAGATATTATTATTTTATAGTGATAGGTGTTTGTTGTAAATCGTTGAGCTTTTTATTACTTCAAATGACATTCAAATATCATTGCACATATATATACCTTCTGCTTATAAAGTACAATTTAGTTGACATATCATTTTATACTTATCACGAGTTGCTTTTCATTTGTTTCCAAATTGTTTAGGTGTAAACATATAAACCCAGCTATAATAAAAAACATTGAACTTTATTCTTTTACATGATATACTTTTACCTATTTATGATAGATTTTGTTAAATATTATACTTGGTTCTTAAAATCTATCCATAATTACAGTTTTTTTTTTTAATTTAAATATCTTCTACATTCAACGTACATGGTAAACGAAAAGTACATGCAAAGAATTGTTAAAATGTATCAAAATGTCCTTTATAACTACAAAACCTTGGTAACTTATTATTTAAATTAAATAGTTGAAAATTCGAAGTCCTAAAGTCTATGACTTTAGTAAATAATATAAAATTATTAATTATCGACTTCGGTGGAAAATTCAGGATGGAGTATCGTAACACTAGATTCCGTCTGCTTACATTAGATACAGCGTGAAGCTCAAAAAAATAATTGTAAATGTTATAAAAACAATGAAATTACTTAGGTATTCGATCAAGCCCTTAGTTTATCTTATTAAAAGTTCATTTATTTGTACTTAAAATGAATATGATTAAATGTTGCTGTATTTTAGTATGCTATTCACGCATATAACAAGGTCAAATAAAACGACACTTCTTCTTTGTATATATTTATAAGTTATTTGAACGTTCTAAGTATTTTATTACTGTGTAAAGAAAACTTAATAAAAATGTTTATTTGATACCTACACTACCAAAAATTATAGTATTACGCAAAATCAAAGAACACTAAATACACCCCCTTGTAATAAAATTTTATTCTCTCTTTCTTTTTTCTTCATTTATCTTTCTTTTTCTTTTAGTTTAGTTTGTTCATAAATTGGAATTATAAGTTAACCCTATTAAAGTTATAGAAAACCTGTAAGTTTCAGTTGAATTAAAAACGTTAAAGTCGAATATGGTTATTTTTTTTCTTAATATAAATATTAAAATCTATATTAAAATCTATTATAGGTACTTATAATAAAATCATAACGGGTCGATATCTTTGCGCTGAAGATATATAAAAAAAAAATAACAAAAAATAAATAAATAAATCAGCTTCACACAGCAGGGTAGGCAGAGGGAACCTAGTGTTTTTTAGACACTCCGTTCCCCACTTTCTGCCGAATTCTGGAGGCAATGCGTGTTGAGTGGCAGAACTTAACGCCGCGCTTAGCCTCGACACCAGAGCGAAGAAATGGAAATATAAATTTAAGTAAATATTTCATCTCCTCGAGCGGGGATCGAACCCACAACCAGTCGGTTTACAGTCACACTTTGTGCCACTGCGCCACGACTGGCCTCAAATTAAAAAAAAATAATAACGCAGCAGAATCAAAAATAATTACATATTTTTAAAAAAATTGTCTATGCGTTTGTTCACGCTAATCTCGGAAGCGGCTTAACCCATTTAATAACAGTTTCACTATCGTATTTTAGCAAGCTTTCCTTAACATTTAATGTTTTTTTCAATCGGTTTTATTTTATTTTGTTATAAATATTTTATTGAATTGTCTGGAGCTTTTCATTATAGCTATAGATATAGTTTTTAAAATGATATTATTATTATGTGAAAATGAAAGTAAAATAGCCCCAGTATAAAATAAAGAAGAGGTTCTTAAAAGTATAAAAAAGGATAATTTGTCCTAAACGTTGCCAAGATGTCACTTGAAAATAGGCGGAATGGACTTGTCCTGTTGTGATGACGATGACCCCAAAGCGACTTCGACTACCTGCCGATGATGCCTATATGCAAATCGTGTATTTTGAATGAGACGTCAATGTACCTACCAGCTCGTTTAGAAAATATTTATTAGATCATGACCCGATGTTAGAAGAAAAACCTTCATCAGATTTTTTACAAGCTTCAATTAATTTTAATGTCTTTTTTTTTAATTATCGTTGAACATGAGCTCAGTAAATTTTATATGATCTAGTTTATTAGGTTGCCTATACTATAGTACTACTGTACAGATGTAGTTATCTCAACATGTATATATATATGTATATATATATATATATATATATAAATTTTACAATGTTATATGTATAACCAATAATACTTTATGTAAATATAATTTTAATATATATATTCATATTTACCAACAACAAACATAAGCTTGTTGTTGTCATACATTTTTTTTTTATTTCACACTTCTCCCTTGCTAAAGAACCTGTCCTATCATGTATATGTCTATCTGTTTAGTCTTAACGTACCTTATTAATTATTACCAAAGTTAAGATTACTTTTGTTTAGAACGTGTTTAGAACCTATCGGTTAATTATTTTTACTTCCGATTTGTATATGGTCATCGACTTCAGCTGCTATTTAAAAAAGTAAATAAATATAGAGTTTCGTGAACCTGTCTCAAGTGTTGATCTTGGTTTCGACTCTATCACGTTATGTAAATTAAACGTAGATAGAGCTTTACTTGATTGTCAGTTCAGTGACCGAAGACATTGCCGGCACCCACGCTTAGGTTTTTAATTCGGTATGTCACACAATGATGGACAATTGAACATAAATTATATTCAAAACTTAAACTTACCCCAGGACTAAATTCTCTTTGTAAAATTGACTTGTAAAATCAAATCAAATCAGTTTCCCGCTGTATCCCTCACACTCCGATTCCTACTTTCCGCCGAATTTTGGAAGCGTTGCGCATCGAGTGGCGAAACTCAACGCCGCGCTGACACCGGAGCGAAGCAATGAAAATATAAATTTAAATTCATATTTCATATTCCCGAGTGGGGATCGAACCCAGAAACAGTCGCGGTTACAATTTGTACCCCTGCGCCACGACTGGCCTCAAACTTACTTGTGTGATCTTCTATTTCGTCTAAGATGTATTTCACCTGTTAACGGGACATAAATGAAGCTGAAAATTGTCTCCATGTAATTGTTCGCAATGTATTGTTGACTAATGGATGTAAAGCTTTTTTTAAGGTCAACAACCGCCAAGCCTTTGTTCGATAAATCGATTATTTATCCGAAAATTGATAGGTATAAGTGGTGTCTAAAATATCTTATTATGTTTATTCTGAACACAAACTGTTAATAAATATGTAAATATTATGGAATATTTTTAGCACATTGCCTTATTTTGTTGTTTTTTGTATAGCTCTCAGTACTATTTGCTGGCGTGACAGCCTCGCCAAGGTATCCCGATGAAAGCCCTTTTGCCCGTATTGCAATTGAAACAACTCCTGAGCATGAACCTCTTGCTCCCCCTATTCGGTCTTCGGTTGAAAGCATACCATTAAGGTAAGTTTTATATAAAAATTACATAAAAGTGTTCATATTTTGGCTGTGAATGTAAACGTGATGGTTTTGGGTTAGTTCCCTCTCGTGGAAATTAAATATTTAATATTTTTCTACTGTCTTGAAAATTCGGCGAAAAGTTGGAATAAGAGTGTTTCACACACTACATTTTTCTTTCTACTGACCCTGTTATATGCTCGGGATACAGTGTGAAGCTATAATAACAATAAGTAAAAAAAATGGCAAAAGTAAATCTATGTATGTAATTAAGTTTATATTATCGCGCACCTGGCGTTTTAAAGAAGCACAGCATTCTGTTTTTCAAAAACATTCCTCGAGTGCAGCTAGAACCCACAACCATCGTATTTTTTTCTGATAAAATTGAAAATTTTCAAAATTAACGTACGTATAAAAAGAAGTGAGCATGTTTTTACGATAAATCTACTTGATAAATGGCCCATGTAAGTCCATTAAATCTCATAAAACTGTTATGATAAGTTTAACCTTCAAAAATATCTTTCTGTTTATAATATAAATAAAAAATGTCTCCACACACTTTTGCCATTGCCGTATATAAGATTGTGTTGATTTATATACAATATTTATTTTGGGTATAAAATGTTAAACATTTTTATGTTAAATACTTATTTGCTATTATAGAAATTTATACGAGGAAAGGGAAGGAAGATTGCCTTTAAGAGACGCCGTTGAGAAACGTCCAATTCCAGTACCAGACCGCGAGACACTATATAAATATTTAGAGGTAGCTTATATAGATATATTACCTATTTGAAATAAAAAATATTATCATGTTTTTAAAACATTACGGCTTAGTATTAAAGTTAAAACATTTGTAAAATTTTAAGGATGCTGCTGAAAGGGCAGCAGACGATGTGGAAAACTACGAAGAACATAAAAAATATTATGGGGCTGCCAGTCATTTGAACAAGTTAGTAATTTTTTTTTTTTTATGGAAAAGACAAGGCAAACGAGCGTTCGGGTCACCTGATGGTAAGTGACTACCGCCGCCCACGACCCCGTGCAACATCAGAGGAGCTACAGGTGCGCTGCCGGCCTTTAAGGTGGATTGGGCGCCGGAACCCGGCATTACCTGATGCGAAACGCAGTGACATAAAGCCACTACTTCACGCCGGTTTTAAATGCCGGGGGTAGTAATGATCTGGTCGAGTGTGCCCATGTGTGTTGCCATTGCTGGCGACGTGACTCTACCACACGTACTTTAGTCGCCTCTTACGACATCACCAGTACCAGGATGATCCTATTCTTGGCCGGGATCACACGGCACAAATATGCAATCGTGTAATAATAGCAACATATTAAGTACAAAGTAATAAAAGAAATATTAACATATAATTTATTTTCCAGCGTTTCGCGTACTGAGGAAAAGTTAGAGCAAGGAAATGCTAATCTTCAAGGTTCGTTAAATTTTATCATTTCAATTAAAATCAATTGGGTTGTTTCAAAATATTGCAATTTCCAAATTTTTATTTTTGTGTAAAGATGTAAGAAGATAATAAATACGAAATAAATATTAATATTTTGACAATTAAAGACAGAAATTATATTATTTACTGTATCTACGTTGGATTTTTACTTATACTTATAACAATATTTATTTGTAGAGATGCAACAAACAATGTCTGAACCCAACACCAGACGGCTCGTCGTCTGTTACATAGAGTCGTGGGCGGCGTACCGCGCGCCTCCACTGGCCTTCACCGCTGGACTTGTGCCCAAATCTTGCACTCATCTGCACTACGCTTTCGCAGTCCTACACCCCCACACTTATGCGGTAATATCTGCAAACGAGGATTATGATCTTATCAAAGGTGAATATGCTTAAAAAATATTACATTAAATGGTTTATTAATTTTTATAAATTTCTATAAAATGGACAGATTGTGGGTTCGATCCCCACTCGAGGAGATAAAATATTTATCGCAAACTAATTATGGCAATATATTTAAGTTCCTATTCTTACAAATCTTTGGGTAACAAATAGATAAATATAAATTATATGGAATTTTATTTTTATTAACATACCAATCCGTCAGGTGGATATCGCATTGCGACGGGCTTAAAACGTCGTATCCCGGGTCTTCGCGTCCTCGTCAGCGTGGGTGGTGACGGGATGGAGCGTCTGTTCAGCGAAATGGTTCAAGAGCCCTACAGGCGAAATTCATTTATCGATAGCGCGGTCACCTTCCTCCAAGAACACGATTTCGACGGGCTCGACCTTCACTGGGTGTATGCAGGTAAACACTTTAAAAATAAAACAAATCACGTCTATTCTGTCGTCGGCAAACTGCTTATCTCTTAATGAATCTTTATGTGTTTTAGGTGACAAAGATGATAAGGAAAAAGAGTTATTGACCACTCTGTTATACGAACTTCGCGAAAAATTCTCTTCTTACGGATACCTCTTATCTACAGTCCTGCCACCATTCAGGTATTTTACCTACCATAATTTTATGGCCGTTATAGGATTATTATTCCTTTTTTAATGTCTCTTTATCTGTCCTATTTGTGAATCTCTGTATATTTGTACTTGCATCAAATAATACTACTACACTAAATATTACCAACCTACTGAAAAAAAATTCTCCATCTAAGTTTATAAGATTATTGTAAAGCCTGTTTCTCATTTCTCTTATTCGAGATAGACAGTCACAATATTGCAGCATCAGTGCTGCACTTTGTCTCGCTAAAACAGGGAAATGAAAATATTAAATTTATTCATAATTCGAACCGACACACACACACATTCTGGTTCAGTTCCGCCACTCAGAACGCACTGCCTTCAGAATTTGGTAGAAAGTGGGGAACGTACTGTCTTAACACTAGGATTCGTCTGCCGTTGCCGTCTGCCTTCGTGAAGCTGATTTTTCATTTTATATTAAAATTATTTCATGTCTAGATATCAAATAGAAGATGGCTACGACCTAAGCGCTGTAAGTGGTGCCACCGACTACACCATCCTTCAAGCGTGGGACATGACGCACGCTCGTCACGGCGGCCAGGAGGCGCCGCCTCTCGCCCTGCAGCACAGCCCTTTGCATCGCGACCCTGGTGCTGCCCCACGCGATCAACGCTTTGACAATATCGTAAGTTTAATAATATCTTTTAATATAATAATAGTAATTCATTCACTTCATATTATTATGAAAATATTTATAACTACCAGCACGTTTTTCGACAAGCTGGCTTTGCGCTCTTAAATTATGCTTATATTATATAAAAATTGTACAAAATGCTTTCAAAAGGTTAAAGATGTATGAGCTATATATTACTGTAAAGTTTCATCAAAATCCGTTCAGTATTTTTTACGTGAAAGTGCAAGAAGCAATATTAAGTAAGTAATGTTTGCATATAATACACAAAAAAGATTGAATTGTGTTTTTTTATTTTTAGTTTATACTTACTATTTAGTATTCTAATTTTATTGTTTTTCACTTATCGCTGCTTAATACTGAAGTGCTAGTTCAGGTAAAAAAATAATCACAGACACTAAAATTCATTTGAATAAAAGATATTTCTAATATATCACTAATAAATCAACTTCAGGCTGTATCCCGCGCACAGCAGGGTAGCCAGAGGGAACCTTGTGTTAAGGCACTCCGTTTCCCACATTTCGCCAATACCGGAGGAATTGCCTGCTGAGTGGCAGAGCGAAGAAATGGAAATATAAATTTTATAAAATATTTCTTTTCCTCGAGTGGGAATCGAACCCACAACCAGTTGCGCTTACAGTCAAACTTTGTGCCTGTGCGCCGGGCATCACTAATCACTAATAATACTCTTTATTCAACAGGAATTTATGGTTAAATATATTCTACGCCACGGTATGTCGGCCGATAAACTGGTCTTAGGCATCCCATTATTTGGACGCAGTTACACACTCTCTGCCTCCACGCTATCAGCACCAGGCGCTCAAGTAGATGGCTGGGGAGACGAGGGTCCTTACACCCAAACCAAGGGAATGCTATCATATTTTGAGGTAAAACCATTTTTTAAGCTTATCTCGAAGATTCTCATACTAAATCTAGGTTTTAGGGTGAGATTAATTCATTATTAAAATGACAAACAAAAATTTAAAATACCATTTAAACTGAGTATCTACTTACACCTAAATAAGTTATTATAGAAAACAAAATTCGTTTCTCCCAAACTGGGAGAGACGAAGACGGAGAACTAAGTATCTTATCTCAAGTTTTTTCTGCGTCTCCTATAAAAAAATACAGGATATGTTTGAAGAAAATAAAAGAAAATTTAACACTAACATGATATTTAACTTAATTACGTTGTCTTCATTAAAAATATTATTTTCCAGATCTGTATGAACGAACGTGAAGGGAAAGGAGCCATTGGAACGGACGCTGCTGGAAATGCTTACGCTGTTTTCGATAACCAGTGGATAAGCTACGACACCCCAGATACTGTGATAGAAAAGGTATTATTGGTTTGAATACTTTTAAACATAAAACAGTCAAAAAGAAAGTTAAAAGAAAAGATATGATGAATTTTAATTTACAATTTTTTTGTTTAAAAAATTACTAATATTAATTATAAATAATTAAATATCTATAAACATATAAAATATGATATATTTAAATGGAACTTATTCTTTATTATCTTAGATGAAATTTGTTACGAGCATGGGACTAGGGGGAGCTGCGGCGTGGGCCATTGACATGGATGATTTCCGCGGCCTGTGTGGAAGACCATTCCCCATTTTAAGCGCAATATCTACCAGCCTCAACAGTGAGTTTCTTTTTTTTCAGCTGCTAAAAAGACGCTGCATACAGCGTAAAGCTTAAAAATACCACCCAACTGCACCGTGTCCCACAGAGGGAACCTAGTGTTAAGTCTCCATTTTCCGCCGAATTCTGGTGAAATTGCGTGTCTATTGGTTTATTGGCGGAACGCAACAAGCAATGTCTCAAGATTTCGGCAGCATTCTAGTAAAACGAAGAAATTAAAATATTATGTATTGAATTTTCTCGAGTGGGGATCTGTCACACTCTTGTGGCCCTGAACCACGACTGGCCTCGAGTAAGTAAAGTGCCTTGATTTATTTAAAAGAAATATAACGATGCAGTAGACGGCACTAAACAGTAAATAGTGACTTCAGTGGTTACTTAGTTCACTTCACTTTCCTACCGTTCACGAATTATACCTATCCGTATATAACAAATTAATGATAAAGAGAATGAATGGACATAAATATTTATCAACGAATTTGTAGGTGAAGCAACACTCACTGACCAATCATCACTCAAAGTTGGATCATGTGAGTCAAACTCACCATACTTGGCGTCGGACGAAGAATCTTGCGCCCATTTTCACTTCTGCACCGGCGGCATCAGCTACAGAATGATCTGCGAGGATGAGAGATTGTACGATCCATCTACTGGATTCTGCGGGTGAGTTTGATCTACTTATGGGCATGCGCAATCGATAGATGTTGCCGCCAACCTTAGAAATATTACTAACAAAAAATTGCCCTGAAAAAATAATAAAAAAACACTACATTTACATGAAAGCAAGTCCAGATCAAGAAAATATATTTAGATTCTCCCATGAATATCGACGAACTATATATAAAATTTACACGTATCGGGATCTGGTAACAATACAACATTTTCATAGCATAAACGTATTATAAGCTTTTACAGGATGAACATGAAATCGTTAATTACAATTTCAATTGAAAAGGAAAAAAAACTATATTTTTTATAATTTTTATAGGCACCGGGACGTTGGTAAATGCATTCCGGGGCAAAGCTTGAGGATAAGTGTTGAAGATGCGGCGCGGTTTCTGGCTCAAGCTTATGAAAATGACTTTGAAGTAAGCACATTTTTCTTAATGAAATATTTATTAAATTATATTAAACGGCTATAAAAAATTAAATTAAAAATACATTAATATCTATAAAATATAACGTTAATATAACATTAAATATATACACAAAAAACTTGCTCAATAAACTTTATTTATATACTTTCAGTGGAATAGTGCAGGGAACAAAGATGTTCACAATTTAGAAGCTGATAGGTTACTTACATATCAATCACAAAAAGGTCAAGGTATGTACCATATTAGTATATTTTATTAAATCTTTTCTCTTATCTCTATTGTCTTTTTTCTCCTATCTATGCTTAATTTCCGCTTACTTTTCTTAGTAAAGCTTAACAACGCTGCGCTTAAAAGGAACATACGAAGATTTCCCAACGTTCGTCGTATTCGACGATCACTTAATTATAAATTAAAACAAAGTGTATATGGCCCTTGGTTGAGAAAACAATATCAAATATTACAGAAAAATATTGTTAATATACAAAATAAAAATCAGTATAAAAATATCGCTTTAGATGAAGAAGGTAAGACTGCTTGATGCTTTTTACATTTTCCATTCCATGTTACTAACGAGGCCCTTTTCATGACTTTGCGTTCTTACATTTCATGTTTCATATAAATAACGTATTAACCATACACCATAGGCCAGTCGTGGCGAAAGTGGGCGCAAGCGTGCGTGCTGTAAACGCGACAGTATATGCGAGATACAACGTTACGTTATTTTTTTTAAATAAATATACATATCTAATGTTATCGTATGTACGATAGTATGAATTTCTATAAGAGAGTATTATATATCTGCTAATAGCATCTACTCTATATAATAAAAGAAGGCAAAAAAAAAATTGATACTAGTAACATTAATAGCCATTGAAAATTAAATTTTTTGTAAAATTCTCTCATATTTGAAGATTGTTAATAATAAATATAAACTTTATTTTTGTATAAATACAAAACTTAGATTGAGTAATTACATTTACACTTTAAATAAAAAATTAAATCAAATTAAATTAAATCAGCTTCACGCTGTATCCCGCACACAGCAGGGTAGGCAGAGGGAACCTAGTGTCTTAGACACCGTCCGTTCCCCACTTTCTGCTGAATTCTGGAGGCATTGCGTGTTGAGTGGCAGAACTCAACGCCGCGCTTAGCCTCGACACCAGAGCGAAGAAATGGAAATATAAATTTAAGTAAATATTTCATCTCCTCGAGTGGGGATCGAACCCACAACCAGTCGATTTACAGTCACATTTTGTGCCGCTGCGCCACGACTGGCCTCAACACTACACTTTAAATAGGTAATTAAAATATTCATTAAAAATATTAATTTGATTTACAAATTATCTAAGCTGTTCTACATTGTACAAATAGATATGATACGTTGCCAAGAACTCTATTATCCAAAAAAAATTTGCCCTCAGGTTCGCCCAATACACGAGTTATTGGACGAACCTGAGGGCACAATCGTTTTTTGCTTGGACTATAAAACGTAAAATTTTATAAAAAAATATATATATTTATATTTTCAATGCCAAACGCAATTCTCCCAGGAATCTACATACTAAAACTCAGATTTAGATGAAAACAGAGATGTGGTATATTATCTGTCAGCCAATTACCCAACGGAGGTGTATTGACACGATATAGCAATATATAAAATCTTTTTTCTGCTTTCAGGAAAAGACAATGGAAAACGCGTAGTCTGTTACATGACCAGCTGGGCTTTCTACCGACGAGGTGACGGCAAGTTCGTCCCCGAGCACATCGACACGCGCCTCTGCACCCACGTCGTCTACGCGTACGCCTCCCTCTCTCATGACGAACTTGTCGCTAAAGAGTTTGATCCTTGGGCGGATATTACCAACAGTAAGTCCTATAAAAAAAAAATTAAGAAAAACATTTTTTTAGTATAACGTGTCGCTCATTTATTAAGTACGTTTTTATTTTACTTAAATCTGATAAAACTATAAGTTGCCAACTGTAAAATGTATAACTTATTTTTTTTATCATGTAACCATTTTATAACATTTGTAAAAAGTAATAAATTATAATGTAACAGATCTTTACGAACGTGTGACGTCGCTAAATGACGTGAAAGTGATGCTGGGGCTCGGTGGCTGGACCGATTCCGCTGGAGACAAATACTCTCGTCTAGTCTCATCTCCTACTCTCCGAAACCGCTTCGTAGATAGAATCGTCACATTCTTGCGAATGCACAATTTCAAAGGACTACATTTGGATTGGAACTACCCAGTGTGTTGGCAAAGTAATTGCAAGAAGGGAGCAAAATCTGATAAGGCCAACTTTGCTAAATTTGTTCAGGTAAGTTTATATAAGCAAATTAATGAGTTGTTTTATTATTATAATATAAATATAATATTTTATGTGTATTTTTTATATGTTTATTCAATTTTTCCATATTTACAATTTGACAGGAATTATCAAGGAGCTTGCATTCGGCCAATATGGAGCTGGCCGTGGCTCTCTCCGGCTATAAAGAAGTAATCGAATCTGCATACGATCTCCCAACAATTTCGTCCGCCGTGGACTTCATGAGTGCTATGACGTACGACTACCACGGTGGATGGGAGCGCGCGACGGCACATCACACTCCACTAGTGCCCCTGAAGAGTAATGATCCTCTTCCTTATTATTCTATTGTAAGTTTGTATTAAATTTATTTACTACTATCACTAGTACCTAGTCTCTTTTTATAAGTTTCGTAGTGTATGGTTCTTACTTTTATCTTTATTTCATTCGTTAATTAATAATTTATGGTACCGTCGTGGCGCAGTGGCACAAGCGCGTGACTGTTAAACGACGGTTGCGGAATCGATTTACATTCGAGGGTTTGAATTATTATTTTTTATTTTTTTCATTGTTTCGTTGAGTTCAGCGCGGCGCTGAGTTCCGCCACTGAACACGCAATGCCTCGAAAGTTCAGCAGAAAGTGGGAAACGGAATGTTTTAACTTCTCTTGTTTACTCTGCCTGTCTACCTTGCTATATGAGGGATTCAGCGTGATTTTAAAAAAAAATACAATTTACTTTATTATTTATATATCTATAAGTTCGAGTTATTATTTATTAAGTTATGTTAACAAAAATATGTTATATCACTACACTGAAACATACTTAACAGGAATACGCAATAAAAGAGCTAATAAGCGGCGGAGCGGATCCTAAAAAGCTGCTTCTTGGATTAGCGTTCTACGGACAGTCATACAGACTGTCGGACGCGGAAGGCACCCACGGTCCTGGAGCATCTGCTGCGGGACCCGGCGAACCTGGAGAGTTTACTAAACAGCCTGGCATGCTCGCATATTACGAGATTTGCTATAGAGGTAGGCATTATAGGCATTATTCTCCGGTACAATTATTAAAAGCTTCTATTATTACACTAAAATAAAAATGATAACGTAAAAAAGGTGATTTAAACTGTAACATAATATATCTTTACAGTTAAAAATCTAAGATGGAAGACAGGTCGACAAGAGATGGCTGGACCTTATGCATATTCTGATAACCAATGGGTCGGATTTGACGATACCAAATCCATCACAGAAAAGGTGAAATATAAATCCTTGTATTTAAAAATATTGTTTGTGATATTTTATAAAATACGTATTTTAATTAATAAATTAATACATTATAATCAAAAAATATAATTTACTACTATAAAACCCACTAAACGGACTTTTTGCACTTCCACTCTTTACTACTACAAAATATTTTTATAATTTTTCCCCAAATAAAACGCCGCGTGATGAGACGAGATGGTTTATCTCTGTCAAAATCACATATATTGATATACTAGCGTGAAACGGGAAAAATATGACAGTAGATTATATCATATGATTTATAAAAATATTATATGGTCTTTGACAAAATTCAAAGTCACATTTTGACTATAAAAAAATAGGCAGCTCCGTCCAACATCTATTTAGTACATACATATATTATTGATAAACAAGAACTCACGTTTAAGTTAACAATTTCGTATTGCAGGTGGAGTGGGCACTGCGACAAGGGCTGGGCGGTGTGACGGCGTGGGCGGTCGACTTAGATGACTTTAATAACCGTTGCTGCAATGAGCCCTCGCCACTACTCCGCGCTGCGGGACGGGCGCTGGGCCGCTCCGTGCCGCCGCCTCCCTCCGCGCCCTGCGAGCGTCCGCCCGAACCCGTCACCCCCTCGCCACCGACCACCACCCCCGCTGAGTCTGATGGTCAGTGCAATTTTGCTCGTTAACCGACTTCCTTTTTTATTTTGTTTACAATATAGAGTATGCACCATAATATAACAGCCACTTTAATTATATCTATAGTGTAAAGTTAATTTATTAATCTCAGTAGATTTTAGTTGTATATATATATATATATATAAAATTGCATAAATATTTTAATAGCTAAATTAAACAGTAAATTGAAGTAAAATATTATTAACATCAATTTACATATGTTTTAAGTAAACCAACCAGTGTACTTAAGAGCATTTTTTTAAATAACGTTATAAATATTTTCTTCATTTTATATTTTCAATATTTCTAAATCAACAGGATCTGCCGTTGGTGGATCTGGTGATCATAGCAATCATGACCAGCATACATCCACAACTTGGCCAGGTTGGAGTCCGTCCACGACACAGAGTACCACAATGCAGACATGGTGGTCACAACCTACCACTACTCCCATGACTACTACTTCAAAGAAACCGACAACAACAACAACAACAACAACTCGTCGACCAACTACAAGCACGACAACAGCAGCACCTCCTACAGAAGATGGTAAATACGATTTTAAAACACGTACAATATTTACGTATATGTATAATGGGGATAGTAAAACAGAAAATATGATTTTTAATATATGTTGGACATCAATGACAACGCTAACAGCTTACACGTGGGCATCGACTGTACGTTATGGTTGTTAATGCAAATGGTAAAATTATGTCACGAAGATAAATTAAAATCTGTTATAATAAAATATAAATAATTATCCCGTTTATATTATTTAAGTTAGTTGATAGTGCTTATTCCTGCGAAAATTGAATAAAGAAAAATATAGGACATTTTTAACATATTCTTCTTTCTCTCTTGCTTCGCCACGCCACGCATATTTATAATTTAGGCGTAGAAGGATCACTATGTGAAGCTGGGGAGTACAGCGCAGCGTTAGATGACTGCGAATCGTACTTGCAGTGCGAGTCGGGTCGCTGGCGCAAGCACCGCTGCGCGCCCGGGTTGCACTGGGCTGCCAAGGAGAAGAGGTGTGACTGGCCAAGCTATGCTAAATGTTCTGGTAAGAGCGCAGTTCTCTTTTTCTTGTTTTTCAGTTTTCCTTATATAGTAAAGTAGGTAGAGGGAGCCTAGTGGACTCTCCGCTCTAGAAGTATTACATGTTGAGTGGCGGAACTCAATGCTGCGCTTTGCCTCGGCATTAGACTGAATTAAAAAATTTCATTTCCTCGAGTGGGAATTGAACCCATAACCTGTCGCGTTTACGGTTACACGCTTATGCGAAAAGACTACACTCTATAACACAACTCATAGAAATATCTTTTTTGTTTTTTATTTATAAAATAATTTCATTAATTATGTGGGTAATTGCCTTAACACAAAGCAGAAAGCTCCCCTGCCTACCCGCCAAATAGTGGTGATGCATGACAATAAAAAATGTTCATACAACCATTTAAAAAAAAAAGATTAATTTACCTAAATTTTAACTAAAATATAAAGCAATTAAATATATCTCATCTTTAAAGTCATATAGCTCATCTTTAAATGATGAAATATAAAATTTAAAATTAAAATTTTACAGAAACATCAGTTAGCGAAGCTAGTACAGCTACGACTACTCTAGCTCCTTCAACATCAAGACCACCTCCCAGGCCCACTACGACTAGAAAACCGACAACTACGTCTACTACTACGACAACCACTACCACTACTACCACATCCACAACTTCTCGCCCATCAACTTCAGCTCCAAGTGAAGGTAGAATATCAGATATTCAATAATTAACATTAATAATTAATTGACCATACTTACTTATAAAATATACTAGGTGGAAGTGTCAGTGCTCCTTTACTGGAACAGCATATAGGGTAATAAAGCTCATACCTAAAGAAATTCATTTCACATACATACATACATTATATTTTATATGCACAATTTATTTTATTCTTAAAATCTTGCCGTATTTACCATAACCACTTCTGCTTATGACATTATGTATCACTGCGAAATATTAAATATATATTAGAAAACAAAAGCGACAAACTCATTTATCGCTTTAATCTTCATTTGTTTAAAAAAAAACAAACATTTTTTAATAGATGATATGGCAGAAGGCCGACCTTGTAATGGGCAGGATTACCACTCGGTGGCCGGTGACTGCAACTCGTACCTGCACTGCGATGGGTCGGTATGGCGCTTACAGCACTGCGCTCCCGGATTGCACTGGAGTGACAGACAGAAACACTGCGACTGGCCCAGATACGCGAAATGTCAAAGTAAGTATTTGTTTAGTGAGTCAAAACCCACTCTTCTTTAATTTATTCAATAATATATCAAAATTGTATATGTCGGCCCGAGATCTAATGATCGGCGAGCCTTGCGGTTCCGACGTCTCATGGCTTTGATGATGGTCCTCCATTATACGAGTTAACACAATTAATCTCACACTACCGTTATGATTCAGGCGTGATCCTTATCACAATTAAGAGCTGTGAATGGGACGGCCGACTAAACCACCAAGTGCCTCTGCCGGCGATGCGTCTTGCTTATAAAGCGGGCCGCCCCTCCTTCACAACTCGCCTGATTCACTGAGTGGTCCGATAAAGAACTATATTCATAAATAAAATTATTAAATTAATTTTAAATGTTATTTCTAATTTTACTCGTTAAAAGATCTGAATTATAAATTTATTCTCAATATTTCTAAATTATTATTTTAAATCAAATTCATTTTAAATGTTATTTCTAATTTGATTTGTCAAAAATCTAAATTATCAATTTATTCCTAATATTTCTAAATTCATCATTATCGACGCCGACACGGCCATTCTGCAATAAGGTCGCCCCTGACCTTTATCTCAATAAACAAATATTAAAAACCTTTAAATTTTGGAGGCCCCTGTCCTCGACAAAATTTATTAAGACTCAAATTTTGGAGGCCCCTGTCCTCGACAAAATTTATTAAGACTCAAATTTTGGAGGCCCCTGTCCTCGACAAAATTTATTAAGACTTCAAATTTTGGAGGCCCCTGTCCTCGACAAAATTTATTAAGACTTCAAATTTTGGAGGCCCCTGTCCTCGACAAAATTTAATAGGACTCAAATTTTGGAGGCCCCTGTCCTCGACAAAATTTAATAGGACTCAAATATTGGAGGCCCCTGTCCTCGACAAAATTATTAAAACTCAAGAACATAATGTATTAACGGTATATTTCTTGGAGGCCCTTGTCCTCGAAAAATAATAATAATAAACATAGCTAAAGAAATGTAATATTGATTTATTATAAACATCTCGTGCATTATTTGTATTGATAGAATCTCTAATATTTAGTAGGTTCACTTGGAGTGTTTTGATCCTTCATTTGTCGTTTCTTCCGTCGCCGACACGGAATCCTGTACTACCGTACTTTCACCTGGTTTGGGCGCTAATCGTAGTTGTTCGTGAGAAACTTTTTTCGGTCTTCCTCTTCCGGATATCTTTTTTACTTGATAGCGATCGTTGGGTAATATTTTCCATATTTCATATGCATCAGGGTATTTAAGGTCTAATCCAATTTGATTGCGAGGATTTGTTTTGAATAAAACTATCTCACCTTTTTCAAATCTTTTTACTTTAGCTTTTCCTTTGTCAAACCTTAATTTATCTTCAATACTTCGAGTATCAATTTTTTTCTTAATATAATCATCCAGTAGGCTTCTTTTTACTGTCCCTTCTTCGTCTATTAAATTCATTAACTCTGCAGGTACTGCACATTGTCTTCCGGTTAGAGCTTTTATAGGACTTACATTTGTAGTTTTGTGCTTTGTACAGTTAATTGCTAGTTGAAGTGCATTTAATCCCCTTTTCCAATCCTTAGTTTCGTAATTCCGGATAATCGTCAACCCATTTTTGATTACTGCCATCATACGTTCAACTTGTCCATTAGCACGGCTTACTCCAGGAGCTATGTAATGCTGATGAATGCCATGATTTTTACAGAATTCTTCAAATTCAGCTTTGTAGGCTGTATCTTGGTCACTTATTATTTGTCTTGGTGATCCGAATAACGAAACCACGTGTTCTAATGCACGAAGCATCGTGTTTGCCGTCTTATTAGTAGCATATGTCAAAGTCACAAATTTGGTGTATGCATCGATTATTACAACCACGTATTCATGTTCGACATTTTTCTTTGTAAGACGTCCCGTCGCATCTATGTGAATTGTGTCAAATGGAATAGGTTTCTTTTCGATAGGATATAATTGCATTTGTTTAGACCCCGATGGTCCTTTGCTTGTTTTGCATATGACGCAATTATCAATAAATCTCCTCACAGTGGTCGACATTTCAGGAAACCAATAGTTTTCTCGAATTTTGGCAAGTGTTTTCTCCCACCCGAAATGCTTTAGGGCGGTATGATAGGCGTTAATAATGCTCCATTGGTATAATTTTGGAACCACCTTTTTCCATTTCTTCGACCCTGGCTCATCATCCTCAATTTTCCGTTCCAAAACAAAGTCATGAAGACGATATTCAATCACCGTTTCACCACTTTCTATTTTTTTTATTATTTTGGCAATATCAGCATCACGGCGTTGTTCAACCTTTAGCCATGTATCTACATTTTGAACTAAGTTGATACACGTAATAGGATTTCTACTGAAAAAATCTGCGTGCTTCATATGGTTTCCTTGTCGATATTCAATTTTGAAATTGTAATGCTGTAAAAATGACCACCATCTGTGAATTCTTGGTAAAAGTTCATGTTTATTAGACGACGATTTTATGGCGTTACAGTCTGTGACAATAGTAAAAAATCTTCCATAAAGATACTGTCTAAAATGTTTAATGGCACGTACTATTGCAAGAGTTTCTAATTCGTAAGAATGGTAATGACTTTCTGGAATTGTTGTTCTCATGCTCATATATGCTACTACGTGTTGCTTATCCTCGTGTTTTTGAATAAGGATAGCTCCAAGTCCTGTGCTACTTGCATCTGTATGTAGCTCGATCGGCCAATCTTCCTTAAAAATTGTGAGTACTGGCGCTGAGGTTAGGCGCCGTATTACATCAAGTCTAATATTTTCACATTCAGGAGTCCATTCGAATTTAGCATCTTTCTTAGTTAAGTTGTAAAGCGGTATCATACGTTCTGAAAAGGATGGTATAAATCGTCTAAAGTAACCTGCCAGGCCACAGAATTGACGTACCTGCTTGACATTGTTTGGCACAGGTGACTTCTCAAGTGCCTCAACCTTTTTCGAACCTGGGCGCACAGTACCGTTAGATATTAAGTTACCTAGATATTCAATCTTTGTTTTAAAGAAAGAACATTTTTTGGCATTTATAGAAAATCCAGCTTTCGTTAAAGCAACCAAAACTTTGTCTAGAGTTTGTAGGCCTTCTGAGAAAGTTTTACATTTTATTAAAACATCATCCATATAGATCAAAATATTATCCAATAACGGTCGAAGAGCAGTCATAATTGCTCTTTGGAAAACTGCCGGGGCGTTAGTTAATCCAAAAGGCATTCTTGTATATTCGAAGAGTCCATCTGGGGTAATGAAAGCAGTTTTAGGTATAGATGTCTCATTAATAGGTATCTGATAAAATCCTTGTGCCATATCGAGGCTTATGAAGTAGGTGGCGTCTGACAATTTATCGAGCTGATCCGAAATTATAGGCAAAGGAAATTTTATAGGAACTGTGTTTTTATTAAGCTCTCGGTAATCGGTGCACACCCTGTCTTCACCGTTCTTTTTTTTTTACAAGAATTACCGGGCTCGCGAATTCAGAAGTACTTTCTCGGACTATGCCACCGGCTATCAAATCCTCAATAATAGTCTTAACTTTCTTTCGTTCTATTGGTGCCATTCTGTAAGGTCGCCGTGAAACTATTTTAGTTGGATCCTTAAGCTGTATTTCAAGACTTCCGGTAGTTACTTTAGTTTTTGGAATCCCAGTGGTGAATGCGTCGCAGTATTTGGCCAAAATATTTTTTAATTCATTAATTTCTATTTCATTAGTTAAGTCGGTGTCAATATCTTGAAATGGCTTTTCAAAAGTTATTACTGTATCAATAGTAATATTTCTCATCACAGTTGCACCTTGTTCGGTAATAAGTACACTAAGTCCCGTTCCTTTAACTATATCCGCACCAATTAAAATATTACAGGGAATCTCATGGTCTTCAATTATGTGAAATATTATCTCGACAAATACATTGTTTATATTGCACATAGTCTTAATTTGTTGACAAGATAAAATTGGAACACTCTCGCTACCTATTCCTTTTAGCATTAAAGGACATTCTTCTCGTTTTCCTGGAAAAGAAGAGCTGAGAGACCGTCTTATTAGAGACCGAGAAGCACCACTATCATAAATATACTTATTTTCATTGGTGTAAGTATTACATTACTTTCGTTTATTAAGTTGACCTTGCTAGAATCTTCACTATTTTTTTTGAAACACATGGATTCCATGTGCCCAATTTTACCACAGTAATTGCATTTAGGTTTAGGCTTTTCTGATCTATCTGAAGAACTGGTTTCATAAGTGGAACTTGAATTTAATAATGGTCTGGGGTCACTTACTTTATCGGTCATTCTGTTGCAATTAAATTGAGTATGTCCAGTTTTTCCACACTTAAAGCAAACTGTAGACTCATCACGATTTGTTCTTAATCTGGGACGCTTTATGGGCGGTTCATTTGATCTAAATTCTCGGGGTCTAAAAGTAGATGCGACAGAGATTAATTCGGGAACACTTGGGTTGTACACTTGCTAGACAAAAGGCGAAGCCGCAAGTATTCATTGTCTACGCAGCCAATTACTGCTTCGACCGCATCTTTCTCTTTATGTCCATTTATAACACGTTTCCAAATTTGCCAGGCCTTAGTTATAGATTCAACTGGATTCGAGATGTCAAATCTGAAATGTCTTAATTTTAATATATCGTTAGAGTATCTCGCTTCAGGTTCAAATGTTTGTATTAAAGCTTCTCGCATATCTTTCCATACTGGTGACTTTACAAGCCATGTATCCCCGAGAGTTTTCGCTCTTCCTTCCAATAATCCAGCAATCTTGGTACAAATCTCGTAGTCACTTAAATTCCAGTGGTTTTTTGCATGGTCAACATGATCACACCAGTCCCTTATAGGTACGTCTCCGTCCGGATTGAATGAAGCAATATAAATATCACTCAATCTTGGTCTTTGTTTTGTAGATGAATTGCTAAATAAACCTGCAAGGAACTCATGATTAATTTGCATATTGGCCTGTTGTTGCTTAGACAGCGTTTCCAAAATGTTAGCAAGTGCCAAGAGTGTCTCCGAATTCCTTGGTATGTCTCTTCCTTCAGCGTGAGAGGATGGACCTGCTGGGTCCATCCCACTTCTGATGTCGGCCCGAGATCTAATGATCGGCGAGCCTTGCGGTTCCGACGTCTCATGGCTTTGATGATGGTCCTCCATTATACGAGTTAACACAATTAATCTCACACTACCGTTATGATTCAGGCGTGATCCTTATCACAATTAAGAGCTGTGAATGGGACGGCCGACTAAACCACCAAGTGCCTCTGCCGGCGATGCGTCTTGCTTATAAAGCGGGCCGCCCCTCCTTCACAACTCGCCTGATTCACTGAGTGGTCCGATAAAGAACTATATTCATAAATAAAATTATTAAATTAATTTTAAATGTTATTTCTAATTTTACTCGTTAAAAGATCTGAATTATAAATTTATTCTCAATATTTCTAAATTATTATTTTAAATCAAATTCATTTTAAATGTTATTTCTAATTTGATTTGTCAAAAATCTAAATTATCAATTTATTCCTAATATTTCTAAATTCATCATTATCGACGCCGACATATAGATAAAATGTTTCTGTATATAAAAAGTACAGCCAAATATTTATACTTTTCTGTTCTTTTCTAGGTTCGACCTCATCATCGACCAAAACTACGACTACTACTACAGCAAAGCCAAAACCAACGAGACCAGTAACTAAGCCTCCTCGACCGACCACTTCCACAGGTACTACTTTTGTTGTACTAAATATTACACTATTTAAACCTTTTTTTTATGGTTTAAATTGTTTTATAATATTTATTTAAATTAACTTCCCATCTCTGAAGGGCTAGGGACTGATAGTGGTTAATGTGTTTAACAGAAAATATATATATTTTTTTGTTTTAAAACCCTAAAATGCTTACGATACAAATACATATTTTTATCATTTATATATAGAGGCCAGTCGTGGCGCAGCGGCACATAGTGTGACTGTAAACCGACTGGTTGTGGGTTCGATCCCCACTCGAGGAGATGAAATATTTACTTAAATTTATATTTCCATTTCTTCGCTCTGGTGTCGAGGCTAAGCGCGGCGTTGAGTTCTGCCACTCAACACGCAATGCCTCCAGAATTCGGCAGAAAGTGGGGAACGGAGTGTCTAAGAACACTAGGTTCCCTCTGCCTACCCTGCTGTGTGCGGGATACAGCGTGAAGCTGATAAAAAAAATCATTTATATAAAGTTTTCTACATCAACGATAGACTTGAACCTTATCAAAGTACGTCGAAATACTTATAATTATCAGACTCCCTTTACGTCTTACTTACGTGTACTCTCTGTCAATAAATCTAAAAGATAAAAACTCTGACATTTTGAAAATAATATTAAAACAGCAGTACCATCGGACAAGCCACATGAAAACGGCGAGTGTTCGTCAAGTGAGACGCATGCGCCAGCGCCGACGTGCGACGCGTACCTGCAGTGCGTGGGAGGCCACTGGCAACGCCACATGTGCCCGCCCGGGCTGCACTGGGACAAGCGCACCAACCGCTGCGATTGGGTTGAGTTTGCAATGTGCGAAGGTATGTAACACCTTTTTTTCTTTTTAGCTTCACAGTATATTCCACATATAAAACAGTAGACAGGGAGAATCTAGGAATGAGCTACACCGTTCCTCACATTCCGCCCAATTTTCGAGACTTGGAGTCTTAAGTGGCGGAACTCAACCTGCGGTTCGTCCTTGCTTCGCGTGGGAGTAACAAAGAATCACAGCGATAATCAACCAGCCTTAATCTAAAACGGTATTAAGAAGTAACTTGCTCTTGGACGTTTTTTTTGTTATCAGCTTCACGCTGTATCCCGCAGAGGGAACCTAGTGTTAAGACACTCCGTCCCCCACTATCTGCCGAATTCTGGAGGCATTGCGTGTTGAGTGGTAGAACTCAACGCCGCGCTTATCCTCGACGCCACAGTGAAGAAATGGAAATATAAATTTAAGTAAATATTTCATCTCCTCGAGTGTGACACACACACTTTGTGGCCCCGCGCCACGACTGGCCTCTATAATATTTATTCGTGACAGATAAAAGATCTATTCAATCAATAAAACCTTAAAAATATTTTAATACAAAAATAAATTAGATTATCAGGTTTTAAATATTTCATATATATTTTTTTAATTTACAGTGAGACAACCAGAGAAAACTACAAAATCTCCATTACAAAATCTTTTCACCACTACCAAGAAACCTAAGACTACAAAGAGACCAACATCGACCCGAACTACTACTACAACAAGGAGACCGGTCACCCAATCCGGCCAATACCAGAAACCAACAGTAAGGGTGGTCATAATCATTATATACTGAAATATTTAACCAATTAATGTGTTGGTTCAATACGATATCACAATAATATTTAACAAAAAAAATCGACTTCTTGAATTTCCACCAAATCCCATAATCCGAACTTAACCAAACTTTTATCAAACTACCTTTACACTGTATCCTTTAGAATAAAAAAAGAATCATTAAAATCGATTGGCGGGGTATTCGTTCATTTGTCGCATATATATTTACCTAATACAAACTTAAGACTTATGTAATTTTCTAATGGATACCATTGCCAAAAAAGGACTAAATTGCACGGGAAGATTTAGCTTTCAAGTAAAAAATAAGAATCATTAAAATCGTTTCACCCAGTCAAAAGTTCTGAGGTAATTAATATAAAAAAAGATAGTTAAATTGATAACCTCCTCCTTTTACAGAAGTCGGCTAAAAATGAGCATGTACTGTGAAACGCATGCTTTAAAGCATATACAGCCATTACCACTGAATTTATTAATTTAAAGTAAAAGTTATCCCGTTTTCTTCGTTTGTATACTTCCGTAATATAAACGAAGGATACGGGATCTTATGAGATCACTTTGCTGTCTATCTGGATATGAGAAACATTCAGATAGACAACAAATCGTAATATCGTTACAGAATCTTTGGTGGGCAAGTCTGAGTCACTTTACCGATTTTTTTATATTCCTAGCGCTGCACAACCGGTACATACCACGCGCACCCTCGCTGCGAGAAGTTCTACGTATGCGTGAACGGCGCACTCGTGACACAGAGCTGTGCGCCAGGACTCGTGTGGAACGCGCCGCGGTCGCAGTGCGACTTCCCGTCAGCAGTTGCCGCCTCCTCCTGCACCGACCGCCGGCACGTCACCACCGCAGCGCCCAAACCCAGTGCCAACTTGCAACTTGAAGACTCAAAGCCTCGTAAGCTTATTTATTTCTTATTTCTAAACCTACACACGTTTTTAGAAAAAAGCTTCCGCTTTTTTTTTGAAGGTACTTAGGATTTATAAAAGTACAAAGAAATGTAGGTCTACTGATCCCTTATAGACAGAATCACTTTATTGCCCATCTGTCAGTTTATCTAAAATAACTACTAATGTTAAGTAATGGCTAACATTTTCTTTATTCTTTTAGAATTTTGTGATAATGGACAATATGCTATGGACCCAGGAAGTTGCTCTCGCTACTTACATTGTTTGTTTGGTAAATTCGAAGAGTTTACGTGTAGTGCTGGCTTACATTGGAACCAGGTAATAGAATAGGGATATTTTTTCATAATGTAATCATTTATATATAAAAAGATACATATTCAATTATAATGTTAATAATAATTTGTTACAGGAAAAACAAATCTGCGACTGGCCCGACAGTGCTAACTGTAAAGTACAAAAGGTCACAACTTCATCTACAACATCAACAACAACAACAGACGTAGCTATAATAGATGCTGAATCTGAAGAGGTGGCGCCACCCTCCAAACCAATTATTGATATTGTTGATCCTAATACTAAACCCGAACTTGCAAATAGTAAGTTTTAATGATATTTTACTTTTATATTTATATAATATGGAGAGATGAAAGAACTGTGCTTAGCAACATTTTTTAAAACATTATTTTAATGCTTCTTATTTTAAATTTTATAGCACGTTATAAGCTCATCTGCTATTACACAAACTGGTCCTGGTACCGGCCCGGCCTCGGGAAGTTCAACCCTGAGGACATAGATCCATCTATTTGTACCCACATTGTATATGGATTCGCTGTTTTAAGCGACGACGGCTTAATCAAAGCTCATGATCCTTGGGCGGATACAGAAAACCGTAAGTAAATACAATGTTAATGGTAGACATGATTTATTATTCTGGAGTCAACATTTTAGCAACGTGTTTTAACTTAGGTATCTACTCTAATCTGAAAATTATTATTTTTTAATGAACTAATTGAAATAAGAATTAACCATTTTTTTTACGTTTCAAATAATAGGATTCTACGAGCGCCTAGTAGAATTCAAAAAATACGGCGCTAAAGTATCACTAGCAATTGGAGGATGGAAGGACTCTGTCGGAGATAAATATTCCAAGTTAGTAAATGACCCTCAAGCCCGTTCGAGATTCGTGGTACACGCCGTACAATTTATTGAAAAATATGGATTCGATGGTTTAGACCTAGATTGGGAATATCCAAAATGTTGGCAGGTTGGTATTATGATAATACTTAGATGAAAAAAAAAACGAGAATACGGAATTCAGTATGTTTGATATATGGCTACATACTAATCGTCTTCATCTTATGTACCTATATTTCGGTATAGATAATATATGTTTATTAAAAAAATGTAAGGACGCATTAATATAAATTATGAAATTCTTGTATCTTTAAGGTGGATTGCTCAAAGGGTCCGGATTCAGATAAAGAAGGATTTGCTAACTTAGTCTTAGAACTTTCATCAATATTAAAACCCAAAGGTCTTCTATTATCGTCAGCTGTTTCACCTAGCAAAATGGTGATCGATGCTGGATATGACGTACCTATATTAGCCCGATATTTGGACTGGATTGCTGTGATGACTTACGACTATCACGGACAATGGGATCAGAAAACTGGTCATCTTGCACCTCTTTACTATCATCCTGAAGACGATTACACTTACTTTAATGCTGTTGGTATTTTTTTCATATAATAAAATAATATAATTAGTAGTATAATTTCATGCTCCACAAGAATATCCTTAAATAAATAAATGTTGTTGTTTTTAGAACTACACAATGCACTATTGGATGGAGAAAGGTGCACCTGCTTCTAAACTAGTTATGGGTATTCCTTTGTACGGGCAGTCTTTTACCACTCATTCTAATTTAGACAACCGTGTTGTTAGTGGCCTAAACTTACCAGCAATTGCGGGTGGAGAAGCAGGAGAGTACACGAGAGCCAGCGGTTTCTTAGCTTACTACGAGGTAGCATATTGTTTTGTCATTATTATACACTTAATAAGGTTTTATATTATTATTATTAAATATAACAATATCCAATGAAATAAAAATCACATTTTATACTTTTTAGATTTGTGAACGTATTAGAAACAGGGGTTGGAAAGTTGTAAAGGATGCTGAAAATCGCATGGGACCGTATGCGTTTAAGGGCAATCAATGGGTGTCATTTGATGATGAGGATATTATTGAACAGAAAGTTGACTTTATTAAATCGCTTGGATTAGCCGGTGGAATGGTTTGGGCCATAGATCTTGACGATTTTAAGAACAGGTAAATATTTTTTAATAACATTTTATAAGCCTTCTTATTTTTAATAAGAATAATGTTTGATAATGTTTCTGCAATCTCCTAATGTTTCAGATGTAATCATGGAAAGTATCCATTACTGAATACCATAAAAAAATCTCTACTTAATCCTAATCTAAATTCACATAATATACCAGATGAATCTTTGTCCGAACCACAAAATACCCTTGATGATGACTTCGAAGACATTGAAGTAAAACCTGTTTCCAAACCCTCCAAACCTTCTAAGCCTTCCACACTCACTCCTAGACCTATCACTACAACCACCAAAAAGCCTACCACCACTGCTGAAGTGCAACACGATGAAGAAGAAGGTTTTAAAGTCGTATGTTACTACACTAACTGGGCATGGTACAGGTATGAAACGATCATATAATAATTATAATATTAATATACAATTTAAAAAATATTATAGTAAATTTTATCAAAATTTGGTTATATCAAAAAAAAATACAATAATTTTTTATACTAGTATTTAATCATAAATTATTTTAAAAATCAGGCAGCCAGATCTTATTGTAGAATTGCAGATAATGAATTAGTGATACTACAATTTTCCAATTCCAATATCATGTATTTAAACCAAATTAGGTGGCCTAATTAAAACATAAATAAATTTCCTGTGTTCTTCGTCAGATCAAAATTGTTTTAAATAAAATATATACTTAATAAGTTCTTTTGATTTTCACGATTATTACACATTTTAAATAAAACTATTTTATCCGAATTGATCGCGTATATTTGGGATTATACATTTTTGGAAACCAGACATTTTGAACACTTTGCAGTAGTCCGTAGTCACCGGTATTGAATGATTAATCTGGTTAAAATAGTTTCATTTAAAAATACCTATTCGAAGAATTTGATGAATTTGTAATGCATAATTTAATTTCAATCCTCCTTTAGGCCGAGCGCAGGAAAATTCACACCTGCAAACATCGATCCATCTCTGTGTACGCACATTGTATACGCTTTTGCAGTACTCGATAGTATGAAGTTAATCATGAAACCTCACGACAATTGGTTGGATATTGAAAATAGTTAGTAAAATTTTTATTTATGTTTACGGTAATATCTAATAAGAAATGCTGAAGATGTTTGCTTATAATTATAATTAAACACATGATACCACCTTTTATCTCTTGCATTGCATTGCGCGTTTTAATTTTTCTATATTTACTCTATATTTTTGAATCTACGACAACCTAAAATAATTTTATACGTTTTAACAGAATTCTATGAGAAAGTTGTGGCACTAAAGAGCAATGGTGCTAAAGTAGTGATAGGATTGGGCGGCTGGAATGACTCGGCTGGAAATAAATATTCCCGGCTTGTTAACAATCCTTCAGCCAGGAGAAAGTTCATATTACATGCTCTTGACTTTATGGCACAGTACGGATTCGACGGCTTAGACCTTGATTGGGAGTATCCTAAGTGTTGGCAAGTAAGTAGAGATATCCTATTTACAATATGCAATTACGATAAAATAGATGCCCTTTTGGCCCAGCGGCAAAGTGTCTCGCTCTAAACATGACTATTGTGGGTTCGATTACCACTCTAAAGAATAAATTATTTTTATGTCTTCCCTCTGGTAACAAGACAAAGCGCGGCGTTGAGTTCTGACAAATGAGTAACGAATGATCTATCATACATAACAATATACGAGATTTGTTTGCCATTGTTGCGTTTTAAAGTATAAATTTTGTTGTTATATTTTAGGTTGAATGTGAGAAAGGGCCTAGTTCTGATAAACAGGGTTTTGCTGCCTTAGTAAAAGAGTTACGTGCTGCTCTTGCTCCACGCGGACTTTTATTGTCTGCTGCGGTCTCGGCCAGCAAATACGTCATCGATTTAGGTATGTTAAAATAATTTCATTGGTTATTTATTATATCGTTATCATCAATGGTTATTTGTTTTTATAATTTGACTATTTAAATCCTATGATTTTTAGCATACGATGTTCCGGTGTTGGCCAGGAACTTAGATTGGATTTCTCTAATGGCCTATGATTACCATGGACAATGGGATAAAAAAACAGGACATATCGCACCGATGTATGCAAGCCAGGAGGATGATGACAAAACGTTAAATGCGGTATACATCAATTTCATAGTTTCATTTGACTAATAACTCGTGAAAGATTTAGTTCTAAAATAAAATATTTCTTTTTTATAGAACTTTACAGTCAGCTACTGGATCAATCAAGGTACTCCACAGCACAAGCTGATTTTGGGTATTCCTTTCTACGGACAGTCATTCTCTTTGACAGAAAACTCTGGTAATGGCTTAGGTGCACCAAGTTACGCTGGCGGAGAAGCCGGAGATGAGACAAGAGCACGAGGTTTCATGGCTTTCTATGAGGTAAAATAATTAGCACATTATATCCTAAATTTATTTAATTTAATTACAATAGTAAAAATAACATATCTGATGAACGTTACGTCAAACAGCTTGACGCTGTGTCACAGCGGAGTGAGCAGACCCTAGAGCAGTCTAGTGTTGACTTTCAATTCTTCGATTTCGTGACATTGTTTGTTATTTTGTCTTACGATAAAAAGAAAATGCTTCTTCATACATCCGAGTAGGAATAGGCCATACAACCGTCACATTTACAGTCAGACGCTTTCACACTCCGCCACGACTACCTCTTATTTGATTTCTTATGATCAATTTAGATATGCGATCGTGTACGCGCGGGCGGATGGCGCGTGGTACGAGACGCGGGCGGGCGTATGGGGCCGTACGCGTGGCGCAAGGACCAGTGGGTATCGTTCGACGACGACTATATGGTGCGGCACAAGGCGGAGTACGTACGCGCTATGGGACTCGGCGGCGCCATGGCGTGGGCGCTCGATCTGGACGATTTCGCCGGTTCGCGATGCGGCTGCGGGAAATCTCCGCTGCTATTAACTATCAACCATGTATTGCGAGGGAGGGAAGCGCCACCGCCATGTCCTCTGGAAGATGGTACAAATGTTTTCTTTGGTAAAATAAAAAAATATATGTAAAAGTTTGAACGTAGCAGGAATACATACATTCATAAACGCATGGTAACGTATATCTTAATGGACGATAGAATGCTTGCATGATTTCCAGGAAGCGAACTCCAGTACTGCTATGTTTAATTTTTTTTTCTACAATATTTTTCTATCAATATGGGATAACATTTTAAATATATTGAAAACACTAATATATTGTTTTTCGATAGTGTTTTTTTTTTCATGAATAGAAGATATAGGTAGGTACTCTTTGTTTCGGGTAGGGTAATGTGGGTTTCCAAGAAACATTATGAGATTTAACCGAGTTCATAATACACTTTTAAATCTTTAACAGTGCAAGTGGAGAACGAACCAGATGCTGCAGTAATACCTGCTCCTGAAGATCCAATAGAACCCGAACCCGAAGAAGAACCTTCTATACCCCTGTCAGACACCGAAATCTCAAACGAGGTAATCGAGCTTATCAACTTGATTTGAATGCAAATAATATTTTAGTTTCATGCTTTATCGCTTGCTGAGTAGCCAGAGTTAACGGAGTGCCAATCACTACTTCTTTCGCCTTGTCCACTGTCATCGTCCTATTCATATATTTCGTCTGGGGAGTCCTCATGCATTTTACGTGACGAGTATCATCGATACTATATTTTCGTAGGTCACCCGACGTCTCCAGCTGCCTTTCTTGCCGCTTACATTTCCCTCACACATATTTTTATGCAATTCTTTCAACACTTATTCGCTCAATGTACCCAAACCACCACTTTCTTTCTTCTTCATTCTTACTGTGACATCCTCGCTAGCACTTACCATTCTATATACCTCATTGTGAATTCGGTCAGCTAGACTGACTCCGCCTATCGTATAAAGAGATCGCATCTACAGCATTCATTTTTCTTTTATTCTTCTTAAGTAATACTCATGTTTCGCTGCCTCATTTAAACAGTGTTAGTATCAGCAGTGCATTGTCAACTAAATAAAATAATCATGCAAATTTATAGTATTATATTTCCTATAGAATATTTTATCAAAATTATATTATATAGATTTATAAAACTGCAACAAACAATTGCCTTGAATTCTTGTCAAAAAATGGGTTAAATTTAATTTAATTAATTTTTTAGCGACTTTAAACAAATATAAAAACATTATCATTAATTGTTAAAATATTCTTACACAAAAGATAAGTAAATAATGCATAAATTTAAATTATTCTATACAAAATGAAAGTTTAAAAGAACTCATGTATTAAATACCTATATACCTACAATTCATTTTAAGTGAATCAAATGCAATGAGTTCCTTTACTCAACCAAATTCATACGGCACAAAATTTACGTTAATTGAGTGACTTATGACATTCCTTCTGCTTGCCTAATAGGGACTAATCACTACTAGGGATCACTAGAAGTAATTGTAATATTATATTGAATATATGATTTTGTTTTTAAGGGTGCGTCTTATGAAGGTCAGTCTTGTTCCGGTATAACGTTCCGGGAAGAAGAGTCAGACTGTGCCAAGTATTATTTATGTATAAACGGCCAGTACATGCAGCTAGAGTGTCCTGCTCCATTAGTTTGGAATCAGGTAAAACATATTATTAAATATACAAATGTGTCTTATGTATCTAGCGTAAATGAGGTACAGGGATTTCCTTTTTCATTAAAATTATACAAATTCAAATAATTCACCTTTATGTACCTATACCTAGATGTAACGCGGAACACTCATAGCCTCTAGTGCGTGACAATCACCTATATTAGTTTCACAAATGATAACACCTGATTAGCTGTTGTTAACATAATATTTGTTATTGCATACGTTATCAATACCAATATGATAAATAAAAAAGTATAATTTCACTTCAGAAAATTTGTATGTTTTTTTTCTTATATTGCTACAACAAATATGCACTACATAGGAAGGTATATAAATGATACTGTTCCCTACTTTTAAAATATAACATTTATTTTAATATACTAGCCGCTTATTTTATAATATGAATATTTCCTATGCCTAAACGAATGAGTATTTACAGAATCATTGCGATTTTCCTAATAAATCAAAATGCAAGGGCAAGAACAGCTTGAGGTTAATTGACGGCAGCAATGAAGTTGAACCGGAATTAAAACCTATTATTGCATGCTACTTCACGAATTGGGCTTATTACAGGTAAATTAACAAATATAACTATATTTTTTTTTAATTGGTTCTTACTAGCTATACATGTATACGGCTTGGAAGAAAGAAGACACAAATGTTATACAGGGTGGAAGCGTTAGCGCTCCTTTTTTATCTTTTTATTTTAAACCCATTCCTAAAGAAATTATTCAACATAAGTACTTCAACGGTTTAGATGTAGGACTTTTTTTCATTTCACGATGTTTATCTATACATGTATTTCGTGTGACGCAGTTACGCATAGATACCAATAACATAAACTACTCCAAAAATACTACTAAATTGTATTAGGCTTTTAGAAAATAGTTAAATATTTCTTTTGTCTCAAAAATTGCCAATAGCCAACGAGCAAAAGTCTCATAAGCCATAGCTTGAAACTTATTCCAAAAATTAATTCACATAAAGTCATAATTATCCTGTTTCGACTGAAATAAATAAATAATAATAATTTGTACTTTTACCAACAGACATGGCAATGGTAGTTTCGGACCCGAACAAATAGATCCCACTCTATGTTCTCATATCATTTACTCTTGGGCACATCTGGACGGTGAAAAAAATACAGTCGTCGCTGGCAATGCAGAATTGGATATAAGCAATGGTAATTAAGGCGAACTGTTAACATTGATTTGTATTGATCTACACCAACAACTGGAAATTAAATACATTTTATTTCTTTCTTGTTTAAGATTTCTACGGCAAAATAACAGAATTGAAACTGAAAGGCGTAAAAGTGATCTTAGGTGTTGGTGGTATCGAAAACTCCATAGATGGTAAATGGAGCCGCATGGCCGCAAAACCGGAACAAAGAAGGATATTCGTACGATCGGTCTTGAAATTTATTAAAAAATGGAAGTTCGATGGAGTACAAATAGCATGGCAATATCCTACATGCAAGGAGGTGAAGAATCCCATATTATCATAAAAATTATAACTTTATTACAATTGAATCTGTTTCTAATGGTTTACTTGTTTTAGGCCCCTTGTTCTGAAACTAATTCGGAAGACAAAGAAAACTTTAGTATTCTGTTAGCAGAACTCTCTAAAACTTTCCGTCGTCACGACTTGGAGCTTTCTGCGATTGTTGCTGCTAATCCCGAAGTAGCATCAGTGGCGTATCAACCCGCTGTTCTCTCCGCCACGCTCGACTGGATCGCCGTAGCTGCCAATGATTACTATGAGTCTAATTCTAAGAGAACTGCCTATTTGCTGCCTTTGATGGCTAATGACCCGTATAAATTAGACAACATGGTAAATTAACATTATATTATCCTCTTTTTAAAATAAATACTCGATTATCTTTAGTATATTTTTTACATATGTCTATGTTTCTTTATAGCAAACTATATTAGAATTTTGGTCGAGCATTGTCCCAGTGCGACAGCTAGTGATGGGCCTGCCAGCGTACGCCCGCTCCTACACACTGCGCAGTGAAATTACTGCTGGTGTGGGCGCCCCCGTCGCTGGCCCTGGCGTTCCCGGACTTTACACCAGGATACCTGGTTTTCTTGCTTATTACGAGGTAAGTTTATAAACAGAAAAATGTTTATCTATATTTCTAAACTCTCTTGTCGTTCGATTAAAACTCCGACCCTTATTTCATTTCAGGTTTGTCAAAGCAAATCGAACTGGAAAGAAATATCAACAAACGAAGGAACCTACGCTTTGAGTAATTCCCAATGGATATCGTACCTTCGGCCGCAGGAGGTGTTTAATATAGCGATGGAGATGGCCCGCGTGCGAGTACGCGGGGCTGCCCTGTGGGCGCTGGACTTGGATGAGTGGCGTGGCGCGTGCGCGTGTCGACGCCCCCTACTCTCCGCCTTGAGACAGGGATTACTTGAACCTAGCTCACACTCTCTAATATGTTAATACTCATAAAAATATCTACGTTTATATACATACCTATACCTTCTGAAAAAGTAAAATATTACTTAAAATTAAAATTTTATTATGGACAATATTTTTTATGCAATTCGTGCAAAGAATTGAGTAAAACGAACGATATACTTGGAGCAAACTGTATATAAATTTATATATTTAAGGCCATACATCCAATTATTGATATTATTTTATAATTATACTATAATTATTTAACTATTGCCTACCTACCTTTATGTAGTCAAAACTGGGTCTTATCTAAAATAATTCACGAAAAATTTGATGCTCTTGTAACAGAGCAAATACTTTAAAATTTATGATTTCTTTTTATGTTTTAAATTTGAATAATAGGCGGATTTAAGTTGTT
This sequence comes from Heliconius charithonia, assembly GCA_030704555.1. Classification (NCBI taxonomy): domain Eukaryota; kingdom Metazoa; phylum Arthropoda; class Insecta; order Lepidoptera; family Nymphalidae; genus Heliconius; species Heliconius charithonia. The sequence continues at coordinate 10,615,723 of CM060827.1, read as the reverse complement.
TTATTTAGTCATTTTAATATACACTACCTCAAGCATTGCTGACAATGTTGTTGTATAAGTAAGGAGGTAATACGCGAATTATAAACATTTCCTATTAAATATTACAAGTGTAAAAAATCTTAGGTATAAAAATATAGTGATATACTTATTCTCAAAATATATGTAAAATAGTTTGATACATTCTATTGTGATAAATTTAAGTTAACTCATAAGTTATAATGTAGGTACCTACTTTGCATTTTTTTACTTTAATTATACATTCAGTTGTAAAATTTGACTCTACACATTGTATATTAAACACCCATTTTAAACATTACGAGAGTAATAGAATTTTTACGGTAATAAATTTTTAAAAAGTGACAAGTATTTTCTTTTTTTAATCACCTCATTTTTATTTTGTATTAAGTAATTGTTCATGTAGCCATTTTCTGAGAGACATTTAATACTTTGTAAGTAATTTTTGGTTTTGTACTTTGCAAATAGTACAAAAACAATTTTATAACCTGGGAAATTAATAAATATAACCATATTATTTTATATTTATTACCTATATTTGGGTCGGACTGTAAACCGACTGGTTGTGGGTTCAATCCCCACTTAAGTAAATGAAATATTTATTTAAAATTAATATTTGCATTTTTTTCCTCGTGGTGTCGCGGAATGTGGGGAGTGGAATGTCTTAATACTAGGTGATTTTTTATACCTATATTAAAATTAATCAATAAACGATGGAACGTCTACACTAAAAGCATGACGTTACAATATATGTTTCGACAATATTCATCCTATATACTATATATAATATGAATATTATCGTAACACATAATAATAGAAATAATCACACACACTTCTTTGTAGAGCTGCTGGATGTAAATTTCAATTTTATCTAACCTATTTCTTTGACAGTTTAAAATTTTAACATCATCTATAGCGCATTGGTAGCAAGAGTAAAGCGGTTACCACAACGATTCCAATTTAAAGGAGTCTCGATGTAGAGCTTAAAATGCTCTATAAATCTTCTATACATGTTACTAATGGGAAATTTAGTGTTTCGACAGTTCATTTTCATTTTCATTATCAGAAACTTCAAAATTATCCAATCAATTGTAAATTAATCAACAGATATATAGATATTAGACGTAATAAACATAACATAGAGTCGATAAAGTGGACTTTGACTAATATACGTTTATAAAATATATTTTTTATGCTTAATAAAATTAAATAGCTATTTTATATCAATTATAATAATCTTATAATTCTTATTAATGATATTTTGTCTATTAGAAAATGCTATCGTACAAATGAACAGAAACAATAATTTATAATAATATGCTACCTAAGGTTTAAAGTCCTTATGAGTTTTAGATTTCCTGAATCGTGACCTTGGTTATGATTATACCTATTTGCCGTCGAGTTTCGTTTTACTAGCCATAGCAGTACTATTATAGGTTATGACGAATTCAGTGAAGGTTAACTGTATTTGTGTAAATAACAGTACATCAAAATTATTTTCAAGTTATGTAATACTTTAATATTAATTGCAAAGAAGATTAAAAGTACAAATTAAAGGATTTTAAACTAATAAGAAATTTACGTAAGCCATAATAAGCATTGATCGCGATTACTCCGATGGTACTTGACGCACTGTTCGTATTCCACAGTAACACAAAATGACTTGGAAATTATTTTCATCGTTAATAGTGCACCCTAATAAACAATGCATAAGATCTATATTTCTGAATATAACTTTCAAGAAACTGCATACAGAGGTATGTATGACATCGCTTTTGTTTATTATAGAAATAAAATTTGTTTTTATATAACAATAATTTGTGTCATCACAATTAATTAATTGATGACATAAATTATTGTTTAAGTATACCTTTAAATTTTTATTTGGCAAATACATTACCGTTTTGTTAAATCTGGATAGTAAGTACTTAATTATTTAATCATATATCTTAATATTATTACCAAATTAAAGTAAAAGTAAATTCATTAAAAACAAAGCTATTTATATATTTATATAAAAATGTTTTTCTTTACCGATTAAAGTATAAACCTATAATATATTTCATAGATTCCTGTGAAAGAAATTCAAATTCCTGTCAAATGGGGACATCTGGCATGCAAACTATGGGGTAATGACAAGGAACAGCCCATACTGGCCTTGCACGGTTGGCAAGACAATGCTGGTACCTGGGATACACTTGCACCATTACTTTGCGACAAGCGACCAATATTAGCAATTGATTTCCCTGGACATGGACATTCTTCATGGATTCCAGCAGGTATTATTTACTATTAACACAAATATAATTTATATATACATATTTTTTACTGCTAGATTTTATAAATTTAGAATATTTTAACATAAGTAGTGTATTTGTTTAACTTATAACATATACTTGTTTAATTAAAACATTTTTAAATTCAGGAATGCAGTACTATCCATGGGACTTACCTCGTCTAATACTGCAAATAAAGGAGTACTTTAAATGGAACAAAGTATCACTACTGTGTCACTCCATGGGCTCCATAGCTGCTATGCGGTTTGCCTGCGTATTTCCAGATGACGTCGACTTTTATATTGCTATTGATAGTCTCATTATAGACGACCATGACTTAAAACAATATGTGGATAATTTACCTAATATTTTACGAAAAATTCAAAAAGTGCACCAGTTCAAAGGTGAGCCTCCAGTCTATACTATGGAAGAAATGATAAAAGTATGGCATTTAGGTACAACAAAATCAGTAGCCATGGAAAGTGTACCTCATCTTATTACCCGTGGAGGTAAAGAGTCTAATGTAGAGCCCAATAAGTATTACTTCACACGTGATCCTAGACTAAAGAATACCATATTTAGTATTGAAGATAAAAAATTTGTTGAGACATTAATAAGAAGATTAAAATGTCCAACACTTTATATAAAAGCAATCGACTCCCCATATGCTGCAGATGAATATTCTGTAGAGATGCGAGATATTATTGCAAAAAATAACAACAATTTTGAATGTCACTTCCTACCAGGTACTCATCATATACACTTAAACAATGCTGACTTAATTTTACCTTATATCTTGCAATTTATGAAAAATCACAAGTTTCTATAAAATATATACCTATTTAAGCATCTTTGGATATTTTCCCTTTTGTATGCACTTAAAATTGTTAGACAATAATCATTTTGATTAATAATTAACATGATACTTCATTTATTTTTAAATTTTTTTAAAGTTAATAAAAATTGTTTTTTATATAAATATAAAGTTAAAAAAAAAATCATAGATATAATATATTTATATTAATTTATTATATAATTGTAAGACTAATAAGCCAGTACATATACAATGTTATTAAATAACAGTTATTTTTTAAGTTGTCAATTTATTGTTATTCTATTAATTCTTTATCACAAGAAGTGTCTGCTATGCTTGGTGAGGAACTGCTGGTAAATTCACAAATATGAACTCCTTTTCTCACAGGTAGCACTTTAACTAATGCGTCTTGCCATGTCATTCCTTCACAAACTCTCAAAACAATTTCAAAAACTGGAAATAAAAATGTACTATTAACTTTGTATAATAACCATAATTACTGTTGTTATTCCTAAAAGTTACGAGTGCTTATTAATACATTTGTCTATCTGTTATAAACAGTTTTGTTTCTTAATTTTGGACTTTACTTCCATCTGATCTTTAATGATTTGTAAAACGTAATAAATATTCAGTAATATTAAGTACATTCATACTTAACATTAAAATTAATATTAATAAAAATTAATATTAAATTCAATGTAAAAAAGGAATAGAAATAATGTTATTTTGTCAGTAAGTTTTGTTATAATGCAATACTTGAATGTTGTTACCATTCTGTGATTTATATAAACTACCTTCTGTATTTTAATTATTAAATGTATTATATATTTTTTTTATATAGTTTTTATTTTCTAAATTGAGGTGGGTCTGTAAATAACAGTTTCACACTTTAGCTCATAGCAAGGTAGGCAGAGAAAAGTTAGTGTTATAAGAACCACACTCACTACACTCCATTCTAAGCCTCTCATCTGAATTCAAGACATTTTGCGTTTTCTTACTGGAGTAACAAAATGAAATAAAATTATTTCCCTGAGCAGAGATAAAACCATTGCATTTGCAGTCAGATGCTGTCTAACATGACACTAAACAATAGATTTATTACCCTTAAATAGAAAAATTATATAACCTCCACCTACCATGATCTATTGTTAGAACTTTTCGAGTTTTCATATTAACATATTTATTTAATGGTAATTGACCATGTCTTATTCCCTGTTCAACAGCAATTTTATGACAAAGTCCCTGGAAAATATTAATATTTTAAATTACTAAAATATTATAGATTAAACAATATTATAGAATTCTAATAATGCTGAATTTTAACTGATACTTTTTAGTTAGAAGTTTGTTATGAATTTTATATTAAACATAAAAATAATTATAATTTATTTAAGCAAAATAATTAAACAAGTAAACCTTATATTGATTGTGATCAACTATTCCTCCTATAATGTAGTAAGTATCTTCTTCAAAATTTTCAATGATGTTATCCGATTCACTTGTCAAATAATATATTTTTTCTTTCGGGAACACGTCTAGATAATTTTCTTCATGAAAACCTATCTGAATAATAAAATACAATATTTATTATTATTCAATTTGAAATATATATAAAATAAAAGTTATGCAATATAATAATTCAATTGTGTGATAATAAAGAAAATGAAGAAATCATAGGTACTTTCTAAAACTTACTTACGTCCCAATTTTCATACCCATTATGTCTTGACATATCAATTTTGGCTTGATTTCCAAGGCTAGTTATAAAGAATTTTAGAGGTGATTGTGATCTCCTATTTAATGAATAACATCTTAAAATCTGTTTAATGACTTTATATCTGTCTTTTTCAATCATTAAATTATCGAAACTCAAATCTATTATAATTCCAACTTTGCTTTTTGGTCTCTCTAATTTCATTTTCTTCAGCACTTTTCTACTAGGGCCTAAATCAATATTAGCAGCAATTGCTTCTCGTTTCCTTTCTTTTGCACGGGCTTTTTCTTTAGCACGTTTTAGTGCTTTATTGTTTTCCCATCTAACTTTCTTTAACCATTTACGCATTTGACTTTTCGTAAACGGTCTCGGTATTTCAAGACCTTCTTCATCTTTCAGGCCGGGGTCAACTTTGACATCAAAAAGAGTAATTTGGGAAAAATTTACTTCATTGTTCACTTCTTCTATTGAATCAGTAGATTCTATTGCCTCCATTAGACATTAATTTAGAAATTCTTTAAATTATATATTATTTTATAGACACACGGTCTGCCTTATTTTTCAAATAACATAAAATTACGGGCAAGTAAAAACTTTACAAGAATATTAATTTATATTTACAATTATAAATATTTTCGGTATATATTATATTAATACTTATTTGTATAGAGTTGTAAATATATTTTATTATCAATTTAAATAACTACACGTGCTTGTGACATCGATAACAGTCAAATGCAATATTAATAACTGTCATTATGTCATTGACAGTATATTTCTGACAATCGACTGTCATAACAATAAACACGCTCGGACTCGGAACGCCTGGACGCCATAATAAAGATAATCATAAAATCCTAAATAAGCCATTAAAAAATAAAAATATATAAAGTAAATATTAGCCAAATAACGTTACATTGGCGAAGCGATTAAATCAAAACTGGCACGCTCTGATCACCATAACCTAAAGTCAAATAAATTAAATACATCACATATAGCCACAAAATAAGAAACAGAACATGTATTGCTTGACAAAAAGAGTGTGCAAATATGAGGGCGCTACAATAATTTAGACGGCAGTCCTATATAGTGCGACAAAAACAGTCATGACAATTATTATTATTTTGACAAATAACTAGATAAGCGAAATATTGAGGATAAGAATGAGATGGAAGATAAATATTTTTATTTAGAAACCCTTTCTATTCTACTCTTATTAATATTGGTAGACACTTCAAAATAAACATAAATATGCCAATATGTTTCATTTCATATTCTTTAATCAGGACTCAATATAAATAATAATTATAATATGTCTAGTCTAAATAGTAGACTCCTCCTCAAAAAGGCCGCATGCCGAGCTCTCTTTTTTCCGTATGTTGTATGCCTCCATCAAAGTTCAAGTTCTTAGTTCAAGGGCGAAAAAGATACCCGATCCTGGCTGAAATCCAAATTGAAAAGCAGAGATGGCACACGCTTGGCGGAACCTGAGGCCGATCTTATACTCGAAGAGCTTCATCATATGACTCGTAACCTTATTACCATATAACTACCACAATCTTGAACACTACCCTTCCTTGGAAATAGGGGTAATAAAGCTAAGCTACTACTGGTGTAGCATCTTTCCAATATTCAAGGAATAGTTAAAAAGGCCGGTAAACATGAGCACACCAATAGAGCCCAACGATTTCCACGCTTCGATAGCAATGTCGTCAGTTCACACCGCTTTTTCGTTTTTAATGAGGCAACTAGGAGTTTCGTCATGGTTAATGGGTCAATAAGTCTACCACAATTCATCTCTCCTTCACGGAGGTATGACTACAGAGCAGCGTGCTCTCTTTTGAAAAGACGTTTTGCAATATCATGCGTTGCTTGTATCCCGGGAACGTAAATGAGCTCCTACCCCTCTCATGGTGATAAACTCTCACTGCAGGCTCTGGTTACAGCTCTTTTCCTGGCACGTTTAGCTACTATGTACTCCAGTCTGTCTTCAGGAGAGTTGGACTGCTGCAACTTCTTAAAGGCAACATTCTTTTCACGGGTCACCTCCCGCACCTTGTCATTCCACTACCATGTCTCCCTGTCGATACCACATCCTCCCTTAAAAACCCCAAGAACTATCCTGCCCACCGCAATGATCCTCCGACTGAGCTCGACCCCAAGATCCCTACTTTTATGGACTGGACGGAGGTATTAAAAGTGGTGGCTCATGGATCCGGGCTTACGTATGCCCAAGAACAAATATTGGACAGATATTAGTCAGGACACACACGAGCGTCGAGATGATAAAACAAGATCAATGAAAAAATTTAGTTGTTTGTCTGGTTTTACACTTGTTACTGATTATTTTCTTGATGGGCTTGTCTTTTCTGGGAAGGACATGATGTATAATTTATTTGCCAACTATACTATAAATTATATAAAAATGGCGCCTGAACTAAAGCTATTCAAAATAATAAGTAATTGTAGATATAGATACTTACTGGATATGTTAACAAGATTGTTAACATATCCAGGTGACCCGTTAAAAGAATATTGCCTTTAACAAGATTGTTAACATATAAGTTATTCTAGTTTTCTTGTTTCTTTCTAGTGTAAGGGAGCAGCTCAACTACAAACATATATCAAATGTTGCGACAAAATCAAATGCGACATTTGTAGTTCAGCAGGACTGGTATTGTTTCCTAGTGTATAAAAATGAAAAATTCTATAGTAGCAGATTGTCAAATGAGATAATTAATCTCAACCTACCTTTTCCAAACAAACTTCATCTTCATCTGTATATAATATAATATAGAAAAAAAAATATCTAGATAACTGGAAGTACCTCCACATGGTGAAAGCAGTAACTTACTTAGTCCGATTTTCGATGATGATACAAAGGAATGAAGTTGCGGACATCAACTAGTTAATATAAAAAATAAATATATCTATTAGAAAAAAATATCACAAAACAAAAATATAATAATAATGATTAATATTATTATTTGACCTGCGTTAACCTTAAAGATATAACAGGCTCAGTCTACCCAGTGAGAATACAATCACAAGAATATTATCTCATTTAAGTACAGAGCAAACACTGAAGTGAACTTTCTTTGTCACGTTATATAAATCACGCGATAAAAATATTATACTATGCATGTCATAAAACTGTAAAATTTATTAAAAACCGACCGAATATTCATATAAGAATGTCTGAAGTAAGTTTAACTTTCATTTGTACGTAACGAGTCCGTACTATAAGAAAATGTGTAACAACAATTTTATATTTAGGAACGTTATCAACTATGGGGTGGTTGTTTTGAAGAGGAACCTTCGGCGGTACTAAGACGTCTGAATGACTCACTCAGCATTGACGCACGTCTATTTCGAGAAGATATAAAAGGAAGCAAAGCTTGGGCTGCAGAACTGCATGAAAGCGGATATTTATCCAAAGATGACAATGAGTCAATACAGATGGGACTAGATAATGTAAGTGATAGTTTATATAGCTATTTGGTTTTATCTGCTCTTATATTATACTGTTGTAATTATAGTGTATTTAATAAATTTAAACCTCCTTGACTTCTTTTTAAACACTAACTAACACGAATAATTATCATCACGAAGTACCTAATTAAAAGTCGTCAACAACATTATATTTCTATTTCTTCGCTCTGGTGTCGAGGCTAAGCGCGGCGTTGAGTTCTGCCACTCAACACGCAATGCCTCCAGAATTCGGCAGAAAGTGGGGAACGGAGTGTCTAAAAACACTAGGTTCCCTCTGCCTACCCTGCTGTGTGCGGGATCTTGTTATATGACTTCTTTTATTTTCGTAGGTGGAAAAGGATATCGAGAAAGAACTTGCTTGTGGGCATCTAAATGATCCCGAGGAAGATATCCATTCTGTTGTGGAAAGACGCTTAAGAAAATATGCTGGAGAGTCTGCTTTGCGCCTGCACACGGGTAGAAGCCGAAATGATCAGTCCGCTACTAATACAAAATTATGGATGTTAAAATCAATGCTAGTAGCGCAGTCGGAAATATTGCGTCTCATATTGGTATATATTTGAATATATTTATGAAAATTCTTAATTGAATAAGAATAGGTAAGCTAATAAATATATTTTTTTTTATCAAAAAGGTATTAACAAAACGGGCACGTGACGAAATAGACATTATAGCTCCGGGATACACCCACCTACAAAGAGCACAACCAATTCGCTGGAGTCATTTTCTGCTAAGGTATGGTATAATGTAATGTTATATGTAGATTATTTTATAATCAATCGTCCACTCACGGTTTCGCCCGCTTGAACTTTTGAAATATTTATTTACGAAAAATGGTTGATTATTTTAACACGGTTATCAATACAATTATACAGGTAATAAATCGTAAGTAATATAAGTGATTTTATTTGATTTTGTTTACAAAAAAAATCTTATTTAATAAAAAAATGTCAATTTAGTTCATATTCATCTATGTAGGGGCTAGGACGCGCACACGACAAACATGGTTTTCCCGGGGTAGCACTCCATCCTGATAATAGTAGCCTATATTTTGCTTCACACAACACAATGTTATTTTACAATGTACTTTTAAAATGTTTTTAGTTATGCTTGGATGTTTCGCGATGATTTTATAAGACTGGAGGAACAAAAGAAACGTCTCTCAATGTGCCCACTTGGTAGTGGTGCCATTGCTGGTTGTGCATTAACAATTAATCGAACTAGACTAGCACAAAATCTTGGATTCGACAGTGTTACTCCTAACTCTATGTTTGCTGTTGGTTCGAGGGACCACATCGGTAATTATAATTATTTTCACGATTTATTATAGGGACCTATATGAACACCGTCAGCACTTTCAAACTAAAATATTAATAATGATTTTAGTGGAATTTCTTAACTGGACGTCTTTGTGTGGCATCCATCTCAGCAGATTAGCGGAAGATTTGATTATCTTCAGTTCTCAAGAGTTTGGTATAATTCAACATTCAGACCAGTTTTCTACTGGTTCCAGTCTTATGCCTCAAAAAAGAAACCCCGATGGTCTCGAACTGGTCCGTGGAGCAGCTGGACTTTTGTTAGGAGATGCATTTTCATTGAGTTGTATATTAAAAGGCCTACCCAGCACTTATAATAAAGATCTACAATCTGACAAAGAAATTCTGTTTAGATCCTACGACAGACTGATTGATAGCCTAAAGGTGACTACTGGAACCATCGATGTGATGAAAGTAAGTCATGACTTTTTAAAAATCTTTATCAAATAATATCAATGTTAGTAATGCTATATTACTTAAAAAAATAGATTCCATCAAGCACCAATGACCTTTTTTTTATAAACTAAAATTTACTTGAATGTGAGAGTGAAACTATATGTATTTATCGTATTAAAAGTAGACAGTACAACGAAAGTACTTGTGAAATATTCTTTTCCCAGCATGTGAAATTTAATATTAACCACCACCCAAGTACATTACCAAATCACGGCGCTGCTGAGTTAGCTTTACAATATATATTTTTTTTATTTTTTTAATTATAGTAGTTAAAAAATTCAAACACTTGTGTAAATATGGTAAAAAATCGATTGGAATGTAGTCAATTCTCGAAATAAATATTACATTATACAAAAGGCCTACTATTGAGCTATATAGAGAAAAAAAATGGTCATAGTATAATATATATATCGATAATCGAGTATTAAAGATAATAACTATTGTTTGAAATTGAAAGTTAGTTTAAAAAAAAAAACAAGATAAAAAAACATATCGTCTATTTGGTTTTAAATTATTCAAAAAGAGTAATATTTCTGACCTACGTGGTGCGCCGCCGAAAGGAGAGTTTCGAATTTATAACGATGCCTAGATATTTTACCTAGGATTTCCAGGGGATTTCCTCGATTAAAGCAATTCCATTGCTTTTACAGTTCTTTTCACCTATATCTAGGGTACATATAGGTGAAATAGACTATACGAGAGACTGAGATAAGACGCTTACACAAATTCGCTGATACTATTATAATATATATTGTTTTATTACATTCCATTCAGGTAGACGCTAAAAGAGCTTTAAGCTTGTTAGATCCTGGAATGTTCGCAACAGATCTTGCTCACGCACTAGTTCACAAGGGAGTGCCGTTTAGACAGGCACACCATCTTGTTGGCTCTCTACTACGCCGCGCTGCCTCGCTCGGCGTCAACCTACAACAACTACCGTACCCTGAGTACATTTCCATATGGTACGTATTTGTTATTTATTTACATTATTAAATATATCTATTAAATGTATAACACTTGAGGCCAGTGGCCAGGCGGTGGTTGTGAGTTCGATCCCCACTCGTGGAGATAAAATATTTACTTAAATTTATATTTCCATTTCTTCGCTCTGGTGTTGAGGAAAAGCGCGGCGTTGAGTTCTGCCACTCAACACGCAATGCCTTCAAAATTCGGCAGAAAGTGGGGAACGGCGTGTCTTACTCTAGGTTCCCTCTGCCTACCCTGCTGTGTGCGGGATATAGCGTGAAGCTAATTTAATTTAATTAGTACAAGAGTTATCTTTTTCTTCGACTTGGCTTTCTTGCTGTTGACCTGGACTGGTCTTGACAGCGTCACCGGGCGAAGAGGGGCGAGAGTAGCTCGCTCCTGAAGAAAAACTACGAGCTGTGATTGACGCTCGTGGACCAGAATTACCAAAGTGGAAGCTAATTTATCTCTATGTTACCATCTCATCTTCTCAATCATGAACAAAAAACCTTCAATGTCTCATATTTTTTTACGACAAAATCGTTTTTTAAAATGAACCGTCATTTACTTTTCAGCCCAGAAATTGGAACTGAAGATGAATTAAGAAGATTTTTTTCGGTTGAAAGAAGTGTAGAGCAATACAAAAGCGAGGGTGGAACCTCAAAGGATGCCGTTTTTCTTCAGTTGCAACAAATTCATAATTGGGCAGAGCACTATGAAGCGCTTTGTGGAATTAAAAAATAAGAGAAACTTTATATATATTAAAAACCAAAAATTCATTTATTATTTTATTTTAACTTTTTTCTTCAATTATTATTAAGCATAGAAATTTTATTATTAAACTAGCGACCCGCTCGCGGCTTCGCCCGCTTAAACCACAGAATTATTTATTTAACACACTGAATTATGTTCGTGTTTTTATATACTTATAATGTATGTTTGCAATGTAATGAAGTTTTTTATGAGAAAGTTGTTAAAACTTTAGGTCGCATTTTCGTACCTCCCATAAGAATCTTCAATTGAATGTTTGAAATAAAAACACAACTTATCGATACTTACTATATGTGCGATAATCTCAGAAACGGCTTAACCAATTTAAATACTTTTTTTGTTTGTATTCTGGCAAACTGCCCTTAAATATTAAGTATTAGTTTTATTTTAAGCAGCTTCATGCTAGTCAGAGGGAGGAACCTAGTATTACGACACTCCGTTCCCCACTTTCTACCGAATTCGGGACGCATTGCGTGTTGAGTGGCAGAACGCAACGCCGTGCTTAACCTCGACCCCAGAGCGAAGAAATGGAAATATAAATTTAAGTAAATATTTCATCTCCTCGTGTGGGGATCGAACTCAGAGAACCAGTCGGTTTTACAGTCACACTTTGTGCCGCTGCGCCACGACTGGCCTCAACTGGATTGGACTTTATTTTAATCGGTTCACATAAAGTTAAAACCAGATCCACGCTTTATCCCGCCCTTAGTAGGGCAACTTAGTGTAAGATATTGGGTATAATGTGTGACTGATGTGCGAAATGAAAATATTATTAAATTATAATTCAATCCTGCATGTGTGGATCGGACCCACAACGTCGCGTTACAGTTACAATTGGGCATATAGGGTAAAATAGTTTAAACCCGTACCTAAAGAATTTAAGCAAGATACATCAACAGTGAAGACGTAGGTTTTTTTCTCATTTCACAATGTTTATTCATATCTATATTTCGTATGACGCGGTTACGCATAGGTACCAATAATGTAAACACATACTACTACAAAAATAGTACTAAAATGTTTAGAACTTTAAACTTTGCCGCCAAAACCTACGACTCGATTTCGCAATGAGGCGTATGCGGCGGTTTCCCTTTGATAAGTTTATGTGTGCGTGCGTCGTTCTTAACAAATTGTATTTTATTTTACAACGATAATTTTATTATTTATTTTGTTTGAAAAAATAACTTTTTTATTTTCGGGTTTTTAATTTAATATGTAATAGGCTTTTATAGAGTAGTTAAACTGTGGTTTCATTTAAAGTGGTCCTAACAAAAAAACTCTGTATAATTGAGCATATTTAATATTTATAATGATTTTTTGGAAAATAGATACCAATAGTTATTACAACCACTTGCGAAGAAGCATAGTTTAGGCAATTTTTTATTCTTATACCTTTTGAAAAACTACCAACGTTCTTAAGTTAATATATTATTTTTTCAAATTAAAAAAATTGTCTATGTCATCCTAATGGCGGAAAAATATTCAAAATGTATTGTAATACCACATTAGTATCGACAATGTAGTGTTGATAGTAATTAAAAATAGATATACTACAGGAGGATATCTTCATATGCACTGTTTTAACCTGTTTTATGTATAATATAGAATAATATATTCTATAGAGGAATCACACATTCTTTTTATTCAGTTTAGTAAATACATTTTTTAGAAGTTACTCTGTACTAAAATGGCATGCAACTCTGTTCCCGCATTTACGTTCCTGATATATCGATATAAATAATAGAAATACAAAATATAGGAAGGAAACACAAATGCAATTATATTGCATTTTTTCTTTTTTTCATACTTGAAACGTATTAATAAATTACATATTATGTATTACATACAATTAATTTCTTTTGAATATAACACTAAGTTTAATCAGCTTCACGCTATTTTAACAGATAACATAAAATGACATTAAAACGTATTGACATCACCACGTGATCCATCTAAACACAATGTAAATTTTTATAAACAATGAACTCACAAACAGAATTTACTTTCCAAATACTTTTTATTCTACATATCGCCATATGAGCTAATCCCAAAAAATATACTTACTTTATTATTTTTGATAATATCACCAACGTTGACGTTTAAAATAATAGTTATGGTAGACTGAACAAATATTGATTATACTTCTTTTTTTAGCTTCACGTTGTATCCCGCACACAGCAGGGTAGGCATAGGACACCTAGTGTTAAGACACTCTGTTCCCTACTTTCCTCGGAATTCTGTAGGCATTGCGTGCTGAGTAATGAAACTCAACGCCGCACTTTACCTCGACACCAGAGCGATGAAATGGAAATATAAATTTAAATAAATATTTCGTTTCCTTGCGTGGTCATCGAACCCACAACAGTTACACTTTGTGCTCCTGTGCAACGAACGGCCTCAATTTACTTTCTTCTTTTAAAATGTGGTTAAATGAAATAGTCGTAATTTAATTATGTCGGATTACTATTAACCGACTTCTTAAAAGAGGTCATCAATTGGACTGTATTTTTATCCTTGTTACCTTAGAATTTTTGATTGTATGAACCGATTTTAATTATTCTTTTTTTATTTGAAAGGTAATGCCTCCCGTGTAGTCTTATTTTAATTTAGTTTATATTCAACAATGGTATCTATGAGAAAATCATATAAATCTCAAATTTGCATTAAGTATATGCGCGACAAATGAACGTATAAGTCAATATCAATTCAACCGATTTTAATGATTCTTTTTTTATTAGAAAGGGTACATATAAAGGGTAGTTTGGTGAAAGTTTAGTTAAGTTCAGAGTGTGAAATCCAGTTGAAATTGAAGAAGTCGATTTTTTTTATTAAAAAATATAATTATGTAATTTTTTCTACAAAAAATTCTTTATACTCCATGATAAAAACTATCCTTTAAGTGACATTAGGCTTTGAACTATTACCATGCCAAAATTAATTTAATTTCATACAGTAGTTATCGGTATTTTAGGTGATTTATATTTTTCAGTTTTTGTTTTTTTTTTAAGAAAACTATCATGAAATTCGGAATGAAACCGAAAAAAAATATACCTTGAGGCCCTAGGCTAACACCATGCAAAAATTCATCAACTTCTGTCAGGTAGTTTTTGCGTGATTGACGCAGACAGACAGACAGACAGACAGACAGACAGACAGACAGACAGACAGACAGACAGACAGACAGACAGACAGACAGACAGACAGACAATAATTCTGCTGAGTGGTTTTTTAGGTTCTATAATCGACATATTAACCGACCTAATTTTTATTTTTTTTATATCTTTCATGTACAGAATTGACTTTTCTATCCTTTTATTATATATGGAGATAAGTATCATGCTGTAGCACACAGCAGAGTAGGCAAAGTTAATCTAGTGTTAAGACACTATATTTCCCATTTTCCGCCGAATTCTGAAGGCATTGCGTGCTGAGTGGTGGAACTCAACGCCGCATTTTACCCAACACCAGAGCGAAGAAATGAAAATATAAAATTAAATAAATATTTCATTTCCTAGAGTGGGGATCGAACCCATGATCAGTCGCGTTTATAATCACACACTTGTGCCCCTACACCACGACCTTAAATGAGTGTATTTAATGATAAAAAAAAACACGGCCAATAACACCTGATTTCTTATCATTTTAATAAAATGGTCTGTAATATATTACCGTCACTAAACAATTAAAAGGGACATGTATTTCCGGATAATGGTCACAATCAACAATTAACACAACAGATTTTATGAATTGTCCCTTTGATTGAAACATTTGTATATCTATAGGTTTCAATTGCGTTGACAAACTTAAGTTTGCGGACGTATGCACTCATTTTGTATAAAATGAACTAAAAATATAAATTTGTAATTTTTTTCTACCTATAAATGTTCGACTTAACTTTTAATTTTTGTTTTATTTATATTATAAGTCATCACTTCATATCGTGCTAAATGTTATAACTGTACACCCACGGGATATTTCTCGTTTTACCTTCCCTTCTCCCTGTTTACATTCCATTTGATTGAACGAAAAGACATAAGTAGAGAACGCTGGTTTTTTTTTTAAATATACGCAGTAGGTAATATACCTACATTTATATAATCTAAAATACGCCTTCCCTCACTATAGAGAAGTACCTATACAAATATAATTACCGGTACAAGAGTACACCCACATGTTTATAGTAACTATAGGATACGATTCATCAGTTGACGTTTGACGCCGGACGAAACGCCAGGTTTCCCGAAAATAAGTAACGTAAGTGAGCCACTTTGCTTCGACTATGAAGTTTGTGTACAAAATAAATAAATATTAGTTTTTTTTTATTAGCATTCAACATTATTTAAATCAGCTTCACGCTGTATCCCGCTCACAGCAGGATAGACAGAGGGAGGGAATCTATTGTTAAGACACCCCGTTGCCCACTTGTCGCCGAGTCCTTAAGAATTTAACATTGTAAATAACATAAAAAAATAAATCAGCTTCACGCTGTATCCCGCGCACAGCAGGGTAGGCAGAGGGAACCTAGTGTTAAGACACTCCATTCCCCACTTTCTGCCGAATTCTGGAGACATTGCGTGTTAAGTGGCAGATCTCAACGCCACACTTAGCCTCGACACCAGAGCGAAGAAATGGAAATATAAATTTAAGTAAATATTTCATCTCCTCGAGTGGGGATCGAACCCACAACCAGTCGGTTTTACAGTCACACTTAGTGCCGCTGCGCTACGACTGGCCTCGAAATATATCGTAAATAACATAATATTGTAATATAACATATTATTCCATTTATTGAATTAAATATATATAGTATATGAATGACAATATACAATCATTTCAGAATGTCTCTACTAGCGCTATTGAAAACCTCTTTGATACTTAGCGTTCTGCTCAGTGCACACAACATTTTGGCATTGGAATTGAATTCTATGATCATAGAACCCTATTCACACATTCAAAGTTCACAAGAAATACCAAACTTATCTAACAGTGACGAAAAGGTAAGTTTCTTGCTATCCCTTAAATTTGTCCCGTCGGTCTGTGCGTCTGTATGTTGCAGTCATTTTACTCGGAGAATATGGGCACTGTATGGTTAAGGAAGGTACGTGTATTTTATAAACCGCTACCAAATAATATATTATTAATAAAATTAGGTATATTAATCGTATTATTTTGAAAAATAAAATTATTAGCACTAAACATGTAACTGAAGGATATAAATATACTAAGTAAGCATGCCGTGTAGGGTATCTCACAAAGTATTGGCATAATCAAAAGAGTTTCTTAGGACCCTCTATAGTCCATACCATTTAAAGTATTTTGATTACGCCAATACTTCGTGGTAAAAAGTATAACCCCCTAATATTCCGAACCCCCCTATATTTCGAACTCCGGCGTCACCGAAATATTGAATTCAATAAGAACTTTAAACGTAGATTGGTTGAACAAAATTGATTTTGTGGCGTAATAGCTATGGGATAACCAGCTAACAGTAGATCGGACTTACCTATGAGGGGAAACCTGCATAGGCAAGACTCACTTTGGCGTTTTTTAAACGCGAATTGATTCCCTAATTAACCCATTTAGACCCATGCCTTAACTAGCAGTAAATAAAAGGTTTTTTAAGTAATAATTGGTGGATAACGATATAATAAGATAAAAAACGTAAAAAAATAATTATTTTATTTTATTTTAATACTAAAAAAAAAGCCGTCCTCAAATGGGTCCACTGGGCGCAAGTAGTATAATAACTTTCGAAACAATTTTTTTCGACGCAAAGTGATTTACTACACTTTTTGCATTGCCAATGTGCATTTTTATGGCATACTGCACATCTTATTGCTGGGAAAGTTTTAAGGGGTAGTGGCTCACCCCATCATGCTGCAGACTTGGCACTGCAGAAGCTGCTGGGCGCATAAATACGCTGCTGTTTCTGTCTCTCAAAAAGTGACGAGCGATGTAACGACGAAGGCTCAAGCTGATTTATCTTGTTTGTATTGGTTAGTAGGTGTAGGCGCCATGAATTTGCAACGGCGAGATCCAGCATGTATGTAAATAAAACCCACCACCATTTTTTACCACGTACAGCAGTACTACACAGGGAAATAAATTGATCTGCCTGGTCAACCCCGCCCATACCATTGTTATGGTTTTGAAAAACGTGCGAAATGCCAACGTCCACTTTCTTCTTTTCTACAGCATTTCATCTCTCTAGTTTACCCAGAGGAAGAACGCTGTCGAAAT
Source organism: Heliconius charithonia (assembly GCA_030704555.1). Taxonomy (NCBI): domain Eukaryota; kingdom Metazoa; phylum Arthropoda; class Insecta; order Lepidoptera; family Nymphalidae; genus Heliconius; species Heliconius charithonia. Next base: position 10,597,663 of record CM060827.1, on the reverse strand, counting down.
TGGTCCCTATTGTGCAGATGCTGTTGTCCAACCACCGTACATATAAAATTTGGTCAACTTGGTCAAAGCGGTAATCAAAATCGGCGGTTTTTCTTTTTCTTATCCTTTACTACTGTGAGAGGACACTTCGTAGTTCTACTCTTGCAAACAGTATAGTTGCTCGATAACCAACCTGTCGTAAATCTCGAAGCAATGCGTTTTTGCGTGCAAATTTAACTGATAAAGAAATTATCCAAATATATGACATGGGTATTAGCATTGGTTTCCAGTTTGCTAAGTAGTAGTTTGACAAAGGCTCTGTAAGACTGGCCCCTAGAGTTTTTACACATTATAAGTCGTAGGCGTAACAGTATCCATCTGAGCTCGTACTCATCCAATTTTTATACCCAAATTGTACTGGTTTGAATCTTAAAAATTGTTTTAGGGGCACCGACCAAAACTTCACCATAGATTCATCTATAGATAAATCTCGTCTCTTCGACGTCTTCTTCAATAATTACAGCTACAATTGCTTCTTGAAGATCCTGGTATTCATTGCGGCCACTAAAAGTACTACATGTCATTATGAACTTGAGATGGATCTACTAATAAAAAAATATTTTTTTACTTCTGATGTGCCCATTGGCCCTAATTGGGGACAGCATAGTAAAAGCTAAATTTAACTTATTACCACTCTTTTTTTCTTATTAAAAGTAATTATATGATATAATATACTATGTAATTGAGTATGTTTTGTACCAAAACAAATGTAACTAGAAGAAAAAGTTAAAAATAAAAAATATTTATTTTTAGCCTTCCCCAATTTATGCAACAGCTCCAAAAAATGCACAAAATTAACAATTATAAATGTTATTTAAATGACTTTTACGGTCTCATCATAAAGATACACTCTTTATCGACACAATTGTGGACATAAGCTGCATAAACATAAAAATATAAAAATGAGGAGAGTACTTTTATAAATGTCCCCATTTGGGCACGGCGGGTCTATATGGGTTAAAAAAAGTATGGTTACTCACGTAGATTAAATTCTTAATGCTGATTAAAAGCTGTCCAAAACAGAGAAAAGGATGAACTATGAAGAATTGTAATTTTAAAAAATCATATAAAAATTTTAACGTTGCGGTATTTAAACCCGCACCTCGGCACCTCTTACGTGTTTGTTGCTAACCTTATTCAATAAATTAAATAAACAAAATAACATATTAAACATTTAATGAAACAATAAAAAGTAAAGTATATTTTCTGATAGATTTACGCATTATCTAAATAAATTTAAGCTGTTTATTTTACGTTATTGCTATTAAATGGAAACGATTTTTAATTATATCTTCCTAGCACAATAAGTTTACGTGTAAAATTTAAATTTAATATATATATGTTTTTTGTTATTACATTTGACTGTTGTATATAATAATATAACATTAACTTAACACCACAATGTGACAAAAAAAAAACAAAAAACGTTATATTTTTTTATTATTGTCACGCATTAGAATAATGATAATATATTATGCTACTATCTCGAGTTCTTCAAATACTTCTTCGTTATAAAGCAGCGCGCCAGTCGTAGAGCAGCGGCATGAAGTGTGACTGAAAAGTGTGACTAATTGGTTGTGGGTTCGATCCCCACTCGAGGAGATGAAACATTTACTTAAATTTATATTTCTATTTCTTTACTCTGATGTCAAGGCTAAGCGCGGTGTTGAGTTCTGCCACTGTTCTGACACTCCGTTCCCCACTTTCTGCCGAATTCTGGAGGCATTGCGTGTTGGGTGGTGAAACTTGACGCCGCGATTTGCCTCGATACCAGAGCAGTTTCTTTTCCTCGATTATTGGCCGAATCCACAACCAATCACGTTTTCAGTCACACACTAATGCCCATGCGCCATGACTAACCTTTTATATTTATAACTTAAATATTTCTTTAATATTTCCGCAAGGAACAATACTTTTGCTATGTCTATTGATTTAGCTAAGGTAGGTGGTTGCTAGGAATTACAAGGATATGATACGCGTGATATTAGTCACGCTATCTCATCGAACATTCAACAACTCGGAACTATCCAAGCTGTCATTAATGTTTCTTTATGAAACATTTAATCAACATTAACGTTATTTTATAACAAAAAAAATCTATAGTTAAGATTCAATAACATTGCACGGTCGACTCAACGCCGCTTAAACGCGACGACAGCAGAGCGAAGAAAAGCAAATATAAATTTAGGTAAATATTTCATTTCCTCGTGTGGGGATCGAACCCACAACCAGTCGTGTTTACAGTCACACTTTGTTCCCCTGCTCTACGACTGGCCTCAATAATTTTATATAACATAGTAAATACAAATGATCATAACAATATCGAAATCAATACGATATTATTTGGTGCTTTAACAGTATGTTACTTACAAATGTAACTTTTAAGCATTTATGTTTTATTTCAGTACATTCAATACATATATACATTGGGAAAACCATACAAAGAAGATATGAATAGAAAAATATTCTCAAAATCTAATGAATTTGGAGATAACAATCGCCAAAATTGGAAGCGCAATGGCGACCTTATCAACTCACTCTTGGGTTTTCCGCTAGATATGATGGAAGCTGGACGTTAAAATTATTTACTTAATTAAATACTTATGTAAAAGTTTCAAGGATCAGAGAAATAAATAAAAATATATATATATTTTGTCAAAACATATATTGTACCATATTATTTCTAAAACTAGCCCTTTCGTGTCTCTCTATTCAATTTATGAAATATTTACATTTTTATCTAATTACATAAACATTTAGTAGTTATAGGTTATACATTATTTTTAATATACCAAAATATTTGCATACAAAAAGGTAGTTATAACAAAAATTTATTAATATACTGTTGTGTGTCTCTCTCATGTTTGCAAAATCTTTAAAGATTTTTGTAAGAACAAATTAAATGTCTTTTTCAGTTTATATATTAGTTGTTACATGTTTTTAATCTCTTTTTATTTTATTTAATTAATTATTTTATATAAGTACAGTTATTTCTAGAAAAAAATCTTTGATTTGACATAGGTTTATTGTGGCTAAAACTAGTATTGACCAAAGAAATAACCTGTATTTATGTATAATTCTAATAATAAATTTAAACTGAGAAAACTTTGTATATTGTAAGAAATGAACACAGCTCTTTGAATATGGCAAAGTAGAATGCTAAATAAAAATAAACATAATATTTATCTTTTAATAAATACTTAGTGATTCATATTCAATGGTCCTGGCCAAATAATCACACGCTTTTTGTGTCAGAAATTAACACAATTTACACATAGCATTCTAGTTACACATAACTATCAAACGATAAAAGTTATAATAATCGCACCATTATTTTCAAACACATTCTCTCATCTTTTTACATCATCATATCTAAAATATCGTTGAGAAAATCATTGATATTCAACAGAATTATGTAGGTACACATACAGACGACAGACGAAACGTACGAAGTAGTTGTTTTTCTATATCAGGAGTTCGAAACCTTTTCTTGGCCGGAACCACTCAATTACAGGGACCACAATGTAAGTAAATAAATTTTGGCTGTAGGTACAAGAAAAAACAACTTTTAATCAAATACTCTAGTAAATGACATATGCGGAATTTGAAACATTTTTAGTAAATATATTTAATTCGGTTATAGTGGGTACTTCAGAGGCTGACATTTATTTACGAGTTCTATGATTGATTGCGATCGGATACAATAAAATGACTGACGCCATCGTATACGACAAATATGAAGTTGAAGCGTATGAAAGCCACACGCAGTGTTGCCGCTAGAACTTGAGCGAGAAGCCGGGCGCGACGTTGAGCGCGCGCGCCTGCACGTGGAAGCCGCGCGTCTCGTCCGAGTCGGCGCGCGCGAACTGCGCGTAGGCGGCGCCGCCGGCGGGCGGCTTCGGGCTGTGCGTGGTGCGCCGGTTGCCCTCCGACTTGGCGGGCCACGTGGGGAACATGGCCGGCTCGATCGCCACCGGCTGCTCCTGCGAAACGTCGTCTAGTGTTAGCGTTATGAGTCAGAGTGAAAATAATTAATTGCCTACAGACAGACGCTGTGTGACCACCAAGTTATAGTTAAAACCTTCATTAAAAATTTAAAATTTTCAAATTAAATGTTTTATTACTTTTAACAAATGTCCTAACAATGATTTTTTTTATTGTAACCTGTAAATAATAAACTAAAGGAAAAATATTTAAGTTACTTTAAAATATGCATGTTCTAAAGCGGCATCGGCCGTCAATCTTCTAGCGGGATTGTAAGTTAGGAAGCCTTGTAGCAAAGAGTGTCCCGACTCTGAGAGCAGATCGGAACCGATGCGCTGGCGCAGGCCTCCCGCCGGGTGCTCCGCAAACGTCATCTTCTGCACAGCGGGCAGCTCCTTGTAACCCGGCCAGAGTAGCTCTGAGGGTGTACCCATATCCTAAGAAAAAAAATCAATAATTAACATTTTGCAAAATTATAAAAAATATATATAAGTTCAAAATAAAAAAAATACTGACTTTAAAAATTCTATTCAACTGATCGACTTCAGACTTGCCGGGGAACAATGGATTCATACTGATGAACTCCGCAAATATACAACCCACGCTCCATATGTCGATGGGCGTCGAATACTCTTTGCAGCAGAGTAGCAGTTCGGGGGCGCGATACCACAATGTGACCACTATGGGCGTATATTGCCGCAACGGAGATCCATATTCTCTAGCGAGACCAAAGTCGCCCACCTGCAATGAACACTCATTAGAAATGAACAATTATTCTTAATACTATATTTAAATATAATTAAAGTCGTCGTGGCGCAATGGAATTACGTCCGACTTTAAAGACGACAGTTACCAATTTGATTCCCACTCGGGTAAATTGATAATTTTCATTTCTTTGCTCTGGTAACAAGATTACCGCGGCGTTGAGTTCCGCTTCTTCACAGAGAATGTAATTTAATTTTTATATCTAACTACTATATCAGAAATCAATTAAAAATATTTTTACCTTTAAAATTCCTTTGTGTGATAATAGTAAATTACTTGTCTTGAGATCTCTATGCAATATCCAATTATCGTGTAAGTGATGGACAGCTTTTAATAACTGTGTCATTAAACATTTAACTTCACCTGAAAAGATATATTTTATAAAAAATACCAAATTATTCGAAACCGTCATGACACAAGGGAACAAAGTGTGATTGTAAAATCGACTGGTTGTGGATTCGCCAATCAACACAGAGCGGGTGCGACGCTAAATTTATTTAATTTGATTTAAATTAATATTACATTAACTGTTGGATTTTTAAAAAGAAAAGTAGTCGTTTCTTTGAGAAGTAAGTGCGATAGACTCATACTGTACTACCAATTACTAGTGGACTTCCTTCCCCTTACTACAAAACGTTCAAGCATAGCTGTTATCGTATACATGTCACACAAGGTGCTTGCATTTCAAATAGCAAAATGCACATTACAAACCTGGCAGAAACACTTGTTTCTTTGCTCGCATGGTCTCCATGAGGCTCTTCAGATCGTGCTCGACGTAGTCCATAACAATAAATATTTTGTCCATGTTCGAGCCGACGACGATCTCTCGCACCGTCACAATGTTAGGGTGCTGGCCCTGCAACACAAAAGTAGAATGTGCGACTTGTCAGTCATAGGAATATAACAACATTTCCAGATATTGATTTAGCTAAATACAAAAAAATATATACATCCATACATTTTTACAATACATATAAAAATTTTAACGTAGAGGGATTTGGTCCCACGCCCCGAAGAAACCGTCTAAGACGTACGATTTCCAAGAGCGAGGGATCGATAGATTTCCTCTATATAGAATTTTTCATACATTTAAAAAAAAACGTACTTTTCTTTCCTAAATGTTAAATAACACTTTAAAAATGTTTAAAATACATATATCATGTTTATCATGTTTAGAAGACGATAAAAATGTAATATATATTTAAAATTACATGATTGAAAGAAAATTATAAAAAAAAGTACAGTGTTAAAGAGAACGTATCAGATCAAATCATGCCTTAATCACCTAATTTAAAAATTGCCCGTCATGATGAGAGATATTTATACTTATTTGGAAAACGTATTAAAATTTGAGAGTAGCGGGACTCTAACCCGCGCCTCCTCGAAACCGACCAGGCGCTCTGACCACTAAGCCATAAGTGGTTAAATATCATCTCAAAATTTTCTCAAATTTTCTCAATCTCAAAATGTTGGCGAAATACCATCTCAAAATTTAGTGTACCTTTTATATATCGCTCAAGAATACATTATCTTACATAAAATTCAATATCCCAATAGAATATGTACAACATGAAACAATTGTTTAAATTGTACTTCTTATAAAACAATTATTTTAGCCGTGCGACTAAGATAACTATTAAAAAATCACTTCCAAAGCATAAATAGTGTATCAAGGAGAATCATCAATACTAAACAATATGTAATTGTTTTTGCAAATCTTACTTATAAAACCGATTGCATATGTTTATAGTTAATATGTACACAAGAATTGTTAAAAAACAAATTCTCATACATCCTCTTTAATTTATTCGGTTTATCTTTCTCTGTATATTATGTAATTGTGTTTTTTATTGGTATTAATTTAACATATATATTTTTTCATATCTATGTAGATTTTTGTAGGTCTCACAAGTTGTAAGACAATATAAAATCGAATTTAAAAACTTTGACACATAATAAGCATATCGCGCCAATATTTCACTGCACAGATAATTATATAAGCCAACTTTATAAGCTAAGCGGCATTTTACCCAAATAGAGGAAATCTGCAACAGACAATATTAACCTGTTCCTACACAGGAAGTCACTGAATACAATATGAAAACAGTAACATTTTTACATTAACAGCACAAAAAATTTTACAAAGAACAATCTACTTACATATATAAAAACAATAATTACCAATATATTAGACACAAACATCAAAACAACTTCTAATAAATAAATACTCAATACATAATCACAAAAAAACACATAATATGCATAAAAAGCAGATGATTCTCATAAAATTCACCATAAGCCGAATGTACCAACCAATTAGTACATAAATTACAATTTTTAAACATATTTATATTAAGATATTGAATTTCATTACAACAGCCTCCCCCATCTTTCAAGTGTCAATTTTATTTAGATATATCTATATATCATAGCCATTATAAAATAAAAACTATAATTGCATACAAGTAATGTTCCATATTCAAATTTTTAAATAATATAATTTCTCAACAAAAAAATATTAGATTGAATATAAAAGTCCTAATAGCAACTTGTATACCATTATCACCATACAGACTATTATAAATATATGTACAATTTTATTTCAATACCCGATCAGACATTACCATCGGTGCACATCATTATATTATACATGTATTTTAATAAAATAAACATTACATAACCAGGGGAATTCGAAAATAGTCATTAAATATATTACAATGCATTTTTTTTGTTAAGAAATTACATTATAATTTTACGTTGTCATAAAGTTATTTGGAAAAACGTAATAAAAACATATATTTAGCCATGATATATAAACTCTTAAATATCTAAATAATTAGGCGGAATACAAATCAACATGGGTCTTAGGAATTAATAATGATATGTAGAAAAATATGAACAACAGAAAAAACGATTAAATTGGTGGTAAAAATGAAAAATATCATCACAAAACGAACGCCTTTTAAAATTATATTCTTAAGATTAACATTAAAATGTCTCCCAGTCATGTTTTAATTAAGAAATATATATTATGAGCACCTCCGTTCTGATATGGCAATACAAGATGACACTATTTTATAGTTAACTTAACACATAAATTAAAAATGTTGACTTAGACAATATCTACATTAATAGCCGTGTTATACTATGTGTACTTTTAACCACTGCTCAAAAAAGGTAAAATAAAATATTTTTTTCTTAAAAGTAACTTAAATTAAAACCATTTACCAATTAATGTTTGGTAAGGTACTATTTTTTACATAGATTTCAATTCTTCTAATTGAAATCTATGTAAAAAATAGTAGGTTGTAGGTTAAGTTATGTTTTTTTTTTTAATATTTACTAGCTTTTTACCATCGATTTTGTGTCCTTCGAATGAAAATAATTTAGCACTGTGTGTAAATACATGGCACCTTCAAGTAATGTGCTAAATATGGCCTTTATAGCGTTCTTGATTAAATTTGAACCAAGATTTTCTGAGATTAGTACGATGAACTAAACCGTTAGTTCAACTTCATAATAAGTATAGATGTAAAAAGGCAATTAGAACATAAAATTAATGATATAATGTCTACCACATTACATTGTTTTATGTACTACAACATTGTACTTGTCGTGCTCGGTGCTAGAACTCGATTATAATTACAAAAAGAACGAAAAGGAGCCTTTATTTAATAAAATACAACAATGTTGTAATAATATTTAGATAAGGGCATATGGTACCGTCCGCGAGGCGTAAGCTGGGCTTTGAATTTGTGTGAGTGTACACAGATAGGGCAGGTTGAGGTGTAACGATGACTTGAAACGTTGAAGTGGTGCATTCTTTGCTTGATTTAATTATTACGGTTATTTGACGTGTTTACACCTCTTGTATTAGTAACAACGTGACGTTGTTAAGTCTTAATATTTAATTATTTGATTGCACGAGAATAGAAAAATGAATGTGACCACGCAATAAAAGAAGTAAAAAATCGTAGTCACAACGCTGTTTTTTTTTATATAATAGAACAATTCATTATTAACAAAAAATGGTCCATTGAGACCAGTCGGGCACAAGTGTGTGACTGTAAATGCGATTGGTTGTAGGTTTCTTTCCCCACTCGAGGAAATTAAATATTTATTTAAATGTATATTTACATTTCTACACTCTGATGTCGAGTCAAAGCGCCGCGTCAAGTTCCGTCATTCAACACGCAATGCCTCCAGAATTCGGCGGAAAATGTGTGCGAGATGAAGCGTGAAGCTGATTACAATAGACGAGAAATTAGTTTGTTGATAACTACTAGTATTATATTTATAAACAATCTGGCTCTACTTTTGGCGTTCAGTCACTCACACAAATACTTTCGATACTCTCGATTTCGCTGTGATCAAAAATTTGATTCCATGTTGACCATTCAATAAAGGCTAGTAAATAATTTTATTCGCTTTCAAAGTTTTTTTTGTACTAGCATTTGGAGCAGTTGGAAGCAATTGAGTTGCTTAATGTATAGTTGAAGTTACTCTTGTTACAAATCTCCACAGACATACTGATAACTATGAAGAAATATTAAATTTTCATTCGAAATATTTATATTATAATAACAATATAATATACAAAATAAGTTCAGCACTAATTAGCTTATTTAATGGTCTAGAGATATTTAAAAAAGAACACACATTTTTAAATTTTCCCTATTTTTTTCAATTGTCATCCGCATTTTTTTTAAGCACACATACAAAATTGAATACACAAACTACTTATTTCCCTTATTTTATGCATAACCTCCGAATAAATATTAAATATTACGTATTTTTTTATATTTTAATTTTAAATTATTGGCTTATTGTTACTATATCTCTTTGGATTAAAATGTAAAGATCAAATATCTATAACAACAATGTGGGGAATGAGAAAATACTAATAGAAAATAAAAAATATTCAAACTAAACTATAGTCTCAGTTGTGACATATTTATAAACTTAAATGAACATTATTGAAATAAACGTAAAAAAATTGAGCTGTTATAATAACGCAGCATCATATCATGTTGACATAACAAACGAATGCTCCCCACTAATATGATAAATGTGAGTTTATGAGGATCCCTGTTTGCTACACCTTCAAACGACAACTATTGAACGGATTTGAGTGAAATTAAACGGTAATATAGCTTATACATCAAAATAAATCATAGGCTCAAATTTATGTCAACATTTTGTATTGATTATAATTTAACAAAAACTTCAAGCGGACGAAGCCGCCTATATTACTTTATTTGCGCTCAACGTGAGTTATGAGATATATTTATTGATTTTCATATTATTTTATTTACTCATTTTTATGTTTAGTGTGATTATTAACAATAATTTAAATTAAAAGAAATTACGATGTGGGTCGTTATTGTTCTTATAGAGTTGAGTAAAACGTTGTTTTATATAAAGCTTAAAATCAATTGAAGACATCTACGTATAAAAGTGATATGTCACAAAATTTGGATTAGGAGAGAATTCAATTATTTTTCTGCACAAGCGCACAGACAGAAAACACTGTTTGGAGTTCTATTACATTGACAAATGTCTCCCATAATGATGGGTTGTGCCTATTATACCGACATCTTAGTATTGGATATGTGATAGAGAATCACTATATTGGATATTGGATCCTACATCACATAGAAAATATGAGTGAAAAGAAAAGATAAGTGAATTTATTAGCGTTAATTTTTTAAGTGGCTAAATTAAATAGAAGCATAAGTTTTGAATTTGTATCATAATCCAAATCAAATTAATCTGTTTGTTGTACGGTTCTCAGATATTTTTCGATGTTCCGTTCAATAAAGCACGCTTTTATTCTTATTTGTTTTAAATAATTTTATACTTATAATTTGAAATAATAAATAAATATTTTAAATTGGGACCAGAAGTGGCGCAGGGACACAGTGTGACTGCAAACGATACTGGTTGTTGGTCTGATCCCCACACGAGGAAGAAAACATTTATCTAAATTTATGTTTGCGCTTCATCGTTCTGGTACCGAGGCGAAGGGGCGGCGTTAAATTCTGCCCTTCAGTACGGAGTGCCTGTAGAATTCGGCGGAAAGTGGAGAACGGAGTGTCTGAACACTAGGTTCTCTCTGACTCCCTGCTGAGTTCGGGAAACAGCGCGAAGCTGGTTGTTGGTTAGTTATTAATAAATATTCTTAATTTTAAAAGTTTAATTTATAGAAAATTATGCAAAAGCTCAACGTAATATAAAGTAAATTGGGGTAAGATCGGTGATGGGGCAAGACTGTACTGATCAAATTGCCAACTAATTAGGCATAATTTACACCAACGTACGTTGAGTTTTTTTTATACGCATTTAAAATATTCGATTATGCATGGAACTACCATAATCAAAAAATGTGACATCACTTTTATCTGTGAATATCTTTAATTATAATTTATGTGTTTATTAATGTTATATCATATATAGCTATTCAATATACAATGCACTCTATATTGACATTTTAACTATTTTGTATAACAAAGTACTCACACATCCACTTTACGAGAAAGTCCGCCAGTACAAGCTCCTTCTAATCTTAACACAAAACAATTTATTAAATGTTTACATAATTTATGATCAATGTCTAAAAAAATATCTCCAGACCATTAAAAATTGTTATTAAAGAAATTCTTATAAAAACATGACGACTCATTAACACATAACTAAACGTTGAGTATAGGAAATAAATAGTAAATAGTTATTAATATTCATATTTCTATGCGCGTTTAAAATTTAAAATAAAGTGTATCTATTACATGACGACAATAGAGAGACTGTAAGTCTTATAAGAGTGTTCCTAAAGAAAATAAATAATTACCTATTATTTTACTATTATGATGTGTAAATTTAAAAAGTATAAAAAAATTATATGGAAATCAAATCCTATCCATTTCTTACCATATATTATGATATCTTACTCATAAGCCTTAGTATTTCTATCTATTAATACGAGAAACAAATGCTTTGGACCTCTTTTTACGAAAATTATAGTTTATATGTAGAAGAGGTGCAGAACGACGCTAAATATAAAATATTTTTCTATAATAACGCTAAACATAATACACTCTACCAAGAATTTGACAATATGTGCAACACTTTTGTAGTTATAGTGACAAACACATTACAATGGCATAGCGTATTATTATAATACGCGGCAACGGGTTGTCTAGTATCAAGTAGGTAATAAAACAGCAAAATAAAAAGAAAATACCGTAAAGAATTGACTAATGACTGTTTTTACTAATTTTGGCAACTTAGTAACGAGAAATGTTACAATTTAGTTAATTAATAAACTATGTAAAATTACTGAAAATGTAACATATCTATGTAAAAATAATATATCTATGAAACATTTGAAGTTTTTTTATAGGTTTATATAGTAATAGTCTTTTAAGATAATACAGAACACATGCAACAGAATTAGACCGAAATCGAATCGAAACATTTTTAAGTATTTTAAACGTTTATCGGAAATTCAAACTGATTGCTCTTATAAATATATTTTTAGCTAAATTAAAGGAATTGACTATTTTTTATTATGAATATTTTAAGTACTGTGACTTAAATAAAGATCACCCGCCAACATACTCAGAGGTCAAATAAACAATTATCATAATTTGTTTAATCTTAAGAAATACGAATTAATATTATAAACAATTTCTGATAATGGACATAAGTATATTAGCACTAACTATGTAATAATATAAAATAAATATAAATAATATTAATATATTATATAATATATAATGTAAACATTTTTAGCGCCAACTTTATTTATAGTGTGGTAGTCGTACAGAACAAGGCGCTCGACGCTAACGAATCAAATTTAATTTAGCTTCATGCTGTATCCCGTACACAGCATGGTAGGCAGAGGGAACCTATTTAAGAACCTGTTAAAACACTCCGTTCCCCACTTTTTTAATAACGAATCTTTCCATTGATAAGAACAGTCTTGTGACCACGATTTTTTTCTTTGCTTACTATACTGCTAATAGTAATACTAACTGTATAATAATAACTGCAGTAATAGTGCTAATTTTGTCTTTCACTTTTATTAAATCGAACCCAAAAACAGAAAAGAAATATGTGACAGTACAAAAGGTTGAGGCTAGTTGTCAAAAAGCAGTATAAACCGGTTTGAGCCAAACAAGTGATGTTACCCTATACTTTATATGAAAACTCACACACATACAAAACTCAATTCTGGACTGACTGAGACTTCGCGGGCGGTACTTCTTTCACTCCGTTTACTGACATCAAACTCTTCATACACGCACACATTTCTTTCCTGCATCACTCTAGTATATCTTAGTCTTTAGCTTTTAACTTTATTCATTCTAATACAAACAATTTTTTTAATGTTATATGTATGTAAGCCATACATTTTTAATTATTGGTTAAATAAATATTCAATACCATCTGTATTTCCTTATAGTTTTATCGTTATTACTGAATTTCATAATTGATGATTTTCGAATGTAATACAACCTAAAGTCTATGTTTAATCTTAATTTGTATATAAGTTATCATGTGACTTTGTGCAGAGACTATATGATAAGTTAACTTTAATAAGAGGGAATGGAGTGTCTTAACACTAGGTTCCCTCTGCCTACCCAGCTGCGTGTTATACTGCGTAAACCTGATTTAATTGTTTATTTAATTTAAATAAGATATGTAGTAATAAGACAAAATCATAATTTACCAACACATACATCTATCTTATCTTGTAGTTATCATTAGTAACAAATGGATATAATGTATAATTCCAAATAATCATGTAAACTAAATATAGTGTATATAATTTTATCTAAAACGAGACGAAAAGATATTTCCGACAATTTGTGAAGTTTGTCGTGACCCTGTATGAATATGATTATGTGTACTTAGATTTATATGGTCTATCAATTCTATGAGATTAGACCTATAATATGTGTTCTTGAGGCCAGTCAGAGCGCACAAAGTGTGGCTGTAAAATCGACTGCTTGTGGGTTCGATCCTCACACCAGGAAATAAAATATTTATTAAAATGTATATTTTCATTCCTTTGCATATATATGCTATAGGCACTAAGGCAATAATCTCGGTTGAGGTCCGCCATGCAACACGCAATGTCTCGAAAAATTCAGTTGATATTGAGGAATGGAGTGTCTTAACACTAGGTTCCTTCTGCCTACCCTGCTCTGTGCGAGAGTGAAGCTGATTTTTAAATTTAAATTGATTGTGTTGTAATGCGGTGTTATAATCGTAATATTATTTTGTAGTAGTAAAATTTTACATTTACTACTTCAAAACATTAGCTTATTAATATTAAGCCTTTTATTTAAAAAGAATGGATAAAAAAGATCCTGTTTAGGTATAATAAAATCTTTGCATTATAAGTATAGTTTCAATGATAGCTAATATTACTATTAATCTTTTCATTAAAATTATAAAATTTGTATGATTAGTTTACAACAGCATTTACTGAGTTTTTCAATATTTATGCTGTCTCTTAGTTAAAATTAAATTTACGCATCACAGTTCAATATATCTCACAATATAATATAAATCGTTTATAATATGTATTGCTTATATTTAAGTCAAAATATATGAGATCAAACTTCTATAGCTTGTTAAAATATTTAAATATAATACCTACAATAATTGTTGAACTCAAACAATCAATACCTATAGAAATAAGCTGTTCAAAATCGTCATGTTTTTATAATCAAATAAAACATTTAACTTTAATAAATATTATATAAATAATATTAGGTCAAATATTTTACACATTTTGTATGCATCTGTATCAAATATCAATAGTCGCTTAATTGACTTTAGTGTCTACAAAGTTACCTTCATTGATGCTGACATGGTGATCGATGTTCTTGCAAATATGCTTGATTTGATTGTATATAAAATAATTTTTGTATCGCCATTTCAGAAAACTTTCGGTGTTCATAGTTTCGGAGAAATTTACGAAAAAGAAATTACTTTTCAATGAATAATTAATTCGATGGGGAGAGCATTTGAGTATTTTTCCCCTGGAATAAATTCCTTATAAGATACTTAGGCCCGCCCGTGTATCGAAGTTGTTAACCCTTGCAATTGGGTCACACCTCTAGCACTACCCTCTTCAGGTAAGAGGTGCCGGGCCTGTAGGAATAAAATACAAGGCATTAATTTTGTGAATTTCACACGTGAGCCATCGAGTGCAAAGCAGCTCATGGCCCCAGGAGCTGCACATGGAGAGAAAATAAAACAGAGACAATCATCAATACCTTTAAAGTGTGTGCAATAAAGCAGCACGATGGCTCAAGTGAGCTTACAACTAATAATAAATGATATTGTGAGCCTACCTTGAGCAAAGTATTGATTTCTCTCAATGACGTAATTGGAAATCCTTCCTTTTCCTTTTCCATTTTAAGTCGTTTGAGAGCGACTATTTCGTCACTTGTCTTATCACGCGCTCTGTAAACAACTCCGTATGTGCCTTCCTCGATTCTATTGAGACATTGAAACTCCTCAACAGACCGACATCCCTATAAATAAAACTTGATTAACACTCCAAATAATAGCAATGTACATTGCAAAATCATAATAAATAGCTAATTCTAAAATGTTTTGAGACTTACACATAATTTGAGGTTCCAAGAACAGTTAAGGTTCATGTTAAATTCACTTTACTGTTTTTTTTGCTAAATACATCATATAATATTTATAATATTACAAAATAAAGAAATATTGGTTAAACTAATGAAGTTATGTTGAAAAAATATGAAAGAAATGAATACCTGTAATGCGGGAAAGTATGGTGGTAACGCATTCATAGCCTCTTCCCGAAGTTTTGCTTCTTCATCATCTTCTTGGGATTTTTCTTCTTCAATATTAACTTTACCATTTTCACCAGGAGGAGGAGGGGAAAATGAATGTGATCTACTTCTACTTTTTGACCTTGAGTGTGATCTAAAACATTTATTTTATATTTAAATCTATGTAACTTAAAAGTTGGCATGAATAATTAATGTAGTTATAAATTATACATTAATAAAAAAATTATATTGGAAATACAGGGGTGTGAATGAGCATTTAAAAATAATCTCTTTAGGAACGCACGACAGGAACAGGAATTGAAAAAATGTCATCATTTAAAAAGAAAGCTTGAAATAACCATATGATACTTATTTTAAAAAATATATAAAAATTTTGGAAGTGGTAGTCGAACCTACACCTCTGACCACTAAGAAATGCGTTCTCATCAAGCTACGTCGAATTTTTTATATGCTTGTTACAACTTATGTTATAAGCATCTGTGTAGGGAGATTTTTACAAAAGTAATTACTAAGAGTTATCATCTGGCAAGTGTCCAAATAAAAACATCCTATCGCAACAAATCTGATGATAGTCTTAATACAGACTGATAGCAGATAAATTATTTAAAAAATAATAATAATAATAATAACTAGAACAGGTTATAACAATTAAATATTAAATTTTTTCTACCTCACAGATCCATGTGATGATGGACTTCTATGAATTGATTTAGGTGATACTGAAGATTTGGAATTTGGTCTGGACTTGTGAACTTCATCTACTATCTCTTTTTCATCTTCTTTTTCTGATTTTACATCCCTGTGTTCATCTGCAGATTTAGAATCTGCATCTGATTCTGAATCACTGTCTGTGCTTTCATCAGTGTCTGAATTAGTATGTTCACCTGAAATTCCATTATGAAAAAGGAATTTAAAGAAGTTCATATGTGCAAAAGCGTAGGTTATAAGTTATTTATATTTAGAGCCACAATGGGACAACATCAGACCGAAAATACAATGGTTGTGGTACACTCAGAGGAATTAATTATTTTTATTTTTTTGCTCTGGTAAAAGACAAAATACAGCATTAATTTCCACCGCTTGACACTTCAATGTCTTGAAAATTGGGTAGAAAATGAGGTTTGGTCTTGGTAAGTTTCTTATGTATGACAATACATTATTAATATTTTTCCATTAAAACTTCCATATTACAGTAGCAACAGCAATAGCATTTTATAAACCAAATCAAATCAGCTTCACACTGTATCCAGCACTCAGCAGGGTATGCAGCGGGAACATAGTGTTAAGACACTAGAGGAATCGCGTGTTGAGTGGCAGAACACAATGTCACACCAAGCCTCGACACCAGAGGGAAGAAATGGAAATATAAATTTAAGTAAATGTTTCATCTCCTTGAGTGGGGATCGAACCCACAACCAGTTGGTTTTACAATCACACTTCTTGTGCTACAACTGGCCTCAACACACACACATAGTATCTTATAAATAAGTGTTATTATAAGTGTTATTATATATGTTAAATTTAAAAATCACAATAAACCAAACTATGACATTTAAGATTCTTTTCTCTCTTTCTACATTGCAAAACAGTTGTTATTGTATCAAAGTATTGTAACAAAAGTGCTATATAATTAGTATAATATCACACAGTTGAATAAATAAAAATTGTTTACCCTCTTCCGGTTCAGAATGGGCTGAATCACTTTTCATTTCTACATCACTAGCATCTGAAACAGTTACAACTGAGTCCCCATAGTGTGGAGAGTGATCAGTTTTATTCTTCTTGGTTGAAGCCTCATCGGGTGAAAAAGACCTTTTCTTTCCACGGCGTCTTCGGTCTTCACGGCGAGCTTCAAGTTCCATACGGGATTCATGTTTTCTTTTAACCATTTCACGTTCTATTAAAACAAATTATAAATATATTGTCTTTCTGTACTACTTAACCCATGTGTTACTTACTATACATGCGTTAACAAAACAATATTTTCAGATAAACAAAGACAATTCAATGTATTTTTAACTTGGAGAGCTGTTCACAGTTTTAGATGAGATCATTTTATAAAATCTAAGACCAAACAAATATTAAAGTACAAAAGTGATTTTGAATGAAAATTAGTGTTACTAAATGTTATATAATATTAGTTATTAAATAGCTAATATTTTATTTTAAAAAACATTTTGTAACACATACTTTAAAATTAAGGCATTATTATACCTGCTTCCAATAGCCTCTTTCTTCTTTCTTGTTGATGTTTATCAAGTGAGGTATGCCGATCTGAGTTTCTTTCTCTATCATAGTCCACATGTTTTTTACTTTCTTTATCATAATTTTTCGTGGTATCCTGGCTTTGTAATTCCTTGGAAATCCTTTTACTTAGCAATCTACTTCTTAAATCTTCTAATTCTTTATCACCTGATGTTTTGTCCCTATTTTCTTTTTCACTATTTTGAGCTCTTCCATCATCTGCTAACAGTCTTAATCTATTTTCTATTCTATCAGGTTCAACACGTTTTCTTTCAACATCTGCATATTTATACTGACGATCACGGCTAATATACAACTCCCGCTCCCTTTGGACATCCTTATCTTTATATATTTCTTTTTCTCTATAAGCTTCCTTGGGTCTACCACTCTCTCTGTAAGAAGTATCTCTGTAAACTTCCCGCTCCCTATAATGTTCCCTCTCTCTATAAGGATCCTTTTCACGATATATATCTTTTTCTCTATAGACATCCTTATCCCTTATTTCCCTTTCCCTGTAAATTTCCTTTTCTCGCATGTCTTTTTCACGGTAAACTTCTTTTTCACGATAATATTGTTTATCCCTATAATAATCTTTAGGTATATCGTCACGCTCCATTACCTTACTAAATTCACGTTTCTGTTTATCCGATTTATCACGTTCCCTGTTGAAAAAATAAATATTTTGTTGTACATCCCCAGAGCAAGTCAGACCTTAAATAATATGATAGTTATTAATAAAATAATATAAGTAAAGAACTCAAATTAATCTTAAGTTATTTTTCATACGTATTATATGTATTGAACTAACCTGTAAAGATGTTTTTTTTCCTTACGAGTTGCTTCCTTATATCTGTCTTTGACAGAACGTTTATGAGTTCTTTTATCTCGATGGGACCGAATCACGGCTTGCGGTGGTTTTATAACTAAGGAATCTGCATTGTCTCGATCATCATCAGATAGACTAAAACAAGACATTAATTATAAGTAATACAAGAACATGAAATACGCAATCACTGGATCAATATACCCAGGTAACTAACTCCTTTACGTCTTTTGAAAAGAGTAAAATACGTTTCAAAAGGAAAACCTACCTAAAATCCATCTCGTCTTGTACAGGACTACGTGCTAGTTCACCATCTTCACTTTGATCGTCTTCGTAATTGCTCATGGTACAATTATACAATTTCACTCTTTCAATGGAAAGGATCTTTTAACAACGTGTAGTCTTAAAAAGTTTTTTAATTTATGTAAGTAAGACAACTTTAAACAATTAAACAATTTTTAATAGAAATGTAACAATAATGATTAATAGAAAAACGGAAAAAATAATACGCCACCAACACTACAAACTTTAAAACTCAATCGCCATTTTGTTATTATGACGAAACAAGATTCGGGATTTCGGAAATACTAAAGAATGAAAATGAATGAATGAATTTACTTACAGAGTAAATATAATAGATATTTAAAACATTTTATTTATTCGGTATGCAATAACGGTTAGACGGGAATCGAGATGCTCAGATGAAATTAAATACATTAATATATATTTCTAAATATTGACATTGAAATTGAGTATCGTTAATTTTATTGTTTTTATTTCCATTATTTGCCTAGAATACAAATAATTGAAAATACAAATAAAGCTACTTAAGAGTTTAAGTTAGACTTTTAGTTAGATTTTTACAATCTTTTCGAATAAAAAAAATGCTATGGTGTATGAATTAATACTTGTTTGTTGTAGCTTGTTGTGGGTTTGATCCCACTCGAGGAACCAAACAAGCGTTCTATCAAATAAGTTTTATACGCATATTAGATATTGTATAAACTTTGAGTAAATTAAGTTTGCATATTTTATTTTTTATTTTTTTTATTTATTTATTGATCCACCAACATTTGCTTACATCAATACATACAAAAAAGATACATAAGATATGGAAATAAAACTAGGTGTAACAAATACTTATAGGTAGATACATCTTGCAATATTAGAGCGAAAATAAAATAAAACTCCTAAGCGCAGGCACAAAACAAGTTTATTTTAATTAATAACAAATATCAATACAAGAAGCACAAAACAAAAAAAATAATACAGATTAATAAGATGTGTATTTTATCAATAAATATTATATTAATAATATAAAACTTAAACAAATTTTATTTTACTTTTCTCTAACTTAATCTAAATAGGGTGCTGGCTTTACTAAAATTGTTAGCCAAAATTTTTAACCAAAAAATACGCCTTATGTACGCCTTTAAAACCACAATGTTAAAGTTGAAATTTTACTGTGAGATACAAGCTTGGGCATTATAATGCACGTTTATTAAAGGGGCATCTATGACCTACCTCAATTTATTTAAAAAAAATGGAATTCGCTGTATAGGTGTAGATACGGACAATGACAAATAGTGAGAATAATGACGTCATATCATCTGAAGGAAAGCGATGCTGTGGTACCAACAATGATATATATATATATGCTTCCAAATATTAGACACGTGTGTTACAGAAGTATCAGTGTTCGGGGGACGAACACTTCTACGATGTCAAGAATGAACGACAACAAGTATAGAGTCAAGTATAGTGCTACGTATGGGTAAAGAACGGACAAGCCCCACCATAACATCACGTTTTTAAAATCCTCGCAGTAGGGAGAACAAATATTTTGTTTAATATAATATTCATCTTCTTAAAATAATTTTCTATTAATGAGTTCTTTGTTTCGAAGAACTGCCGTGTTTAGGGTAATTTTAGTATTGAATAAGTTTGTTCTTTAGGTAAAAGGAATAAAATAGTATATCTACATATGAAAATCATTAGATATTATGATATAAAAAAACCTTTCTCTATCTAGTATCTATTAACCCACTTTATCGGTACCGTACGATGTATATTGGACATCGCCGTATGGTATTCTGTATTAACATTAAGTCATATAAATTAATTATCAGTCTGTATTTTTAAGATGACATTTTATAAAAATAATTTGACAATTTCGATAACTCGTAAGTCTTACAGACTTCAGTCGTGTTTGTTTTCTTGTTTTGTTTGAGTCTTACAATTGAAATTATACTTTTCATCATAAAATATTATAAAAAAGACAATTTATGTTTATTTGATAATTTAGAATAAATGAATAATGGTAAGTAGAGTGAACTATGTTATAATATGTATACTATTATGTATCTAATCGTAATTACTACTGTATAAGAAGACTTAAAAGACAAGGTTAACAAATGTATTAAAATGTACTAAAATAAAGGAGGTGTAAGAAAGAACTAGTAAAATCATACATAACAAATTATTGTCATTTTCAGAATAATAAACTTTTAAGTTCTATAGCAAATGCAATAGACAATAAGGAGGACGTAAAAAAACGAATAGATACTGGTAAAGCAGTCCTCCGTGAATTACAATGTTGTGTAGAAAACTGCCAAAACCGTTTTGGAGGTAAATCTGAATTGGCAACAGAAGATGATATAAGGTATAACAAGACCCATGTCATATTCACAATATAATAAAAAATATCTCTCACAATGTATTTAATTAAAATATAACATTCAATGAAAATTGTTTTAGAATAGTCAATTTATGCGAAAAGTGGGAGAAACTCCTCAGTCATGGACTCAAGACAAACCTCTCAAATTCTACACTTCAAAATTTTGTTTCAGCTGGCTTAAATTTCACTTTTAATATATTTAATGTTGGTATGTATTTTTTGTAAATAAATGCTCAACTTTATTTTTATTCATGAACTTATAATTTTGCATTTGGAAACTACTTGTATATAGGTATAATAAAACTTAAATTATATTTATTACTCTTCAGGTAATTCATTGTGGAGTTATACTTGTCTTCATCTTACAAAACATGAAAAAGAAAGATTTAAAATTCTGTCAAATATCAATACTCCTTTGGGCTACTTCAGGGCTTTCCTTAGAGCTTCCTTGAATGAAAGATCCTTAGAAAGGTAATCTAAGACTTTTTGTAACATGCTAAAGTCAAAATGATAATCTGATTTTAATGTCCATATGTTTCTTAAAAATTAGATATTTGCAAAGCTGGATATCTCATGGTCTTGTAACAGAATATTATGATGATGGTGCATTTATTAGGAATCCAGAAGCAAATTTACTTCCTAGTATGGCTACAGGTAAAAAGAAAAACCATTTTAGTGATATTTTGTCTAAAATGCATATGTATCAAACATATATTGTATATAAATATATTTCACTGTGTTATTATTACAGGCTTATCAAGTGTTCTGTTTGCATTATCCATTGACAGAGCAGAATTGAATGAATCACAACAATTGAGCCATGTAAACAAAGCTGAGCTTGTAATACCATTACCTACACCAATAAAAACTTCAGGTCAATCAAAGAAAAAACCTTTAAGACAAGTTATATCTTTTGATAAAAAAGAAGAGAAAAATGAAACTAAATCAAAAAAACATGTGGAGCCAATTACGAATACTAGTGGTTCATTTTGGAATAGTGCACCTGCTACGTGTTTGAATTCACCAGATCCAAAAACAACTCCAAAGGTGGTCTCCACCAGTGAACCAACAAGCTCAGATTGTAGAACAGGCATTCGGCATTTTTTTCCAGACAGTGTGAAAGCAATAGAGAACCCTTTACAAATACTCTCAAAATTATCAGAAAGTGCCAAAGAAATATTTTCTGGTTCTCAAGGTAGTATTGACAAAAATACACTGTTTAAAGACGACATGTCAGATTTGAGTGTAAATTGCTTAAAAATATCAGAAAGTGATAGTGAGGAGGTTGCTGGAAGTATAGATGGCAGTACTTCCTGCTTAGAACTTTGCTTCACCGAAGATGAATCCGCACCAGATGACAAAAGTATTAATTCTGTGTTAGAATCTAGAGAAAAGGAGTTTTATAATTTACAAATGAGGTATAATCAGATTGATGCTATAAGTAAAGAGAAAATTTACAAGTTAGAGAAACTTGTGTTAGATTTAAGCAAGTAGGTATGCTGCATTATATGATATATAATTTACTTATATTTAACATATTAAAATAATTTAATATTATTTTTAGAGAAAATGACAGATTAAAAGACCAATTGAGAAATTATATGTCAGCAGTTGAAATGGGCAAGGCTCTAAAAAATAACAATGACCAAGATGAAGAAGTCAGTCAATATGAAAGGAAACTTGTGCAGGTTAAAAAACTTTTGTAATTTGGTTGTGATCAAAATAATGAAAAATATAATATAAATACATAATCATATAGTATATACAAGGCCATCTTGGTCTATTGGCACAGTATCTTGAGTTGACATGACTGGACATGACTTGTGGATTCAATTCCCACTTGGAAATGATTTATTTTCATTTCCTTGCTCAGGTAACAGGATAAAGTGCAACATACAAATTAAGTGGTGTCTCGGAAATTGAGTGGTGCATGAGGTGTGATGTATCGTAACACTAGGTATAATGCGTAGTCAAATAAAAAAAATAAAAAATAAAAAAAAAACTATATATGATAATATTGAAAGATTTAAGACTTATTTTTTTTTCTTAGGTTGCTGAAATGCATGCTGAGCTAATGGAATTTAATCAACATTTGCAAAAGCGTCTTCAAGATTTGGAGAGTTCAGGCTTGGAAATCTTG
This sequence comes from Heliconius charithonia, assembly GCA_030704555.1. NCBI lineage: Eukaryota > Metazoa > Arthropoda > Insecta > Lepidoptera > Nymphalidae > Heliconius > Heliconius charithonia. The sequence goes on along the minus strand of CM060827.1, from coordinate 10,574,150 downwards.
GATTTTCCAGAATCAAATGTAAAAGCTCATATTCCCAGTGCCTTCCTGGTTGGAAAAAAGACACAGTCTTACCATGTATATCAGGTGAGAAAAAAAACGACTGGTTGTGTGGTATTAAGGCAAAACTCGGCGTTGAGTTCCGCCACTTAACACGCAATGCCTCCAGAACTCGGGGGCAAGTGGGGAACAGTGTGTCTTAACACTAGGTTCCCTTCCCTCTGCCTTCCTTGCTGTGTGCGGTTTACAGTGTGAAGCATCTGTACTCTCATAGGTAGTGTTGCGTTCAGTTCCACCTTTCAAAACAGTTTCCTAAATCCGGGCATATAATGAAAACAAATAAATATTTTATGCCAATGTGTTAGTGGAGGGTCTGTTCCACAAATAAATATTCAAAATTGTTTTGTTTTGCCTTGTTTTTTAAGACAATGTAATTTGTTCCAATGTCCAAAATACAATGTCTCTAATTATGTGAGATGTGCTTCCTTCCCTAAAAACGTAAATTATTTTGATTTACAGATATTTCTTAAAATTGGACAAGAAGAATGGAATGTGTACCACAGATATGCAAAGTTTTATGAGCTACATTCCCAACTAAAGAAATGCCATCCTGACATAGCTAATTATAAATTTCCGCCAAAGAAGACTTTAAGAAGACGAGTTAGTGCTAAATATAATTATTATATACTTAAATAATAAAAAAAACATTATGAACAAAATTTTGATAGGCGTGTGATTTGCTAGTGTTTCTAAAATTTTAATATACAAAAAAAAACCTTTGATTATAGAGCTTAAGCAGTCTAAATCTTGCATTAAAGGTTCTATTGACGTTAATACACTAACACATTTATTTTTCTCATTACCATTCTTATTTGACTTTTGTGTCATAGAACCATCTCTATACCTCACAGGTTGTTTTAAAAAAAATAACAAAAATTATAAAAATATGTATGTGTAATGGCAGGACGCGCGCGTGGTGGAGGCGCGGCGCGTGGCGCTGCAGGCGTACCTGCGTCACGTGCTGCTGGCGCTGCCCGAGCTGCGCGACTGCACCAGCCGCGCGCACCTCGTCACCTTGCTGCCTTTTTTTGGGTAAAATATGACTTCGGCATAGAGTGTCAACCTGCTAACCTGCTTGTAGTTGGGACTCTTTTTCAGCTTTCCTCCTGGATGGTTCAAGGAGAACCTATTCAATACGCAATGTTTGAAACATTTGGGCATGAGAGTGAAGAATAGGCTGTCTTGACTCTTAAGTTCCATATGCCTCTACTTTCAGTAAAAAAATGGACAAAAATGGAAATCATTATTATTCGAATGAGAATAGTATATTATGTATATTATCTAATTCTAATGAAACCACACTCCATTTACAGTAATAGTTATTTTTTGCAAATTTAATAAATTAAGATGTAATAATGGTATTTTTTTTATTTTCCTGTTGTGGTAACAAGGCAAAGTCCGGTGTTGCGTTCCGACACTCAACAAGAAATGTATCGAATAGCAAAGCAGAAAACAAGTATCTTAGTATTTTTTTTCTTTCCAGAACTTCTTCCACTGGAACTGGAAATGGCTTTAATTCAACATTAACACGTCAACAGTCCAACGAATCTACTACGTTTGACCCACTTTGATATTAATACGAAAATAAATAATTACAAATGTTTATATATTTTGATAGTAATATTCGTCAAAACTATTGTGTGATGTGGGTTCAATTCACGCTTAGGGGATAGAATTACTTTTATATTCCCATTATGATAAGATAAATTGCGACGTTTCTTTCCAACTCTCAACTCGGTCTCTTGGTGCTCTAGGCTCTCTGCTTATCCATTAAAATGACACAGTAGTACCTATAATATCTATTTAGTATTCTTTGATGTTTGTAAGAAAATATTGCTTTTGCTATTTTGAAACGTCGCCAGTTTTGTATGTATCTTTAGGTAAAAGTAATATTGAAATGTATTATAATTATAAAGATTCATGTTTATTTATTAAATACGCTCGTTACTATTTTAAGTATTAAGTATTTATTCTTATGAATTTGTAGACATGTAGCTTGATTGAAATGATTAGGTAAATGGATGAAAATCGTTATGCAGCTATATTTTATTCTTAATTTATAATGTACATGAAATAATAAGTACATTGCCTATTAAATTACCGCTTTGCCTTTTTTACTTTGTGCTTAAAAAATAACATGCTTGATAAGCATGATTAACTTCCTCAAAGACCACACAAAGCTACATTGATCTAAATGTAAATAGATATATGTATACATAAATTATGTTTATAGAAGTCGTATATATAGAAATTATATATTTTTTTTCATTTAATGATAAAATTTAGGAATTGAAAACTAAGTATATTTAATTGGCTAAAATTGTAGTATAATATTTTATTTTTGTATCCGATATTGTAAATATAATACGACCCCCTTATTTATATTTTATTGCTTGTACATAAATATAATGAAAGACAAAATTTTCAAAGAATTTCCAAATAAATGAGATTTTTATATATCATAAAAAAACTCGTTGAATCGAAAATGTTATACCATATTACTTAAAAATGTGGCTGTTCTTATTAAAAACATTGTCATATTTTGTAATTTTCGTATTTTATAGAATCTGTGATATCATTAGTCGTAAAATTGATTTATGTATAATTATTAATTACTGATTTCACATCAAATTAATCATTCTATTGTGTGATAGATTTTAACTCCTTCATTTGATTGTTTTAACAATAACATTTAAATAGTAAATTTGACATGCTCTCGTGAGGAATTGTAAAAAGTGCACTAACGATTAATACATAAGTAACAATTTACACCTCGAGGTGTTCACTGTTCAGTTTGAACGTTTAACTTTATTTTGTAAAAAAGTGCAAAGATTATTAATACTAGCGTTATTTATTTATTGTAATCGTATTATATCGTAAACGAGTTGTAATAGAAGAATGGGTATCCACTTTGATAAGTATTTATTAACACTAGTTACTCAAAGAGAAATGATACCTACTACAATTCTCTAGTACACTAGGAGAAATACTTATATTACCTATTATGAAAAAAAATTACATTATCATATCACGATTGTAGCTTTATGAAATTTTAATTGATTTAGATCTGGATGTGAGAAATGTCAGCAATGTCATCATGTGCAATTATTTCAAACATGTACATGTACTGTAACCAATATGTAACCTGTAAGCGTTATTGAATAATACAAAAAATTATAAAATATCAGTATTTTTATTTATTTATGAAATTTTATTCGTATCCGGCCCCATTTTTAGTAAACAAAACATGAATCGTTTAGTTTGTTTAGTATGTTGCGTTCTCTGATCAGTGTAAGCAGAGAAAAGCTATAATAAAAATCAGTAGATAAATAAAAGACACTGTAGCAAATTAAATTCATAATTTTATTTTTATAATAAATAAAAATCAAGAAAACACTCGTTTGGAGAATTTTCCATATATTAAATACATCGTACAAAAGATGTCAATACAAACTAAATCACTTGGTGCAAAGGCAAGCCTGTCGGTTGGGTTTGCTTGCGCGCGCCCGGCGTCACTTTGAGCTATCTATGCAACAGGCATGAGTGAAACCGAGGATAGCCTCATATACATACAGCCTACATACACAACAAAAGATACGAACTGCCTTCCACGCGGAATGCATCTTTGCAGGCGTCTCCCAATTTCTAATGATGAAAAAAATATGCATTTGATCATGATTATAAAATGTTGTAAATAGAGGTAAGAAAAAGCGTATTACACTTCAAAAGTGAAAAAAAAACGCAACAAGTTTATGTAGTATAAATAAATAAAAATAATAAAATCATGTATCTAACTTAAATATGAAATAATTTACTATAATTTTACACCTAAACGATATAAATGTATTGCAACACTCGAAGGAGCTTTGGAACCGTTGAATCGATCGGGGCTTATATTTAATTCCAGTTGGTAATAAAATAATCTCGAATAATAAATCTATAAGTTGTGATTTATCTTTGGTTTTCTGAAACATGTGTCGACTCTAGTTCCATAACTCCTCGCGGGGACAGCGCGGGCGGCGCGGCGCGGCTCCACGGGCCCGCACTGGATTGACTCTAAAATGATTATTTCATAAGTACTTACATAAGTTGCAGATCTACTATGAAGCTAATGCATCTTATAAGCAAATAGAGAACTTTAACCAAATCGAAGGCGCATCTAGGTCAAATACTACCGAAATGATAAATGATAAGCCTAGGGGTCTGTCAATAACAGTTACAAAGCTTCAGTTAGCGCGTGTGCTAATCGGAAACGAGCCTTCGACTCGATACATAAATAAGTGACTACGATACGATTACACCACCGTGCAAGCGCGATCGAATTCCACTAAAACATCACAGCTCAAAATCAACGTGAACACGACGCAGTTGCGATGGACCAGAGAGAACGCGGCGGGAGACGAAGCCCCACGCCGTTATACTGTATTATAGTGAAGAAGCATCAAATATTACGAATATTGTATTGGAAAAAGAGATTAAGCATTGGTTTATTGTTAGTTGCTGTAACCAGGCAATGTTTGTATTAGTTGATAGAGATTTTCATATTCCGCTCTAGAATATAAAAACCACCCACTAAAATTTCGCGAATCCATCTGGCGCAGACGGTACCTAGAGGCTTGGAACTTGCTCGTTGCAGCAAGTCGCCCAGGACACACGCTCGGAGACCAATGCCCGTCGTGCTGCATGACGGCACAACGACTTATCACAATATATAAAAATATATGTTAAAACAAGCTTACAATATAAACTACACACTGAAGACGCACTCCGTTATACATTCGCCATCACACTTGCGACTTGAGACGCGACGACCGTGAGGATCAACGTGATATTTTCATAGTATTATCATTTGTGCTATATGCTGCCGCATATGCAAGTTGGAGCGACTCACGGCATATTCTAATACATACAGACGTGTTGCGTCTAGAGCGGTGTCCCGCGGAAGAAACGACAGCACCCCGCTTCTTTTGCAATATGTTCTGGTAACTGGCTCGGTGATTTTGTACTGATCATTTTATATATTCTCTTGTCACTGGTAGCCATTTCTTCCGTGCGGACATATCGAGACATCGAGTTAGCAAGGTAGTCATTAAATTCGAAACTAAAGTTAATACTTGTCATTTTAATAAAAAATATTTTTTTTATACATCTGATCTAGTGTAGGGAGCGACTTTAAGGATAGAATTTCGAAATTGAATGAATTTAATACTCTGTGGACATCTAATGGCTAAACAGTAAAAGGTTGAAGAGGCTGTGCCTATACGTAACATGACAAACTTTTAGTTACATTAAAGCGAACCAGTATAGACACAGACAGAACGACAAAGATCGCTAGAAGCTATAACGTTTTTAAATACATGTGCACTTATTGACTTTAAGATTAGACAGCTCGAAACGTTAAGCCTAAGAGAACTACTTTATTTTTTTATCTTTTTGTTGTAGCTTATATTAGGCTTTTCATAAACATATAAGTAGAATTATTATATTATGGATATATTTTCCAAGAATGATTTTTGCCGCCTTATTCTAGATACATCTATAAAGTTTCATTTAGATTCTCTATTATGCAACGGCTGTCTCTTCAACTTTCATCTGAAAAAATACAAAAGGAAGGTTATATTGGGCGTTCTCAAGCAGATATTCACAGTGACTAACATTAAAAATTAACTGGAATTAGTTATCACGCTTGTGCCCCTGCGCTACGACCGACGCCCTTTTAATTCATATAAATGACAAATGAGATATCTTAATAAAACCATACCTTTAATAAAAATAATAAGTAATTAACAACAACTACTAAGCCTCTGTATACTGTCATAGTCTATAATAAATAAAATTGAACTAATCTATTTTATCAACATAAACAGTTAAATTTTTTTTTATATAAAACGTATAAAAATTTGAACTTAGCGGGATTTGAACCCGCGCCTCTTGTAAACCGAAACGTCTCAAAAACTATTGTTAAATAAATAATAAATTAGTAATTACCTTAATTAGGTGCATAGCGCAGTGGAAATGTTAAACTACAAACGCCACAGTTGTGATTTCGATCCTCATTCGATTGAAAATGAGAACGATGAAGCAGATATTTTCCCGCATTTAATTACTCAAATGCAATGTCTCGGAAATTGGGCGGTGCGGGAAACGAAGTATCTTAACATTAGGTTTCGAACCAAACAAATAGATAACTTATAATATAAGTATAAATAATCGAAACAGTTACCGCGCGCGCCGACAATGATGGACTTCCGCTTGATGTCCTGCGCGGGCGCGTTGGCGGGCCGCACCACGCCCACGGCGCCGCCGCCCACCAGGTGCCCGCCGCCAGCGCGGATTGGCTTGGCTGCAACACATGTTACTCATATACTATGTGATGACTATTCCCCTCGAAGCAACACCCAAGTGATATTTTTTATTTAATCTTAATGTGTGTATTGTCGTCCTTATTTTTTTTAATTGTGTGTACAAACTTATAAATGTATTGTACATAGTTATATACCCTATAAAACAGAAACAAAAATGGTTAGAAACTTTCGCTCAAACAAATTACAGTTGAACACCCCTCTGTATGCAACTTACAAATACGAAAATACACACCGAACTGTAAAAAAAACACAATGCGATGCGCTCTTACCGATTTGTGCCTGCACTCCTCTTCGGGCAAGATTCTTAGCGCGTACTGCTTCCTTGATTCTGTCGACTTCGAATTGGTATCTCTTACGATCACGCATTGCACCTTCTTTAGCTTCCTATAATGCGAAAAAAATATATACTATAATAAATTTATTTTACTTCAATTACACGTAATAAATAATAGTAAATGACGTGGCGGTAGGTTCGATTAATTATCCCCTTGTGACAAGACTTGAAATGTAATTAATATCTTTAATTCAGGGCAAAGGCAGGGAACAGAGTGTCTTGACAATAGATCGAGAAAACCATCTGCTACGTCCGCAATGATGAGTAACGTTTAAATTACGTAATAAAATATTAGACCTTGAGTGCGGTTTCAAGCGCTTTAACACGCTCCATAGTAGCGCGCAGGCGCTTCTCGAGCTTGGGCAGTTCGCAGCGCAAGTCGGCATTGTCTCGCACCAGTTGCTTGTGAACCTTCGTCAGCTGCTCCAGGTTGTTCTCTAGGAAGGAGATCTTCTGCTTCTGTGCGAGAGATCCTCCCTCCTCTTCTGCTCCTTCTTCGGAGTTCGTAGATTTCTTTATTCTAGCCTATAAACGTGTTTATAATAAAAAGTTACGTATATTTCGTCTTATTTCATATGAGAGTAACAACAGGGAATGGATAGAATTACATCATCAAATGTTACCTGCAAGTCTTGTACGAATAGTTTTCGCAAGTTGTGTAGAGTCTGCAACTCCTTAGCAACTGTGTCTTCCAAGCCCTTGAGATCGGAGCGGGCTTGCTCGCGTCTTTCCACACTTTGGCTGTATAAATATTTTACTTTGTAAATCTGATTTTTAAAATAACAAAATAACCTTAAATAATGGGAGCGGCTTGGTCAAAAATAAATTAAGCAAAAATTAAATTTATATTTTAAAAATGGAAATTCATCTGCGTTTGAAATGTAGAATTTATTATATCCGATTGTGAGGGAATGTGTTAAAATTTACCTGAAAATGCGATCGAGCTTTTATCTCCCAGCACGCACCCATCCATATTACGCAGCGCGACGCTCAAATGCCACATTGAAAATGCCAACTCCCGGCAGAATGAATATGAATGGGATACGTGCGGAATAAAATGACAACTTAAAAAATAAATAAAAAGCGAGCCATTACAAGACAACTACAATTACTCGTACTTACATTGACTAATTAAATATACTTAAATATTATTATTGTATCACAAAATAGTTAACCATTTCGTCTCCTCGTGTTTTGTAGGTTTGATCTAGAAATGACAAAAACGCAAATGGTCAAAGATCAAAATATTTTCTAGATCCAACCGAGGGCTTGTTGACACTCCACGACACGGCGTTCTGATCCAAGTGCAAATAAACTATTTGAACATTGTCAGAATAACAGTATAATGGTATATGAATGGATTGATATCTATTTGCACAAGTTCACAACCGATCGGTCGAGGTGATATCACTCTTCGGCATTTCGAGTGCTCTCATTGACTAAGGAGGTGATGTGGGTACTAGGGTAACAATAAATGCAATTAAATATTAAGTAAGAGGCGTGGATGTATGAGAGGACTGGACGAGCGAGGCGATCATGCTGACTATGAAAATAATACTGTTTGTCACTTGTTGGAGTGTATGCTTATGTTTCCGTAATTTTTTTTTAAATTTCATTTAAGATTCAGTTTATTATTTTTCGTCACAATAGGCATTAAGCATATATTCCAATATCTACAAAATAATAGTGTTTTTTGCTATGGTTCTTTTTTTATTTTAATATAAATGCAAACGTCGGAATGTCGTATTCGCAGGAAATTTCATTTTAAATGCTTTAAAATTCTCCCTTAAGATACCTATAACAATCTATTACCCTATAACCTACTGTCAGATCAAAACTTCTAATATTTAAAATATATGAATGATATTTGTAAATAGATATTTTGACATGCGCTCGTTTAAAACGCTTTCGCTAGAAGACTGATTCACTTATGGTCGTCACATGATATACAAAAATATTTTAAGAAAAATATTTACGCATTGATTCTCTATACAAACGTTCAATCTATATACAAAGTTATATACATTAGACTAGGTATGTAAATTTCAGCCGTGAACATTTCATGGAACATAATTCGCTATAAACTACACGCCAAGTTAAAAATTTTGTGCTAATTTGTTAAAACAAAGTAACAGCCTCTTATAAAAATATAACAGCGTTTAAAATTTTCAAATAAACCGTCTGTAGCAGTTTACAAGGCAGTGATATTAAATAGTTTAAAGATATATTATGTTATCAACTAAGTAACTGGATAGTTATCACTAGCAACAGGTACCGATTTGTAACAACCACAACGTTAGACAACGACACCATATTTTACTAATAAAACGGGAAAACATCTTAAATACTTACGATATACAAATATCGAATTATAATAACGTTCACGTTTCTATATACTGTTACTTAATCTTCATGCTTTTTACTCACTTTTGTTAATTATAGTAATTAACATGCAATAGATAAAGTACTAAGTAAGTGAAGCCTTTTAGAAATAAATATCTTTTTGTAAATTAAATAGACTAGACACGAACTTCGAAGCGAAGCAACAAATACTTTTTAAATACAAATAATAAATCCCCCAAACAATTAACGGTTCACTGAGATGTAATTTCGCATACTTCTGTCTCATATAAAATTTTACTATAACTATGTTTTATTATTGCCACATAAGATCATAGGAGACAGAAAGCATGGAAATATGCGTTAATGGATTGGAACAAAATATCATGGCTCTCTCGTACGCCACAAAATACTTGTAACAAAGAACATTACAAAAGTAAAGGCACCGATAAATAAATAGTACGCGTTGTGCGGAGAGCCAAGATGTCTGTGATAACAGAAGCGAGCCGACAAGCTTAAACCAAAACGACAATTTGGGGATAGCGGTGAGTGAGCAGGATCATGGTGACCGAGATGAGCAAATGCAGCTGGAGGGGGTGGATGTTGCAGGAGTGGCGCGGAGGGGATTTAGGGATTGCCGAGAGCGACTTTTCCTCGCCCGAAGCCTTTTCGACTTGAAGGCTGGCGCCGTACGAGAATCCTAGCTTCTGTTTTTTCGGAGATATAATATAATCTCTAAAGTCGTCATCTTTGAGCAGCATCTGCTGATTGGCAACTTCTTTCTCAGCTTTATCGAGGTTACGGCGCGGGGAGCGCGACACTAACATTAGTTCCTTGAGCTTGGCGGACTTGTCGGCCTCCTCGCGCTTCAGCTTCTCGTAGTCGTCCTGCAGCTGCTGGCGCGCCAGCGTCAACTCCTGGTAAGTACTGTGGAAAACAATACATATGTTATTAAAAAAACTTTGTCAAGTATGATTCAGACTCACTGTTTACACACTCAGGGTTGCAGGTAATACGGGAATAACTAGCTCAATTTCTATGATATGAATTACAAATATAAATTTGTCTGTCCTACGCATATAAATTTGTCTGTCTGACGCATATAAATTTAAATAAATTGGGGATTTTTCTATTACTTGCAAATTTTTACTTATTGTAAAATTTTATAATTCTTATTCAACAAAAAGAACCCTTTGACCTCTATTATGCCTTATGTTGTTTATTACGTTGAAAATGTAATAAAAAAAGAATGAACGAGCGTATATCCTCGTAGGTGGCGAGTAAGAGTACTAACTCTTTGAGGTCCTGGTGGTGGCGCTGCAGCGCGGCCAGCTCGTCGCGCAGCGCGGCCAGCTGCGAGGCGTGCGAGGCGCGCAGCTGCTCCAGCTGCGCCTCCAGCGCCGCGCGCACCTGCGTGTCCGCGCGCTGCTCCGCCGCCGCCAGCTGCACGCGCTCCGCCGCCTGCACACACACAACATCGAGTTAGCGTCTCTATTGGGACGCAGCTCAAACAATCAAATTTATACATTTTGCACTTTAAAAATGTAAAAAATTGATGAATCTTACGTATAAACGAACATGTCAAAAGAGAAGGTATATGGGAAAACAGAATAAAGATTCGTCTTGGTCATGAAATATATAAATATAAATGTATTTAATATATGTATATTTATAATTTTATTTTTTTAATCTTTATTCTGTTCTCCTTTACATCTTATATATTGACACATCTCATATTTGAAAAAAAGGTGAGTAATTATAGTTGAGCTGCAAGTAATTTATGTATGAAATGTAATTCAAGATGTAGTAATCGCCTGCTACGCTTATGTAGTCAATACGGCGCCAATTTAACATTTATAATAACTTTCTGAAGCGTTAATTAAATGTGAACATTTTATTTTTTTTCATCACGCATATCACTAGTATTTCCTTACAAAACTATGTAATGAAAAGTTTACTAACATGTTTTAAGTAGCTGCGGAATAATATAAAATTTTAAAAACAAATTATGTCATTTAAGACGCTGTGGCGCGGAGATTCAGCGACTGACTGTAGACGCTAGGATTGTGGATTCGATTCCGACTCAGGTAAAAGGATCTTTTCTTTTTCTTTTCATTTCTTGACTTTGGTAACAAGAAAAAGCGCTTTATTAAGACACGTCACTCAACACGCAATGGAGAAAGTGAGTGAGGAGTAGTATGTGATATGTGACCTGCAGGCGCGCGCACTCTTCGCGCAGGGCGTCGGCCGCCTCCTCGAGCTGGCGCTTCTTGTTCTCGGCCTCGCGCATGGACTCGGCCAGCGACGCGCAGCGCGCCTCGTGCTGCGAGATCAGCAGCCGGCACTCGCCCAGCGAACGCTCGTACTCCTCGATCTATTACGTTATTCATATTATGTGCACATGTATGTATATTTATTTTATGATCAGCTTATGGTAAACAAATGTTTTTTTTTTACAATGAGAAGACAATGGTAATTTTTTTTTCGTTTTACCATTGTCCTTGGTATGTTTTTTAAAAAAAAAACAGTCATCTACAGTTTTGTGTTATCTAACTTACCTTTTGGTTTGCATCAGTATTAGCAGACTCCAACGAGCTACAGCGTTGTACGATATTCTTAACTTCGCTCTTTATTTTGCTGATATGGAGGCGGGCAACGGTAACATCCTCTTCCAGCTTCCCTATTGAGTCGACGTTCAGCTTAAAGTCCAGTTCAGATCCTCCTACGGCGACGGCGATCTCTCCCAGGTCTCGAAGCAGGTGGGTCAGAAGTTCCGCAATACGCTTGCGTTGGTGAACTGAGAGGTCACGCAGTTGCTGCAGCTCACCCGTCGCGGTTGTCAGGGCACTCTGTTTACCAAATGTATATTCATGTAATTCAATATCACACAATCATTCACAAATTGTCCAATGGTTATATTAGAAAATGTTTAAAATAATTTACAGATGAAAAACTTTTTCAGAGTTTATGGAGTCTATTAATACAGTATTTTACGGGGTTAGGGCGGACAGGACTGAAAAAAAATTAAAGATATACTTATAAAAATAAACAATGGTTTCATTAACCTGCTTGGTTTGCAAATCCTCAGAAAGCTGATCACACTCGCGGCTCTTGCTGTCAACCTCCTGCGACTTTTGGTCGTAGTTGACGGCGAGCTCCTCGAGCGCTTGCAGCACTTCCTTCACCTCCTCCTTGGCCGCCTCGTTCTCTTGTTGGATGCGGTTCATGTCACCTTGGAGAGCTTCATAGTCTCGTCTGACGAGTTATTATTAAGATTACATAAATGTTGAATATTTATACTACACATTTCAGGATTAATAGGATGAGTGACAGTATATTTCTTTTCACCTAAAATAGCGCCACATTTTTGTATCTATTTAACATTTCAGACATTGTAAATTATATAAAATGAGAAGTGTATTTTTGTGGCAGCTATATATACAACCCCATGATATAACACCCAAAATCAATAAAATGTTTTGCCCTTTTCAATGAACTCTGAAGCCAATTAGGAGCTAATTTATAGCTACAAATATTGATATCAACTGATATGCTAAGTGTCACCATACTCGTTATTAAAAAGAACATTGAAATAAATGAATTTGTGCTGTCTTGAAATAGCTCCTACACATTTAGAGTTTTTGGAATAGAAGCATTAGTATATTTAATAAAAATTTTTGAATGGTTATTTTTTAAGAGATTGTAATTATAGTTTTGATCAACTGTCACAGTGTTTGGTACTATTTTTCTTTTACACCTCAATAAAAAGTATATAATATAAAATATTTATAATCCTACGTAGCCTACCAAACATGTCCATATTTTATGAATAATTAGTAATTATGGTATATTTATTAAGATTCGAAAGTCTACGTTTTGTTTACAAAGTTTATAGCCAAGTTTCATATGTTTTAAAATTAATAAAATGCCACGTGAGTGCCATGTAAATCTGATAACAACTAAACCACTACTACTATTAAACTAAATAATAAATTAGTTTTGTAAATAAAAAAAAACTAAAAGTTCATAAATATACTTTTACGATGAGTATTTTTACTATATTATATACAATTTTATATAATTATAAGATACATGCTACGTAATTCTAATGTCAACTACAAATTGCATATCGAATTAAACTGAGCAGTGATTTACACAAACAATATAAAACAATATCAAAAATGGCTGTCGCATTTTGTGCGTCACTTATAAGAATTCAAAAATTTTTAAATTCTCGAATCGAAATTGAAAATATTCAATATTTCATTTCTTTGATTAGGAAACAAACCCACATCCTGTCAGGTTTTCAGTCACACGCTTGTGCGCCACGAATGGCCTTAAAAACCAATTAAGAATTATTTATACTACTATATCCACAAAATGGATGAATGACCTACAAACATTGAGTTTTTTACTCTAAAAAAAGTTTATAAATAAATAATATAATGTCTAAATATAGTTTAGCTATCCTTACAATAAATATTTATAGCCTTTGTTTATAGTATTTTTAGATATTAATAATCGCTATCGCAATCTATAAAACGATTCTGCCTACAATCTCATTATATATTCTGTTCTAATTCCAATCAATGGCATTGTATGCATGCACAGTGCACATACTCTCTAGTGATTACAAATAAGTTTTAACTATTTTACAATTTACTTAAAGTATAAATTCACGCTCCTTTCCTCATAGAAGGTTACGCAGAGGGAACATTCAGTGTCACAACACTATTTCCTACTTGCCGCCCAAATTTCCAGACCATGTTTGTTGAAGGGGGGAACAGAAAGCCGCACTTCGTCTTTATGGAGTAGATGATAATAATTTATTTCGCCCGAGTCTAAATCGAACACCAAACCGTCGGGTACAGTCAGACCGTGTGCCGCTGCACGATGACGACAAATGAGTTATGGGAATAGTACAAACTCCTAATTTCAAAAACCGAAATGTCTTTTTAATGTTCTATAGCCTTATATAAAAATAATAATTTTCTATAGCTAGCTTTAATTTTATTTGGAGTCAAGATATAATTACCATACATTAAAATACAAAGTAAGAAGTGGTCGTGAAAGTAATGAAATACATCTTAGTATTTTCATTAAATAAATATAACTTTAACTTTCTAAGACAACTGTGAAACGTGCGATTTTTTTTTTAGTATGTACAAAATGTCGCGTAAATTCTTATAAGTGGTGCACAAAATACGAACATACACTTTTTATATTATATTATACTATTTATGTAAATCGTTTGCCACACGCCACTCAGTTTGATATGCAACTTCAATTTGATACGCAATTTGCAAGTAATATTAGAATTACATCACATCTATCTTATTACTATAAAAAAATAATATATAAACATTGTATACAATACAAATACAGTAAAAAAAACATCGTGAAAATATATTTATATACCATAAATTATTTTTATACATAATCCAACATGGCTTCATTGATTCATTATTAGTATAATATTAAAGACATAATTTAATAAATCTAAACAGTTGCATATATCGCCTACACACAAAACAAGTTGTTTATAATAATGTTGAATAAATTGGATTAATACGCCTCAATAACGTATGGATTCGAACAACAAAACTCCATAGTGCTTACCTCGTGCACGCGATCAGTTCCTCTTGCTCCATCATTTGCTCCTTGAGTTTCTCCACGAGCTGTGAATGTTGGTTGATCTCTTCGTCCTTGTCGTCCAATTGTTGGTACAGGCCCTCCAATTTGGCCTGCATGGCCGCGTCCTCGACCGCGCTGGTTACTGCCACTGGTACCGGCTAGTCGAAATATGTATATTTTTATAATGTATACTTATAATAAAATTGTAACTTTATACAGATGGAAGATATATAAAAAGAAGTTTCTTTTTCAGCTTCACAGCAGAGAGCTCCCCAGTTTCCGCCATATTCTGGAGGCACCAGACGAAGAAATAAAAAATATTAAATATTCTATTCTCTCGAGTGTGAATCGAATCTACAACCTGTCACGTTTATAATCACACGCATGTGCCCCTGGGTCACGAGTGGCCCAAAAATATTTATTGGTTAATAACGTGTTAGAAACAAAAACAATGCATTTTTTTCTGTTTGTTTATCTATGCATGTGTTTACGGTAAGCGATTACTTCCCTTAGCATTTAGTGATAGTTTTATTTCAAATGATTTATAAAAGAAAAAGTGATATTATTTTAATTTAACCATTGGTTTAACAAAATTTGTATAAATAAATGTTGTTAAAATTGGCTGAAACATTTCTTTTCAATATATATAGAGATATAGATAGGAGTTTTAAAATGATATTATTGTTACGAAACGAAAATAACGTAGTTTAGAAAATTAATAATTACGTAGTTTTGAGCGGGCGCAAGCGCGAGGAAATCACTTATTTACCACACTGGGTTTAGCAATGTCTTGGTCTCTTCTTACATGGTGATTAAGCTAAAATTTACTGTATCGTGGCAATAGCTTAAGTTTTTTACCAGCAAAGCGATGATATACGAAATTACTCTTATCAACTATAAAATATGCACTGTAATATTTTGTCAATATTTATTTAACATTTCATAAGTATAAAAATTATCTATAAAGATAATCAAATAGAATTAAATACTAAAATTATCTATCTGTAAAAATTTTCATTACGATTAAAAAGCTTTTAATTCATACGAAAGCTTAAAAACTTCCTAGCTTTCCCCATTTACCACCAAATTCTGGAGACATTGCGTGTTGACTGGCGGAACTCATCATTGCGCTTTCCCTTGACGCTAGAGCGAAGAAATAAAAATGTTAAATATTCCATTTCCTAGAGTGGGAATCGAACCCAGAACCTGTCGCGTTTACAGTCACGCTTTGTGCCCGTGAAATATTTTATTAATCAAAATTTGTGCATAATATAATTCTAAACGGCAGTGACTAACAAAGTGACGCGTTGTACGTTTATAACGAATTATAGTTTTGTCCAGTAATAAGCATTTCCACCTACGTCTCAGTTTGAGTTGTGTGTCATCGCTCTATGTTATAAACACACTTCATTGTAAACAAGGGTTAACATAAGACGATGTTAACGAATTACAAGACGGTCTGTAACTATAGCAATATTTAATTGAGTCCTACATACATTTACATCTTCAAGACAAATTAAAGTGATGTTGTAATGTAATAACTAATACATCCTTTAGTACTCTGTGAAATAAATTAATGTGAATTTTAAAAAACGCGTCCAAAATAAATTAAAATTATCTTAAATTTTTAATTTAAACATAATTTTGGGCATCGATAATAATAGTTGGTTACATTAAATACCTAATAAAAATTATACTTTGGCATAATCCAAGGTACAAATTATCTTCATGCCTTATTTCATCTATACCTAATAGACCTTTTTTCTTGATTGACAATTAAACAATTTTCACATTTACAAATATTCAAATCATTAATTTCTTGCTTTTAAAGTACTTGACTATTTCCTACAATTACATTTAATTCCTATTGGACTTTAGAATTAGAATTTGGACAATCATTTAGCAATAATTTTGCAGTTATATAATAATAACAAAAACACTCACTGCCACAGGTGGTTTCTCTTCAATGAATGATGTAACAGGTGTAACAGCCTCAATCTCCACCAGGTTGACCTGTTCCTCAGGTCGTACTGTCTCACCTGACCGCCAACGACTAACTTCATCCTCCAGTTTCTCAACCTTAATAAATAAACAAAAGATTATAAAGAAATATTTTTGTTTTCTTGAAAACAAACCCATGAAATTAACATTTACTGGAAATGCAACGGCTCTGGGATTCAATCCCATTCAGCGGAAAGAATATTTTTTTTTTCACACTAGTAGACAATGTGTGGCACTGAGTTCCGCATCTTAGCATTCTTGGTGATCAGAATGTTTTAATATTGGTCAAAAAAAGGGGATCAGAATGACTAATAAAAAAAATTAAAAAATGAAAATTGATAATTTACCTTTCCTTTAAGTCTAGCCACCTTCTCTTTCTCTCTTTCAAATCGACGTTTCCATTCTTCAGCTGTAAGTTCCTCATTGACACATACCACATTCTTAACAGTCTTCGCCCTGTACCATTATAATTTTATAAATATGCAAGTCATTAATGAAGTAACTTTAAGGTGCCAAATATGTGAAAAGCTTTTGTAATGTAAAATTTAGAATTACTGTCTTTTTTATTTTTACTATTAAATATACACTTTAGAATAATTTACTTATATAATTTTGCCATTAGTTAATTACTTTTACCTTTTACCAAAATCAAGTGTACTCTTGGTCTCACTTTCATTGAATGAAGCTGGTGAACAACAGATAACAATTGTAGTCCTAGCATTGCCACCGAGTGATTCTTGGAGAATACGGGTCAATTTGGAGTCTCTGTACGGGATGTGAGATTTATTGCCGTCCGCTAATGCAGAAATTACATTACCCAGAGCAGATAATGATTTGTTAATATTTTTCGCCTCATCAAGCACTGTACCTTCAGCACCAGTTTTAGACACCTAAAACAATATATCAACGAAAACTAAATGAATTCCCATATGATAGGACATTTTATTGATAAAAGTGGACAATTCATATGTTATTCATTGTTGAAATTAAAGGACTTTTAGTTGTATTATTATTATTTATGTTACCTTTTCAGAACCGGCCAAGTCCACAAGATACAATTTTCCTGATAATTTTTTTTGGTTTTCTAAATTTTCTTGTTTAACGTTTATGAGGAAGACTGAATGAGATCTTGATGAGTGTTCATTCATATCTAAAAAAAATAGTTTCTTAATACTCTTTTTTTTTATTAGTTTCTTATGAAACAAAAAAAGATTACATACTTGTCACTGCAATATGTCTATTTGATTTTCCTTCCTCTATAACTTCAAATACTTCTTCTGGACTTGACACAAATCTTTCTGTAGCACCTTTCACAAATGGAACTCTATTTTTGTCTTCATGTACACTGAGGTTCACCTTTGACACTAAATTTAACACCAAATATGTATTTATCTTAACAATAAAATATATTTTATGTAAGTAAATAATATACATGTAAAATTACCATCTAAGAGATCCCGAATTTTGTCCATATAAATTTCAAAATAGGACACTTTAATGTGAAATTCAAGGTTTTCTTCCATTCCATAGATATGATTGAAAATATCATTAACTATCCGTGGAATTATACCCTGTTTCCCTGGATCCCCTGTAATATAATTTTTATATAGCACACATCATAACAAATAATTTGCTCAAAAGAACCTTAATTTGGACTATTAAAATTAAATACTGAAAAATATTTGTAAATAATAATAAAGCTTACCTATAACACCCTCCATAGTATGTGTTTTACCAGAACTTGTCTGACCATATGCAAAAATTGTACCATTATAACCAGCAAGTACATCTGCCACAATACTTTTCGCTGCTTCATTATATACCTTTTCTTGAGTTGCATTGGGCTTAAATACTTTGTCAAACAAATATACTTTACCCTACAAAAAAAATTAAGTAACATTACTTAAAATAGTTAATTTTAATTTATAGTGTAAACCTTATAAAGTAAATTTGATTTATATTTTTATACAATATATTGAATAAAATATTATTTATCTAGAATTATATTTAAAGATATATATTTTTTATTTTATATAAACACTGCTAATCATTGCTTATTTAGTTTTTTTTTAATATTATTTATAATATCGTGTGTATTTTTATTTATGATTACAATCATCTAATATTAATAAAAAGAATTGTTTATAAATCAAAAGTAAACAATAATAAAAAATATAAATATACAAATTATCCTAGGAATTCGCAGGTCAAGGTCGGGAAAGTATTTGTATTGATTTTTGACAAAGTAAAATTAGACGTCCAATTTTGTTAAAATACATACGAGATTCTTCAAATTTTCATGATCGCAATCATAATCAACGAAGCGGAATAGAAAAGAAAGGCCATTTCGTAGCAGGTGAACACCAATCGTAATGTATTAGTCATCATGGTCTAAATTAGGGCGATGATAGAGGACTACAATGTGGGTATATTGACAATAGTATCACTTACCCCTATGGAAATGCAATTATCATCAGGTCCCGAAGGAAATTTTACGATGAATTTGGAACCAGCTTTTTCTTCAGAGTCATTAAGTGGCCGAAATCGGCATACGACTCTTATGCTGTCTTCAGCAGCTATTTCGCGATCTGCTGCCATATTGTAAAAATTATAGCTTACACTAAACACTGTCTACAGAATTAAAAAAATAAAACGTTACTGGAACATAAAACCGTGCATGAAGAACTACAAAGTTAGAATTTGTCACTGGGAAATCTTCATGACAGCGGTATCAAAATGTCGGCCATATTCTATGATGAAGAAAGGCCTGAAAATAAGTGTCTTATTGGTTGAAAAATAATCAAGATGCCAACTAAAGCAGAAAAAATCGATTCGTTGCCAACAGTATTGAAAATGAGTAAGATGCGTTCATTTATACGATTTCAATTTTTTTTAATGTTATTTTTAAATGCACAGGAAAAGTTTAAATATTTATTCGTATTTACCGCACGGTATCATATATAAATATTCTCATTCAGCTACTTTATTTCCTTTTCATAGTTTAAAGTAATAAAATAAAACAATAAAATAACTGCCCGTTTTAATATCGCAGAGCAATATGTTTTCTTTTTCATTATCTATATTCATGACATAAGTGGATATAAATGTTGAATTTTGTTCAAGTATATTTACTCTATATTTAAAGTGTTATATTTGGTGTTGAGGTTTTTTTATGAAAAATTAATCGTGTATTTTGATTTATATTGCAATGCTTATTAAAGTAGGTCATTAAATCAACAAAATGATCAAACTTATCTAATTTGTAGCAGACGAGACATGTAATTAAACTGGAATTGAAAAATTTTATCTGGTAAGTGAGATGAGTTCACTGTACTTATTATATTAAGTTTACTTACCTTCTATGGATCGTAAATGGTATTGTATGACATACAATTGAAAATTTGCATTAACTATATCTTCAAAATATGATAAATATTATAGTCAATGTCTTAAACATTTTGTTTAATTTAGGAAGGTTTCCTCACAAATGCAAATATCATATGCAAACAAAAATAAAGTGATAATAAAGCACTACATGTATTGCATTGTAACAAACGATTCGGTCTTTGACTAAATCTACAAAACATCTGAGGAGATGTTTTCCTTAGTCTTGAGAATATTTTATTACCTTATGTTATGTATTTCCATTAAACTCTAAACATACTTAATTTGTTTATGGCTGAACTTACTGACTAAATTGGTTTTATCAAGTGATTGTGATTTTTATTAGTTACTTTTTATAATATATCCTTATCAAAATATTGATATTAATATATTGTGTGTATACTAATATTGTAAAGCTGAAGAAGTTTTAGTTAAATACTCTAAGCTCAAAAACTTAACCAGTTGTCTATCTTCCTTTTAAACATGAAGACACTTCTGTGTTAAGGGGCAAAACTACATGTTTTCCTCCTAAATAAAATTTTATATGATCACAAGGAAGAGTATCCTAACACAAAGTCCTAACAAAACTTCCTATGGAAAAAGGTGTGAAGGTGGTCTGAAAATCTGTACTGCACTGGTCACAAAGACAGGAATTTCTAATTGGTTACTCCAAATTTGTCTTACATACTTAACCTTTCAAATTTGAATGAAGTGAAAATATTAATAAAAAATAATTCCTCCATCCAATTCATTTTCTCGAGTCCTATCCAAGGAAATGGATTAGATCAAACCTCTCATTACACTCTCATAACGTTGTGTTATGTGCCACAATGACCACCAACATTTGTCTTAATATGAAATTGATAAACATTGAAGAGACTCACTAGATACTACATTACAACTACTATTTTGCTCAGGAAACTTACCTTTAAATTAAATAAAAAATTGCTTGCATGAATAACCTTCACCTATATCTATATGGACAGATGATTATACTCTTTTTGCCTGACGTTAAATTCAGCTAAAAAGTTGTTAGGCGAGCTCTGTCTTTTATGGACATCCACAATTGGAGTGGGCCAGATGGCATCTCTCCCTTAGTGCTCCCAGACACCAGTGCTAACTTTGTTGGAATTCTTATTCAGTTGGCCTATTTCCAGACTTGTAGTAGAGCACTCTTATCCACCCGATTCCAAAGAAAGGTTCCAATCCATTTAATTACAGGTCTATTGTTATCACCTCCCTGCTCTCGAAAGTGATGGAAAACATTATCAAATTATCAATAGCTAGCTCTTGGTTTATCTGGAGGATCACTGATTGATTAATAACAGTCAGTTTGGCTTACGCCATGCTACTCAACTGGTGATCTTCTGGTTTACCTAATGCGCTGAGCTGTGACTATTGAAAGCAAGGGAAAAGGGCCTGTCACTTAGTTTGGACTGAGCGAAATCCTTCGAACGCTGTTTATTCCGGCAAGTCTTTAGGGAAAACGCTGAACAGTGCCGAAATAAACTTGTGTCTTCTATTGAGGCAAAGTACTGCGTGCGATCTAACTATAACCTGCTGGAGACTAGAGAGTGTTGGAAAGTGACTTGTCACGCCACACGACTGTGATCGGCACTCGAATTTTTTGCAAACTTCAAATGCCTGTAAAATCATAACTACTTGGTTGTTTTTGATGAAACGAAAACCAGTGTATTTGTACACATAAGAACTTTACTGTAACGTAACATTTGAAGCATTATTTCATACCCTATCAATAATACTCATTCCCAAAAATATTCTCTAGATTACCAAAATGAATAGTTGATACTCGTATAGAGAGCTGACACTTTAAGAATGATTGATTAAAGACCAATATATAATAAAAATGTACAATGGAAAACCATTCAACAAGTCATTTCTTGAACTTTTCCAAAAAAACACAACTAGATCTAAAAAAAATACTAGATCTTTCTATAGGGAAATTGTGTAAAGCTCTAACACTAATTGAAACATGTTTATATGACGAATATTCGATTTTCTCAACCCCAGTCGGTAGTCGACTCGCTCCAACTCGATCTACTCGAGGAAATTTATTATTTACTTAAATTTATATTTTCATTCTTTTAAATTATCGAGGCAAAGCGCGGCATTCATTTCCTGCACTGAACACAAAGCCTCCAGAATTTGGCGGAACATGGGTAATGGAGTGTTTTAACACTAGGTTCCCTCTGCCTGCAGTGTGCGGGATCCAGCGTTCTTATTATTGATTTTATACATGCAACAATTCTAAAAGTGTCGAAAAGTTTGTCATACAGATATATATATATATATATATCTGTATAAATATATAAACTTATATATTCTTGTACAAAACAACATTCCAGAGCTTTTAATAAATAAAAAAATAGTAATACACGGTACGGTCGCTCAAAATGTACAATCGGGCCACATTTAAAATTTTATATGTATCTATAGGGATGTTAATGTTAGATGGCGCCGCGCCGGTTCGTTGACCCTTTGTGCACCCTCCACCGTTATCGACGGTAACTGGACTCGGGTTACAGTTTACACAGGTAAAGGACAAGATTCTGTTATACGTGTTTACAGTTAATATAAAAAATGTACTAGCCTCCCTTTTAGGAAACAAGTACAGATTTTGTTATGGCTAAGAATGTTCTATCAGCCAGTCTCGAATGAGACTGGTATAACGATTATGAACTATACTTATAGTAGTTGCTCAGCTTAAAAAATAACTTTAAATCACATCGTTTTTTGTACATTTCTTTTGACTTATTATAATGTTTAAATTATAATCAAAATATGATATACTAATTAATGCCCACGACCTAGTTAAAGAAGATTGCTTGCTGCCTCTTCATAGAAACATAACTATTTACAGGAACAAGTTATTTCTCTAAGAATATGTTTTTTTTTCTGATATACGTACTAGTGATAAGGTGAATAATAAAAGTCTAAAGAGGTATAATACAACAAAATTACTGTAGCGCGGTTGAATCATCAGATGTTGTTGAACATGACGTAATTTCAATGGCCTACAAAACACTGGTTTTTTACTTTTAGTCCTTGATTTTATTAATATGTGGTAAATCGATTGTATTTTTCATTTATTTGTAAGTAGAGATGTACGAAAAAGTAATTAATCGTTTATAAAGTTTTATTAAGACGGGTCTAGATAGGTACGTTATATTTGAAACAACAATAGTTTTCAATTTTACGTCCATTCAGGTGATTATGATATTTCAAGTTTACCTAATTGGACAAAGTTGTTTGACCACACCGATTAAAGACTATTTACATTTAAAATGTAAGTTTAGTGTTTAATTGCAAGGACCGTAAGCTTATTATATTGAACACGATTTGGCACGTATTGGTTCCAAGAAGGAGTGGTGACGGCGCCGCTGTATCACTCGCTGACGAAGTTATTTTCTGTACCATTAGTCACGCGGGTATCCGGCGCGGGCTCGCCGCGCTCACTTCACACTCGCAACGAACGAGCTCTACATCGACAAATAATATAAAAACTACTACAATTATCTAATTTGTATATACACTGTGAATTAATTATATTTTGTGCTATTTAATTTGTTATTTTATGATAAGTTAATATTAACAAGTTCTTAAAGAATTATTTTTATTTTATATTTGTGAAAAGAAAAATAATATTATTGTGATGAATTGTCCTTAATAGGCTAATGGGACTAATTGCTGTGATAGTATTTAAATAATAAATTGCGTTTTTGTGACATTTCAAGTGGCTTAATGTAGTAAAAATGTAAGAGAATATTTTTTTATTATTAATGCTATGTTTATGGTTATTTTATAAAACCTTCGATTCATCGAAGTGTATTATATTATATAGATTTTATTAAATTATTAATACACTACATGTTTAATATCTAAAAACTGAAATTTGATATATGATTTCCAAATTTTGAACTAAAAAGTTTTTAATTATTATTTACATTAGCAAAATCTAAACCTATTATATATATACAGCAAAAGATGCTGTAAAATTCTGGCTGTACAAACTGTCTGTTTATTTACCTGGGCTTACCTTAGAAATCCAGTTTCTAAAGTAAACCCGGCTGAGAGTAGGAAGGCTTCTATTGAACGTCTCAAAAATATAAAAAAAAATCTGTAATTGAGACATTACTTCTATAAGAAGTTTCTATTGTGTTACAAAATCTTGCATTTGGTGTTGAATTTGCGCCTATGCGCGCACCCATAGTGTAGTACAAACGTCTCTGGAGATTAGATGTTTGTGGTACATTGATTTACCATTTAGTAGATAGATTTTAATGTGTTTGCTACGTCGTTTATCGCGCGTCGCCCGACCTCGATATACTAGCGTAGGCGCCTAACCGCCCGCGCCGCCCGCCCACAGGTGCGAGAGTGGTCACACAATACATGAACTTTTATATGAAACTGTTTTTTTATTTGACGTTATCATCGTTTTCATTCATAAATTTAAAAGTAGACCACTCCGTACATCAAATTAATATATATATATATATATATATATATATATATATATATAGAAGAAGTATTCGCGGGGAATTTGGCTTTTAAGATTTAGTTGTAGAACAAAATATGAGGAAGGAGATTCTTATTATTTTTTTAAATTTACATATATTTTTTTTTTGTTTTATATATTAAAAACGTGTCCTTAATATTACCAAAAATGTGTATACCCTAAGT
This sequence comes from Heliconius charithonia, assembly GCA_030704555.1. NCBI lineage: Eukaryota > Metazoa > Arthropoda > Insecta > Lepidoptera > Nymphalidae > Heliconius > Heliconius charithonia. The sequence continues at coordinate 10,549,334 of CM060827.1, read as the reverse complement.
ATTATTTAGTCATTTGATTGATAGGGTAATAAAAAGTAAAGTTTTCAGTTAGGTGTTTCTTTCTTTTAAAAAAATATAATAAAGAAGAAAAAATCACCACTTCTTATATTTAGAAATATAAAATTTAAATAAATGTTGTTACAGATATTTATATATAACGAAAGTAAAACTACAAAACATGAATACACGAACGAGTTTACTACTATGTACGTGGGCGAGCTTGTTGATCATGTGTTTGGGACAACGTGCGGAGCAGCTGCTTGCACAGAACCCATGCTCCAGCAAGACCACGTGCAGTGACTGTGCCCGGACGCCCTCATGTGCATGGTGCTTCGCCCCCGAGTTCAATGGACCCCGTTGCTTCAATCCAGCGATGGAAGGTGGCACGGCGGGATGTGATGAGGCTTACATTTTCAACCCTGACAATCAACAATCAATAGATCCTATTTATAATAGAGAACTCACTAGAGGTAATAAAATTTCCTTTAATATTTTAACTACAACAATATATTTTTTTTTCTATAGTTAAGAAATAATTTTATTGAATTACAGCTAGAGGTAGGATGGGTATTGGTATGGAATCGTCATATTACGAAGAGTCCATGAGTAGTAGTAGCAGCAGTAGCAGCAGTAGCAGTAGCAGCAGTATAAAAGGAGGGTACGCCGGAAGTGCTGCTGGAGGCGAGAATCTCGTTCAAATCAAGCCACAAAGGGTGAAGCTGCAATTACGAATGAGTAAGTATTAATTAAAAAATAATTTGCGAATAATACTGAACAGACTTAATCAGCCAAAACAATGTGTCTTGGTTGTGTATTTCTAAATTCAAAATTTCAAATTATTCTTCCAGTACAATGGCTCGTTCTTTTTTTAATGTATTTTTTGTGTTGCAGATCAAATGCAAAAGATGACGTTCTCGTATGCTCAAGCGCAAGATTACCCGGTGGACCTTTACTACCTCATGGACTTGAGTAGATCCATGAAGAACGATAAGGAAAAACTCAGCACCCTCGGCAGCTTACTCTCGAGCACAATGAGAAATATTACTTCAAACTTTCGAATCGGTTTTGGGTCGTTTGTCGACAAACTTGTTATGCCTTATGTTTCGACTGTACCTAAAAAGTAAGTAGTTTTTTGCTATTTGCTGAAAATAAAATTCGTTTTAACTAGCTTTTATTCAAATCAATTGTCATTTCTTTCATTTTAGTATTGCCTCTTAAATATAGTTGTTTCTTTGTTTTTATACATTTTAGTTGAATTCCAACATTATTTAACAATAATGTAAATATAAAAAAATATGTGTTTTGCTTGTTTAGTCACATCTTATTTAATGTACAATTTGTTACCAGTTTAATATCGCCTTGCGACGGCTGTGCGGCGCCCTATGGATACAAGAACCAAATGTCGCTTAGTAACGACACTGACTATTTTGACGTAAGTATATATACAAATATATTATAAATTTATTTTTGAGTATAGCAAGTTTAGTCATTAATTCGCGTAAATTTTAAGTAGTGCTGTTACATTTATTTCTGAGAATCTAATAAATTTGAATACTTTGTGTTTAATATCGAGCTTTGTCCAAACGTATAAATTTGAAATGTATAGACATTGCCTCCTAAGGCTAGTATATAGGCTAGGTATGATCACATAACCATCTATGCTGACAGATACTAACCGCGTCACGATGACGTTTATAATTCGAAAGTGTAAAGCATACATTTTTTAAATGTTATCAGATACAAAAAAATAATAATTTTAACAATGCAGATCCTAAAATGTTTGAATGCAATCGACACAAATGAACAAAACTTATGTAGTGATATAAGAAGCTTGACGTAAAAATGAATAAGCCTTGACCCTAATATATACAGTCTTATTCAACGTTTTTAAATAAATGCAAGTTTAACCTGAATATTCTGTAACTATTCTGTGAATAATTATTTTCCTCATTCAATGTCATGTTTAGTGCTAAAATATTATAAGGGATATTTTGAATTGACGCATATACTTTGTATTTAAAAAGATAAAAGGCACTGTTGATGACTGATGTCTTTCGAATTTTTGTTTCAAAAGTTTGGTTAAGTAAATTTTGGTAAACCACAAATAAAAATAAACATGTCAATTCCAAATATTTATTATAATATTTTTGCACTATGCATAACATTTGAATAAGAAAAAGATTTATATTTAATATTATGTGCTTACAGCCGTATAAATATTTTTTTCATATTTTTGAATACAGAAAGCAGTCGCTCAAGCGGATGTGTCGGGTAACCTGGACGCACCAGAGGGAGGTTTCGACGCCATAATGCAAGCTGTTGTGTGTAAAAACGAAATAGGATGGCGCGAGCACGCTAGGAAACTGCTCGTCTTTTCAACAGACGCGGGCTTTCACTACGCTGGAGATGGAAAGGTAATTTTTAGGGTTCCGTCCTAAAAATTTAAACTTTTATAAGAATACTTTGTTCTGCCAAATTCCGTTTTCATAAAAACTTGTTGAGATATAAAACTGAAATTAATACCAAATATCATACATTCCCTAGAAGCAAATAGAAACTTTTAAATCAACGCAATCTTAAGAGACAAGTGTGTATGCCTCTTTTTATCATTTTTATCGCATGCCACAAAACCTAGAGTACTTTCCGTTGACCTAGAATTATATAATTTGTCAAGAAGTGAGAACTTACAGTGCAAATGAAGTAAGAAATCCAAAACACAGAGGGCCAGTTTGACTCGTTCTTGACCGATTTTTATATTAACTGTTATGTCTTCCCTTCTCATTTATTTATTTTTTTACTAAGTATGATTGGTAATTATTTTTTTTTTACATATTTTTGTTGTAGTTGGGAGGTATCGTACAGCCAAATGATGGAGAGTGTCACATGGAAAACAACTCGTACACCCATTCCACTACTCAAGACTACCCCAGCATTTCACAAATCAATCTCAAGGTAATTAAGATTTTAACACATTTATTGTACTCAATATTTCATAATTTTTTTATTTTGAAAACTCGTGTTATGTAAAATTTTTACCATCAATTTTTTATAGTTTGATTTTAATAAAACCAGACATGATAAAAAATTATTTACATTTAAAAAATGCTAAAATGCTGTCCACATAGAAGGTTAGGCAGAGATTACCTAGTGTCAAGACGAATATAACCTATGGCGTGATGAGTGGCGGAACTCAACGTTGCTGTCTGTTTCACCAGAGCGAGGACATGAAAATATTTGATATGTATACTAATGAGGCCGTCGTGACGCAGCGGCACAGCATCTGACTAAACACGACGATCAAGGGTTCGATTCTCACTTGGTAGAATATACATTTTTTATTCCTCCCTCTGGTAACAAGAGAAACGGCGTTAAATTTCCCCACTCAAAATGAAATGTCTCAAAACGTCAGGTGAAAACTGAGAAATGGCATGCTTAAACACTGTTTCTTCTACTTACAGTGCTATGAGGGATACAGGGTGATTATAGTAAATAATTCCTCCGTAAGGGGATCGAATCCAAAACAATCGCGTATACAAGTAATATAAACACGGTGGCTAACATTTTTTGTACGATTACAGGTGAAGCAGCACGCAATTAACGTGATATTCGCCGTGACGGCGGAACAGATCAGCGTATACGAGCAGCTCAGCAAGCACATCGAAGGTTCCAGCTCCGGCATACTTAGCGACGACTCGGATAACGTTGTGGATCTTGTACGCGAACAGTATAATGTAAGTGTTTGTTTTCTTATATTCTTTTTATTCGTCCGCATGGAACTGGAACCCACAACTGTCACGCTTAAGTTCGCCTGCTTGTGTCTCTGCGCCACGACAACTTCAAACTTTGTTTTTTTTTTTGTGTGTCAATTTATTAAAACCTTAAGTATTTTTTCGTGTACGATGCATATATGTTTATATATTTAGAGATTAATTAAGAAAATCAATCATTTATTTCAGAAAATTACGTCAACGGTAGAAATGAAGGATACATCAAATGATGCAGTGCAAATATTATATTACTCATCGTGTCTCGGTAGCAAGGACAACGTGATGCAAACGAACAAATGCGACGGCCTTAAAGTATGTATCATATACAATTTTTTTATAAGAAATTTATTTTTGGGAACGTAACAGTGGATGAGGGGAAAGAAGTATGCTGAGACCGCAGTGTTTGTCGCCCCTTTCTCTCTGGCTACCCCGCTAGGGATAAAACGTAAAGCTAAAAAATATATTTTTTATCACAAAATAATTTTGATAGAACTTATTTAGAAAACGTATAAAAATCTGAACGTAGCGGGACTCGAACCCGCGCCTCCTGGAAGCCGACCAGGCGCTCTGAGCACTAAACCATACGTTCTCATCAAGCTACGTCGAAATTTTTATACACTTGTTACAACTTATTTATATTAGCAGGGAGATTTTTTTATACACTTTCTAAATAAGTAATTCTCTTTGCTAAGTATGGAATGACACTTTAAAAATGTTTAAAAATTTTAATAGTTTTATTTTAGAAAAAAAGATAAATATTAAACGTTTTATAGGTTGGCGATGTAGTTGAGTTTACAGCAGAAGTCACACTCAAAGAATGTCCCAAAGATCGGAATAAATGGAAGCAAAACTTCAGCATCTACCCCGTCGGTGTGTCCGAGAGCCTCAATGTAGAACTGGAAATGCTTTGCGACTGCCCCTGTGAACATCCCGGCCATCATGTAAGCTTAATAAATGTTATATTTTTTGAAATAATGTGTAAGGAGACAAGGGAGATGGACAGTTTTATTGTCTTATTAATCTGGTTTTATAAAATATAATGTCACCTCTCTGTAGCATCACTTAACACAGTAACTACCATATAAAGCGTCAGAATTTTTTGACAATACGAATTCCAAAATGTGAATTACTTTACATAGATTCAGACTGACTCGCTGAAAATATACTACGACAAAATATACGAGAACAACAAAATGATCCTATATATTTTTTTTATCTTTTGAGATAAATGGCAGTGGGGTAGAGTGCTTGAGTGTACTGTGTTTTTGCAGGCGTACAACGACAGCCCGCTGGTGTGCAGCGGGGAGGGCATCTCGGCGTGCGGCGTGTGCGTGTGCGCGCCGGGCCGCTTCGGCAAGAGCTGCGAGTGCTCGGCGCACGGCGGCGTGTCGCTGGAGCAGGAGCGCGGCTGTCGCCCCACCAACGCCTCCGCCGGCCCGCTGTGCTCCAACCGCGGCACCTGCATCTGCGGCGTCTGCGAGTGCAACAAGATGGAGGACCCGCTCAAGGTAAATATAAATATTAAGTTATCAAAGAAATAAAATAAACTAAATCATAATCGTTTTGTCCTCTTGATAGCTACGACGCCTTAAAACACCTCTCCGTTTCCCAGGTGATATCGGGCCCGTTCTGCGAGTGCGACAACTTCACGTGCGACATGAACAAGGGCTTCCTGTGCTCGGGGCCCGACCACGGCGAGTGCGTGTGCGGCAAGTGCAACTGCCGCCCCGAGTACAGCGGGCCCGCCTGCCAGTGCCTCGAGGACCAGGCGCCCTGTATATCGAGAGGTCGGTGGAGGCTTATTTGTTAATTCAATAATTTTAAATTGAAAATAGAAAAATATTTTTTTGTTATATATTTTTTTACTATTTTTTTGTTTTATGAAAAGATTACACAAATCCTTTATACAAAAAGTCTAAAAAGTTGCTTATATCCTCTTATCAACAAAAAAGGAGCTGATGATAGAGCTGCATAATGGCTGAAGATATTTCCTTGAATTGTGGCTAAGGACACTCATTGAACTTACTTTTCGAACAAAATAATAATTCCAAATCGGTTCATCTATTTGGGAGCTATAATATCACAAACAGACATACATGTCCTCTTATACAAAGGTACTTCAAACTCATGACAACTCCTATGTGGGTTGGATTTTTTATGCGCTTGTTACAAAGTAATTCAATTATATTTTTTTATAGAAAACGGTAAAATCTGCAGTGGAAATGGAAAATGTGTGTGTGGTCAGTGCGTATGCAACGTGGATGATGACCGTCACTACTCTGGAAAGTTTTGCGAGAAATGTCCAGTGAGTATTTCTTATTGAGAAACTAAAATCCTTTTTTTCTATAAATTAAAATAAAATATAATTGGTTATGAAAAAAAGATGCATTTTATAGATTAAGATTATATATATATTTTTTAATCAAAATTTATTTACTTTTTTAAGGAAACTGAATTATTTTTTATCTATTTATAGTTAGTTTTTTCTATTATAACATATATTATGTACATTTTTTGAAACATGACGTTTCGAACACATTCAATAATCCGTGGTCAAGAGAGGAGTTATCCTGAAATATACAAAAAAAAGTAAAAAAGTGTGTAAATATTGCGACGATCAAAAATCAAATGTTACTATAATTGTCTACTTCCACAACAGACGTGCCCGGGCAAGTGCGAGGACTTCAAGGCGTGCGTGCTGTGCGAGGTGCACAAGCGCGGCCCCAACTACAACCCGGAGGAGCCGGCGCGGGAGTGTGGGGCCTGCAACTTGTTCCCCGAGGTCGTTGAAGGGAAGGTCGAAGGTGATATGAGTTTTCAAATGTGGTATTTGTTTTGTTAGATGTTATTATGCGATCGGTCTAAGAATTAAGAACAGAAGTGTGGAGAGCTAGAGTGGCTTTTTAACTCATTCCGCTTTGAGTGTTCTCCTTTTTGGAACTACCTGTGTTTAGAATTTGTTTCCCTTTTCAGTCAATTTATTGCCATAGTTAGGGTGAGTTGTCCGGGTAATTTATTTAGGTGATTATCAATTTTCCTCTTCTTATAGTTGTTGTTACTAATCTGTATTTCCTCCTTCACTGCAGGTATGTCATGTATTTCTTAGTTTATATGAACCATGGACAGATCGCGATTTGTTTAAAGATATAATTTTAAGCCCTTTCTTATATATTAATTATGTTAGTATTGAAGACACACACAGATCCCCATAGTTGATTTTTTTGAATTGGAATTGGCTTTAAAATAAATCAGAAGTATGTTATTATTTAGTAAATACATTTATATTTTAACATAATTTCATTTCTTTTTGCTTGAATGTGGGATTTTTTGGATATGTGATTTCCAAGTTATTTTACTATCTCAATTCACTCCAATCTATTTAAAACTTATGGTATGGCAATTCGCGACCATCTGTGGTGACTACATGAATGACACTGTTGTTTTCTAAGAGTACGGTTGACTTGTACTGATTTTGCTGCACTCACTTTTATTTTCCATTTGGTCAACCATTGGGCTCTTGTTTTTTTATATAAAAGAGCAATTATACGTTTTTTGCATGATATGATAGCGATAATATTATTGAACTTGGGTTGATATCGCAACTGGAGTTAACTCAGAATTAGATATATTTTCCTTAATATTTGAATGTACTTGAGAATCTAGAGTCTGAAATTTAGAGTACCAAATTATTGAGACCTTGGATAAAATATTCAATAAAATTTTGCATACAAAGCCTTGTATTGTGGTGCTACATCCGTTGTGTGTAAATTTTACAGACTCGTCATGTCCAATAGGGATAATAAGCAGGTGACGTCATTCAGTACAATAACATGCGGCTACATTACAAAAACAAAAGACACATGGTGCGGTGGCGCAGCGTCAGACTGTAAAAGCTATGGTTGTGAGTTCGATTCCCACTGGAGGGAACTAATTATTTTCGTGGCTCTGGCAACAAAATAAATCCCGTCGTACAGCTCCTCTACACAATAGAGTTTCTCAAAAATTGGGCGGTGCGTGAGAAACGGGTTGTGTAGTGTCTTAACATTAGGGTCTCTCTGCCTACCCTGTTATATGCAGGATACAGCAAGAAACTAAAAAAATATGTTTATTCTTATTATTATTCTAATTATAATATTTTAATGGTAACATTTTATATATTTTTAATTTTTGTTAATAGCCAATGAAACATTGAACGAACATTTATGCAGTTTCTACGACGATGAAGATTGTCTGTATGTCTATGTGTACTCCTACAATGAATCTCAGCAATTACACATAAGAGCGCAAAAGGAACACGAATGTCCAAGAAAGGTACACATTTTTTATATATAATATATTAATCCCTCGCAAAGTAATACGAGTAAGATAGATTATTTATAATGTTAAAGTATTCTCATACATAATGAATGTAGTAGTGGAAGTATATTTGTCACTAATTTCTGAATTAAAATATATATAAAATGAAAAAAAAAACATATTATGTATATTGTTAGAAATCGGAAGCGGTTAACGTTGAAAATTAAAGAGGACAAAAAAAGGTATCGTCTATATGATTCTAAATTGATCGAGAAGAGATTCTACGTAATTGCTATAAGTAATGTGTATCACCCAATAACAATACTTCACACGAATTTCCATCCTATAAGAACTTTGCCTAGAAGCAACTGCCCCCGATTTATCTTTTTTCTTTCGAATGGGTTAATTTGCTGTTGACCTGGGATGGTCTTTTGGACGAGTTTTGATAAATGCTCGCAAAAGGGTAGCGATCGCAGGGGAGCCCCCGATCGACACAACAATTCCATTACTTTTATAGTCTTTTTCACAGTTTTTTTAATATTCAGGCCATCCAAAAATCACACCACACGTAGAGGTGAAATGAGGGAATTGACGTAGTATGACAATGGAACCCTTCTACATTTCATGACATTATATTTTTAAATATATATTAAACTGAGCTGTGTGTGTGAGCATCTCTAAAAGTAGAGCCAGATTCTTTTTAAATAAAGTCAATTATTAGCGATTGGTAAAAAAAATATTTCCACGATTTTTAAATATTTTTTTTCTTGATTGCTCACGTTAAAAAAATGTTAATTTTATCTTCAACTTTTAATAAAGCGAACACAAAAATAAATTATTAATAATTAAATATGTGTTTATACGAATGTGTACACTATTTACTAGACATATATTGGACCAGCTGCACAAGGACGGGGGAAACGTTAATAAATATGAAAAATTATTGACGATTGAATTTATAGATGATTCCTTAAATTTATTTGAGCTAAGTTAGAGTCGTTGTTAACAATAATTTTGTATTCCCAGGTTCCCATCCTTGGTATAGTACTAGGAGTGATAGCCGCCATCGTTCTGGTGGGACTGGCTCTGCTCATGCTGTGGAAGATGGTCACCACCATACACGACCGCCGCGAGTTCGCGCGCTTTGAAAAGGAACGCATGATGGCCAAATGGGACACGGTAATATAATAAATGTATTATGTAATTGTCAACACGCTCCAAGCTTTTTACAGCAAAGTAGGCAGAGAAAACTTTCTGTTAAGTTCTGTTCTCCGTTCTACACTTTCATTGACTTTCATCAATGCGGTATTTACAACGACGCACATGCTAAAGATAATGCAAAGTAGTAGGTGGAGCAGGAATGCAGATGCTCGCAAACGCCTTGATTAATGCCAAGATTAAGAAGAACTTAATCAACCCATTATACTTCAACAACGGTATTTAAAACAGTGTGCTTTACGTACTTTTACAACACTTAACAATAACATTTATAAAAATCCACAATATTAAAATATAAAAATTATGAAGTTATCCTTATGTTCCTAATAATGTTTTATATTTCTTAAATATTTTTTTCCTTGCAGGGAGAAAATCCTATTTACAAGCAAGCAACTTCCACTTTCAAGAATCCGACGTATGCTGGTAAATAAGATGTATATGTTGAAAGAGGAGCAACAATAATCACTAAAAGATCTATATTAGAAAGCAATAATAATTAGAAGATCGTTATCCTACAAATTTAATGCATTTTTATGTAGTTGATTGTCAGTATTCGCTTATCGATTTAGTCGACTTTAGATTGCCTTAAAAGGTGCCTTCCAACATGATGACTTAAGAAAAAATAGCACAAAAGGAGTCTCATATTAAAAACTTTTGAAAATGCCATCGAGGTCTGTTTTAATCTCGGTAATATTATACATATTATATTAGTACGCTTTTTGTACTTAGTGTGAGTGTGACGTATGTACTTATGTGTGTAGTTCGTGTATTGAATGTATCATTATTTAGATATATATAACATATTACAGCGAATGGATGTGAATTATGGTACATTTGATGTTATCTAGCTTCATATTAGAAATTTGACATAAAATTATTATATTTATGATTAACATTTTAATTATAAATATTATACTACAATAATATTTACTTTTTGACCTTCGAATAAACTTCCGATTTAGATTTAATATCGATGTGACTGATGGAGGTGTGCCTTTTTGAGTTGGAGTCAGTTGTTAAAAATGATAACTCACTACAAACTTGAAATAGAATACTTTTTGTATGATTTATATATATTTTTATAAATAATAAATGATATTAATAGAGCACATTGGTGATTGATATAAAAAATTATGTATCCATTAAAAGTATGTACCTAGTAGGAATTATACAAAATATACTGCTATACTGCCTTTATCACTATTTATCTGCAGTAGTGCCTTATAATATTATGATGTTAGTGCCATTACTAATGAGATACTTCATAAGCATATTATTTATTACGATATTAATTTTTATTAAATAAATTTAATTTGGTGTATTTTAAAAAAAATAAATAAATGTAATGTAAGTTTTTAACTATTTTAGTCAAGTCATTTAAGAATAATGTTTTATTTTTACTCTTTGTTCATACTACAACAATTTTGATACAATATTATACCAATATTTTTATTTAGTTGTTAATGTGATAAACTGATTATAATTATCACTATTTGTATATAATTTAATTTTATATTCTAAAACTATTGTGGCCTTTTAAAATGTCTAATAAATTAATAATTTAAACCGATTTTGTCCTTTTATTTTAACCCTTGACCTTATTCGCATTAAAAGTTCGAATAAATATAATTTCATTTATTTATAATGACTTTTTAATTTTCTTCATATATATATTTTTTATGCTGGTAACAAATAAATTATCTTCCGCCATATAGATAAGCTAAGACATTTCGTTTCTTACTCCGATCATTGTGTTTTGAGCGGCGGAATCCAAAACGCCACTTTGTTTTAGCATAGCGGAAAAATTAAAATATCCCTGAAGGGTAACGAAAGCCAAATTTGTATATACTTTTATCAAACAGTACCATGGTATCACGATGGCTTTAATTGCATTGATCCTTCTTCAAAAAGTAGATTATAACTTGTTTGTTTTCCTTAGCCTGTACTGTCCCATTGTTGAACAACGGCCTCTTTTTATTTCTTCCACCCTGTTTTATCTTGTATTAAACACCAGCCAGACCTGTAATGGTCTAGCTCGTCTCGCTCATCTCCGTTTTGATCTACCAATTCTCCTTTTAGAATTCGTTTGGAATCCAGCTGGTAGAGCTTCGAAGATTTTGAAGATTTCGAGGATTTTAATCACACCATAACGTGAATTAGTAACTTTGTCTCGGCTCCATATTTTCTGTTTACATTAGCTACCCTATTCGATGTTAAGTTGTTAAGTTAAGGCGGAGTATCTAATTGTGATTTCTGCGTATTAAGCACGGTAGTGTAACGATGACAGGTATACATGTATGTAACAAACAGCATGTCACATTTCAATCTCATCCCGCATAGTAAATTCAAACTATTGTGTGAGTATTGCGCAGAGTAACCTTCTTATATTAGATTTATTAGCGTATCCACAGATATTTTCTTGGGCTGTCCTGGACTTTACCGATTTTTAAGGTAGTAGTTCTTTATGTTATTGGTATTTTTTCATAATTGCATCACACGTAGTACAGTACTGATAAAAATAAATAAATCAGCTTCACGCTGTATCCCGCATACAGCAGGGTAGGCAGAGGGAACCTAGTGTTCTTAAACACTCCGTTCCCCACTTTCTGCCGAATTCTGGAGGCATTGCGTGTTGAGTGGCAGAACTCAACGCCGCGCTTAGCCTCGACACCAGAGCGAAGAAATGGAAATATATATTTAAGTAAATATTTCATCTCCTCGAATGGGGATCGAACCCACAACCAGTCGGTTTACAGTCACACTTTGTGCCGCTGCGCCACGACTGGCCTCAACTACAGTACTGATAATATTCGTAAAATGAAAAAAAGATCCTACGTCTTAGCTGTTGACGAGTGTTGATATTTTTTTTTAGGTGTAGGTTTGAAATATTTTAATCTACATATACTTACTTCTGCAAAAGGAGTGCACATATTTTTGCATAAATATAGAGACATATAAAAAAAATTCTAATTGCTAAGAAAATTATGTATTTGTTACAATAAATTAATATCTTTAATTCCTGGTTTCTCAGCATTCTTGCAGAACTCAATATCAATGCATATTAAATCGATTTCTAGTGAGAATTATATTGTGTATGAAAGTGTAAATTAAATATTATAGATTAAAAAGCTATTTAATATTTGTTATTTGAATATAAACCTCTCAAACAGAATGCAGAGCAACTGCATCAAATACTGTAGCCCGTTTGGCTCGTCAGGCCGAATAGTAGTATCTTTGGAATTTTGAGGTATTTTATACTTACTAGGTATTTTTTTTTTGTCATTATTTCAAATTTACTAGATAATATTAATTGTATAAAATACCTTTCACTTAATTTCGTCGCAGAATACATAGATGATAAAAATATAAATAATCATAATAAGGCCAAAACACAAACAAAAAAAAATTAAACCTTGAAAAAACAAAAAACACCTAAAAAGCCAAAAGCATCTTATCTTACATAAAATAACACAAATAAACATGAAAAACCCAAATGTTAATTAACATTGTGAATTCATGAAAAACAACCAATTTCCTGTTTCAATTGTGAAAAAATAATGCCCACGTTAAGTATACCTAAAAAAAATCACATAAGCACAATCAAACGTATTGAAGAGGGAAAACGGACCTGGGCAAAATGGACAAGCGGTTTATTTTTACCCGTCTACGGCAAAGCAAAAAGGGGGGTTATAATTTTGACTTGTATGTATGTATGTGGGTATGGATGTTCATCTGTTTCCTCATAACTTCTAAGCTAGTTATCATAATTAGACAAATGAGGTTTCTTTAGAAGCCTCTTGATCGTCTGCTGGTTATAGGAGATGTGACATCACATTAAATTGACTACAGCGCGCTCTTGGGGACTTAATATTTCTTTACAGTGTCGTGTGTGTTATTAAATGAAAGCGTTTTCTTGGCACATTTCAAATATGTAAACATTATTAGCTATTGCTTACGGCTTTTACAATCACCCGATAATTGCAAGAATTTATAAAATCACTTCTTAACTAGTTAGTTATCAATTATCATAATTGGACAAATAACACGATTCACATAACTCCAAAATAAGTTAAATAAAACAATTCACTTAACTCCAAAATAAGTTAAATAAAAAGAAAGTGTAAAAACCAAAACCCGACTACTAAAACACCCTCTAAAAACTACGAAACAAGAAAAGAGGCTCCTCTGAAATTATTAAGTACAAACATTTAAAAATTACCGATTACTAAGTAAACAACTTACTTACACGTATTATATTTAACTTATAAGATATGTTTAATGGATAGTCGGGTTTTAGTTTTTAAATTTTCTTTTTATGCCTTCATGTATTTTTTATATTTGGAACTATGTTTTTTTATAACAGACTACCTGACGATCCAATTACTACTGCAAACGCCCAATACATATGGAGATCCTAAGAGGCGGCGAGGCCAGTCTTATCTCACGGCAAGCCCGCACCTCAGCGCGACGGGGCCCAACGGTCGAAATCCCCTATGATTAGCGTACGCGGGGTATTCCCCCGCGATCGCCAACATTTCACGAGCGTCCATCAAAGCTCGTAATTTTTCTCCCAGCCCGGCGACGCTGTCAAGAACAGTCCAACACGTCAACAGCATTAAGTCCATTTAAAAAAAAAAAAGAAATATATTGTTGTTGTTGTTTTTGGATGTTGAAGAATTACCAGAACATTATAATGTGCTATAAAAACAAAGAAGTTGAAAAAAATCTCAACTTTTTAAGCTTCACGCAATTTAGACTGCTACATACGGGATACAGAGTGAAGGTGAAAAAAAGTCATAAATAATACCTAAATTTTGATTTCCATATTTTCATTAGTGACGTCAAAAATTATAAAGTTTGATTGTCAACAGTCAACATCTATGATGTATGGAGTCGTATATTGCAAACAGATGAAAGTAAGCAAGTAGCCAATTAGAGCTGTACTATAGCGACAAGAGCGTTTCACATATTATATTATTTATAAGCGCGGATGTTAGTGATGTTGTTCAGCGCGCTTCTGATTACTGTTGTAATAAATATTGTATTTTGACGTATTTGGTAATAACTAGATCAGGAAAATTTAAAGATTTTAGAACAACCATCGCGGTTTTAGCCATACTAATTATTTTAGTAAATAAATCAAGTAAAAATTCTTCCATCTAGTTTCTATAATTTTTGTTTCATAAGACAGAAATAAGGATCATTAAAATGTAAATATTAAAAAAATGTATGAAGCTTATTCATGATGAGCTTAAGTAATCAAGACTCTTGATCGTAAAGCCTACAATATGAAACAGTGTCGAGTGTCTCCTGAACTCAATTCATTTTCATCATTCATTGCTGTTTTATGAACGTCAACTTTATGCACTTTTGAAATGATTGTTAAAACTTATAATTAATTTTAATAATAAAGTTAGTAAAATTAAAAAAATAAGCTATAGAGAAATCTATCTATCCAATCCATTCATACTTTATATGTATGTTTTCAGTTCATGGTGGCGCTGAAGAATAATTAATTTAGAAAAGCGGTAAAATGTGCGAAGCGGACTCGCCCACCGAGGGTTCTGTACCAATTTCGAGGAGTAAAGGTCAACGGGAAGTACAAATACAAAAATAATAAACAAACAATAAACAAACTTAAATTTCTTTAAGTTTTGTCCTTCAATTTTAGCGTTGGCGTATTCGCTTATTTTGTATAAAATGAAGTACAATTATTACTTTATAATACCTTTTTTCTATGAAATATGTATAAATTTTAATTTCTCGGGTTTCCTTCTTCATTTCTATTGTAATTTCTCACTCTGTGCCTAATTTCATAAAAATTCAAAACCTATAGGGTATTTGCCATGTATCATACATACATGGCAAATACCCTATAGATTTTGAATTTTTTACAATGTATCTACTGATTACACCGACATAGAAGCTCGTTGACCTGAATTTTTAATAATAATTTCAGTTTGATATCTCCACGCAATCTCGAGATAAACGGTCCCTTTGATGCCATTTTTTTCCTTTTTAAACGCGGAACCCTAAAAATAGCAAAATAAAAAAATCATTTAATTAAAGAAAATCGCTGCATTTTTTTTACAAATTTAATTTAAGGACATTTCTATTTAAAAACAAAAACAAAAAATGCATTGCTACATCGACTGAAATATCCAAATTCATTATTTAAAGATTGTTTAGAGAAAGAGCACATTAACGGTGCACAAAGGCTCCGCAGGTGGGTCGGCGATTAATCACAGCGAAGAATCCGCGGCGGGGGCGGAGGCGGCGTGGCTGCCCTAGTGCCGCGTCGGTAGCCGCGCCGCGCGCCCGCCCGCCCTGCCTACAGCCCTCGTTGAATACTTCCCTCCTTACGATAAGGTAAGAATCACTTCAAGTTAGTTAAATCTTATTATAGTTTATTGTACTTTGTATGTATTTGTTTTTATGATTTAAATTAATTTACTTACGTTAAGTTTAGAGTTAAATATTAAGAGTTAATATTTTTAATGTAAATATTAATGAAACAGATATTGTTTTGATTATTATCAAAGATAAAATTGTTAAATTTATCCTACTAAATCTTTACTTTACTACTACTCGTGATATATATATTGTTTATAAACAATAGTATATATTTCAGGCAAATTGGCGCGAAAGATCATTATATATATCAAAATACATGTTATCCTTAATTTCTCAAAATTTTAATATTATAAAGATTTTGTGGAAGTGGAAATTGAACCCAAAAACGTCGCGTTCACAGCTGACCACGAGTCACACGTAAATGCCCAAATGTTATATATATCGAGAGATACCAAAATAATTAAAGTCATACTAATAGAGACATACCATTTTAAAAGCGATCTCTTATCTAAGCAAGAATGTATAAATACTTTTCGATTCAATAAACATTCCCTATATAATCCGGAATCGTAGTTTGGATATTGGTAACTGAAGCGCACTCTGTTTAAGGCGATTAATGCAACGTATTGTCGACGTTAACGTGATTGCTTTCGGGGAATAGGTACGGATCTTATCGAACTATTGTACGGAGGCAGAGTCGGAGCTCGTAGTATGTATCGAATGAAGCTCTATTATTTTCATATGCTTGTAAATTATGTTTATTTTATTATTATTTCTTAAAAAAATATTGTACAATAAAATAACTAATCTTCTACATTATACATACATTTATTTCAAATATAGTATGCAAAAAAAAATTAAAATTACGTTTTTCAAGCCCAAAATGATCTCAAGGTATTATTAATTTATTCGAAAATATAAATGGAACTTGAGGAATGGAAACAAACACCTCAATTTCATTAAATTGCCAATGTTCCCTCTTGAAAAATACAAAAACTTGCGCTACGATTACAGTTATCGATTATTTTTTATAATTTTTTTTGGAAATTAAAACAATGAGACTACATGACAAAGTCTACAAAGAACTTAACTTACTTTTTTTTACAAGTTCTATGTAAAAAAACCACGACCAATAGAAGTATATGTATAACTGTTATTTTATTATCTTCATTAAATATTATTAGTTCAACATTTTATTACAAAACTTTGCAAATATGTATATCACATACATACATTATTATAAATCCAAAGAGTTTGTTTGGTCGAAGGCGTTAATCTCAGGAACAAGTGTTTTAAATTATAAAAATCTTTTCGTGTTTGTATAAAAATTCTATAGTTTATATCAACACTGGCACTTGGAATGTGTTAAATATTAAACACAACTCAGTGAATTCAATTTGATTTAAAAAGTAAATTAGGTATAGAAGTCAAATATTTTTAGTCCCACCAAAAAAGAACGATACATACATCTTACATACACAAATGTGATATACAAACATTCTTAGTATGTACATATATTAAGAAAGTAGAAAGGAGCTTCATAAAACGGAAATACCGGCTTGTGTACTTTACGAACAGCAAAAAAGCTAGCAACAACCCTTATTATATAAAAGGCCCTGACGCTGTCCGCCTTAAAAACATTTACATCGTCTACATTTTATCTTTTTTTCTTTATGCTATGGCGAAGAAGTATCTATGCAAACGAGTTAACTCGGTTCTGGTTCTATTTACCTTCAGTACTAGTTCTAAAGTATAACCATGTGAATATGTTAATATATACTGGAATAATTAAGAGGGAGATCTAGTCGAATTCAATTTGTCATAATTCAATAAAAAAAAATAATCATCAATATTAACATCTATACTGATATAATAAAGCGGGAGAGTTTGTTTGTTTGTTTAAACGCTAAGATCTCTGGATTTACTGGTCCGATTTTGTTTTTTTTTTTGTATGAAAGTTACATTCGTCAAAGTGCTATAGAGTATATAAAATTACGGTTCTTTAGTCTTAGTTAGCCTTAAATATTGAAATAACAATATTAATGAATGACATCGAATTGCTTTAAGAGCGTGCGCTGCAAAAAAAACTAAATATATGTAAGTATATTGTACGACAAAAATATTATAATTTATTTATTCAACAAAAAATCCGCGACGCCGTATAAGTATCTACTTCTTATAAACACGTGAAAATAAAGATTTTTTTGACAAAACATAATTGATAATTGCAAGGTTTCACCGTTTTTTATTTGACATGGATATTAAAAATTACAGCGATTGTTATTTCATCATTAAGGAAATTTTATGATGATAAATTGCGGCTTTTATATTATATGGACGTATACTTTTCGAGAAAATATAAAATTAAAATAATTTAATGCTTTTTTTACTCAACTCAACATCGCGCTTCATTTGATACTATAGCGAGGAAATGAAAATATTAAATATTTTATTTTCTCAAGTGAGAATCGAGCCCTTATTGCCTTAACTTACACTCAAGTCTCTGGCCTCAAGTCTCTAAGTTGTCAACAATGAAATAATAATAATTTATTCAAATACTCTTATGATTTTATACTAACTGTCTTGGATGAAAGAATAAACAAGTTTGTATATTGTTTTTTTTAACTTTTGGAGTGTATACTATCGGTAGAAATTGTTCTGAACGTTAGATTGGCGACGAGGTCGACTAAAAACGATGCACTTAATCATGTTGCGTTAGGACCGGTCGTTTGTATTTATGCAGATTGTGGACTCTAAGCGATGCTATTCTAACTGAATTTTAAGCGAGACATTTTTTATTTTATGGTCACTGGCTTTAATTGTTATTTTATATTTTATCTATATAAAAAAAACAATACTACGTAACTCTTTCACATCTAAAAGATGTCGTAATTTTTTAAAATAATATTACATTTATCGGTAGTTTTATGTAAATAGTTAAATACAGAGTGAATTGTAGGTTGGTTCTTAAGCTAATCACAAGTAATTGTATTTTACTCACCATTTACTTTAAAATATAAGCAAACGATACTAAAAGATACATTGATCAACATCATCCCAATACAATGTTTTTATTAATCATACTTTTTAAATGACTACTTTACATAGATAAATTATTGTTGTAATGTACGTAGGTATATGTATATGTAGGTACTTACTTAAATGTAGTTAAAGTGTAATAAATACTTTTAACTTAAAGAGAATATGTCAAGTGGCTTTCTGTTCATTTACACAAAGTATATAATGACTAAATGTAAGCCTTAAAATTGAGACAGAAATGAATACCTAGATCCTTCTGTAGAATAATTTAATGTTTATACGTAGTAAGTAAGCCTCAAATAATCATGATCTCTTTTTCTCCTATATTAAAACATTGAAGTATCATTGAAACCAAGAGTTGAAATATTTATGATGTAGTACGTTTTTAAACGACTTCTTTATTTAAAAAAACTGGAGAACCGCGAGTCGGGCTCGCTCATCGATGGTTCCGGACAAAAACTGGAGTTCTCGAGCTTTTTCTGAAATATAAGCTTAGCTTAGCTTAAATTTTAAGGAAATCATAGGGCCGTAGATCTGAGTATATGGCTTGAATTTTAACTCGATTTCTCCAAGCGTTCCTGAAATAAAGGCTCTTGACAGACAGACTGACAGACAGACAGACGGACAACAAAGTGATCTTATTAGGGTTTCTTTTAAATCCGTGTTCCGAGTCCTAGTGTTGCTTCCTCATCCCAGTGTTGCTTTAATTTTTTTTTTATTACACGAAGTGCAATAAAAATCTACTAAACTTGCGTCAATTTGGAAATAGTATTCAAGTTTATCCTACGATATTAGGAGAATCGACATATTACAATTATATATATATATATATATATATATATATATATATACACACATATATATATATATATATATATATATATATATATATATATACATATATATATATATATATATATATATATATATATATATATATATATATATATATATATATATATATATATATATATATATATTATAGTATTCTATAATATAAGAAATTATAGAATATATGGGATGGTATGCCATTGATATATTTTTTAAATTATTTACACAGAAAAAAGACATAATCAAGTTAAAGAGAAACAAGTGTCACGTTAATTAGATACATATCTTAACTGACTAGAAGATATCCAAAAAATTTTGATGATATGAAAGACAGTTTATTTTTTCACATCTTATTATTATATTATAGTTATATTCTATGCAGTCTTTGCTGTATAATTGCATTGGTGGACACCTTTTTTCCTTTTTTTTGGTATTTCGTTTTGCTTCTTACTAGGCATTAAGCATAAAACAGCTTATCATTCTCAATATTTTGAAACTTTCAGTCTGTCTTTTAGTTTCCCCGCAGTAATTTTTTGTACAGATTAATAACTAAAATTTTCCAAGTTTCTAAAATTGCTTTAGTGTAGAAATTAAGAATAAATGTGAGATATATAAATGAATTAACGAATTTGCTTAGTACCCTAACAAATTTAAGTCAGTTGATAGTCCATAGTTCATATAATATGGTAGTGTGTGTTATGATTATTTTATTAATTTAATGATGAAAGATATTCTATTCGTTATTTTAAAAAAATACTCCTTTTATACACAAATTATAATTGTGCCATATTTCATACTCCTCTGTCCGATAAATTTTCGTAAACAAATGATCAAAGTTTTTTTTAATGGCCTGATTGATGAACACCACAAACAAACAAGAGATATGTTAGTTGTATACTAGTACAAAGTTTTGCTTCACTTTTTAATGTAGTGTTTTTCGTCATTTGACACATAAACCTCAAAGCTCAAAGAAACCACGAAAATGTCAGATAATTTTTTTAAGCCTTTTCTTAAAGTCTGTAAAGTTTTGGCTTGGGAAAACTGTGTTTTAGACTTAAGTTAATGGACATTAAATATTAAATGTTAATAAGAAATTAATCAAGTTACTGATAAATTGATCTTTATAGGTCCATCTTTACAACATTTATATATATATATAAAATTACTTAAGTCGTGCCTAAAACTTAAATAAATTTACGTTATGTCATCATATATTATTTATGTGTTTAATTATTAAATATATGTTCCATATCCCTGTCCTGGCCTTATATATCCATGCAACCTCTCATCCAACCTTAACAACTTAATCTCATCACCCTTCCTCCACAGCAGAAAATTCACACAGGAGTGTACTTTCATACTCTGTAATTTGTTTAGAAATCACAGGACGCAGGTATAATAAACTTAGTTACGCCGCAAATTTATTTACCGTGTGTTTAAATCAGCGAAGCCGAGACCAATATTAGCTAAACTTTATTAAATTTTATCATGATTTAAACGTGCATCAAATATAATTTAATATATAATGTTTTTTTTTTCCTTTTACATGGCATTAATTCCCGTATTTATTTTCCGAGTCTATTTTTCTAAGATAGTGGTATTTATACGCAATATCATTGACTGTCGTGAATGGATTAATTTTAAATTTCAAATTTCAAATGGTTACCACATTCATCTAAGTATCTTCATTCCAAATATTAATATGAAGTACAATGTGAAGTCCCTGTCCGACTTTCTAGGACGACAAACACAGGAACTCTCCTGTGTTTGTCGTCCTAGAAAAGATTTTAACGGATATACTCTTGTACTTGTCTCTTTAGCTTGAACAGCGTTGTGCGACCATACATTTGAATTTCTAGTCGTAATAGCATAACAAAAGAATATTTATTTGGATATAAATCATATCATATCGTCGTTAATATGATTTGAAAAAATCTTTATTATTTATCACTGACCTTAACATCTCTGTAGACCAATATTACGAAACTCAGCAATCTAACGAGAAAAAGATTGAGGCTCTAGAGATTCTATAGATTTTCAAGTTATAATACAATTTGAAACCTGCATTTATAAAAATATCGTTATTTTCCAAACTATCACGTTTGGCAACTAAAATATACATAGAAAAGTATCTTTAATTTCTTTAGGTAAATCAGCTAATATTCTAATTTCTAGTTATAGTTAATAATACACAAAAATGTAAATGTTTGGCTGTTTGGATGGCATCTTGACGGTACCCAAATTCATATTACTTGGCAAGGTTTTATCTTCTACATCATTACAGAGAAATATAAAAGAGCCAAAGAGCATTCTTTTTCTCTGATAAGTCCAAAATAGACCAATTTGAATCGGAACAAATTTTTAGATTAACAGTTAACTTATTTTTTAATCGAATCTCGAAAAAATGCAATAGTAGTTCTATTAACTTTATTACTTTTTGATCGTATGTTAAAAAGATACAAAATTAGGTCTATTTTAGCTTTTTTTTTCTAGCTTCACACTGTATTCTGCATGAAGCAGGGTTAGCAGAGGGAACTTTGAAAAGGGAAAGTTAATGTTGAGACACTTCTTTTCTCCATTTTCCCTCGTATTCTGGAGACATTGCGTATTTGCGCTTGATCTCGTTTCCAAAGCGACTAATTGAAAATATTAAATATTTCAATTTCCTCGAGTGGGAACAGTACCTACATCCTGACACGCTTGCATTAGCGCGTTTTTAACTCTACACCACGACTGGCCAAATAATATTTAACTATGTATTTATGAAGAAAAGGTTAGTGTTCAAGCCTGTGGTAGTTATGGGAACATCAAGATCATAAATAACGTCATGAAGGTGTTCTGGTCTATGATAAACATCATTCACGAAGGGTGTAATGTACTATCTCCGAGTGCTAATATGTATTTTCCGAGATACATATATGGGTACTATTTATGGTAATAAATAGTACCCATTTATGGCATACAATCTCGGAAGTCATCCATTTCTTTTTTAGGTTTAGAATTAAAGTAAGTAGCTATTCATGTGGTATGTCTTGATCTTCAATGGTCGAGACACCTGATGCCAACGTCTTATCAGACTACAAAAGTCCGGACTCTAGCACTGTCCGTATTAGTCGCCGTAAATTTCCGGCCGGATCACGATGTCATAGCCCGAAAAAAAATTACTTGTTTGACACAAGAAATTACGACTAGAAATTCAAATGTATGGTCGCACAACGCTGTTCAAGCTAAAGAGACAAGTACAAGAGTATTTGCACAAAAGTTACAGTTCTGTTCTAAATATTAATTGTAATGTTCCAACATTCCTCGCTAACTTGGCCATTGGCCAGGTACATAGCGCCAAACAGTTTATCACATAGATAGGTAAATATTATGCATAACGAGTGGCGTGTTCGAGTAGTTTGAAAGGAGAATCAGTATTATCCTATTATATCATATGTTATAAATACACAATGTAAGCTGGTTCCCCTGAGAGATGCGGACCACTTGGCCATGTCGCTACGCCTTCTCGTATCCCGAACAATTCCTATTTGTTTTCATATTTTATTTACGACTGACTTTACTACCAGGCGCTTTTGTTCTATCCATTCACAATAAATAAAATGCTCTTGTGCGATTGAAAAGAACCACCTTACATTTGCGGTATGATTACTATGTTTTTAAATTACATTTTGTATTTTTTTTTAATTTCAATTAAACATCGTTTAGAATAAATTTTAATATTAAAGGTATTGCTGATGGCTTTACGTTTATTCAACACGTTATATAGGTCCTGAGTTACTACAGTGGTCCAAGTAGGGCACTAGATGTCCACAAGTGAGTCGACGGAGGTCTGCATTAGCGACGGGGGTTCACAATTCGAGAGCCTTGAGTGAGATGGTCCACCTGCCATAACTTTTACGTTGGACTAAAATCTTTTTATCATTGGATTGCCTATCATTGGATGAAATCATTTTTTAGGTAATTACCAAGGAAAGTTATGTTTTTACGTGTATCTTGTACATGTTTATAAATTTCTATGTTATCTTGGATCTTTAAAATGAATGAATGGATTTTTAACATTTTGCCTTCAAACCCCAAATATAAGGATATTTGGGTTTTCGTAACAAAATGATGGATTTTGGAATAAATAAACGAACGAAGACAAAACTAAAAAAATCTTCAACATCAATCTAGTGGGGCATGAAAATAAAGGGATTTTTACGTATATTATAAAAATATATAAAATCTGTATGCTTAAAAAGAAATGGACTATTTTAGCACCAAGCTTCTAAAAAATATCTTTGTAAAGTTTACTTAAATCTCAAGTCACGTCATTTAGGCCTCTTCAGTCGAACTTTTTCAAGGTTGCGATAAAAGTCAATTGAAGAGACCTAAATAAAAAAAAATATTATATAATAAAGAAACACCAGACAGCATAAAACTAATAAGAAAATCAAATCCAATAGTTCATTAGGATTAACACCTACATCTCATTTTATCACCATAATCCTTTGGATGCAGGTAACTAAGTTATCCTTCGAGTTGCATTTTCGATTTATATTTTTTAACTAGAGGGCGCGCGCGGCTTTGCCCGCTTATTTACACTCTTAGGGATGAAAATAAGCAGGCTAAAAAAACCACGACAAAATATTTTTAACAGTTTGTTAAAATATTTTTAACAGTCTTACATTTTCTAAATAGGTGCCGATTTAAAAAAATCCATACAAACTTTCAACCCCTATTCCATCCCTTTAGGGTTAAAATTTTTCAAAATCCCTTCTTAGTGAATATCCAGATTATGAAAATAAACATCTGTCTAAATTTCCCGTTTCTACGCACAGCGGTTACGACTGTGCGTGGGTCTTACCTCAGTCAGTCAGGTACATGTCCTTTTATATATATAGTTTACAATCAAATAAATAAATATTATACGAAGAAGGCAAATAGTTTTTACGTTCACATTTTCTAAGTCCCCAATGCACACTTGAAAGTTTTCAAAACTATTAAGTTCCGAGTTATGCGGCCTGTTGAAGAACTTTACAGTAATAGGTCAAGGTAGTACTTTACTGCTGAAATTGTAGAATGATTTGCGAAAGTCCAAGAAGCTAAGCACAGCAGTTACTTGCACGCGATCTTTGTTTGCTTTTGGAAAACGCTTCATAGCGCCTATTATAATTACCATTATACCATTATATTCACATTTCCGTTTTCTACTCTGTAGAAGAAAACGGAATACAACAATCGTAATGGCACTCCGTCCCTATATCTGTTTCCTTTGATCTTTATTCATTTCTTCTGTTTTTAAAAATGACTTAACGCTAGTAGCAATAAACTAAAAACCGGTCAAGTGCAACTCGGATTTTTCATTTTTAGTACGGAGGCCTTGGGGAGCGAACTTATAAAAGTTAAGCTTGCTAAGCATACAAAATGACCGCATATGCATATAAACATTCAAATCGTTGGGAGCCAATGCTCTGAGAAGTTTGTCACTCTGGCTTTACGTAGAGATCTCTCCTTGGTGTCCCTTCTCTACCCTATTTATCATAGGGCGTGTTTCAAAATTCACTACGCAATCTCCAGTTAAATGTTCTTGACAGATGGACAACAAAGTGATTCTATAAGCGTTCCGTTTTTACTTTTTGAAGTACAGAACTGACAAATAGAACATATTATTGAAAATTTTTATTAGGCTGTAATTGCGATGGTTATGAATATAGTTAAGCTGGACTGTTATACTTGTTTATCAGATATGTAACTTTTACTAGTTCAAAAGTGCGTGTACAAAAAGGTAGATAAATATTTCAAAAATCATACATTTATATTCTGTTAGTTATTTTAAATGTAGGGGACATTGTTTTTTCGCAAATATATTCAATGTACAGACACGATTTTGTCAGACAAATGCTTTTGGTAAAGGGAGTCTCCCATCCTGAAAATTCTACATTTAACTATATATTTTCACCACTGTCTGTGTGCTACCAATTACTTTGGTTTTAAACAAAAAGCTCTCGCTTTTGTTAGCCGAAGCTAAGTTTCTGAGAGATTGAAGTAAAGGCGGGTTGAAAGCATAAGCACCTATTTAGTGTAACTATAATTCATACGTGAGAAAAGTATTATTCTTCTTTTTTAATAAATATCTTAGGAAATTGAAATAAGTGGAGAACAAAGTGTCTTAACACTAAGTTTCCTCTGCCTACTCTGCTGTGTGCGTGAGCGTGAAGCGTGACAAAAATTTAATTTAATGACTGCTTAAGAAATATAAAGTTTTTACTTTTTAGAGAAATCAGTTGGACGGACTTAGATGGCTAAAAATTAGTTGATCATAACCTTGCAAGATTGTCTTAAATAAGTAGATAGATAGATACAGGGAGTGCTTATAAAGGCAATATTTTTGTTCTTTTTTTCTGTCCCAAATACCTAAATCTAAAAAAGTACTGAGCCATAACGTTTTCTTATCGAAAATCATAGTGATTCACTGACTGGATTCCGTTTTTCATTAGTAACCTTTGACCATTTGAAAGAAATCAAAGTGAGGCCTAAATAACTTTTTTTTATCAAAAATTGTTGTTGAAAGAAAATTACGGAAGTCACGAACTATTCTTTATTAGAAACACAAAAAAAGGATTCGCACTAATACTTTTCCCCAGTTTCAGTTTTTGTTTTTTTTAGGGTACACACGTTCAGAGTACTTAAAGAGGAACCTGTTTTAGTGCACACGAAAGATTAATCCTTGATCAATCGCATTAGTGAGTCTATCGCTTTGAATGACTAGACCCATTACGTACCACACATTATCAGCAATTGATAATTGAACATTTCATTAAATGCGACTACACCTTGATACGTTTAATTGATTTCGTGAAATCCTGAATTCTACGTCATGACATCAAGTCCACGACATATTTTTATATTTCATTTTACAAGTATTATTTTACACTTAGGAAATAAAATTACTTATTAATAAAACGTATAGGAAATTGAATGAAGTGAGATTTGAACCCGCACCTCTTTGCAAAACGTCCAAGTGCTCTGACCAACCCAATCGAGCTACGATGAAATTCTTATACGCTTATTACAACCTACATAATTATGGTGTTAGCATCTCATTAGGGAGATTACAATCTCCCGTTTCAATTATTGTTGTAGAATTATCGGAATCGGTTGGCGTGATGATGAGTTATTAGTCCATTTCACATACCTAATGCAAATTTAAGACTTATGTGATTTTCTCACAGATAGCATTGTAACCAAATTAAAATGGGACCACACGGGAAGCACTAGCTTTTTTATAAAAAAAATCGGGCAAGCGCAAGTCGGACTCGTCCACCGAGGTTTCTGTTCAAAAATTGGAGGTCTAGAGACTTTTCTGAAATTCGGGCTTAGCTTAGCCAGAACCCTTTCATCTGATTTAGTTTAAGATTTTAACAGCTTTTTAAGATTTAACTACAAATGTATAGTTTTCAGATTTTTTCCTAATAAGTACTACCTGTACTCTAGGTTCACCGGAAGTACCCTATTAACTTTGATTCCCTTTATAGTGTCGAATT
The DNA here is from genome assembly GCA_030704555.1 of Heliconius charithonia. Lineage (NCBI taxonomy): Eukaryota > Metazoa > Arthropoda > Insecta > Lepidoptera > Nymphalidae > Heliconius > Heliconius charithonia. The sequence goes on along the minus strand of CM060827.1, from coordinate 10,522,300 downwards.
ACGTTTTTTGCAATTTAAGGCTAATGTTTTTTGAAATTTGACTACAAATGCATTGTGTTCAGATTTTTTCTTGAACTAGTACTGTACTACCTTGATAGTATCGAAATGCGCGTTTTTGCGATATAAACGACCATATATATTTTTAAATAAATATAGAAATATATATTTTTTGTGAAATCATGAGGCTGTAGATATAAGTATATGATTTGAATTTCAACTCAATATCTCCAAGCGTTCCTGAGATAGCTCTTGACAGACAGACAGACCGACGGACAAACAAAGCGATCTTATAAAGGTAACTTTTTTCCTTAAAAACCCTAAAAAGAACAAACAAAATCGGTTCACCCAGTCAAAAGTTCTGAGGTAACCAACATAAAAAAATACAATCGAATCGATAAGCTTCTTTTCTTACAGAAGTCAGTTAAAAATTTTATAAATGTAGATCTACCCTATTTTTTGATTACGAATTTCGTTCAAAACGCAATAAAATCGATGCATAAATGCTCTTATTTGTTTTTGATTGCGATAACTTAGAAGCTTGATTTTTCTGGACCGCAGACCTGAACATTTCATATTAATTTCAGCTTTATAATACCTCCACGAGATCTGGCAACGGACAGACGGATAACAAAATGATACGACTATAAGAATTTCCTTTTTTCCTATGTAGGTACGGAACCCTGAAAAAATCATATAGTATTAAACCTATAAACAGTAATTGTCATTGCAATTAAATTTACTTCATTTTAAACAATAACATCTATAAAACTATTTATAATTTTTAAATGTACCCTACATATGTACGTTTTGATTGTTTGCAAAACATTATCTTACATTTTATGTACATATACATATCTCGGTCCTCTTTTCCAAGAGTAGTCATTGAAAAGTGTGGATTCGGTAGCGACGACCTAAAAACATCGACGCTCGCGCCGTATAATTCTCGTAGGCAGTAGGTGTAGGTACCTACTTATAATGTACACATATGTATGTAGATTAACCAACGGCGCGTCATTTTTTATGCAACAGCCAATTAAAATGCCACCCTAAATATATTACAGACATACCTCTCCATTTTTAAATTACGCACGTTTTACTCAGGCCGGCAACCAGGGTTTTATTTAAGTTAAAAATATTAGCGACTAACAATGATAATTATGTTTTATTCACGCGCGGGAAGACTTGCGTGCAAAACGATGTGGCGCTGAACACACTAAATGAAATCCCTCGAAAAAGGAAAAACAAAATATACAATGCACTCTAAAATTAACTACAATATTATCTAATTGCAAACGCGTTCATAGTTGTTTTTATTTCACTTTTTATTTCATCTTTTACTTTATATTTACAGAACTCAGCTATTAGTTAATCCAAGCGCAATTTGCACAAGTACTGTCTCACAATCTTTGTTACGCAATCTTATTCAACGTACATATATGCAAGGGACAGGGAAGTACGAGTAAGTGGGTCGGGGGTGGTCGTGGCGGCAAACAGACGGAATGACTGATGTCCGCGACTTCCCTATGACCGCCCACAACTGCGCCCTACAAGGGCTGTCAACTTCTCGCACACAAAGCCAACCGCAGCTAGCAATTTTTAGTGTAACTTTTAATATTTACGTGTTTCATTTTTGTATTTTAATGTTGATATAAAATAAATATTATATTTCGTATACTTTCATAGTAACCTTTAAAATCTTATAGTCGTTATAATAAAAAATTACAACGACTATGAGAGATTTGTGTATTAATTTGTGTATCCTTTTCTTTACTCCTTCACTATATAAAATTGAACTACATATGTCAATTTTCTTACTCTTCCATCCTCATAATTTTCCATTTTCGAAGTCGAAAAACGGCTGTTCGTCTTTACGTATATAAAAATATATAAGTTGTTATTACTCATTTAGCGATAGAGCTGCCTTTTTTATATGTTTCTATCAAAGTTGTGATGTTGTATATTTATTTTTGGTGTAGAATAAGATTTTTACTTTACTTTACAAGTTGTAAATATGTAGTAACTTAAGCCATTTATTTATATAAAATATTGATATACTTGTTACATCTATGATTGTAAACTATTTTCTGTGTTGATAAATTACTATTTTGTTACTTTATACAAGAGATAACCCTATTTTTGCCACTTAGTCTAGCTTTCATGACCTGCCTCTTTCGTTGTAAAGCATAGTTTTAAATATATTTTTAGTTGGATACAAAATGTCTTGAATTTTTTTTTTAATGTAAAATAAAAGATTTTCACTACGTTGGTATTTTATTTTTGTTTAATATTTTAATAATTATAGTTACCTAATCCCATAGTTTTCTTAACATCGATTTTTTTAAATGTTAATTATTGTAAGGTATGATATTGGTTTTTATGTTAAGTGATTGTCGCATCTACTAGATTCAATTGCGTCGCTCGCTTCTTTTCTTGTTATGATAAAAATATAAAATTCTATGAAGTTTTGTCATCCGTTATCCGTCACCCATAATACTTCATTCATCATTCATCCCCCATAACTTGTCACCCGTAATTTATCATTCGTCATGCAATCCAAAAATCCCAAATAGGCAACGAAATCTTCTTAATTTCAAATCACATACACAATATTTGTTTTTATGCTAACAATATGTAAGTATAATATAATAAAGATAACATTATTACCGAAGAGAACAAACTACTTAGCATTCCATAGATTCTTAGGGAGGGTGTGAGCTCGTCGCTTTGCACGGTGAACAGCACGAAACAGGGCATGGAATTTGTGACCAAATGTCAATTTAGGGAAGTCCCTTTTGAATAATAATACAATGAAAAAGTGGTTCTATCAAACAAAATATATACTAATATAATAAATTGGTAGAGTTTGTTTGTTTGCTTAAACGACAATAATATCTAATTCTCCTGGTCCAATTTTTTTTTGTTTTCTATGAAAGCTGCATTCTTCAGGACTTCTATAGGCATTACGGTGTAATCCTTAATTAACGGAATAACAATAATAGGCGACGCCATAGAATTGCTTTAAAGGCGTGCTCTGCAAAAATAGTCAATTAAGTATATGTCAGTACGTTGCATGACAAAAATATTACACTTTATTTAATTCTAAAAAAAAAGTCCGTGACACCATATTTTTATCCCTAATAAATAAGTGACAATAAGAAAGAAATATTGGGACAAAAAATTATTAAAAATTCTAAGGCAAACTTTAAGAGGTAAAGTCATTTCATAATCAAGGAAATTTTATGAAAATAAACTTCGGCTTTTATGTATAGCAAATAATCGTATACTTTTCGAGAAAATGTAAAAATAAAATATTCCGACGCTCTTCATACGGCCGCAAGCCTAGTTAGCCGACTCGCATAGGCGCCTCTGCCGTCGATGACATGAAGTAGTCACGTGGTGCTTGATTCATTCATGATTGAATATATCAAAACAAAGCAATAATCAATAAAATATCAAAGCGACAACATCGCACACGCCCCATTCACGAAATCGAGTCGTAGGTTTTGGCAGTGAAGTTGAACGTTGTTTAGATATTTTATTATAGAAAATAGGTAATTGTGTAAAATAGAACGAGAGATATTCCTTTCTCGTTTGTTTTTTTGAGAATGAAAAGTAGCAGATCGGCAACGTTTCGTAGTATTTTTTTAATAGTAGTTCACGTTATTGGTATCTATTCGTTACCACGTCACACGTCAGTACGGATAAAAATCTTGAAACGAAAAAAAAATCCCACATATATAAACTGTTGATGAGTCTTGATATTTTTTTAGGTATGGGTTTGAAATATTTTACCCAATATGCTTTTTCCGTAAAATGAGCGGAGATGCTTCTGGTCTATATCAACTCTCCCTTTTAATACATTTTGTCCTAAAATAAATGATCCTTTATTTGGTCTAAACAGCATAATGTTATATATTTCATCATCGTAGTAAAAAGTAATCTGTACCCATTAATAAAACGATTTCGGGGTCGAAATCGGAGGACAAATATAATGCCATTATCAATTTATTTAATTTTTTTATTGTTTTATTCTATCAATTTACATTAGTATACTATTAAATATGAATTTCATTTAAGAAATGAATCCATCGTTATTTTATTATTAAGTATAGATTTAATTTTTTAACATCTTTGCCCTACTATATTACTGAAAGATAAACGTGATCGATGATTCGAAATTTGAATTGTGAAAGCTTAAATTTTCATTTTAAATGCAACCAGTTATCAATAATCAGTTATTTAATAAAAGTAATAAAATTATTGATTAATATATATCTTTTAATTTAAAAATTAAACAAAAGTAGAAATTCGTCGTAGAAGCATTATGCGAGCTAAATATTTATTATTGTTAGAATGGCATCAAGACTGGGAGAATCTTAACTATTGTATTTGGGTAAGTTGGTTTTCCTAAATCCAATAGTTTTATACAATGAAGGATAACTTTTTAACAGTGATTGTTATATAGGTACCCATAAACAGATAATTTTCTCGGTGTCGTTACCTAGTGGCCGTTGTTTGCAACTAGATTTTATAAAGTTAAGTTGAAGTAGTTGTTTTACGTTTCACTAGAGAGCGTTAGTTTCTTCCAGTACATGCTACTAGGTGGCACCACCCGTCTCTTAATTTAACTAATATTTATTTTTTCTATTCTGCTCATCAATATTTAATATACTGCTTACAATTAAAATGCATTATATATAAATTACATTTGTATATATATTTTAGATTATAAATTATTTTAATAACTTAGATACTTTCATACATTTTATTTTTTACTATAAAACCATATAAAACCGACTGAAGCTGGAGGCATAACATAGTAAATTGCGTATAATTACTTAATTATTAATAATAAAAGTGTTCTAAGGTTCCTTTACGAATAAATTCGCTATTCTAAGAACAAAATAAATTTTTATATTGCCTTACAAGTCAACTTAGGTATTAAATAATTGTAAACAAAAAATAAATTACATAATTTTATGAGCCGTTAGTTAGTAGTGCAAGCCTACTTAGATAAATATTTTTAAGATAAATTAAAAAACTATTGAAAGGACACAAATTATATGGTAAGTTATTTTAATATAAAAAAATAAACAATAATAATTATATATATCTACATATATTAATTTGTACCTATATAACATTTATTTTCTATAGTGATAATATGTAGGAAAGCAATTATCCCTTTTTTTTTAAAGTGAGTATTTAAAGATTTCAAATATGTAGCTTTAAGTTGATACACATAAAATACTTCCTAATTTATTTATTATATTGATATTAAATAGGTATTTACTTACTATAACAACAATATTAATATACCATACTTAAGTAAATTCAAGATAACCCATGTCAATTAACAAAAACTAATATATTTTATGTTCACTAATTTATATTAGTATTAGGGAAGGAAGTTTTCTTCTTTTGATTCAAAAATAACTAAGTCGTCAATGACAATTTTATTTTATTCAATTACAAGATTTCTTCACGTTATTTCATCTCTATAGAAACGTCTCGTTTTTTAAGTAGTTGTTGGTATTAAATGTTCTAAATGTAGTCTTTTCATCATAAATTAAAGACAAATCCATAATATGTACCTTTATCTAAAAGTGGATGCGTTATTGCTATTCTATGAATGTTACACAAAATATTTTACACATTCAGTTTCTGCTAAAAATGTGTTCTTACGAGCGGGATATGTAACGAGAGGGAGCGTGCAACACACGTTGGGATGATGCCGGGACCGAGACCGGGGGGCCCGGGAACGATTCATTGATCCAAGCCCCTCTCGGCTAAACGACAGGGACGTACGAAGTAGACCACTCTCTGGGGCTCGTGTACTATGTGAATATTATAGAATATGTACAAATTTCTAAACTAAATACGTTTAGATTGTAAGTTGTCCATTTTCTGTTTTGTCTCTTCTAAGTTATATTTTTTTATTTTTTATCTTGATTCTACTTATACCCAAATATTAGAACATGAGAAATTAATTTATAGAAAACTCACATTAAACGTATCCGACGTACTTATTTGTAATTAAACACGAGTATGGGAGAAATAAAGTTATCGAAAATACCGAAATAGTGAAGCTTTTTATTCGTCAATTGTATATTGTATGCTAGACAAAGACAGACGTACGCAGTACGAGACGGTTTGAGGTTGAGCAGTGAAAATTCGATTCTATTCGGTGTTTCATTCCGTCTCTTTCTCGCAGACGGCGGTTCGTACGAGTTCGTGGAGCAGCCACGCGCGCGGCGCGCCTCTTCGTGCTCGTTGTTGCACATCGACGTCAACCGCTTTCAGTGCTATAGCGCGTTCCTCCGCGCTATATCTACATAACCTAAAAATTTACAAATTGTTGTATCTTGTTCACTGTTATAGTATATTAAACACTCATGAATACCTCGAGTTTATAAAAGTTGTGGTGTGGAGATAACGCCAAATCGAGTGGCGTTAGTTGAGTGTAATTTTGTGCTACGCAAAGTAAATATAAACGGCAAGCTGTGGGGTTCAGGGGCCTTTTTTTTGCCGCCGCAGGGGATGTACTATCCTGTGAGTATTTTTGGTTCTTCTAAATATCTTTACAACAACACGAGAAATAACATTTCAAATGGATAGATTGTCCATATGACTGTTTAGAATTAGTTTGTTTCTATATCAATAGTACGTAATGAGATACAGAAATTGTTATGTATTTATAGAATTTAATGGATCTACAGCAAACAACATCATTAAATTATGAACATAACCAATATTTCTTTGTTTCTGGTAATAACAGTGAATGCATAGTGTAGACAGTGAATTTGCAGATAAGCTATTATTGTAGATGTGCACGAATATAAATAGGTAACGTCCATATACGTACTGTGTACATGTTAATTGTTGCTTATTCCAGTTAACTTTATATAAATAGTAACAAGAAAACAATTTAATGAAACGTTATACTTTGTTTAATAGTAGCAGTCGCTAGTTACTATAGTAAAGATTACGACGGCATCTCATACCTAACTATATAAATAACTATGCCCATATACAATCCATTGTTGTGACATTGAACTGTGAATGAATTCATTGTTGTTGTTCCTTTCTTCAGGATTGCGTTAATTGTGCGACTAAAAGAGACAAACTATGGCATTAAAATCGGGAATAAATTTCCAAAAATGTGCTCATGAAACATAAACTGTATTTATTAAATAATTTAAACCGCAAAATTTTATTGAAAATCATCTTCATATTTAATATTTTTCATTTACTTAGCGCATGCGGTATTTTTATCTCCGTCGCCCCTCGCAAACAATCCGACCGGTACCGAGGCTCAAAATATCATCCTATACTTGGGAATGCTGGTCACCAGCATTGGTTCGGAATGTTTTGATAAAAATATACCTGTAAACCTACCACTATTATATTTATATATTGTTTTTGAGAAATTTAAAAACGTATATATACATGCACAAACATGTAGACAATCTATTCTTTTAAATATCTCTAACATCTGCGTTTCACATTTCTCTTGCTTGAAGCATTCATTTAAAACTACTTTTATTTACCGTACTATGGAAGAGCTCGCAAATACTATTGTTGTTTGTCATACGATCCATTGCCTTTTAAGTACATTATTGTAATTTACTGTTTCCTTTGATTCACCACAAGCATCTTTAATAATAAATTCTAAACCGATACAACCCTGCAAATTGAAACTTTCGTATCATTTACAAAAAGTTGTTTTAATGTAAAATGTAAAGAACTATTTCAAACATTTTATAGAGAAGAGTTTATAGGAGGAACTGGTTGAGGACTCCCAAGGTGAGCACGATGAGCCTGTGTAATGTGGACAAATTATTCACATACCGCCCTTTGTCCGTATTTTGGGTTCAGGGACGCTATTATTACAGTTCAGCTCGCTACCTGCCCGACAGTCGTTGTATTTCGAAATCAGGTAGTTATTGTTCGTTAGCTTTTCAACCAAAATTACCAACTTTTTCGATTTGGTATTTACTACTTGATCAATTCTTTACAAAATTTCTACTGTATATAATATTTAAAGTACATTAAGTAGTATGTATATGTTAAAGTTAGACAATTCTCTTTAGTCGTCTTATAATTAACACGAGGGTATCAGGTTTAGTTATAGGGGCGAATACGATATAATTTTTTTTTGCTGAGAAAAAAAAATGCGCATTTTAATTAAAATATAATTTATTCACTTAGGAATTTAATAATCAATACATATATTTAATAGTTATAATTATAACAGCAATAATTATAGTCAATTATAAAAAGCTAATAGTAGCTTAAAAATATTATTTGGATTTGTGTAGGAGTGGCTTTATTTTCAATAGTTTTAAGTAAAGGTTCGTTTTTAGTGTTTACTTAAAAGATAATCATAGAACCTTTATAAATAGTTATGTTAAATAAGTCTTTATAAAAGATGCATTTAGGTTATGCTTGTAATAAATAAAAAATAAAAATAGTATTGTGTTTTAGGGCATACAAAGTATTTCAGAATTTAGTTCATGTTACATTAGTAACTAAATAATAATACAATTAATAAAATTTTAGAGCAATTAGTCGAAAAAAACTAAATGCAAAAATTATAATGCTATAACTTTTAACATTTCTGAACAGATTGAAATACAACGAAAAATAAACGCTATTGGAAGTCTGCTTAAATACAATTGTAAATCATGCGTTTAAATCTGTTTCTTAGGGTAAACAAACGTACAGACAAACCAATTAACAGACAGATAGACAAACAGACAAAAAAAAATGTTTTGAGTTCCGTTATATCATTAAAAGCCCCCAAAAACAATAAACTATTTATACGTATCTTTCATGTAAAGACACCGATCCATTAAGATTATTGTAATTGTAGATAATTAAGTAAGTAGATGAGACCAGTCGTGGCGCAGTGGCACAAAGTGTGCCTGTAGAACCGACTGGTTGTGGGTTCGATCCCCACTCGATAAGATGTAATATTTACTTAAATTTATATTTCCATTTCTTCGCTCTGGTGTCGAGGCTAAGCGTGGCGTTGAGTTCTGCCACTCAACACGCAATGCCTCCAAAATTCGCCAGAAAGTGGGGAACGGAGTGTCTTAACACTAGGTTCCTTCTGCCTACCCCGCTGTGTGCGGGACAAGTAGATAAGTACCGATAAAGCACAAAACTTAATCCGCAAAAATGGCTTTCATTTTAAGTATTATATCATCCATTATAGTGCTGTCTAAAAGTAGTACAAATCTGTGCAACATATATGTATGTATGTATGTAAGTAGGGGCTGGAGCAATCACGTCTCGTTACTCGCGATATAGACGTGCAATGCGTGATTGTGACGTACGAGTCTTCAATTACACTGTTCGACGGACGTTGAGCTCTAATGCTCCTCTTTTATATGCACTTTCTAACCGGGCCTCGGAATGGTTTTTAATATGCGGCGGTAAGTCGTTATGTACTTTTCGCTTTGTATTATAGTTTTAACTATAAAGATAAATTACAAAGTAATGGTACGTACAAGTGATCTACAAGTGAAGTTAAAACGTTGATGCATTTGCTCTTGGACAAGGCATGATCGTTGTAATTTAATATGTTTTACGCTGACATAATGCTTTGTATAAATGAATATGATCTTTTAATATGTATTTTATTTTAAAAGATACTTATATGCTTTTTATTTAGAAAACCATTATTTATTTTGTAATCACAACAAGATGAGCAAGAGAAGGTCAACTATGTCATGTCTCGTTTTCCAATCGCTGTTGCATCACTTTTTTTTTTAATAAACATACCTAGGTCCTTCGTTGTCTGTGCCTACTATATTATTGTTTATATTTCCTTTGTAAATGTTTGAAATAACTTACAAGAAACACAACAACCTGACAAGAAATCATAGAAAAACAAATAATGAATGAACTATTAACACATTATAGTGGATTATTTTAAATATTAGTCCGTACATAATTAGTATGTTTAAATAATACAATATCTTACGTATATCTATTTATCGAGTCAAATAATTATCGAATTACCCCCTTGATTTATTTTTTTATTCAAAAAAGTTATTAACAAATGATTAAACCATGTATATAACAATAGTAATTATATATATTTTGTGCAAAAAAACCGTAATGAAAATCAAAACTAACAACAACAAGTCGGATAATCGACTGCGTGCCATTTGACAATATATATGTATGTGAAAATTTATTACCTTATGATATAAAATTGGGATAATTATGAATATACTACCATTACTATCCATTTTTATGGTCGACTTCATTGTTGTGGTTTCCTCGAAAAAGTTACAAATTCAATTAATGTTCACGACACAATCCTTCTTTTCATTACTACTAATGACTTCTTTACAGTTTTTTTTTATATTTTGAAGATAAATTTAAATAATGTCTATATTAAAAAGAATGTTGCCATATTTAGTTTATATTTATATTTTTTAAAGCTTTAGTTTTAAGTTATGACCTCATTATGCTACCTCCTATAATAGATAGATATTTAAAAAAAATGTTATGAAAAAGTTATAGAAATCTCAGAACATCATCATAAAATGAAGCATAAACACTACACAAGAATAAATACAAAAAACATATTAAAAATTTGACAAAATTGTCCAGTAGATATAGTGCAGTGGCGACTTGATAGCTGTAGGTGATCCCCTATAACCTTTTATTCATGAAAATTTACATTTTCAAAATAAAATTCTTACTCTGCTTAGTCCGTTTTAAAACATTGTTGAAGTTCAATTTTGTAGGAATACAATATATTTGTACGAAATATTTTCATATTTGTAAATGATTGACTTCAACATGCTTATTGAAGTTATCGGGGACCTCAACCTTACCACCGGGGGCTACTTTGTTTGTAAATACGTGACTCTATGATAATAAACTCGAGTCTACTAAAGAACAGTACAACTCGTGTTTGTGTATCTAAAAAATGTATTTATTGTAATTGCAAATTAAGAATAAGGTTTTGCTACCATATAACATAAAACATATTATTAATAGATAGTGGAACTGATTTAATTTGAACCGAATCAAATTTAATGCAAAATTTCTTTCAAACCGCTCGAGCTAAAATTCCAACCGTATCTGAAATAATTGCCATATAATATCTCATTTGGGCACATCTTAAACAAACACAGCGCTCGTGACATTACATAATGGCAGCCGGTGAAATGAGTAAGCCACCTACTTTCTTTGTGTATATTTTTTGCTACAGTGCAGAAATGTTCATTTTTCCTACACGTTGACAACGACCATAACAGGTATATTGCCGGTACTACGTGTAAATTTTTATGTTACCTATTTACGTTACAGTGGTTAATTATATTTAATTTAAATTACAAATTATATTTTAATCTTTGTGAGATTAAAATATGTTTATTTAATCTTTGTAAATAAATATAAAAAATGTCCTAAAAATTCGGCGAAAAGTGGATAATAAAAAATCTATTCGAGATGGCAACCGTGATATATGCGGGAATGCGTGAAACCAAAAAAAACGTAATTTTAACAATTTCGGAATCTACTAAATCAGGCAATAAGCTTAACAAACACATTTTATAAAAATATAACGATACCATTCAATAAGAAAATATTTTGACCTTTATAATCCAATTAAATATTTACTTTAATACTATCAAGATATTCGATCCAGTTCATATTCTACAACATACCTATACAGTTGTTATTGTAGTTGATTTTACTAGAAAATATATATTTTTTTATTTTAAGCACTTTTAAAGTAAATTAACAGGAGTATTGCGTTTTTTATTTTCATAATTTATCTCCTTAAGATTTTTTGGCTTCAAAGGAACTGTTCTTTTGGCACGCCTGTACAGGCTACATAGAGAATCTCTGAGTACCACAGATCTTCAATATAGTAGAAACTATTGAAAATATGGACACGAAAGTACGAACTTTGAGATAAAATTTGGAGGACTGAGCTATTGATGAGACTAACGGATGTCTGCATTTTGAATGGTACCGAAGTGATTGGTTGGCAGAGGGTGAATCGCCTCTCCTTTGATCGGCCCCCAGCCCCACGCGAATGGGTGCAATGCCTCCGGCGCAACATCGGTGTGGTCGGCTGAAGATGTCGATTGATGTGGATCGGTTTCAACATCACGAGGAAGACCGTACTGATCCACCGTTATTATACAGATTTAACACTTCAACCAAAAGACGAGAGCATAGGTATAGTTCTGGCGCTCCGTTCTAGAGGTCACGGGTACGTCAGAAAGTGGCCTGTGGACTTATTGTTACTACTAAGCGCACACTTTTATTGAAATAGTCAGTAATATCTCCTTCTTAACAAGAAAGAGACTATTAAAAATTTTAAAAAAAATTATATACAGGTACCTCTATCGGCGTATTTTTAAGTATAAGTTTGTGTTATTTTCATAAAATTAGAACACAAGAGCTATATTGTATTAATGCAATATCTAATTTATATGTTTTATTCCGTGCGATCTCTTAAATTATTTTTTTAGAAAATACGACAAATAAATATTTTTAATATGAAATAGACCTTCTTATTTGTGACTAAATAAATTTCAAGTTCAAATACCAACACCTGTAGAGGTCGTCGTGTCGCTGTGGCCCGTTGTGTGACTAAACGCGGCGGTTGTGGGTGCGATTCCCACTCGGTAATACAAATGTATTATTTAATATTATCAATTCCACGCTCTTAACACAGAACGTCTCAAAAGCACGACGTAAAGTGGGGAACGTAGTGCGAATTCAAAATGAAGTAAAAAAAAACTTATAATTGACACACCCTTTAACTCATTATAAAGTAGGAGATATCGTTTTCACAATTATATTAAATAAATGTTTTTTTTTACGATTAAAAAATATATATTATAGTTATACGTGAATAAATATACAAGGCGATTTACTATGTATGTGATATATTGAGTATCGCAATGGCAACAATTTGGTGAATATCGCCTCTAAAGCATTGCATGTAATATTTGAAGGCGAACCAGTTGGTTACTTGCTGGTCAGTTGATCGTATGTTGAAGTTTCGGCTGTAGTAGACAAAGTTCATAATATTTAAGAACGAGTGCGCAACACGCCTAAATGAGGATTGCGATTGCAGTCCAGAGATTGTGTGTGATATAGTTTATATATTCTTTTTATAGTTAGTAATCGAATTGCATTTCCTTCAATTTTTCGATATAAACGTATACTTTAGTTGTATGTGTTTGTATTTGAAAGTGTTGAGTTTGAAAGTTAAAATATTTTATAATCCTCCTAATATTATAAATGTGTAAGACTGTGAGGATTAACGTTTGTTCCATTTTCACGCAAAAACTGCTGAACGGATTTAGATGAAACTTTTCAGTAATATAACTTATATATCAAAATAACACATAGTCTACAAATTCATGTTAATATTTTGTTTTATTTGGCTATAATATAACAGTCAGTTCAAGCGGGCGAAGCCGCACGTCGTTAGTACCTGCGACATTAACATATAGTAAGTTTTGCTTGAAAAAAAATAAAGTTTCAAATAATGGACACGCTACTTAGTATAAATAACGTCATAAATAAGGAGAGTTTAGGTCAGCGTAAGTAGGGTTAAAATAGTATACTCTTTGAAGCCTTCTTTAAATACAGAGTGGTCCCCGACCCGAATATTAACCAGTTTCTCTGTTTCAAAATTAAAATAGTGATGGGTATATAATAATAGGTTTGAATGTCGAATAGGTTAAGTAATAGTGTTGATAATAATTTGCAGGTATAAATCCGGTTCGAGAGAGAGAGCAAATTGTACCAAAATCTGATAATTGCAAAATATTGACACTTACCTTAATATATGAATATGTTAATTTTCTTTTATTATTTGTAAATTAATTTTATATAAGCACTTAAATGTGTATTATTATTATTATTAATAATTTTTAAAGATCGAAGACTTTTCTCTTGAATTTACTGTAGCATTTTAAATATTAGTGATATATAAAATCATACTTTAGTTATCAATATAAAATCTAAATAAAATATTTTATAATTGAAGTACAATCTCCCAGATAAATATACATATTATGTTTCTTTTGTCGATTATTAATGCAATTTTTATTTTCGACGTATAATACAAACTGGTTGGTAAACTACTGACCGTCGATTGATATTGATAAATTGTACATTGTGCAAATTCGTGTAAGCTATATATTTTATAATAGAAGCTAGTACAGTAATTTGTGTCAGTGATTACCAAAAGTAGCGTCAGAAAAAAAATAGTCATCAATAAAATAAATTTGAACATAAAAATACATAAATTTTTCAACATCGAACTTGTATCCTTTTTATTTGCACTCGCATATTTTGCGTCGGTTGTGTTAGTAATTAAATCTTCCGTTACATCATCACGAACAGTGTAGTGACTTTTTTTTCTTTTACTGCGTAACCACATACATTTTTCTATGCTTGTACAGTGATCGTGCAAACTTTTTCTTTCACTATTAATTAACAAAAAAATATAATATTAGGATTTAAGCACGTGACGTTGACGTCACACGTACACTATCTATGTTCACTAAAGTACATAAATGTTATTATTTTTTTGACAGATGGGAATAAATCTGACAATATTAACAATACAATAAAAAAATAAATTTGTTGTCTTTAGTTTAGTCTTCGCAAAAAATATAAACTATGTAATTGTGATAGAGTTCGTGTGTACATAAAATGTACTATTGTACATGATTCATGACATGACATTCTTCTCGTAAGATCTTCTCTCTCGATCTTTAGTCTTTTGGCGAGTGACCTGTCATAAATATATATATATATACGGTCTATAATAATATTATGGCTGGCGATGGCCGCATTTATTATCCTGAAGATACGTCGCAATTGTTTAGTTTATTCAACCCTAAAGGTTATCTTCTGTTACATTAACGGTTATCTATTCTGTTGGCATATGGGTAAAACTCAGTCTATAATTGTAATTTATTGAACAGTAGGTACACTATAGTACATTATTAATTTCTTATATTCCACTTCCAAGTAATTATTAATTCTTAATAGTAAAATTTCAATTATTTTTGCAATGGATGAGCCCGGCGGAAATCTCGTCTCTCTATGCTTTTATAAAAATAAGTTTCACGCTGTATCCCGCACACAGCAGGGTAGGCAGAGGGAACCTAAGACACTCCGTTCCCCACTTTCTGCCGAATTCTGGAGGCATTGAGTGGCAGAACTCAACGCCGCGCTTAGCCTCGACACCAGAGCGAAGAAATGGAAATATAAATTTAAGTAAATATTTCATTTCCTCGAGTGGGGATCGAACCCACAACCAATCGATATTACAGTCACACTTCGTGCCGCTGCGCTTATTATATGTTTAATTCTAAATTTCTTCCAAGTCTCTAAGAATTGTATAAATATTTATAGGTGTTCCGTTATATGTTCCTGATCCTCAATTTTTATAATTATGTCAACAAGCAATCCTTTTCTGGTTGAGTAACTTTTGTTAAAAAACCATAGATATTTTTTATAGCTTAGCTGATGTCTTAGATCCTCACATTAGATATTTCTTTCTTGACTTTTGATTTATAATATAATATACTTATTATCCATTACTCTTCACGAAGTCAAGATGTGATTTTACTTACATTTGTTAAAGTAACAACAAAACTAAAATTTTGCGTTTATGCCATTTCAACTTTACTAAAAAAATTCATAAACGTAACCTAGCTACACGCTATATTCCTAGCCAGAGAAAACGAAGCGCCAAAACGAAGGTCTACCGAGGTCTCCCCTTACCCCTCTTACCAAAGAAAATCTCAATTTCCAATTCTATTTCAAATTACTTATATTACACACCGTTTTATACGAACAACTGTATAATTTAGTGAGTTCAACAGTTATTATTAACTTAATCTCAAACAGCACGATGTAAATATATTCCAATTCAGGTGAATAGGGCATGCTATCCCGGTATCTAGCAGGCAAACGAAAGATATTTGGGCAGTTGCCAGTGATGCTCAAACTCGCGGCCGACGCGATGCTTCATCGAACCGCAACGATTGGTCAATTATAATGTAATACCGAACTTTAGAACGCACTGTTCTAATAAGTTGTGTTATATGAACGTTATTGATATTTATGAACAATATAGGATATATTTTCAGTATATTTCTCAAAGTTCGTACGATTTTGGTAATGAATCACTTTACCAACAAATGTGATTTTATTAAGTTTTAAATTCGTCACAATGTTGTTTTATATACTTTCACGACACTTTACCGTCATCTAGATTCAAATAATCAATCTAAAAGGAAATAAACATCAGTCAAAGATGGCCTTTATTTGTATATTACTGATCGGAACAATAGTATGTAATTCACAAATATGTTGTAGAAACTATTTACATTCAATTTAAGTAAAAAATACAAACCAAGAGTAATACCCGTTTATATTCCTTTTTGTTTCGGCCTAAAAACAAACACTATAAAATTTATTCATACTTAAAATGATATAAAAGTTAATATGCGAAATGAAATAAAGAAAATAAAATAAAAAATATATCGGAATAATATTAATTAAAAAAATATTTTCGTTTATTGCAGGTGAGTAACGGCAATGTCATCGATACAGGGACACCTACCTTACTGGTATATATATTTTTTATATAAGCATGGGAATGCAATAGATTATATTAATATACCTCCTATGTTTAGTTTTCATTATGTCATTTTGATTTATGTTATAATTCGCTTCAATAAAAATAAAGACCATGCTTTTATATCATACGAAATCGACTTGATTGCCAAAATACGTATCTTTGTCTATTTATGTTGCGTTTATGTAGAAAAACAGATACTTAACAATATTTAACATTTCACGAATCATATACTTTGCATATATGTATGTTCTTTCAGTTATTAAATCATCCCTTTTAAAAATACTTTTGATGATCGCCAATCGTTATTAAATGCATTCGCTTATCTTTTATTCTATTTAAAATAGGTTCATATTGTATCCGCCATATAACAGTATCAACAGATTTAACTTAGTGTGAAGACATTCCGTTCTTCACTTTCTTTTCAATCTCCAAAATATTGCGTGTTGAGCGATGGAGCTCGACTCCGCGCTTTGCCTCCTAACATATAGAGGAAATTAAAATAATTGATTCCCCGAGTGGGAATCGAACGTACAACCGTTGGGTTTACTGTCAAACGCTGTGCCGCTTTGCGGCACGTCGACTTCGAGACTTATTTGATTTAATTGCAATAATCAATATTAGTTAAGAAATATATATTTACGTGTATATTTATCTAGTTTGATTTTGATCTTGCATAAATATTTTGGACACATTTATTTTTCATACAATTGTAAAAATATTATTGAAATCAAAATATATTATACTAACAAGCAAAAAACCGTTCTGATACCCTTTATTGCGCATATGGTAGACTGTTAAGAAATCTTTCTAAATATATACAAAGCCAGTAACTGTTGCATGTCATGTATTGACCATGAAAAGCCCGAATTAATAACTAATATATTAACTTTATGTAGGTATGTTTATAATTATATACTATAGAGCTAATACTTTATGTTACAAAATAAGGTGTGTTTCATCTCAAAACAACGTGATGAAGCTGAATTTATAAACGTGGCTAAATTTAGCTACAAGACGTAAATTTACACTGAAATGAACTTTTAAGAAAGATGAAAGAAGTCAGTAATACAGTACAATAAGCTTACGTGATGGCAGCTTTCATAAATCTATTTGTTTTATGCGTTTTGGTGTGTTTAACTTGTATTTATACGTAGAAACGAAAAGCTGTCGTCAGTATATTGCATTTAAGTTGAATATATAATTTAAAACAAATTAACTAATAGATATAATAATAAACCGTGGCAACCAAAAAATAAATAAGTAATGAGTAGGGACATCACTATATATTTTTAGGATTTTATTTACCACGTCTACTCCCATACATATATAATGACAAATTTCATTATTTAAATATACATCAACAAATTAGATTTCATTTAAATGATTATAATGGATACACTATGGTTTATCTATAGTTTATTGTGAATGCACAATTATACAATATTTTAGCAGCCATTGATCCCTTAGGAGATGCATGATCTTAATTTTTTATAAGACAGCTGACTGACGCTATTCTGACATTAGACAGATATTATTAAAATAATATTTCGGCATTGCTATATTGTAATGTATAGGTTATAAATTATATTATGTAAATAAAAAAATATATATTAAATTAGCTTCACGCTGTATCTCCCGCTCACAGCAGGGTAGGCAGAGGGAACCTAGTGTTAAGACACCCCACTTTCTGCCGAAGTAAATTATTGTCAAAAATTTTGTAATAATTATTTATACTTCATATTTCATATTATTTAAGGTTTCATATTAATAAAATAATAACTAATTATTAAATTATATATTTTTACATCGTCAATGTGTCGTATATATCTCTTGGTCACATACCTAGTACGACGAGGCATGGTATTGATACCTTCGTAGCAGCACATGTTTTGAATTCAAATTAACGTTCCCTGTTCCTCTTCTGTAAGCTACTTTGAACTCTAATACTAATATAAAAGAATAGTTTTACTTAATGTAACATCGTACGTGGACATGTTTTCTGATGCATATAAATAGCGTGTTCTGAGTGTTAACGTTACTATATTATTTTTACCATAAGAAAGCTTATTGTCCTCGCAACACTTTTATGATAAAATCCTATGACGGCCGTGAATAAATACTTTTATTATAATTTCTATTTTTTGAGGTTCACGCTTTGTGTCGTGCAAGCGTGAAGCTAAAATGCAGGTAGGCATAGGTAACCTGGGAACCTAGTGTCCCAGCGTCCCTGGGAACCCAGAACCTGTCCACTGTAATGCATATATCAACTATTCAATTTGCTTAAACTATTTAATCGTAGTGTGCGTGTGCACTGATAGATAATTATTGCGTAACGACCAAACTAACACACTAGCCAAATTTTGCACACTTGGACTGTAAGCGAGTAGCAATAAGAGAGGGGCGTGTCTTCGTGGATGGCACTAAGTATAAAAATTGCCATTTCTCATCCATTGACACTATTTAGGTCATAAAATATAGCATATGAGCTTCCTCCATAAATGGACTATGACTCAAAGAATTCGAACCAGTAGTTGCTGAAATAAGCGCGTTTAACCAAACAAACTTTTAAACTCCATAAAATTTGTATAAATGGCATAAACTTCAATGCAAAATGAATCGTAAATAATAAAACGTTATTTCTACAATAATTGAATTTATTCTTAATTTCTTGTCGCGCGTAATTACAGTCTACATTGTTTGTTTTTTTTTATTCTATTGTTTATACAGAAACTTATAATATAATTGGATCGCATGGATGTATAACCTTTAAAACTTGTCATATATCGAAGTGCCATTAAGGCCTCTCCTGGATCTGTGCCAGAGTTTGGGATATTATTAGCACGTCGACAACGTCCGAGTTAATCAACTCAAATAAGATCAATATTCCTGTAGGTGATTTTCTCAAGGACGCAGCTCTTGGCGCCGCTCGATTTTAGTTACTGCTGTAGTCCGTTATTGTTTATTGTATCACCATACTTCTTTAGGAATATTGTGATCTAACGATTAAGTACAACTGTCCTAAGATAAATTTTAATCGCCATTAGAGTGATAGGACGCAGTCAAATAGCACAATTTTTTTTATATTTATTTTCTTATTGTATTTAATGTTATCAAGTCAATCGGAACTTAATAAATAGGCAATTTGAAAAAAACTATGGCACAAAAAAAACAAATAATATTTTTTACATCCATCGTTCAAGTTTGTTTTAAACGTCCGTTTAAATAAATGATATTTTGTGTTAGAGAAAGCTACGTAATAGGTACCTAACCTGAGTTTTAAACAACACAGACCTGTTCCATGCGAGAGTAATTTCCTAGTACCCAGTCGCTACGCCCTACTGACACTAAAGTTAGAAAAAAATATATAAGTGCCTTATAAAATGTCATGGAATGTTTTAAAATAATCACAAAAATAATATATACATATATATATAATGTTACAATCGTTTAATTTGGCTCGATTTCAATATTAATGGTTACGATGATCTCTTATGAAGTGATATTAAATATAGACATTTTTTAGGTCAATTCATTCGATCAATATTTCAGAACATTTCTCTCTTCCATAGTCTTTAAATTTTAAGGCAATTTTCGCAAAATATAAAATGATATTACTAGCTGTGCTATTATAATTGAAGTGAATTAAGTTTTATTGAACGCATACCGTCGTATTAACCTTACGGCACTAGATTAGTTTATCCCGGACTACTATTGTGTCAGCGTGCCACACGTTAATAGGGATGTGGTATTCAACGCGGGCTGCTGGCGTGCTGGGGACTAATTTGTCAATTGTAGCCACAAGTGCTCTTCTCCTAGCTCGCTCGATGTGTAAATATTCTTCGTCTTTCGCCGTCTTCTTCGTTGTCATTTGTTTCTGGATGTCTGGATGTACTACTGCTTGTTTAGTATTTAAATATCAGTAATATTGTTGTGGAATTAGAAAAAAAGATGATTCCGTTGTCTACTATTAATATCAAATCAGCGTTACACGCTGTATCCGGCACTCAGTAGGTTTGGCAGAGGGAACCTAGTGTTAAGACACTCAATTCCCCACTTTCCGCCGAATTCTGGAGGCATTGCGCGTTGAGTGGTGGAACGCGAAGAAATGGAAATATACATTTAAATAAATATTACTATTAATATTTAATAAATATAAATTACTATTTTCATAGTAATACTAATTTCATAGGTATATTAATAACCAATAGAAACACTAGTGATTCATGTACTCAGTTTATGTAGCTTTATCTTGCTCGCTACCTAGCAAGGGGTGGTCGACACCAGGTTGAGGCTGCGCGCATCGCTAAGCACTGTAAATAATGCCTTAGTCACGTAGGGCCCCTCAAAACTGTTGAATATTAATAAATCATATTATACATAACAATATTAGTACAATCTTGGCAAATATAGAGAGACAATTTCTATTAAAGCTTTTTTATGAATTTTCGCTACTGACTGATATACACGACGTACAAAAATGAAGTTTCACATGTCCATACATGTGAAACTTCACTTTTGTACCCAAGGACCATTCCTTGGGGAGCGATTTTCGTTCTTCATTCTAGATTTTCCTATGGGAACCAGAGGTAACAAGATTTTCCATTTTACGGCTTAAAGTCCATGGAAAGCTGCGGACGACGACTAGTTATATCATTTGTCTGAAATGTACAAATTATTCTTTCACTTATACATTTAGTACTGAAAAATGTTAAGTCGAGAATTTGAAAAAGGAAATACTTTTTACATATCACAATAAGTTTACATGTCGTTTATTTTTACATATACATAATATGTTTTATGTAATTTGCTTTAATAAAATTGTTTTAAAAAAATACCATCGAATTGATAACCTCCTTTTTTTACCGAAGTCGGTTAAAAAGATTAAAAAAAAATAAGTTATATGTGTACATGAATAAATAATAAAACAGTATTGAGTGCTATAATACCCCCATATTATAGCACTCAATATGGTTTTATATTATTATGTAAGTAAATGTGGTACTAACAGTAGTTAAAGTACGGGTAAAATATTTAAACATGGTCGTTTCTACTTTACGCATTTTGTCCAGTTAAGATCAATTACGCTTAATTGCTCGTAATATAATTTACTAATTGTGCGCAAGTGTTCACACTCCGCTGATTTTATTCTAGTGGTGAAGTGTTCAATATAAAATACACAACTTTATTTTCTGTTAAACTAGTAAAGCAGATTCTTTTTTTAAATATATAAAACTGACAAAGCCATAAAATTTGAATACCCTACTTTCCGCTGAATTCTTGATGCATTGCGTTTTAAGTGTAAAGTGGTACGAAGTGTTTCAATATTAGGTTCCCTCTGCTTACCATGCTGTGTGCGGGATACAGCGCGAAGCTGTATATGAACATTGATAGTTTTAGTTTCGTTATATTAATCTTCTCTGGGTCTTCCGAAAAATCTCCAAACATATCACTTTCAAATCAATAAAAAAAAAATAATGAATAAATAAATTCCCTTATTTGTCGGTTTGTATACACTGGTAAATATACATCTTTACTGAGCAACAAATGCCAGACCAACGGTTGAATGTTCCAGGAGTCGTACGGGCGCTCTATAAAAAGTCAGTATGTTTACATGTCCGCCCCGGCGCGGCGTGCCGGATATGAGTGAACGATGGCAGGCCGCATGTGTAATGGTTTTTGTTACTCTTATCCTTCCACCAGCGTCTTGTTTATATGAATTAGCTTATGTTACTTGTGCCACGTGATTGCGTGATCTGTAGAAATTAAATCTTATTTTTTTTGTCAAGTTATCATCTGTGGAACAGGTCAAAAATAGTTGTAACATGTTGATTAGGCTGGAGCTATACTTTATTGATTAACTATTCCATAGACATATTAGGACTATACAAAGGAAGACAGCTTTAAAACACAATACACAGACATACATGGACTACACTGTCCACAATGCATTATAATTATGATTTTTAACAAAAAAAACCCGACTTGTTCAATTTCGACTGGATCCTGTAACCAGAACCTAACTAAACTTTCATCAAATAAACCTAGAAGTGTATAATTTTCAATAAAAAAAGAATAACCGAATTCGGTTGGCGGCACAATAAGTTATTTGTTCATTTGTCGCGCACATACTTAAAGCAAATTTAAGATTTATGTGATTTTCTCATAGATATCATTGTTAGAAATGGACTAAATGAAGCATAAGCTTTCAAATAAAAAAAAGGAAATCGGTTCACCCAGTCAGGAGGTTTTGAGGTATCAAACATTAAAAAAAAAAACAATCGTATAGATAACCTCCTCCTTATCGAAGTCGGTAAAACTATTGGTATATTGACTCTACGTTGACTCTCTTAAATAAATAGAGAAAAAAATAGTAGAAGACGTCTTCTAAAAGTATATAAGTTAGTATCACGAGAAACAATTAGAATTCACGACCTAAGAGCACTCCGTCCCCGTCGTATAGCGGCGGCTCTTCAGTTAGTGTCGTATATAATTTGCAGCTGTGTTCATGGAATTCTAAATATACCTACGGGTATGTTGTGTCTCCATCGAATGGGATTTAGGCCATTATATTTTAATTTTGCTTTGTAAGTTATTTGAAAACTGCGTTTATCGGTGTCTATTTGCTAAATTTCCAATTAAATTTCTTTCATCTATTTAAGAATATTTTATTAACTTATACGGTACGGTACCATCCACCCCTATTGTATCATTACAACACCCTAAATTGAACCAACCTACAAAATGAGCCTTGATGATATTTTTTCGTTAGCATGTTGTACTATTATAAATGAAACACAATAAGAGTAAAATTTCGATTTTCATAGCTATTCAAAACATTTCGGTTGTAATGTTTGTTATATTTCTTGCCATTAATTTTGAAGTGTATTCTTGATGCTTTATTGCTTCTTCCTTTGTATTCTTCAACGTTTAACATGAAAAGACCTTTTTGGATACACGTTCCTGCTATATAGTTACTATACATTATTGTGCGTACACCATGTTTTTTTTTTAATAATTATAATGTAAGGTCATAATGTAAATGAAAATTAATAGAAAAATATATTATATATTTATCTAAAAATTATTTATATTGCACGTGAAGATATTTAAAGAAAAATATACAATATATTATGTATTTATAAACAGTTTTGGCGCAGCGGCACAAAGTGTGACTGTAAAACCGACTGGTTGTGGGTTCGATCCCCACTCGAGGAGATGAAATATTTACTTAAATTTATATTTCCATTTCTTCGCTCTGGTGTCGAGGCAAAGCGCGGCGTTGAGTTCTGCCACTCAACACGCAGTGCCTCCAGAATTCGGCAGAAAGTGGAAAACGGAGTATCTTAACACTAGGTTCCCTCTGCCTACCCTGCTGTGTGCGGGATACAGTGTAAAACTGATTTTATTTATTAACAAATATAAACACACAATCCATGTATCTATAATATACAGTATACAGTAGCTATAGCTTGTATGATTCAGACGTGTTCAAAGGAGCTTAGGCAATTGTAGCCAATATACCACATCCTAATTTTCTCGTTTCCGC
Organism: Heliconius charithonia; assembly: GCA_030704555.1. Taxonomy (NCBI): domain Eukaryota; kingdom Metazoa; phylum Arthropoda; class Insecta; order Lepidoptera; family Nymphalidae; genus Heliconius; species Heliconius charithonia. The sequence goes on along the minus strand of CM060827.1, from coordinate 10,498,100 downwards.
ACATAGATTGTGTACGTGTGTGAGTAGCGGTCTATGAACAATTGAACATATAGAACAGTATATAACACGCAAAAGGCTGTTTTCGTTTATACATTGGATATGTAATGTCTTAAATATTATATGCAATTAAATAAATGTAACGTTACTTAATTTATAAAAAAAAAGGATTTTAACATGTATTTCCGACGACGGTAGCCTACGGTTTTCCAAATTAATTTTATAGGATAAGGGTTGACATTTTGTGTTGGTAATTTAATTTTGTTTTCGACGACGCTTCAGTATGTTAAATGTTAAAAATAAAAAAGAGTGAACTAGGTACATTTTTAATGATTTATAACGCTATTAAATATTGCTTGGTTTTAACCTAAATTAATCAAATATCAAACATTTATTAGTAAATAGATAAAATAAATATTTAATAAGTAAAAGAAGGTGATCTACTGTAGGTAGGTACTACTTACTTGGGTCCGTGGATAGGTTGCCAGCTTCACAGTTCACAACCCTTTTGTCCCATACGCCGCTGACCCTGATATTATGCGAGTGCTCTTTACTTGTCGGCAAATCGAAACTGCTAGAAGCGATATATACATTTTAAGAACTTGAAAGTAGTAAAGCATGTTAAAAAAAGGAAATTGTACAACAGCTGTTGAATATTATGTAGGTTTAAATTATTTCGTCACTCACCATTTGTTGAGGTTTAAATAATAAGATGAACGATATTTATTATATTACAGAATAGACAAAGATATATATGTATATATATTCCAATCTTATCTTTTTTCGTTCCCGTAGGAATTTTAAAAACCCTTACTGCTCACTTACACTTCCGAGCCTACCTACATAATAAATTTCAACATCTAAAACTCCAATAGTCTCGTCTATACGTTATCAGTTCTATATATACCTAGATTGTTTGTCTGAGCGAAGCTATAAAATTTCAATGAAAATAGTGAAGTTACACAGAATTCTTTACAACGGTCATGTTCTGGCACGAATGCTGTTTGACAATATTTCGATTCGTAGCCCAGAAATGTCGGCTATAAGCTGCGCGGTTAATTTATTACGACAGAATTAGTTTAGATCGTATCCCTGAGGCAAAAATATTTCAGCATTAGTTAAATATTTATTTGTATTGAAAATTCGTATGTGTATAGTTTTAATTGATTGATTTTTTTTTATAGTTTTAATTTTCAAAAGCTGTCATACACACAAACACACTTGGTGTTGTGTTTAAGTAATATTTAGTACTTTTATTTATGGACAAAAGCAAGATGTCTTTTTTTAGGTGCATATCATATTTTGAACGTTGAGAAATTAATAAAATTAATAACAATATGAATTTAAAATTGCTGTTAATATTAAAAGTATATTTTAATAATAATTGAAATCGCATAATTATATGTTATTGAAATTTTTTCATATATCATCTTTAAGATTAAAAACATAACTAGAAATAATAGTCTGTGGCATGAATGTTATTTAAATACTTACATTTATTTGAAATATATGTTTTCCAGCACATGGTGGGCACGGGGATGGCGAACCCGTTCCCTGCGGCGGCGGCGGCTGCGGCGGCTGCAGCGCAGTTTGCCGCGAATGGTGACCTGACAGGTGTTAAAGCAGAAAGCGGGCCTACAGCGCAGCCTCAGCCTTCACTTGTCAAAAGTGAGGGCCCACAAACACAAGCACCACTTCCACCTAGTAATTTTTCACCTCAACCTCCATCGCAGCCGCACACGCAGAATTCAATAGATACTCAAAACAATAACTCAGTAAGTATTCTTGCTCTAAAATTTTGAAATATATCAATTTAGCTAATCAAAATAACAATTTTACCTTTCTATATTTTTATTCTATTTAGATCTTTTTTTTTTTTGAAATGATTATTCATAGATTATTTAATATGATATTTATTGAGAGAAGGCAGAGGAAACCTAGTTTGACTTTCCGTTCCCTATTTAGCGATTATTAATACAATATATAGAAATTATAAAGAAAAGTTACCAAGATATTAATGAAAACTGCGCTATACGCGCTATTTTTATCATGACTAAAATCATTTTAGCTTAATATAAAAAAACAATAATTCAAAATTTAAATGTTAAAGTGTTATTACTATTGCTAATTTTAAAATTTTTGAATGACCAACCAATACTTGAAAACGGTAAAAATTTTGGATAGTGCTATGCTAGGTAAAAAATAGTTTGAATTCACAATCTCTATAAACTTACCAGTTGGTTTATTGATCTTGTATATCCTTGTATTGTATATAATAACTTTACCCTAATACATGGTTATTCTCTCGATTTACCAAATAGGCATCGCTAGATCCAGCCATCGATCGTGATTTTTTGCTTACCTAGGCTATATTCACCTAAGGTCTCTTCGCCACCTACGTCGCTGTCTCCCTTTCTTTTGACATGGGCACCAATACATTACGTCTTTAGACCATTTATCCTTTTCACTTTAAATCACATAGCTTGCCCTATTTCATTTTAGTTTCGAATATAATATATAGTAATAAATACTAAAATATTATGTGTATAGTAATAGTAGCTCATTCCAAAAATTCACTGGACTTGAAACTGGATGCAATGTTTAAAAAATCGATTTCTTTAATAGTCTTCAAATAATTGCCATTAATTGTGTCATTATCAGGGACTTTACCTTCTTTTAAATAATTGTTAGATTAACACGCTTTCTTGAGTACTGTTCTCTTATATCTATCTACACACTTTTTATATTTATATCTTGTTTTTTATTTTACTTTTGTTCTTTCATCACCTTCCTCCTTTATTGCTACTTTCTGAATTTGAAGTTAATGTCATTCTTTTGATTACACTATTCTTTAAACGCCTTCATCATCTCCAAGATAATTTTTATTTCTTGTATGTCATATATAGTAGTTGAAGTTAGAATTTAAAAATGTGTTACAATGGTTATTACTTATTATGAATGAACAATTCAATAAATTTACACATGTATTACTAATTGTTCGACAGCAAAGTGAAGGAGAATCAAACGAGGAAAGTACGCCAGTAAGCGTAGCTGCGGCGGTGGCACAGCAGGCAGCGGCAGCGCACGCGGCAGCAGCGGCCGTGAGCGCCGCCGTCGCCGCTGGGGCCGCGCCCCCGGCGCCGCCTGATAAAACCCTCGTCCCGGTCTCACAAGCCTCTCAACCCAAACGCCTCCATGTATCCAATATCCCCTTCAGATTTAGAGATCCTGACCTAAGAAATATGTTTGGGGTGCGTACTTTTTTTATTAGCACTGCATGTCGCGATGTCTTTTAGGTATTAGAACTAACGAGAAACCTTTTACATTTCAGCAATATGGCACAATACTTGATGTAGAAATTATCTTCAACGAACGCGGTTCCAAGGTAAGCATTTTTCTATGAAAACGATAAATATAAATTGCTTTCTGAAATCACTTCGGAGATTTCACGGAAGCAATATCCGATATGTTATATTATAAGGGAGAAGTGGTAAACCACTTATAGTTAAATGAACAGAATACAAATGTAAATGATTTTATTGCTTCTCCAACTGATTTGATTTGTACATTACAGAAAATTTTGATATATCAAATAATTTTTTAAGTAAATATAAATGAGAAAATAAAATTCTCTTTTGTTGTTCTGTAATGGACAATAGTATCCTCAAAAGTTATTGCGGTCTAATTTGGTTTAATTTTTAATTTTACATTAACTGTCATTACACATTTATACTTAGTAAAATAAAAAATAACTATAATAAGCAATAACTTAAGAGGATCTTAAATAATTTTATAACTGCTGCCCAAACTAAAATTTTATTATATTCTTTGAAAAAAAAATGTAATATAAATTTATCTATTTCAATAAAGTAATGTTATTTATCATAGCTTAACAAAAATTAATAGGCAAATGGGCTTAGATTTTATATTATCGTGATTAAAACAAAACTATCATAGTACATTCTTGGTTTTAATGTTTGGTGCAGTATCTCTAATTGCATTGTATATTACCATATCGTAATAATTTCTTTAAAATTACTGAAATTAAAACATTTATATGAAGTACTTATGACATACTTTCTTTCCTTAACATTTTTAATTAAAATATGTAAATGTATTTTTTTTACGATATATTATTAATATTTTTACTATTTGTAAAGTAAGTCATGTGTATTTGTGTCTAAAAGGCATCATCTAAAGATTTTTCACTTTTATATGATTCTCAAAAAACAACTCACTTTTAATTATCGTATTAAGTAAGACATAGCAAGAGATACTCTTCAAGAATTTTACAATAATTGATTGGATTGAACGCTTTTTCGTGTTTACTGCTTTCCTTGTGTCAGTTTGGTGACCGACCCTACAAGTAGTCCATGCTCGCTCATGTCTAAAACGTATTTTACTCTTTTGATAATTGCTCCGAATTATTTTTTCTTCAATGCCTCACATTGGGATATGCAGTATTACTTATTAGAGAATGATGCATCGTCACTATAACAGCTGATTTTCTAAATCGTATTTAAACGACAGCTCTATTATTCATCACTAATAATATTGACACAACCGACCAAACTGCTAATCATATTCTTAGATTTGTTGTGTTATGTGTTATTAAAATTAAATAAACATATTTTAAAGGATAAAATAACATGAATGCAGTTTGGGCGGGCGACATTTTCTAAAATATATTACTCGGATGTTTAGATTGACTTTTTTTTTATTTTTGTTTCTGCCAAATTTATTGTAATATTTATTACTTTAAAATCATACGCTTCCTAACAAGGGAATATTTTTCATTAGTTTTGGGCATGTCAACTTCGCTGAACCTATATGCCGTATTAATAAATCGTTAACGCAAGTTAAACTTCTTAGAAGTAACAACAATGGTGCATCAATTATATTATTAGTTTCGCTTATCTTGAATGACATTAGCGTCTTCCTCGCCCATCGGATCGAGTTCTGTGTTGTTAGCTGTACGTGTCACGCATCCACATTGTGCGACTCTTGGGTAATGGACGGGTGCTAGTCCTTGCTTCCTTTCAGTATTTTTATCTTCTATTTCACTTTTCGATAAATACTTCTCTTTCTCTCTGCCCCTTTATTGTTCTATTCAACTCTTGCACTGTGAATTTATTTGTAATAATAGAGCTGTCATGCTTTTATAAGTGTCTCGTGTATACGACATGTTTGCCACTTTCACGACTCGTCTCTCCCACTGTCCTGTGTGCTGTGCTAGCTGCTTTTTGTATCTATGGGTTATCACCGTGTATTGATAGTAGTTTGACATACTTTTAGCACGAGTGAATATTTTTAATTTTACGGTATTAGATGACAATAAATCTGTTTGTTATAAAATTATAGATTTTAGTTGGTGATGATACACCACTCATAATGTGACGGTAAAATTTATATAATGGCTTTTATTTTTAAATGCTATATTTTAAGCACTGTACAGTTATTGCACACTTTTTTTTTATTTTGAACGATAAAATAAACGATAAAGGGAAAATATTAGCGATAAATTGCGCTACATGCAAAACTGATGGCCAACATTTTATAAAACAGGCCACTGTAAAAATTCCAATCATGTTTCTAGCTGGTGTAGAAAATTGTAGATCCCTTGCATGAGCGATGACTTTTTAGATCAAATTGCAGCTAACACTCCATTTAAAAAAAATATAGCAATTTTTAAAAACAGTAGTGTCTGTCATTTTAGTTTCTATAATAATCCTTACGATATTTGTCAATATACAGTGATACAGCTCTTTCCAATAGTTGAACTGCTAGGTCGAGCATAAACATATATTATTTATATTGTTATCCAAACGCTTCTGTGTACCCATTCAGCTAGATTACGCTCAAACTACCAACGAAATAAAAACAACAATATCCTATCGATTATTTCACTAGAATATTTAAATAAAATATGCAATGCATAAATGTTAATTTTTGTTGCACGTTGTTTTTTGAGCGACGCTGTTTTTAATGCATGTTTTGTCTGTCTTGCATGCAGGGATTCGGTTTTGTAACATTCGCAAATAGTGGTGATGCGGAGCGAGCACGAGAGCGTCTACACGGCACCGTGGTTGAGGGCAGAAAGATAGAGGTGTGCATGACTCAATGAATACCATCCGTAGCACTATGTAACTTATAACATCCCGCTCCTACGCCCACCGCCCACCGCAACCTGCGCTCGTCTGCTCTGTAGTTACTGCCATGCTAGTGCCGAGCCGGGCCCGGCCCCGCATATTAGCACTAAGTATGCCCTTGTCTAATCCGCAAACAAACCTTATTTATTTTATCCCTTTACTCTCTAGACGGTCATTTAATATGCCGATCGATTGAGAGAGTCTCACAGAGAATGTAGAACGGTCCCTACCACTCGATGTCGCTCAGGTAAGAAAGACACCACACTCTAATATATACTAAGGATAAATTATAAATATTGGTTGTTACTGGTTTCATTCAATACAGAGGCTAAGGCACAGAGCGTAGAAGACAGATTATTAATGATCCATTTACTTTTACACTATATCAGAATTAAGGAAATATATATTTTTTTGTCTTTATAAAAAAAATGTAATGTTTTATATATTATATTGGATACACACTACATTTAATCGGTGAAACCGTTTCTGAGATTAGCGTGCACAAACGCACAGACAAACAAATATACAGACAAAAAAGTAAAAAATAAATAATTATTTTGTTGGTTCTATTATATTTATAAAATGTGCCCGCAATGATATATTCTCTCATATATCTTCCATGTACAGACAGTGATAATTTAAATTTTTGTTATATGTATAGATAAGGAAAACACAAACATTAATGGAACACAGTTTTGATTGTAGGTTCGAATCCTCAAACTTAAGTATCATTGTGCAATACATTTTAAAAGGTAGTATGCCACTTAAATTTATATTTTAAACATCTTTTATGCTTTTGAGCTGCTCGACATTATAATATTAGTTATCTCACATGTTTTTAACTTCCCTAATCAGGTTAATAACGCTACAGCAAGAGTGCAGACAAAGAAACCACCAGCAGTTCCAAACGGTGAGGATTTATATTATTTGGTTTGTTACAATCAAAAAAAACTAAAAAAGAAAAATATTTCTAAATTATGCACTTATTCCTTCCAATAGATATTTATGAAACACAATTCCAAAGTTATGATAATATCCAATATATTTATATATGTAATAATATAATGCATCTTAGGATTTTCTCTTTTAACCCATCCAGATATTCTGGCTAGAAACGGATCAGTTCCCACTCTGGGTGAGAGTGCTGGCTTATACACATCGGTGTTGTCCATGTTAATGTACATTGTTACATGTTGCCTAGATCCGTTGAATGCTAGTAGGTGAATGCCCTTTAGATAATGATGTTGCCAGGACTAAAATAAATTAATATTATTAAACCCCCGACACAAAAAGTAAACAAACAACCAGCAAACACCCCAAAAAATAAAAAAAGGCCGGGGATCTACGATGCCACAGACATACAGATACACAGACATTTCAAACTTATAACACCCGTCTGTTTTTGTCGGGGGTTAAAAATATCTTGAATTAATAATTGATTAAAAATAAAAAAAAGTGATTTAACCTTGGCAATATTATTAAACAATGAATCGCTCAGCGGCCGGAGACAATCTATAGTGAATACAATTTAATTCGTTTTTAAGTCACTTGAATCACAAAGTAAAAACCAATTACTACATATAATTAAAGTGTCATATTTTATTAATTAGTAGATACTTTTATGATTAGCGAACTGTCTCCAGAGCCACTGTGCTGAACAGACACCCTTTTTTTCGGATAACACCAGAACTAGTCGGCTTGTTAGTTTTCACTTCCATTACAAAGATATTTCCTGTCTCTTGACCTATGTTGGAATGAATACATTTTCGGCCTTGCACTAACGATATTTCCGTTCTGTAGTGGAGAATGTCTTCTAGGAACGTTTTTATTGTCTTAGTCTAGCGTTATACAAAAACTTCAAGAGATTTAATGATTAATTATTTGTTGCAGTGTGTGTCCAGTGGCCGGAAGGTGAGACATCTTTCCAACTTCCTCGATCGTCCTTCATTTGTCGACCTAAGCTTTCGCGTTTACATTGTTACAATAACATTCATTCGAGCATGATATTTTCTTACTTATGTGGTGGGACTATGGTTAATTAGTATATTGCTCGATGAGATGTTGTATGTTACCTACCAATTGAATTGAAGGCATCTGTAAAAATCTACCGTAATGGCCATGCTTCTTTAGAGCAGATAGTAGGTACCTATATTGTATTGATCGATCGCACGGTGGTGACATGACGAAGTGCTGTAATGTGGCATGGCCTTGACTTTCGGTACCCTCGGTGTGAATAAAACATACAGTTATACTAGTTATTTCAATTGCATATAGTAAAATAGTATTTAGAAACATAGTTTCACTGTTTATTTGTGATTAATGACTGAAAAATAACAAATTCGTATTTTGGATCTGCATCTAATAAAAGAATGGAGCGCAGTGTGTCTTCTAAATTGGGGCCGATTTTTTGTGTTTCTTAATGTCTATAATTACATTAACTGAAAAAATATGACAATGACGTTTGACAAATAAAAATAAAATAGATTTTTATGTAGAAGAGTTCTCGTACTACATTAAAATAGTTACTATCAAGAAGATTACATTGATTTAAGCCAAAACGAGAAATGTATTATCGTAAGTTTTTCCCGTGTTTGTCATATACATTTATTGAAGAATAAGCAAAGAGAGAGTTAAGAGTCAACTCCGATACAAAGCAATTGAGGTCGGATAATCGGATATGTGAGCCAATAGGGCTAAGAACAGTGGTGGTCAGTGGTAGTCAGTGTGTAGAGGCGCGATGTGTGCGCAGGGCTGCGGGTGTCCGGCGTGACGTGGCCGTGGCTGGGCGCGGCGCCGGCGGCCACGCCCGCGCCGCCGCTCGTGCTGGCGCCGCGCGCCGCGCAGCGACGCAGGTAACCGCACCCGCACCCCGCCCCGCCCCGCACCCCCCCGCATGCCCGTATCTGTGTGTTGCATGTAGGTCCGGCGCTCCGCGGCGCGGGAGTGCTGCGCGGCCGCTCGCCGCGCCTGTCCCCCGCCGCCCACGCCCCCGCCCCCGCGCACCCCCACCCCCTCCAACCCGCCGTGCTGCCCCGCGCCGCCGCGTACGCATCGCCGTTGCACGCATATGCACCGTGAGTACTCACCTCCCCCTCACCCCCCACACCCGTCACCTCGATGCGACAGCGCACTTCCATTTGTTTCCTGTGTAAAAAATGTTACAAAATTTTATAATTAAATAAAAATTAAAAACCTTGCATCTCCCTTCGCTATAAATTAAATTTCTTATAATTAAATTTTAGAATGTAAATCTAATTCAAAATTAATTAAATCTGAATTCCAGTTACACGACGACTTATACACTCCAACTTGTACTAAATACACTAACTTTAAAAATTGTACAGGAGGCGAGGATTGTCCCTAGAAAACATTCCAATATACCATAACCATTAAACAGCCCACCACATCCCGTCCAATTCCCATATTTGGTATGATTAGTTCGTTTGTAATATAACAACCTTAACAGTCATAGCTTTAAATGCAAAATTAAAATTAATATAAATGTTAATTTATTAGCATCTAGTATATTTAATAGTATTAATACCATGTAAAATATAGCCCACTGTCGCATTTAGTGTTTAGTGCGGTAAGAATATTACTGTTGTATTGTAAATTTACTTAATATAAACTTGCTAATAGGACAAGTTTAATAACACAAAATATATATATAAAAATGTTATAAATTTTGATTAAGTGACTGTCTTTGATGTTCTACACTACTGTGAAGTAAAAAAATGTTGTAAACAACAATTATTTTATATTTTGCTTGGCCTATTAGTCTTTTATATTTTATTAGTTACATAGAAATAAATTTAATTTGATTACTGTGAAATATTTATTAATTCACTCAATACTAACGATACAAACCAACCATTGCATGGAGCAATTTAAATTTCTTAATTTAGCTCAGTATATGATGTATATAGTAAAACAAAATATAATACTTATCGTTGCTTTGTATGAAGTAGAGTTCGAGTATTAGTTTAGTTTCTTCTCTTTTCTTAACATTGGAACCATTCTTCTGCACTAAACATTTTTATGCTTTTTAATAGTTTTAGAATTAGTAGGTTATGGTGACGACCAATAAATCTGTAAGTGATATATTCAATTTTCCCCCTTTATTTTTTCATTATATTAAATAATATACATATATTTTATTATTAGTATTTAGGTTTATTTTCCAAGACAGTATTTGATAAAGAAAAAGATTTATCCATTTCAATCTTAATAATTTGTTTGGTTGTGTTATTTATTTTATTATCAAATAAATATATTTTATTTTTGTCTGTGTTTAGTTAATTCCATTACAGTTTAAACGTGTAATTTTTTAATTCGCAGTGTGTATTACGACCCCTTCTTAGCTGCAGCTGCTACGGCTGACTCTAACTACAGACTCCAGGTAATTCAACGTTAACAAATTGTTATATATAAAATGTCATGTATCATCTATATAAACAAATTTATTATATATAAAATGATTGTATTGTACAATTAATTTAGTACAATTTGAGCTAAGTGTGGAGGTGACTGTCCGTGTGTTGTTGCAGGCGGCGAAGCCCGCAGCAGAGGTAACAGCGCGACTATATGAATATGTCTGTTTTCTATTGCTTCCTAATTCATGTTCCACCACGCTAGTACGGTTTGATTATCATTGTGGAGTGAGTGCTGGGATTTTGGTTGCTCGTTACTATCGCACAGCGCGGTCCCGGCGGCGGCGTCGCGCGACGGAGGGCGTTTGCTTTGTTCAGTTGATCCTTGTCCGTTTAGTGCTGCGGTGGGGCTACCACCCACCGGGTTGATACCACGCTCCGAGTAGAACATTGAGCCCACAACGCTCGAACCTCCTTCTTCTCATTTGTGTTTACTAACGTTCACTCAGTATTTAGTCATAGTGAGTAATGTTGGCACTCGGTCGTTCTGGTAGTTTGTGCCACGAGCCAGTATTGTTTCTCATCGATTGTATATTGCATGCCTTTCGAAGATTTTTTTTTATAATCTGGTGTTTTTCTGCATCAAACCAAACATAGCATTATATATTATTTGCTGCAGGAAAATTTTCATTTCAATCAGTAGGTATGTTGTTCGGGAACGTTGCATGGTAATAATGTAAATAATGTACACGAAATATTTCTATATTGTTTTTTATGCATTAATATTGCTTTTTTTTGGCAAATTTGATTAATATTATGGCTTCCGATTATCACAAATTTTAAAAACATTCGATATTCATACGTTGAAGGCGCAAGATGGTAAAGTATTCATTTTGAATTTGTCTCTAATTTTGAATAACGGTTCTTTTAAAATATATGTTCAATCATTACAGCTTATTAAAATCAAAATTATTTAACTTTTGCTTAATTTTTTTTTGAAGCCTTTGTGGGCTCATTGTTCTTCATATGAGAACTATTATATTATTAAACAATTGATTTAAGTAACTCTTTAATAGGTTACTATTTTACTAATATTTTGGTAATTTCCCAATTTGTACTAGAGAACAAAATATATATATTATAAATATATGTTTTAAATACACAATATTCCGCATATACTTCATTAGCAACCTAGCGATATTCTATCATTGTTGTTTGAATTAACAGCATATGTAATAAGCCTATTATTGGATAGTTAAATAAAGTACAATTAGTATAATATGTATAATGATGTCCGTATATAATGTTGGTTTTTGTCGGTCCCTCTTAGCATTTGATCGCGTCACATGAACAAACGACGTTGCAGGCGGCGGCGGCAGCGGCGGCGGCGGCGGCGCCCCTGCTCAAGTCGCCGCTGACGACGGCGCAGCACGCGGCGGCGGCGGCGGCGGCCGCCAACTACGGCGCCGCCGCGCGCGCCGCCGCCGCCGCCGTCAGCGCCGCGCCCGCGCCCGCCGCGCTGGCGCCCCTCGCCGCCACGTGAGTGCTCCCCACGTGCTGCCGCGCTTCTGCGCTTGCAGTCCACGTGGTGGTTTTTAACTCCTTTCTACCTAGTGTGCTTTGAATATCTGTTAAACAACACTTGCTGCTGCCACAGGCCATTTTTGTACAGACAAATACAAAAAAATTAAAAACCATAGTTTTTTATTTAATAAGTATAAGTTTAATAACACATTTTCTAGCATATCTTCCATGTTCAGAGTAAGCAATTACAATTTTACTATATGTATAAATTTTAAAATGTAAAGTCACAGAACGAAAATACCTAATAAATGATTCAATTAATACAGGTACGGCAGGGAGTACGCAGATCCATACCTGGGACACGGTATCGGGCCAGTGACAGGATACGGGGTATGTACTATTATTGTTAGAAAATTAATACGATAAAGTAAAATGTCGACGTGTATTATAACATTATTATTATCATTTCAGACGGCTGTATACAGAAGCGGATACAACAGATTCGCGCCATACTAAGCCAGTGGAACAAAGTAGGATTCTATTACTCGAATATGAAACTACCTTCGTCATCTTTACGCAACATGACAATGAACTCTCTTTGTAAACGTACAAACATAATTATATATAGTATCAGTATAATGGTGGCCGGCAGCCGGCGAGACCGGCGTCGGGCCGCCGGGAACTTATGAATACCAAAGTCATTAAAATTTCTAACGGAAATAGTTTAAGTCCAACGGTATTGTAAATTATGTGAGAGATGCATAGTGCATATACAAGTGCGAGCAGCTAACGGGGTGCATTTGTTCTTTAGATATTTGTAAGATATATTTTAATATTTGGTGAGGAGTCACTGCGTAGAGGTACTGCGTAGTTGTTACATTCGTATCGTACCGGCGACAATAGAACATTTCGTGTAACGTATATTAGTGAGCTTTGCACTTGCATATCATATGAACTGTAAATATTAAATTCGAGCACGTTTTACTCATTTTACAACATAATTTTAATTTGGTCGATCATAAGTTGTACGCTTCGTAGTACGCGGGAGTTTTTAAAGAAGTATAAAAAAAGTTTTTAAATTTTTCATACTCGTGTTAGAATTATATAAGAGAAAGGTGTGCTGTCCCCTGCGTTTGTTTTACCGTGAAATGTTATTTTTGATACTGTGTTTTATTTAATCTGTATTTTATACGTATACCCTACATTGTAGATCGTCTGTATTCGCGAGGATACGTTCGGTGTGTAGCTAGCCGTTTTGTAGTATATTTTATTAATATTTACAACGTGGTGCGATTAGATAGCGGTGCCATTTACTCGGTTGTTATTTACACGTATGTTTTCCGAAGGTTGCCCTCTGGAGTGTAGCGAGAGGAGCGGCAACCTGTAGCGTAATTGTAGGTCTAAGCGAGCGTCGTTCGGCTCGTAGCGCTTTCTGCCATCAGGAATGACAACAATTCATGACAATAACAAAAAAATATTAAAGTTATACACAGTTGTATACAGGTTTACGCAGATACAGCAACGCCGGGCGCTACGTTCGAGCGGCGCTCAACCAATAAGCGTATATTTCAGTCGTGCTGTACACTTCGCTTCTTGTCGATAGATTTATTGGAATGTTTATTTTTGAATCCCGAATGGTTTATCTGTCGTTAGTACTAATATCTAATTTTACTGGAGGTAGTAGTATGCTTTAGATGTAGCGTTTAAGTAAAAGAGTACTCCGCGGAGTTCTTCTTACATATCACTGAGATTTCTCCTCGTAATTATGTTTTAAATATTTTTTCTACTGTATCCAATTTACAGTGCTATCTGATATACATTCATTTTACTGAACAAATATGCGTACGGGTCCAAACCCTTAGAAATCGTAATTTTAGATCTAACCTTTGCATTAGGATTGTAAAATATTGTTAACATCTATAAATTCGCTCAACGTTTATACCAAAGCACAAATACCCATCGATTCATAATTTAGCGGAGCTGTCGCGCGTCATTCATCTTCCCATTAGATTTAATAGTCTTTCAGTTAGAAAAACTTAGAAAATCTACTAGTTATACGTATAAACACCACATAAGATTTTACATTGTTTAGCTTTTCTACATCGCAGATCTGACGCAAGTTAGCACTCGTCCCAATGTCCCACTCAGTTAAGTCGCTGTTTGATTATATATAGTGTCCGCGAAGGGAGTCCACGTGTCCGTTTAGTGTCTAGTGTCTACTGTCGGACATGTCCGCGCGTGTACCGTGTCCGTTGTCAATTGATAAGATGCATGGTGCCGTCTGCATTAGCTTTAATTACCCTCACAATAACGTTAGAGACGAAGGAAGCGTCTCCGAGACACCTCTGATGTATATTTCGACTCTATAGAATTTCTAGTCTTTTCGCGCACAATGGTGTAGGTTCAAAGGTGCTCGCATTGTCCCCCCACTGGTTATTATTATTAATATGTGATATTTACGAAGTACAGTTTCGTATATCTGATTTTTAAACTAAGTTTTTTTTGTGTCATATATTTTGAACGCCGAACTTGGCACGTCACTCACCTAGTGCCACTGGCTTTATTGTTTAGATTAAATTTATTATAATACGTTAGTGTAGTCAAGTTGCAGCTTTGAACAAAACACTGCTTTATCGCTAAATACTCATGTGTGAATGTGTAACTTTAGGTTTTTATTTTATACTTTAGTTCGATTTATATTTACTTTTTAATGCGAGCTCGTACCTAAGTACATTAACTGAAGTACACGTGATTTGTATCGATGATTATGATTTTTTTTATTGTATTTTTAATGAACTGTGTCACAAATTTTTCGTGATTATTCGAATATTTTTCAAATATGATTTTTTTTAACAAGCGGCGTACGCGTTGCGCACTTTTGACGCGGACTGAATCTAAGGACTGAAACGAAACATGATTAGGCTTAAGAAAACGCTCTCTGGTTATATAGTCTTCTTCCTCTGTTCGCGCTAAGAGTCGCCACGCGTACTCGGATCTCTTTTTACCTCTCTAAATCTTATTGATTTTTTTATTTAATTTTTACTTTTTAGCACATGATTTCGATTAAATTATAGAACGTAGATCGAAACGTATGAAATGATTTATTAAGATTTTAGATGTTTTCATAATCTAAGCCAAAAATCGTTGTTACTTGGAGAAAAATCTGAATTTAAATGACATATCTGACAAAATGGTTAGTGTGCTACAATAAGGTTTTGAAAAGAAATCATCAAGATCAATGTATTATAAATATAATAATCGTTAAATTAAGGATAATATTATGTATTTTGTATCAACAATTGTTTCTCGTTTTTAAGAGATGTTAAATGGAATCAAATCGGATCCGTTCATTCGATACCGCTGTGCACAAATCCGGGGCTTGCGTGGCCGCGCTGTACATACTGTTATCGGCGTGTTGGCCGCTGTTGTTGTTAACTAGCCAGTTAATAGGTATCACTTGTTCGTCAATTGCACTCGTCGACGACCGCGGAGGACCACTGTTTAGATACTAATTACCGTGCTCAATTTCCGTATCTCTAACTTAACGTTTTAAAGTTTTTTAATATACCTAAATACCTACGTTTGTTATGACTAATGGATGTCTTCCGTTCGGCACGTTTTATAGAATCGATGCACGATGTTTTGATCTAGCACGGAGGCTCAGGAGTGGCCGTTCTGCGGTCCACCGCCGTCGGAGCCGACCGAGCCGAGTGCACAGCGATCTTTTCTCATGCGATTTGTGATAAACTAATGAATAGATTTTTTCGTGTGACAATTTTATCATAGATTGCAGAGCTGATTTTCTCTTCTATTGTAAATATATATTTTTTTCAAAATGAGAAATGTTGAATGAAGTGAATCATTTAATAAAGCCTTTGGCATTGTGTACTCATTTACGTTATTAATAAATTATAGTATGAATTTATTTGTGTTTTTATTTTTTGCATAACCCTATAATTAGCACGTATGTAGTAAGCAGTGAATACATATAATAAATATAAATATATATCCCACATGTTATTGGAGTATAACTAAAATACAGATAAACAAACTATTAATTATAAGAAACATCATCAAAGTCTGATGGAGACAAACTTCATTATAGTTAATGGAGTTTTGATTTGTGGAAAATGATAATGATAAGATTACAAGGTTCTTTGATAATAAATGGAAATCATCATTCAATGCGGAATAATTAAAACAATCGGTAAGGCAAGATAATCTGACAATGCGATAAGGGCTGCTTGTGCGCCGATCGAGCAGTCTTAGTTCGCAACGCGGCAACTCCGCGTCGCGCCACCTGCGTCCTACCATATCATGTGTGACTTGTGACTTCAAAATGGTGTTGTGTCCGCCATTCAAATGGGCGTCGAGGGGTGGGTTCAACCTCGCAACCCCAGTTCGTCGCACCGATTCTGACGATCGTAGACAGACAATCGTCGTAAGTATTGGCAATCAGTATTTTGTGCACATTTCGTTATAAGCATTACAAGTGCTTAGTTCGACACAAAGAAGTTGACTAATATAAAAGAAGTGTAGTTCAATTTCCTTTATCACACTACAATTCCTTAAGTACATACAGGTATATAGAAAATGTTGAAAATATAACACAGTAGTGACATGAAATTAAAACATTTTCTAATAAATGACATATACAATTTATCTCTTATAAAGTATCACGATAATAATATACGTTCACGCTACTTAAGCGAGCTGTAGGTATATTGTAGAACAATAAATAGTCACTTTCATTACGACTTTTTATCAATACAATAAGTGATATAATTTCAAATTTTTATATGTTTTCTAAATATGTAAATTAAAAAAAAAATTGCGGCCGTCGTGGTGCAGGGGCATAAACGTATGATTATAACGGCCGTAGGTTACGATTCCCACTCGGTAGCATGAATTATTATTTATTAATATTTTCATTTCTTCACCTTGTTACTAAGGCAAAATCGCGTCACTCGACACGCATAGCCTGGAAAATTGAGGGAAAAAAGGAAGGGGAGTGTCTTTCAATAGGTTCCCTCTGCCTGCCCTGTTATATGCTGGACACGGTGTCAAATTGGGATAAAAAAATAATAAAACTATCATAGAGTAAAATTCTAACGAAAATATAAAATAAAAGAAATACTTCTATCTTTATAAAAGAACAAAAGCAAAAATACTATGTTTCAAATATTTATAAGTCTGGACGGTTTCTATTGACAAAAATAAAATGAAGGTAAGTTTCGGGAACCCCTAATTGACCCCTATGACTTGACTTTCTCTAATTGTGCACTTTCTAATAGTATCATAAAATTAAAGGCCTGGAAAACCTTATGTGGAACAACAGGACATCGAAGAGAACTAGGGAAGGTTGGCGTGTGTGGCCACAAAATTTTACTATACTTATTAAAAAAAATCGCAGTAGGAAACCTTAGACTTGGTTTGGCTTATTGGTTGGATATTTTTGGTAGTCAGAGAAAATGGAGCGCGAAAATGGAATTGATTTTGTGTTTTCGAAGGTCAACCGAGATCTCCCCTACCTCTATTACCACTCACTTTTCCATATAAATCTCATTCGTTCGATGTGCCCAAACCAGTTGAGCACGTTCTTCTTCATTATCACTGATTTTCTCGCTAGTACCTGCCATTCTGTGTATCACTTCATTCTTCTGCGCTAAGCTAAGCTCTGCTTCTTAAGTCTGCTGTATAATACCGTCGGTACTGGCTGACGTTGCCTCAATCGCCGTCTCATCAATACAGCTACGGCAGCAATACGTTTTTCCACATCCATCCCGTATCTTCCATCTCTACTGAACATACTTCTCAAATATATCATTTCATGCACTTGTTCTAATACTTTGCTATTTACGCTGATCTTGCATTTCGTCCTTTATTTATCTCTATTAAAAATTACCTTTGTCTTATTCGCATTCAAGCTTAGACCATTATTTTCACACCCTTCTTTCAGAGTGGTGACTAATACCTGCAACTCGCATTCTCATGATGCAATGAGCACTGCATCATCTGCGTACAGCAAGCATTTCACATTCAAGTCACCTACTTTCACTTCCATATCACTATGTTTCACTCCTTGGAGACAGCTATGCAAATACGAATTGAACATCCAAGCTGACATGGAGCAAATTTATTTAACACCCGGATTGGATGTTAAACCAAGGCGACACATCAGCTGCTACTCGCATGCAGGCTAAGTGATCTCTGTAAAGAGACATTACAGCCTGTAGCAAGGGTCCGCTCACATTGTAACGGGGTATCTACCATAATTTCGCTCCTACAACTCGGTTAAACGCTATTTCCCGGTCCACAAAAGCACAGAAAACTTTTGAACTAGTAAATTTTCAGAAAAATAATCATGATTTCATTCATGCAATAGTAGTAATATCAAACCTTCTCTAAATGTTGTATTGTTACTTTGTCTGATAGCTGCACTTACACAAACAACAACGACACACAAGATTTCACACGTTATGGTGTTATGTAACGGTACGAGAAGGTAAAGATCAAAGCAATTCATAATCATATAAAACGTAATCAACCGAAATGATTATTAAGATGTAACAAACGATAACATATTTGGATTGATTGTATCTGTATAATATTCATAATTCAAATAACAAACCGATTTAATTTAGCACGATTAATTTTAAAAATATACATTTCGTTAAGGGCCATGCATATACTGCGATATTTTTGAGTTTTTTTTATTATCTTTAAGTTTTTTAGTATCACAATCCATAGGTATAATATACTTAATGCTACAAAACGATTTCATGTATGTACATGAAATCATTGTATCTAAACATTACATACCTGTGATACCGGAGTGATAATTATGGTATTTTCATTTTTATTTTGTTTAAATTATAAAATATGGGAAAGTAAGAGGAATATTATACAAAGATAATACTGGACTCTGGCTGGCTCGCCCACCAAGGGATCCGTACGAAAATTGGAGGTCCCGAGCTTTCATCGGATACCTCACTTGAACTTGAACCTTAATACCAAAATTTGCCCCCTTTTAAGACTCTTAATTTTTAGAATTTAACCACAAATGTATAGTTTTCAGATTTTTTACTGAACTAGTACTAGCAACTACTGGTCGCTAGGCTAACTTGGCTAGCTGCCACATTTCATAATTCTGGGTCAACGGGAAGTACCCTATTAATTTTGATTCCCTTTGTAGTCTCGAAATACGCGGTTTTTGCTATATAAACGGCCATATAATTTTTTGAAGTAAATTTGGAAATCATTTTTTTCAAGAAATCATGGTTTCAATTTCGACTTTACATCTCCAAAAACTATATAGGTATACTTTTAAAGTGAGAAATAGTAATGAGTGATTTTAGAAACTTCTTTATCTCCGTCCCTTGTTATCAATTCTTTCACACGCCCTGGGTCGTCATGGCTTGTAAGTGACGTTCCTCTATACATAGTATCAACGACAATAAGTTCTCGAAGGACATCCGAGGTCTTCTTATCTTTCTAATTTCTTACCACTCACTCTTGAATCTTTTATCCTTCTTTCATACTCATATTCATTTCCTATTAAATCATCTTAATTTTTAGCAAGATTAATTTAAAGGCACTCTCTATTTAGATAAAGTTATATTCGTACAAATTGTAATCCATGATGCTGATTGATATATCTATATGGAGAACGGAGTGTCTTAACACCTGTTTCTTTGCCGAGAGTGAATGCACATGCTGTGTGCATTCTGTCCTATACAACGTGAAGCTCATGTACTTATATTACATAATTTCATTCCATTCTAGAGACTGCCCGAATTTGCTCCAGATGTTGCAAGATTCGAAAGTAGACCTGTCAACGGAAATGTTTCACATTTCAAAAAAAGCATTAGTCTTCCAGTGGACTCTGCAGGTTCTAGTAAAAAGTCCAGTTACATGAGTATAGAAAGTGAAAAATCCTCCGGAAGTTATAACGACCTTAGGGATTCATATTCCGAATACCGAGATGAACGGAAAAGCAGTGCCGGCCGTAAAACAATTTCCGACTTAGTCCAATCTGATCCTGAGAAACGTGCTCGTAGGAAGCGGGGTATCATCGCACCGCATGCTCCACTTGACGCTGGAAGATTTCCCACGGACTTGAACTATGACAAATTTGAGAAAGATGAAAAGTAAGTGACTTTATTTAAAACATATGTAGATATTTGTATGCTTAATACTTATAAGTTGGAATAAAAAATAATATTGTCATTCTTATCTTTAGTCATGCTTATACAAATAAAAGGAACTCTATCAATACCCATTAACACATCAAGATCACAAACATAGGTTTTTATCAATTATTTGATAAAAATAGACTGCTATGACTCCATTTGTCAAAACTTTGTGCATTTTTTTTTCAATATTAGGTCTGCTGAACAGATCAAAAAGGCGATAATGGCTAATGATTTTTTGAAAAATATAATGGACGAGGAGCGTCTCAGTGCAGTAGTAGAGGCCGTGGTTCCACAACAATTTCCTGCTGGTAGTTTGATGATTCGTGAAGGAGAAAGTGGAAGCCACTTGTACGTTTCTGCATATGGCCAATTTGAAGTATTAAAAGGAGGCCAAGTTGTTAAGAATTTTGGTCCTGGTGAAGCTTTCGGGGAACTAGCTATTTTATATAAAGCAAAGAGATTTGCTTCCATAAGGTGTAAGTATTTTTAATATCTTCATCAGATAAAAATTCTGATTTTTTTATAGTCAGTACTTAGAACAAAAGAGTTCCACATTTCTATATCGTTTTAGGTATAACAGAGGCAAAAGTATGGACTTTAGAAAGACGTGTGTTTCAAAAAATTATGGTGCGCAGTGGCCGCCAAGAACAGGAGGACAACATACGGTTTTTATCCTCTGTACCTCTATTGCAAGGAATTCATCCCATTGAATTGACTAAAATTGCTGACTTTTTAAAAAGGGTAAATTACAAAATATATCCATTAATCCTTATACAAGTGTATCAAGAGTAATAGTAGAAGTTGGTGTATTTGCAACAAAATATTTATAAGAAATAGAATAGTACCTAATTTTTTGTTTATTGAAGATCTATAAATTATTGTAAGTAATAATTGTTGATATGGCCGCGATCCAAATACATAAACTGATTAGTGCGTATTGCAGCCTTGTGGTTAATAATTTGAAATAAACAACATTCATGAAAACGTTGAATTAGAACTGTAAAAATGAGATTCTTCTTGCGTTGGCAGGAGTTCTTCTCTGCTGGTACAGCAGTAGTGCGTCAAGGTGACCGTGGTGATAAATTTTATTTAATCCGTGGCGGTACAGTGGTAGTAAGTAAACGTGAAGAGGATGGGGAAGAAAGACGTGTTGGTGCTCTTCGGAGAGGAGATTACTTCGGAGAACAGGCACTACTTCACGAAGATAGACGTCTTGCAACCGTTACAGCGTTACCTCCTGGCGTCGAATGCTTAACATTAGAACGCGGGTAAATTAAATTAAATATTATATGTCCGGTTCTCTTAAATAATTTAGTTCTAATATAACAATGTTAATATGAATATTGTTTAATTGTGCGCATTTGATACATGCGTAAGAACATTATCATAGTATTAAAATGACTAAAAAGCTACAACTTTAATTTTATTTATCTAAGTATCATCGCCTAAATACTCATGTTATTTGAACTTACAATAATTATTTTTATTTTTTAGACCATTTACAGAGTTGTTGGGCAATTTAGAAGAATTGAAAAATGTAAGACACTCAGATCCACGGCCGTCCCAGCACAAAAAAACCTCAGTTATTAAAAGCGGTAAGGTCAAAGACAATACATATGACTGATTAATATACTCACATTTATCTATGTGGCTAAGCAACGATAAGGCAAATTAGGATGATTAATTATACTATTTATCTTTAGCTACACACAAAACGTGTGTACAACACATCAGCTATAATATCATATATCTTCAAATATTTTAAATTTGTCTTTATATGTCTGAAAATAATGAAATTCCATGAAACTGTTATACTAACGCGATAGCTGATTAACAAATTATTAAATCACCAATGCCATTGTTAGCCATTTTATTTTAAGCGGATTTTTCAACAGAACTTATTCAACTTAAAAACATATCTATATAGTATGTAATACCTAAAATATTTAGATATCATACATTCAACTATACCAAAAGTTAGAAAATATGCGGGACTCGAACCCACACGTCTCGGCAACCGTCCAAGCGGTGTGGGTTTGAGTCTCGCTATGTTAGTTTTTTAAGATTCCCAAAATGTGTATCCTTATTATATTATTGTACTCACTAATTATTAATTACAAAAAAGGATGGAACTACCATATCTGTATTTATATATTTATTTAGAGTACCAATTCGTGGAGTTAAAGGATCTAGAAATAGTTGGCACCATGGGAGTCGGTGGATTCGGACGCGTGGAGCTGGTTCAGTACAAGCGAAAGCCATCCCTTACATTTGCCCTTAAATGTTTAAAGAAAGTGGAGATGGTACAGCAACAACAACAAGAACATGCCTTTAATGAGAAAAACATTATGATGATCTGCAATAGTAGATTTATTTGCAGGTAAATTTGCAATAAATTTCATTAAAAAAAAAAAAAAAAAGAAAGACAAGTGATGTCCATATCTAAATTATTTTAATTATTTACAGACTCTATAGTACGTTCAAAGATAACAAATATATTTATTTCTTGATGGAGCCTGTGTTAGGTGGAGACGTGTGGACAATACTCCAAAAGCAGCGATATTTTCCAGAAAATATAGCTCGCTTCATGGTCGCTTGTGTGGTCGAGGCTTTTCAGTATTTACACTCCAAAGACATTATTTATAGAGATCTTAAACCGGAAAACCTTATGCTGGATAAACAAGGTTATATTAAATTAGTGAGTAAAACATGCTATTTTTATAAATTAAATAGGTAGCAAATTTTTACATTGTTATAAGATGCTCTTCTTTGGTTTACAGGTTGATTTTGGATTTGCGAAAAGGTTAAGTGCGAACAGTAAAACATGGACATTTGCGGGCACTCCTGAATATGTTGCACCTGAAATTGTTCTCAACAAGGTTTTTAGTGTTGTTACTAAGTTTAGATTTCTAAATTATGTTTATAGTCAACTCATAGGAAAACTTTTTGTGGGAATGACTATTCACTAAATAGGTTTAACAAGATAAGAATAGCCAATTTTACATATTATTATTATGAACCAAACACGAATTTCAAAACTTCTTCTAAGCGAAAATCTTTTTCATCCCTATGACCTGCCGTTGTTATTGTAAACTTGTTACCAGTTTGTTTGACACTCAATCAGCGCCAGTTGGTAGACAATGTACTTAGCGGTTGTCGTACTTGAATTAATGGGACATTTATCACGAGTCCAAGTTAATGAAGCACTGTGGAAAGGGGCTATATTTTCGATGGAGTTATATTTCCCGCGAAAAATCACATAAAAATATGTTTTTTTTTAGGGTCATGACCGTGCTGTAGATTGCTGGGCACTGGGTGTTTTCGTGCACGAGCTGCTAGTGGGGAAGCCACCGTTCCGGGCTCCCGGCGGAGACCACATGAAGACATACACCCTCATATTACGAGGCATCGATGCTGTCTCCTTTCACCCTCGTGTGCCCAAATCGGCGCAGATGCTGATTCGGAAACTTTGCCGCGCAGTGCCCGCCGAACGACTTGGCTATCTTAAAAATGGAATCGTGGATATCAAAAATCAAAAGTAAATAAAATTATTCTTCAATATAAATGTAATTGAATACACATAATTATTAAAATAACGTTTAATTTAAATCGTAAAACATTTTTTAAATATGTAAAATTGTTTTTCTTTTTACTTTTAATTTTCATAAATTTTCAGATGGTTCCTGGGTTTTGACTGGGAAGGCTTGCGGGAAGGCAAGCTAAAGGCACCACTGATACAGCCAGTGGCTAATGATCTCGATTTGTCTAACTTTGATAAATATCCCAAAGACAAATTACCTCCAGATGAAACATCCGGCTGGGATATTAATTTTTAAATCGTATCGTAAATAGCATCGGCTTTTATACTTATGAGTTATTCAAATAGAATTATAAATATATAGTATAAGATTTTTAAAATTATTTTATTTAACATAATGAAGATAAAAATAATTATTTATTTACCGACATATTTTACGAAATAAAATATTTTTATTATAATTTTTGTTTTTTACCCATAGAATAACAGCAAACCATAGATTAACATGCATTCTTATAATATTGGTATCATGCGATTTCGGGTCATACTGTTTGTTGCTTGTTTATTACCTTCATATTAAAATTAATCAAAGTTTCCCTGTCTAATGTCTATCCTAAGATGAGTTAACTACGTAACACTCATTGCGCCAAGTTACTAAAACTGAGCAAGAGACCGAATCTTACAACTCGAACAAATAATAAATTATATAAAGTTTTCTTTTTTTAAATAAATCAAAATTACAAAACTACAAGTTAACCAGTCGAAATGATGAGAAACTCGTTCAAACTAACTTAGTTAATGAAAAGGAGGGCATACTCTACACGATAAGCAAAATGTAGGTTGCACGGCGACCTCGTGCCCCGGTGCCCCGCGCATTTCCACGCCTCTGCACCTTCGACTACTCTGACACATGCAACACATTAAGGAAAACATATTTGCAGAGAAAATGTTCATATTAACTTATGTTCTCTGCACCAGTATTTTAATTAAATGAGTGCAGTGCACCGACTGTTGGCTGCAGCGTCTGGGGTCTGTCGCGACTTGCAGGCATCCGACGAGAACGGATGATAAGGTTCGACCGAGCTATTCAGTATTAAATCTCTCGTGAGTGTGTAAAGAAGGCTCGCGCGGTCGCGTATGTGGCGCGTCATTTCGATCTTTGCAACACTACCGCACCGTTCGACGAATACAAAACATTACACGTACTTACCTCACGCATTTAAATCCAACTATCATTTTAAACACAATGGACTATAATAACAATATTGTAATTTATTCTATTCCATTCCGGTGGCTTTAAAACGAAGTGTATTTATTGTGAACTTGAAATTTAAGTGAATAACGTTGATAATTTTGTGAATACTTTTATAGGTAAGAAAAAAAATCACATAAACAGATCAACACTTTCTATGTAGGCATCCAATTCTATATAGTTCTCGGTCTGACTCATTTTTATATTGTTGGACCAAGGTATGAGGCAGTCATACGAGTTCATGATTATATGCATAAATTTTTAAGAAAATTTAGCAGGTGACATGCAGATTGAGTTTACAAAATACAGAAAATATTAAAGCTTGATTAGTAATTTAGTACTAATCTAAGATTCCAAAAATATTCATGTTCAAGTGTAGTGTAAGGAGATTGTATTTCGAGGATGTTGTGTAAAATGTAAATGTTCCGGTCTCATAACCCACCTACCTGCGTTCACTGTCGCTATTGACATTCCTAACGTATTCTATTTTACTTTTATTTTCTCGCTTAAGTATCAATTTTATTTATTTCTGTTACTTGATGCAGCCAAATCAAAATAATATTGCAAATATGTACCAACCAAAACATTTATTATTATTTAGCATGCTACTTCTTTTTACTGTTACTAATCAATTCCATTTTGATTTCTTTTATAAATAGATACGGTTTTAACATGAAATAAAAAATAATATAAGTATAAGTAGATATATTACAAAAATATTAAACGTTTTTTTAATAAGTACATCATCTTAATCAACTAACACGTTAAAACAATTGAGCATGACGTAGTGACCCCAACAGTGCATTCCACTGGAGTACTAAACTAATACGATATACTTAATAAATTATTGTAATGTAATAAGAGATTTTAATTATCACATTACAAATTCATATAGGTAATATTCACATGATAATAATATTTAGTATTTTAGCGTTCCGTACTTTTTAAGAAAAAAGGAACCCATATAAGGTCACTTTGTTTTCCTTCTGTCTGTCTGTCTGACTCTCTGTCTGTCAAGACCTTTATCTCAGGAACTTAAAAGGGGGGCAAAATTTGGTATTAAAGCCACTGGTTCAAGTGAGATATACGGAACCCTGGGCGAGTCTAACTCGCGCTGGTCCGGTTTTTTTCTACTTGCTAATTAAACAAACAGGCAACAGTGCCTAGGTCAGTCTTCAAATTAACGATAAAATATTTTAGTTTCGTATACCTTACAAGTAATCCGCTTAATAACCGCTTAATCCGCTAAACAAACTTCAATCAAATTCTTGTTTTAATTAAATAAAATAAAGAAGGATACAGCGAAACGATTAAAATTAAGTCTCTTGTACACGCACATCTTGGGAACTGTTGGATTGATGAGACGTTTTTTTACTATACAGCTATATGTATGATAGCGAGGCCTGCTCTGTGCAGGTATTTTGAAGACTGCTACACCTGATGTAAAATTATAGTGGTCCATTGAAGAACTACAACAATCCAAACAATTTCTAAGATATCGCCTTACAGTAAAAGTTATACAGTATGCTGTGGTGGGAAATTTTAATCTATCCAGATAAGCAAAGGTCAGTCGTGGCGCAGGGGCACAAGCGCGTGACTAAACTATACAGGTTGTGAATCTCGCTCAAGGAGACATTTCAGATTTTGACTCTGGTGTCGAGGCAAGGCTTGGCTTTGAGTTCCGTCAGTCAACCCGCAATGACTCCAGCGGAATCCCCTTTTTAATTTTTTTTATAGTAATTCTACTAAAGTCTAAAATCAAATAAAGTAACAGTAGTAAATAACTATACAATTTTTTTTATTTATCTTTTTCATAAATACGTTTAACTTTTTAAGTCAATAAATATTCGCATCGTTCAAGCAGGTGAAGGCACGAGCGCTGCTAGTGAATAAATTAAAATTTAGGCCGTCGGGGCACAGTGGGATTCTACTTATTATATAAAATATATATATTTTTTAAGTGATTTTATTTCTCCGCTCTCTAAAGACAAAATGTGTCATTGAGTTGCAACTCAACAACAACATCAACACAGAGCTGTTACTTGAATTTGGTGGGTAAGAAGTTCAACACACATTCTGCTTGCCCGAGTAGCTGCAAATTTCCATCACATTGAGATGTAGTTTGAAGTAGCACGGCAGGGGTCATAAAATCAACGAAAATGAAGTATATAAGTTATAATAAATCAATTACATGTAAAGAGTAAGCTATTGTGATTATTATTCACATAAACGGTGTCATCAAATGGCTTATAACTTAAGTTTCTGAATTCGATTATCTATTTAAATTTTAATAACTACAAGGAAATGGAGGCGGTGTGCGTGCACGGCGACGGCACGTGTCAGGCGCACGCGCTGGCTGCGGCGCTGCATACGCTGAGCCTCTACTGTGCTGCCATCTCTACAGCCCTCATTTGCTGCTGCTCATCACGACGTCCTCGCTGGTTAGAACCTTTTAAAATATTTCTTATTTTTATTATATTTATATATAGGTATTATATAGTGTAGATAACATTAAGTTATGCATATTTATAAATTTGAGGCCAGTCGTGGCGCAGCGGCACGAAGTGTGACTGTAAGCCGGCTGGTTGTGGGTTCGATCCCCACTCGAGGAGATGAAATATTTACTTAAATTTATATTTCCATTTCTTCGCTCTGGTGTCGGGGCTAAGAGCGGCGTTGAGTTCTGCCACTCAACACGCAATGCCTCCAGAAATCGGCAGAAAGTGGGGAACGGAGTGTCTAAAAACACTAGGTTCCCTCTGCCTACCCTGCTGTGTGCGGGATACAGCGTGAAGCTGATTTGATTTATTTATATTTATAAATGTGCGATAAAAAAAATATAGCTATATTTACATTAAATAAATAATTACTAAAATCATGTTTTAAAAATATTTCAAGTCAAATGGGCATCCAACAGCGCGATTTTAACACAAAATCTAAGTAATACGTACTAAAACTAAAACTATATATGTTATAACATTAGATAAAACATAATATATGTACTTTTAAAAAAAAACACTTTTTGCACTATTTGCTTTACTCGAGTGTTCTATTAGTAACCTCTGAAGAGTTTCACTAGTCAAGACCTGGCTTCATCACCAGACCAGCTTGATACCATATTATTGTGTTGTCACCTACGTTTAGAAGTGGGTGAAATTCTGTTTCTTAGATTTTATTTGTCATAGATATATATATTTACAGTTCGACCTATAAAAGCATGTTAATTTTAAAATACCCGTACGTAATTATTTCGTTGTAACTCAGATGTATATATGATGTAATATACCTACACCTACTTTATAACATAATGGCTTCGATTATAGTATATAGCAGTGGCAAAGCGGGCTTAACTCGCGCCCGGTTCAAAATACCTTTTCAGCGCCGCCCAGACGAACATCATATAATTGTATATTAAAAATATACTTCCAATTTAATATATTTAAATAGTTATGCAGACCTTTTGGCGCCCCTTTGTGTGTAGCGCCCGGGGCATGATGCCCCCTCCCCCCTCCCCTTGCCCCCCACTCACTACGCCACAGGTATATAGTTCATGAAACGTTTCAGGCAAGGCAGCCGGTGGCGTGGTCAAAACGTGAGAGGGATAGCCAGCCTCGCTTTAGGAGTAATATGGTGCTGTGGTGCTGCTGCTGCATCCCTGCGCCCCGCAGACACAGTGCGGCTGGTTGCAGCTCTGATGGCGCCTTTAGCTTGGCTTGCTGCAGCAGCGATGCACGTATCTCTGTGGTCCCGACGATTGACAGCCCCTATACTTTTTTTAGTTATTTACTGGCTGTTATCATCTACTGTTTCTGGTACTATCGTTTATCACTTCTTGCTCGCCGGTGCTTCGTCAAATCACGTTGAAATATACATACACGCGGCCGGAACGTTCTTAGCGTTTATTATTTCAGTAGTGGACTGTCTGTGTTTTTATGATGAAGTAAGTAAAATTAATAAACAATTATTTAAATGTTAACATAAAAATTCTTAAGGTTAAGGACCATTTTTTTTTATTCACATAATCATGAAAAATTGTACGTTTTATTATCTCTTTATTTTTTCTTGCTTATGAATAAAATAAAAATAACATAGACATGAAGGCCGTGGTCATGGCGTACAAAATGTGCCTGTAAACGCGACTGGTTGTGGGTTCGATCTTCACTCGAAGAAACAAAAATATATATTTTCATTTCCTTGCTCTGGTGGCAAATCAAAGCGCGGCATTGAGTTCTACGACTCAACACGTGATGCCTGCATAATTCGGCGAAAAGTGGGGAACGGAGTGTCTTAACATTAAGTTTCCCCTGTCTACTCTACTGTGTGCGCGATAACGTGAAGCTGATTGTTTTGTACATAAACTATGTGATACATTGCAAAATCAATTACAACAGGTCGCGCATAGTCCTCAAAGTTGGAAGAAAAGCACAGGAGACTTCGACAAGACTTTATATAAATATACTCAAACACATTTTTATTCAAAAATAACTTTTTTTTGGTTAAATCCTCTGCTATATAAAGGATTTTGGTCGCCATTAGAGAAAGACGACTTAGGTGATATACCCAAAAGTGAACATGCAAGTGCATATTTTGATAAACTCAAGGTAAACAATAGAAATTAACACGAAACTTTGTGGTATAAGTTTTTTTTATTTTTGTTTATTTTTTTCTTAATAGACTTTTTTTGGGTTTCAGGTTGTGTTTAATAATGAAAATATGCTTAGCTTATGGCATGGTTACATGCGCATGGTTTGGCCTAATTTTTATATTGCTGGCATATTGAAACTTTGTAGTGATTTAATAAGCGTCGTACCTGCCCTAGGGTTAGCCATTATAATTCAATTTGTAAATGATCCAATTCTGAACAATAATTTGGAAACAGAAGTAACAATTCAAGAATTACTGTCCAACGGTTACACAATGCTCGTAATAGTCACGCTAGCACTCATTGTTCAAGCGTTATTGTCACAAAATTCCACTCACTTGGTTACAGTCGAAGGTACTCGGCTAAAAATGGCGTTGCAAGTAAGTCACTTCAAAGTTAATTCTATATATAATAAAATACTCGCGAGGCCGGTCGTGGCGCAGTGGTACAAAGTGTGACTGTAAAACCGACTGGTTGTGGGTTCGATCCCCACTCGAGGAAATGAAATATTTACTTAAATTTATATTTTCATTTCTTCGTTCTGGTGTCGAGGCAAAGCGCGGCGTTGAGTTCTGCCACTCAACACGCAATGCCTCCAAAATTCGGCAGAAAGTGGGGAACGAAGTGTTCACACTAGGTTCCCTCTGCCTACCCTGCTGTGTGCGGGATATAGCGTGAAGCTAATTTAATTTACATTTAATTTTTTACTCGCCTAATATTCACTTAAAATATTTCCTTTTTTTTTCAGAGCACAATTTACGACAAGTGCACAAGATTGTCACTGTGGTCTACGGACGCGGACTCAAGTGAGAAGTCTCCACTGATGAAACGCAATGAAGGCGAAGCTAATATTCAGTCTGGCTTACTTACGAATTTAGTATCACAAGATACTTATAATATTATGTCGTGTATTTGGATCTTTCATTACACATGGGCGATACCGATAAAAGCAAGTATTTCACAATATTTTATTGTTAGTTTTAAAAAATATATAGATAATATTATTTTCTTTATTAAAGGTAATTTTTATATTATATCTACTTTACACGAAATTGGGTATAAGTGCTATCATAGGCACAATCATCTGCTTCTGGATTATAACTCCTTTACAACTCTATATCGGCAAAAAGATTTCCGATAACTCACGAGATATTTTAAAATGTACTGATCATAGAATATCAAAAATATCCGAAATCTTAGAAGGATTGAATGTCATAAAATTATATGTATGGGAAGATTTATTTAACGAAAAAATATTACAATTACGGGAAGTCGAATTAAAAATGTTAAATAAAGACTCGGCATACTGGGGAATTTTGAGTGAGTATATGCACTGCATAAATCTCTTCTCTAATTATTATTTAAAAAGCAACTTCATGTTATTTATTCTTTTGTCAGATTTTACAACACATGTTTCGTCAACATTGGTAGCTGTCGTAACTTTTACGTTCCACTATTATTTCGGAAACAACACCATGAGTTTAAATGCTGTCAATATTTTTGCTGGACTGGCACTTTTTAATCAATTGACGGTACCATTTTTAATTTTGCCAGTGACCATTCTTATGTTCATTCAAGCGACGGTAAGCTCGTGATATAATTTACTTTATTTTTAATTATTGTTTGTTTTCTGTTAACGTGAAACTACCAGTAAATAAAAGAATATTTTTAGGTGAGCACAAAACGAATAAAGGATTTCCTGGAACTTCCAGAATCCTACAATGATGCTGATAAAGACAAAAATTGTACAAAAACACCAAATGAGCAAAATGAGACTGTTCATAATGTTAGTCCTGAAGCCAATCCACTTACAGAATACGATGAAGTCGATGTAGACGTTGAAGATAAATTGTTTGATGACAACTGCAAGAAGTCTGCTCACAGAAATCAAGATCAATATTTGATAAAGTTTAAAAATACTGCTTTTTCATGGAAAATGAAAGACTTTCAAAGTTTTTGGTTAGAAATTGATAATTTAGATATACCAGCAGGTAAGAATAAAAATTTGTATCATGTGCATACATATATGTAAAACCTATGAATAGAGAGAATTTAGACAAACGGAAACTTGTATTTTAATTTACAATCATTTTGGAATTGCTGAGTTTCCTTTCTTGACAATGATGCGTCGCAAACATCCTTCTTAACGACAACTCGTTTCGAACACACTCATTGTCTTTGGTGTATCTAAAGGTATATTCTGAGTGGGGGACACCCGGCCTTCCTTATTTCTACGCCCATGCTCATTGTGTGCCATTTCTATATGTTTTTTTTTATTTAACCTTTGACTAAATATAATATTATGTATGTACTTTATTTTTATTGATATGAATTGTCTTTAGGCAAATTAATAATGGTGGTTGGAGCTTCTGGATCCGGTAAGTCATCTCTGCTTTCAGCTATAATTGGAGAAATGTATAATGAAAAAGGAGATGTAACTATTAGCAGGTATTTTACAAAGAACTACTTGTACAACAACTATAGATCACGGTTAATAAAAAATCATTTAAAATTACACAAATTCTGTTTTTTAGGCATTGCCAAATGTGGTATTGCGGTCAACCCCCTTGGTTACTTCAAGGTACAATAAAAGATAATATAGTCATGGGAAATATGTGGTGCCCTCAAAAATATGCGAGAGTGTTACGTGCTACGGGCTTGCGACCGGACTTACAGATTTTACCAGGTAATTTCAACATTTTTTATAACTTCTCGCTATATCTCACATCTATAGGCGAAGAACCAGCAACTCAGTGTTAAAGACTCTCTGTTATCTATAGTCTATATCTCTCTATTATCTATAGTCCAATTTTATGAGACCACTTAAGGCTGCAGTTTATCTCTTATGAGAGCAGGAAAATATGAATAATTAATTTCAGTCACGCTTACCATCAGATGCTGTGCTGATGTACCACGACGGCCTCAATGTGGTACTATTACTACTGTACTACTCATAGTATATATTTAAAAAAAATAAAACAAAATGTATTTTTTTCGTTGTTTGTAAACAATTCGCCATCGATTCGCAGATGGCGACAACACTTTTTTAGGAAATTATGGGACACCGTTGTCTGGAGGGCAACGAGTGCGCTTGTGTATAGCGCGCGCACTATATTCTCGAGCAAGACTAATTGTGTTAGATGAGCCGTTTGGTGCTCTGGACGTCGTCTTAGCTGAGCACGTAGTTTCAAAGGCACTGTTGCCGGCCGTGCGCTCCGGGCGGACTGTTGTATTAGCTACTAATAGATTGGAATTAATACACTACGCCGATATGGTAAACTATAATATTATTCATATATGTTTAAAGTTAACCAGGCTGCTTATTTTGTATACTTCCCTTAATTAAGCTTATTGAGGCCAGTCGTGGCGCAGTGGTACAAAGTGTGACTGTAATACCGACTGGTTGTGAGTTCGATCCCCACTCGAGGAGATTAAATATTTACTTAAATTTATATTTTCATTTCTTCGCTCTGGTGTCGAGGCAAAGCGCGGCGTTGAGTTCTGCCACTCAACACGCAATGCCTCCAAAATTCGGCAGAAAGTGGGGAACGAAGTGTCTTAACACTAGGTTCCCTCTGCCTACCCTGCTGTGTGCGGGATATAGCGTGAAGCTAATTTAATTTAATTTTAACTTAAGTTTATTGTTGTAAATTTTATTTAGTTTTAGTTCACTCAGTGCTATGTTTACTTAGATAATAGCAATGGAAGATGGCCGTGTAAGCGGTGTTGGCCGTTTAAATAAAGTGTGCAACGGCGTGATCAGCGAATGGGCGCAGCTGGCGGCGGAAGCGCGAGCGACAGCGGGACGCACCGGCGCCGGCCCTCCTGGGGGCAGCACGCGGGAACGACTACAACTTCTTCGAACTATTAGCCGCAAGGAATTTGATAGGCAAATGTCTGATGACACTTTGGTGCGTTTAACCTTTGAAGAGATAAAAAAAAACTTATTTTCAACCATTAGACAGCAGGTGCTGCCCCAATATGATATTACTTATAATTAGGATAACTGGCTATTTCATATTTATTAGATAAACGAAGTAATCGGAGCTCACTTGCTGACAGAGGTACCAATGTGCACAGCTGGCACTTGGCGACGAAAAGCAAAACAAATGGGACTATCATTTTCACGTCAGGTTTCTTCCCCGCCTTCCTTGGTACAACGTTTAACGTAAGTACACTGACACTGACACTGTAACTAGTTATCATGGACCTATGCACACGTTAACCATCGAAATAAACAATAGTTCATTTGACGAGAACGACAAATTCGACAATCTTGTGGTGTGGAAATGTGAAGCATTACGCCACGCTTTATCTCAATAATGCGACAAACTAAAGGTAGAGTTTAGAAAGAAAATATCAAAAATATATTTAAAGTGATTTTGATAAGTTTATATGTTAAATTTCATAGTTTCGTCAAGATTAATAATAAATTTAGGTACCTTTTTGAATCGAATACTTAAGTAAAAAACAAGTGTTTTTGTTATTAGATGTGTATAAATTTTGCAAAATATGTAGTTTAGGAGATGAAAAGGATATTTTTACTCCGATTCAGAAACTGAATCAGAACATACATTCACTTGTGGTCGCAAAAATGATAATGTTAAAAAATGATATTCTCGTTTTATTAATTACAAGGTGGTCTCGAGAAGTAAGGCGAGCAGTTAGCGCAGACGCCACAAACGAAATGTTGCAGCAAGAAGCTAGTTTACTGCGGCGTATATTAAGTGGACGACCCTATCGGACTTTATCTAGGTATTGATTATTGTAATAAACAAGAAGAGTAACGACTAATAAATGATAAAAGTATATAAGTAGGAAGGGATGGAATTTCCTAAAATTCTATTTTTTTTTCCTTTACAGATGGACTGATAGAACACTTCAACGCCTATTAAGCGTAAATTCTGAATCACCTAATGAAGTACAGACCAATGGTAAGCTTAATTTGTAATTAAAGATATATATATTAAATATATGATTACTCTAAGCAATGAAAATCATCATAAGATTTTTATCATATTTTTTTTTGTCCAAAAAATGTTAAAATAAAGTGTAAATAATAAAAATATATTTAAAGCCAATATCGACAAAAACCAACCAATATGTTACACGGCTACAACAATACATACAAAGATTTCCAATAACCGATAATATGTTACTTGTTATAAATCTGTTCTAAGGCGATGTAATTGAATCGGCGCCCGATGCGACATTCACCTCAATAACTTCGAATGGCATCGAAACATCCGCTGCGCCAGATTCTAACTTCCTAACTACTGCTAATAAAGAAGTTACAGTACCGGTTTTGAGCGAGGTAATTATATTTATACATATAGAGAAGTTGCAGATTTCTATGAACTCGTGGCCGGTACGTTTATTTATTCATCTATCAGCGGACCCGCGCCAGCTTTGCCCGCTTGAACTATACGAATGTTTTTTTTTATTTATTTATAAAATTATTTTCTGTTTTCAATATTTATAATATGTAGGTATTATAAAAATATATAATCCTAAATAGTGAAAATAAACCGTAATAAGTAGTCATAATTCAGAGAAACAAAATTCTTAGTCTAGAAATAAATATCAGAGCAATTGAAAGGAACAAACAAAATAAATAAAAAAGTAATTAAGGGAAATCCTTAATATTAGAAAGAAAAAGAAACTACTTACCCTTACTAAGAAATTTAACAAATATAAAAACCAATCTTCTCCCCGAATAAGCGAAGAGAACCACCACTGTGGTATCCTGCTGTGTAAAGCTGATTTTTGATTTTTCATCATGTTGATCAACTTTCGCTAAGGCGTCGTATTGTAATACATATATATCTATATAGATATCGCACAGGACTAATAAATACATTATAAAAAAAATCATCAAATAGAGATAAAAAAACATTTTAAAAATTGTATTAGTGTAGATATAAATACCCCTAGAAGTATTGTTTTCATTTCATATTAAACGTACGGAATGAGAGTTGCGTTATATTTATATAATAATTTAACAAGAATGTAATACTATGTTTACTTATTTAGTGTACAATCTGGTGGCAATATTCACGCGCTTGTGGTTGGTGGGGCGTCGTCTACCTGGTGTGTGCGGCCACAGCGCAAGCCATCACCCTCACTGCTGATTATTGGCTGTCGCTCCTAGCCACAAAGAACTCACAACAACCTCTCTCCTATGAACAGGTCAGAATTTAATGATTTTTTTAAAAGAGATGTTGATTATACTTGCATAATTTATATATATGTCTATAATATTGTATAGGAATTTTACAAATCCAAAAATAGGTAGAAATTGGAAAACTTTTCAACTTAATCTCCGCATTGAAAACAAATAATATTTTTGATGCAATTGACGTTTTAAACTATCCATGATATTTATAAATTACAGATATGGGGCATGCTACGCGCGTATGCTCTGTGGAGTGCTGGTGGTCTCTGCGTGGCAGGTTGTGCTCAAATCGCATGCGCTTGCGCAGGCGCGTTTTCAAGAAGAATTCTACATGAACGCTTACTCCATGCTACTCTGCACGCACCAATCGACCATCATAACACACAAACAGTTGGGGACACACTACACCGGTTTTCTTCTGACACATCAGTTATCGATAAAGTGATTTTTTCAAAGTATCATTAGGTACATATATTATATATTTTGTTATATAGCAATAACGGTATATTAATAACCATTACAGAAGCTACCGACGGCTATAAACAGATGGGCTCAGTTGGGTTTTCTGTGCATCGCTGCCGTAGTCGTCAACGTAGTGGCTTCACCGTGGACGCTCCTCGCGATGATACCTGTTATCGTGTCATACATTGTTCTGCAATCGATATATCTACGCAATGCTAGGTAAAAATAGAAATATGAAATTATATGTACTATATAAAATTAAATTGATTAACTATATAAAATTTATTAAACATGTCTTTACGTGATTTTGTTCCAAGAGCATAGATTTTAACATTGTTATATTTCGGTATCTTTTAAGGAAAAAAGGAACCCTGTAAGAGTCACTCTTTATAATTTTTTTTGCCATCCGTCTGTCTGTCTGACAAGATTGAAGATATATAGCGTGAAGCTGAAAAAAATAAATTAAATAAATTAGCTTTACGCTGTATCCCGCACACAGCAGGGTAGGCAGAGGGAACCTAGTGTCTTAAGACACTCCGTACCCCAATTTCCGCCAAGTTCTGGAGGCATTGCGTGTTGAGTGACGGAACTCAGCGCCGCGCTTTGCTTCAACATCAGAGCGAAAAAACGAAAATATAAATGTAAATAAATATTTAATTTCCTTGAGTGGGAAACCACAACCAGTCGATTTTACAGTCACACTTTGTGCCCCTGCACCACGACTGGCCTAAAAAGAAAAGTAATAATAAAATACTGTGTCACAGAGAGCTCCAACACATGGAAGCGGAGAGCGCGGCGCGCGCGGTGTCGCTGGCGGCGCAGACGCTGGCGGGGGCGGCGACGGTGCGCGCCGGCCGCCTGCGGGCGCAGATGCTCAGCGCCTTCTGCCACCGGCTCGACGACAACCATTATGCACTATTACTGCTCAACTCTGCTAATCGATGGTTAAGTTTGACATTGGTAAGTTGGATATTCCAGATATACAGATTTTATCTTTAAAGTATTATTAGCTAGTATATTTTTAAACTAATTTCATACTACCTGGGTTAACACTCTGGTAGTATGAAATAAGTTTAGAAATTTGCTGTGTATTGTTTTAAAGTGTATATATATATATATTTATTTCTATAATTATTTTCCTAATAGTTGTTTGTTGCTAGGACATGGTGGGCGCGGCGAGCGTGTGCGCGTCGCTGGCGGCGGCGCTGTGCGGCGGCGGGGGCGCGCTGGCGGGGCTGGCGGGCGCGTACTCGCTGCTGCTGCCGGTGTACCTGGCGCATCTGGCCAAGTGCCGCGCTGATTTAGACTTGCAACTCTCTGCTCTGCAGCGAATACTAAGCAACACTGATATACCACAAGAAGATTACAGAGAAGATTGTAAGGTTCCTTTAGTGAGAAATTAATGGTACAATGAGTTACACCAACATATCATTATTTTATTATAACAGTTACTGAATTTAATGCACGTACTCGTGCAAATAACAGTAATTTTTGTTTTATCAAAATCGGGTCAGGATTTCCCTTTACAACGTTGTAAACTTTTAACACTTAAATTTGCGCTTCGTCGCCCATAAGCTTGCATTTTATTTATTTACTGTATAAAACAATTGAAATTATAGCAAAACTGCGGAAGTTAAACGTGCCAAAGTATGAAGGTGTTCGCAAGGGACAACTGGCAAGACGCACAGATTCTTTTTTCTCTCATACTCATTGAATATATCCAGGAACAAGGTAGTAATGTGGCCCCCATTTTGTTTTTGATATGAAAAGTAAAAGGAATACAAATGTAAATAATACCGGTTTTGATATTTATTTATCTATTTATGATTCACTATCGAAAAATGCAACATCAAGACATTGTGTTAAGTGCTAGTAAAGCACAGAAATGCACTACCTTCTCAGATTTTTTTTAAAATTTTAATATTGTCATATTAATTTTCCGTTTTAAAAAAAGTTTAAGTGGATAGTCTAATTTTCAATATCAAATATTAGGGCCACAATACCATCTTCTCCTATACTTATATATTATTTATAATTACGAGTATACTTAAATATTATATATTATTGCCTTTAAATTATTACTTATATAACTTTATAGGTCCGATTCCAACGAACTGGCAAAGAAATGGGGAAATAGAATTTCAAAATGTAAGCATACAACATCAGCAAAATGCAGCACCGGTGCTCAAGAACATTAACTTTACTATAAAGTCTGGTCAAAAGGTTCGTATTGAAATCTATACATTTAATTACTTTACACATTCTTATTAAAATTATAAGTGTGTGCATTTATTTTTTTAATTTTCAATGTAGGTGGCTATCTGTGGACGGAGCGGGAGCGGAAAATCAACTTTACTTTTAAGTTGCGTTGGAGCTACTCACTTCCACAAAGGCCGTCTATTAGTCGACGGCCACGACATCACGCACGTTCCACTTCGTGCCTTGCGACATCGCGTGGTTGTTTTGCCACAAGAAGCGTTTATGTTTTCGGGAACACTACGAGAAAATGTCGATCCGCTCGCAGTACACACCGACGAAGAAATCTTGCGATGTCTTCGTGCCGTGGGGCTGTATGACTATGTGGCTGCTCAATCAGCTGGTTTAGGTAACAATATTTAAGCAATATTTTTTTTATTTAATTATTTAGCACTTTTATATTGTAGGCAGAGGCAACCTAGTGTTAAGATACTTCTCGCCCCCCCCCACTTTCCGCCAAGTTCTGGAGGCATTGGGTGTTGAGTGGCAGAACTCAACGCCACGCTTTGCCTCGACACTAGAGCGAAAAAATGAAAAAAAAATGTAAATAAATATTTCATTTTCTCGACTGGGGATTGAACTTACAACAATCACACTTTGTGCGACGACTGGCCTCACAGCGTGAAGCTGATAACATTGTATGTAAACGCCATGGTTGTTAGTTCAACTCCTATTTGTGGAAATGGTTACTTCAACTCAAGGTGTGTGTGCGCAGAGTGCGGCGTGGGCGGGTGGTGCGGCGAGTGGGGCGGCGGGCGCGGCGCGCGGTTGTGCGCTGCGCGCGCGGCGCTGCACGCGCAGTTCGCGGCGGCGCTGCTGCTGGACGAGCCCGGCGCGGCGCTCGACGC
Organism: Heliconius charithonia; assembly: GCA_030704555.1. Taxonomy (NCBI): domain Eukaryota; kingdom Metazoa; phylum Arthropoda; class Insecta; order Lepidoptera; family Nymphalidae; genus Heliconius; species Heliconius charithonia. The sequence goes on along the minus strand of CM060827.1, from coordinate 10,458,692 downwards.
CTCCGCCGAGCGCGCTCTGCTACACGCCTTCTCCGCTGTGGCTCCCAACACCACCATTGTCACAGTCGCTGTAGGCACCTTATAATTATTCGTTAACCAATATCGCGCTAGCTATGCTCCGTAAATTTCATTTTTCTTTACTCTCCCTTATTCGACTATATGACAATCCGACATAAATGTTAAATGCAATGTTGGAGCATTTGATATAAAATTTTAAATTTATATGTCTTACTTATACTACTGAAGCAACCGAAGTTAATCAGTTAAATAATACTGTTCAGCATCGCGTGTCGTCTGTGCGAGGCTACGACAGCGTCGTCGTGCTGGAGGAGGGCGCGGTGGGGGAGCGCGGGGACCTGGACGGCCTGCTGGACGCGCCCGCCTCGCGCCTCTCCTGCGCCCTCGCCGCCGCAAACACGCGGCAGAGACAACTCTGAACACTTAACAAATCATTCTTATCACTTCGACTGATTGTATTTAGAGTACAATTCTCCAAACACATTGTACTTTTAAAGATACGCGCTTTAATGTACTTTTTAAAAAGAATACAATAATAAAACTAATTTTACTGTAGCAGCACACATTATACGAATATTATCACAGCGCACAGTGAAATGTGCGTGTCTGATTTATTCTATTTGTACATAAATATTTATGGTACTTATTTTATATTACTTTCTAACTTTTGTTACAAAAACTTATTATCCAAAAAGCAATAAATTTTAGAAACTTTTTATATCTGTAACCGTACAATTAACGTGGATTAATTTTGACAAATGTTTAAAATTAAAATTTATACCTATAATAGCACATGCATTAAAATAATTGTATTCAGTAAGATTGTAGTCATGTATGTAAACATGATATGAGCTTGTACTTAATAAAAAAATTAAAAACTTTATTTCACCAAAAATAATAATTTATTTGTATGATTGCGACACAAATTTTTCTTGTGTATGTAAATGTAATTTAAGCGACGAGTGACATTTATTGAATAAATAAATAAATAAAACAATATAAAATTCATTCCAAACTGTATTTTCCAATAGAATAACAACTGCAAATAACTCATTAAAGCTCACTCGAGGGCCGCGCGCCCTCCCTCGCCCCCTCGCCGCGCTACCAGAGTCAACGATACATCATAAAATTATATTACTACATAACAAATTACAACAATATTTACGTTGGCACCGATTTATACAGTTTATATAAAAACATTTGTGTAACGACACAAACCATATAAAAATATTCACTTTAAAAGTACCTTACTCACGTAAATATACTTACAGTAAGTCTTAATTAAATCTCGCCTTACCGCCGACCTCGACATCGACTTATTAAATAAATTCTGGTTATTTTTTTTCCTTAATTAATACATTGGTATTCACATGCAATGGAACGGCAGGGCCGACGTGGTTGCATACATCGTTCGGTTATATCACATTTCATATATTAAATTCGGATCGGTGGTGTTATCAGAACGTTATTGATATCATTGTATATAGTTAATATAAATTTAAGGCACAATTTTAAGCCACCGAGTTACTCTACACATATAAAACTTACAGTAAATTCGTTGCTGCACATTTACAACTAACATTGAACAACAAACAAGCATATTTGGCTCATATCGACCACCACACACGAATGTACTAAATCACGATAGCGAAATTAAGAAAAAAAAATCAAGACCCATCACATAATATTGTGCGTAATAAACGGAAAGTGAACACTAATAGATTGCACAAACGTCACTTTTTTTTTGCTTACTGAGTATTGTTTCACTTTAGGTACAAGTAGGGATCTTATTATAAAATATATAGAATTTTTTTCCTACATAAATACCTCACATGTGTATCACACACGATTACTTATTGTAATCACAGAGTAATACACATGTGTGAATAAACATTGAACAACTATATGTTTGATTCATTTATAAATAATATAAAATTGTAACATTGAACATCAATAAATATAAATATTACTCGATATATATATATACAAAAAATATTCTAGAAGATATTTCTGATATGTTAAAAAAACTTTGAAAGGGCAACACCGACCAACACTGCGTCACTATCAATAATCTATTATATAAGATATTAAAGTACATTGAATGTATCATTTATAAAGTTGTATTGCGGGGTAGGCAGAAACTTAGTGTTAAGACACTCCGTACTCCACGTACCGCCCAATTTTCGAGACATTACATGTTGAATGGCGGACGTCAATGCAGCCTTTACCTTGTTACCAGAATGAAGAAAATAAAAAAAATCATTCTCCCGAATGTGGTGGTGGTAATGTCAAACACTGTGTATCAATCGAGACAAATTTTAAGTAAATGCAGTGTTATTTCGGTGTTCACTGTGAACTCACGCCTTTACGATGAAAAGTGCACACATTATTATTAAATTGAATCATAAATATATGTGGCCAGAAGGGAAATAACATTATACAATTATCTAAAATATTTTATTAATTTGATGATTCAAACTAAGAAAACACTTATAAATAAATAAGTATTTACATTCAATATAGTAATATTGAGTGTAAATTTTATCGTAAAGACGTCTCTTGAGTGACACAAAATAATATTATTTTATGCACACATTGTTGTAAATATATTTACTATTTTTATTATAATAATATTATCTCTGTGACTCCTAGACATATTGTAAACATAACATTTTTGTAAAAATGCACGAAAATTTCACAATTAAGGCATTCTTATTGAGAATGTTTGAACATATTTCATAATGTGTCAACATATTAAACATATTAACTTCACTCTACATCCCATAAAATACAGCAATCTCTCACTTCCCACCCAATTTTCGAGACATTGCAAATAGATGACAGAAGCAAAAGCCGCGTCACCTTATTAAGTTTGTCAATTCTTTATGAACAACACGAGTACAGAACCGTCATATGTCAACTTATATTGTAAATTTTGTCAAAGCTGAGATGTTATGTTCATTTGAGTCTTTTTATCTAAGTTTTTAAAATATTTCTTGACTTTCTCGGTGATTAAATTATATCTTTAATGATTATTAAAAATTGGTCTGTCATTTCATATTGTTTGTTGGCTGGTTGGATTGAATAAACCTATACCCATCGACACTTAATAACGAACTTAGTTTTTGATACAGACACCTGATATTATATAAATGTTGAACTTCAAATCCATTCTTTTACACATTCTGGAATTATGTTTTTAATACATATATCGAATTCAGTTGTTTATACTTTAAAAGTATTTCATTGACATTTCAAATTCGTTCTTTTGGGTTTTTTTCAGCGTTTCAAAAGGATGACTTTGGAGTTCAATATTAATACTATAATGAAAAATTTAGAAAAGGCACGATATAAACAATATAGTTAGGTTAGGTTATCATCGAGTTATCTCGCTCATCTTACTAGAGAATCCCATAATTCCAAATGTGTTTAAAAATTGAGAACATTTACTTAATTTTTTTGAATATTAGAGGCTGACACATTGCGTCGCTCTCGCGCGTAAGGGTGGATCCTCACTATAGTGCCGGTCACGGTCCGGTCTTGGTCCGATCTGAGGCTGTAAAGATATACTTAAGTAAAGTGTTGATCCGGCCTTAATCTCCTGCAAAAGCTGGTGCTTCGAGTTGAGCTAGTCCGGATGTCATGGGCGTAGGAAGGGCAGTATCGAGAGATAGTGGTACCCGGGCCGCGCGGGCTACGAGGGCTCGCGCTTGACGACGGCGGCGGCGGCGGCCGCGCGCGCCTCCTCCGGCAGCCGCTCCGGGCTCGTCAGGATGTCCGTCTTCGTGCACAGCCCGCGCAGCGAGTTCAGGACGGCTGCCAATTGAGAATTCATTTCTAAATCTATAACTTCATTATTCGCGTATGTTTTATTATTATGCATTTTTCGAAAAAGGTACAATATAATATTAAAATATACGCGATTAGCCCGTTAACCCCCACAGCGTCTGGGCAGTAATTGTGACAGTTTTGAGGTTGATCATAATAAATTATTTTCATTTTCTCCCTCTCTTAACAAGACAAATCTCGACGCTGAGTCACGCCACTCCAGACGCAATGTTTCAAATGTGTGAGGCGTGAGGATCCTACACATCTCACGCCTCATACAGTCTTAAAACTACGCCCCCTCTGCCTATCCTGCTGCATTAGAAATATAGCGTGAAATCAAATCAAAAATCAGCTTCAAGCTGTATCCTGCACACAGCAAGGAAGGCAGAGGGAACCTAGTGCCAAGACACCGTTTCCCACATTCCGCCAAATTTTGTGGGAAAATATAGTGTGAAGCTAAACAAAAACTGAAAAGTATGAAGTTACCCGGTCGCATCTCAACGAGCGAGCAGTGCTGCTCCGCCCACAGCAGCGTGGTGCGCACGAGGTCGGCCGCGCTGCTGCACGACGCGCACGCGCTGAACGACTCCACCAGCGCCGCGCTCACCTCGCTAAACTGACACGCTTTAAGGAAACCACCTTCGCTTTACAACATTACAATACCTTATTGCATTTGCCAGATCATATTTTATGTGTCGGTTATTTATTTCCCGTCCCCGTAAGAATATGTTCCAACTTGCTAAAGTTTGTTCGAAAAAGCATTATATGTAAAAGATAAATAGTTCTTCAGTTGTTTTTAAAATGCAACAAAAGTACAAAATTAAAACCTTATTTTCATTTCGCCAGTCTCGTTGACACACGTAAATAAGTGCGACGCGGTTGCAAAAGGATACGAGCCAGTACTTCCAGTTGGCGGCGGTGCGCGCGGCCACGTGCGCGTCGAACAGCGCGCGCAGGCGGCCCGCGCGCCCGCGCGACACCGGCGCGCCCGTCGCCGGCAGCAGCGAGTGGCAGTTGCTGTCGGCAGATACACGAGTTTCACTATAAAACTTTAAATTCCGTCTTCCTTTGTTCTTGTATAAATGCCAATTTCGAAAAAAACCTCTCTTCGTCTTCGTATCGGCACGCAGTAATTTTAGTAAATACATATTTATATAAGTGGATTCTCAGAGTGGTAATATTAAACATTGAATTTTACTTAGTATTAAATATATAACATTCGAGCAACAAGTGAAAAAAAGAGTGACTTTGAAAAGCTGACATCAGGTTCTCTCAGCCTATAGTAGGAGTAGGAAAAAGCTTGAATCATTTTTGGAATTTAAATAAGAAATTTTAAAAAAACTTCTAAATAAATCATATTATATCAAAAATATTAAAGCAATACAGGTTTATTGACTAAAGCCCACACTGATAATATTTAGGTTAAGTAGATAACAAAATAGTAATTGTTCAAACTTAAGCCTATGTCTTATCATTTCATAGCTTATTATCTCATGTATCGATACCAAAATGTTTTTAAGGCTTTATCAGTAAAATAAATATGTACATTTCAATGTTGTGTTGACTTACGAAATGGAATTATTTAAGCACTCTATCTGTTGACGCAAACTTTCCATTTCTTCTCTTATCTGGTTCCTCTCCGATTTCAACTGCTTGATATACTCCGCCCCTTTTTGTAACATCGCAGCTTTGCTTATCTGAGCAATAAATATAGAACATTTAGCAAACATGTTCATAGAAACATTTTAATATTGTTTTTTTTAGGTTAGGCAAGGTAAGTAGAAGGAAGAGAGACTTAAGAGTTGTGACATTCCGTTCCTCAAGCATTGTTTAAATTTAAAATACTGCTGACAGCGAAACTACGCCGCGATTTGCTGTTAAACCAGAGCGGAAAAAATTATTGTAAATTTACCCAAGTTTTTACATTTATACGCTGCGACTGCTTATTTAAGTAAATAAGAAAATAAATATTTGCCACGTGTGTACCTTGGCGGCGGGGTTGGCGTTGAGGTGCGGTATGAGCGCCTGCAGCGTGTCGAACCCGTTCTTGATGTTGTAGCGGCGCTTCTGCTCGGCGTGCAGGTGCGTGCGGCGCGGCGAGCCCGCGCGCTCCGAGCCCGGCGACGCGGGCGGCGACGGCGACGCGCCCCGCGACTGCACAGAACTCGCGCTCACCACTCATTCGAACTATACGGCTCAGATCTCTTTTTTTTATTAAATTCACAAAGATGGATTAACTGGTTTGCAAATTAAGGTATCTAAATCGATGCTTGGCCACGGGTGGTTAAGGAGAAGCCTCGTGAGGTGTTAATGGGTGTTATGCACGGCCTGTATGTACCAGTTTATAAATTCATAATTTACTGGAGATTGAGGTTTTTTTCATCGACTTACAATAAGAAGACTCTTCATTTACTGTAACGTATTACTGTATCAAGCCTCTCTAAACGTTTGTACGTTGTATCATCCAAGTATTTACTTTAACTAAATCACAACCAAGTTTGTTATCGCAGGGGTCGGGGAAAAAAGGGCCAAGCAGAGCTACAACCTCGGGCCTCCACAAGAGAGGAGCCTCCGCAATAAAGATAAAAAAATCGCATTTTAATGATAATATTTACCTATATAAAAATATTGTTTATAGCTTCAATATGGATATTGTGGGCAACTTAAAGCAAACGAATAGTAATTATTAAATTAAATACATACTTTAAAACGAATTTATGTAAGCATCAGATATTAACATTGACTTATATGTTTTATTCTTATATAATGTTACGACGTACTATTTTTTAAGTTCAAAACTTAAATCTTAATCACCCATACAATTTTTTTAATGGATTTCCCACACAAATTATTATTTTATAAATTGTGTAAAAATTCAAGCCTACAAGATAGTGGCGATAGGCGTTTTATTACTTAAAATAGATAAGACGCACGGGATCGAAGTCTGGTGTGAGACGACAATGTACATATACACAACTTGGAAGCGTGATACACGATAAAAAAAATATGACATATTGTCAACATCGAACCATTAGATTAGGATAAGAAATTTGCAAGCTGATAACATCCTGCGCCTATGAATAAAGTTGCCCCAGAATATTATTTGACAATTTATTTCCTTGTTTTATCTTGTATTAATGAGAAATTATTCATTATAAATTCTCACGTAAGATTTTTTTTACAACTTTTATGACTGTTATAATTCATAAAATTAAGTGTCCAAAAATAACCAAATTTGCATAATATTTCCTTTACTTAATGATAAGACAATTGAAATTGAAAAAATCTTATTATCTTACATTATCATATATGTATATATAAACTGTTTCTCAAATCAGAGATCGATTTTAAAATGCCATTTTCATTCATATATCTATAAATGAAAACTGCATCTCAAAATCGATCTCAGATTTGAGAGCGATTTATTATAATAAATACGAGACGTAGATCTTTATTTATAACATAGATCTTATCAATGAAGTACGTGCGTAAATAAAATACAAGTATACGTCAAGATTTAAGAATAAAACAAATAACGATTAGATACAAACAGATACTCAGAAACTACAAATATTTTTGCTTTAATATTAATAGACCTAAATATATCTATAGTCTTTTATAAATAACACTTAAGGGTTATGAAAGATCTATTAAAGTCAATATACATATAAACATATACATTTATATTATTTCTTTCAAATTTTCTATATAAAATTCTCAATTCCTAATCTTTCGCAAATGTGACAGTTGTGGATTATTTTTACATTTGGGGCAATAAAATATTTTCATTTCACCGTTGTGATAAAAAAGCAAAAAGGCGTTGAGTTCCGTCGCTCAAAACACAGTTGCCCGAAAAGTGATAGAAACTGGCGAACGTTTTAGCTCTAGGTGCCCTCTGCCTACCATGCTTGCTTGCTGCAATAACGTGAAACTAAAAACACATTTCTCAGGATAATTGATACGGTTATTGAGCCGTCCGTGTTATAAATTCTTCAAACATAAAACATAACACAATAAGACTTACATGATGCGGTGATATAATATCGCTGCCTATAGGCGAAGGCTGTCCTTTGAGAATTGGTGACTTAGTAGGATCACTCACTCCACCAGTTCCATCTTCTAAACTACTATTTAATTTATATAAACTCTGAGCTGGAACCAATAAAAAAACATTTTTATTGTAAGGTTATAACATTTAATAACATGATTGATATTGTTCTCAATAAATAAATCATAAATCAGCTTCACGCTGTATCCCGGACACAGCAGGGTAGGCAGAGGGAACTTAGTGTTATGACACTCCGTTTCCCAGTTTCCGCCGAATTCTGGAGGTATTGTTTGTTGAGTAGCAGAACTCAACACCGCGCTTTGCCTCGAAACCAAAGCGAAGACATGAAAACATAAATTTAAATAAATATGTTACTTCTATAGAGTGGGGATCGAATCCAGAACCAGTTGTGTTTACAGTACTCAAATAAATTCTCTCTATTTTTACAAAATAACAATATTTTGGAAAGTAAAAATAGAGTTTAGTAAAATAATTTATGGCTTATAACAAGTTTTCAGGGTAAAAGAAATTATTGGTCTTATGAAAGTTATATTTGTAGCAAATTTAATTGTAAATATATACATATTTTCGAGACATTGTATGTTGAGTGTCGCAATTCAACGCAACCGTTTGTCTTGGTCACTAAAATGAGGAAATGTATATATTTCATTTCACCGAGTGTCCACAACCGTCGTGTTTAAACATGAGGACGACGGTTGTGGATTCGATTTCCATATGGCACAGCATCTGACTGTAAATTCGGACACACGCCACGACGCACCTTACTTAATAATGTGTATACATTGCTCAATATAACTTATTGTAGCTAAAATTGTTCTGATGTATGAGCTATACAACTAAAGTTTAACGTTCACTTTTATAATAGGTATCAGTAGGCTATACGAACAGTGTTGTGCAGACAAAAGCTGCGCGAGCATAACGCTGGCCTGCGGGAGGGTGGGCTCGGACGCCACGCTGGTGAGGGGCGGCGGCCGGCGCGCGCCCCCCGGGGCCCCCGGGGCCCCCGGGCCCCCCGCCTCCGCCGCCACGCCCCCCGACGACGACCGCGACCGCATGCGCATCGCCCCCGTGTGCGCCTCGCGCGCCTGCATGTGATCACATTTAAAGATGGAATTAAACTATTCTTCAACTCTGATGTTGTTTGCTGAAAACTAGCCTGTCCTAAAAAATACTTTTATTTAAATAACGATACTTGGTTTTTTCATGATCATTACTTATTATATAATTATTGACATATATAATTTATACTTATCATAACATCATAAAATTGATTATCTTCATACAATTTTTTTAAGCACTCACTTCTAAATTGTGAGTGTTTTCTAAACGGGTTTTCAATGTTCAAAAGAAAATTACACTTTAATTAAACCTTAAAAGAACATTTGGTTTAAGAAATCGCATGTTTACACGTCATAAGTTGAACGCAATTGCATAACACCAAGTATTAACTGACCCGAGGCGCGTGGTGCGCGCTGACGGCCCAGTCGGCGTTGAGTTGCGCGCCCAGCGGCAGGCTGTGCGAGCGGTACTGCTCCTTGCCGCGCACCGCGCCCGCCGGCACCACGTTGACGCCCACCGACACCTGCACCTGTCGCACCACATGTATCACTTACGTCTCCTTGATTATTCTATTATTCGAGTATGAAGCATGTGCAATTTCACAACAAAATTATATTTTTTTATATTCAACCTGTACTCCGCATATAGCAAAAAAAATAAGTGATCTTTGTGTTAAGACACTCCGTCCCGTACTTTCCGTTCAATTTTTGAGACACTTCTTTAGATAGCGCGAATCAATGCTGTGATAAATCTTACTAGAGCGACATAATTCAAACCAATGGAATTAATTCAAACCCCCAAGGATGAATCGAAATAACAACCGTCGCGTTTACAATCATACGCTATGCCACTGCGCCACGTCGGCAAGAAAAATATATACATCTGGTGGTAGTACCATCGGGGACTTACCTGTTGCGTAGTCACGGGAACTAACGGTGGGGACGGTAGCTTGAAAGAACGCGAATTAATAGCATTCGGCGACGAATTCGATTTGTAGTCGACGGGATTTGGCTGCAAGTATTGCATTTGCGGCGGCGAGTGGCGCACTGAAGACCGCGCGTCGAAACCCTGAGGTGCCACTTGCACGGGGCTCTGGAGCGGAGAGTACCCCTGGTAGTGGTTGTTGGGCATCTGGTTGGGATAGTGGCTGAGGCGGGAGCGCGGCTTCTCCCGGCTGTAGCCGCCCCTCCCTTGCAGCATGAGAGGGGAAGCATACTTCGAGTTCTGCACAGGCTGCTGCAGGAGCGACACAGTTTCCGGCGCGGTTTGTGAGGGCGGCAGCGCTAAGAAATATTGCGAAATAAAATAGCCACACAAATAAAAGCCGAGTTTTTTTGTCTAAATATATTACCACCCACCCCTTAGGAGCATCAGCACGAAAATTTTGAATGTATGATCAACATACATTTTTGTTTGTCTTAGATGAGCCTAAATATTTTGTAGTGTACCTACCAGCACTGTATTTAGGGTAACAGACTTCGGGTTGGGTTATCTTGGCCTGCGGGGCGGAGTAGGCGGGCGCGAACGAGGACATCATATCCTGCGCGCCCAGCAAGCTGTTGGACATCTCCGTGGACGCGAACAGCCGCCCGTTGTCATACATCCTCATCTGCTCGTTCTTAGTCTGCTCGGGCATCGTCAGCATTTGTGTGTTGTTACTGGTTCCTAGAGACGCGGTAACATTTATATTTATGATATTTCAATTCAACATTCAGCACGATTAATTTAGCGAAAATACCATGTATTGTCATCTGACTGGTAGGCATTGTCACTGGTGTAGAATTTTGACTGTCAGTAATATAGCTCTGATTATATGTATCTACTGACATTCCACTCCTGTATAAGTTATCTTCGGCGGCAATCGTCGGCTCTTCCGGTACGGGCGGCAAACGAGAACTTGATAGAAGATCTGTGCCGGCGACAACATACTTAGTCAATACAAAATTCGAATATGCGTAATGTGCTTGGAAAACGTATACAAAATGAGACATTTCACACTGACCTTGGAGCGGATCCAATGTATCCATGAAATCATCGAGATTAGGCTGCAGAGGACCTAAGCTTGGTTGAATGAAATCAGCTAAGCTTGCACCTCTGGCTAAAATCAAAACCAATCATGAGTCAACATATACAATCGAGTAATATAGCTTTTTTCACTTTCATTGGAATAAGTAGAATTGGTTGATATTGAAGTAAATAGCAATACCGATTTCCCTGCAATCTGGGAAAGCGAAAGGTTGGTGATTTGTGATGGTTGAGAATAGTGTGTCACTCATGAAGTTGAGATAGTCCTCGTCGGTGAGCATGTTGGCGGCGAAGTCGCTGCACTGGGACTCCACGGTGTCCATGTCCGACATCTGAAAACCGCATAGTATTGACATCTGCAAATGCATTCATCAACTTTCTTTATATACTAAGCTCGATACTATACTTTCAAATTATAACTATAAAATATAATATAAATATGTAAAATAAATAAAATTTAACTTGTTACTAAGCGCTTCTACTGAACCTAAAAAGTAATAGCCCACAAATATTTACCGAGTCCTGGACAGAGGTGTCCCCCTTGCCGAGGAGCCTCATAATATGAAACATGCGCCATTTTTTATATTCGGCTATTACGGCTTCAGCTCTTCTTTTCCAATATTTTCCCTCTAGTATAGTTGTCTGCAAGTTTAAGTGATTGTAGATGTAAAAGTTGCAGTTTTACCAATTACATTTAAAATATTATGTAATGAAATTAATTATGACCGCACCTCTGGTTTCACGTGGGTGTCAACATCCAAGGGGGACGCGAACTGACATACTAAAGTATTTTGTTTCTTTATAACTGAAACAAAAAAGCTGAATAAAGTTATTCTATAGTAAATTGTATTTTTAACGATACAATCTAATCAACAATGTTATATATCTACAGCTGTTTATTAAAAAAACAATAAGATTGGTTATTGTTCTTTACGAAATAATAAAATATGGTATGAAATATAAGTAAGCAGTCAACTTTCGTGTTGTTTCGAAATTGGGCAGAAATTAGAGAACATAGAGTATATTTTGTGTAAAGATAAAAAAATGAGCAATAGTTTTATCTTAAGACCTCAAAGACTAGGAAACACCATCCAAGTATCATTTGGGTGTGCAAGAAAAAGACGCCGGCTGTGAACTTAATATATTTATAACCTATAATAATATTTTAGCTTCAAAATTGAACACTATTGACAATTGACGATCGATAATACTATCAGTATTAGAGACACAACGCAACTCACAATCACTTGAGCAATATTGACTAGCTACTTTTATCAATATAGGTGGACGACCCTGTAAATTAAAAATTAGATCACAACAGTAACTAAATAGGTACATAAATAAATAATTTAATTATTTGTTGATGTGCCAAACAGTTATAGTATATTATTAAAATAACAAAATATAAAAAAAAAGAAAAAACCCTTAGAAAGTTTCAAATTCATTAAATATTTTATATAACTAATAATATTAACCACCAAATCATCGTCTCTTAATAAGATATCAATAGTGTATTAAAATATGGTTAATATTGAAAATACATTTGTTCAAATATATTATCCATTTACATAAATTTAATCTCTGTTTTTCATTAAGGTGACATGATGTAAAGCAACATCTAATACAGCATTCTTCTTATATAGCACTGTAATAATTATCATGTTTATGTAAACTATGAATATTTGTTTCATTTATACTTTATAAGTGTCATAAGTTCTTGCCACATACTTTATAAGCAATCTGAAGATAAAACCTGATACCAGAATAATAAATAAGATGATATAAAGTAAAAATTTTATATCAATAATTGACATAACCAATTATTTCCAATATATAAACTAAAATATTTGTCATAAATAATACTCACACTGCATGTGCCAGCACCTCCATATGACGTTGTTCAATCTTATTTTGTCCTTCCACCGGAGTTTGATACCTTTGAAACGATTCCATTTAGGAGAAGTTAGTTTTTGTCTGAGAAATAAATAAATAATTTTATTTATTAAAATACTTACCATAACTTTAAATACTTCAACGTCACAAACTACTATTTGATAAAAGTAATTTCATAACTAAATTCACTTTAAAAGTTCTTAAGTTCATAGGAAACATTTTTGCTTTGAAAGGATTTAAAATATACATTATTCTGATATAAAGTTATAATAAAAAATTATTATAGTAAAATATAAGTACAGTCTCAGAGGTAAAACTGTACTGATACAATAGACATAAATGAGCACTTGGTGAGCGCTCTTATCTCTTGTCACTATCAATAATGATCTTAAGCTTATTACAAATAACACTTTGATAAGAAAGAAACCTGACTATATCTTATCATTACTTCTACCACTCAAAAAATATATATATATTTTATGTAGTTCATAAATTTGATAGTTGTTAAAAGTAGAAAAAACTACACTAAACAATACAAGGATATTAATTTACTGTAGCAAAAAACAATGATCATATTATATAACAATATTGTAATTACATTTAAAAGTCTCAACCACTTTATTTAAAATAAAAAGGATATAAAAAGATATTTAAAATTTTATAGTATAATTATTTACTGATAGAAGAATTGTATAGCAAAAGAAATATAATAATTCAACACTCTCACTGTATAGTGCCTAACTATTTCAGAACATCGTTTTTTTTAAATACATTCTTGGCAATCATATACTTAATTTTATTCTTAAAATCTTTACTCATACAATTATTTTAATCTGCTTCATACAATTTTCATTTGGGCATTATTGTAAGTGCAATTGCCACACAAGGAAATATTTGCATTTAATTGTGTTTCAAATCTAGTTAGATAAGTTGCACTAAAGATTTATGCATTTTAACAAACAACACCTACACCAAAGTTACATATTACTTGCATGCTTCTAGTTCTATACTATACATTTATTCAATTTTATAATTTAGTCAATTGACATATAATATGGCTACAAAAATAATAACATGTTTTATTTTACTTGATGAATATTTTTTAATATGGTGTATTTATTGGAAGGTAAAATAATATACTTGGAAATATGAATGTGTAACAATTAAAATAATTTTCTCAAAATAATTTAAATATTGTATTAAAGACTATGTTATCACATAGTATGACCTGTCTTCTGTACTGGCTATGATAACCTTTCATCTTATCTTTGCAAAGTAAGCTCAAGCAGAAATGTGTTTCCTTATTCTCAGAAAGCATTTTTAAGCTACATTAACTTATGGTATGGATATAAATATGATCAAATAGTTTAACTTATTAATTTGTATGTAATGCAAAATTTTGAATACACATGATTTAAGACCAATAAAACCATAAACAAAGCAGCCTTCAAAATTTAAATGTAATGTCTTTCCCTATAAATAAAATTAAAAATGAACAATCTTTACTTAATAATAAACACCTCAAATTATTTACTTACCTATATGCCAAAGTCATACATTTAAATAATTTTGTTAAAGATATTTCAATAGAAAGATGTTGATGTTGTTTACTTTCTTCTTTATCAGAACGCTGTACTATTTCAGACGACACTGGCAAAATATATGTTGCTACGGCCGATTCTTTTGGTACATTTTGTTCTTCATCAGGTATAGGGACGGCTAAATCATCAAAATCATCCTGCTCCTCAGCTTCAAAGTGCGATACCATAAAATGTCCAGAATGTATTGTCTCTTTGCCAGGACGATTCTGGTGTTTCTCGACATGAGTCATTTTAATTTTTGAGATGATAAAAATAGGCTTACTAATAATGTTTTAAGTTCCAACTATTCATAAATTTCAACTTTTATACCTGGCCATATTTTCACTTATCACTCACATTGTTTTTTTCCATTTCCATCTATTTGACATTGATTTTAAATGTTGCTGTAGCAAAGTAAAACTACATACAATAGATAATAAAGCGTACATTGTCAATGCCAGATATAAAAGCATAATCTAATGGTACCGAATCGTAAAAAGCGTGCACAGTACTAGTAGCTTTATCAAATAGTAATTTTTAATAAATCATAAGTTCCGAGGAAAAGGGTTGAAAAAAAATTTAAATTTAATTTCATGTTTATTGAGATTTATTTGACTTCTGTACCAATAATCGATTCATTGAATTTTCTCGATATCTATATTTGCTATGTACACACCGACCGTACTGATTTTTCAGTTACATGTATATTTCAAAATCTCTGGCCGGTATATTTCTTCCCTTCGGATATATGTATTCTGTGGTAGTTTTGAACCTTTGGATATATGTGTTCTGTGATATGTGTTCTGTGATTTAAAAAGTGTTTTCAAAACTAAAACAAATATAAAAACTAAAATGTTCTATCAATTCAATTGTAAACAGCTTACAATTTTCATTTTCTAAAATATATATAATTTGTAATTTTATATCACTTGTAATGTCAAATTGTTATTCTTAATGCTATATTATGTGGACCTTAAATATTTAAATTTAATTAATATTTTTCATATATATGTCACATTCAGTACGTTATATTTTAGAATTTGAAGTATTTGTAAAATGGATTCACCTAAAATATGCTCTTCGCCTTCTTATAAAAACCTTAAAACAAAGCAAACACAATCACCAATTGAATTAAAAGAGAAAATGAGAAAGGTAATTACTTGTTATACCTTAACAACAACAAGTGTAAAAGTTCCTTCTTTAAATTAGATTATTTCGTCTAGGATTACAAGAATAAGGTGCAAAACTGTCGCAACATGCTTATAAACAAATTCCGAGGTTCTGGAGAAATAGATTTAAAGATGACACTTACTAGTATTTACAATAAAACATTCAGCAGTTATTATATTGAAATAAAAAATGAAGTTTTAAATAGTGTTGAAGAAATAGAAATATTGGAGGAAATTAAACAAGAACTTATACAGGAAGAATTAGATTGGTATTTAATTTTTTACTTTAATTATTAATCAAAGTTATCATAACAAAGTGGGATATCACTAGCTTATTCAAATGTGAAATTAATTGAAATTAAAATGTGAAGATCAAGATAGAGACACCCAAATTAGAGACAATGCTCTAATTTGGGCAGTAAGTGTAGAATAGTGTGACTTGATATTGGGTTATTATATTAAAAGCATAGAAATATAATATTATATTTTTGCAATTTAAAGTATTTAAATATATTTATTAATACTCCTTATTATAAACAATTTTATTATAACCTCATCAAATGTCCTATTATGTCCTAAAAATAGAAAAGATTGCTTTAATTTGTATAGAGTTAAAAATTATTAAGAATATTCAGATTATGGTATTAGAATATGATTAAAATTGAAATCCTCAGAAGCCATTTGTGCAAACAATTTGTGGTCAGTTTGCAAATACAGTTCTCTATTGCTTATATATATGTTATATGAAAGATTCAAATAATATGTATGTAAAATATACTTGTAGTATTGTTGTGATAATGATATAAAACAGAAGAATTTCAAGCTTTGTAATTGTTATATTTCAGAGGAAGGAGAAAATTTACTTGGAGAGGTTTTCCACTGTTAGTGTTTTAGTTTTCTCTGATGTAATTATGTTTGTACAAAAGGCTGCCCAAATATTGATGTTCATTTTGTATAATATTATAAATGTTAAAATTTTGTCACAAGTTTTAACTTTTGTTTCAAGTGTTATCTATATCTAGATTTTATGCTGAGAAAATTTTAGATCAATTATTTAAATTTTAATATTTCAATAATTGCAAAAAACCTGCCTATGTAATACTTGAACGGCTCCTGAGTGGTGAAATTAATTCTTATAAATCATATAAAAATTTTACTTAGGGACTCCAGCCCATGATACGTAAGCCTTAGTTAGTGGTCACTCGTAACAGCATATTCATATTTTCTGCGTACTCGTATTTTGAGAAACCAACTTCAGTTTTCTAGAAGACAGTTTTCAGTCTTACTACGTTAAAATTTTTACAATTTCTTTGTTTCGTGAAATTGTTTTTCTATCCTAAGTATATACTTACAAGAAAATCGTAACTGATTGATGTCTGTACATGGAAGATAAATCAGAAGAATTATTATGATGACGAAGATTTTTAAAAATGTTTGTGCGTTCATCTCAGAAAGGGCGTAACCACAGTAAATGAAATTTTCACTTTTGGATTCCTGCAAGCTTCACTTAACATATAGCGTTGTCTTGTCTCTGGGAATCTATTAGAATCAGTTCATAAAAAAAGGTTATATCTATTTAAAGATTTTATTCGAATTGCAATGTGTCAAAAGAGTAATATTATACAACTAATTTATTAAATTGGGTAAATCTTTAGTTTTTAATGTTTTGTGTAAATAAGATTTGTTTTTTCAGCTTCACGCTGTATTTCGCATTTAGCAGGGTAGGCAGAAAGAACCTAGTGTTAAAACACTCTGTGCCCCAATTACCTCCGAATTATTGAGGCGTTGCGTGTAAAAGAGCGGAAGTCAATGCCGCTCTATGTTTCATTTCCCCGGGAAAACATCAAACCTACAACGTCGCACGCTTGTACACGCACGGTTTCAAATTAATATTTGAAATATTTTTTTGTTCTAAAAAGTAGACAAGTATTTACCAGGTTCCTTTTTCTCCTATCCCTGAAATTATAGAAGATAATCTAATTACTACTAATCAAAAGAAAACAATTTGTTTTGGTTATTGGTTTTAATTTGTTTCATTACAAATAAATTAAAAAAATTTTTGGGACGTCTCAACTCAACATACTTAGCCACGAAAACCCTTCCACGCTAGATTTACACTTGTTGAAATATATTTAATACTTAAAGCAAGTGCGAATCTAATCAATTAACTTGAAATAAATAATTCATTGAAAATAATGTGAACACTAACTTCATATTAAAAGTTTTCTTATCTTAAAATTTTATCATAACTCAAAATAATGTAAAGCAAATATTATTAGGTAAATGTGTACTTAATTATTGATTTTATTACATTAATTTAGTATATTTATTGAAATTTACTGTATATCGGGATCAAGTGATATATTACTCGACCACAATTTGCAAAGTGAAGCCTGACAATAACTAAATAAGTACAACCTTAAGGTCGGACAGTCTTCGACCAAAAGGGATACTAATTTTGGCCGTAATTGAAACCAACATTTTGCGCGGTTACTTTTCACATATTGTTTGATATCAAATTAATGTTTTAAAAAATAATACCTATTTGAATAAAAAAAATATGTCGTATCACTTACTAAACATATATTTTCCAGGTGGCTTGAAGAGTATGAGAAGTCGCAAGTTGATAACGTTGATTGGTCACTCTTAGAAAAAGATGACAATATTATATGTTTCATTTGTCAAAAAAACAATTTAACATTACAAAATAAAACATTGTCTTGCAATTTCTGTAATATCAACGTTAAAATAAATATGAATATGCAAGAAATTAAAGCAATTGCCAACGAGACATTAGAGAAACACAGTAACTCATGTAATTGTAATGTACAATTTACAGTAGTTGTTGAGTCTGGGGAAACACATATTTATTATATTTGTGAACATTGTATGGATATGCAGATAGTTATTTAAAAAGTATAAGCTTTTGTTATTTTTTTTTAGTTACGTTGAATAATATTGGTTTTGTAGGCGCTAAATGACCACTTTATTATATTACATTTGTGGAGTAATAAGGACTTAAATCTTATTATTTTATAAATATAATATACTTGATTATTTAGTTCATTTTGTTTATTTTTATTTTCTAATTTTTTATCAGTACTAATAAAAAATTGTTAAAAAGTTATAAAAATACATTGCCTTTTATTTTTGTACAATTTTCTCTTTCTCTATTCTTCTCCTCTTTTTATTAAAAAAAAAATTCTAGTGATTCTAAACATCGGCTTAGTCGTCCCTGTACTAACAATAAAGTCATCTAACTCTATCTAATCATATAAATTTGTGCTGAAAATAACTACCATATTTTAAAACCGGTAATTAAATTCTAGTCAAAGGAAGACTACGTCATTTTGGTGAAACAAATTGTGTTATTGGTATTCGCAAAAAGTTATAAAATTTTAAAAAATGGTTCCAGTCAAGGAGCGAGGATTTATCCTTAATCTGCTTGTAATATCTCAATTGACAAGAATTTCTGTCCCTATAAATATTCATATTGGGTAGTATCTTAATGTTGGCTTGACGTATGTAGGTATATCAGAGTAACCAGAGACACGCCACTACTTTAGGCTATACGCACAAATTGTATTTTGCATTGAATGGCGGTACTAAACGCCGCGTGTTTGTTTTCCCAGAGTGGGTTAATGAAAATAATTAATTCTTCTATGCACGAAACGAAACACGAAAACACGATGACTATCATCACGATAAAAGTCAGATGCCGTCACACTGTTTCATGATGGTTTTAAATAATGTATTATGTTATTAAATACCTTTTATTTATTGTAACACCATAGCTACTTGGCGGAAAAAAAAATACTTTACGACCTATACGCTGTTTATAAGCTAACTGCCCTAGATGTAAGATAGGAATACATTTCGGATCGAAATTAGATTTACTCTAAATATATATACAAAAAAAAACAATAAGAAGAAATTATAAAATTAAACACCAATGTACAAAATAAAAATGACCTTTTAATTCAATTCATTAAGCATGGTAACAAGGCATATTGTAAGTTAATTTTATTAATTATTTTTTCATAATAGTTGGGTTATAACATTTTTTTTAATACATGTTTAATTCCTACCAAAACATTAAACTAAACGGTAACTTGTATAAAATGTACATCTAATAATAGTTGTATAAAAACAGTACCATTATTTTACGGACATTAGATGGGCAGCATTTGTAGTTGAATTCATCCTTTGTATAAAATAGCCAACTATATAAATTATTCTAGGCCTGAAAAAAAGGCGTTATATTAATATAATAATAAGATGTTACAATTTATCACGTGAAGTCTGATTAGTCAATATTCAATATTATTGTGTACATACACAAACTACAAACTTCTTTAATTTTTTTTTATAACATCTACGATTCAAATTAGAATGTCCAATAAGCCTCGAGTCAAACAAAAAAAAAGATACGCCTTATAATTCAAAAACATATATTTTAAAGTTAATAAATGTTAAACAAAAATATGTAAATCTACACACACAGTCACAACATAATATCAATTGATTTTGGGTCATCCATAAACGAATGGTTCCTGACACAGCTGGACACATTTGTTAGACACCGCTCTATCTAGTGTGACGTCACATATTTTCTAATTCCAGACTTACAAATTAATTAAGACAGCAGTTTGATAATCAATTTGGTTCTAAAAAATGGTGTGTAATACTCAGATATTATACTTTTTAATGTGACGTCACAAAATTTAAGACCACAATTCGTTGACATCAACTTGGGGAGGGGCGTGGTCTATGGATGGCCCCTATCATACAAATAAAAACTAATTGTTGAAAGACATTTTGTATTTATTTAATAATTTTATTATATTCACTTTTTACATGATCTATATTGAGGTAAGTAAGTTTTTTTTCTTGAATCTACGTGATATACTCACTATATAGGTAAACCTTGTACATCCATAAGGTCCTCTTGAGCGTGCGCGTGCGCATGTGTGTGGGCAGTGGAGGCGGGCACGGTGAACGCGTTGTGGTTGTGGGGCCGCGGGCGGCGAGGCGAGCGGGCTGTTATCACGCGAGGCTTGTGTATCTCGTCCATTACAGATGGCGCTACGTACGTGAAGCCCTACCACAAAAACAAATAATACTTGGAACTTATAACTTATTTGTTTAAGGTTTACGCCATGGCATATAGCAGGTTGGGCAGAGAGAACCAAGTGTTAAGATACTTCGATTCTTACTTTCCGCCCAAATTTCGAGACACGTGAGTTTTGCCAATCTGTTGCCAACAGATTGGCAAAACTCAATGCTAGCACAGCATAGTTTTATTACAAGCGCGAGGAAACGAAAATAATGCTGCACAATTCTGGAATGAATAAGCCTTATGCTTAATCCTAGAAATTTGTGCGTTCCGGAGGCGCCGCACCATGGGACCAAATGACGCGCTTCGTCTAATAAATCCGTAACTCATTTATTTTTATCATAAATTGTTGAAATTTTGCATATATGAATATATACTAGAATATATTTTTTATCAATGACATAAAACAAATATTAATAAAAGACAGGAGTCACTTAATAATAAAAAAAAAGTTACAAATCGTCATAAGGGCTACATTCTTATTGAAAAATTATTACTATTTTTAAAAGTAGCTTAAATATACTAAATCTAGGCTTTTAAACAAAAAGTGATGTATCATATGTAATATAAAATTAATATTCATAATTATAGTGGCGCCCACTCCCCATCCCTCCCTGGTAAATAATAGCGGTATTAATAGATGCACTGCCCCAGGAGAGCAACAGCACCTCCGGTGCTGGAGGAACCCTCCTTGGGTCTTTAATCCTCCTCCGTGCATGTGCTCCTGAGCTGTTACCGGTGCTAGCGTGTCTGTTGCCGACGACAGTTGCTTTTTTATTCGAATGGACTTTATTGCTATCGACCTAGACTGGTCTTGACAGCGTCACCGGGCGGAGAGGGGCGAGACTAACGATGGCGCCCCTGAAGAAATGATGCTACACGGAGGAATTTCTTTGGCGCTCTGTAGGAGGTCTTACTCTGTTGGAGGACATTTTACTCCGCTTGCAAATGAGTGGATACAGCCTGCGGTTGACGTATGTAGCCTTGTTTCTGCCATACGTGATATGCGGGGGAAAAGGGAATTTAGAATCTAGTACAACAGGAGGTTTGAAGTCAGACAAAGTATCTGGATCTGACCCTGGATGGACGTTCGCTATGCACTTTGTTCAGCTTGCGCCGAAACTATAAGCTGTCGGTACCCTCAGCAGGCCCCTGCCGAATGTATGTGGGCCGGATTCTCTATGCTGATATCTTTATGTCGGCGTGTTGAGATCCATGCCCCTGTTATCCCTGTGTGGGCAGATGCTAATGCTTCAATAAGACCCAATTGCGAAACGCACAGAGTGTCATAGTGGTGAGAGCAATTCGGAGGTTTCGTACGGTTTCCTAGACGGTGGCAACCCTCTTGAAAAAACAATCCGCCTTGGGAACTACAGGCAGAAGTGCTTGCCAGAGTAAATGCGTTGCGTAAAAACGAGCAGTCGCGCGACGTACAACCATCGCGGGGGAGTATATCGCATGGATCAGAAGCGAATCCCTGATCTGGCTATGGAGGGGGGACCTGGGGTCTTCGGCGGCAGGCCTAAGAACGGTGGAGGCAGTCTACCCACACCTGGAACGCTGGGTTAAAAGAAGTTTTGGTATTCCCACAACAGGACTCCAGCCAGTATACTCGCCACCTCAAACAAAGGCACACAAAACTGTTTATTTTATAGGCAAGAAAATTTCCGTCTTCGTGGGGAGTGAAAAGATTCTTTTCCAGATATAATCCTCTTTGGGCCTCTTACAACAAACAGCTTTTTGTATCTCTCTCGCATTCTTCTCACTAAAGGCTGCATTAGAAAAAATTTTTTTGGCTTACATGAATTTATAGCTGGACTATATATTCCATTATTTCATCATTATTAATTGAGAGTTAGTTATTAAAAATCAAATAATAATGATAACAATATAAAAAATAATAATGACAGAGCCACTGGTCAGTTTATATTCCATGATCAACAAGTGGCTGGAGACTGACTCCAGCGAATTGTTGACTCATGCGATTGCCAACTACAAGTATGCTTGGTGTTGGACAGCCTTAGGTTAGAGGCAAAAAAATATGGTGTGTTGCTATTTATTATAAAGAGCAATAAAAATGTTAAAATATTTCATTAAAAGCCAGTGTAGATTTTCCATGCTTATCCTGCTAGACTCTTTGTTTTAATTATTGATAAAAATGCAAGACATAGTGAAAATTATAAAAAAGTATATCTTCATATGTTGTGCGCCTCTCAGATGCATGTTATTTTTTTATAGAAATAAGTAAGAAGATCTTTTTACATTAATTAATAATACTTGAAATCATCTCTTTGAAGTTAATATGTTCGGAAACTATTATAAAATATTATACTGCATGGATACACATATTTCAATAATTTACTGATTTATTATAAAATTATGTAATATATAAGTCTTACCTGGAACATAAGATTAGCACTTTCACTAAGTGTTGATTCATCTGGAGAGTCAATTGGTGTTTGCAATGTAAATCTAGTATCGAACTGGG
The DNA here is from genome assembly GCA_030704555.1 of Heliconius charithonia. Lineage (NCBI taxonomy): Eukaryota > Metazoa > Arthropoda > Insecta > Lepidoptera > Nymphalidae > Heliconius > Heliconius charithonia. Next base: position 10,435,447 of record CM060827.1, on the reverse strand, counting down.
AAACATCGTCTTCACTGGCCTAGGAATAACCGATAAAAATATTAATATACTTTAAGTAAGTTAAGGATGTAATGGTATACACTATATGTCATTTTATGTTGTTATTATGTAAAAACTTACTAAGCGAGGTTTAATAGGAGGCTCTAATCTGCGAGCAAAAACATCATCCCAGTGAACATGTTTGAAGAAGGCATGACCCCGTACCGCCGCTGCACCGGTAGCACCTAGACGTTGGGTTTCTGACCGTTTCATGAGACGTCTTATCAAATCACGAGCATCTTGTGTGAGGTAGGCCGGTAACATTAATTTACCCTTAAGTATTTTTTCTATAGTTTTTGTACGATTATCTCCAGTAAACGGTGGCTAGATAAAAAGAACGAAACATTTTTAGATAACTATTTATTATAAAAGTCAAATATTTTTTACAGTGCTAATTATAAATACCAATATACAAAGGCACTAAGTGTGATCGTAAAACCGAGTGGTTGTGGGTTCGATCTCCACTCGAGGAGATGTAATATTTACTTAAATTTATATTTCCATTTCATCGCTCTGGTGTTGAGGGTAAGCGCGGCATTGAGTTCTGCCACTCAACACGCAATGCCTCCAGAATTCTTCAGAAATGGGGAATGGAGTGTTTTAACACTAGGTTCTACAGGGGTATCGCTTCTAAGCTGGTTCATACAGGGGGAAGCTGTTTTTTTTATATTAATTATAAATAAACAATTTATGTAATTTTTATAACTATTTGCTTAAATATAAAAAAATCATTAATTTTAATTTAAAAAATCCTACCTGACCAATCAACATATCATACATTAATGCACCAAGGCTCCACCAATCCACTGCTTTGCCATGACCACTTCTAGTTAAAATTTCAGGTGCCCTATTCAAGACAGATAAAAATTATAAATATACTTTTATAAATAACAAGTTCAAAGAGTTAGATATAATAAAATGTTTTGGTTACATACATGTATTCAATGGTTCCACAAAATGTGTGAGTGACAATACCCTCTTGAATGTGTTCCTTACATAACCCAAAATCTGTTAATTTTACATGTCCTTGTGCATCCAAAAGAACATTTTCTGGTTTAAGGTCACGATAAATTATACCTAAACTGTGTAAGTGTTCCAAGGCCAGTATAATCTCTGATAAATAGAAACTGAAAATACAAGGTCCAATCAAATTCAAATTAATTTAGCAATGTGACAATATTATATTTTATTCATATATTACAACAAAGAAATCAACATTTTAATAGTATTAATTATGAGATATATATATTGTGAAATAAATTTAAGAGATCCATTTTTTTAATTGTTTTAAAATGTGTAAAAAAAATAATATAATTAACAAAAAGTGTTGAAAATATGTAATTATACATATATATGATTAAATAGTAATATGCTACAAATATGAGAGTGTACAAGATAAGATTTCCATTATTAATATACAAACAGACATTAAATACATTATGATCCTTTTTTAATTATACAAGCTTATGCTCAAGTGATAATAATTATATATACTCTGCAGATGTTTGTACATTTTTTATTTAATTTAATAATAATATAACTAATAGACAACCTTATATCTTATCTGATAAAAGTTACTGAAGATTTAAATATATAATGTTGCTTTTAATTCTTATTCTTATATTCTTGAGGCCAGTTGTGTTACTGTGGCACAAATATGTGACTGTAAATGCGACAGATTGTGGGTTAGATTCCCACTAGGGAAAATAAATAAAAAACTATTTTCGTTTCTTTACTCTCATATAGAAGCTAAGCGTGGCATTAAGTTCTGCCACTCAACATGCAATGGCTCCATTTGGTGGAGAGGAATGTCTTAATACTAGGCTCTCTCTGCCTACCCTGCTACATGCAGAATACAACATAAAGATAAAAAAAATGGATTAACACTCATTCATCAAAATAATTGGAAAGTATCACAAATTTTCACTAATCAATAAGGAAAGTAAGAGTTCTCTTACTCAGATTATTGAAGTCATTTATATTTTATATGAAAAATTAAATTATGATATAATATATATATTTTTTAAGCTTAAAAATACTATCACTTACCATGCTGTGTCTTCAAGAAATATTCCTTCACGTTCCAAGTGCATAAATAACTCTCCACCACTTAAATATTCTAAAATTAAATATAATTTACCTCCAGTTTGAAAAGCATATACTAATTCAACTATAAATGGATGCTGAAAATGATAATGAAAAATTTGTGTTAAAATAACAACAAAAAAATTATATATTTTAGCATTTTAGCCTATAGCTAATTTTTCGATAATATATTTTTTTTGTAGTAATTAAGGTATATAAGTAAAGGTGTGTGGTAATACACCACCCAACTTTGACATATTATATATTGAGTGATGGTACTCACTGCTGTATATTGTCTAATTACCAGAGTGAATAAATGAAAAAAATTAATTTCTGTTAGTGGAAATAGAATCTAGAACCATTGCATTCACAAACAATTATGTTAACATAAACATATGATTTTTTTCTAAGTACCTTAACCGCTTCTAAAATGTTTCTTTCAGCTTTAGTGTGAGCAGTGTCCTTTTGGTTGCGAACAATTGAAGCTTTCTTAAGCACTTTCATTGCAAAATGTGCACCTGCATCAGGTCCAGTGATCTTACGTACTTGAAATACCTTTCCATATCCACCTTTTCCTAAAACTTTTCGTAATTCAAAATCTTGAGGACCAAGTCTTTTGCATTGTCCTGGATTTACGTTATCTTCAGAAAGTTGAATTGTCTCAGATCCTTCCGCTCTTAAAATTAAAAATATAATTATAAAGTTTACTAGGCAAAAGTATTTTATCAAATCATAAAATTATCCATTGGAAGATATATTTACTTACTCTACTATATTATTGACGTGTAGCTCGGGATCATAATCTACCTGTAAAAAATAAACAAACAATGAAAAAACAACGTAACACCAAAAACCAACAATTTATCAACGTATGAGAATAAATTATGAACACAACAAAAATTGTTTAATTCGATTCATCTCTTTAACGAAATGTACGCAAATGATGTATTGGTCAAGATTTAGGTTAGGTGTTTATTTATTAACTATAGTCAGAAATATAACGCATATACCTCATCAACTTCTATAATATCGTCTTCATCAGAGTCTGCAACTGTAACTGTATCCACATCTAAATCTAAATCAAAAACACCTGCCATATACGATGACATCTCAATTAAATCACATCAGCAAAATAAAATATTTTTCCAGCACTTTAGTGATATAAAACGATCCCTTAACCAGCTAAGACGACACAAAAATTTAATTAAAGTAAACTAAAAATTAATGATCTTAAATATTATCGTGATTTTTTATGAATATGAAAGAAGTCAAACACACAGCACTGCTACTTGGTTTTTACAAGCTCAGATTAAAAATAGGTATATAGATTACAGAGACAGGGAATATCTTTATATAATTTAATCTGTAAGTTGTTTTGGAGCATAGATACAGATAAGCTAGAAAATAACATAGATTAAAGAATTATGTTCACTAAGTTACAGACAAGAATATTTAATTATGCATGCTTATTTTATCCTACAAATATTGCTTTCTCTATCAAAGTATTTCATACTCCATTATAATAGTAATAATTTCTCTATTACAATTACTAGTGGAGATATTAGTAGGAAAAGAGTTAAATTAGTGCTGTTATTCAAAAAAATCACCAACATATTTATAAATGTATGATTATTGTTTATTTATATAGATTGAATTTTATTTGCCACAAATAACACAACTCATAGTAATGTGATATACATTACTATGAGTTGAGTATTTTTCGAAAAATCTTCATCACTTCAATCTATTATAACATCATTTAGAGAATCCAAATCTAGTGAATAACAAATTTATTATATTATATTTCTCTTGTATTATATATTTTTATTTTTTATGTTACAGGAACAGTAAGACTATTTTTAACTTCAACCTGTAAAGGATGGAGAACTGATAAGTATGTTTAGTAGAGAGGAAAAATACGAAATGAATGTGAAATTCGTATTGCTATCAATAAAGATGTATTAGCTAAATCGATGAGACTGCGAAACTTCTGCATAGCTGCGAACATATACAATGCAGTATTATTATTGATGCTGCTATACGACAATGCAACGTGGATCACCTAAGAAAAATGAATAAAAGAAAGACGAATGTTGCGGAGATGCGATCTCTTGTTAGAATACACAGAAGAGTGAGTAGAAAGAGGCGCTGGAAGAAACCGTAGGTAACCTTCGAGAAGATCCCTGAGGAATGTATGAAGATGTTCATGACAGGTGATTCTATTTGGCGGCGTTCTCAATAGAGTTAGAGCGTGAAGCTAAAAAAAACAGAACAAAGTACGGTGACGGTTATGCTCATTACAAAATAAATATTATACTAAAATATATTTTCATATACATATTATTACATAGTCTCTTTATTATTCAGTTATTTATTTTAAAGAATATAATATTAAATAAATCACTATATAAAAAATCAATTATATATTTTAAAGTGTCTACATAAAGTTTTTGAACAGATGTCAAACAGTTTTTAGTCGTCAAGGGTGTAAACATGTATTAGTAATCATTTAATTAACGAAAAAAACTGTTTTGCTACTTTTATACATTTGTAAAATATAATGCTGCTCCGTAATTTTAAATTTATAATTTTATAACGATTTTAAATCACGTGATGATTGCTTAAAAAATATTCGATGGCTAGTGACAACGAAAAAAGTTTGTGTAATCATAATTCAGATGGTTCTTTGAAAAGTAACAAGAAACAAAACAACAGTGTATTTGTTGGTAAGTTATAATTTCATGTTTCTATTATTATTCTTTACACAGACCTTATTTATAAATTTTATGTAAGCATAACCTCCTTGTAATTATATGTACAATGTAACTTAATGTACTTTGACAAAGCTAAGAAAGACAGAGAATTATAAGTATATTATTTTTTAAAATCAGTCATAAAAAGGTATTTTGTATTTTAACGGAAACTTTCCCAAGTGAAATTAAAAGAGTTATTATTAAATAAATTCATCATTAGTTTTTTTTTGTTAAATAAAAAAAAAAATGTTTATCAGGGTTAACTGAAATGTAAAAAAATATCTCTTTATATCGTTAAAAATAATGAAGTATAAATATGTAATAAGTGAGCAAAATGTTCCCTAAAATAAGAAAAAAACAAGCTAGTGTAGTCCATAACGGTGGTGTTTATATTTATTTAGTATGTACATGTAATATGGACCATGATCCTGAATATTTATTATCTTTTTATTATATTCATATTAAATAGCTTGATATTAATACTATGTAACTTTCCATAACTATAAATTGGTATACTTTACATTTAAATAACTACCTTCTTTTGTTTAATGTGATTTAAGAACAATGTCTAAAACACATTGAAATAATATTTTTTCATTGACTTTTATGTATATAAACATGATCATGTTTATTTGGTTTTCCTCTTCAAATGACCCATAAATGGTATTTAATAAGCTTAATAAGGCTTAATAAGGCTTATTTAATAAGTCAGCTCCAGGTACTTTAGTATTACACAGAGAAATGGAAATGGAAACTGGGACTTAGACACATATTTTGGTTAAGACACGTATTAGACAAGTATTTTGTGTGTTTTTAAGGGTGTACATACAAATTGTGCTTGTTATAAAAAAATTATGGGATGTATTTCATTCATGCTAGCTTAGACAAAATGTTAATGAAAAAGTAGAAAAATATATATTAACTAGATGTTTAAGGAACATACTGAAAAAACAACTAAGGAAACCTAGTTTCCTCAGTGGTAGCTAAGAAGAGAGAGAGATCAAAAATAAAAATATCATGTGAAAAATTAATACACAATTTTTTTGTGTTAAGAAATACTCCCATCCCACCCATATAATAATTCTTGATCTATGTGACAGATTATTTAGTTGCTTTATTGTTAATTAATTAATTTATTTTTTTAAAAAACAATACCTGTAAACATGAGTGGTCTTAATGACCTCTCATGTTTACAGGAATTTTTTTATTTTAGTATTTTTTTTATAAAAAGTTATATAAGAATTTTGACATAGCTTGATAAGAATGTATGGCTTAGTGGTCAAAACGCTTGAATGATTTCCTAGTGTTGCAGGTTCAAATCCTCCTACATTACATTTTTTATGTTTCAAAAAAAAAATTTTTCTTTCTAATTGTGAAATAAAAGTTTAAAAATGTTAAATTTATATGTAAATACTACAAAACCAATAACCCATAATTAATATGACTAACAATTACAGCTTCATTTAAAAATTACTGAGTATAAATTTATATTTATCTAGATTGATGCTAGCGCTACTAATAATAACTGACTAAAAAACAACATAAATGTTTCATACTCAACATTGTTTGCACAAAACTGTATAAAAGAACATTGCTTTTCAAATGACCGTACATAATTTCAATTAACTTTCAATTTACAGAATAAATGTAATTTAATCATTTATGATGCATATACATCATTCTTATATTCTATGGGTTATTTCAGTCTTCATTATATGTCAATGTCAAAACATGACTAACCGAAATGACAGATGACATTATACATTTATTTCAATGGTGTACGACCTAAAGGTTTTGTTGTTTTATTTGATTTTCGAGAGTATTATTCAACCTATTATTATACGATACAATATAAAGCTTCAAACCAAATAATACAACATATTGAATAAAGTTGTTTTAAAATACTAGCACAGTTGAATTATTTGCCTCACATTCGCCAATTATTAGAGAAATCTGAATAAAATTTTATGCGTTATATTCCATAACCTAGCTATGGATTTTAAATTAGAACATTTTAGTTCAGAAAACGTTCCTCAATATTTTACAGAAATAATGCAAAGAATATTATCTGACAGTGAATCTTTGGATGTAGCCAAAGAACAAATTTTTCTTACAATGATTATATACATTATTTCTGAAAATGGTTTAGCTCCAAAACTTAAGGAATCCGGCGATGATAACAAAATCATTGATTTTCATCCAATATTGAAGTGGAAAAAACCTTCTGGAATATATGAAATTCCACTTGAAATGGCTAATTTCATTGATAGTAATATTGTATTAATGATGGTACCAATGGGTTCGTCTGTGTTATTAGATATCTTTATCAAAAATAATAACAATGATGTGTATTCTGCTTGTATCCCTTTAACTCAATATATTTCACTAGAAAATACAAATGTTGCCAAGATGCTCCATGATGTGAAACATCTATCATTTACGTTGAAAGAGAAGATAATAGATCCAGCAAAAAGTTCTGTTCTTAATTTTTTGGGTTATGTTAGTGCCAGTCTTACAGGACTACCTCAAGAACTCCTATTGAATATATTAATAAATTTACCCATAGTTGACATTGTAAATGTAGCAAAAACTTGTACAAAATTAAATTTGTTACTGAAGAATGATAATTTCTGGCATAACTTATTCAAGAGAGATTTCCAAAGTAATATTAGAGACAAAAACACTGATTGGAAAACTGCATATATAGAAGCATTCTCTGCATTACCTGCATCAAGAACATCATATTTGGAACCACAACTTAGATATTCTGATTTCTTAGTTTTTTCTGAAAACAGTTTGCACTATCCTTGGATTACTTTATAGAATATAAAAATAAATTATAATTTTGACTAAACTTGTTATTATATATTCCTTTTTACTATATATAATACCTATAACATATTAACATTTTTGATTTTATTAACATTAGATGAGTAGTAATTAAAAGCAATATATATTATTATAAACCATAATTTTAATAGGTGACAGTGGGGAAAAATTAAACCTGGTTACACAACAGTCCATCGGCAAAGGCGGGAGGCATTTGTCTATACCTTTTGATTCATCAGCAACTAATGGTGACTTAAGTAAGTGCAATATTCCTTGAGCTATTTTATAAGTATGTATAACTTACCTGGAAATGGTTTTATAAAAAATAATTTTTAATATACTACTGTGGGAGCCATTGAAAATTGAGATTTCCTTTTCATTTATCTATGTATGTTTAAATTCTTATTATAATTAATTATTTAATTGAAAATAAAATTAAATTGTGAAATGATAATATTTATACTGGAGGTTTATAAATTCAACAGTTTTTTTGTGCAAAAAAAAAAGTTTATAAGTGCATAAACATTTTCTTAAAATAAATATGCTTTATATAGTTTTTACTTTAGCTGATGTTTTTCTTATGTATAGCATAAAATAATATATTTCATCAGATTCAAATGTAAGAAACAGTCGAATATATCATTCCATTTTTATATATAATTTTTTTTACTATGTTTAAAATACAGGTTATCTAAAAATTTATAGAAATCGGCAATATTGAGGAGAAATGGTATATAAAGAAAACTGAACTCTATAAGAAATAATATTGCAAGTAAGAAACATATGGTTTGAAATTGTATTTTATAAATTGGAAATGAAAATAATTTACGAAGGATTCACACGGTAATGTCCCATGTCACAATTTGTTGAGAACTTTGTCCTCTTTATATTTATTGGGAGACCTATACATGAGAATCCATCAACAAGACAAAAAAAAAGAATATTTTATTAAATTTACTGTCATATCATTTAAATTATTAGTTGCATTATATGTCTTTAATAGTGGCTACGATGTTTTCGTTACATTTTTTAAAGATATTTTGAAAATTTTTCAATGGTCTGCATTACAGTTATCGTGCGTTATCGAACTAAAGAGTATTCCTATGATATTTGATTGTCCATAGCCACAACAAAGTAATTAATGTAGCCAGTCTTTGCTTTTTAATTCCAATGCCTTTTTAAATTCTACTGTTTCACTTTGAACATTTTTTAAGGTTTAATATTTACAGTAATCTAAATTTAATAAAATCAGACTTAATGTTCACATAGTATGACAAAGATCAGATAATAAGACATTATTATTGATGGTTATTTGCATAAATTAATATACAAGTTGTAACAAATCAAAGTTGAGGCCAGTCCTGGTGCAAGGGCACAAGGGTTCTGGCACTCAACAACCAATGTCTCCAGAATTCGGTGGAAAGTGGGGAACAGAGTGTCTTTACATTGAGTTACTACACTTTGCTTACTCTGCTGTGTGCGGAATACAGCGTAAAACTGTAAGAAAGAAAACCGAAATATGAAAACGCATATTAAAATTTAGGGCCCCTTTGTTAGGCTACAGAACATTTGCCAAATATTAAGAAAAACAGCCATAAATATTTTTTTATGTAGCAACAAAAAAAATAATAATCTCTAGAATTCGTATGGCAGTCTTTTTAGCTACGCTTAAAAACATCACCATCATTTTGTCATCATCTTCGATATTAATATTGAATTGTTAATAAAATATAGAAAAATGAATGTATGTAAATACAATACAATAGTACAATGATTTCATAAATATTTTACTATTTCATAATATCTATCAATATACCACAAATTAATAGACATTTTGCATACTTTTGTCATACATCCTATTACGTTAATAGTATCGTAGAACAAAAAGGCGTTCAATTCAAATCTTTGACCAACATGAAATTGACTTTGCGCATTACCAACGTAATATTAGACAAACAGCGCTCGCTAACAACGATTGTTTGGCGCCATCTAACAAAAAAATAATGTTTTTTTTTTACGTAACGCAGTAGACTAATGTTTTGATTGTCGTTCGGGACAAAAATTCTAAAACTGTGCTATCATCATCTGCATATAGAAACGAATGCTTGAATCCTTTGATATGTCATTGATATACAGAAGAAACAGCGTAGGAGACAGCACACAGCCTTGGGGAACGCCAGCGGTCACGGGCATGCGTTCGGAGCAAGAGCCGTCGACAGCGACCTTGATGCTGCGCCCAGTGAGAAAACTGGCGATCCACTTGCACAAATTCCCGGAAGTCCGTAGGAAGTTTTGCAAGGAGCGACCCATGCCACACTCGACTGAAGCGTTTCGAGCATACCAAAAATATGAATGTGATTTTCAAAAATTATTTATTCGTATATTAAAAATTGGTAAAAAAAATTAGGTACTCTCTAAAATAGTTTCATGGCATATAATGGCATATGGAAGATATAGATACACAAAATGTTTGGACGTGAGGTCTATATTTTAATTACGATATTGAAAGGACCGGCACAACTTTTTTTATACATATCTAAAATACTTTATGTAGACACACCGAGAATCGGGATAGTGTAATGGGAGAGGGTGAGGGATGCGCACGTTAGATGCGCCGCAGCTTCCAATCACTCTATCGCTTCCGTGGCTCCGCCATCAAAAGCTCAGAGCGGGCTTCGTGAGTTAAACGCCATACCAATAGCTGAGTTGTTCTTTAATATCTTTAAGGCTTTGTGCCTTGGTTATGTGCTTATGGGTTGGAGGTGAATAAAACCGTGGAGGGAAAGCGGGCGGGGCGCGACGGGCCGCCGTGGCGGTGCTACGGACCCATGCTCACTCATAGTAAATCTGATGGTGATTTTCCTATATATGCGAAAGGTGAGCTGAAACATTGTTATATTTACAATAATTATATATATACCCACATATAACCTTTGGTGTGGACAAATTAATACATATTTGTACAATATTTAATAAATAATTCTTATAATTAAGTTGTATCTATACTTAGTAAATATTTACGACGGTTGATGTATGGATAAATTGTTATGCATCTATTGTAAAATAACGTTAGGTATTTATTTCAATGTATTACCTAATAAATATGTTTGATCTTTAATTTGATTTAATAATTTTAAATAAAACTTTTTACATTGGATGGGAAGAAAGGTTGAGTTGATACTCATATATATATTTATAAGACAATATACGAGGTATGGCTCGCAGATTTTTTTTTAAATATTTTTATGTACCTATATTCTGTTATATAGTTCAGGCTTCGTCGCATTCATTACATGCTCAAATAGCTTTGAGCTTGAAAATACGCTCGATTTATTTTCTAGGACAAAGTATCTCTATTAATAAAGAAAGGTTACACGCTTAATGAAACCGAGTTCACGCCAATATCAGCTACATTAAAGAAAAATATATAAATAATTAGATATAGGGACATATCTATGTCTAAAAAATCCTTTACCTCATAATAATATTCAATTTGTTTATTGCAAACAAGAATTAAAACATGTCATGTATATAAATATTTCATATTAATACTTCATAAAAAACTATGATCAACGTCATACTTATCAGCTGCTATCTAATCTTATATCGTTCCTATCCAATGTCTTTAGTTGTAATTGGTCGTTCATTTCGTTTGGTGACACAAAATAGACAAAATTGTAATAGATGAATATAAAATAGGCTACATATGTTCTCGCGATGGTGCAATATGGACAATACAGTGATTAAGATTAAAGACTCTAAAAAACGCAGGCCAGTTGATGACGACACACAAAGCGATAGTGGTGTGCTAGATAAAGATGTAGCAAGTTGTAAGTTACCCAAACCTCTTATTATTTATAGGCAGCGTAGGGTTAAGCTGTTTTAAACATATTAATCTCTTATAATGTACGCAGTATATGGCTGAGTGAATGTTAAATAGACGTAGGCGATTTAACTCCTATATTTACTGACCAATCTCCAACGTGTCTTCTTCTGTCTACGTGACATTGGGAATGTAAATTGTGCTCTACTGGCACAAAAAACATAACAATGAATTCAAATCTTGATGATAGGGTTCCTCTTGATGCTTTTATAATGTGTAGATCTATACATATAGATAGTTGCTGTCTTTTTAAATACACATACCTAGACCGCATACATATACCGCAGAGTAAATAGAATCTGCAATAAAGAGATAAGAAAGATGAAAGATCTCCTCAGAATGGTTAGAGCAACGTGTTGTAAAGCGACTGGTTTACCTTCGAAAACAGTGTTGTTCATTTTGAAAGACGGTCTTTAAAGGGATGTGAATTACATTTAGATACATTGTTCTCATCTAATATTTTAGATTTTGCAATTACTATGTTATTGCATCTATTCAATTAAAGTAATTGAAAATCTTTGAAATATACATAATTTTAGAGTATATGTACGGTTATACTTTAATAGGATATAAAAATTTTAATACACATTATGTAAGTTATAAGATATTTAGACAAGTGGCAAAACTTTTTTTAGATCAGTTCTGAAATATTGCTATATTTCCTCAACTAAAGTCGTTCAGGAGGAAAAAAGAAAGATGCTAAGGAAAATATTTTTTTTATTTTTAGTGAAGATTATTCCTCACTTAACTTTAAAAATGTTGAAAACATTTAATAAATAGCATTCTTTATTGCCACGGGAAGTTGTAAAAATCTCTCTGCAGAGATATATAATGTGCACAACCAAATTATAATAACCAAAGCATATAAGAATTTCGTCATAGCTTCATAGAAACGTATGGCTTTGTGATAAGAGCGCATGACTGGTTTCCAAGAAGTGAGGGTTCTAATGCCGTTGCGTTCAATTTTTGTATACATTTTCTGAAGAAAAGATCATGAGGCCGTCGTGGCTAGGACTTCCGATCCCGCAACTAGAATTCAAACTTTTTGTTGTTGTTTTTGGGGATTTTCAATCCCGCACATAGAAAATAGTGTTATTAATATTACGAAAATAAATCCACAATTTTACAAACATAACTCTACTTTTATTTAAGTATTGTCATTGGCATGAGAACAATTGAAATACATCGCTAAAAAAACATCACAGAAACAAATTTTAAGCTGAACTTTGGTTTGGGCAAATCGTGTCAAATTTTTTAACAGAAATTACCCAAACCACCTGAGCATTTACTTCTTCAATCCTACCTACTATTGTATCACTCTTTTTTATTGCGTATGCAGTCAGCCATTTTTACGGCGAAATGGACTGGACTAATATAGTAATGGTTAAAGTGACGATGTACTTTACATTAACTTCTTTTACAAAGTAAGATCGAAAACTGTTAATTTTCTATCTTACTTCGTAATAGATTGTCGTACTCTCGAGAGGTTTTGTGTATACTTCTTTCCAGTGCTGCAAAACCATCCCGCATCGTTAATCCCGCAACTAGCGGGACTGGAAAATGATGCGGGTTTTCGCTATACCGAGATCTCGGGATACCGGGATTGGAAGCGCTAGTAAACGTGACGGTTGTAAGATCGCTTCCCGTTCCTTCCCTCAAAAGAAGTTTATATTGGCATTACAAAACAAATAAATAGGATAAAAAAAATTTTTTTACATTTTGAAAGTATTACTATTTTTCTTTTATATTATTATTTTTCTTGAGGCCAGTCGTGGCGCAGCGGCACGAAGTGTGACTGTAAAACCGACTGGTTGTGGGTTCGATCCCCACTCGAGGAGATGAAATATTTACTTAAATTTATATTTCCATTTCTTCGCTCTGGTGTCGAGGTTAAGCGCGGCGTTGAGTTCTGCCACTCAACACGCAATGCCTCCAGAATTCGGCAGAAAGTGGGGAACGGAGTGTATTAACACTAGGTTCCCTCTGCCTACCCTGCTGTGTGCGGGATACAGCGTGAAGCTGATTTATGATTTTATTTTATTTTACTATTTTTCTTTCCTAAGTGTGAACACTTAGGAAGAAAAATATTTATTAAATTTTTACCGTTTTTTACACATGAAGGTGCGACCTTCTTAAGAAACTTAATTATTTTCAGGTTAGTCTTTCGGATTATGATGGTTTATGTAATTATTATTGAATATTATAGATCTGTGATTGTAGTATGTTGGGTTTTTAATTGATACTGTTTATATAAACAAATATTTGTTACATAGTTATTTACCCATATACTTATAGTCAGTCTTGAATAAGACCACTTTTAGAATGATCACTTTTAAGCACACTTGTTTTAAATGGAAAAAAGAGTATTTCAACATAAGACTCTGCGTTGAAGTGCTGTAGGAATAATTGGCCATCTTCATGTTGTTGTGACGTCAGTCGTCACGTCGGAGTTTCGCCAAAGTACGCCATTACTATGGCAGTTATTCCACGGATCAGCGAACGAAGCGCGTCGAGTGCAACGTGCAGGGGCGACAGAAGCAGGCAGGCCCCCACCCTTTTACGTCGCCCGTCTCGACCCGCGCGCCAGTCCGGCGGCGTGCGTCCCTCGCGACGCAGGTACACAGTACAGCGGCTGCATATCGTGGTTATAGCTGGAATATCCATGTTTGTGTTAATTCGCGAGTGTTTCTTTGTTCAGTGTTGATATACTAGTGAAGTGGTGCGTTTGTAGTCGATAGTGAAGATGTCGATCGTACGGCATGGCTGCGTGTAGTTGACATGTCGTTGAGCGCGCCTGCTCAGGCGGTGCGCAGTACCAGGACCAATAGCCTCGACCAACTTGATTTTCAAGAGCGCAGGCAGCTGATTGCTAGCTCATTGTCGCTTACGGACTTCCTTCATGTCGGGGCTAAGGAGGTGGCTGCTGTTGCTGGTTAGTTTGATTGTTCATCTAGGAATTTGTGCTTTTGCACTTGTCGTATTGTCGTATATATATATATATATATATATATATATATATATATATATATATATATATATATCTGTCTGATGAAACGCGTCTTACTACTTATACCAAAGAAAATGTGTGTTATAATATGAAGCTTTTAAGGTGTTATACTCATATAGCATTTAATAAGACAAACCTATCTTACCTTCTATTATCTATACTTAATGTCTACCAATACTCAAAGATTTCCTCTAAATAGACGCCATTTATGACCAATTAGGAGCTCTTCTCTGCAATAGTACGCGCCTAAAATATAATAACCCTATGCCTTATTAAGATTATTGGTATGACACATAGCTAAATAGATAGAAATAGATTATTTGATAAGTTACCATCTTGCAGGAAGGAAGATCTACATATCTTAGTTTAACATTATTAGTTAACTTTCACAATGTAAAATGCATTTTATTAGAATTTCAAATAAACCCATAAATTTATTTCTGTTTGTACCTTTATTAGTTCCTGGAGCAAAAAGGGTTGTAACGGTATTTAAGTAACAATGTTTATCTGTTGTGTCATCATAGCTACTAAACAAATGGGCGCGCATTTTTAGTACAGTTTTTAGTTTAAATCGATTAATTGAGATATTGCTTAGCTATGCTATAATAGATGAAGATGAGAAAAGTATATTAATACTTTCCTGTATTATTGACAAAAGTTTATCTTTTACAGATTATCTTAATTAAGCATTTAGTTTACCCCATTCGAAGAAGTCAAATATTTATTTATATTTTCATTTCTTCGCTATGGTGTCGAGGCAAAGCGCGGTGTTGAATTCCGCTACTCAACAAGCTATGCCTCCAGAATTTCGGCGGAAAGTGGAGAACGGAGTGTCTTAACACTAGGTTCCCTCTGCCTACCCTGCTGTGTGCGGCATACAGCGTGAAGCTGATTATTTAGATTATTATTTATCAATAACAGTATTGGTGATGTCATATCCAACAATTATGGGGCATTGACGTTTCTGTTTTAGGTTTTAATCTGAATCATTATATCCTGCTGTACCTATTATTTACGATACATTTTGTAACGTAGATTTTGTATTTTACTGTATGTCAGTAAAGTTGTATTTTGTTTTGATTGCAAAGTAAAGTAAAAGCAACTATGGATTGCAATGTAATCGTAAACTAAAATAAATAAAAATTAAATTAAATTAGCTTCACGCTATATCCCGCACACAGCAGGGTAGGCAGAGGGAACCTAGTGTAAGACACTCCATTCCCCACTTTCTGCCGAATTTTTGGAGGCATTGCGTGTCGAGTGGCAGAACTCAACGCCGCGCTTAGCCTCGATACCAGAGCGAAGAAATGGAAATATAAATTTAAGTAAATATTTCATCTCCTCGAGTGGGGATCGAACCCACAACCAGTCGGTTTTACAGTCACACTTTGTACCACTGCGCCACGACTGGCCTCAACTACAAACTGAATAATTCATTCTGTAAATGTTGAGTGAAAGTGAAGGTTCTTTTTTTTCGAAAGAGTTCATTGTTAAAAAACAGTAATTATTTTTAATATACACTTAATTGCATTATCTGTGTAAGAGAATATAATGTTATATTAATTTATAAGAATTCACTTAAAAAACTGCTTATGATTAAATTTTAAAGAATACATTCTACCAAGTAAATATGTTTCTTACTTTAGAAATCAGATGCTCCAATTAAATCCATACTAATATAATAAAGCGGTGGAGTATATTTGTTTGTTTATTTAAATGCTAAAATCTCTGAAGGTATTGGTCATATATATTTTTTGGATGAAAGCTATATTCTCATGAGTGTTATAAGCCATATAACATTACGGTGAAATTCTTAGTTAGACTTCAATAATAAAATCACAATAATAACGAACGCCATCGAATTGTTTTAAGCGCGTTCGCTGCAAAAATTGTTAAATATACAGTGTATTATGAATATATTCAATCCATCTCTTAGAAATAAGTCACAATAAAGTATTTTGTCCAAAAAAATATAGAGAAGGGTGATTTTTGATCGTTTTTATAAACAAAATGGTGTATACATAATTTCAAAGGACCCTGTTTTTTCAAGTGCATATTGTTATTTTTATGATACTAAACTAGAAACAAATAATTTAATATTTTTTCTTTCTCTGACTGTCTATCTATCTATTTGCCCTTGCTCTATTCAGAACAGCCAAACAGTTTTTTATGGGAAAGTAAAATATATAGAGGCTATTATGGTGCTCCATACCTGCAACTTTTTATCCCGGAATTCTCGCGGGACGAGGGAATACATGACTACTTATTTTTTTTTCTATTATTTTTTTAATTTGTGAATTATTAAGTGTATAACAACAGTATAGATGCTACTATATTAGAATAACAGACCCATTTTGTTTTTACAAAAATTACATGGAATAAAATCGTCGGGCGAAGCCGCGCAGGGGCCACTAGTGATATATGTTACTAAATAATTACAAATTTTCTAGAACACTAGTTGTTCATTGATCATGTTTATTTGGTCCTGCTTTATCTCAGTGACTGTTCATATCAATATGCTTAAGTTTCTCGACAATTAGGACAGAATGATAAGAGAATAATTTATGAAATTTTATATTTGATATCATTTAATCTCTATATGTTTCAATTAATTTAAATTTAGCTAGTAATGTTAAAACGTGTAACAAATTGTAATATTAAAAAAAACTTGTAAATATCTATTTTTGATGTTATAATTTCATAAATCACAAATAAATACCGCAGTATTACTGGGTGATCTTTGATTTTTATCGTAATGTAAGGTAACCAAGTACTTTACACTATAAAGCTATATCATAATTTTCCTCATGGATGTCCTTATCTTATGTCTATATAAAGACCTTTTTAATTTAACCTATTAAAATTTTTATATGAATATCTATTTTAACTGATTGCGCGACGCAAAGAAGGGTAATGTGTTTATTTTTCTATCTATGTGTATTTGTTTCTATGTGGCGTTTTAGAGACGACACTGGTTGACCGATTTTGATTATTATTATGTTAATCGATTTATCTTAACCTTGAGAGTCACTAAAGACGACAAAAATCTAAATTACCCATAGCGACAACCGGAATATTTAAAAAAATAAGAATCGTCGAACTATGTCAAGTTATTGATAAAAAATATTTTTTAGGTTACTTTAATCATTAGAGTTTCATACCTTTTAAGAAAAAAGGAGACCTTATAAATCTTTTTGTTGTCCGTCTGTCTGTTTGTTTGCCTGTCTGTCAAGTGCCTTTATTTTAGGAATGCTAGCAGATATCGAAACCATATATCTAGATCTACGGTTCCAGATTTCCTGAAAATTAAATGTTTTTTTACATTTACTTAAAAAAAAAAGGTATGACCGCATGTATATATAGCAAAAGACACGTATTTCGTCACTGTATAACGAGAATCAACATTAATAGGGTACTTCTGGCTAAACTAGAATTATGAAATTTGGCGACTACCATCTACAGGTAGTACTAGTTCAGGAAAAATCTGAAACTACACATTTGTGTTTAAATCCTAAAAAATAATATTTTTAGTAGGGGGCAAAATTTGGTAATTTGATAATTAAAACCGTTTGTTCAAGTGAGGTATCAGATGAAACGGGTTTGGCTAAGATAAGCCAAAATTTTAGAAAAAGCTCGTGATCTTCAATTTAAGTACGGGACCCTCGGTGGACGAGCGCTTGTCCGCTTTTTTTTTCATTTTAAGTAACCGCATTGGGCAATGGGCATATCTAGAGACATTTTCTACGAAGGCCCTGTCTTTAGTTTTGAAATGATGTTTTTCTAAAATTTTATTTAATTTTATTGGACTTTATTCTGTATTAGTAATAATTCAGGGGTGGACATCATAATATTTTGTTGTGGGTACGGACTTAACTACGGACCATCTTATAATTATAAACCCTATTATGGAAGCCAGTAAATCTTAACAAAAAAGTTGAAGTAAAGTCAACGGTTCATCTTAATAAACTAATTGGGCTTGTTTCTTTCGTGTATAGTTTTATGTCTAGCTGGATTAATTTTATAATTATTAATAGGTACATAAATTTGTATCTACAATATAAATTGGGCAAATTTCCTTCGCCTCAGTTCTATTGTCGGTATATATAAATGATATAAACAGTTATGTGATTTTAGTTGCGCTTGCGTTAATATTGATAACAATTTACAATTAAAAACAACTGGAAATATTCTTCATACACACGTCAACAATCATTTTGTATGATTATCTACGCTTACTTGTATTATTTTGAAAAATTCCAGCTTGGCTTCTCTACCTGCTAATATATAGCCAAGTTGCTCAAAGCATTTTTTACACTCTTAGAATACAAATTGTTCAAACAGAATGTGTTCTTCATACGCAAAATCCATACGCTAATGTTTGTGTGATTCCTTAGGAGTAATATACTTACTGAACTAGTTTCTTGTAATAAGATCTGTATAATCTAATAATTTCTATATAGAAAACTCCTACATTTCCAATTTAATTCATAATTTTGGTACGTGACTACGTACGTACATACAAGTGAATCTTGTACTCATATTACATGTAATTTTTAATTGTAATTTTCATCACTATAATGTATTGGTTCGTTTTAAAAAATATTCCTAATCCAATATCCTGTTGCGCTTATAAAATTAAATGAAAAAAAAAGTAAAACGTATGAATTAAGTCCTTTAAATTGTTTTTGCTCTCTGTGATAGGTGCGGACATTCTTAACAATAGATTCACGACGTAATGGGGCCACTGATTGTATGTATGTACGTGTATGCGAACAGTATTGCCTGTGGGTATGAACTGAGGCTGGTGAGCGTGTATTGGTGCGCTTGTCTGATTTTATCTCAGTGTCGTTGTGAAGGTCTAGTTTGTTATGAAATCGTGATAGGTTTGTAGAATGTTGCTGCAATTTTATCTCTGTATAACAAACGTTTTAAAACTAAAATAAGAATTGAATTGATTTCCGTAACTAATATTATCAATCAGCTTCAGCTGTATCCCGCAAATAGCAACTCAGAGGAAACCTAGTGACACTCCGGTCCCCACTTTTCGCCAAATTCTGGAGGTATTGCGTGTTGAGTGGCGGAACTCAACGCCGTGCTTTGCCTCGTCACTAGAGAGAAGAAATGAAAATATAAATGTAAATAAATATTTCATTTCCTCGAGTGGGGATCGAACCCACAACCAGTGGGTTTCACAGTCACACTTCGTGCCCCTGCGCCATGACTGGCCTCGACTAGTCGACTATATTATCGATATATTCCAGAACTAGTTATTTTTGATTACTCTTTGCCCGGATTTCATCTATAATGCCTGCCTTCAATGTGATTTGTTGATTCCCAAAAAAGAGAATGGAAGTACGAATAAAATGAAAATCTATATTTAATATACATAAAATATGCATCTGGGTTCGAGGAGTCGAGGCCAAGCGCGGCGTTGAGTTCTGCCTCAACTCTCAACACGCAATGCCTCCAGAATTCATAGAAAGTGGGGAACGGAGTTCCTTAACACTAAGTTCCCTCGCCTACCCTGCTGTATGCGGGACGGCGGGAAGCTTCTATATGTAAAGCCGAAAAAAAAACTTAAATTACTGTTTACTATATATCTATACATATAAATAAAAGTAAAAGGTCTTGTCTGTGATATCAATATAACTGTTTTTAATTGCATATATTTATTTACACGCAATACAAATAAACAATTTTAACATTTTCGTCCGTCTGCCTTTCTGTTTATCGGGGCCTCCGCACCAGTTGAAACGATTATTATGGAACTTACACTGAAAGATAGATTTTATTAAATTTGAGAAAGTGCAAGTACTACGTGGCATTCGAAGATGTCACCGGCGAAAAGGGTGCTCCGTGAAATTTCAAGCTTAGGCTTGCGGCAGTAAACAGAGTGTTGAATTATTTTAATTTTGCATTTTAGAAAGTGTTGAATTATTTTAATTTCACATAATAGAAAATGTAAAATTAAAATATTTCAACACTCTGTTTACGGCCGCAAGCCTAGATTTACTACTTGCATATTCTCAAATTTAATAAAATAAGTTTTTTGTGAGTGAATGTATCTATACTATCTATACTTATATAATAAAGCAAGAGTTTGTTTATTTGTTTGCTTCAACGCTAAGATCTCTGGAATTACTGAGGTATAGACGCACGCACAGCTGTAACCGCTGATGTTAGAATTGTGAAATTTGGACAGATATTTATTTTCATAATGTAAACACCCATTAAGAAGGGATTTTGAATATTTTTTGCCCGGGGTGAATAGGAGTTGAAAAGTTGTATGGCAAAATCTTTAAACCTTATTGATTTTATAAAACTTGAAATTCAGACTCAAACATATGCCATTGAACACTTGTTTCATGGTTTATTAGAATTCATCGCTAAACTGAAAATATTTACATAAATATATTTTATAAATATTCGTACAGTTAAAGCGGGCGAAGTCGCCCGAGTCCGCTTTAATATAATATAAAAAAATATTGTTAATGAGGCCAGTCGTGGCGCAGGGGCACAACTGTAACTGAAAAACCGACTGGTTGTGGGTTCGATTCCCACTCTATTTACTTAAATTTATATTTCTATTGGTGTCGAGGCAACGCGCGGTGTTGAATCCCACTGCTTAACACGCAATGCCTCCAGAATTCGGCAGAAAGTGGAGAACGGAGTATCTTAATACTAAGTTTTTCTGTCTACTCTGCTGTGCGCGGCATAGATTCGTTAATTATGAAAAATGTGTAAGGACATAGTCCTATGATAACCTCACTGTAGTACATACTATTGATCGTGAACTTGAATATCATCAACAAATTCATATTTAAATATAATAGATTTTTTTTTTGTATTTGAAGTTTAATTTATTTTTTGATTTGAAGAATCCATTTTACTTGTTCGTCCCAAAGGTACAGAAGCTGGATAAATAACTATAATTTTTGTTTTAAAGTATCCCACATATGCAGGGTTTGAATCGAATTTTAGTACTAGCATAACCATTAGGCATTTGCATGTATTTTCTTTTTTTACGTAATCGACTTTATTGATTGATAGATTGACAAATTGATGATTACTTCAAAAAATTGTTATTTTGAAAAACATAGGAGCGAGAAAGGCTCGGATAATCAGTCTGTGGTACATCAAATCATTGAAATAATAGCTATAAAATAGCAGTTAACAGCAGTTAAAATATCTCATATGATAACCAGTACTATCCACCAAACAAAGGCTCTCATCAATAAAAGAAACTGATCTTCATTTGGCCCTGATCATTGGTTAAATTACCAATTAGGTACATTTCTGAATGAAATAGTACTATAAAGTGCTGCAAAATATTGATTGTCTAACCTTTCAATCAACATACAGTTAAGTTAAACGGCTTTTGTGAGAAATTGTGAACTTGTGGGATAATGATAATGTTTAAATTAAATTTAATACCCAATAACTAGAAATTAGGCAATTGATAAACGAAATATGTTAAAACTGAGTTCATTCTGTTTACCGCTACGCTGTATGCGGCAAACGTGAGTTTATCGTTAGTTATTTTACTGTAAATACTAATATTAAATATTTATACATTAGGTACTTTTTTTTTTAACTTTTATTATCACGTTTTATATCGCACATAAAGTAAGCTAAGTGAACCTGGGAACGTAGTATTAAGACGGTTTGTTCCTATTAAGACACTCCTGTTTCACACTTTCCACCGAATTCAGGAGGCATTGCGTGTTGAGTGGCAAAACTAAACGACGCACTTTGCCCCGTTGCCAGAAAACCAACCCACAACTTGTGCCCTTGTGCCACGACTGGCCTCATGATATAATAAATACATGAAAATAATTAAATATGTAATATATTAGACATGATACAAGATTTGGAGTAACAATTTATTTATTTTATTTTATTAGCCAAATTTCTAATATTTTATTCAATACTATTTGTTGGATATGGCTTCCGTATTTAAAAAAAACAACAGAGTTCTTAAAGGATTATTTCGCTGTAAATCTATTGTCTGTTCCTCTGTTTCTCTATCTGTCAAAATTCAAGAGCCTCTTTCTTAAGAACCCGTGGTATGAAGCTGAAGTCTTAAAATGTCTATATCAACGGTATCAAAAAATGGCTACATGCAAATTTCATCATTCTACCGAGGAGTGAGAAGTTAGCGAGTCTTACTTGACTAATTAGTGTCCTATTGCCTTCGCTTCTGCAATGATGGCACAAAAAGAATACCATAAAAAACCATTAAAACTTCGTTGTTGTTTTTTGTTTGTTTTTTTGTCACCTTTTAGTCAAGTTGTTCTATTGTACTTGAGCTACAATGCAATCATGAATTTGGTACGGAACCCTCGGTGCGTGAGTCCGACTCGGGCAGGTTTTATTTTATTCCAAATTATTGCATTTTATAAAAGAAAACGTAATCTAAAAATAACTATCAGTATCTCGGAAGATGTTTGATTTTAGCATATTATTGTAATACTAAGTAATTGTATTTACATCTATGTTTAAAAGGAAAGCTTTAAGTAATAAAAGCCAATAACAATTATACAAATTATCCTCTAACATATAAGTATGTATATAAAAAAAATAAATAAATCAGCTTCACGCTGTATCCCGCACACAGCAGGGTAGGCAGAGGGAACCTAGTGTTAAGACACTCCGTTCCCCACTTTCTGCCGAATTCTGGAGGCATTGCGTGTTGAGTGGCAGAACTCAACGCCGCCCTTAACCTCGACACCAGAGCGAAGAAATGGAAATATAAATTTAAGTAAATATTTCATCTCCTCGAGTGGGGATCGAACCCACAACCAGTCGGTTTTACAGTCACACCTCGTGTCACTGCGCCACGACTGGCCTCATTTAAGTATGTATATTATTAATCATAAATAATAGTTGGTCATTTTAAAGCATAATTTTCTTGTTACAGTCAAAAAACAAAATGGTTCAGCAGTACGTACCAACAGCTTGGGCTCCGGCGCGCGCACACCGCCCGCTGAGCGACCCAAGTCAAAGTTTTCTGCGTTTGGTAGACTATTCAAACCATGGAAATGGAAACGGAAAAAAAAGTCTGAAAAATTTGAAGCAGCTTCTAGAAGTAAGTTTCTTTTTCGAGCATACAACTCACTTTCTGTTTTTGCGATAAAGTATATACCTTTATCTCTTTGTTAATAGTTATTATTGCATATCTAAGCTTGCTATCTAAATAATATAATAGCAAACTAATTTCTCATTAAATTGTTCATTGATAATTAATTGATAAAACAACAAGACTGCGCTTAGCAATCCAATCATAATATATGTATATTAGTAACGTATAATGAATACAGTTGAACAATTTTAATATTTCTAGTTTTTGCTTTGCTTTTTGGTTTACTTCCGGTTACAATATTTTTTCACAAATTGCCTATAGTTTATTGCTTTTGTCACTCACATAAAAAAAACATTGTGAAAAATTCAAATGTGTTTGTGTTTTTGTAGCCTTAGAAAGGAAAATATCCGTCCGTGCAAATAGAGATGAGTTAGTTCAAAAAGGAATTCTCCTGCCTGAAAGTCCAGTGACTCCCGTACCCGAATCAAGTAAGATTTTCTTCTTTAAATATTATAGAAATCTAACGTACTTCATGAATTGGTCATAATTAGTGACTGATTCGTAGAGCGAGCTAGGTATAGCATTCCACTAAACATTTGTGATTTGTGTTTCCTGTCCCTTGCTTTGTTTTAATATGCATTAAGTTAGATTGTTTTTTTTTCGTGTGAGATTAGATTTGAAAAGATATATTACGCTGCGTGAAATAAATATATTAAATAATTATTTTGAAACCGAAAACAGAACCTGTCGTATTAAAGTCGCACGCTTTATTATAGCGTTAAGTCTCGTACAATACATGTTGCTCTATCAAAGTGTCCGAGTATGTCACTCTATACAAGAATGGATGGAAATATTGTCAAATACGTGTTACAATTATTTATCATACATTATTTAAAAAATATTGATTTCACTTTACAAACTTTAAGTATACCAGATTCCATATTTCCTTGTCCTTGTTGAAATAATAATCATTTATCTAGTAATATATAAATAAAAAACTTTTCAGCGAAAACAGATAAACTACAAAGAACAAAAAAATGTTTACTACTAAACATTTTTTATGAACTCTTTTATTAGTTATTTAGTATATAATATTCAATTAAACTAGTCGAAATTACTTATTTAGAAAACGTATAAAAATTTTAACACTTTAAAAAAATGTTTAAAAATAGTCGAAATTAGTTGCAATTTTCATGCATTCCATATATTATTAATTTTGTTACATAGTGCATTTGCCACAATAATATTAAAAAACAATCAATTTTGAAAAAATATTATATTAATTAGCACGTCCCAATTTCTAAATTTCCCCCACATCTCCCAAGCATTGTCTATCTGGTGGTGACCTTTCTTCATTACCTTAGTGGCTATGCCGAGAGAATCTACTTTAAACGTCCCTTTCAAATTTTTCGGCCAATAACAAGACATTACGTGTTGAGAGGCACTATTCAACGCCGTTCTTTGTCTAACAGATCGAGGAAATAAACTTAATTTTTCGAGTGTGGATCGAAGTCACAACCATCCCGTGTACTGATTTCTACCCGCTGCTCCAACAACTAAAATACCGTAACATTATTTTGATTTATATATAAAACTAATATCAGATGAAGAGTCCTCGTACGGGGGCGAGGACGGGCGGAACGACAGGGAGACAGCTATGAGCGAGCGCAGTGGGATGCACGCGGCGTTGCAGGCGCAGCTGGCGTCGCAGCTCGCGCAGCAGCAGGCGGCGCTGGCGGCCGCCGTAGCCGCAGCCGCCGCCGCCGCAGCACACCATCACCATCAGAACAACAATGTTATCGGTATGTATTATTTTTTGTGTGTATTTTTTTTTTAACCTTTCTGTGAATAGAGGAGATGTAAAGTCTATGCAAGATAAAAAATAATTTATCATATTTTTGTTAATTAAGCACGGTTTTTTAATTAGGTACGGTATTTTGAGAAAACCAATAAAAAATATTTTTTTATTTAAATTTATATATTTTCTTTTCTTCGCTCTGGTGTCGAGGCAGAGTGCGGCGTTTAGTTCCGCCACTCAGCACGCAATGCCTCCAGATTTCGGCGGAAAGTGGGGAACGGAGTGTCTTAACACTGGGTTTTTTCTGCCTTCCCTGTTGTGTTCGGCGTGAATACAGCTTGAAGTTAATTTGATTTTATATAAAAATTTGAACGTAGCGGGATTTCCGCTCTGACCGCTTGGACGGTTTTTAAAGAGGCTCATGTTCAAATCCCGCTACGTTAAAGTTTTTACATGTTGTCTAAAAAGTATATCTGTATATTGTTACCCTTATTTATAATTCGAAGTCTTGAGTAAATTAAGAGTAGATTGGACATTCATCAAAATATATCTTAAAAATGTATATTTACGATAACTGCTTTTTTGGTATGAAATTAAAGAAAACATCAATTTGAAATATTGACTTGTAAGGAAATTTCAATGTTTTACAAATTTGCAATCCTATTAAAAGACTACAACAAAACCCTTATTTCATATTGTATGATGCAAAGGCAGTATACTTTATTGTTATCATATAAAATACATAATAAAAACTATAAACAGTGTTAGTTGTTGAAAAACATACAATATTTCTTTGCGAAATTATATATATATATATATATATATATATATATATATATATATATATATATATATATATATATATATATATATATATATATCTTCTTCTTCTACCTGGCATTAGTCCCGGCTTTTGCCAGGGTCTGCCTTCCTACTTAACCTACTCCACTTTGCACGGTCTTTAGCGTCCTCGGTGGTTAGACCATTGGCTCTCATGTCCTGCTTCACGACATCCAACCAGCGCTTCCTTGGGCGTCCGAGAGGTCTCACTCCAGGGACTGACATAGCAAGACACTTGCATCCGACATAGTTCTTAGGCCGGCGCGTAACGTGACCAAACCATCTAAGGCGACGCTCTTGGAGCTTATCCGCTACGTCACGGACTCCAAGACTACCTCGAATGAATGTGTTGCGTATGCGGTCAGACCGCGTTACGCCGCACATCCACCGCAGCATCTTCATTTCCGTGACGTGAAGCTCCTGAGTGTGCCGAGATAGTGCTGGCCAACATTCGCTGCCGTATAAAAGAACCGGTCGGATGATGCTCTTGTATATCAGACCCTTGAGTTTGGGCGGTATCCTGCGATCGCAGACCACACCAGTGACCTCCCGCCATTTGGCCCAAGCAGCGCTTATCCGGCTATAGACATCGTGATCGATGCCTCCAGACTCGTGCATAACGGATCCAAGGTACCTGAACTTTTCCGACTTAACGGCTGGTTCAGGACCTATAAGGATAGTGCTCGAGTCCGGGCTCCCGCAGGCCATGTACTCGGTCTTCGACACATTAAGTTTAAGACCGCCGTTCTCAAGCGTACCCTTCCACAGGTTCACTCTACGCTCCAGCATCAGTCGGCTCTCATCAATGAGTGCTATGTCATCGGCATACATCATCAGCCATGGAGGCTGGTCTTGGATGTGAGCCGAGACAGTATCGAGCACCACATTGAATAAGAACGGACTAAGAGCCGAGCCTTGGTGAACCCCTACTGTAATCTGGAAGGGTTTAGTGTCGCCAACAGCAGTCCTAACCATAGAAGCGGAATCGCGGTACATGTCTCTGATAATCTCAATATAGGCCTCAGGGATCCCTTTGGATCGCAATGCCCACCAGATACACTGACGAGGCACACAGTCAAAGGCCTTCTGCAGATCTAAAAAGGCCACATGCAGAGCTCTCCTTTTTTCCCTGTATGCCTCCATCAATGTTCTGAGGGCGAAAACGGCGTCCATAGTGCCCGATCCTGGCTGAAATCCATATTGAGACTCAGAGACAGTACACTCGCGGCGGAGCCTGAGGTCGATCATGCGCTCGAAGAGCTTCATGGTATGACTCATAAGCTTAATGCCCCTATAACTACCACAATCTTGAACACTGCCCCTTCCCTTGTAAATAGGGGTAGTGAAGCTAAGCCGCCACTGGTGTGGCATCTTTCCAGTGTTCAAGATATGGTTAAAAAGGACAGTAAGTATGAGGACACCAAGAGAGCCCAACGATTTCCACGCTTCGATCGGGATATCGTCAGGTCCCACTGCTTTTCCGTTCTTCATGCGTCGAAGGCAATTACGAGTTTCGTCAAGGGTTATTGGGGCAATAAGTCCGAGGTTAGGGGGTGGGTCGTGATGAAGACTGCATGGGTGCTGAGTATTCAACAACTCCTGGAAGTAGCTTCTCCACCTCTCCTTCACAGAGTCATGACTACAGAGCAGCGTGCCCTGGGAATCTCTGACGCAAAGACATTTTGCGATATCTTGCGTCGCTTTATCCCGGGAACGTGCCAGCTTGTAAATGAACTTCTGCCCCTCCACAGTTTCAAGCTTATCATACAATGGTGACAAACTCTCACTGCGGGCTCTGGCTACAGCTCTTTTACTGGCATGTTTAGCTACTATGTACTCCAGTCTGTCTTCAGGAGAGTTGGATTGCTGCCACTTCTTAAAGGCATCCTTCTTTTCACGAGTCACCTCCTGCACCTTGTCATTCCACCACCATGTCTCCTTGTCGATGACACGTCCTCCCTTAGAAAGGCCAAGAACTCGCCTGCCTGCCGCAATGATTGCCGACTGAGCTCGATCCCAAGCATCCTGAGCAGTCTCGGTGTTAGTCAAAAGAAGATGACTTTTCACCTCTGCCAGGAACTCGGTCTGCATCGGTCCATTCAGCAACCACCACTTGATCCGAGGCCTACGTTTCTCGGCTACTTTCTTCTTCGGAGTGACGTTAAAGTCCATGACAAGAAGACGATGTTGAGCCGTTAGGCTTTCGCCTGGAATGACTTTACAGTTAGTTACCCTACCCATATGACACCGTCTGGTCAATAAGTAGTCTATTTGAGTTGAGTGGGACCCGCTCTTATACGTGATAAGGTGCTGAGGATTCTTTTGGAAGAACGTATTTACGACGGCCAGATCCGACGCAATACAGGTTCTCAGAATATTTTCTCCCTCTGTATTGCGAAGACCGTGCCCAAAACCCCCGTGAACACGTTCATACGGCTCAGCAGCCTTACCGACGTGACCGTTCAAGTCCCCCCCAACTAAGACCACTTCGGTAGACGGTACAGCAAGTAGCACCTCTTCATACTGCTCCCAGAATGTCTCCTTTTCGGACGCGCTACATCCCGCCTGGGGAGCATAGGCACTGATTAAGTTTGTGGTAACGCCCTCAATCAGTACCCTTACTCGCATCAAGCGGTCGCAGCGACGGTCAACTTCAAGGAGCCCATTCTGAAGCTCTTCAGAAAGCACTACCGCTACACCGTTTCTACCGGAAGGTGACCCAGTGTATATAAGCCGGTAACCCTGTCCGATGTTACGGGACTTATTGCCCTTCCAGCGAGTTTCCTGGAGGAAAGCACACTGGACCCGACGTCTCATGAGTACATCTGCGAGTTCCCTGCATCGTCCGGTTAGAGAGCCAATATTCCACGTTGCAAAGCGGAGTTTCCGTCTGGGTACTAACGTCTTTAGCCGTGCCCGTACTCGACACGGTAGCCCTTGCCCACTTGTCGCAGGTGTAGGGCGATGTGCCTGCGCGTCGTTTTGCGGCGACGCCCTAGCCGTACCCAGTCTTCTCGTGGTTCGTTCCATGTTATGGCAAGTTCTGGTTTTTAATGGAGCGATTGCCATCTGACCTCCAAAACCCCTTTGTGGGGAGAAACCGGGGGGAGAGGAAGCAGAGCAGAGGGTAAGCAGAGGGAGAGGGTAGGAAAAGAAGGGGATTAAAAGAAGGGGACACCACTTTTATGGACTGGACGGAGGTTATAACAAGTGGTGGCTCGAGGATCCGGGGTCGCGTACCCGTATGCCCAAGAACAAATAACGGACAGATATTAGTCAGGGCACCCTCTGGATGTATATATATATATATATATATATATATATATATATATATATATATATATATATATATATATATTATCTCGGTAACAACAGTAAAATTTTTGAATATATATATATATATATATTTTAGTTTTTTTTTCTAGAAAAATTATATATGAAAAATAATTTAAAAAATCAAAGTCCAAAGTCCAAGTTCCACATATGCTACATTATGCACTTACGCTCTATTATATTTATATTTGGTTTATTAGAAGGGAAATAATTAACGTATCGAAGATTACAGTTAGTGATGAAATTTATAAAAAAAAATATTTATTATTCAAACATTGCTCTACACGACATTTTTCACACGATATGTATGTTTTTCCTCTACGTTAAGGATATTTGCAGCGTTTTCTTTTCTGATTCCATATAGGTAATGATCAAATCCATTACGACTGGCATTATTGGGGAAGAGAATTGCGGTATTAGTCCTTTTTCTCTTTATTTTATGTAAGTCAAATCAGTTGCAGATGACGAGATAGCGTATTTTTTTCATCTATTTCGGGTAGTCGTGTAATAAGGGATTTATTACAGGTAGACCTAACTTAGTTCCACAGTACATCCAAATATTGAGCAATAAAGCAACACTCATAAGCAAACATATCCTTAAAAACTTTTTTAGCTTAATATCATTAAAAAAATAAGAAGGTTAGTTTATTCGCCGTGAGGCTGAAACGGTCAAATAAATCCATTTATATAAAAACAAAACGCAATTTTAATTTAATAATATGAATTGTTTCGCCCCACAGACTTATCATCCTTGCGATTCTTGTTCCTGATTTTTTCTTAATTAACTTAAGATTTTTGTGAAATGTACATTGAACTGTCTATCAGTAAAGTTAGCTATAGTAAAACAGTTTGCTTTTATGAAGACGAAGTATGGGACTGATCAATGTCAATTAGGTTTATAATCCAAGTTTTAAACGTATATATATATTTTTAATTTAAATGTCACAACCGCTATAGGCCATGATATGATCTCATATAATAAGTAAGCAAGAATTTTATTTTGTTCCCTGACATGATAATACTTAACCTAAAAAAAATATAGCTACTAGTAATTATAATTTTTTATATGTTATACAATAACTATAATTACTATAATATTTGTAGTTTATACCAGTAGAATTAATAGAATAGAGTATAGAATAAAGTTTAATTTAAATTTCAAAAGATTGTGCTTTTTTAAAAATGTCAACTTTCTATTGTGTCCATATTAATAATTTCGAATATTAAAAAAATATGGGGCTTAAAAACTCTACCAATTAATATTAAACAGCTTTTAAACATTAAATTGATATATAAATATTATGTTTTATGCATATTTTATCGTGTACATAAAGTAAAGATGAAATTGATATACACTTTAATAGCCTTTTGTAGTACTTCCACAACAAATTTTGGTTCACTGTCTTCGGGTAGACGAAAAAAGGAAAACGTGTTGCTCGTATACATAAAAGAAGTAAGGCAAGCAACGCGTAGCGGGAATTAGCGGCTTCCTGACAGGACGAGCGGGGAGCGTTGACCCCCGGTGCCGCGCCACCGTCCGGCGCCCTCCGCGGCCGCTGCGGACGGGCTGCACGTGACGTCACCACCAGACAGACAATGCTTATTAATCACGTCTTCAAGCTGGGATTGCTCTTTTAGCAGTAGCATTGCTTTATTGCATTCATTATTACTTCTTATTTAGTTTTTTTTTATTTTCTTATTATTCGACCATTTTGTGTTTGCACCGTCGAAATAACTATTAAATTAAATATAAACGCGCCATTTAGTTTGCGTTGATATATCATGTTTAAGAAATGTACATTTTACTGATGGGGTTGAGCGTTGAGTCTAGATTCAGTATCGGGTTACAACGGGGGTGCTGCAGGCGGGGCGCGCCGGGGTGCGGGCGACGCAGCGGGCCGGCAGCCGGCGCGCGCCTCAGTGCTGGCCCGCCCGCGCCCGCGCCCGCCCGCGCTCCTAGCCCGCAGACTTAACCTTTTTACTCGCCTGTCCTTCTATAGACGCACTTGCGTTAACTACAATAACCCCCCATGATATTGCGTCCACATACAGACAGTGACAGTCCACGATTCATTTGATCCACCAGATAATGTGTTTCATACTTTAAAATACTATAATTAAATATATAATAGTATTGAATATATGAGTATTTATTTGTGCTACTTAAGTAATAAGTGCTTATATATTATTTTTTATATAAACGAAACTAAGGTCCCATTAATTTATGCTAAGATATGTGTGTTTAATATAATATTTTAACGTTCCAATTGTAGTTTAAAAAATGTGTTTGTAGTTTTTATTTATTAAGTTAAAAGTCACCATATTCAGCTTAAAAAGCTCAGTATATTACCGGTGGTACAGAAAGGGTCGCGGTGGCGCGAACTTAGCAAGCAGCAATATCGATCGACAACGGTCGCAGCACGCGATCGCGCTTACTGCACCGACCATACTTTCAAATTCAAAAGCTCCCACAAATATTCTGCATTTTCATTTTTTTTAATAATGAATATACATACATAATAAATTTATATAATGAAAATAGTTATTATCGAATCAGTGAAAGCTTTCATACATCCATATTTTCCGAATCACTACGCAAATCACTCACCAGTAATTGACTGTAAACTCTATTATTTTGATAAGTAAAGATCATGGATCCTAAAGTACGATACAACAACTTGAAATACAACAAAAATAATTTCGATGTAATAACTGACGGCGACGCGGTACGGCACGGTGGTGGTCCGAGCGAGTGTTGCGGGCGCGGGAGCGTTGAGTGTGGTGACCGGTGAGCGATCACGAGCGCGGTGTCTCGAGCGCAGCCCCGCGGCAGGCGCGTGCCGCAGCCACGGCCGCCCGCGCCGCCCGCACCGCGCCTGTCCATGATGGGCTACATCATGGGGTGTGCGTGCTTGAGAGGTGCGTACCTCTTTTATATCACATATTCTTGTTGATAAATAACATATCCAAAAACGGGGTCTTGATATTTATGGGTCAGTGCTTAACTGCAGCTACTTTATTAATGCTGACCTCATGTTGACCTTTTAAAAAATAAAAAACAAAATAATTTTAAATTTTAAGTTCAAATAACATTTTACTATCCACTATTCTCATTATATTCACTTTAATTGATATTTTTTTTAAAAAACTGTTTCGTATTTTTTTTTATTCAAAATGTTTGCATATTATGTATTTTACGGTGTTATATAATATTAATCATAATATATTTTAAATATATTATGGGCAGTTTTTGACTTTTTGACAAGTTCAACTTGTATGTACTACCCATTCTAAATTTCTTCAGTTTATTTCTCAATTTGAAGCGACAGTTAATCACAATCACATTGTTATTGATATTTTACTTATGTATTTACAATATTAAGGGTCGTACTTAGTGCCTATAGCATTCATACAGATCGTTATAATTTTCATAAACTATTGTACATTATTTGTAGTAGGAGAGTAGGAGATGCTAAATTTGCAGTTATAGAAGCGTGATGGGGATCTATTGGGTAATGATGATTAGCTCCTATAACGAATAAAAGCGTATGTTAAGTTTTCTATTTTAGCGAGTAGGAAAATGTATACAAATTTTCAAAAATGTAAAAAAAACGGTCACATGGAAATACTCGAGCTCGTCAGACATTATTAGAGTATACGCGCTATGTCTTTTAATATAACCAAGAGATATTAATCTGACAATTAGGGGAGGGTGGCAGTAAAAAGAGGTAGAAAAAAAGTTTTAAGTGTGTCAGATATTTAAAGGGAACTTTAAGTGAACTCAAAGAAGTTTTCTATGAAATGATTGACGATTTTAATGTCGACCGAATTTTTAAAATATAAAAAAACACGTGATCTTGAAATATTCGAGCGATTCAACTTGAACTTCGTCGTTCCAAATGATAATTTGACAATTCCATGGAGGAATATTCTTTATCTGATTATTTGTTTTGTTTTGGTTGTAGTAAAATAATACATATAGTTACAAATTTATCATTTATTGATACAAAAATAGATAAAACTTAGCTTCACGCTTTATCCCTAGCGGGGTAGTCAGGGAGAACGGAGCGCCAAACGCTACGGTAAATAGATAAAAAATTTAATATTTTTTATCTATTTACCGTAGCGTATAAGTATTTTAATCTTCATCCTCATTGATTTCGCCTTCAAAGTTGAATTTTTACTCGGTTAATTTATATCACTGTTTCATTTTCTGTAAGCACGATGGATTATAATTTGTTTCTTTTATTTATTTTATATATATTTGTATTAAAAAGAAAACGTACCTGAATCTAAAATACCTTCAAAAATCTCAGATGTAACCTTCGACCTAAGTCAGCTCTAATTTCAATCACGCATTATTTTAATATTTATAAAAATGATTGCATTAAATTAATAAAATTTATTTAATACACAACAAACTAATTAAAACGTCTAATAACTAACTAAAACCTACGAAAAACAGTATAGTAATCAGCAAATTAACATGAGGCAGATGGTTATGTCAAATGGTGCGAGAGAGTGACAGATAAAGAAAGAGTGAGAAGGAAAAAGAGACGCAGAGTAGAAATACAGTTCTCAGGAGCTATACGCTCTACACTCAATTTATGGTTTTAGTTACATGAACCTATATAAATCGTAAGATTATATTTTTTCCGTAATGACTTCCTTCAAAATAATGAAAAATGAATCGCGCTCTTGTTTTTCGAGGTAACGTTTTCTTACTACTTTTAGACTTACACATTTCTTTATTTGAAATATACACTTTTCAACGTGTACTTAACTTACTTTGCCTTAATTTGACGCGCTCGAGTTTTTCTGAGAATCGATTTTTGTGCTAATCTGACTGGTTGCACTCAACGCACTCCCCTATGTGAACAAGGTTTCTCCCCATATGGTTTTCTGACAAGCTCGAGTAACGCGCAAAAACCGCCTTTCGGCTCCTGAACTATTATGTTTCAAAACATGAGATGTCGATACAGTATGTATGTAATATTTTTTTAAATATTAGCTATACTTTAATTTCATGGTCTATATAAGCTTCCATGCGTTATATAATGGTACATTTTCACTTAGATGTTGCTACAATAAAAATATTTAGTTGTTTTTGAAAAATACGTATCTATAAATTACAATTGCTTAACGAATTATTCTGATACAAAAAGTGTGTAGTTTAGTAATTATAATTATTATGTTAATTGTAGTAATTAAACAAAAGTTAGCAATTACATATAGTTATTAACTATATTTATTATTAAATAGGGGAAAGTTGTACAAGATATTTTGTTGAAATTAAAATATAATAAATACCCTTAAGTAGTTTCCACAGTATTGAAATTATTATGGATTTGAACCAACTGTTGGTATACCCGAAAAATCTAATTTATAGATCTAATACCGTATTATTATACACTTTGTAAAACTCTATCAAAGGATCCCGGTGTCTAAGATAATCCTTACCCTTAGCGTACGTACCATAATTCGAGAATCTTTCTACCTACAGATATTTAAAAAAACCGGTCCACTGCGAGAGGTAGGCAAAAGGAACTTGGGATCTTAGAGTTAAGATACTCCGCTCCACATTAATTCACTTCTTTTCCACACTTTCCGCCTCAACGCCGCGTTTGACATCGTTATCAGAGCCAGTAAATGAAAATATTGAACATTTTGTTCTTTGAAATGGGAATCGAATCCACAACAGTCGTGTTTACAGTCGCTTGTGTCCCTGCGTCACGATGATCTCTACATACTTAAGTTCGCAATCACAATTTTTTTATTGTTTATTTTTCATAAAAAATGAGAGATTGCTCACTCCGCCATAACTTAACTTAACAACTTAACAAAAGTTCAATTTTTTTTTTTTATAAGAGGCGCGGATGTTAATAGTGACATAATACCGAAAAAAAATACCTAGGTAATTGTAGTTTCGCTCCAATATCAAACGTTCATCTTACTTCGAGGGATCATCACGTACACCTCTCCCCTTCCAGTGTATATTATTAATAAATGCATCTATTTCGAGAAGTAAAAGGAATAAGTAAACGTTCCACCAAAACTAAGCTATTGTTCCAACGACAAAGTTATGCACAAAGCGAATCGTCACGCAGCGTTTAAATGATTTCAACAAAACGCTTTCACATAAAAGTAATGGATCATATCTGAGACTTTCTGTTTTGCTATTGTTGTATTTGCTCCACTCTCTTAAATCACTACAGTTCTATGTAGTATGCGTGTATTGTATACTCGCTGCTGGTAGAAGTAAATATTATTTTTTATACTTTTTTTTTTCTAAATCTTAGATGTTTGTTATATTTGGTATGTCGGTATGATAGATGCACGTAGGATTTCATTAAATTATATATTTTATTTTAAAATTGTATATTTTATTTTTTCTCCACTTCGCGCTGTATCAGGGAGTAGGTAAAGGGGGCCTAATGTTAAGATACTGCGCTTCCCACTTTCTATCGAATTCTAAACGTATTGCGTTTTAAGTTGAGGAACTAGAAACTAACTAACTTATTTTGGAACACGGATGTGGCTGGTATTTCTATATACCACATTTACGATTAATGTCGTTAAATAAAAGTAAAGATGTTAATCTAAACTAACTAATTACTCGTTCTCTTGTCAGGAATTCTGCCAAGTCTCGGTATCGCTGCAAATATAAGTAACCAAACAATATGGTGGATCACAATGGATTCTCTTAAAAAACACCAGACTTTTGACTTTTTGTGTTAACTAAAAATTTCAATCACGCTGAACTACTTTTAAGAAGTCACTTGCTTGAAACTTATTCAGTTTATGTTCTTTACCAGGACATGTGTCCTACACAAGATTTTTTAAACTAATATTTTTTTTTCCTTCACGCTGTATCCCGTATATAGCAGGGTAGACAAAGGGAACTTAATGTTAAGGAAAAAAGTATCCGTTCCCCACTTTTCGCCGAATTTTCAAGGCATTGCGTGTTGAGCGGCGGAACTCAACGTCGAATTTTGCCATGTTACGATAGTGAAAAAAATATTTATCAATAATAAATAATGATTCTTTCCCTTGAGCGGGAATTGCTACCACGTGGCGCTTAGAGTCTCGCTCTTGCACCACTTCACCTTGACAACCATTATCTATAGTGTAATATGTAGCTTATTACGAAAATGTCTCAGTCAAATCCCTCTAGGATCAGTTCAATTTGTTACCTGCTAGTTACTTTTATTTTTATTTTTAAAAACATACAAAAACTATAAAAATTTGAACGCAACTAATTTCTACGCGTGTCCAATTAAGCTACCTTGACATTTACTACTTGCTATTGTGAAATTCATTTAGGTACGCGTACGCTTAATAACAATTATGTTTTATGCTAAATTATCAAAAAAGTATAAAATTACTTATTTAGAAAACGTATAAAATATTGAACGTAGCGGGACTCGAACCCGCGCCTCTCATGTAGCATCTCTGTAGGAAGATTTTAGATGCTAACAACATAAATAAGTTATAACAAACGTATAAAAATTTCGACGTAGCTTGGCGAGAACGTATGGCTTAGTGGTCAGAGCGCCTGGTCGGTTTCCAGGAGGCGTGGGTTTGAGTCCCGCTACGTTCAAATTTTTATACGTTTTCTAAATAAGTATTTTTCTTTCCTAAGTGTGGAATAACACTTTAAAATTTTTTAAAAATAAGTATAAAATTAATACATTTTATCTTCTTCTTCATCTGCCATTTTATAGCTAGCTGCAATTTATGTATAAACAGTACTGATTGTTAAAACTGATTCAGATTTTAGTTTATTTCATAAGATTAAAACGTTTTAAGGATGTTATAACATATTTAAGGCCAGTCGTGGCGCAGGTGCACAAGAGAGCTTACTGTAAACATAACAGGTTGTGGGCTTCCGGAAAGGAACTCGAGGGCGTGAATTATTTTATATTTTCATTTCCTCGGTCTGGTAATGAGGTAAAGCGCGGCGTTGAGTTCCGCTACTTAACACGCAACATCTTTAAAATGGGACGAAACATCTTATGTGTTCAGATGTTCCGTCTCGGTTCTCGGGTTTCCTCTGCCTACGCTGCTATTAGCGGTATACAGTGTGAAGCTAAAACATAAACATAGTAGTAAACTTAACATGTTTACGCTGTATAGTGTAATTATATCGTTAAAAATAATATGATGAGGAAGAAGAATTTATTTAATTACAATAATAGTTATTGCACTTGACCATATCCCGCTGACGTCAGAGCGCACACTGCATATAGATGAAATATAATGGCGCGTAGGAGTTTGACGCAGTTGAGCTTCCATACCTATTTTTGAATTGCCATTTATGAACAATACATGTATAGGTTATAATTGTAGGTGGACTTTAAAGCTTCAATAATATTGACTTTCATTGATTAGTAAACAAAAAGAATAATATACTGATAAATATATTATTCTTTTTTTTACGTTATAACTATAAGACCTACTAAATAACAAAATATTTTTCTATTATTTTCATTTTATTTTTCAAAGATATATATTAGAATATAAGAATAAATCCCATCAAAAACAAACGTGCAATGAGAGCCAAGTTAATTGTTAAGTTATATGTCGTTCTCGACTTCATCGACCAATTAATCGGTGGTCTATATGAGTACCGAGTTCTTTGTTCACTCCGTAAGTAGAGTAGTGAAATTAAGTAGTAAGAGAGTAGTCAAATTCGAACTCTAAATTTCGATCGATAATTTTTATGTCCAGGCTTTATTAAAATTAGTGTACTTCCTTATATATAAATCTTTTAGTTTGTGTTGGACGTATAAGGTTGGTATTTGGTTTAATAACTTAACTTAGCTTCACGCTTTAGCCCTAGTGGGGTAGTCAGAGATAACAGAGCGCCAAACGCTACGGTCTCTACATACCTCTTTCGCCTAGTCCACTGCTATCAACCTCTTCATGCATGCCCCGGGGGATCCTCATGCTTTTTACGTGACCTTCTCCCAGTATCTTTCATACTGTGCCTCCTCCTAATCAAAATGCCTCATAATAAAAAAAAGCAAAGTCAAAATTGTATCGTGCTAAATATAATTACATTCCGTGTTTCTAACTTTTTAACTTGGCTGGACACACTAGCGCGTGTTTCCTCTAACTATCTCTATCTATCAATAAATTAATGTAAGAAAATTTTGCAACGATTTGTTTAAAAAAACACACGTGTGAGGATCCGATGAAATGATTTCATAGGACTACTAGCTATCCTAAACAGTTTACACAACTCTAGAACTAAAATAAGACACTATTTTTTCTTTTACAGTCCTTCATTCCAAAAGTATCTTCTCCTTATCCTGGTCTGTTAAGAATTCTTAAGATTACTTAAGTAATTAAATATTCAAATAATTTAAAGAACTTAAATTAAATGCTTAGAACTATTGCCATGAATTTCATCTTCAAAATGACTTTTTGAATTACTTTTGTAATCAAAAATCACGTCTTTTGTACTGTACTATTTGTATTGTACTTTTTGACGTTGAAACTATCAGAAGTTGAAAATAACTTAAAAATGAAAATAACTATCTGGATTTAATATTATTCTCTTTTAATATTATTATATATATCATAGAAATGTACCTTTTAAGTTTATCGTACAACTTATATAAACGATAGACTTTCTATTTATAGTACAAATATTAAAAAAAACACTTAAGCAGATAATATGAGTTTAAAAAAACTTTTAGTTATAAAATAGAGTAGAGTAATTACTGATATATTAAAGAAAACAAAAATTAAATATTGTGGATTATATTTATATTTATAGATAGATATTTTCCTATGATAAGTCAGAATGTGCGAGAGTTAGGCAACTTTGTGATTGATATATTCAATCATGTGGTAGTGCACAACGACATGCAATATTTATTGCGGGTCATCGAACTTGGCAAACCATAATGGTGCTAGTTTCTCGTTCCACGTAACGTCGTCGCGGGATGAATGGCGTTAAATTAAAAATTGAAAACAAAGCGAAGCAGCGCGTGGGCGGTCGGCCAGAGTGCGGAGGGCGGGCGGCGATCGAAGAGCGCGCGCGGAGCCGAGTCGGTGAAGCGGGGCGGGGTAACGATCGCGGGCAGCGGGCGCCCGCAGCCCCGCAGTCTTCCAGCCGCGGGCGCGCCGCGAGCATGAGCGACGTCGGGACGCTCGCCGCCATGGACGCCTTCGCGGGCGGCGCGAGGCGGAGGCCCTCGCGCTTGCCACCGCCGCCGCCCTTCGTGCCGCCACCGCCGCCCCAGCGCCACGACCACTACTATGTGCGCCGCAAGTCCCCCGTGCCCAGACACTCCTCTAAC
Organism: Heliconius charithonia; assembly: GCA_030704555.1. Classification (NCBI taxonomy): domain Eukaryota; kingdom Metazoa; phylum Arthropoda; class Insecta; order Lepidoptera; family Nymphalidae; genus Heliconius; species Heliconius charithonia. The sequence goes on along the minus strand of CM060827.1, from coordinate 10,395,488 downwards.
CTTACGCTCTTCGCGCGTTCCAATGGTACATCACCTCCGTCATGCTGCACCATGCTGCACCACCACGCCAGTGCATGCCAGACCATCATGTTGCATCTCATTCTTTTGAACTTCTTGAGTAAACTGCACGTTCTATACAGTCGATCCTAATGAAATCTTAGGCTAACTAGAATTTTATATGTATTGGAAAACTTTTTTTTATCAGATTTAGAAGGTTATAAGAAAGCGCATGCAATTCACTTTACATTTTAAATATTATTAATACTTTCTATTAACCCTTTTTTCTTTCCACATAATACGAAATTCATCTCATATATTATATTTGTTAACAAATACTTTTTATTTTTTTATTTGAAACATATGTAATTAAACAAAAATAACAACATTTTTTTAATCAAAGCTTATGAGCGGTCCAATTTACGCTGAATGTAATATTAAATTAACAAAGAAAGTTACAGTACACATTAGATAAAAAAAGGAAACTATATAAGATATAAGTAATATATACTATATTATATGTATATAACTATTATGAACATATACATATGTACGTATCACACCGAAATATACAGAACGTTAAAAGAGAAATGTGAGTATAATTTGAGGTGCGGCAAGCTCCTCAGCCTACGTAATTAAATACCGCAGTGTCATTTCGTATGTTACATTATGTTTTATTATGAAAAGCAATACAGAGTAATAACATGATTTTAAATGGCGGTAGAAAATGTAATATTTGTATTGTAGAAATTATTAACATTTGTAAAGCAAATATAACAAGTATTTCCGCTTATAATAAAAATAATTAAGCGATATCACGAACATAGCAATATTAATACTGATAACGTTAAGATACTAAATTACGATTAAAGATTTATTTAATAGGGTTGCGTCTCAATGCCAATAAATATATTATGACGAAGGCGACGTGCCGGTGGCCTCGCGCAGCTATTTGAGGCATGTTCATGAGTTAAGCCTTCTATATCGTGTATGTTAGTACTACGCCATTTTAATTGCCTCTCTAGAGTGACATTCAAAACATGCCAAGCCTCGTAATAAACGAATAGATAGCGATAGAAATGTGCGCATCGTCGTCGTTGCTCTCGAAACTATATTTTTTGAAATGTTGAAAGCTCAGTATTTATTTTGCGAAAATTAAATGAAAATAATGAAAAATGTTTTAAATAGTTCCGCGTTTTAATCATTACATAAAGGCATCTTTGTTTGAAACAAAAGGCGTGCCGTAGCTAAAGGCTATAATTCAAAGAATGCAAAGCTTATGATGGTGAGAAGGTTGGCGGTAGCGGCCGCGGAGCGCCCTTGACCCACCGCGGATGGTCCCGCCCGCGCAGTCCGTTTCTTCCTTTTGTGCTATCCATTTCTCCATTGTTTACTCTACATTTACAACTCTCTAAAAAATATTTATTTTTTTATTGAAATAAAAAAATTACTAATTTGTTTGTTCATTTACATTAAATATTACAATTTAGTTACACGATCCTACTGTAACTCTATTCATTTGTTGAAGCTACAACGTAGAGCTCTTACTTGTTGCGACAATACATAGCTGCGCAGGTGCACGGTAACGGACATACCTTTCGACATTTCAAGCCATTTACTACATATTTGTTAGATCTCACATGCTTTTTATTTATCTTTTTTGTTATTGTTAAACCAATTCCTCAAGTGAATTTTATATATCAATGTCGTCCATATAATTTCAAATATCTTAACGTAATATGTTAAATGATAAATAAAACTTATTTTTGTATAAAAAGAATATTATCATACGTTTCATTCACCGCCCATATGCGTTTCGTCACTCGCAAATGTTTTTGCCACACAAATTATACAGTGAGTGATTGTTGACCTAATTCTGTCTAAGTCATAATTAATAATTGTGTTCACATTTCTATTTTTATATACAATCATTTTATATAAATTCTTTTCAGTAAAAGAACTTTTGTGTTAAAAAATATGAAAAATAATGTAATAAATTCGCGGTTTTTTTGTGAAAATTTACTATTAATTTATACGGCTGAACGTCTTGAATATGCAAGTCTGTTTAATTTCCTTACAATTACTAAATAGTGTAAATTAATAACCAGCGACCGCGCTTCTTGTACTACACAATTACAATTATTGAATTATATGAATTCCTTTTGTAAACTAAGAACATTATGATTTTAAGTCGGTGTTGAATCGGTGAAGCCGTTAAGCGGTCACAAAAGCGCAGATAAACAAACAAAAAGACAAACATTTTAAAAATCAATGATTTGAATTCTCTCAAATTGATAAATGCCACTGATAATTGTTTCTTTAATATATCTTTCATGCACAGAGAGCGATGAGGTACTACACCATAATTGTATATAATCTATAGAAGTTTCAGATAGTTTGTAATTTATCCGTTTGTATATTGTATACGTAAGTGACGTCTACATACTTAGCAATGCCTCCAGAACTCAGCGGAAAGCGGGGAACTGAGTATCATAAAACTAGGTTCCCTTAGCCTACCTTGCTGTGTGCGGGATACAGCGTGAAGCCGTCTTAGTCTTAGTAGCGTTGAAATGATTTTTAACATGTTTGTGCTCAATGTTGTATATACTCGTATGTATGTAGGTACGTGTCGTCGAGTTACGCATCATGACGAGAAACACGATGGCACGTCGACCACGCGTTTTCTCTACGTAGTATGTACTCTTGACATTGTATGTTTCTATTATCGTTTACTCTCGGGTATCACTCATGCTATTGGCATATTTCAGTAGTTACGTCATCGATTTTTTTAAATACACATTTGCACGTATGAATTTTGACTTTTTATTTTTTAGATGAGAAACAGTATTCTATATTTAATTAACTAGAATAATATTCCTTTCAAACAATAAATTTTATCTTTTTAACATTTTTAAAATAAATTCAATTTTAGGACAATTTACTAATACTAAAAAAGTAAATACTATCGTCATTAATGCACTCTATTTAAATAATTTCTTCTTAAATAATTACTAAAATATAATTTAAAATTATAGAAACTAATAGGTAACAGTCCGATCTGTGAGTAAGAAAGACAAAGTTAGTCACTTACATAACCGCCGCAACGATATCCATCCTCCGGGCGAGGGCCTTGGCCAAGGGCGAGCGCATCGATCGTCGTTGAATCCTCTATATCCAAAATGTACTTGCGCACCTCATTCCTTTCGCCTGTTGAATCAGTGTTGCTGCTACTCACAATAAAAATGAATTCATTTTTTTCATTCAACATAAAACTAAAAGGTATATAATTTTCGTCAACGTCGTTTATTTTATACATTTTTATAGCCAGTATATTTTTTTTATTTTGCCTTTTAGTTTTTTTGTATCGTAATCAATTCTGGGATTTTACTATATATTTAGTAAGTTTACCTATGTGTTTAATTTTTTTTTAAGTGACTTCTGTTAAAGGAGGAGATCAATTCGGTTGAATGTTTTCTTGTGTTTCTTAACTCATAAGTTTCTACTTGGTGGATCGATTCTGATGATTCTTTTTTATTTGAAAGCCGGTGCTTTCTGTGTCCCATTTTAATTGATCCAGTCCTAACAATGCCACGTCTTAAATTTGCATAGTTTACTGCTTGGAATCGTACAACATGCACTTCACGTCCTCGCTCTTAATATAATTTAGTAATTTAATAACGTTGATCGTATAATTTTTACGGTTGTTTAGGTGAGTATATTGTCTGGTAAAATGATGAAGGAAGACAGGATGCGTTAATAATAAACAGTGCCATGTGGTGAAGGTCGAGCGGAGCTAGTGCCGCAATGAATGACAGTCGCGTGCCGTGGACCGACTCGACTCGACTATCACCTATTTTTAGATCTATTGACATTGTACGACAAGTCTGCTGTGTTGAATTCCTTTACTACATCACTGGGCTACTATAGACCTTAGACATTAACCTTATCATGTATTGAGCTTATCATGAATATTGATTAATGATTATTATCATAAATAATATGATTTACGGTGATCATTAGCGAAACTAAATGTTTACAACTAAATTATCATACAACAACAACAAAATAAAAACTTTTTTTAATATCTAGGGTATATAATAGTCCTTTAAAACATTTAATTTACCTATAAAATTTTTCAATTATTTTCAGAACCAAAGAAAGATAAATTGGAAAATGGTGGTGAGCTGGTGAGGCCGGAGAGACCAAACTCGTTAACTGCGGGCAAACTCCCGAGGCGGATATGCTATCAAGGAGATGGTGAGTCACAAATGCCATCATTATCTACCTTTTAAGGAAAAACATCTGTCGCATTACTCATAATATGTGTACGGAATAACTATTAAGTATCAATTATTGTTTCAGTTCACTTCAATATGTGCATATGTTCGTAATGACTTTCACATGTAAAATAAATTTAATAAAAGTCCTTTACATCATCCTTTTTTCAAAGGGCGGCGTTGAGTTTTGCCACTCAAAACGCAATGCTTCCAGAATTCGGCAATAAGTGGGGAGCGGAGTGTCTTAATACTAAGTTTCCTCTGCCTAGCCTGCTGTGTGCGGGATACAGTGTGAAAATCCTTTGGAAATGTATTATAATAATCTATTTTATTTATTATTTTATAATTTTACATATGAACTAGATATTAAGAAAGATTAATTTTATTAATGTTTGCAGTGAATTACGGGGGGGGCATGGGTGGAGGCAGCGACGGCGACGTCAGCGCACACGACCAGTTCATGCTATCGGAACTGCCAGAGCCTCCTATAGCGTTGTCAGAGATCGGCCCCATCCCGCCGCCGCCTATGTTCAGCTCTCCGAGTCCCACGAGACATCACCATTCTCATCCACTGACTAGTAATCTCTCCGATTGTAAGTAGTCAATACCTGTTTTACTTATAATAGTAATTGATATGAGTTCGTGTATTAATCTATACATTTACATAAAACTTTCACGTTATTGGGTGACTGACAGAACGAACAGTCAAAACTAGTTGTCACTGAGGAGTGAAATTTGATACGTAGGTACCTTCACTGGACTGTATGGAAACACGAGAGGATTTTTCGAAATGTTGAATGGGAAAACTCAACGCCGCGTTTTGTGTTCTTATCAGAGCATGGTCACTAACTTATTATTCTGTGGTCCTGTAGCCGAGGACGAGGACTCCCAGGACGAGGACGAGGCAGACGCGGGCGTGAGCGACACATCACGCGTGGAGGAAATCCCGCCAAAGGAGCCGCTGTTCAACGCCGTGCCGCTGAAGTCGGCGCTCAAGAAGCGGCCCGCGCCCGCCGCCTCGCCCTCCGCCACGCCGCTCGCCACGCCGCTAGCGCCGCGTCAGGACCACCACCACGCCAGCTTCAAGTCAGTATAAAAAAATAAAACTTAAAAAAAAAACATATTTAAAGTGATTTTTTACACTAACTAAGGATAGTAAATATTATAGAAAATGTTTAAAAAATGATTCCGATTGATACTCAAACTCGCTTCTCATAGATGGTTTCGACGAGGCGAGGTTTTTCTAACAAAAATACTTAATAACATTGTTCAATTTCTGCTTCATCTAATAGGTACTAAATACACTAGGTATTTCTGTAATATGTATGATTATATTTTATTTTTGTTAAATTATTAGTATGTTTATTGTATAACTTTTCAAATTATTACAAATATTTATTAACTATTATGTCATATCAAAATTACCAGATAGTCAGATACACTCTTTATACTATAAAGTATAATCTATCATTGTTATATTATAGGCTATAATATTACAATGACAGATTATAAAAACATAGTCTTAGTTATGGGCAAAGTATACAGCTAATTAATGCAACTTTATTTAATTACTTTTTAACCTGTGATATACTCACAGGTTAAAAAGTTTACTTTCGATACATGAAATATATTTTATTATTATTATTATTACTTTATATTTTGTTATTAATTTAATTATAAGAAACAATGGTATTAATAATATTATTAAATTGTTATGATTAAAGGAACATTATATTATATTCTTAAAAATACGTATTTTTACAAATACAACAAATCTACAACGATTCTGCTTGAACCCATGTATTATATTGTATTTTAATTGACATAAGTAACTAAAATAATTAAAAAAATATTTTTCAAAACTATATATTATTGCAAAACTATAGTTTTTTTAAGTGTACGTTGACTAATCGCGTAAAATGTGTTTACACTTAAACGAATATTAATTTATTAGCCTTATTAGCAATTCTAACAAAAGAGGCAATAGCTATACGTTTGCGTGGACGGACAACCTGCATGCGGTTGCACATAAGATTTCGCAAAATGTAATACTAATTGCAAATGTGTTAAATATATATGAGTGCTCTATTACAAAAATAAAAAAAAGAACATGTCAAATTGGTTTGCGCGAAAAATGTTGTATTATTTATCCGTTTGTTTTCATCATGCGGCGAGCAGGCGGCCGCCGCCCAAGCCGAGGATCCGCATATGGTAACGAACTCTCTCGCTATATCGATGTTGTCGAGCCACGTCTCACAGACCTCCCGACGGTCCGCTTGCCTCCGCTCATGCATCGTGCATCGCACGCTTCCGACTGTCATTTGTCTTCACATCTCTAGCTTACACTCCAAACACCACCACCAATACCACACTCCAATTGATAAGTTCAACCAATACACCAATACACAGTCACGCATACTCAAACACCTACCTACCACTACCACCTTTAATTTTACTCACCGACACCACCATCCATGAGACTCACTATCGTTTGTATCTAATTATTATTTATCGATTCGTAAGCCACATAACTCGAAATCGTGTACAGAATGATAAATGTTTCGTAGGTATACTTGGCTGTTTTACGCTATTGTTCTATTACTTGTTGTCTGTGCTGCATGAGTATTTATTATATATATATATATATATATATATATATATATATATATATATATATATATATATATATATATATACAACCTAAATATATATATATATATATATATTTAGGTTGTATATCTGTAGTGGTCTACCGGATATCGGCCGTCTCGTGTAAAATATGTAAGTGTCGTAATTTATGCACTTTGTATGGCATTATTGTAGAGTTTAATATATTTTTCATGTTTCGGTGTTTATATCGCGGGTAAAGTGTTGTATATGTACACGTCATATAATATAAATAATACACGTTTCTAATAAATTACATTTAAATAAATGCTAAATTTAAGTATGTATGTATGTGAGACCGTACGCTTTTCTTTAAGCATCTCTAAACTAATTCGAGACAATAAACCGTTTGTAACTCGTTATATTAATATAGTTTTTACGACACTTACGTACCACTTACACGATGATAGTAAATAACATTAGACGCAACACAAAACATCGAATAGCACGTAGTAGTGAGCAGTAAAGATGTGACCTGCGTTGTGGTTGTCCAGCAGCAGCCGGCCGGTGCGCGTGGGCAACGCGATGGAGAACAAGGAGAACGCGCGGCCGTGGGAGGGCGCGGGCGAGTACCGCGACGACTACGCGAGCGAGTCGGAGCGCGTCGCCGCCAAGCTGGCGCGCAAGGAGAGCCTCAACATCAAGCTGGCGCTGCGCCCCGACCGACAGGAACTCATTAACAGGTCTAATATACATATCTTATTGTAGCTTCAGGCTACCTAGTGTTAAAACACTTCGTTCCCTATTTTTAGACTCTTCCGTTTCTCATGTTCCGCTGCATTCTTTAGGCACTACGTGCTGATTGGTGGAACTCAACGCCATAATTTATCTAGTTATCAGAGCGTGGAAATGAAAATATTTCACGGCCCCGATTGGGAATCGAACCCACAACTGTCGCAATTTCAATCGCATGCTTATGCATCTTACAACTGAATTTAAAAAAAAGATAAAAAACCAGTATATAAATAAGGAGATATGTCTAATGTTCATAATTTCATGTAATGTACACATAATTTTTATTTGAGTAAGGAAGAGATACTTATAATTATTTACAGATGTGTTTAAATATTTTAATATTTTGAGCTCTCGTTCTATTAATATTATTATGACAATTACTAAGAAAAATGTTGTAACAAAAAAACCAAATGGCAATGTGATTTGCACTTGGAAACGTAGTAAATAGTAGGAAGCACCTTGAAAGTTTGCCGATATGATCGCACATCCGGCAAGGTGCCAATTTTGGCACGCGTGCTCTGTAGAATAGTGGAACAAATAGTATGAAATGCGTAATTACACGACCTGCTCATCTTGGAACTATATGTATGCAAATGCGTTACGTAACAACTTTAGACATGCTACAACACTCTCGTTACAACCACGCCATAAGCGAGGATTCCTTCTTTGAAACATGTGACCTATCTACGTACGTAGAACTCGGTCATGTCTTACGCCATATTTATTTTAATATAACTAAAATATTATGTACTAACTTCATAGTTGCTATTTAAAATAATTGTATGTATGTTTATTTAGAACTCTCGCAAAGAATAAAATGAGAAATTATTACGAAAGATGTAAATAAAATATATTATCACATAAAAAATTTGTCATAAGAAATTTATATGTGTAACCTATGTTGTTCTTATTTAAAAAAAACTGTGAAATATACCAGAACTTATTTAGTTCATTATTATATTTCTATATATAAATAATAAATATCTCTTTATTCCTCCATTTTAAATAAACGCACTATTTGAATATTTAAATATATAAGTATTATTCATATATAAGAAGCGTGCAAGATGAAATGTATAAATTCATGTATGTTATAATGTTTAACAAATAGTCCCGCTATTCCCCTTCACAAACAGCATCGAGATAAATTAATTCTTTGAATTAGTCTCATTTATGATAATCGAACTCTGTATTGTTATACAACACACAACCTCTCAGTCCTATAATAGCCGCGTGTGAGTGACTATCATCGCTGGGTCATACAAACGCCTGGGAGTTTTATTTTAGTTAGCACACTCACTCTCTCGGACCCCATTTTCTTCCTATTTATGTGATAATAAAATTCTTGGCAGTGACATTAGTGTTTATTATTTTTCTAATTATTAAATGTAAAACGGTGATAGTATAGCAAGATGGAAGTCGTCCGTCATATATTGTATAAGTGTTGTTACTATTACCATAGATAAATACGTCGACCAATAAACGGGCGACCTCAGTTAATTGATTAATCTAGACTAGATTATGGTTATTGGGAATAAGCCAACAGTTTATGTTAATCGGACATTATAAACATGCTTACGGCATCGAACAGGGTTTGGCAAATTTTGTGCTGTCCTCCGTTTGGCAGTACGCGTGCACAAGTGAAGCGATTGTATTTTATTAATACTCTTTTATCACGGTGCAGATTGAAAATTGCGTTAGTATAACGTGGAGAATTATTTTATGTTGAATATAAAGAATGTAGTGTGAGTGTACATTATGTGTTTGGTTTTGTTTGTTATAGGAATATACTGGTAGTGCAGAGTGAGCACGAGAGGCAGGAGTCGTGGGAGGCGATAGGTGCTCGGCTCATACGCCGCCTGTCCATGCGCCCTACGGCGGAGGAGCTCGTTGAAAGGAATATACTCAAAAGTAAGAATACAGATTTAATAAATATAAAATTGTGAATTTTGAAAATGGATAATCTAATCAAGCACTTTATTTTACTCGTAGGTCAGTCGCCTGCTGAAGAGAAAAAACAGAAGGAGGAAAAGAAACGGTATTTGCTACGCAAACTGAGCTTCCGACCGACTGTTGATGAACTGAAGGAGAAGAAAATTATACGATTCAGCGACTATATTGAAGTGACACAGGTATATAGCTCTTCTATATTTAAATTTTTTTCTTTTTTTATGATGATTATAGGGAGTTGCTTGGATCTGACGATTTAAACTCAACGATTCGCACTCGTTGGCATGATTATTTTTAATATTATTTTCGTTTTTCTTCTCTGTTAAGACAAAATGTGGCCGAAATGAGTTCGCTGAGTAAAAAAGGAAATAAAACTTCATTATTCATTAATTAACCTGCAACAATAAAATTATTTAGGAACCTTCGGTGGGCGAATAAGACTCGCACTTGACCGGTATTTTAATGAATCGTGTCACATTGCAGGCGCACGACTACGACCGGCGCGCGGACAAGCCGTGGACTCGGCTGACGCCGCGCGACAAGGCCGCCATACGCCGCGAGCTCAACGAGTTCAAGAGCTCCGAGATGGCGGTGCACGAGGAGAGCAAGCACCTCACTAGGTACATACTTCAGTTCCGGATCATTCATAGTGAAAGCAGCGGGTGTAAACGAGACAGTTGGGGCTTCGATACTCACATATACTGAGTGAATCAAAAAAAATATGACACTTTCATGATGCACTTGAGAAATGTCTGACTTTTCTTTGTCGTGGGATTCTTACTCGACTTTACACAATTTCCCTTAAATAGCTATGGAGGGCGTAGTGTTTTATCACTAGATAAATACGCACCGCGAGTCTGCAGTGTGTAGTTTGTGTTTGAATACATATATAAATAACATTAGATTATCTCTGCCTATCCTACAAAACGTGGAAAATTTGTTAAGCTAAATCGATACTAAAACTAGGTACAGTACAAATATGCGAGCTTTTTGTACAAAAAGTTTTCAATTAATATTAAACAATTTAGTAGTAATTCGTTATACTCAATATAACCTAATTATCATTAGCATTTACTTACATTTTTGGCATGTATTTGTTGCCAAAGATAACTAACTGATCTTGCTAACGAAGGTTGCATTCACATCATTTGCCAAAAGAGGAGTAAAGCGGTACCGAGTAGTAATCGATAATTTATCAATAATATTATTTACGATGAAATAAACAAACTCATATGATATTTGCAATTAAAATAAATATATAAATGATTTTTTCAAATACTATCTTTAAAATATAAAATCAGTTTTCAATACGTATTTATTTATAAGCATTTGTTGTTACAGGTTCCATAGACCATGACGGCTGTGCCTTAGCCCCGGAACAAAGAGCGCGAACAGACTCCCGCGCCCGCGCACCTGTGATTTAAATGTATTATACTTTATTAATATTGACTTCTTCCCACCTTCGGAAGATTCGTATGCAATAATTACAAGAAAACACAGCGGTCGTGTGTGTATTCGAAGCCCACACCGCCGTCGTCGCGTCGGCCGACTGAGCGGTCCCCCGCGCGCAGAACAGTACTATAATAATAGTAGCGTTTATATTTAGTTGATGTATCTTAAGCATACCCGTACATTCTTTTTATTGACCTTCGAGAAAGGTTAGTGATAATAATTACTGTTTGTCGTGGTGGACATTACGTTTTGAAATTTGTTGCGATGCGACAGGTCGTCCCTGTTGTGATAAAAAATAAACTTGTGATTCTTTTTTCGTTCACCTTTCATTTAGTAGTCGTTAAGCTAGATGAGATTTTGAACGTATTTATTTAAAAGTTGTTTCGGTCACAAGTTAAATTTTATTATTTGAGTGCGTAGCGGTTATATAGGGTTAAAACGAGCTTCTTTTGCTTAATATTAAATTAATATAATCGTTGATCTTTTGGGTAGTTGTATAGCGAGTTTTTTAATACTGTTCACTGAACTCTTCGCTTTCCTCGGAGATACTGCCACAGATTTTCATCGTTTCAAAAACGTATATTAGAGATTGCGATATATTAATTTTATTGCATTCTATAGTAAATTAGAAGTTGCAAAAATAATATTTTAACCCTACCTATTGATTGATATCTTTCTAGAACAATTTGTATTTAATCGGTATCTAATAGAATTTTATATTTTTAATTTCATTTAAATTATTTAAAATGTTTATTTTGTTTTTTTCTTTTTATTAAATTAACTTTATATATAGAACTATAACTCCACCAGCTATGTATAATAAAATATATTAATTGTATTATTATAATTCACCTTTGTAATGCTTGTATTAAACCTTACCAGAATAATAAATGATTTTTTAACAAGAATGTTAAAAATGTATCATAGATAATATTAATATGTGCGCAATTTGATTTTAAAATTTTAAAAAATTACTTTAAATGTAATCCATTTTAATTTTAAGTTAATAAAAATATTTTTGTTACTGGTTATAAATGAAATTGAATAAAAAAATATAATAAAATTGATTTAATATTCAATTCCAAATTTGATTTTTACCATTAGTACAGTACAGGGAGATACCGAGTGATCGTAAAGTATAAAATTCCTGTTATTGTTATAATATCTCAAAATAAAAAAATAATACAAATATATTGATTGGATCGTTCAACGGTAAATATTTAATATCAAATATAAAAAAAATATAGCTTTTATAAAATGTTGCCATTAAATTTCTACTAAAATATATATAATTAGCCATTGAAAGGTCCAATTGATTTAAACTTCATTACAAAAGGCCACGTCCAGCCAGTATGGAACGAGCAACCTCGGCGGGAACAACTTGATAACTCGTGTCGCTCTAGCCTAGGGTAGTATAATATAAGATTCAAAATTAAACGAACTATCCATAAAGGATAATTTATAACTATAACTTAATAGTTATTTCATTATTACTGTAAATTATTCGAGATTACTACTTTTTATATATATGTGATAATTATATATTGTTTATTTATCGTTTGTATTTCTATTTATCAATTAATATAGAATATAGAAGCAATAATACTGCTGAGATTGTCCTTCTGTTATGTTGTCATGTGGTTCTTTTTATTAAAAATGTATTTGGTCGTAAAATTTATATTTAAATATAATGCAAATATGTATTTCGTCTAATCGACGTTGTCTACTCGAAACCGCGATTTCTGTAATTTACTTACAATGTATTTGAACTTTCTTATAATACTAAATTAAATTAATATTAATTTGAATTGCTCATTCTCTTAGATGTCTATTTTGTTGGTTATATTGTATATATAAAATGGCGACGTGTTTTTTTTTCAATCACAACAGTTTATAAAACAATAAATAATTAAGTGACAATCGCAATTGCTGTCGATACGTCGTTCGCGGGACTGCGCGTGACGGCTACTCGTGAGACCATTCCATTTATAGGATAAAGTGGAAGCCAAAATGACGACTTATTTTTCTATAATCAATTTTGTTATAACGCAATTAAAGTTAAATACTTAGGTAAAACTTAGATGTTTATCGATATCGTAATCGTAAGACGTTCAGATTTCCAAAGATCGAAGCTCAACTGAAATTTTTAGCTAGCTGATGGTTTGCCATTCGTCGAGGTATGTATGTTTGTGCGAACTGTACTAACCGAGAACAGGTTGCACGGAGCTCATCCGACGACACTCCGCGTGTACATACTTAATTACCATAAAATGTGATAAGACTTTTTACGTTGTAGTATTTTTTTATAATTATTTAAGTACACTAAAATTTTCATTTGTATAAATTTTCTATGACTATAAAAGTGTGAAATGGTGCTGTTCTTGAAGCAACAGAAATCCTTCTGTAAATTTGTACTTCACGGTAGAATTGTATTTTGTATGTTATCTATACGGATGATTAAGCTATTTCTACTTTACTTTAACCAAATTCATTGTAGAGTTGGAAATGGTACTTCGTTTCGAACCGGACTCCACGTCGCGTAGCTAGAGAGAATTTTTGTCGTGTCACTGAGCAAAATTATCTTAAGACATGCGTTGTTTAGCATATAAAAGTTATTATACGCGAAAAAAAATCGCCATGTTATTTGAAAAATTAAAAAAAAAGTTATTACTCAATTATATCGATAGACGTTCTTTTATTATATCTGTACATAATTTAAGTACGATGTAAATTATGGAATCTCTTTTTTTCCATTTATATCACACGTATCTTTTTAGTGCTATTAGTTCAATCGCTGTAATCGGTTCATTGTTGCTTTTCATTTGAAAACTATGTAAATGATTAAATGACATGTTGTAATAGTAAGTATATATTAATAGCCATAAAAATATTTGTTTTATATAACATAAGTTTGTAAATACTACGATTATACATTAAGTTTTATACTCTATAGTTTTTTATTTATCCCGTTCCCCTACAAGTATATATATTTACACAGAACTCTAATTTGGCACACATAATGGATGTTGAGTTTCTTACGCAACGGGAAAGCGATCCGCGGCGCCTCGGAGACGTCGATGACTGGGATCGTGGAGACTTTCGATGGAGCTTGCGATAAGTACAAGCGTATCTAGCCGGAGAAAGTTAACTGTAGTGCGTGCCCGTTACCGCACCGCCCGTCACTCCGCGACCGGTCCGCGCTCGCGGCGCTCGTCACTCCCTCGCAGCGGCGCCTGGACACCATGTTTACTCTCTGCCCAACCATCCGGCAACGACGCGGCGGAAAGCGATAGTGTTCCATATTGTGAGCCTCTTGTGTACGGTGGACAGTGGACTCGCTGTTGTATACTTATTTGATAGTGCGAAGTGCGACGACTCGCGCAAAGGACGACGATGACCTTCTCTGGAAGCATGAAAGAGGGCAAACCCAGAAATGTTAAAGATACCTGGGAGTCCGAGGTAAAGCTTTATGATTTTTTAAAATAATATATTTTTTTTAATTATTCATCTACGGCATCCATGATTCACATACGTAATCAATGGTAAGATCTATCAATGGGATACTCATCTCGCGCGAGTTTCTTCATAACCGCCTCACAATTGACACTTTCTCTTTAAAGAAACTTTTATGTGCTTTTTTATATCAACGTAGTAAATATCCAGTTGTATCTATAATATTAATAACTTGATATGGTAACTGTGTCACCAAGATTTCTCTTATATTTTGCTACCGCAAAACAAAACAATTTAAAATAATTATGGACCTACATTTCCAAGTGGGAATGTAAATAAGAATGTTAATTGTGTTTATTAATAAAAAATTAAATTTATTAAATTCGATTGAAATAAGTCTTAAAAATTATACTTCCTTTGTAAAACTACCTTATTTAATTTTCACTTCGAACATATTACGAAATCTTATAGACAACTATACAAATATCCTTGCCTTATTTTACACACGGCAGCTACCGGTTTTTAAAAACACCCTTTTATGTGTATCGCGATGTGGACGATAAGGCCTGCTTACAATCACCATTTTCTACTCTTACTTTTTAAAATAGTTTTTTTTATATGTAACCATGATAATAATAATAAGAGCACTAAATATTAGGTACATTGGAAACGGATGAAAATATATAAAATGGCGATTTTAATTAACTGTGTATAAACGATTATATAAATGCATAATGTAATGCACACTAAGTCTTATGTAGAGTCATTTTTATTCGCTGTAATTGTGCTCTTTTTAATAAAACGTTTGTTATAAAGTAACAAAGATAAAACAAACATAACTTAATTATTATTTAGTTGGTATATTGAATATACAATAAAAATAAAAAGCTCTGTTTTTTTGTGTAAATGACCTGTGCTCGATGACATCGGCGCAGCGAGACATTCCGACGTAGCAGGAAATTTAAAACTTAGATCAACTGATTTAATATCGCATGTCCTTGCATTTGCCTCTCACTCGTGTAGCGTAACAACAACTATCTATATAATATAAATAGAGCGCGATATTTATTAATATTACTTACCTCCTTTGTTATTTTTTTAAAAAAGTTCAAAGATGTTTTTTTTTTCCCAATAAATCGCACTACTTTGAGTCAAATTTTTGACGTGGGTATATCAGTAGAGTATTGATTTATAATTTATCCTTATCTTATAAGTTCTTAAAGATTAAGAAAATAATAAAGATAATACATAAGCAAATAAAAAAAAACAAAGATGTTTTTCTTGTTTGATATTTAATTTTTAGGTTAAACAAAACCAAATGTTACCAACATATTAGATCCAATAGCTACAATAATGTTGTCTAGCTAAGTAAAATAATTGTAAATCAGCTTCACGCTGTATCACGCACACAGTAAGTTAGGCAGAGGGAACCTAGTGTTAAGCCACCCCGTTCTCCACTTCCGTCTAATTCTGGAGGCATTGCGTGAGTGGTAAAACTTAACCGCCTGGATACCAGAGTGAAGAATATAAAAATGGAAATATAAATTTAAGTAAATATTTCATTTTCTCGAGTAGGGATCGAACTCACAACCAGTCACGTTTACACATTGTGCCCCTGCGCCACAACTGGCCTCGAACAATTGTAAATTGAACATTAATATGCTGATTAGCATAATTAAAGGTACACTAACCTTAAATACTTGTAATCACCTACCTTCGTATACAATTTCATAAGTTATAATGTATATTATGGCCGTAATCTTTTAATTAAATTCGAGCGGCCACGTTTGTGTGATATGTGGCGAAACGAATTACGCGTAACGTAACATGCGTCAACAAATTATAAAATATTAACATAATGTTGCATGACAATTGGACTTTTTATATAGATATGGGTTAGATACCCACTCGAGAAAATTAAATATTTAATATTTTCATTTTCTTATTCTGGTGTCGAAGCAAAGCGCGGCGTTGAGTACCACCACTCAACAGAATACGGTGGAAAATGGGAAACTGAGTGTCTTAAAACTAGATTCCCTCTTAAAAAAAATACAAAGATATTCAAGTAAAATTTAATTTCAATCTAAAATATATATATATGTAAGTTGTAGAATAATAATGTATTTACCTTCAGATAGTGTATTGATTAAGCTTACACAGCGTTGGCGTCGAGCTTCTGCTTTCCGGCCCACACGTAAAGCGAGTCGGAGCCAGGGCCAACAGCTATTTGACCTTTCTCTAACCAATACAACAAAACACCTGTACTTTTGGCTTTGATTTTCGTTATTTCGGTATATCGCGAGTGAGAGTGGAAGTGTGTCAGTAGATAGTAACGGCGCAAAGTCGGCCCCAGTGATGTTCGTGATCCGGGTCGCTGCCAGTTCGCTGACCACAACGCTACTCGTTTACCCATGTTCTGTGTATTCTTATTACGTTTAGGATTTACAAGATGTCACAATTAATAAATGTAAAATTAGTTTGGATATTTGTATGAGACCAGAGTGATTGCCAGCTGTGATGTTTCCATAATACAAAATACATTATGCAAATGTTTGATATTGCGTAAATAATCGACAACCAGTCATAGTAATAAATTTTTGCATCACAGTGAACAAATTTCAAAAGTTCACGGACTTCTAAATAAGTCACGAAATTTTATTTTCTAACATTTTTCGTTTATAACTTATTTCATTTACAACATCAAAACGTTTATATATGCAGTGTGCTTATTACTGTTTTAATATTTAGTACATTCACCTTTATCTAATTATTTTTATTTATTACATAACTATAATTTAATTATTCTTTTTGTCCTTATCTCTATTAAAAAAAAAACTAAACTAAACTAACTTCACACTTTATCCCTAGTCTAGGTAGTCAGAGAGAGCGGAGCGCCAAACGTCTCTACATACCTCTTTCGCCTCGTCCACTGTCATCAACCTCTTCATACATGCCCTCCGGGGGGTCCAAAAAATATATATTTTTTTATTCCATTATCTAAATTGAACGCCGCTCTGGCTAGTTGCTTTTTAAATTTTTCAATGCCGAATGCTACAACTTGACTATACGGAACCTATATATTTCTTATTTACTGTACGTGTGCTCTCATAAAGTACCAACACAAACTTAAAAAAAAATCTGTCGCATAAATATTAGCAAAAACTTCAATTCGAGAGTCAATAGTGGACACAATGTAACTTCATTGCTCGGAATCTCGAAACTTTTCTCTTGTAACGTGACTGAAGGTAATATAGACCATCCATGAATTGTAATGTTTTATATCGCATTATTATAATCTCTTTCATGAATAAGTATCTAAAACTGTAGTATTCAATTTATAAGACAGTTAATTTATAAGACACTGTTACTAAAATTACAGAAACAATAACAGAAGCTTTTTTTAATATGGAATTCAAATATGTTTATAATACAGGACATCTACCACCTTACCTTCCCATGTTCCCTCTGCCTACCCAGCTATGTGCGAGATACAACGTGAGACCTACCACCTTCTTTAGCTAATATATTGCTGAACAACAGGTGTAATGTTCAATATGCAGCCATTGAAAGTGAAGGCGTTCGCATTGTTTGGGCTGGAACTCAATAGAAACCGGCGAAAAGACTGAGGCGTGCCCGACTTTGTATTTTGTAGTAGCTACATAGTGCTGCGAGCAAAAACGTGAAGAGATGTAGGTCACGCCGGCAAGTGCAATTTGCACATGCCTTTTAAGCGGGGAGTAGGAGTAAGTGTTTGTATATATAAGCCTTAAATAAATAAACTAATGCCTCTCTAGATTGGATAGATATATGGAACAATCGAAGATTGACGTAGGAGATAGATTATTAATATTGGGCGTAAATGATCAATGGCTACTGTGTGTTTACACTTTTTTGGGGTTTAACTAAAATTTGGCCAGAAGCCAGTCGTGGCGCATAGGGACAAGTGTTACTGTCAACGCGACTGGTTGTGGGTTCGATCTTCACTCGAGGAAATGAAATATTTGTTTAAATTTATATTTATATTTCTTCGCTCTGGTGTCAAAGCAAAGCCCGGCGTTGAATTCCGCAACTAAACACGCAATACCTCTAGAATTCGGCGGGTTACTTGGTGTGGTGTCTTAACACTGGTTTCCCTCTTCCTACTATTAAATGTAGGCCCATAAATATTAATAATTGTTTATTTTCTCAGTACGTGTACAGTTTGATCTCTTTGACCTCTAAGCGTGGCCTTGTCCACACCTTAACTCGAACCTATGAGAAGAAATCGACTTCAAATACTTATCGACATTATTCTCTTTGTTAAGCCCGTTTGTGCTGAAATGGCAATTGTACACCAGAACACCGCCTCGTCGTGTTTCTGTGAGATACTCTACTGTAAAATTGCGAAATTTTCATACAATATATATGCAAATAGTTATAGAATATTTTATATTCTCATGTTTTTTATGTAAATACTTTCTGCCGCATTTTGGAAGCATTGCGTGATGAGTGGCAGAACTCAACGCCGCGCTTTACCTCGACACCAGAGCGAAGAAATGGAAATATAAGTTTAAGTAAATATTTCATCTCTTCGAGTGGGGATCGACACAACCAGTCGGATTAACAGTCACACTTTGTACCACTGCGCCACGACTGGCCTCAAATAAAGTTGATAATAGAAATAAAATAGTAAATACCTACAGATATAAAGTTGATAAAAATGTATAACTATTTACGTCCATTTTTTTCTTCAGCGAGCTCTCCATTTACCTACAAGTTTATTGCCGCAACATAACCAATTTAAAGCGGTGGCATTTGCAATGCCTTGCCGCCAGTCTAATATACTTTTCTTAAATTAACTATAAAGTCTTTGTGTTTAGATCTTAATGAGATCTCGTGTTGTGAAATTATTTTTGTAAACGATACTTCACTCACGTATTTTATATGCTAGTATAAACTAACATGAATAAATCAGCTTCACGCTGTATCCCGAACACTACAGAGTAGGAAAGGACAGAAGGAGAGTTAATGTTAAGACACTCCGTACCTCACTTTCCGCTGAATTCCTAGCCATTGCGTGTTGAGTGGCGGAACTCGAAGCTGGACTCTTGCCTTGATACCAGAGCGAAGACATGAAAATGAAAAACGAGGGAATGTTATTATTTTAATAAATAATTTATTAAAATAATAATACGTTCCCTCGAGTGGTGATCAAACCCACAGCGGTCGACAGTCACAGCGCACCGACGGCCTCAACAGTCACCACAAGAAATAAACTAATATAAAATATTTACAAAAATTAAACTAATTTTTTTCATAATTATTATACAGTTTATTAATAATTTCATTTTAACTTTACTAAAAGTAATGAGACAGTATGAATATGTGTGTCGCTCTACCATTTTCCAAGAGTTGATTACATAAGATGTCTTAGAAACAGTTCCCATCGCTTTCATTATACTATTTAAAATCGCAAAATATCTAACGTCTACAGAAAACAAGTACTTGTAACGTTTGTAATAAAAGATTACGTAGTTCATATTACTTAAGATTTTACAGAGCAGTTCGACTGTGACGCCTAATATAGAGTAAACAAATTTAAGTGAATAGACTATGCAATAGACAATAAATAGTTCTTTAACAATTATTATTATCAAACAATCTATACGGTAACAGGTTCTTAAGGCAAGTCATGGTGCATGGGCAGAAACGCGACAGGTAGTGGGTTCGATTGCTATTCGAGTAAATTAAATAGTTTAGATTTTTATTTCTTCGCTCGGGTGTCGAGACAAAGAGCGGCTTTGAATTCCGCAACTTAACAGGCAAGACCACCAGAATTCGGCGGAAAATGGGGGCCCTATATCTAAACACTAAGTTCCTTCTGCCTACCCCGCTACGGGTTACAGCGTAAAGCTGTTTTTATATGGTAACGATAAAATGTCTTGATTTTGATATATTTTTAAATTTATATTTAAGGAGGACAAGACAAACATAAGAAATAAGTATATTTTGTAAACAATTTTCAATCATTTAATTTATTTCCTTCTTTTGCATTTGTCATAAAAAATTACGGTGATTCGCTTTCTTTTCGAAACTTCAAAATGTTTGTACAATAAGGAATTCACTGTCCGAGTTAAATATGTAAAACAAGTTTTGGTTGACTAATACATACGTTGACATGGCATAGATGTTTGGCAGTAGAAAATCGTAGTATTTTATTGCCTCCGACCTTGTTTTAAATATTATCACAAATTTGGGATCTTTTCTTACTTTTTGAACCTATAAAATGCTACACTTTATATTTAACAACTTACCTATACAAAAGTACCTAAAAACATAAGCCAGTCTTAGCTCAGTTGCAAAAGCGTGAAACTGTAAATGCGACAGGTTGTGGGTTTGATTCCGACTCGAGGTAAAGAAAACATTTGGTTTTTTCATTTCTTCTCTCTTGAAACGAGGCAAAGCGCGGCGGTGAGATCTGAACGCCTAATATTAATCGATGTGTCAGTCTGTTACATTTGCCTATTTGCTCCGAAACTATAAAATGTCTTGAAATTTAGTAGGTACCCTTATGGAGACAGCTTTTTATAATTGGGGCAAACAGATTCCTGCGTGCGTTTTCCATACAACGATTTGTTCGAAAACTATATACTTAATTAGGAAACGAAAATTAAAACTGTTTCATGTGGCATTTTAAATATATTTTTGTACAATAATTTCAACTTTAAAATAAATCTATCTTTTATAAACAAGTCTAAATAAAGCATTTAGTAACAAAAAATATTAAAGGTGATTTTTAACGTTTTTTTTTTGACAAAAATATTGAAACCGACACTGAGTGTTGTTGTTTTATTTAAATCGGTTTATAAATTAATACTAAATAATTGTTTTGAATTGGCTGAAATTTTAGTTTCCAATAAGTATAAGTAATATTGTCTTTCAGACCTCGTATACACATAATTGTGTAGTTAAGGCGGACGAAGCCGCGTGGAGGCGGGCTAATTATCTATAATAAAATATTTTAAATCCGTATTAAATATAATAACATTATTCATCTAACATTTTTTTTACATAATAGCTAGGTTATGGATGGTCAAGAAGTGGACAGCGTCGAGGCCGCGCACACCGGCCGCCGGAGTCCACGATGTCCGTCAGCAGTGACATCAGGTTCACCCGACGCAAGCTCAGCCGGACCTGCCGCGGCTGCTGCGCGGCGGTAGCAGCTATGCTCGTGTTGCTGCTGCTCGCCGCCGTCGCCGTCTACCTCGGCCGTTGGTACCACTCTTCTTATACATTATTTTATAAAAACGGCATAAATGTACTAAACATCCAACTATATTGATTTTTTAACCAATGTTGTGGAGCAAAGTGTGACTGTAAGCGCGACTGGTTGTGAGTTCGATACTCACTCGAGAAAATTAAATATTTATTTAATTTCTATTTCCATTTCTACGTTCTGGTATCGAGGCAAAGCATGGCATTGAGTTCCACCACTAAACACGCAATGCCTCCAAAATTCGACGGACGGCGGGAACGGAGATCCTTTGTTAAATAAACATGTCAAGAAAATAATTTTCAAGTTCCAGTTTCAGTTCACCGTATCTTATTTTGTTCTGGTTAAATAAAAACTTAAAATATCCTGTAATCCTTGGCTTCGTTTGCTCAAATGACTTAGCGCCAAATGAGTAGATGTATTCAATATCTTCTAGTAACATAACTCTTCTTACCCAATGTTTAAGCCTTTAAGATAATATTACCGATATCATGTTAAGGTGAACTATTTGCCCTAGAACGCATTTTTTTGAAAATAATGTTTTTAGCAACTTTTACTGTTAGTCATTAATTCGAAATATAAAAATAATTTTATTTCTACCTATATTGTTTTTATACCTTAAAGAAACAAGGGTATTTGTTGTAGAATGGTATGTATTTATTTTTATATATCAATGTGATATCTTTTCTTCATATACCACGGCGGCATTTAGGTGCCCGTCACTGCTAAAAGGCCAGTATCTTATGTGACCTTGCATTCGCCTATACTGTGCAGGTGCAAATCGAAAAATACGATAAACTTGCGTATTTTTATTCGGTTTGATCATATATTGAGGCCAGCCGTGGCGCAGTGGCACAAAGTGTGACTGTAAAACCGTCTGGTTGTGGGTTCGATCCCCACTCGAGGAGATGAAATATTTACTTAAATTTATATTTCCATTTCTTCGCTCTGGTGTCGAGGCAAAGCGCGGCGTTGAGTTCTGCCACTCAACACGCAATGCCTCTAAAATTCGGCAGAAAGTGGGGAACGGAGTGTCTTACACTAGGTTCCTTCTGCCTACCCTGCTGTGTGCGGGATATAGCGTGAAGCTAATTTAATTTTTTTTTTTATTTTTTTTTGATCATATATTGTGATTTATGCATTCAATTCACTTACTATATATAATTTTATATTTAATTTTCAATCTTTATATCTAAAGATAAGTAACGTTATATACATAAGTGCTTAAATATATTATAAGCATTAATGTAGTAAAGATAAAGTCAATTAACATAATAGCAAACATTTATAGCCATTAACGGTATGGTTGAGCAGTTTACCAGAAAGGAAAGCGGTCATTAAAAATTAGACTAATTGTAATTTGTAATTATTTATTGCAGTAATGTTCCAAAGTTGCATAATGCTTTTCCAAAAATTTTAAAAAGAAGTTCATGTTGTTTATTTACAATGAATAATGTATGAATGTATTAAATTACAGACATGTATTTGTTTGGCGACCCGCTAAACCGACAAACGTTTCGAGGATCATTTGTAGCATCCTCATGGGGGACACAGGAAATATCGGCAGAGGCAAAGGACAATAGCACACAAGAACAAGAGCTCCAGGAAGCTATATTTAAATCCTATAGAAATTCAGAATTACGGTCTTGTTTCGTGGACGCTGAGCTACTTGCCTTAGATAAGTAAGTTTCTTATACCTATCGTATAAATTATCATATCAGTGTTAATATACAAGCCACCTGCTCGTGGCTTCGCCCGCTTTTACTACTAATCACATATTTTTTTTGTTTGTAAATCGATTTTAATAAAACAAACGGAATATTGCCAAAATACAGTGAAAAATGCAGTGTCCCCTGTTGTACCGCAACGCACAGATCAACGTATAAAATTCAAAAATATATTATTTTGGGTTTTATTACATTGATTGAGGTCCTAAATGACAATTCTTCTAATATAGGTTAACCTTCCATGTACAGACAGCGATGAGTTACAGTTTTATTATATGAACAAATTATTTGATATTACCTATTTGTGAATCTAACAAGAACAATATAAAATATTTTTTTGTTTCTGAAATATCATTGTTATTAATAAAGAGAAAATAAGCGAAATCTGGAAATATATTTAATCTTAAACTTTTTAAAATTAATTAATTTCACTTATTACTTATTATTTTACATTGAAAATACCACAATAATTTATAAATAACAACACACAAATAACAGTTTATGGAGAAAGTTAGCTTTCTATAAGTTTCGTTCGCTAAGATAAGCGTGGTATGTTATTATTTTATGGAATACAGAAAAAATTGGAAAGATCTCGCAATGGCTCTTTTAAATTTTATGTGCGTAATAAAGAGAGAGAATATCAATTGATTTCATTAGCGTTTCGTGTAACAGAACTATTATAAAAATCTATAGATGTAGGTACGAGGCCAGTCGTGGTGCAGTGGTACAAAGTGTGACTGTAAAACCGACTGGTTGTCGGTTCGATCCCCACTCGAGGAGATGAAATATTTACTTAAATTTATATTTTCATTTCTTCGCTCTGGTGTCGAGGCAAAGCGCGGCGTTGAGTTCTGCCACTCAACACGCAATGCCCCCAAAATTCGGCAGAAAGTGGTGAACGAAGTGCCTTAACACTAGGTTCCCTCGGCCTACCCTGCTGTGTGCGGGATATAGCGTGAAGCTAATTTATTTTTTTAATTTTTTTTAATAGATGTAGGTAACTACATTTTATCACCATACTAAATCTCTGTACCGCAAGAATATTCTGTCATAAAATTGTAACTGATCGCTGTCTGTACTTGGAAAAAAATGGGAAAACCAATTATTGGTTACATTTATAACCCAAAATAGTGTTTTTATTTTATATGTATGTTTGTGCGCTTGTGCATGCTAATCTCATGAACAGGTTCACAGATTTAAAAGAAGATTCCATTATTTTA
Source organism: Heliconius charithonia (assembly GCA_030704555.1). NCBI lineage: Eukaryota > Metazoa > Arthropoda > Insecta > Lepidoptera > Nymphalidae > Heliconius > Heliconius charithonia. The sequence goes on along the minus strand of CM060827.1, from coordinate 10,370,758 downwards.
TTTTAGGAAGCTTCCTTTCCACGCTTTATTTGGTTTATAAATTAAAAATTATAACAATTAAAATATTTTTTTCGTCAAAATTGCTACAAAAATATATTGAATTGGTTGAAACTTTTGTTTTCAGTGTATAGATATTGGTCTTAAAGAGATAATGTTATTAGAACACAAAAGTAATTCAGATTATCAAAAATAATTGTATAGTTCAAATGGCAATGGCAAAAAATAAACATATTATTAAGTAAAACAGAAAAAAAATATACAGGAGTTTAGAGGAAATTATAACGATGTAAAATCTTATGTAAATACATTTTTTACGTTATATCTTATTAAAGTTATGTAAACTTTCCAATCCGTTATCATATAGCAGAACATTTTATTAATGTTCAATTCAAGACACAAAAAGAAAGGGCCATATCGACCTTGATTTTAAAGTTAACAATATAGTATCGTAGAAAGTCCAAAGCTTAGAAACCCAAGCACGCATTAACTTTCCCGTGTCAATATGATATACAAAGTATCACGCCGTGGTTAATGTAAACGGATCACTGCACTTCGCTGGCACACTTAGCTGACAATATGTACGTGATGGCAAAGCTTTCAAAAAATATTAGTAAGCTATCTTCCATACTCAATATTTTAATGAATTATGAGAAATTGTAATTTTTTGTATACTAATTTGAAAATCTTCTTTTTGAATGCTTTATATATATCTACTTATTAAATAATATATTATATTATTTAATACAAAAAAACACGCAAAAACAATTATCTAACATTATTATATCTATATAGCAGAGTTTAATATTTAAAGATAATGTAATGTACATATAACGTAAGTATATGTATATGTCAGTTATATTTAACAATTCTATCAAGACGCGTTCCAGTGTGTTTCACCATTTAAATATACTTTTGAGCCCTTCGTAGGTCGTTGGGCGAGCTGGTTGGGTTCTACATTCAAGATATTTAGTATATTTGTTAACTCGCTTTAACTCAAACGGTTAGTGATATGTTAACGCTTAAAAACCGGCATTTTAATGACTAACTCACTCACTCATCAAAAACCTAACCCGCTTCAAGGTGACGTAGAAACTTGATATTTGATACACAAAGCATACAAACATACAGGAAAAATCTGAATCTGTTAAAAAAGGTTAAGTATGAAGGTTAGATCAAAGAATGTAGGAAACTACAACGCGCTTTTTAAAATCACAAGATATTAATGATTAATTAAAAAATAATTTCTTTACAAAAAATCTAATTAAAATGTAAACGAGAAATGTCAATATGGGCCAAGTTAAATGATGGGTAATGCGTCGTTCTCGAATTCACCGACAAAAGAACAGGAAATCTATATGGATGCCGAGTTTTGTGTTCACTCTGGAATTATTTAAGACAATTACCCTCACTATTTACATGTATTCAAAATAACTGTAAATTAGGATGGTACATGTATTGTTTGCTTTGTACGTTTATAAGTTTATACCTCTTGTATTACTAATATTAGTTACATAGACCGCATTGGTCAATACTGTGGCTGCGTTTCAATATCATTATTGTTTTTTTTTCCATATATTATTTAATATATATTTATATTAAATAATTTTTATTTAATATAAAAATTTATATTAAATAAAAATTAATAAAAAAAATTATAATAATAATTTCTAAGTTAAAACAATCAAATGACAAGACCGTTTATGTATCGTTTTTGCTGAATTTTGTATGAAATTCGCTGCGTAATCAAAACCTTCCCGTAGATCTATATATAATTATGAAATTTCTCAAGAAGTGAGATCTTGCAGTACAGATAAAAACCATTCAAGAATTTATTTCTGTTTTTTTTTATTTAGAAACAAAATATATTAAGCACTATGTATATTTTTCAATTTAAATATTTTTTTCAGCTCAGAAAAAGGAACTCGTGTACACTTTGAAGTTTCTTTCGAGCCCATTTTCACAGCAGTGAGTACGGCTGAAGTGAGCGCTGTGATGACAAGGGATATCTTAACACCGTTTTTCCAAAATATTGGTGCAATACCAGCTACTTTGCATATTGAGGTATGGCATTATTAGAAAAACATTTATAAAATAAAATATTTTCTTTCAGTACGTATATATACGTCAATTATATTTATTTGTATTTTTACAGGAAAGTTCCATGATTTCTTCACAGCCTCTAAAAGAAAGTGATGATCCCGTGACTGACGTGCCCACAACCGAAGGAGTAACTTTTGAAGAAGAAGACCTGCGAGAATGTTCTCCATTGACATTATCTTTATGTTCACATCTGCCTTACAATACAACAGCCTATCCCAATTTAGTGGGACATACATCTAAAGAAGTTTTGTTTCGCGATCTAGTCGCCTTCAGAGAGTTGTTAGATGCCGAATGCTCTCTTTTAGCGCAAGTAATTTTCCTTTTTTTGTTTTTTTTTTCCCGACTAAAAGAAAAGTTTTTATTCAACCCAGATTTGACACTTCAGTAGTTTTATAAATAATTACGTACACTCTCCAACTGTGCTGAGTATAATGATGACACGCGATAAAAAAAACTATAATAGTAGGTTACCTACATTAAGGTTTATTGAATTAATATTTTAAATTCTACTACTGGTCTATTTAATAAGTACATATTTATTAATAAGTGTATTCTATTGTTATATGATCTAATTTTAATATAGGATTTCGTCTGCCAAATGCTACAACCACGATGTGCCGATGAGAGACTTGTTCGGCCATGCCGTGCTTACTGCCGCGCCTTTCATGCAGGTTGCGGGGCACGTTTGCCTGAACGTCTTCGTCCACATTTTGACTGTGCTCGATTTCCTGAGTACTACGGGCCAGGATCGTGCACTCCAGAACCAGGTATTAATAACAATAAAATAAAAATAAAATAAATCAGCAGTGTAGGCGGCAGAGGGAACCTAGCTAAGACATTCTGTTTCCCACGGCGGCGAGCTTTGGAGGCATTGCGTGTTGAGTGGCGGAAATCAACGCGCGCTTTGCCTCAACATTAGAGCGAGATATGAAAATAAAAAAAAATGTATAAATATTTCGTTTTCTCAAGTGGGGATCGAACGCATACTTTAACGAGAGAATTTTAATAACTTATATTTGATTTTGCGTTCGCTTATATGATCAAACTAAATCTTATAATTTTCATTTTATAACGTCATCAATAATAATATACCCATTCTCCTGTTGCAAAATAATAAATAATAATTATATTTTTTGAGGTGGTGGATGAACAGCGCCTCACAAACTGGATGGTTATGGGTTTTCTCTCTACTCGGGGGATTAAAATGTAAATAATTTTCATATCTACTCTGGTGGAAGCATTGACTTGAAGTGCAACACTCAATAGAATATTAGATGAAAAATGGTGACGGAGACGCAGTGTCTTAGCACTTCAATTTACCTACCCTACTACTAAGCGTTAAGCTAAAAAAATAAACAAAAAAAAATACATGTAAAAATTGTAACGCACGCACCGCATAAACATAGGCATATAAGACCTACAGAATTCGGTGGAAATAAATAGTTAGTTCTTTAAAATTTGGATACAATGCTTATAAATACATGAATATTAGACTGCACGGGCGGCCTGCAAAAGCTTGCGCTGTCCCGGCGGGCCTGCGACGGGGTGCCGGACTGCGCGGACGCGGCGGACGAGCGCAGCTGCGCGCACTGCGCGGCGGCCGGCGCCGGAGCCCTGCGCTGTGCGCTGCTGCCGCGCTGCCTGCCGCCGCACCTTCGCTGCGACGGCACCCCCGATTGCGCTGACGGCAGCGACGAGAATGGATGCTGTGAGATTTTAAATATTGACACTTTAAAACATAATAATAAATTATTAATAATACAGAACAAACGATTTGAAAATTCAAAACGTCTATTTAGCAAATTAAACATATTATTGACCGAAGACTGACAATCTTTGTTAATAGCTTCATAAAAGGTCTAAGATAAGAGTACTTTTAGTTTAGCTTTCCACTTAACTCAATAACACTACAGTGAATGTAAGGTATACATTACCTACAGGGTGTCGAAGTTTTTAATATTTTAAAATTAAAGCATGTTTACAAACGATATGAAATATAGATAATAAATGCAATTTTGCAAAAATTTACATCAGACACAAAATAATTCCTGAAATTATGTATTTTTTTCAGTGTGGATATCCCGTTCTCTGGCCACATGGAAACGGGAGACCAGCGAGACCACGCTGGGGGCAGTGCGGAGTCGCGCCGGGTACGCGCTGTGGGCGGAGCGCGGCCGCGCCGGCAAGATCTGCGCCGCGCCCTACGAGGACGACAGAAGCGCTCTTATGAAAGTTGCGACATCTTTATGTACCGCTCTCACATTTAAGTATGAACCTTTACTAATCTTACATAATATTATTTAACTAACTTTTATTGTATATTATTGTCGATAAAATCAGTACTATTCTGTAGGTAAAGCTTACTTTCATTGTTTGACAATAGATCTGCTATCTCAGCGGAGGCCGTCCTAGATACTGAAAACGAGTCTGATGAGGATATGACACAAACAGTCACGCAACATAGTACTCGCGAAGATACACACGAGTATGTGGAGGTCGTTGACCCGTCCGCACCAGAAATCTCATTCATTAAAAGTGAATGTCCACAGCGGAAAGTGATTAGAATTGTCTGCGATCAGTTAGGTAAGCGTTATACATTTGAATGTTTACAAACTTCTTTACTTAATATTAATATGTATTTTTATTAAATAAATAGATAAATACAATATTTTTCATGAACGGACAATTCTTCCAGAATGCGGTGTACCGTCAGCTAGGGGTGGTCAGGCAGCGGCAGGTGTGGAAGGCTTGCCGCGGTCGGCGCGCCCTGGCGACTGGCCGTGGCATGCGGCGCTACTTCGGTCCCATGTGCACGCCTGCGACGGCGTCCTTATACACCCTAATTGGCTCATCACTACGGCTTCCTGTTTCCAGGTGCTAATAATAGTTTTACTTGATATTCCTTAAGGCTAAATAATAATTAACCATATAATAACAATAGATGAATATAACACCTAAAACAATTTATTGACTAAACTTAAATATAAACTACCTAAATTCGAATATATTAAAACTAAAACAAAATCAAATCAGTTTTTTTGTTTTTATATTTTAATAAACATTTCTTTGCTCAAATATCAGGGCCAGCCAAAAGCCGAATGGACTGCAAGACTAGGCACAGTAAGGATACAAAGCACTACACCATGGCAACAAGAACAACGTATAGTAGGAATGGTTCGTTCTCCGGTGGAGGGTAGTATGCTAGCTATGGTCAGACTGGAAGAGCCAGTGGAAATGACAGACTTCGTCCGTCCTGCCTGCCTTCCAGAAAATGGGTACAAAATGGATGAACATGGTGGAATTTGTAATACACTAGGTTGGACTAGGAACCGCGATCAGTTACAAAGAGTACACGTGGTACCCACTTCCATGAATACCTGTGAGAACGTCAGTATAGCCACTGGGAATGGAATATGTGCTGAACCATTGTATGATCAAGATGATTGTGATGTAAGTATTAAGCTTTTTTTTCCAGTTTTACGCTGTATACCGAATGTATTATTGTAGACAGAGGAAAGCGTAGTGTGAAGCCACTCCACTATAATATTTAATTTCCTCGAGTGGAAATCGAACCTACAATTTATAGCGTTTAGTCACACACTTGTACCCTTGTGCCACGACTAGCCTACAACTAAGCATTATCAACAGAAAATAATTTAATAGGATAATCATTGTTCATGCACAATTTTAAATTTAAAGGAAGAAGAATATGCTGGCAGCTCTATGATGTGCTTTGATGAGAAATCCAAACACTGGTCGTTGATTGGTGTGAGTGGTTGGCGGATTGCTTGCTCTAAAATTGGACTTGGTCGTCCTCGAATATACGATGTAGTGACATCTCATATAGATTGGATCAGAAGAACTATTTCAAATTCTTCAAGATGATTTATTAAATAATACTAAAACAAATATTTAAAAGACTGCAAGAATGAAGTTTACTATCTACACGATTCCCTTTTTTTTAACTTATATGACTCAAATCAAGCAAAATATTTCTAAAATACAATAATTTAACTTCATTAAATTATTTTAAAACCTATTTATATACATATGTACTGTTAGTTTTATATAAAAATTAAAAATAAAACTTGTTTGGTAAAGAATTTCAACTTCAAAACAATTTTTAACCTCAATCTGGTTAAACAAGTGTTGAATCCTGTCACATAACACTTATTAGTTGTTGACAATGTGTAAATGTCCTAAGAGGGATAGAACGTTGAGAATAGGCTGTAATATAAATTTGTTATTAATTTCAATAGTAGGCGTTTGATACTAAAAAGAAAAAGATCTTATTTTTTAAGGTAATTCAAAGTAATTCAATTAAGTGGTATGAACACTAAAAAGAAATAATTTTAAGAAAGGATTTTAAAGTTTAAAAGAAAATTTATTAGAAGTTTAAATGTATGTATAAGAAAAATAAGCAGCTTAAAACCTTTAGAGGCCAAAAACATGACTTTTTTGTTATTTTAATAAACTTAATATTTTAAATAAGAATTTAGACATCGTAATATACTAAGCCTTTTTAATTTTATAAATTTAACACTTTGTGACTTCAAAGTTATGATAAGTTTATGACTATATATAACTTTTTATTCTCATTATAGTATGCCATCATGTTAAAAATTTATTTATTTTTGACTTAATTTTAATAAACCACATTTTTATGATAAAAATATCTGAATAGTAAATATAAAGTAAGATATGTTAGTGCCTAAATAATAATTATAAGTTGTAGATAAGTAATTAAGTAATTATTACATACAAATTGTAAATTTTATTGTAAATATATTTCAAAGTAATACCAAATTGTTAATAAATTAATTTATGTATGATTGTAGTTTTATTTTAACATAAATATTTTTGTTCATTACAAATAAAAATTTGAAAAAACTAACAAAATTTATCATCTATTAATTCTTTAACTGCTTGAAAAAAGAAACAATTTAAATATTAAAAAGCTGAGGCAGTTGTTTGTTCAATCCACACTCAAGGAAATGAAATATTTACTCTAGCTTGCTGTGTGGGATACAGAGTGAAGCTGATTTTAAAAAGTTATATTTGCGATAGCACTTGTCAGGGGCAAGTAAAATCTTTACTACTATATGTTTGAAGGGAATAAACCTTATTTTCAAGATAATTCTCAAAACATCACCTATACATATTATGCTAGATAAAACAGTAATTACAACTTCTCAAAGGTCCAAAATAATATCTCACATCTTCTAATTGATTTAGCCTATGGGGCTAAATAGTGTCAGGGAGAAAAATAAATTTTGAAATTATATTTAATAATCTCTGTGGAATGTAATTTAGTTAGGTAAAAAGGTAAGCTCTGATATTGGAGGTAAGCTTATTAAAATGTTTTTATAACCATTTAAAATTAATAAACTTATAATGCTTGCAATATAAATACAGAATAATATACCTAGTCAAAATATTGTCAGATCATTTATTGAGCTGAGTAAACCAAAAGGTCTTACTGGTCAAAAGTGTGTTTCATTGTAATACTACTAATAGACCGTTAAATCTAAAGCTTTGAAATTTTGCAAGAATGTTATGGACTTTTGCTTTGATATTTCAGAAAATATCAGTAAATTAAAAAAATTACAACAATTTAGCAAACTAAATTTTATTATATACACATGTTTACAATTATGCAACTTTTTACTTCAATATTCCTTCTTCTCTAAGCTCCTCTCTTACCTTTTCCTGCATATTATCAGGCAAATTTTGTAATTCTTTGTTGATATAATTATGAAGATCCACTAAAGGTTGATAATGCATATGAACTAATTGTGATCCAGCTATCATTGAAGCCATCGCAGCTATTGAAAAGGATATGTATTGACCCCATGTTACACCAGCAGGCATCTTAAGTCAGAGTATATTTCTCAATTTTTTCTTCAACGATGTCTTTGGCTTTTCTTTTCTTGAAAGTATTATAAAAATTTACTTCACCAACTTTCCAATTTATCATTGAATATTCTAAGGCTGCGCCCAAAACGAAGAATACAGGCAGAAATCTATAAATACCAAGATGTTTCTTGCCTGGCCATTTATCAACGAATTTTTGAAACCATCCAATTCTCATTTTATGATGAAATCATTGACATTCTTACTTATATTTAATACTTCCTGAATAGTATTTGCGTATTAAATAGGAATACTTTACATAATCACATATAACCTGAAAATAAATATAAAACCAGCAGAATATACTCTGTAACCTGCAGTCTATACTTCTAATTTCTTCAGTCCGAATAAGGGATGGATGTTAAAAATAATCGATTTTTAAATAAATCGATTGCATTTTTAAAAAAATAACTTTTTTGGCGATACGAGAACGTTGTCGTTTATCATTTTCGTTTATTTTAGTACTAGTTACATATAAAATAGGACTGAATATTTGTGACAATCATTATTTTATTTTTTTTAGGCTAGCCGCACACATACTACAATACTGACAATAATATTGTATTGACATTAATAATATTGAAATGATTAAACTCAGTTTTTTTATAAGCTAAATACAATAACTCAAGCAACGCTTTTTTCTTTCTATCCATTTTACATTTAACACGTACGCATACAAATAAAGCTACGGAGCGTCTGTGTCAGGTTTTACTAGAGATATTGTCAGTAATATTGCGTAGTGTGCGGGGCTATATATTGAATTATATTATTGTCAATATTGTATTGACAATAATATTGTGTGCGTGTGGCTAGCCTTGGAGTTTGTGGGCGTTTACTGGGCATACTCTCATAAACGTGTAAACGGGTTATAATATACTTTATTTTTATGTGGCAATCTTTATCATATTCAAACTTCAAAACAAAATAATAAATATAAATTATTATAATAATAATTCAGTTCAAAATGTTAAGCTATATAAAAACATATAAATTGATTTTATTACAGTGAAATTATGAAAATATTCAAGTCGGAAAAAGAATATAAAAAGTTTTTTACGGATGTGAATCCTATAAAATTATCTGAGAGCCGATATTTGAAAATTAATACAAAATGTTGGGGAATTTTAACTGATTATTTTATAGAGTCTGTAAAAATTAACCGTTACAAACCAGACGATGTATCAGCTACAGCAGTGTTGAAAATTGGTGATGTTTCAGGACAAGTCACATGTGTATTAAAAGGAAAAACAATAGGCCTACTATTTGGATTAACAGAAACGGAATGGTCTGAGATTGAAGAAATCTGTGATTGTGGTCAGCAATTGTTTTTTAGATATTTTAAAGATGGTCTTAGCAAGAACTTTAGTTGTGAACAGAAACATTTTTACAATTTTTGTTTAAATAATCAAAAAGAAGATGTGTTCATTGCTATATTTTGTAGAACATATAACGTAAGGAACAAAGATAAATCTGATGCATTTCTTAATATTTTTGAAATAAGAAAAACAAATAGTGATGTATTAGACATATATTTAAATTATATTAAAACAAAATCATGATTAAAAATCTAATGAGTTATTTTGTTCCTTTGTTACCATATATGTAAAGAAATTATGGCTATACTAACAACATTTTTATGTTTGAAAATTGACTTACCTGTATGTAATCTATATTATTGTGGTCAATATTAGCATGGTCAATTTAATATAATCAATGCTTAGTATCTATCATTGTGTTATTTATGCATTTTATTTTTAGTTTCATCTGGGAACATAGTGTTAAGACACTTTCATTCCCCACTTCTGCCATATTCCAGTTTCCTTTCCTCAAGTGGAAATCAAACTCAAATGTGTTGTGTTAACAGTCACTAAGATTAAAATAAGAATAAAATAAATTTACTCAAATTAAATGAATAAAATATTAAGTGTTATTAGAAAAGAAAAACAATTTCATTATGTATGCTCAATTTAATTAAAAAAATATATTTCATTTATGCATTTCAAGATTGATCAATCTCAACTTGAGGTTGAGCCGATTGAAAGTTTAAAGTAGTCACATGCTCCCACTTTGCCACAATAACCTCATATGATAATATTAATACTCATGGGTTATATTGTCTTGCTATTGCTATTAAAAAAGCAACTCTTAAAGAAAATACAAGAAAATTTTACTACAGACAAAATTTAAGTGATAAAACATTTTAAATAATTGTCATTTGAGCCGAGATATGTTATCAGAAAAACTGATTTTCGTCATACTAAGTATTGTAGCAGGCATACTAATATGTATTTCGTTTTTACCATTCTGTACCTAAACAAAACTATTGAAATACGAGTCGAACTTGTCCATCAAAGTTTTCATACCGATTTTAGTATGGTAGGTGCACGGGATGAAGACTACATATCTTAATAGCTTCCCACTCGCGGCTTTGCCCGCATACCACCTGCTTTTATTATGCTGCATTTACCATCAGATTGATACATTCAATCATGAACAACTTGTTTTCATAATTCTTAGAAAGTGCATTCATGTCATCGGCGGTAAAGGGTGCTCCGTGGACTCGAGCCTAGACTTGCGCCTTGAGACCGTAAACAGAGCGTTAAATTATTTTTGTTTTACATTCAATAAGACGTGTAATTAAGTACTATATAATAAAAACCAAAGTTTATCTTTATAAAATTTCCTTGATGTTGGAGTAACTTTTGGTGTGGTATTCTTTGCCAGTTAAGCACCTATCTCATCGCCAATGTCATGTGTGGAGAGACACGACGGCAGTGCGGTTAAAAAAGAGATAATGTTACACAGTGAGTAACTTTTCATCGTAAGTTTCAATATCCATGTCAAATATCAAACTGAAATATCACCTTGCAATTTTCAATTATTTTTTTGTCAAAAAATGTCTTATTGTGACTTATTTATAAGAGATACATATAGGATGTCGCGGATTTCTTTATAGGACTAATGAAATAAAATATTTTTGTCATACAATGTATCTACTTAAGTATATGTCAGTACATATAAGTATTTAGCAATTTTTTAAAGTAATCCAATGGCGTTCATTATTATTGTTATTTCTTTATTTAAGGCTAACTAAGACTTACGCCTTAATGGTAAGCAGACTTCTAACGCATGTAGTTTTCATATTAAACAAAAATAAGTAAATCAGACCAGAACATCCAGAGATCTTAGCATTACTTAGCTTAACAAGCGTTTGTGTAACAAACAAACTCTTCCGCTTTATTATTTTAGTTCAGATAAAAGTGTCAAACTTAAGTTTGCGAGGCATATTTACTCATTTTTTACAAAAGTAATTAGAAATATAAGTTTGTAATGATTTTTTTTCTATGAAATGCCTATAATTTTTCCACAGGAAGTACCCTTTAGGTTTTTATTACTCGGCGAATATCATACAAAATACAGCAAAAATGATACATAAATAATGCTCGTATCTTTTGATTGCGATAACTTACAAACTTGCTTTTTTTTCTGTGTTTTAAGGGGCTATAGGACCTGAATGCTTAATATTAATTTCAGCTTGATAACTCCACGCGATCTTGGGAATATTAAATGGTCTTGGCAGACGAACAACAACATAATGATTCTATAAGGGATTCGTTTTTACCGGAAATTCCTAAAAACAGAAACGAAAAAACGTATATTGTGTTTATAAAATGTACTATATAAGTACATACGTTACTTATATAATTCGTAAAATTTTGTGTGTGAATTTTGGTGAATATTTGCTTTATATATAATAGTTACTTTATATTCAAAATGCGGGCAACTCGGTATCATGATCTCATCGTGACACACTTAAGTGCAATACAAAATAGACGCGGTAGGGGGATCGAATCACACTACAGAGGTATATAAGAAACAGGTGGTCTGTAAAGTTGGTTTACGTAGGTTAATCTTACGTATTAACGTCATAAGAAAACATTGATAAAAAATCGCATACTTTCATGAATTGGATTGAATTATTGTCATTGAATTATAATTATTTTGTAATTAAAACCAATCAATTGAGGTCAAACCCACAACCCTTGCGTTACAGTCACGCCCTTGTACCCCTGCGCCATGACAGCCTCTAAATTAAACAGATAGGGCAATAGTAGACTTTTGAGATTAAAATTTGGCTTAAGCCAAAATATTTATATACTTTTAATGATCGGCCGCCGCCTGTACCTACTCTAATATATGTACAATACATTATGTGCTTTATATAACAGTAATTTCTGATTTGTTAATGTGATAATACGCGTTATTTATAACAGGATTCTATTGTTTTAACTAGTTCTCGGGAGATTATTTATATAGAAGTACAATAAAGAAACAAACACCAATAGAATTTATATATAGTATAGTAGTTTCGGGTATTATGGCCTACTCCGCAAATATTGCCACGATAAATAAATTTATAATTGTTGATGAATGTATAATAGACTAATTTAACCAATAAAGACTGTTTGATCTAAAAGAAAGAAATATTTACTTTTATTCCGAACTTACTATTATTTTTTTATGGAAAAAGACAAGGCAAACGAGCTACTGGTCATCCTGTGGTAAGTGATCACCGCCGCCTACTACCCCGTGCAACACCAGAGGAGCTACAGGTGCGTTGGCGACCTTTAAACCTTTTTGAATATATCCAGCTCGTATTGACCTGGAGACATTGCAGCACTAGTTATAACAAAGATGAAATTTAATATATTTATTTAAGCTGATAAGATATAAATTAAATACAAACTTCATAAAACATACCATTTGGCATGTTGCAACAGCGCGAAGTGCGTAGGAAGCAACTCAGTCTGGATACTGGGTAGTAGCTAAAATCTGTAGTGGGCGTTGACATCGAACTGGTGCCTACAATGTTTTTGCTAAGAAGAAATAAAGATATTAAAGTGTAAGGCAACGTTTCACGTATATGCGAGGTATATAGACTCTATAGAACCGGCAGTAGGCTTCGCGCCGCGACAACGAGCGAACGTGAACGCGTATTAAAAGTTAAGTTAGATTTTAAGTGCACATCATCTGCGTGTGTAGCTGCAGCGAACGAAAAACGAAAACATTCACTCACTGAGATGGAAGTGGCGGGTCAATGGCGTCGGGAGTGGGCCGGGACAGCTGAATACGGAAAGGTGAGTCCTGCGTGGGCATCCTGCATTTTAAATCATCGTTCATTCATTCAACTAACAAAGCAATATTTGGCTTCATTACTGGCTACCGACAATATTGTTGCAAAATTTTGCTTTTAGAAGCTGAAAATGACAGAGAAACAAATTGAAAATATATTTCATGTTTTCAAAATCCATTAAAATCCATTCCGTCACAGGAAAAGGATTATGGCATTTAAGTTTACAGGCGGTCATTGCCAAAAGTATAAACTTGTCATTTCCTTATATGGCTTAAAAACTTAACGCGGTTCGATCGTCCGAGCAAGCAATATCTTCTGATAGGCGAAAATGACTCATCTAGACTGGTGCTCTTAAGGTCAACATCTGTGTGCTCGTTTTGTTTAGCGCGACTGGACCAGTTGAGTTTTTTTTTTTTGGGATAAACCAAAACAAGAAATACGATTAACTATCCTAAAAGGTTTATGCATCTATGTATGTATGTGTTGGCATACAGATCTAAAAAACTTAACTGTAAACTTACTTACTAATAAAACACTTGCATAAAAAATAACGTAATTATCATAAACAAGATAAAATTAGTCATATTAACTGCTAGTATCTTGTCATTGAATATACAATTAGGTACATATTACGTACTCTAAAGATTCCTAAGGGGACACCTATACCTAGGTATCTAGTCTATATACCTATTTTACGTCTCTTGTGGTTATAACGACTAATCCAATTGATAGCCATTCGTCATGAACCGTATTTTTACTAATCTCTATTAAAATGTTATAATATACTGTAATCTTAATATCTATAAACATATAAATTAAATATAAAATGAAAATTTAAATAAATTGTAAGATAGAGAAAGTGTCTAAGAAAATAAAGTTATTAAGTGGTGTTTACTGAATGGTTACTAAATTTCCAAAAGCAAAATTTCACTTCCTATAATACATTACACACATACGCATTGTTCTCTATCTATTTCCTTCATTCAATCGGAAGCTCGTAAGATGACTGTTGTGTGTGAGCGCTAACGCGTTGATGTCTTTTTCTTTTTCTCTATAGAAAACGGATATCGTGCATATATTGACTACTAATATTTATTACTATACATTCTCGGTTATTAATATTTGTATTGAATTAAATAATAACATGTAAGAGACTAGTCGTGGCGCAAAGGCACAAAGTGTGATTTTTAACGCGACTGATTGTGGGTTCGATCCCACTAGAGGAAATGAAATATTTACTTAAAATTTATATTTCGGTATTCGGTCTCGCGGTATTTAGGCAAAGCGCGGCGGTGGGTTCCGCCACTCACTACGCAATGCCTCCAAAATTCGGCGGAAAGTGGGAAACGGCGTGTGTTAACACTACAGCGTGAAGATGATTTTTATAATCTTATTATTTAAGATTATGGGAAGTAAAACAGAACAAAACAAATAAATATATTTGGTACATCTCATGACGAAATAATGTGCAATATCCCGGAAATCCTGCACAAAGGTCGTTCGGAGGCTTTGTTTACCGAATATCAAACGCATTATGTATTATTAATTTTGTGATTAAATGTCAGCACTAATCTGTTTAGCAACTTAATGGTGTATAAGTTTTTGTAATTGTTCATTAAAAAGTTAATGAAACTTAAGAATTCCCTTTAAGTACCGATATAGTTTCAAAATTGTAAAACTTTTTATGATCGGTAGAGGTATAATACTTAATAACGTGAAATGTTTATTCTCGGAAGTATAAACATCTTCAACTCGGTGTGGGTGGCTTGTTTAAGAACATGATCTAATACTTATAAGTAAAATATTCTTATTGGATATCCCCCTAGCATTACGTTGAAATTTCATCATTTACCACTAAACTTTTCGCGCGTCATATATTCGTATACATATAAAATAATAAAAAAAAATTATATAGATTTGTTTATCCGACACCGTGACTCAGTATTTTTAGCGTAAAATCGGTGTTTTCCGCGGTGGTTTCTACTTTCAACGTCATCTAATTATGAATGTAAAGCGTTACTCCCAGCGTTTGCAAAATGTCAACGACCATGCATCGCGCCATACGTCGGCCCGCGCGTCTTACATCCGTCCGTCCATCGCTAAAAAATAAAATAAAAATAAAAAATAAAAAAAGCCTTTTATTTCTTCCAGAAAGTTTACAAAAAAATAAAAATATATAGTTACAGTTATAGAAGTACTTTGTATATAATAAATTTTTAAGCGTGTTAGACTAGTAGTTATAGATTATGTATTATTGTGCTATATTGTGACTATTCTGTAAGAACCCCCCTGAGGGTAAAGGCCTCCTCCAAATTGAGCCAGTTTTCTCTGGATTGCGCTGTTTGCATCCAGTTTGTTCCTGCCGTGTGCTTTACATCGTCCTCCCATCTTTTGCAAGGCCTCCCTTTCTTTCTTTTGCCCACTGGCCCCCTCCATTCGGTCGCACTTTTGGTCCACCTTTGATCTTGCAGGCGTGATATATGCCCGGCCCATTTCCATTTAAGTGTAAGAGCCTGTGTTAAACCGTCTGTTGCTTTTGTGATGTTGCGTATTTCTGTATGTCTTATTTTATCTCTTAATTTTATGTTTAACATACTCCGCTCCATTCCGCGTTGACACGTTATAATTTTGTTCATGACATTTTTATTGAACTTCCATGTCTGACAAGCATAGGTGAGACATGGTGTAAGGCAAGAATTCATGACCTTAGTCTTTAATTTGATTGGCATATCGCTTTTGAAAATTTCCTTAAGGCTCCAGTACTTATTCCATGTTAGCTGGGCTCTGCGCTCAATCTCCTGATAGTTGTTTAGTTTGTCGAAACTTATTTGTTTACCTAGGTAAATGTATTTGTCTGTGTATTGGAGAGGCTCGTTGTCGACGTATAATTGTACTTTGGTGCTGTTGGTCATTACCATAGTCTTAGCGAGATTAATAGTTAGCCCTGCGAGCATGCTAGCTTTATTTAGTGACTCTATCATATGTTGTAATTCCTTTCCTTTCTCTGATATAAGCACCAAGTCGTCGGCAAAACGTAGATGGCTTAAATATTTAGTGTTTACTTTTATACCGCATTCATTCCAGTCAAGCTTGCTTATAATCGACTCTAGTGTGGCTATAAATAGTATAGGTGACAGTGGGTCCCCTTGCCTTACACCTCTCTTCACAGGGAACCAGCAGCCGGCTGTTTCTAGTTTAACTCTACTTTTACTCTTCTTGTATATACTTTTAATTACTCTTATATATTCAATTTCCACGTTCTGTGTTGTTAGAGTTTCCCAGATAAAGCTGTGTGACACCGAATCGAATGCTTTTCTGTAGTCGATATATGCCAAGTACAAGGGTCTGTTTCTTTCTTGGTATTTTTCGATGACAAGTTCTAGTGTGTGTATGTGGTCGATGGTGGAGAAGCCTCTTCTAAATCCTGCCTGTTCGACGGGTTGTATTATTTCTAAAGTAGAGCTAATTTTTTTGGTCAGGATTGTAGAAAATAGCTTATATAAGCTCGGCAGCAGACTTATAGGTCTGTAGTTCTCAATATCATTTGGGTCTCCTTTTTTATATAACAATATTATATTCGATTCAGACCATTCAGTGGGTGTTTCTCCAGATTTGAGAATGGAATTAAATAAACATGTTAAGGGTGAAACTAGTATTGGGGTAGCTATCTTTAGAATTTCGTTTGTTATGCTGTCTGAGCCTGGGCTTTTGTCTAATTTCAGTCTGTTCAATGCCTCAATTACGTCACTTTCTTTAAATTGGAGTCTTGTTAGTGTGTTAGTATTGATGCTGTTATTTAGGTTCTCGTGGCTGGTGTCTTCTAGCTCTTTTGTGCTGTAGAGATCTCTGTAGAACTCTGTGGCTATACTGATAATGTCGCTGCGGTTATTTTTGGTTATTTCCCCTCTCTTTAGCTCTTTGATCCAAGTTTTATTTGGTTTCAGCTCTTTGTATGCCTTTTTTGTACTTCCAGTTTGGCCTAGATGTTTTTCAATAGTTTTATATCTGTAAATTGTGTAGTCCTTTTTCATGTATTTGTTTACAAGCTTGTAAAGTGCTGAGATTTCATTTCTCGTTGCTATTGTTTTATTTGAACTTTTTTGAAGATATTGTCTTCTTTTAAAAAGTTTTAATGTCCGCTCTGAAAATATTTTGTGGCGTTTCCTTTTGTTTTGTGCTACCTTGGCGCACTTTAGGCTTGAAGAGATGGCTCTAAGTAAGTTATCGTAATATTTCTGGACTGGGATAGTGAGCTCAGCAAACGTTTGATCTTTCGATATGTAGGAGTGTAGATATTCTTTAAACTTCGTGATTTCTTCCTCGCTTGTTATTTTATTGTGTTGATAGTTAGTAAATTTTGTTCTACTTCTTTTGACATATGTATCATATGATATTGTAGCTCTTACTGGCCTGTGATCTGAAGCATAGTTAATGTTCAGTACTTCTATGTTTTTAAACAAATGAGGTCGGTTTGACAGCACAAAGTCAATTTCATTTTTGTTGGCCCCATCCGGTGATCGCCAAGTCCATTTATTTTTTGGTTTTTTTTTGAAGAAAGTGTTTAGAATTGACAGTTTGTTCCCATTGGCGTAATCGATTAATCTTTGTCCTCTCTCGTTTCTGATTCCATATCCATGTGTTTTCATGATTAAATGTTCCTCTTTTTTTGGTATTCCAATTTTAGCATTTAGGTCGCCCATTAATATGAAATCTTTGCATGCTAAATCTATTGCCCTGTTTACTGTCGCATAGAAGTTATCGATTTCCTCGTCGCTCGCCTGTGCAGTGGGGGCGTAGACTTGAATAATGGATAAGCTGGCACTTCCCAGTTTCAGGTTCAACATGGCTACTCTTTCAGAGAAACCGACGTAGCTTTCTATATTATGCTTAAGATGGTGTTTTACGATAAAACCTACGCCATGTCTTCCAGGTGTGTCGCCT
This sequence comes from Heliconius charithonia, assembly GCA_030704555.1. Lineage (NCBI taxonomy): Eukaryota > Metazoa > Arthropoda > Insecta > Lepidoptera > Nymphalidae > Heliconius > Heliconius charithonia. The sequence continues at coordinate 10,352,670 of CM060827.1, read as the reverse complement.
GTATAGCAAAAAATGAAGTTTTCATGTTCTTCAATTTTGTTTCCATTGCGTCTTGTTTCAGCTAATCCTAGTATGTCATATTTAATTTCTTTGAGAGCTTCTTTTAGCTCTATCAAACGTTCATACGATGAAAGTGTTTTTACGTTGTATGTCAGAATGTACAAATTTTGCGGGGTTGTTTTAATTTTTGGAGGGTTGTTTGGAGGGTTTTGGTCATGACCTTCCACGGGGACCAGCCGGCTTGGAAGATGCGTTTTGTGTTCTGATGGTGGTTGCTCTATGTTGTCATTTCGAGAGGGAGGCGGTAATTGCTAAATATTAACGTTATTATTTTGCTGCAGTTCTGATGAGTTGTTTGTGTTCTTGTTAATCAGGTAATTCAGCATGCCCGGTTTTATAATACCGTCCGATAGGCTTGAAGTTCTTCTTGTATATGTTTGTGATTTATTTTTCTTATTAGCCTGTGTATTTGTTTTTGTTACGGCTCCTTTTGTGGTTTTGTCTTCAGGTGAAGTTGAAAGCACTCTTTTGTTATTGCCAGCTGATTGGTGTTTTTCACTTATGACAAGCTTGTCATATTTTATTTTTACAAGGTTTCCCTTTTCCCTTTCAATTCTTGCTTGTTCTTGAAGCTCTTTCCTCTTTTCTAGAATATTTGGTGGGAAATCTTCCGTAATGTAGTAGTCTGTATGTTTTAGTGCATTTCTATTTTTAAACAAAATTATTTTTATTCCAAGTGTACAAAAAGTGACAATTATTGGACGAAGCTTTTCCCCTTTCTTACCTATTCTTCTAACTTCTTGAATATCTCTGCAATCTAATTCTAGAGAGAAATGTTGTTTAATAAAGTTCACTATAAGATTTTCTAGGTTATGATATGATGTTTCCGTTTCTTTTATACCGAAAAAAACAATATTGTTTTTTCTTGCTTGTTTTTCTAGAAAATAAAGCCTTTTTTCTTGATTTTCACATTGTTCCCTTAGAAGCTGATATTTTTTATTGAATAGTTTAAACTTATCTTCCAATATGATGTTTATATTTTGCGTAACTTTTTCAGTCACTTTATCTCCATTTGTTTTTATTGCGGTTTTCTGTTCATCTAGATCCCTTCGAATATTTCGTAACTCGTTCATAATTTCTTCCATATCTTATATTTTATGATTTCTTTTATAAATTATATTTCAATATTTAAATGCCCTCTTGAGTTACTGTTTCGATTTACTAGGATAACTACGATCGTAGATCGAAGATGGTTCGGTTTATGAATACGGGTATCTTTGCATAGATGTCGCTAGTGTCTTTGTGCAAAAGTTACTTATTATTGCAAGTCACTTACAATTTTTTAAAAATGTTAGGTTGTTTTCCTCACTTATTTTAAAAGGGTTGACAGGATTTGCATGCTCGCAATTTACGATTCAGGTTTAGTCTTTCACTTCAAATGCACAAAGTACCAGGGATATATTTGTTTGAACACTCAAAACGGTTAGTTCACAAGCGCGGCATTTCACACTCGATTACACAATTTTCACCCAATGTTAGACGTTTTCCACAATGTATGATGGAAATCACTTGTTTAACTGTTCGATCTTGCCTCTTCCACTATGTAGATACAATTATTTTATATTAAAAAATCGCTGTTATAACGGAGCCGAAGTTAGCGTTGCCACTGTGGCGCCCTCCCTCCCCATTTATTTAAAATTCACACATTTCTAATGAACTCTAAGTATGTATGTGCGTAAGGATGACCGTTATGTATTATAACAGCATTTGTATAACATCATAAATAAGTTGTAACTCCAAAATTCGGCAGAAAGTGGGGAACGGAGTGTCTTAACTTTAGGTTCCCTCTGCCTACCCTGCTGTGTGCGGGATATAGCGTGAAGCTAATTTTATTTTAATTTAATTTAATTTTAATTTGATGACGACGTATGGCTTAGTGATCAGAGCGCCTGGTCCGTTTCCAGGAGCCGCGAGTTCGAGTCCCGCTACGTTCAATTTTTTATATGTTTTCTAAATAGGTATTTTTCTTTCCTAAGTGTGGAATAACACTTTAAATTTGTTGAAAAAAGCATATGTATATATGTATATATATACATAATTTGTTCGCAACTTGTGGGTTGCGTAGTGATCGACCTTAGATTTGGTTTCAGTCAACACATGACGTCACTTATTTCTTTGATCTCACATCACCTTGATCCATTAGTTAAACCGGTAATAAATTGGCCGTTGTTATTTATAAATATGTATATCATATACAATACACGTTTATGAATGTTTAAAAAAGTTTTGTGTTATAATTTTTAATCAAATGTTATCATTTTATTTTGAATTTGTATATATTCTTACAAGTTGACTATTTACAGCTGCTTTAGTCCTTTGAAAGCTCTAATAGCTATAATTACAATTGTATTAAGAGTCGATGATCTATAGCTACATATTAATAAAAAATATTATAGGAGGCCAGGCGTGGCGCAGTGGCACAAGTATGACGTCAGCGACAGGTTGTGGATTGGATTTCGACTCAAGGAAATTAAATATTAAATATTTTTATTTCTTCGCTTTGGTGGCGTTATAGTAATTCCCGCTAATCAACACGCAATGCCTCCAGAACTTGACTTGACTTAAATCATAGATTTGATTGAAATTTCGCAATCTCGATTTATCTTATACGATTACAGTTTGAATTACAACAGTTATTTAATACTCATTTGGTAATTTTATTGCAATATGCGAGTGTTCACGTGTGGATTTGATATACTCTTACTTAGGTATACATTTATATGGTTTGTTACGTAAATTATACAATACGATTCATTTTAACTCTACATAGAGGTATTTTTTCTCCCCCATTTTTACTATCTTTCATGTCACACATTTTTATAATCTATAAAAATGTGTGACATGAAAGATAGTAAAAATGGGGGAGAAAAAACCTTTACACGAACGTATCTATTCAAAGCTAAAAGCCTGGACTTTAGCTCTGGAAAATAACTCTAGATACGCATTTGTATAAATTCGTATGTATAGCCTTATACAAAATTATTATATATCCACAAGTAAGAGTTAAATTTATAATTAATATAAAAAACCGGACAAGCGCGAGTCGGGCTCGCCCACCGAGTGTTCCGTACGTTTTTTGCGACATAAACTGCCATATCTTTTTTCTGAGAAATATAGAACTATGTTTTTTTATCAGGAAATCAAATGGCCGTAGATCTGAGTATATAGTTTGAATTTTAAGTCAACGTCTCCAAGCGTTCCTGAGATAAAGACTCTTGATAGACAGATACAAAGAGAGACAGACGAACGGGCAACAAAGTCATCTTATAAGGGTTCTGTTTTTCCTTAAAATGTGCGGAACATTAATAAAGTATTTTTTATATTATTTTTACCACCATTCTATTTATTTGATACTAACTGAACATAACATAAATCAATATATGCGTGAGAACTATTAAGCAAAAGGTCGATCACGTTAAACAATAATAAATATCTAATATCAATCCTTGAATTTATACATGCTCTATTTTCTTTTTTTTATTTGACAATGCAAAATATTCATAACTCTTAAACAAGTTTTATGAAGGCATTAACTGTTATTTTACATATTAACATTTTACAGTTTAGCTGAACTATTATGGTCCTAGTCAATCAATTGTGCCCGTGCCCAGCCCTAATAGTTTTACAAAGAAAAAAGTTTCCAGTAATTCTTAAGATGTGCGTGTACAATTAGAATAATAAACTGACAAAAAATACTTTGAAATCATGATGAGCAAAATTTTATTATAAATATTTTTATGTTAAAATTATTTTATTTACAGGTTACAGAAGGTGGTGTAACGAGACGGGTAGCTCGGGCAATGGAAGTATTGCACGCAAGCGCGCCAGGTGCGCGGGTTCGTGTAATGAGAGCAGCTTATCATTCATCTTCTGGTCCAGGCGCACCAGCATCTTCCTTTTTAATGCATTCTTCCAGAAAAGTAAGTACTACTTTTCAGTAACAAAAATCCCATATACCTTCTTTTGTAATATTTTTACAATTTTGCTATTCTCACTATTACAGGTGCTCTCGTCCGGATATAATTTTCTAGAGCCATCACCATTGCCTGCTCAGCCATTGGAAATTTCCTCCACACCTCTAGAAGCATCACCAGAGAATGAAATTGGGGAAAATGAAGGGTATAAAGTGACTGAACCAGACGACTATGACATTTCTGAACCATCTAAGTGGCGGAGTTCTGCAAGAAAAAATTCAATACGAATGCCTAGCGAGGAATCATCTTCAACCGATAATGCCAGTATAATTGATCTTGATTCAAGAGCAAGTAGTAGAAGTACGTTGCGAAGGAGAAGTAATGAAAAAGAAGATTTACATAGAATTCATCATATCAGTACAAGAGTATCTCCGTTACTTGACGCACCAGTAGCGCTAAGCACTTTAAAATACACTTCTATCTTAAATGGTAGTGATGACTGGAACAGTAGAAGAAAAAGTTATAGTTTCGAAGACACTTCGCCTATAGACTACATATCCCCTAGCAATACTTTGTTTACTAAAGATTCATCTACAGACAGCGGAATATGTAAATCATCTGAAATTGTCAATGACAACTTGAGTAATATAATGAATACACGAAACAGTTCTAACGTAGCAAGGATGGATTATATTCAAGAAGAAAATTTTAAAGATTGGCTCTCCAAAAATAGATCAAATTCCTACAAAAGGTCAACATCATCTAAAACTAGAGAAGTACCTATAACAGAACCCAAGGTCATTGAAGACAAAATTACGCTTCAGTCATCTGGCAAAGTAACAATTACTTTACCAATTGACGTTTACAAAGATAAATATACTGATGTGAAGACCTTAGACGACAGCGACAAAAAGACAAAAAAAGTGGAATTTTGTAAAACAGAACTACATTTTGCAGTAGATACTGGAACTGTAAATATTATAGAAACTGATGAAAAACCTCCGCCCTCTAATGACTTTAGGAAAAGAAGAAGCGCTTTTGTGCCCCTAAATGATAAAATCGATAGGTCAATTACACTTTTTGGAGAAAATTGCGCTACAAATAGTGATTTGCGCGATTCCGATGAGAATATAGCAGCTACAAAAAGTATTCTCAAAAATAAAATTCCGAAACCCAAGCCATATCTTCTTGGAGAAAACATGGTATTTGGGAGTTGTGATGACAGTCTGAACGAATGTAGCCTGAGCAGTAGTAGTCGAGATACTTCTACGACTAACGCCGTTTCTTTAATTAATAAACAGCTACAAGCTGAAAGAGAGCCTAGAAATAAATGTGTATCTAGTTATGATTATGTATCAAGTCCCTTAGAAGTTATAAAACCAGTCAGGACAGGAAATAAAGGTAGGTAATAAAATTTTTATTTTATCTATATTTTATTTATTATAAAAATAAAGTGATTTTTGAGTTTTTACATTATGTAATTTGTTTCCTTTCAGGTCCACAATTATTTAGTGACTTTAATCATACAAACTTAAAAAATGAGTCGGTTTTTAATAAGCCTTCAAATGATTTAAAGAAGCCTTTAAACATTTCATCATCGGGTACATCAAAAATAAGAGAATTACGTGGGTCTGATTTAGCTTACTTCGGAGTTGATGAAAATATAAAATCCAAAAGCATTCACAGTCAAGACAATTTACAAGAAGAAGAAATATTCCAGTCGGTCAAATTGGTACAGCAAATATCCAATAGTGTGTGTAATAGCGAAGCTGAGTCTGATGACACTGCAGAATATCAAAATATTTCGTTTAATTCTAAATCAAAAGTAGTTCCCATTCCGAAGCCACGATCAAAATATATAGATGATATAGAGAAAGTAAGGGAACCACGAAAGTTAAAACCTATCATAGAACAAGATACTCAAAGAGTGTTACATGTCAATCGAAGCAAAACCAGTACAAGAACAGAAGAACCTAAAAAGCAACGACATACAGTAGAATCACCTAAAAGTTCAACGTCAAAATCAGTTCCAGCGAACTATAAAAACAATTATACAAGTGATTTAATATTAAGAGGGTATGTATTTGATAATAACTGTAACACGTAAAAGAGAAACAAATTGAGGTAAGTTTTAAATGATTTGTTATTTAATTTATTTTTACTTGCATTTACAGGAAGAGCAAAAACATTTCTTTGAGCAAGACAAGTAATAAAGAAAACGAAACAGCCAAATTAACTGTTCCGAAGATTACAGAACGGGATAGAAATAAAGCGGAAGTACCTGTATATGTCAATATAAACCATGTAAGAGTAGAAGAAAGTACATCGATCGTTGATAATTCACGACACCAACATACAGGACAAAAAAAAATGTTAAAAGAAAATAAACAAAATACAAATGAAAATTACATAAAAAATCAGAAACACCACCAACATATTGGTTCTGACAAAGAGAAATCTTTGACTGAGAAAAAACAAGAAACAAGGCCCAAATATGAAATAAATGTAAAAAAACAAACTCCAAGAAGGACTGAAAAATTGACTACTCCTGACTACATCCACGAATCCACCAAACGTCGCTCTTCGAGTAATAAAAGCCCTACTAATAAGAATTATATTAAGTCCAAAATTACACTCGACGAATCACAAGTTTCTTTGAGAAGAAACGAACGTAGAAAGAAAGATATAGTTAACGAAGCTCCTAAGCAAAGAAAAGAAGGAATAATGCACGAGACATCTAAAAACACAATAAGAATAACAAAAGAAAATGACAAGTTAAAAGATGATATTTTAGATAAGTCCAATTCGTCAAAGGTAACTAAAGGGCCTTCTTACCAACAAAATTCCATTATAATGAATAAAAATAACGCAGATAAAGCATCACACATCAAAACGGTAAAGCAGGCCGGTTCAAACAGTAAGTCTAAACGTAGCAAGTACGTAATAAACTACGACGACAAAAATGGAACGGTATCATCCATTTGCAAAATAAAAGCGGGGCCTGGTACGTATAAACGAAAATTGATTACTGTCGATAAAGATAAAGACGCTCAGGACTCTAACAATAATAATAACAAAAGTTTAAACAAAATTGCTTTAAGAAAGTAGTCGTTGTGCATGCTAAATAATAAATAGAGTGGTTAAGTCACACCCGAACATCAACGTTTCAGTACCACTCAACGAGGAACAATATCGAAGTAAAGACCTATATTATACGGAGACAGTAAGAAAACCGAGCGTGCATGTGCAAAGATCTTGCCAACTCTTATGAAGCAGCAAAATGTTAAACGAAGGTGACTAGTAAAAACGATTCCGGTTTATAACAATTTATATAATTCCTATTATTAAAAAGTTAAGATATAATGATCTCACAATTATATATTTAAAAAAAAATACTAATGACTGCCTAATACTAGCTGTAATGTGATTTTTAAAATAAAAACACAAAAAACAATGTATGTTTTTTTATTTCAATTTCATACTGTTGTTAACGGGTCTCTATCACATTTACTTACTAAAACTTGAACTTTATTATCAAATTGCTTTTGGAGATGAGATGAGAAGTCCTGAAGGAAACCGCGCTCAGAGTCGGAATGGTTGGTAAGTATTACTGATATTCCTCTTTGAGCTGCATCGAGAACATCATGGTGGAGCATTTCGCCTACAAAGAGAAAAAACGAATTATTATTTAAATGTAAATTATGTTTTAAATATATGATTTTAAATATGATATCAAAATTATGCAATATCTTTTAAAAGAAAATAAAAGTAATTACGCCAAAATAATCTTCACTAAGTTACTACTCGTAAGTTGGATCACAATAAACTATTTGATTGTACTTTTTCTTATTGTAATAGCATAGGATAAAATACGATTAAATGGCTGTAAGAAATTTTATAAGACATTCCATCATACAGAAATAAAATCTTTTACCTGTTAAAAATAGATCAGCGTTTTTAATTTTTTTCAATACTGATCCTCCCGAGCCGGCACATAGTGCTACGTTAGTCACTTTACCGTCCAAAGTTCTACCTTTACCAACAGCCAGTCGAACATGTGACAAGCCAGTAAGCTTTTTTACATTTTGTACTGCTTCAGCTAATGTAAAACTAGATTCGATGCGTAAAACACTGAAATAAAACAAGTTACGTTTGAATAATGAGTAATAGTATTTAAGATATTTTACTAGACCTAAAGTCTTTATTTAAAAATTTTACTCATGATCTCTGACTACTGAAGTCAGAATTAGTTTCTACTAGAAATAAAAAAAAAAACAGTTACCGTCCAGCTCCTGTGTCGGGATCATCTAATGGCGCTATGGGTAGTGATTCAGTGAAAGGGAACGCAGATGCAAGCCAATCGTTCACACCGCCCTTAACACAGTCCCAACTCGTGTGAGGCGAATACAAATAAATACGCTTTTCCAATAGCAGTGCTACGATTCGTTCCTTCCAAGAACTGTAAGAAAATGTTATATGTTTATGTTCGTAATCTAATTTAAACCTTAATTGTATTTATGTAGAAATAAAAAAAAATACAACATAATTTTAAGACACTGTATTAAGTTTAGTGGATGGTTATTATTATTCTTATGTTACTAAAATAATAAAATAGGCATTATGTTACCTTTGAACAACGCTTTTTAAGGGCGCAAATATAGGGGGGTGATATGAAATAATCATCTCACAATCATTATTTACACCTTCAAGGGCAACATCTTCAGTCAGGTCGTTAGTTAACAGAATTTTTGTTATGTTTCTGGAAAATACGAAGTTATAAAGAAAAAAATATTTTATAAGTTTTGCACACCTGTCGCATAATGCATGTACGCATATTTGCGTAGGATTAAAGGGGGCTGGGTGGTCCCTGCCCATTCCAGTATTACCAGTATAGCCTGGTGCCCACCCCAGAAATTTTACTAGCTAAAAGTTTGCTCCGAAAAATAAAAAGAAACAACATTTAAACTGCCATCTCTGTACGAAGCCGCGTTGCCAGGTTGTCTCTCAGCGAAGAGCGAAACTCTTTCGCCTAAAGCGGTCCAAAAAATTTATATAATATTATTCAATTTTTAAATTAAATCCTCTTTCGCTTGAAGACAAAAAATTAAATAATAAAAGCCGAAAGCCGAAGTCTAGGTCTCCCTCCCCTCCTTATGTATGGTAGCGTTAACCTAATCTAAAGACTTCATTCTGTTGTTGTGCCCAGAATTACACTTTATCCACAGTACGTAGTTTGGAAATAAAAATAATTGAGACTGAACTGGGCGGGAACATAACTTACAGCCACTGTGTGCATAGCTAAACACTTGCAAAAATGCTTCACTATGGCGTCTTATAGTAGTAAAAGTTATAAGAATAAAAGCTTTTAAGAACAGCTGTAGATGTATCAAAATAAATCTATTTCTTTAATAAAAGATATAAAATAGGTTTTTTTTTTAAATATATATAAAGAAGGCTATAGCTATTTCTAAATTCTGTGTATTCTAGGTAGGTGCAGCAGCGTACGGTCTACGAGTATTGGCCGTCTTGAAATCAACTGTAGATGGTACGGACACTACACGGACTTCATTTAGGAGTTTTCATATTTTTGACTACAATGTTAGGGTCTTTGTATCAGGTCAGTCAGGATGAGTGGTTCTCTTCTCTAGTGAACTATGTGCAAAAGTTCATAAAACTCAATTAAAGAGCTAGCTATAGGATATTGTTTTATGCATCTCTCTTGAATTGAAATATTATACAATGAAACAAGACGAGCAAGTTACCATTATAAAATCAACATACTGTTGAAATATTATTAAAAAATAATAAAAATACCTTGATGTATATGGTTCCACCAGCAATCCCGTGTTATCCCAGTCTTCAGACAGACGTTTTGGTGCGAAACTTTCCAATTTAGACAGAACGCTATTCAAGCTCACACCATGTATTTCTCCATCAGACATTTTAGCGGCGATAGCACAGTAGTTTTTTAGATTTTTAGTTTTTGTTATAAACGACTTTCCTAATTTTACAAACATCAGAAGTAGAGGTGTCTAAAAAAATTGGAATTTTATATTTGTAATTTTAACATTTATTAGGTACAGTTTATTTTTGTAACAATGAAATTTTTTTTAACTTAAGATTTATTTACATGTAAATAAATGTAAATTACCTGCCTATCGAATTCTTAAATATTTTATTATTTGTGTGCTATAAAGTATTCTATTCTATTCGAAATTTAACCTATCCTTTATATTATCTGTTTCTTTTATTTTTTATATTTATTATCTCTTTATTATATGTATAAACAATTAGTGTTCTGTTCGCGGCTTTGCCCACCAAGAAGAAGTATACATTTTGTAATTTCCCATTTTAACTGTAAGTAGATACTGTAAAACCCATAAATGTGTATTTCAAGCGGGCGAGGCTACGTGCAGATCACTAAGTCTTCAATATATATATATACGTTAACTTTGAGGCATCTTGATTAACTTTTTAGGTATGGTTTTAAAATATTTTATCCTATATACTGTTCTCGTTAAAGGAGCACTGACGCTCCTGTATACAAAAGGAGAAATTCCCACTGACTCAGGTATACACACGTACAGCCGTAATCGTTGATGAAAGAAACGTGAAATTTAGACAGATAAGTATTTTCATAATATGAACACCCACTTTTTGAAAAATTTTAATCCTAAAGGGGTAAAATAGGAGTTGAAAGTTTGTATGGAAAAAATCTCTAAATCCGCATCTTCATAAAATTTTCATCTCTTATAAAACTTGACTCTTAAAAATATTTCATTGAACACGTGTTTCATGGTTTATTAGAATCCATTCAATCGGTCGAAGCGACTCGGGTCCGCTAGTGACAGTTTAAAATTTAAACAATAGTAATATTATAAATAATAGCACAAAACAATATTCACAATTTACAAATTGGACTGCCATTATTTATTATTTAAAATTAAGTTAACAAAATCCATCCAAATTTACCTACTCAACATATATGCAATAGGAATTACATTTAATACATTTTGATGACACATTTACCTAGGGTAACATTATGTTACTCAATTCTGTATAGGAAAGATCATTTCAACTGGAGGTTGTGTTTTTGCCACAAAACATATCATGTTATTTTGTGACAACTATTTATAGCAGAAAGAGGGTTAAAAAAACCATGTATCAAAATGATCCATTTAATATATATATGTTATGTACAATATTTGTATAACAAACAGTCAACCCAAATCTTTAATAAACTATAAGTACATAAATATAGTAACAATAAGGCTCCATGTATACTATAGGCACACTCTCAAAAGTCTTGGTCTGATATAAATCTTCTCTTATTTACTCTACTGTTTCTACTGTGATTCATTTCATTTGTATCAGTAAAATTTGGAATGTTTTTTTTTAAACTATTTTTTAGAACTTGACGCTGTAAAAATATTAGCTATGCAAAGTTTTAGCTTTCCTGCATGTATATAGCATAAGGATCACCTGTTGGTAAGTGATCACCGCCGCCCATATATAGCAGGAGGGGCAGAGGGAACCTAGTATTAAGACATTCCATTCCCCACACCAGTCAATTTTTTAAGACTTTGTATATTGGGAGCATTTTTTTTGTATTTAAACATACTGATAGCATATTGAGAGCCACCTCATAGTGTAAATAGAGTATAATAACACATTTCTCCTGTTCTTCATTTTCTACTTTTCACTCATCACTTAGTTTCCAAATCTTTATTTCACCATCATCACTACAAGAAATTAGTTCCTTGTTTCCCAAAGGATTCCATTGTACACAATTAACGTCTTGAGAATGTGCATTTAATTTAGTACAAACAAGCTCAAATGAAGGGGCGTTATGATCTGACTCTTCGCATTCTCTAAATACTCTTACGATATCATCTCCGCAAGCAGTGGCTATAAGTCCAGTCACATGACACCATGTTATGTCATATATACACCTAGTGTGATAGCCAGAGAGTGTGCAAACACATTTCCATGTGCTCTCTTGATCAGAAACAATAACACCTTCTTGGTTATCTGGATCATATTCATGCCAAATTTTGACAGTCTTATCATCACTGCAGGTTGCTAATCTTTTACCTGTCTTGTCAAACGTTAAGCTCCATACAGTTGATTCATGTGATTTTAAAGTGCCTATACATGTCCAATCACTATCTAATTGATCTTCCTTGTACATTTTTATTGTGTTATCATAAGAAGCAGAAGCCAATACATCTGAGGAAGGCTGCCAAGCAATCTACAAACATATTTTTTGTTTGATTATCATAGTACAACTTAGAAGAATATATCAATAATTATTTTTACTTTTCTACCAACTTTTTTAACATCTTGATTGTGTGCATTGAGTACTGCCTCACATACATATTCATCATCGCCAGCTACTTCCCATACCCATACTGATTTATCCCGGCCACATGTAGCTAACAATTGACCTGAGGGAGACCATGCTACACTTTTTACTTCATTTTCATGTCCTTCAAGAGTAGCATTACATTCAAATTGACCTATGAAATATAAAATATTTATAATATTTGCAGACCTATTCTTATTGTACTAGTGATATTGATAGGGCTATACACACCACTCTTCTTATCCCAAATGGCTGTAGTACCATCAAAACTCGCCGAGGCCAAGAAATTTCCACAAGGTGACCATGCAACTTCTCTAATAGTTCTCTGGTGTCCATCAACCAGGACCGTTTTCACTTTCCAACTTTCTCCCTCCTTACTCCACAATTTAATAATTTTGTCTTCACCACAAGATGCAAAAATTTTACCAAGTGGATGCCATGATACATTCCAAACAATACCCTTGTGACCAGATAAAGTATGAAGTAACTCCAATTTTGCCATTTCGTTTTAATTATTGATATCTTCGTCACTTAAATTCCTTAAGATACAAAATTATACAAAATATAATAATGTGTAATATTTCACTAAACTTTTCGCGATTGTAAAAGTACTTAAAGATAATATTTAACATTCCATCCTACTTACCAATTAATTAATTTCAGGACACTAACCTATTTAGGACAACTGGTATTATTTCAATATTTCTCGATTATAGTCAGCACTAAAGCGGTCACGTTATGCAGTTTTCTGTTTCTATTATAACCAACAATAATTGATAAAATCGTCTCACGTCTGTCAGTGTCACAAACCATCAAAATTATAATAACTAGAGACACGAAAAAGTATCGATACTTTGTGATATCGAGTACATTGCCTTTTAATACCGATAATTTTGTACTGTACAGTTTCACAGGTTTCTAATATTTTGGAAGCACCTATTCCTCTCTTATCAATGTATCTTAAAACTTTCAGCTTCTGATACGATAATTCGATTCCAAATTTAGACGTCTCGTGTGACTACCTCAACATGAAAACAGATCTCTTATTCTAGCAAATCTACATGTAGGTTTGTTCCTAGGACAGCATCCAAAGCACTTGTTTGACCATAACTTAATCTTATTCTTTTTTAATGGAAAAGACAAGGCAAACGAGCGTTTAGGTCAACTGATGGTAAATGAATACCGCCGCCCACAGCCCCGTGCAACACCAAAAGAGCTACAGGTGTGTTGCCGGCCTTTAAGGTAGATTGGGCGCCGGGGCCGGCATTACCTGATGCGAAACGCAGTGGCATAAAACCACTACTTAACGCCGATTTTAAATACCGAGGGTGGTAATGATTCGGTCGAGTCTGCCCATGCGTGTTGCCATTGATGGCGACCTGACTCTACCACACGTACGACACCACCAGTACCAGAATGATCCTATTCTAGGCCGGGATCACACGGCACATACTAATCCACGAAATACATATACTATTCCACAAGGAATAAGTAAAAGAACGTGCGAATAGATCGCTGATGAAGAAAGAGCAAGAAACATTTTGGTTAAAGATAACATTTTTAGGAGAACTGCTACATACCACTTCTGGGGTACTGGGCGCTATAAATATAGTGATATACAACAAGTACAACCCTGAGGCATGTGTGATTAATGCACGATATGATTTGATTGCAGCACTATCGATGTTTTTACTTGTCAGTTGTCATACATTGAGTATATATTTTCAATTTTATATACATATAATATATATATGCGGGACATATCTAGGTCCTGCATTATTGATTTTTCATTTCAGTATTTCAGATTGCACTGTACTTTGCAATGCTTTAGTGTTGTAGAAATGATAGATTAAATAAAGTGACTATTATTCACTTTACAAATTTAAGATTATATTTAGGGTTTTTTGTAAAAAAAACCTTTTGTTTTCAGATATTGATATAGTTTGGTTCTTATCATGTCTAACATATCAAAAAAAGTAAATATACTAAGCTTACCCGATGAAATAATTTCGCTGATTTTAGTGCACAATGAACCCCATGAAATTATAAAATTTTCCATCACTTGCAAGCGGTTTTATGAAACTGTTTGCAACAATGACTATCTTTGGAAAATCAAATATTCTGAAAAGTAAGTTATTGAACGCAATACCTTTTAATACAGATTATATGCAGCCAACACTTGTAAAAATATATATATATGTTTATTTTAAAATGAGAATATATTAAGTTTTTTAAATTATTATCTTCTAAATATGTTAACTCAGAATTAAGTGTAAAATATGTTACTTAAACACACATTATTACAAAATAATGTCACACATTATTATAACCATGTAAAATTAATTATTAAATTTCTTATTGTATATCCTCAAAGAAACAAATATAACATTGACTTGATTTATATGCTCATAACATAGTTGTGCGTTTGCATTAGGTGACTTAATAATTTCTCTGCACAGAGTTCCCAAAGCTATGATGCAAATTATCAAAGACCACCGTGACAGTCAATGGCATAATGAATTTGTTTATTTATGTAAAATTCGCAAGAAGGTTTATTCTGAGCTTGTGTCCATGTCCCCTAAATTTTATTCGTGAGTATTCATTCTATTATGTATAATGTATGTGTATTTTTTTTATTTTTTTTCCCTCATGAGTTCATCTGTGATCAGTCCTAAACTATAAGTAGATCTGTTGATGTTAGGTTTGTTGGTGTCTAGAGGAATCTCCCCAGCGGGAGGTGTACTGGTGTCAGGATATTGTGTTGTTTAAGGCATTTACTACAACTGATAGTCATCAGATTTGTGACTTTTGTAAATAATTATGGAATGTAGAATGTATGAATTCATAATGTTTATCTTTCTTGATATTATACACATTTATCATAACGTTGAGGCCAGTCTTGGCACAGGGATACAAAACCTGACTGTAAATGTGACTAGTTGTGGGTTCAATCCCCACTTGCGGAAATTAAATATTTTTTGAAATTTATATTTCTATTTCTTAATTTTGGTGTCAAGGCAAAGCATGGCTTTGGATTCCGTTACTCAACATGTATTGCCTCCAGAGTTTGGCGGAAAATGAGCACTGGAGTGTCTTAACACTAAATTCCTTCTGCTCACCCTGCTATGTATAGATACAGCATGGAGCTGCTTTATCTGTAAATATTTATAATATAATTAATGTGGCATAAAAATAATATGAAGATTTCCGCATATCAATACTAATTTATATATTTTTTTCTTTAAATTCAAGTCATCAAAACATTTTTTCCATTTTTTGTCATGACATGAAACATTGGGAATTACAGTTAGTTGAGCATTAAATAAACTATCCCTATCATAATATATGGTGACATTTATGACCTACATAATCTCATTAGATATGTTATTGTAAATTGGAATCTGGTTTAAGTTAAAGTAAATTAAGAAATTGCTGTTCAAAATATCACCTGAGAGTCTCATGCTTGCCTGTAATGCCTTATAGATTTACCAAGGTAGACATATTCACTCCATAAAATTGATTGAGTAATTTTATGGAGTGAATATTTTTCTAAAAAAACAATGTATTGATACTTTAAAAAACGAATGGTTGATTCATCATATCTCTTTGTATTGTGGGGTTTACGTCTTATCCAGTCAGATACAGTATCTAATTCATGCAAATAACTAATTCTACATTTGTTTAACAAGATCAGATTGAAGAACACCAAACAAACCCACAACCATTGCTTTGTATTAAGTGAGATGCTACTGTACACCTTTGCATTGCGTCTTAGTTATTTTAAAATTTTAACTTGTTAACTGGAGTTTTTTACCTTTTTTAAAATTTTTATTAAATATGGTTTTTTCTATGATTATCGATATCATCATTGTCATCGTCATTATAACTGTAATTAGCAAAAACTAGACTAGAAAAAGTAGAGGCAGATTTCATATTAGCGACGACTCGTAGACCGTATTGTATCCATAAATCGGCAGCGTGATTGCGGACTTAATTCAGTATAATACGACATAGTCAAGTAACAACTACCTCCCTATACATTAAATAAAACCACTGAGTTCGTTCATTGCTTATACAGTAGAAACTCTATTATCCGGCCCTCAGTTATACGGATTCGCGATATTCCGGACTACAGACAAACCGTTTAAATGTTCATGCTTGCATTGATACGACTTGTAGATACAAGTCGTATCAATGCAAGCATGAACGTGTCGAATCTGTCAAATACATATTGTAAACCAATTAATTATTCGTCGTACATCTTAAGATATCTTAATAAACATTGCTTTTCACTTTATGTATTAGTTGTTTTAATTAAATTTATATCACTACGTACGTGCATACTTACATAGTCTAAATACCCGATTACCCGATTTGCCATACTTTTGATTATCCGGATTTTCGATTATCCGTATGCCTACCAACAACAATTAGTCCGGTAAATCGAATTTCTACTGTATTACCAATACGATACATTATCACTTATCCTCTTATGTTTTCGGGTGGACTGCCGGTGATAAGTTATGCAATATTGTTACATTTTGCCTACCCATACATACAGGGGCGGCTAACCTATAGTGCATGGTGACACAGTCGCCACCGTCTCAGCGTACAGCGGGGCGCCGCAGCGTACAAATGGCTATGAATATTAGCGCCTATTTCGCTAAAGTAGCATACCTACTTATAAAATAGTTTGTTGGTATATGAAAGTACGACGGCAAAGTTAATAGTTATGGCGGGGGTGGGTCAGGCCTAGTGGGCGCCAAGGTTTCTTTGCACACAGGCGCTACACTAGCTAGAACCGCCCCTGCATACATAGCCCCTTCAGATTCAAAGAAAGTTTTATTTTCAGACGACTAAACGGAATGTCCATGGAAGATATAAGACCGTTTTTTACAATTGCAAGTGAGGGTAGTTTGAACTACTTCTACATAATATATTTCTTACAAGAGATTATAAAAGAAGCAAACGTTTATTTAGATCAATGCACGTGTTCGAAGTACGTATGTTATTTATTTTGGCAAGGCTTAAGTAAAAACTTATAATAATTCTGCTAAGGATAACATTAACTTACTATATAGATTTTAAATGTCTTTTTAAACTTAAGAAGTCCACGAATCAGATAAACTATCATCATGAACAAATATTTTTTTTGGTAAAATGAACTAAATAAACCTGAGTACAGTACGGTCGATGTGTCGTGATCGCCTTGACATGAGGCTTTCTGAACTTATAAGAAAAATAATCCCAAGTAAGGAAAAGTCCTAAACTGAAATCTATGCAGCCACTTGCAGCTAACTTTATGCGGTCACGACTCGTTGAGCTCACTGTAGGTAGTGTAAATAATTTATGCAATGAGTTTAAATTAGGATTGCAATTTATAGGCAACAAAATATAAGTCAACTTGTATCTTACTTGAATCTGTTCAGAATACTAATTTAAAAATAGAACCGCGCTATAATAGATAAACAATAAGTTTAAGTACGATATTTGTTGATGATGTTAACTACTTTCCTTATACTATTACTCCTGATGTTTACTATGTGTATATAAATTTAGTATAAATATATATAAATATGTAACAATGAAAATTAATCATATTCAAAAAAATATTTTAATATCTTTAAATATTTGCTGCAGACCGTTGCACACAATGACCGTCATGTTCTATGCAAAAATAACACTCCGTTACATGATTCAAACGTTCTTGACCATTAAATGGGTACAAATGCGCTTAAATAACGATCTTTCTCCGGAAAAAATTGTAACATTCTTTGTGCAATGGATAGATCCTACTAGGACTTATGACTTTGATGAAGTTGAGCTTAAGGTAACTTATACAGTACGGCCGATGTATCGTGGTTGCTTTGAAGTAAGGCTTTCTGACCTTTCCGCATTTTACATTCGGGAAGTAAATAATGAAAAGTAAGAAAAATCCTAAAATTCTGCCCAGCCATCCTCAGTTGTCTTCAAAACGGCCACGCCTTCTTGACCTCATGTAGTAACTTTTAAAATAATTTAATATATTTTTAAAAATTAGGCCGGTCGTGGCGCAGTGGCACGAAGTGTGACTGTAAAACCGACTGGTTGTGGGTTTGATCCCCACTCGAGGAGATAAAATATTTACATAAATTTATATTTTCTTCGCTCTGGTGTCGAGGATAAGCGCGGCGTTGAGTTCTGCCACTCAACACGCAATGCCTCAAGAATTTGGCAGAAAGTGAGGCATGGAGTGTCTTAACACTAGGTTCCCTCTGCCTACCCTGCTGTGTGCGGGATATAGCGTGAAGCTGATTTTATTTATTTGATTTATTTTTAAAAACTATTACTAAAATTTATAACGTAATATTCATTATAGATCCAAGAGCTTATGGACCAAGTTTTAAATATTTTAAAGCAAGAATCCGATAACCATACATCAGCTAAACCTCCTACTGAGAGGCAAATATTGCAGGCTATTTCACACGCTATTTATAGGCACGAACGATTCTCTATTGCTTTTAGCGTAAAGACGAACAATTTAGACGTTGCAAGGGTATGTAATGTATATTTAATTCACCTGACAACTTTATTTTTTAAACTTACATGATCAAACTTTCACTTTATATAAACTTACAAATCTTGTAAGTCTGACACCAGTGCTATACAAACAAATCTTAACTATTCGGACCAATTCATCTGAAAATGTTAATTCATTACTATACGTGACAGGTTATAAGGAGCAGTCATGGAAATATTTTTACATTTGGTGCCATTTTTCAAGCAGTTGCCCAAAGATTTGGTATAGACTGCGAGCTCAAAGTTTTTCCAAATCATTTGTTTTTGAATTGGCGGAATAACGACGAATCAAGCAAGCCACTGTACACAGTAGACCTCCTTACTGGAGAATTGAAGCAGAAAAGGCAGTGTCCATTTTCTAGGAAATCTGGTTTTAGTGAAACTAAATACTGCCCGGATTCACTGCTGCAATACGTTTACACGTCGTACATGAAAACCAAATCTCCTATAAAGAATTGGTATGAGTTTTTTTAGCTGCACCATCTACATTTTATTTCATATTTATTAATTAATAATTATTATTTTCAGCGAAACTCAAAACGCCATATTCCTCTTGGATTTTCTTGGAACGAACCAGAGCAAACATAACCAGTACAAGAGTTTCCTATACTATTTGATGCAAAACGCTAATTCACCAGCTTTCAATATAAAATTAAACCTGAAATACGTAAGCATCCTTTTGAATTTCTACACGAGGGTAAAGTATAAAGAAAATAGGTGTACATGATACTAGAGAGGTGAGAAAGAACGTTGAATTTAAGGAAAAATTGTCCTGAGTTTTGAGGACCTTGTGGCTAATGCTACATTTTTATAAAGTATTATTTTAAATTATTTAGCATTATTTAGAGTATAGAGACCAGTCGTGGCGCATGGGTAAAAAGTGTGACTATAAACGGGTTGCTTATGGGTTCTATCCCCACTCGATGAAATGAAATATTTATTTACAGTTATATTTCTATTACTTCGCTCTGTTGTTGAGTCAAAGCGCGGCGTTGAGTTTCGCCACTCCGCACGCAGTACTTCCAGAATTCGACTTTCTGCTGTGTGCCGGATACAACGTGAAGCTGAGAAAAAATATTTAGAATATATTGGTTTTATATTAAACATAATATTTCAGATGCACGAATCACATATGCAGTTGATATTGGCGCTATCGACAATGAATCCGCCCCAACAAGACGTGTATCATGATGTAAGTAAAATAATTTTATTTTTCTTAGATAAATAGAATCTTAAGTTAAAACTTTGTTCCCTGCTTACCTCCAGAACTCAACATCTTACTATGTTATTGTGTGTATGGAATCGGTCCCGCAACCGTCGCGTTTGCAACCAGAAGGTGACCCACTGGGCAACGATGGCGTATAATGGCCTTAAATAAATATTATATACTCCAACATTATTCTAAAACAACAAGAGATTATTGTGGCGCATAAATATTTTGTTCTGCCACTCTCTGTTAGCAGTAAGCAGCATACAGAAGCAAAAAGCTAAAGAAAAACCTATTATGCTACTTTAACATTACTCTAAAACAATTATAACAACTTCCATAGATCATAGTGAAAAGCGTCCGCACAGCCAACTACCCGATATTCGCCGTCGGCATGACGTGCTTCCACAAACTGTATAATTATACGTGTGTGATCCGCGACTGGGAGCAGGACGGCTCCCAACGGCCTGGCCGTGCCCGGGACAAGCTCCACAATGGGATGAATCAACCTTTCTACCGCGTGATTGCTGGCGATCAGTCTGAGAGATTCATAGCGCATGGTAAAGTATTTGTTATAGATAATGTGAGTGGGAGTGGTGTGCAGTAGTCCGTGTTCACGGGTAGATGGAAGTCCGTCTGTCAGTTGATATAATTATTATATCAAAGTATCGCTAACGATTAATTGTCTCGCGTAGTGCCCTAGATTCTAGCAGAATTGCAACTCAAAAGAACTAATGATAACGAAATCGAAGGATAGAGTTTGGCCTCCGTGACATCGCCCTCTGATAATACACTCGCATTCTGGACGCAGCGTGAAGAAAACTGCCCAGGGATGTTCTAACCCCTCCCAACTCCAACTCCTGAGCAGCTACTGTGGTCGCTGGTCTCCTAAGCCGGGTCTCCTCTCATCTGAGCTGGGCTCTCTCTCTCGGCTGAGCTGACCGCCCTGATAACACATAGCTCACCTCTGTCTTACCCCTTCATACCCCATTTCATCTGAGACTGAGACACACGTCATGGCTTAGGCCCACCCCAACGCCACGCTCTTAGCAATGAACGGAGAAAAAAACTACGGCCAGAGGGTTTCTTCCTGAAGCCTTTTCCCCTCTCCCCTGTCGAGAGGTTGAGAGAAGAATACAGGATGATGCAATTAGTATAACTTTTGACTTGGGGAAGCTACGATGTTACTACGTTAGTTTAATATTTAATCATCACCTATCGTCTCACTTTAACGTATTCACGTACACTTTAGGCTTCGTAACTTCGTAACAGAGTGTTTTTGTCATCACTACTTTTAACGAAACCAAAAGTTTTAACTAATCTATAAAAACCTAATACAATTAAAACAATAGAGATTTTTCCAAAAATGATAAAATATTTTTTTAAACAAAATAATTATAAAATTATCATTGTAAAATAAACCGCCATTTGTCAAGAATGCCGCATATAGACACAAACCTATTACAGCGATAAGGCCGCATTCACGTCACCGAGTCGTAGGTAATAGCGGCGATGTTGAAGTATCTTGATTAATATCTTTAGGTATGGGTTTGAAATATTTTACCCCATACGCTGCTCCCGTAAAAGGAGCGTAGACACTTCCACCCTGTATATTTGTTATTATAGGAAATAAAACAGGCAATATGACAACTATTCAACTTTAGTAAATAAATTGATTTTGTATATAATATTGCAGAGAACCTAATGGCGGTGACGTCTCCATATCGCATTTACAATCTCGAGGACCACATTGCCAAAGAGTTCACACATTTTGAGGGTTTCTACTATGTGCCAAATGATGAAAAATTGGCGGAATATCCCAATGATATTATTGTTGCAGAAGAGTTTAAGAAAAAAGCCTATTACACTGAAGGCTCATATATTGGTATGTAAGTGTTGTGTTATAAATGTTATACAAATTACTATTTAAATAATTGATGTTTTTTATGTCTATTTATTATAAACATCAACCACTGTCTGCGTGGCGTAACTCCTTGTGATAATGTGTGGGTATATATATTTTTTAAAAGGAACAGTTAAACAATATATAAGAAATCATAATTTAATTGGAATATTATACAACATGACGCAAATACAGTCGCACGCTTGTGCCCCCGTTTATGAGTTATGTAAAAATATATTTAATTAGATAGAAGAATGTTATATTCGATTGTAAATTTATATATTAATAATAAATATATATGAATATTAATTTTAAAAGTGACGGATTATTTCACTTTTTGTGTTTTTATATTCCATGTATTTGTGGTCGAGACGTGGCCGCCCTGAAGTTAGGTGGTGATGGCTGCACAGATTTAATTTTAGTATTTTTCTTAGTTTTGAGTGGACAAAGCGCAAAAGTTCAGACTAATTTCCATCGTCCGCATCAATATCAATATCCATATTACTAACAATATTAATGTATAACACGTAAAGACAGTCGGTTGATATTCTCAACAATCTAAATGTGTAGTTAGAAACTATGGATGTGTAGACAATATAACTATTTATACAATTGTGTCCAAGTCAATTCCTTACAGATAGTTAAACAAAAATGCCTATTATTCGGCCTCGATTAGCTTATTTACTGTTACTATTCTTGTGGAGAAAAATATTATTTATTGAATTTTTATTTTATGTACCAAAATATGACACAGAAATTTATTTTATATTTTACAGATCTTATATATTTAAGTTATTAAAATAATATATTTGTGACCTCTATTTATATGTCCATCTTTATAATATTCCTAGTTATACAATTATAAATATTCTATATACAATTTGATGTTGTTACTATGTTATAAGATTCTACATACAAACTCGGTGGCTGTATCAAGGTATACATTTTATTGTTAGTCATAGAAATAAAGAATATCGAGATCAATCAAGAATTCGTTTTATTTATTTCTTATAGGTTCCTATACTCTGTTCAGGAAATTGTGATATTAAAATTAAATAAATCATAAAAGGGTTACTTAATAAATCACGATAAATGGAGTAAATTTATTTAATTAAAATAACTATGGAAGTAATACTACTACAAAAATACTACTAAACTTTTCATTCTGAAAAAACATACCAGAACTACAAAGGTTTTACTCTCGTTCTATTTTACGCAATTTAACATCACCGCCAACACCTACGATTCGTTTTCGTGAATCAGGCGTGTGCGGTGTTATCGCTTTGATAGGTTTGTGTCCGTGTGCGTCATTCTTGATAAATGGCGTCTCATTTTACAACGATGATTTTAATAATTATTTTGTTTAAAAAATACTTTTCATTTTTGGAAAAATCTCTTTTGTTTTAATTGTATTAGTATTTTATACAGTAGTTAAAATTGTGGTTTCACTTAAAGTGGTGATGACAAAAAAACTATATTATTTTATAAATTTTATTTTACTTAAGAAAGTTAAAATAAATGTCGTCGCTTACAATTAACACATGCAACAATGGTAACGAAAGTATTAATATTATTTACAATAAATCTCTTAAAATAGAAAATAAATACAAGCCACATTGTATTTAAATACTGTACAGAATAGTTCTAAGGCTTGCATAATTGTAATTTTTTTAATATTAAAAGAACTTCAATCAGTTCTCATATGTAGATAAATAGACCAAATTAAAGTTTTTTATCGGTAATTAATAAACAGAGTTTACTTTGACGTTATTATTGTGCCCAATATTTAGTTAAGAATATTTATTTCTCTCTGGTGCCGAGGTAAAGCGCGACATTAAACTTCGCCACTCAACACGCAATATCTCGAGTATTTCTTGATATAACACCGGACTTTGAATCTTTGATGTTTGGTGAAAGCCCTTTTTCCTAATTTTAAAATTAGCTACACACACAATATTATTGTCAAAATAATTGAATTCAATGTTCAATATATGGCCTCGCACAATATTATTGACAATATTTCATAGTAAAATCTGACATGGTCGCTCAGCAGCTTTATTTGTTGCTGTACGTGTTAAAATCTAAAATGAAAAGAAAGAAAAAAATTGTTTAAGTTATTATATTTAGCTTACTAAAAAAGACAATAAAAAAAGATTGATCAAAGACTGGATGCGAAAAAAACTGAATTTAATTTCAATATTATTAATGAACTACAACAGAGGCTATTTGTAGCCCAGGGGCACAATATGTGACTATGTAAACGTGACAGATTGTGAGTTTGATTTCCGCTGGAGGTAATGAAATATTTAATATTTAATTTCTTTCCTTTGGTTTCGAGGCAAGCGCAGCGTTGAGTTCCACCACTCAACAAGCAATGCCTGCAGAATTTGGTGGAAAATGGGGAACGAAGTGTCTTAATATTAGGTTCCCTATGCTTACCCTGCTGTATGCGGCATAAATCGTGAAGTTTATTTTACGGACGGAGGATGATTAAAAAAATACGAATGAGAGATAGCCGCTTTCATAAAATATTATTTTCATTTGGTTAGGTTTTTTTGTAAATATCGAACTGCTTTTTAGCGCACTATTTTTCTTAACTTTATCGCGATATACTTCAATTGATGTATTCCATAGCTCTGAATTCCCATGTTTTAATAAACTATTAAACACTGTTTTTCCGTGGTCATTATTTGCCATATTTACACATAATTCGTCTTCTTGAATAAGGAGCATAAGCGTCCGCCTACTTTGAAGTTTATTTTCAACTAAAGTATTGTCGCGCACTTGCACACGTAAATATCATTGGCAATGTCCCTACCTCCTTTCCTTGTATTGACAAAAACAGAATTTCTAGAAATCGTAATCAATATAAAAAAACAGGCCGCGTATACACAATATTATTGACAGTATTATTGCACGTGTGTGGCTGGGCTTAGTATTATGACATCGAATTTGACATTTCACATCTTTGTCTATGGTGAGTTTAAACTTTGAAGTATCGGTTATCCCCTTGTTTTCTTGTTTATAAAATTTTGAATTTCCAAATTTTAATTGTATAAAGTAATTAGGATAAAATTGAAATTTGATTACCTTATATCAAAGAAGTAGTGGTAAAAAGCAGTTGTAATCGTAAAATCACTAAAAGTGATTACATTGTTAGATAGAATAAAAACAAATCCATCTAACCTATCTTAGGTTTTGAAATATTAGAAACTCATCTACATAATAATGGATAACAGCAACAAAATAGTTCCACCGCATTTAAATGCAGAAATATATCGGACTGACACAACTGGAACGAGCACACAATCATATTATGATTATATTCGTCTTCACGAGGGTAAATTTTTAATTGCATGTTATAATGCTTGATATACTATGTTTGATTATATGGTCAATATACATATAATATTTTATAGATGGGACCATTTTAATTGGATGTTCTGAACTTACTGGACGATATTGGAATGGTGGTGCAAGTATATTTGAAAAAAATGCTGACAGAAATAATAGAAATATTTCAAAAAATGACATTTATTTAACTAATGGTACTGCTGATGGCTGTTTCATCGAAAATTCTAGTAAGGTAAGGGTTTTATAAGAAATAAAAACATCAATTTTATAATTATTAATTTGTAATAGGTTAGGCAGTGGGAACCTACTGTAAAGCTGCTACAAAATTATGTTTTATTTTGAAATTAACAGCAATATCATTTATTAATGTCCCCAAACTTGTATTCATATAAAGGAATTTATGATATTTGTATTGATTGTTAATCAACAGGTTCTACTATGCGACGACAGTGGTACTATAAGTATGTGGTCATCTAAACAAGATGAGGCTTGGAATATATGGAACGAAGATAAGTCAGCTGCTGAGCATGATGGGGCTGTCCTAGGCTTAGATTGCTTGGTGCCAAATAAGGAATATGTGACTGTTGGTAATGATGGAAATATAAAGGTAAAAATATTCATGCTATGAAAACTGATTATTTTTCATTGTTATATGATAAATATTAGGGTAGTAAAGGCATTGGGCATGATGGTTGTGGGTTCAATCCACATTTGTGGTAATGAATGTTATCTAATTTTCCTAATGTTATGACAAAGTGAGACATTGAAATATCACTTTGCTCGGCAACTGAACATGCAGTGTCTTCAATTGGCTACATGTAGAATAAAGTTTTAACTGTAATTCAGTTATTTAGTTAGTAACTAAGGAGTTTTTATGTATAGATTTCTATTGAAAAACTTTCTTTTTTTATACTAATATTAATTTTCCACTTGCCAGGTATGGGATACCATAGATTTGATATGTATAAGAAATTACATTGCAGCACACAGCAGATCTATATATGGAGTTTCAGTTAGACCATCATCTGTATCTAGTTTTGTAACTGGTTCAGTGGACTACAGTATATATTTGTGGGATGAGAATGTTGCAGAACCAGCAATAGGTAAAGAATTATCCTATCTATGTTGTAGATATTGTGATTTTTTTTCTTCTTGCTTTATCCTATTTATGGCAGGAATAATGCAGATGGAACCTATTGATAAATCACTCTGCTCCCCAATTTCTATGACATTGCATATTGAGTGACGTGAAACAGTGCCAGCCTTTGTCTTGTTACCAGAGTAACAAATAAAAATAATTTGTTTGAGTGGGAATCAAAGCCACACACTTACAGTCAAGTGCTATGCCGTTGCGGCACCTTAACCTCGATATTTAATAAAATCATTATAAAAAATATTCACTGTTTTAGATGTTCTTAAAAATGATTGTGGAGTGCGATGTTTGCAATGGCTTAATGAAAACCATGTAATATTTGGAGATGAAGCTGGAAGTCTAAGCCTAATAGATGTTAGGAACCCATTGACTTCAGAAAAACTTGCAGAATTTCCTGCTGCTGTTCATAAAATATCTATTTCACCTCAGTAAGTTACAATATATTTTTAAATAAACATATGTTTTTCAGTTCAAAAGAGATAAAATCAATTATATTTAATGAAAGAACTTTTCGTGTTTTATGTTTCCATATAAAATATATATTTTTTTTAATATAATTCATATGTTTTAAACATAATTATCAAAAAAAATTTGGACCCCTTTTTACGAAAGTTTCACAGTCAAAAGAGTATGAACTTATAAAGTACTTATAGTTGTATTTATAAAGTGACATAGATGTTGCTATTGGAACACGTTTTATTATAATATGCGACAACGGGTCCTACAGTATCTATAATAATACATAGAACAACTCACAAAATACATTAAATACTTTGTTTTGTTTGTGGTCCTAATCCAGTTTTGCTTTTGAGACATATTATTTATATTAATTTATGAAGATACTGTAATTTTATATTTTTATTGATTTTCATCAAATCAATTGAGCGTATAAAACTAAAGCTACCTACATTCTTTATTTGTAGGAAAATGAAAATATATAATTATTTCCCCTCACTAAGACTGCTCTTTTTCTTATTGTATTTCAAAATTATTTAATTACAAATGTATATCTATTATAAATACTGTTTATGTTTCAGATCTAATCAGGTATCAGTCTGTTGTGATAACAAAATTGTGACAGTTTTTGGTATTGAGAAAGATTTTAAATTAAATTTGGCTTATGAAAATAGAAATTTGCATAACAATTATGTAAGGGGAATGACATGGGACACTGAAAATGATAATATTTTATATAGTGTAGCTTGGGATGGACAAATGAAGCAGCATGTGTTGTAATTAAATATGTAAATATAAGATATGTATTAGTATATAATTTTTTTATATTATGTATAAATAAATCCTTATTAAATAAAGTTTATTTTTTTTGTTAAAAAATCATAATACTTTATTTTTGCATTATGTTATATTTAGTTTCGGAAATAATCTTGTCTTTTATGCATATTACTTATACGAACACGATGTTTCACATCTGTCAGGCGTCCCGCCTATTTGATTTCTTTTATCCATTTGGTTCCTTTCTATTAAAAATTTACTAAATTTGTCTTTACCTTTTACATCAAGAAAATTTAATAAAGAAATAATATTAAAAATATTCCAATTTCAGAAATATATACAATGTTTCAATGTTGCCAGACATCGTATAATTCTTTATAATTATTTTAACAAAAATTTCTTATTAGTACAAATAAGTCTGAGACGTACAATGAACGATTCTAAATAGAATAAAAAGCTTAAAAGGATCAATGAGCCCACGGGCTCTATAAGTAACCGATATGCGAAGTAGCCTTGCACTTGCAGGTTGTTAACGGTTTAAGAATTCCAGAAATCAGTTTTAGGTCATTCAAGTATTACGTAAGCAGTTTTTTTGTAATTATTGACACCACCAATGTCATCAAAAATGATTGAGGATTGTTTAAATCCTTTTAAAAATATATAATAGAACACGTCAAAAAATAAACAAACCCAAGACCCCTGCCCCTCTACAGTGCTTACGTAACACTTGAACGGTCCCTCTGTTTTAAAACCCCTTTGCCTCCTCTACTAAAACGACATTATAAGGGAATTGAACCTACTTACATATAACTCGCGTTCAAACAGGCAGAATTCTTCTGTGGCCCCCCACATGGCCGAGGGCCTTTGAAACAGATCTAAATTAAATATCGTCACAGTCAGAGTCAAACCGCGTATTCTGATATAAGCAGGAAAAAATGTGAAATCACAAATTTAAATGAAAACCATTTGAATGCTCATACGATTATTTATTGATAGAATAGTAGGTAATGAACGTCAAGTAGGCAAGCACTATTAATTTGCAGAGGGTGACGGGGCGCGGCGCTCGGGAGAGGCTCCTGGCGACGACCCTCGTCTGCCATGGTTAGGACTCTTCAAGCGTACCATGGTGTCAAGATGGCGGAATCTACGATGAAATATATTACTGTAGGAAAATTTGATGTTAGATCTTAAGCTAAAAACATAAAATGAAGTTATCGATTATTATACATCGTTTGAGGCCGTCGTGGCGCCGGAGCACAAGCTTGTCACTGTAACCCGATAGTTGTGGATTCGATTCCCACACAGGGATTTATTATTTATTAATATTTTTATTTCTTCTTTATGATACCAACGCAAAAGTGCGACGTTGAGTTCCATCACTCAACACGCAATGCCTCGAAGATTCGGCGGAAAGTGGAAAACAAATTGTCTTAACACTAGGTTCCCTATATCCACCATGCTATATGTGGAATACAGTGTAAAGCTAAAAAAATATTTTTAAAATTTTGAATACATGTACTTAAGTCTTTTCGAGGTAAAACACTACATTATTTACAAATATTATAAAATACAAACCTCAGTGGGACATCGTTAGAATCGTGATCAACACTTTGGAAGAAGAATGCGAGGGGCCAACTTATCCAAGATGATTGTTTCCTAAAAGTAAAAAGAAATAGAATTTTCTCATTTACTATTAGTATATTACCCACAACTAATACGTTTACAGATAACAATCAGAAAAACTAATTAACTAATGTATGTAAAGTAAAATTAGTGCACATTATACAATATGACTATTGACTATTATTACAAAGCGACGTTATGAAAACTATTGGGTATTGGTATACTTCATTTACAAAAATCTTTAAACATAAATACATAAGTATATATTTTTGTAAAAATTGGTTTCGGAGAAATAACATTTGAAATTTGGACTTGTACCTACTAAAGGAGTTTTTGAGGAAAAAATAAAAAAGATATTTTGATGTACAGTAGACAATAGTTAAATGCCTTTGTTTAATTTAAAAGCCTTAAACAAAGAACTACTAACTTTTGTCACAGTCATTTTATTGTAAATTTAAAATGACATCGTAAGGCCTATAGATGTTTCATATTTGTAATATATATGTATAAATAGCATTATAAGAATATTAATAGATATATAAAAATGATTTGGCGATGATAATAAAGAGTTTGTTCTTTCTAAAACTATCTTTATTAAATGAACATTTTATTAAATATTAATTTTTTAAAGCTATATAGACTTACGGAGTCGATGGCACAAGTTGCACAGAGCCAGCTTCGGAAGGCGTATCTGGAGTGGCGGGTGTCGGACTGCCAGGGCTGGTGGGCACCGGGGGCGGTGTCTTGCTGATAGCGGGATTGTAGATCTTCGGATCGCTGACCATGCGTACGAAGAACGAACGCTTGTGGGCAAGAGCAGCGCGGTTCTTTCGTGCTCGCTCTTCATTCAGGTCCTATATTGAACAATTAATTTATAATAAAATTCTTACTTTTGTTGTCCAATTAATTAAAGTAATACTTTAATATAATTGGAAAACAATCAAAAAAATCTTGTTAATATTGACTTAAAGTCAATCTATTAAAATTAAGCATATTTTATATAATATAATAATAATATTAAGTATGATTGGGATATTTCATTAATATTATAAATAAATAGATTTTTAGATTACTAAAAAAAAAACAAAATAAAAAAATGCTGAAAGAGG
Organism: Heliconius charithonia; assembly: GCA_030704555.1. Lineage (NCBI taxonomy): Eukaryota > Metazoa > Arthropoda > Insecta > Lepidoptera > Nymphalidae > Heliconius > Heliconius charithonia. The sequence continues at coordinate 10,322,191 of CM060827.1, read as the reverse complement.
TCTGTTTGTATTATAATTTTATAAGCCTTGAATTGAAAAGAAAAACCGACTTAAAGGTGATTTTTTACAATAACAATATTTGTTTTTAAATACATTTTACATACCCTGTAGAATAACGATATCCAGAGAGTGGCCCCGCCATTTTTTTTCGGAAATAGCTCGCGCTATCAGATGCCACGAGTAGGACGCCTTAGACGACCAATACATATACTACATACACTCATTCAACATTGTAAATGGGTGCATTGTCAGTAAGTATGTCAGTCGTTTGAAACTCCCTTTGCCTTGCAAGTTGTCGGACAACAGAGCAGGGAGGAGCTTGGAATAAACCTGGAATATCCTCAACCTCTCACGTCATATCAATTAAAAGTTTTTTGTAATATGCAAAATGTAGAGAAAAATAATTTTGAGCAAAAATCACATACAATTTCAATATAAATGATTAGTTCTCCAATATTAAACTATAAAATATATTTTAGAAGATAAAAAACTTTTGAGGTGATTAATTAGGATCACCAACAGTGGTGAAGACAATGGTAACAATGACGTAATAATGGTTCTTTATACAACATTAGGAAATATTTTTATGCTAATAATCAATGGGATGATTGAAAATAAATACTTAAAATGTAATATGCCTATTCTAATAATGAGAAACGTTGATGAAAACAACTTCGACGCATGGATTTGGTGAAATATTTGTCATGACCAAGTGAGGAGATTAGTCCAAGCTAACATCCAAACGGATAAGATTCGTCGACTGACGCGAAGCAAGATATTGTTATTTAATGAAGATACAACAGGAGGCTTTAATTCAGTTGCTTGTATACTGTTCTCTATTTGCAGCGTTGGCGGTGGAGACTTCGGTGTGCTGATGGCCTGTAGGTATACAAGTATGTCTGTTTCTTTAGTACATACCCTTTCCTTATCTGGTCCTTCCAACAATTCTGTGGCAAAGTCTGTTATAACATCCCAAGCAAATTCTGTAAAAGCAATTATTTTTTTATTATACTTATGTAGGTATAGTGTGAGTAAGTATTTACAGATATTATTAGATAAATACCTATATCCTCTCGTGCTGCATGCTGGTGTACAACGCAAAAGCGAATAACGAATTTCTCCCGCACCAGCGCCGGGACCATATGAATTTTTCCAGATGCATTAATGTTAGTCAAGAGCTTTTTATTTAATTCATCAACTTGTTCAGCCGTTTCACCGGGTCCTCCTATCAGTCGAAAGCAAACTAACCCCAACTGAAATTCACGTATAGTTTCAACATCATTTAATAAATTTAAAATGCAAATTATTGTTTATCCCATATCCGAGTATAAAAAACATTTAAAAGTTACACAAATCTTATTTTCTTAATATCTTTGGTAAAGGTAATTTTATTATTCCATACAGCTATAATTATTTTATACGTACCATAACCTGATTGCATATTTCAAATCTTTCATCTTTCTTCACTAGTTTTTCAAAATATTTAGCGAGTTCGCAATGTAGACGCACGTATTTTTGCAGACCGGTGATACCATAGCTTCTCAACATAAACCATAGTTTGAGAGATCGGAAACGGCGGCTTAGAGGTATTCCCCAGTGACGATAATCAATGGCGGTGTGGTCGTAGCAATGTTGTAGATAAAGTGGATCCACAACTAGGGCCGACGTGAGTAAGTATCGGTTAGTCACCCACAGAAGAGAACAATCGAAGGCGGTGAGCATGAACTTATTACAGTTTGTGTTGAATGAATCAGCATATTCAACTCCTGCGAGATGATACTTATGTTCAGGACAGAGAAACGAGCCACCGGCATATGCAGCGTCCACGTGAAGCCAGACGCACGGAAACTTGCGAACTACTGGTCCAATTTCAGCCAAGTTGTCAAACGAGCAACAAGAAGTTGTTCCTAGCGTAGTCGATACGAAGAATGGCACTAACCCTGCCTCCTCATCCTCCTCCATTGCCTTTAAAATATTCAATTATTAATATTGTATCACTAACTACTATATAAATCGTTCTACAATTCACAACAAAATAAAGCACCAAAATTTCTCAATTATACCAGACCAATATTGTTAAAAGATCTTATCTCGTTTATTAAAGAAAATTAATTTGATTCTGAACGGGTTTTATTTAAATCGTTTCTTTCATAAGAGGGTTGAATGATGAATTTTCAGTATTCGCGGCATAGAAAGTGGCGCACAATACGATGGAACCTCTCGGCCCGCCACGTATTTCCGGAATCTACTGACGATTCATTAGACGCCCGACGCGGAGGCGTCGCCGAGGTCTCAGTATGGCGCGACCCGCTTTTTCAATTATCGCCCGGTTAATATCTACGTCTAATCGCAGTCAACTTAGTTATTTCGCCTACCAAAATATATTGTAGTAATTGAATGTATTTATTTTTATATTTTAGTAAGGGCACAAGGGTGTGACTTTAATGTTACGGTTGTGGGTTCGATCCCCGCTCAAGGGAATTCATTATTATTTATGCTATATTATTTTCATTTATTCGCTCTGGCACCAAGACAAGAGTCCGGCGTTGAGTTTCGCCACTTAACACGCAATACCTCGGAAAATTTGGCGGACAGTGGGGTACGGAGTACAACGTGAAGCTGTTTTTAAAAATTATTTATGTGACTAATATACTTTTTTTTATATCAATTATCTTCATTATGCAATCAATTACTAATCTTAATAAGCTAATTTTAATTTGAAATGTAATTAATATTCATTTAGAATTCAGTGTCAATTAATGCGGGATTTACCTCTTTCAGAGTGTCTCCTCTTAAGCTCCCATTCTCATCGGGCTGTAAGATGCGTAACTTGACGAAGCAAATCATGGCAGCCTTTTCAACGCAAGAGTGAGCTTCTTTTGAACAATATGCTATTAATTTGGACAGCAAAAGGCCCTCATCGACTGTGGGGAACTGATGCTTCAAGCGTTTGATACCCGCAGCCCTCGCCGCTAGCATCGACACAAGGACGCACTCACTGGCTGACCCCTACGTCGACATAAAAGTTTATGCATAAAATATCCTGAATTGTGTTATGAAAAATTTAAATTTTAAGAATAAAGGCACTCAAAACAGTTAATGTTATTATTTTTTAAAGCTTATAGAACAGATGTAATCTTTACTTAAAATTCTTCTTAATATAAAAAAAAAAAAAAATTAAGAGGCTTCGAAGAATATGCTCCATAATTTTGGTAATAGTTACAAAGCATAATAAGCTCTCGACCAAATAAAAAAATATATATATAAATGCTTACCTCTATTACACCACCTCCTTTGCTACCCTCTCCATAGGTTAAAAATGAAGAAGGCAATCCGATAGCTTTTCCTGAAATAATTAGAATTTTAGAGCGTTTTATAATTATTATTGGTTAAAAAGTAGGTAAATAAATAATATTATTTTTTAAAAGGTACTTACCAAGCCAATCTAACATAATTATTTCTAATTCAGTACATGCTGGACTGGCCGCCTAAAAGAAAAAAAAATGTTAAAACTACTGACTATTGAAGAGACGTCATCCATTATGGACATTACAAAATTTAATGTAAAGGCACGATTCATATGACAACTTATCCGTTTCCGGTTTTTCATGGTGGAATAGCTGTCTCTACGTGGAAGATATAGGAGGAAATCTATTATTGGGAGCATTTATTAATGTAACAAAACCGGCTGTAGGCTTGTCTGCTTCTGTGTTTGTTTACGCTAAACTCAGAAACGGCTTAACTAATTTCTATATAGTTGTCACTGTTGTGTTGTATTTTGGCAACATTTATTTATAGTTTAGTATTTGTTTTATTTTAATCGATTCATAAATAAAGAAGTTGTATCAATATAAACATTTGCATGCGACAATATTGCTACAAAATAAGTGCATTATTGAATCGACTGAAACTTTAGCTATCAATGTATGGATATGACTTTAAAATGATAATGTTATTAAATAACGATAGTAATTCAGATGAGAAAATTAATAATTATGCAATTCAAGCGGGAGAAGCCGCTAATATATAATTAAAGCAAGAAAATACATAATAAAATTTGAATACACAATCATCGTATCAGCCCTTCCCGTTCCTAATACGTCTAGATGGAAAGGTGGAGTGATCATACAATAATTTATTAATATCCATATTAACAATCAAGCAATTAGATGCCCATATTATTTTATATAAAAATATAATATCATAAAAGCAGTGGGCATTACATGCAGCTAACTGACACAGTTCCACGCGGCATAACTTATTTAAAACTACTATTTGTGGGCTGTACGGTCTATATGGACAATCAATATTATTACAACCCTTTGAAATGCTATTGGCATATACTGCCAGAAAAAAAAAATATATATTTGAAATATTAATTACACTTAATCATATATATGATTGATACTTGATGCCAGTCGTGGCGCAGCAGCATGAAGTGTGACTGTAAAACCGACTGCTTATGGGTTCGATCCCCACTCGAGGAGATAAAATATTTATTTAAATTTATATTTCCATTTTCTTCGCTCTGGTGTCGAGGCTAAGCGCGGCGTTGAGTTCTGCCACTCAACACGCAATGCCTTCAGAATTCGGCAGAAGGTGAGGAACGGAGTGTCATAACACTAGGTTCCCTATGCCTACCCTGCTGTGTGCGGGATGCAGCATGAAGTCGATTTTATTTTCTTTATAATATATCTCATCCATCATATCCACACGGATATTAATAAAATTTTTAAAGATTATTTCTTCATCTTGCCGAGTTTTTAAGGCCGGTTATAAGCTTATAGGTGAAGTGGGATTGGTCGCAACATATCTTTAAATATATGTTTAAGGTAGTGTTACACATATTCTAGTTTCTTATTTTTCTAGGTAAGGAACAAAATAAATTATTATTGAAACTAATTACCTAACTACAAATAGACAACCAAACACTACAACTTTTACAACAAAACAATAACTAAGGGAAATGAAACATATCAGCAAAATATCGTTACTGTTTCATTTATATATACTTTAATATATTGACTGAAACACCTGTATATTAAACACAAACTAAAAAATTATGATTAGTCTTTATACTATTTTTTTTTATAAATATATATGGAAAACACAGTATTTTAGAAGTAATTATAAGTTTCAAAGAAATAATTGTTCTATAATGAAATATTGATAATGTTGATAAATATGAAAAACTATGCTCCAAAAGAAAAACCATTAAAGTTTTATCATTTTGAGGTATTATATAAAATCACACCGTAACTGATAAACAACTCCACAAATTGAATGGATTAAATTGCAAGTCGTAATAGTCGTATAGAGATCGATATAACTGATAACATAAATACAATAATGTCTAAAGTTTCTATTCGTGCTTTTAAAGCTCCGCACACGTGACAAACTTTAACCATGGTAAAATAAAAAAATGTATATATATTATTTAACTGCCACATATATAGTGTATAATATATGATAATTTTATAAATTTCAGCAATTTTTAAAACAAAGAAGAATTATATAAGTATATTTACCCATGAGAATCCAATGCATCCAATCCCAGCAGAGAGCATATCCCCAAGAATAGAAGGATATCCATTACCCGCCGGGAAATATGCGTGAAAGTGAGGATGTTGCCAGTGGGTAACACCAGCCATGATCTTGTTCTCTACATCGACCATCACGTCATCCCAGGGCTCGGGATGCATGGGGGCTTCTGAAGGGAGGGCTGCTCGTAGATATCCAGGTTCCACAGACGGAGTTACTCGTCGAGTCCGTAAAGTATTCATATACGTGCATATATAGTCCACCATCTCCTTACCCCTTACACGAAACTCTTCCGAATCCATTGTTATGGTTTTATGATATGATTATTGCTTAAGAACTTCAATATGACGCCTTTGCAAAGGCAGCCAGTCGCATCAGAGGATATGGTGTAGTGTCGACGGTGCGGCGTCCTCTGACTGACTCGACCATCAAACGACAGCACTTCTTTGGTCGAGAGGCGGGCGGTGCGCGGGGAGCGAGCGCGTGTGTTGAGCGCTACGACGCCTTAGGTTGGAGATGTACTGAGTTAACAACTTTACTACTACTCACTTTTATACTACGTAATTAGCAAATGAGCATTATTTTTAATAATCAATTATTAAACTACAGACTTAAGTGATTTACATAAATATATATCGACTCAATATGTAAAATCTGTTCTATCATTATACTTAGTCAGCGTAATAAATCACCGCATCTATTTGCTATTCCAAAATAAGTTTTGAAGGTACATTATTAATTTACTGTGAAAAGTAACATATGAATGAATAAAATTATGACTAAAGAGTATTTTTTTTATATACTAATACATTTATTAAGATTTGATTTATATATGACTGTAAAGTAGTTATATTTTTAGCCTACGAAACTGATGCCCGCCCGCCTTCGCCAGAAGCGGCGGCGATCGCCCTCAACAGCCACTTCATTGAGTCAGCTAAACGTTCTTTGTGGTTACGAATGTCTATATGCAGAGGAGTAATAGCCAAAGAATAGTACTAAACGTATAAGAGTAGCGGTAATTTTTTTTCTTACATCATTTTATGTTACATATTTTGTAGCAGCGAGTAATTACAACGAAAAAAATATATATAACTAAATAATAATAAATGATAAATTAATTTAATAATTTTGATAAAATATAAAACATTGAGTTAAAAAATCAAATCAGCTTCACAAGTTAAGATACTCCGCAGCTGGAGATAGCGAAGCTAACTCAGCGAAGCTGGAAAATAAAGTTATTGGATACCTGATTGATATTTACGAGAAGAGAAGGTACACTCAAAAGTTTACTTTTACTACTTTTAAATATTAAAAAAAAAGTACTCGGTATTCGACAAATTTAACTTAAGATTATCGTTCTAAAGTCGTTTAGTTTCTCCTTGCATTTTGAATTACAGACATTTATAAACTTCATTAAAATAAATTAAAAAAATAAATTAGCTTCACGCTATATCCCGCACACAGCAGGGTAGGTAGAGGGAACCTAGTGTTAAGACACTCCGTTCCCCACTTTCTGCCGAATTTTGGAGGCATTGCATGTTGAGTTCATTATTAACTAAAAACTTCATTATTATATATAAATTATTCCTGATTTATTCCTTAAAAAATAAATTATAATATTATTGTCATTATCCATAAAGTTTGTCAATACGTATACAAAATAGTTATTGCTTCTTTTGCTGTTGTGGATTACTTTTGTTATTTTTTAATTCTGTATGATTCCAGTGAAATAATATTCTGTTAATTACCCTTTTTACATCTTTTTTTTGTCTACTTTCAGGATTTTATTTTTCGTTCGAAAATTAATGGCATTTTACTTTAAGTTATCGCAATAGGCTCGTTAAAAGATTATATATTTATTTATGTTTTATGGTGTTACTGGGTGAGTTAATTCAATAAATTTAAAAAAATATTTTAATGTTTTTTTTAATAAAAGTTTCTGAATTTCTCACGAGCTTTAAAAACAACTGCTGAGCTAATGAGCTTTAACAAAAGATGCGCTTCTCTTTTTCTACCCTTTTCCTACCATTAAAATTTGCTCTTCATAAGTTACTTCTGCGTGGAGTTTACGTAATGTTTCTTTAGCAGCAACCGGATCTGAGATTTTCGATCTTCATATGTCAATGAAAATGTCTATCTCGCTCAACAACTATTGCTAAGGCGAATTTTATTATTTGGGCGAGTGTAGCTTCTCCCGCTTATTGCACCCTTAGTGTTGAATTCTAAAGAAAACACAAAACACGTGTTCAATAAAATATTTTTAACATTCTGAAATTTACAGATTTTTCCATACAAACTTTCAACCTCTATCATCCCTTTGGGATTAAAATTTTTCAAGTCCAGATTATGAAAATAAACATCTGTCCAAATTCCACGTTTCTACGCACAGCGGTTACGGCTGTGCGTGCGTCTTACCTCAGTCAGCCAGTACATGTCCTTTTATATATATATATATTATGAGAATATAGTTAGACGATTTAGGTTTTACATAAGCCGAGCAAGTCTTCAAAATTTAATACATATGTTCATACGTAGGTGTAATAACTATTCTGTACACAACAAAAAAGTTTTCGTCCAAGTCCGTCCTTCAATTTCACGGAAGTGCGTGTACAAGCATTCAAATTTTACTGTTTTATTATATAGTAGACTATTGCGTTTGTATTCTTTGCTTTCCTGGTGCTAATTTATTGATGATTCTTTCAGCCTATGTCATGCATAAACTTTAAAGATTTATGTCTTTCCATTTTTCATTGTAAACCATTATATCGGCACACAATAATTATTAATTACCAAAATTTTCCAAGATCTTTAAATTAGTAAAACAATAGAAATTAGAAACAAATATATGTACAATATATATTTTTCCTACTTTATAATATTTTTATTTTTCAATCAAGGAGAAACATTGACCTTATGTTTATTAAATATTGCGAATGTATATATTATAATATTAAAAAAATCTCATTAATTTTAGCTCTAGCTAATCGTTAACCTGCTTGTCTAGTAATTGATTAAAATCTATTTAAAAACTATTCCATCGATTAAATCTAATTTTAAATATTTTAATGCAATCTGCGCAAATACACAATCGATGGATCTGCCGTTTGTCGCTTTTTTTTTCAATTGAGCTCAATAGTAAGCCTTTTGTATAATGTAATATTTCAAACTATCGACACATAAATCTTGGAAATAACATGGAAAAAAGTTAAATTTTATCATGTCCTCTACCTGTCCTGCTAATATAGCGTTCAGTCCAGGGTGAATCGTATTGAATCGTGAAAGAAAAAACAAGTACATATATTATATCAAAAAGATATATTTTACAATTTTAAAGTATTCCAAAGAGTTTTATACGAAGCAAAGGCGATAAACATTTTCCCGTAGGGTGGCGGGTGCCATCAGCGGCACGCCGGGAAGTCGCCTCGACGGAACGTGCATTCTTCCCCGCTCCAGAATACCAATGGCATATTATTATGTGTGATCTCCTTCATTGTGCTTGATATCTACACTTATATCTAACATACATATAACTTTACATCCATTGACATCTCGTGAAATTAATATGGAGGTCACGTTTGATCTCTTTTAATCTATTTTTGTATTCAGCTTCACGCTGTATTTCACATATAGCAGGATAGGCGGGGAGAACTGTAAGTGTAAAGACACTCAGTACTCCACATTTTCTCTAAATTTAAGATATTCATTGAATGGTGCAACGCAACGCCGCGCATTGTCTCAACAGATCTAAATAATAAAAATAATTTTTATTATTTAGATCTGTTGAGACAATGCGCGGCCAATTAAGAATCGAATCCACAACTTTCTCTCACAGACCCTACATAACTCTGCCACGATATCCCTAATTAAACGAATTTTCCTCTATATAGAAAAAATGCTAAATCTAATAATAAAAGATATCGTTTACTTTTGCTATTTGAATATTTTTCATTAATTATTATTTATTCAATATATAGATACATTTGAGGCCAGTCGTGGCGCAGTGGTACAAAGTGTGACTGGTTGTGGGTTCGATTCCCAGTCGAGGGGATGAAATATTTACTTAAATTTATATTTCCATTTCTTCGCTCTGGTGTCGAGGCAAAGCGCGGCGTTGAGTTCAGCCACTCAACACGCAATGCCTCCAAAATTCGGCAGAAAGTGGGGAACGGAGTGTCTTAACTCTAGGTTCCCTCTGCCTACCCTGCTGTGTGCGGAATATAGCGTGAAGCTAATTTAATTTTAATTTATTTTTTTTAATAATATCGAAATCCAACCTCTCTCGTCTCGTTTACACACACTTGTGCCACTGTGCCTCAATTTTCAACATTATTATCAACTTACATAAATTGCGTAAACTTAATCAAGATGAAAATATATTTGGGTCGTGACACAAGTGAATTGTAGACAACTCGACATTTGCCATTCGTGTGCATGATACTGATCGAGTCTAAAACAATTTAGGCGCTCCATCCACCATAATCAAATTTCCCGCTGCTACGAGCTACGCTGGGGCTGCATTCCGATATAATTATGAAATTAAAATTGTGTTACGCGTATCTATTTAGGTTTGTTTTTGGTAGTTATGTATACAGGGTGGTTTTGTTTTCTCCACTTTAAATGAAATCACAGTTTTAACTATTCTATAATAGAATAATACATTTGGCTTGGCAAATTTGGCAAAAATTAAAAAGTGGTTTTTTTAATCAAAATGCACGTCGTAGGTATTGGTGGTGAAGTTAAACATTGCTTAAGTTTATAGAAACTATTTTCTATATTAAATCTAAGCAACTAATAATTACGTAAAATAGAACGAGAGATAGAGCTTTCTCGTTCTGGTAGGTTTTTTGAGAATGAAAAGTGGCAGATCGGCAACGTTTACTATTTTTGTAGTAGTAACTGTTTACGTTATTCGTAACTGCGTCACACGCAATACAGTATGGGTAAAAATAATTAAATGAAAATAATAATTTTACATCTAAGCGTTGAGGAGTCTTGATAAATATTGGAGGTCTCGAGCTTTTTCTAAAATTCAAGCTTACCTTAGCCAGAGCCCTTACATCTGATACCTCACTTGACCTAACGGCTTTAATACCAAATTTTATCCCCCTTTGAAAGTTATTATTTTTTTAGGATTTAACCACAAATGTATATAGTCTTCAAAATTTTCTTGAACTAGACTAACTCTACTATCTGTACATGCTAGCTGCCAAATTTCATAATTCTAGATCAACTGAAAGTACCATATTAATTTTGATTCCCTTTATAGTATCGAAATACGCGTTATATATGAAGTGCCATATTTTTCTTAAATAATGTAGTAATACTATTTTTTCGCGAAATCATATACTATAGATCTGAGTAGGCTTAAATTTCAACTGGATATCTAAACGAGGACAACAAAGTGATCTTATAAGGGTTTATTAAGGGAACCCTAAAAAGAGTTAAAAAAACTGAAAAGTTTTCCGTCAGTGTGTCATTAACTAAATATTGTTATATACGTAACTACTTAACTACCGCTATTAAACTTATCATATCATTTAAATAAGAGAATATAACCTTGCCAGTTCATTCAAACACAATTATGATAATAATGGTCACCAATTAAAGTAAATGTTAGCTTTATATTCTATGTCTATTCTTATTGTGTTGTATATTAAAATAAATATGTGTATAAGTTTTTTTCTAGTCGTCGTGAAGTCGTCGCTTCGGCAGTCTGACTGAAACATGAGAAAATAATATTATCGAAAGTAAGTAATAACAAGAATGGTGTAGAGGCCAGTCGTGGCGCAGCGGCACGAAGTGTGACTGTAAAATCGACTGGTTGTGGGTTCGATCCCCACTCGAGGAAATGAAATATTTACTTGAATTTATATTTCCATTTCTTCGCTCTGGTGTCGAGGCAAACGCGGCGTTGACTTCGGCCACTCAACACGCAATGCCTCCAGAATTAGGCAGAAAGTGGGGAACGGAGTGTCTTAACACTCTTAAGGGATACAGTGTGAATCTGATTTGATTTGATTTGTATGCAAATAAATGTAATAGATTGTACGTAAGTTATGAAAAACGCACTAAATTTGCCGGTATTATGTTTAATTGTAGTAATATGTGATTAAAAATTATCAGAATAATTAATTAAATCAACGAATATAATTATTAATAACTAGCTTTTGCCCGCGACTTCGTCCGCGCTTCCGTCGTTTTTCGTAAAACAAATAGCATAAAGTCCTTTCTCACGGTTTTGATTTAACAGGCAGATTAATTAACTTTCGTATTTACACGCAATACATTAGCTTTGTCGCCATTTCTTGAAATACTACAGATTGGACTTTCCGTGCGATCTAAATCAATTGGTATTTTAAACATAGTGTGAGCAGTTTTACCTCCTGGTAGCAATGTTGCAGCTATACCTGATGAAGCCACGGCAAGAGCAATTTTACGCTGATTTCGAACATAAGCTAATATTAATTTAGTCAAGAAGGTTTTCCCAGTTCCTCCAGGTGCATCTAAAAACCATATTGTTCCTAAATTATTATGCACACTCTCGCACACGCGATCATAGACTAAACGTTGTTCTGCAGTCATAATTGGGACACAGTTTTCTAATGTTACCAGCAGTTCTATTGAGCTGTAACCAATCTCTGCGGAATATTATCGTATTTCATTTCATGTATTAGTTTGGTGTTTCTATACCGATTTCTATTATTTTTTTTTTAATTGAACAGGTACTAATGTTAATTTTTAAAAAATAGAGATGAGTGAGAGTATTATTGGTATTGTAAACGTAAGAGTATACAAATATAATCAGAAATCTACGAACTGCTAAGCTTTTGGGAGCTACACGTGTTATTGTGAGTCAACCATAAAAGATAGACATATGCTGTCTTGGGATATTTTTTTTATAATTTTACCTAGAATATTTACGTTTTACATGGTTTTGCTGTAGCTTTAACCATTAAGGCTGCACACGCGACAGAAGCTTAAAAAATCAAGTACCTTCTCCCGTTTTCCCAACATTTCTTTTCACTGCTCTGCTCCTAATGTTTGCAACGTGATGAAAAGTATATTATGACCTGCTCAGGAGTATGAAAAATAACTATACCAAGTTTCGTTAAAATCCGTCAAGTAGTTTTTGTTTCTATAAAGAATATACAGACAGATAGACAGACAGACAGACAGACAGACAAAAATTTTATTGATTGCATTTTTGGCATCAGAATCGAACACTTATCACCCCCTGGTAGTTATTTTGAAAATATATTTCAAGTACAGAATTGACCTCTCTACAGATTTATTATAAGTATAGATGATATAATTATAGTATAGTCGATAAATTTAGCTATACTACAGCTATTTATAATATGAAGCTTCATTATTTGCATTTCAATATTATTTATTGATTTGCACAAATTGAAATGATAATTTACAACTCATTAGCCTAAACTTTAATTACACATAGATTAAACCGGACAAGCGTGAGTCGGGCTCGCCCACCGATTGTTCCGTACAAAAATTGGAGGAGTCGAGCTTTTATATTTGAAATAGAAGCTTAGCTAGAGCCCTTTCATCTGATACGTCACTTGAAATAGCGGTTTTAATACAAAATGTTGCCTTTTAAGGATATTATTATCTAGGATTTAACGACAAGTAGATATATAGTTTTCAGTAACTGAACTATTACTACCTGTAGATGGTAGCTGAAAAATTTCATAATTCTAGGTCCATTGGAACCCTATTAATTTTGGAAAATACGCTGTTTTGGCGATATGAACATTCATGTCTTTTTTTAAAGAAAATACGATATTTTCTCGTCCGTTCCTATATTCTATACATAGAATAGTTAAGGTGGGGTATTTTTTATAATATTTATGTTTGTCTCTAGAGATAGTTTAATAACTTACTCATAGGAAGTGCTATTATAATATATTTTATTCAGAAAAGTTGATATTTAGCTAATATTTTAATGTAGAGTTGTGATATAATCAATTTCTGGTTTGACAGTAATTTAAACAGACCTATAACAATTTTGCGAAGGCGTTCAATTTTCCACGAGAATAAAGATGCAGAAAACTCGTAGAAAAGAAAATGGACTCGTTGATATCTAATTTCGCGTAACCATAACGGCAGCTCTTGAGCTCGATGAGCCATCCGCGACAGACGCCCGCCTCATATCAATTCGTTAATTGCCACGAGATCTCTCTCTCTTTAAACTTAGATTTTTTTCTTATATTTTATTATCAACTAGCGATTTGATTTTTTTTTCACTGAAATGTGAGCGCATTCTACTATAAGTAAAATAATTTTGTTACTTACTTATTTTTAAGTAGATTTACCCCCACTAAAATTTATTTTAATTAATAAATATGATAGTGAATTAATCAAAATCTAACGACGTAGAAGTAGAAAATTATTACAAAATCGATCCTGTATTCTACAAAATATTAAATTTTAGGTTAAAAAATTTAAAGCTTAAAAGATATAATAAGTAATGTAGTTAGAGATTTTTTGGAATACGTTATTCAAAATGTAAAGAATGATGGAGATCAAAACAGCACTTTGCCAAGCAAATTCGAAAAATATCTGAATTATTTATCGTCTTTAATTTTAAAATTCTCTTACAAATTCGAACCCACAACCACCATGATCATACGAGTTCGTACACATGCTGTGTGCGGCGCATTGACGTTGTATTTTGATATTCAGTTTTATTAGAAATGTAAAATTACATGTATCGTATAAGAACTGACATTTATAATTTATATACCAAGCTAATCTCAACATATCTACATTGTATTTACTAAAAAACAACATAACTATGGATACATTTGTCATTTTTATTACCCAACTACGCGGCATAAAGGAGAGTAATTTGTTTATCAGTCTATGTTTTTATGTGTGTGTGTGTGTGTGTTCCTATGTAGCATTGTAGTGACTAGTGACCAACCGACATGGCCAATTTTGATGATTCTTACGTCAATCGATTTGGTTTAGCCTTGCGAGTGCCATTTAACATATGACAATAATTAAAATTCACCATAGCGACAATCAGTCGCCATTTTGTCAAAATGAACAAAAAATCGACAAACTATGCCAAATGGGCTATTGTTGAACAGATATTCCAAAATGATTACTTAAGGTTCGTTTAAGTAACAGTTTAGGATAATTTCTTTTTTTTATGATTACTATTTAGATTCTTACTGTTTACTTAACTTTATTGAAATTTATAACACGTTAGTTAGTCTGCCCTTATCACAAAAGTTGAAATAAACGAAGTTATATAATCTTTATAATATTTTTTTATCCCCACGCACAGTAGAGGAAATCTCCCGCAAATAATAATGTAGAAAATCTAGCGTTAAGACACTCCGTTCCTTATTTTCCACCGAACTTTTGAGGCATTGCGTGTTGAGTGGCGGAACTTAACACCGCGCTTTGCCTAGACACCAGAGCGAAGAAATGAAATTATAAATTTAAATGAATATTTTATTAATTAAAGTGGGGGTCAAACTCACAACTTGTCGCGATTACAGTCGTGACTACCCTCAGCCTATAGTAATAATTTTATAACTACATTACTATGTGCTTGAGTTTTATAGTTTCTGTACAAAATTTGTGTGATCTTAAAATAAAAATACTAATATTTTTATAAAAAGTTATATTTTAATGAATACCTACAAATGATACGGTATATGCTATTTTAAAATCTTGTCTATCTAAAGATAAAGAGGAGTAATGAAAAAAATACTTTTTACTTTCGTATTACTCGACTGCAAGTGAAAGAAATTAACTATCGACTGATACCAAAATTTTATAATATTAGTATCATTTTATAATATTTTGTGTGTGAAGAAAAACGTATCAAATGTACGTATCAATTGTTTCAACTCTTCTCGGTCTCATGTACTGACAGTTAATCTTAATGGACTATAATTGGGCATGTTTTTTTTTGCTTTTTAATTATATACAGTCAGATCTTTTTTTTGTTCTTTTGTCATATTTTTTTACTTTAATGGTTTTGACAACTTTTATGAATGCTCTCTAATAGTGTTATATAGTTTCTTATTGTTTTATTTTTTTGTGCAATACTTAAGAAGTCTATAATATATTTTATGCATTGCAATTAGTTAGGTATATCTACTCTTACATATCCTTTGACATTTTTCAATATTTAAGTAGATACACTCCGCAAGATAATGCTAACTATAACTGTTACAGGCTTCGCCCGCACGGTGATTTTTTTTTCACAAATTGCCTTATTGTGACTTATTTATACAGAGACAGATATACAGTGTGCGGACTTTTTTTTTAAACTATAAAATATATATAAAAGAGAATATGTTTTTGTACACTATACTAGCATATATGTAACAATTTTTGCAGCGCATACGCTTAAAACAATTCAATGGCGTTATTATTATTAATATTTCGTTTTTTAAGGCTAACTAAGAATTATATGCTAATGTTATATAGCGGACTAATAGATCTAGAGATCTAAGCGTTTAAACAAACTAACTCTTCCGCTTTAGGCATATAGATTTAGGCAAAAGAATTGTCGTTACACCTCCATTATACATGAACACTCACGCAAATGCGAAGCTCAGCTTAGGCCTCGCCAATTGTACTAAAGAACAATGAATCAAAATATGTATATCATAATAATTATCTAATAAAATTTTGTATTATGGAAATAAATTTATTATATGCGATAAAACTTTAAGTTTTCAAATGTTATGTTAAATGCTTATGATTTTTCTGATTCCTCTCCAGTATTTATCTCAGATTCTTGAAAATTATAATATGGTCCCTCATTACACTTTGGCCCGTCACAAGAAAAATTGTCATATTCACAATATTCCCCGGTAACAACCTGTAATAAACAATTTTATTTTGTATATACAACAAAACAATTAAATCATTAATACATAGATCACATCTAGAAAAAAATGCATAGGTCTGCACGTAACTATGCAAGTACAAAAACGTATTTGCAACTAATTTAACTAAGCCGAAGTATATATATATTAGTTTGACCTGTGTTATACATACATATATATAAAATAATAAAAAATATATATATTATCAACCTGGACCTAGCAATTGAATGAAGTGTTTATATATGAAATTTTTCACGCTAGATTTCGTCGGAATCGATTATGAATTTATTAATATTTTATGTGATTTTTATGTAAAAACGTACCTTGCTGGGGTGCATCGGATCTGGATTTGCATCACAAAAGCAACGTCCACATATACATTTCCCCCGTCCAGAACATTTTCGTTCTACATCACCCTGAGGACAACTATTCTCCACCTCTGGACCTGCGCATGCGCAGGCCGCGTTCTCTTCTAAGCTCACTAAAAAAACATACATAAAATAAAATAAATTTACCTAAAACGAATTCATATAATAATAAGGTGAATTTATCTAATAATGTATTTAGTGTTACTCACGTCTATGCGGCGGATGGCGTATCCTTTTTTCTACGCAAAATTGTTCATTATGAGGTAAATGTTCAGAAAAACATCTATTTTCCGTTGGACACCAGGTACAGTGAGGCAATTGAAGGCAATCGAGACAGGATTGTTTAATATTACATATCCAACGTTCATCTATACTTACTATATTTAAGCGACTAGAAATTACTGACTTCACATGAAAAAAAATGCAAAGAAAGAGTGATATTTTTTTGAAACTACGCATATTCAAATTTTCAAACGTACATTGATGTAAACTTTATATGATTTTACAATAAATGTTTAGCCATGGCTTAATTTGTCCTTTTATCGCAAAAGATAACCTTTAGTTCATTCTAACTTATTACGCAAACATTATTTCTACTACCTACTCTAAAATTCTGTACAGATAAATGTTTGTTTATCTAGAGTTGTATTTAATACTCAAAAAAATATATATAAAATAATAAACAAAAATAATATTCTGTTTGTACAAATCCCATCAAAAATGTAAATCTTGAATAATGCTCCGTTCTCAACTCTACTGATAAACGAATCGGAGTTCTATAGGTGTTCAGTTCCATATGAGACAAGATTTGATTTGAAAAAATGATTCACTGCCCTTAACTGGCACTTGTTTGTTGAAAAGAGGTAGGTTTTAGTTGTAGCTATAAATAATGGCTACATCTATTTTAATAATTTCAAAGTGAAAATGATTGCGCAAAAGAAATATAATTTCGATCTAATTCAGCAATCGTCGGGTAAAGTAATAAAATCATACGCATATTGTACAACTTACACTCTCACAATACCATTAAAGTGCATTAAAGAATATAATAATAAGTCTAACAAGGAAAATTAATTGTAATATATCTACACAATATATTAATTGTCGTAGGAAAAATTAATTTGAAGTTAGAAGTACTGTAATTTCAAAATAATTGTGTTGTTTCAAAGGCATACATATATTTGTCTAAACGAAACTACAAAGCAAACAAACGGCTTTAATTTTTTGCCATATGTATGTGTGACTGTAATTGTGGACTAATCTCCCGACCAGATGAACTGATTTTTATGAGATTTACTGGAGGATCAAAAATATTGTGCAATATATAGACTACTTTTATCCCGGAATTCCAGTGGCAAGAATGTTTGTTGTGTTTTCCGAACCATCAAATGCCTACCGTCCATTTTCACTTAAATACGATAATTTAATACGGGCATAGTAAATGTCCATCCAAATATTATAATTTCTATCCAAATATTAAGCTGATCACCAAATCTACTCTATATACTCTTACTTGAGTAACAGGGTGTAGGTACTGATGAAGATATTCATCGTGATGAAAAATCAAAACAACTAGCTGATGGTAAAAGTCGCCCGTACCAAATCGCGAGGACATTTAGTTGATGACGAAGTAAAATGCGTGCATGTTTTAGTTACAAATATTCAACCAAATCGATCTGATATCATTAAAATTAATCCTGCAAAATAAAATTAAGAAAGTTTCTTGTCTCTCCAAAATACGGCAGAAAGTGGGGAACGGAGTGTCTTAACACTAGGTTTCCTGTGCCTACCCTGCTGTGTGCGGGATATAGCGTGAAGCTAATTTAATTTATTTTCTTGTCTCTTCATGTCCCTGTGTGCAAGATGACTTTTCTATAATCAATGAAGAACAATGGAATATTTTAAAATATAAGCCCATTGAAAAAGCATTTCTTTTTCAATGAATTTAAAGATTGAAAATATTTTCCAATAAGTTAGTAAGATTGCCTAGGACCTATAGAGCGCAGAGAGTCTAGCTTCCATGTCTAAGATTTAGGTTTACTAAATTATGTTTGGCAACACTAAATAATATATCATTTTTGTTTATTAAATTATGAACTTAGGAGTTCTGAGTTCTGACAGTTGACAGTACGAAATAGTTACACTGAAGAATTTAAACAATAAAAACGTAATATACTACAATTTTTAAAACTAATGGATAATTACTTCAAGGGTAAAAATGTGGAAGAAGAATTGGAACGAAACAAAATACCTATCAGCAATATTCCTGATAACTTTTTGTGGATGCAGGTTATATGCAATAAAAACAAACATTAGTTTTATAATATTTAATTCAGTATTTTTGTATTTGAAATAAATCACATTGCAGGTAAAAGGTGGAAGCAAAATGACAAATTTAATATCTCACGCTTCTGGAATCATTGAAGATAAAGCTGCAACAGCTGTTGTGTGGACTGGTGCCGGAGTTGCAATTGCTAAGGCTATTTCATGTGCCGAGATATTAAAACGACAATACTCTATAAAGCACCAAGTGACGAAATTAGCCTATAAAAGGTACATTTTAATAAATGTTAATAAATGTACTAAGTTTCATGTTTTTTTACACTTCCTGACCAGAGTAGAGTATTGAAAATAACTCAAATATAATCAAATCCACAACCATTATACATAACATATACTTAATGTTTGTAGATAAACTTAAATATATGAACTGTTAAATAACTACTAATACATTTTATTTACAGTGTTGAAGAATACTGGGAACCAAAAGTTGATGGACTAGAAACAATTGTTGTTAAAAGGCAAATTCCTGTTATTCATATTTTACTTTCTACAGAAGATGCTCATAATTTAAATCAACTTGGGTATGTGCAATGTTCCTTTATATTTGTAATTTTACTTACATACTTTGAAACTATAATCAAGCCTTGAATTTATGAAGTATTTCACAATTTGTATTTTTTATAGGTATCAAAATTCTCAAGAGAAAAAATTTTGGGAAAAACATAATACTAAGCAAAATCACTCCCAAAAAGGCAAGAAACCATTTAAATATAAGAAACCAGAAAAGCAATCATCAGAATAAATGACAAATATTTAATATGTTTTATTGTGTTTTTTTAAACAATAACTTTAAGTAATATGATAAGAAGAACCACTATTGTTCGTATTATATAATGGTAACATGATTGCTGATATTATTAAACATTTATTTTAAGATGCCTTTTGCAATATTAATATTAAGATTAATTTACATTTTGCAATAAAAACTAAGAAAACACATGAGACCAACGCTTAAACTTATTAATGATCGCTTTCAAGACAACATGTATCCTTAAAAAGATTCTTGCAATGCTCTGGTACATGTTGATATAACTTTGACACAGTAGTAACAGTAAAGCAAATTATTGATGCATGTTTGCATACAGTACTACATCAATACAATGATTGAATAGCAGAAGTCAAAGCAGACCACATCCTCTTGCTAGTAAGAGGTTTTTACCTGCATGCAACAGCCTTTGAGGTAGATTTTTTTTTGTCGAAATAAAACAAATTATAAAAGCAATCAAGTTTTTATTGGAGCTAATGTTTAAATAACTGAGCCTACAGCCACGGTGTCCAATACAATCTTGTTTGACATATTACTTACAAGGTTAATCTTGTAAATTGTCAATTTCAGTTCTAAGAAACTTTGTCTCTGAATATATATAAGATTAAATGTGAAACCTAATGGTTAATTTAAAGTTAAAATATTTATATTATTATTTAAACTTTGCTCTCTCAAGAATTAGGGGATATATGGATTTATTTTATTATCAAGCTTCTGATTCTCCTACAGGTTGATTTATAGGTGTTTCATCATCAAGTTTGGGTAGAATAAGTATTTCTTTAGAAATTATAGAGTATTTTGTAACAAAATATGTAAATCTTTTACATAAATGAGTTTCCTTTTCAAAGGCATCAAATATTGACCTGTGATGAAAATATGCATGAGAAAATATTCTGTAGACTCTTCTACACACTGATCCTAATTTGGCCACTGAAGATTCTTTAATGCTCACTCTGAAATAAATTTAGAAATATAATCTTAATATGCAATATAATAATTGTATACTAAGATAACTCACCAGTGGAGTTGGAGGCCAGTCGTGGCGCAGTGGCACAAAGTGTGACTGTAAAACCGACTGGTTGTGGGTTCGATCCCCACTCGAGGAGATGAAATATTTACTTAAATTTATATTTCCATTTCTTCGCTCTGGTATCGAGGCAAAGCGCTGGCGTTGAGTTCTGCCACTCAACACGCAATGCCTCCAAAATTCGGCAGAAAGTGGGGAACAGAGTGTCTTGCATTAGGTTCCCTCTGCCTACCCTGCTGTGTGCGGGATATAGCGTGAAGCTAATTTAATTTTAATTTTTTTTAAGATAACTCACATAAGCAGTATTGTTGCAAAAAAATATTATTAAATTACATAGTGGGACTAACCCACACCTCTTGTTATAATTTTTTTCTAAATATTCTTTAAGCATAGTGTTCAATTAACACTTCAAGACATATTAATATTAACATTGTTATTGGTTTTACCTGCTTGGAAAATATTTATTGCTGTTCAACAAACAAGCAGCACCATCAAGTGTGTGTCTCGTATAATCAATAGCAGGACATTCCTTTGGAGTTTTATGAGCAGCACATAAGAATATCCATTGTTCGGTAGCTGTCATTTGAGTACAAGTTTCAGGTTTGCATTCACTTTGTAGTCTTACTGCCAAACCATTCAGTTCCATACAAAATTGCCTACAAATTTGCAAAAATAAATATAATGCAACTATTTTGAAAGTAAATAAAAATATATATATATATATATATATATATATATATATATATATTTTTATTTACTTTCATATATATATATATATATATATATATATATATATATATATATATATATATATATATATATATATATAAATCTAGATAACATAATTTTAGACAGTCATTCTAATAGTATTAAATTCTTTTATATTATTTATTTATACCTCAAATGTTCATATTTCCACACACCATCATCTTGTGCTTCTGGCATTTTTAAAATAGCTTCTAAGTTGGCGGGATCCCGTCTTATAGTTTGTTGAATAAATTGTTGGACTGCCAGAGTACTATCCATTTCTTCAAATGGTTCATCAGGCCATCGACAGAAATCCTTGAACATAAATTAAAAGTATATCTTTTTAAAGACATATAACAATAACATATTACAAAGACAATAGAAGTGCGGATACTATTACACACCTTGGCTTTGGAACCAGGACGATTCCTCCGAAGTATTTGCACTCCATCAGCCATTTTATGTTTATACAGTGTCTATTGATCCAAAGCTGACATAAAAATTACAAATATGTTTTATTTAGACAGCTTATTCACTTTTACTTTATGCACTTATTATGGTTTATCAAATAAGGTGTAAATAACTCTAAATAAGTCAAATTACATTTATTGCACTTTACCTACAGGGTACAAATAAGAATAACGATATTAGTATTACAGATGTTACCACAGAACTCATATACCCAAAGGGGTGTCACAGATAAAGTTGGGCGTTATAACAAACAGCAGATATAATTCATTATAAATTTCTAATGTTCTAATCATTATTTATTTTCAACACTGACTGTTATTTATAATATTCATTATCCGCTGTGAAAATGGCGTGTGGCGCCTCGGTTCGGTAATGATCGGAAATATTTAGTAGTTATTCGGTTTAAGAAAATAATGATGGCGAACTTCACATCGTATAACCTCGCACAAATATGAGCTTTAACTCAATGGCAGTAAGGCCAAATATTACTTATATTAAAATATAGATAATAACGAAAATTATAATTTTTTGTTGGATATTAAGGGACTGAAATTTTTATCGTATCGTATTATCAATAAAATTCGATGATATTATTATTCCCAGTGCAAACATATATTATTGAGAATTATTTTTCATCACATTTATATACTTAGTTGTTGTTGTGTTTAGTTAAAAAATATTTCTATATTTTGTTTTTGAATACTTTGTATGACTATCTACTTTTTTAATAAATTTCTCTCACTTTTCCCAAAAAAACTTTGAATTTAAATGAATTAATTTTAAATACACATTCTTGTGCTTCTGCGCCACGTCAACCTCAAAAGTGGCAATAAAAAACTTATTTTTGTTTTGTCTAGAGTGCATGTAATCTGGTATGGAGTGTAGTGCCCATTAAACGCTGCGGTTGCAGAACACCCGCAACTTGTCGCGTTTGGCACTACAAGTCAACAGATTGGGGTGGGATGCGTATATTTTACTCATCTTATCCATGGGGTCCGGTTTGCTTCTCTTCCGATGATTCTAGTATCTGAGCCGCTGCTGTTGCCAACGTGGTTCTACAGGGCATGGAACTTTATATTCTGAGCACTGTGGTGCCAATCGGTGGAAAGTCACAGCCTTGGTTTGATACGTCTTGCAAGCTTGCTTTGCTTTCAGCATGGTAAGGATCCGAAGGTGAAAACCTCAAAGAAGACATATAACCGAGCCTCTACATTCTTTAATTTGCATATTGCCAGAACAAGATCTATGCATATAGCCAAAATCGGCGAGAAGCTTGAGAGCTATCCCTCCGGATCTCATCAGTTTTGGACGCTCTCAAAGGCGGCGCTTGACAGCTTTAGCCAGCCTTTGCTTCCGCCATTACGCACAGGAAATGACATCTTGATCCATACTGCGAAAAAGAAAACCAATATCCGAGGCGCTCTCTTTGTCTTGAACTCGATTTTGGATGACTAAGGAACACCGTCCATTCCGCGGTGCCAGAGCTCAATGTCTAAGATTAAGTGCAGCTAAAAAGCTGTTAGGTGAGCTCTATCCTCTTTATATATCCGCAAGTCGGGCGGGCCAGATGGCATATCTCCTTTAGTGTTCCTGAGTTGACACCGGTGTTAACGCGTTTGTTTCAGCACTCATACTCAGTCATCGACCCGATCCCGAAGAAAGACGATGGTTCCGATCCATCTAACTACAGGCCTATTGCTATCACCTCCCTACTCCTAAACATCACGGAGAACATTATCAACAACTAGCTCTTGGTTTATCTAGGCTCTAGAGGATGACCGATTGATTATTGACGTGGCGATTGATTATCAGCGCAGCATTAAGGTTGCTGTCGACGGTTTTGGCACTGAACACATGCCCATGAACGCTGGCGCTCCCCAAGGCTGCGTGCTATCCCCTACGCTGTTATATCTGTATATCAATGACATGTTAGAGGATTCTAGTATACCTTATATTCATCTGGATACGTTGAACTCCACTACTGTGTGGTTTCGTAGGAACTGTCTTCCACGCGCCACACAACTGTGGAATGCTCTACCTGCGGCAAAGTTTCCAGATCGATACGACCTGGCAACCATCAAAAAGCGCGTCTATCTAGGCCGGTAACGCACCTGTAGCTCCTCTGGTATTTTATAGGGTCGGGGGCGGCAGTGATCACTTATCAATCAGGTGCCGTGTCTTTTTTCTTTAAAAAAATGTAATCAATTCTTGAATTGACTTAATGAGTTTACCTTCATTATTATTCAATGATGTAACTTAACTTTCAGTTCTAATTAATTGTAGGCAGACTGCTTAATAAATCGATTTCATTTTTGTACATCATAAGTCACAACTCTTCAATGGTAACATTGCGATAATTAAGCTGTCAACTATTACTTTATAATTATATTACCCTTTGAGTATATGTGTTCTGTGATATTTATTTAGTTTTTACTTTTTGTGTGTAAACATGTTAAAACAATAAGTGATAGGACGATATATTTTAGTAATATTCTTAGAATTCATTAGGTTTATAAGTGCAGTTTTTAGTTTAAATGTGGTAACTTTATTATAAATATGTTTGTAATTCCGTTTTTCTTTATTTTATATATAAATATAGTTCATTGCTTATTCGTTAGTGATATGACTGAAACTTCTTTTGGTAATATTAATGAAGGTTTAATTGCTGCATTTGGTGATTTTAATTCTGATGAGCTCACTGATGCTTTCATAATCAATGCATCTAGTATAGAAGTGCTACTTGCTCATGACAAAGAGCCATTTCTAAGACCTTCATTGTACTCATGCAATTTTAATAATCTTAATATAACTAGTATAGTACCCGGAGATTATGATGGCGATGCGTACATGGATATACTTATAACTACACAATTACAAAATGTTACCCCTAGTGTTCATGAAGTGAGAATACTGTGGGGTGGAATGCCCACTTTAAATTGTTCTGATGCACTCTTAATAAAAGCAATATCAATTGGGCAACCCTTAGTATTAGACTACAATAGAGATATGATTTTAGATTTGTTTGGAATAAACATACAAAACCAAAGAGTATTTTGGGTATTTAATAAATCAAGATCTACACCAACTGAAATCATGATGAGTGAACAAAAATTAAAAGAAATAAAACTGCCACATTCACATTCTTTTCTTGATGTTAATGATGACAATGCAGCTGATCTGTTGGTAACAACTGCTTTAGATGTTGAGATATGGTTAAATGAAGAAATTGGATTTAAATATAACAGTAGTATTGAATTATTAGTTGGTCATGCTACCATTTATGGTCAGGCATTATTTATAGATGTAGCTCTGTCTGGTCAATTTTTTTTAGTTATTCCAGTGTGTTATGATTTAGAGTGTATTAATAGTACTATTCTAATATATGATAATCAACAATGGCATGATCTTCAAGTTGATTTTAACGATGGTAAAGGGACATTATGGAGATTTGTGCCTCCTAGAGATGAAATTTATTTAGACACAATTACAATGAGAAGTGGAGATTACAATATGGATGGATATCCTGATATACTTATGACATTAAGTCCTGTCAATAGCAAAGATACAAAAGCTTTTTTGCTTCATAATGTGGCCTGTAATTTACCAGGATGTAAATTTCATAGGACCTTTGAAGTACAATGGGAGCGATTTAATTCATTTGGCAATAATGTAGTAATGGCCACTTTCTATGATTTTTACATGGATGGGGTACTTGATGTCATTTACGTACAAAAAAACAGCACTAATTCCACACAGAAGTACATTATGAAGGCATTCAGAAATGAATTGGATTATGATACAAATTTTATAAAAGTTATTGTAGTAACTGGATTGAGTAATGAAAAAGTTCCCACTATTAATGGGACATTATATACTAGGAAGGTGACTTTTGGTAGGTTCTTTTGAATAAAACAAAAAAATATTTGTTATGGATTATATATTTATAATTACTTTATTCTTTATATTTAAGGTACGAATCTACCAGGGCCCAAAATTGGATACAACACTTGGTCACAAGAAAGTACTTATAGAAAAGGAGTGTGTGCACAATTGCCACAATCGGCATATTTTGCTTTACAACTTCCCTATTCAATATTTGGCCTAGATAGGACACCCAACTTTGTTGATACTTTAAGTGTTGGCTTATCGGGTTACTCGAAAAGTTGGACTCAAATTATACCCAACTCACAAATAGTATTAATTCCGGCTCCACCCGATGACCCATCACAGTGGCGAGCTCAACTATTTGTAACACCAAGTAAAGTTATTTTGAAAAGCGTTTTTGTACTGACAGCAATAATAATTGTTATAATTGGATGTGTACTATACTTACATTGGAAAGAACGAAATGATAGACAAGATATAATAGAAATAGATGAAAAGACATATGTTAAAATTTAATTGTTAGTTTGCTATATTTAAGTATTTATCTGTGATTGTATTTATCATAGACATTATTAGATGATTAACCTGTTATGACTTATAATTTTATGAAGTTGAATTAAACAACTTTTAAATACCATTAAAGTTTTATTTTTGTTATAGCTTTATTATTGACAATAGTTCCTTGCACTGAATATCTTTAGAATGTCTACATACTTTCACATAAACCAATTTGCATAAAATCTTAGATTTAAATAAATTGATTTGGTATATTGTTTTAAAGTGTCTTATGTGTATGTTATTGAATATATAGTATGATTGTTTTTTTTTCATGTTTAGTGCTTAGATTTATGTTTGTGTTTCTTTTCTTTTTTCTTTTCCAATTTCTCCAATTTTCTGAAAATGAAATTGTATGTCATAAAAAAAGGTACTATTTTGACATATTTATACACTTAGGAAAGAAAAATATTTAGAAATTTATGAAATCTCCACACAATGTGACATTGGCAAAGTGGCACACTCGGAACGCCATAATCAAAAAACCAACCAAATTTATACTATCCAAATGCACTTACATGTTTGTTATTAAAGTTGTTAGTCTAGCATCTCTGTAGTGAGATTCTTATGAAGATGTTCTTCGTAAGAATCTCACTACAGAGATGCTAACAACAAAAATAATTTGTAACAAGTATATTATTATTTCAATTTTGGTTCTAGTCAATATTTAAAATGTGTATGATATAAATATTTTTCTTCCCTATGAACATATAATATATGAAACATACTTTAAAAGTTTTTTCTTTTGTTTATCAGTCAATTGACTGATGAGATCAGTTTCAGTGAGTGTTGTGTCATTTTCCACTACTGTATTGGCTGTAAGAGGCATAGCACCTGGCTTCATTACAAGACCTGTGTCTCTCATTTGCTGCATTAATGTTGGTACATCTGGCTTTTCATTTTCTTCCTCAGGTGCAGCGGCTGAAGCTTGCAAAGCTCTTGCCTCACTCATTGAAAGTGAATACATCAAACATTCTTTATCTGCATAAAATAGTAAATATGTATAAGCAATAAATTTAAACATCAAAAAAAAATATATAAAGGCCAGTTTTGGCACAGGGGCATAAGCATGCATTTGTTAACATGACAGGTTGTTGGTGCAATTACCAATAATGGAAATAAAATGATTAGTATTTGATGTTTCCTCATTCTAGTAAAGAAGCAAAGAATATCATTGAGTTCCACTACTCATTACTCCATGCTTCCAGAATTTGGCTGGAAGTGGGAAATAAGAAGTGTCTTCATGGGAATGGAGTGACTAAACACTAGGTTTCCTCTGCATACCCTGCTATGTGCAGGATGCAGTGTCAACCTAGAAAAAAATATATATTTCCTAAATATTTAGTATGTTGTACAATTGTTTAGATCTTTTATGTAAATTGTAATTAAAAATTAAAACAGCTTCACACTACCCTGCACATAGCAGGGTAGGCACAGGTAATTATTGTTAAGATACTTCATTCATAATTTTCCTTCAAATTCTGGACATTGCATGTTGTGTGGTAGAACTCAACACCATTCTGTTTAAAGTGAAGGCATGAAAATATATATCTAAAAAGGCAAAATTTGTTCCCCTGAGTGGCAACCAAACAAACAATGGTTCTGTTTACAGTCTCCTGGAGATACCCCTGGTCACAAAATCAAAGTGATTGCTGTAATTTGAAAGATGCTAGACGGAGATAAATTTAAAGTCTATTGTGATATATTATATCTTGTATAAAATGGATATTTCAATACATTTTTTTTATATATAAAAATCTCTACCTGTGTTGATGTGCCCCCATTTATGGCACTTGATGCATCTGACATTTCTAACCAATATTCCAAATGGTTGATCTCTGATTTCATTGTCACCTTTACAATAACTTTCTCTTGGAGCATTATATTTACGTTGCCACTCAAATTTATACTCTGGTTCGTTATCCTCACGTTCTCTTTCTTTTTTGACGCCCGGTGGAGGTTCGTACATAAAGTTTAAGCTTAACTTATCTTTACTATCTTTGCTTAATAAGGCTCTAAAAAAAAAGTTAAATTAATAATTAAATAATCTGTTTCAGATTAAATCGATTCTATACAGATAGAAAAAGGGAGTCATTCAATTCAAGTCAAATAGATACATACTTATTTTCATGTAATTCCTGCTCCTTTTCATACTGTACTCTTAGTTCTTCTTGTTTTTTTTTGTATGCGTCAGTTTTCTGCTCTGCCATCCATACCTATATTACAATGTAACGTAAAGTTTAATGATGTAAAATATCATGTAAGCATATAATATAAAATATGTTGTACATACCCTTTTTAAATTATCCCTAGATGCTGGATGGAAAAATTTCTTACACATATAATTATTAAAACCCTTTCCCATTTTTGCAAGATAATTTGGATTCTTAACTAATGCAAATAATTGATAGATTTTTCAAGAAACGTTGTAAAATAACTAGTACGTTACTATAGTCTCTAACAAAGATAGAGTTAGAGAAGAAATAGACGAGAGACGACATTTATAAACATATGTCAAAACAAAGATAATAAAAATCATGTACAAATATAAAATTACAGATTATATAACAGTAATATAGATTATAACCAAATAATAGACAAAATAAAATAATAAATATATTGTTCATAAAAATTCGATCAAACGTGTTGACAGATGGTCAATTTTACCATATTATCCATATCGGCTACTATTTTGAATAACATAACAGTACTATACAATATCAATAACTTTACGGCTGTCATGGTACTAAAGAATAGTCAGCACATACAGTGGGTCCATAATTTTTAATTGGTAAATCATATTTAGATAGCTGGTAACCCAGCAATAGCGTAATACTACAGTTAGTTATGTTGCAGTTCACATTTACATAGGCAAATTGTCGCTATCTCTAAGCGACACGCGAATGACGCATCTATTCACTCCTAAACTACGACGCAGTGCAGTGCCTCACGAAAGAGACAGCGATAGCCAGTAGTGGGCCTGGCTCGCTTGGATGACATGATAAATCCGTAATCTGTGGTGTATTCTGTATTGGCAACAGTATATTTTTGCGTTGCTCACGTTGAATATAGAGACTTGAGAGTAGTACCTACTCTATTACTTCGTTGTACAGTTTGTCCTTTTGTTTGTGGTGGTCTACTTTAATATGTAATTCTATAGTTTAAATATTTTACTTTCAACTTTCTAGTGTTATAGTAATGTAACTCATTTCCATAACTAACAACTATCTTCACATCCCGTGTCATACACTTATTTGATAACTAAATGCTCTCTGGTGTTTTAGTAAACTACAATTTCATATGAGTGTCGTTTTGAGATGTAATTTTAGATAGTATATTCAATGTTTGCTTTTACCATTTTCATATTAAGTAAGTGGCTAAAGTGATAGACTGCAACTTGTATTCCAATGTTTCAATAAAACTAGTGGTTAATCCGGATTCACGATCCACATTTACTCATTGTCATCGTTGTGTTGCTTTATGTTTTAACACATA
Organism: Heliconius charithonia; assembly: GCA_030704555.1. NCBI lineage: Eukaryota > Metazoa > Arthropoda > Insecta > Lepidoptera > Nymphalidae > Heliconius > Heliconius charithonia. The sequence continues at coordinate 10,292,122 of CM060827.1, read as the reverse complement.
CGGTTTTATCGTATTGGTGTATTTTTAGAACTCGACTGTGGTATTGAGCCTGATGTCTTTGTAAACATTATATGATTGTAAATACTTGCACTACATTTATTATGACCAAATGAAATTCTAAAGTGGATTATTTGAATGATTAGTTCCACCTGAATGTGATGAAAATAAATATTGCCTATGAAGTGGAAAATTTTTAAGAAATATAATATCTTATTTATGGTAAGTAAATATTTAAATTATATTTTAAGTAAATTTGTATAGAATAATATTACCAATTCAATCCGACGTTGTCGGGGTTAAAATTAGTCTTTAGATTAATTTAGTCGTAAGTGAATCCTATTACTAAATAAATTAATTACGATTTAGCTTCAAAATCAAGAAAATATCGCATAACGTATATATGCAATAACATATATATGCTCATTACACTGTTTATTGATAACGATAAACGTCGTAGGTGATATCAGAAAAGTGCGATTATTACTTCAAAACATTGATCCAAAGACTCGTTTTTAAGGGGAACTCCAAAAGATGGCATTTAAAGAATAATCTGAATTCTGCAACATTGTTTTTTCAGGAGAATCACTAATTGCCTTTGGGCAAATAACAATCGCCGATACTATATTTCGATAAGGTGTTTCGATGAGTTATTCGATTTTATTACACAATTTTCTTACCCCTATTTTTCCCAACCGATATACATGTATGTGAGAATACTCTGGCCAAGTGTAAATGGAAAGCCGACGGCAATACGCCGACTTTCGTTTGAATAGAGCAGGTGATACAACTAACTTAGTGGTGATTTGTGTGAAGTGGACGCATCTATATATTAGACTACATACTACACGCAAATTCCTCTCCGTATTTTTTTTAACTCGTGACATACTATTTCTATTATTATACTTATAATAATACGACTCGTAATAATACTCCAATTTATTTCTGGTGCTACAAGCAAAGGAAATGTCCATTACGTTAACAATTTTTTGCCATTTCTACCTATTAGTGTATTTTATTGTAACAGCAGTAATAGTAAATATTCCAGATGTTTGATTTCTATACCAAGTACAAGTTTTGCCAGAGCAGGAAAATGATAATAAATAAATAATATTTAATATAATCATTGAGTGGGCATCGAACCTACAATTACAGTCCAATTACAGTCAAGCGCCGTGGCCATTGCGCCACGAAGAAATTAAATCCCTCCTCCTTCATGGGTGTTCCTTTCAACACCAGTGGAAAAAAAAACAATTTTCATTGGCATTCCTAAGCTGGGCAAATTATAACCCATGAATTTATCTCCCAACCAGTTGTTTAAGCTCTGGGCAAAATCTATGAGAGAATAGTACTCTCCAATCTGAAAACCGAAGTCGAGGCCAAAGACATAATCCCAAAGGAGCTTTCAACAGTCAACAGGAGTTCAAACAGTCAAGCGTTCACTCAGTGCACAGGCTTACGGAGCACATTCTGAGTCATAGCACTTCCTAAACCACATATAGAGTGCCATATTTCTAGATATTGCAAAGGTGTTCGATAAACTCTGGCACAATGGCTTGATCGTCTAGCTCATACATACAGATGTGCCGGACGTACTCGTGCACAATGTCGTCAATTCCGAAATGAGTACGTCTGCATTCTTTCCGATTGCGCAAAAAAGCGACAGGAGCTCCCTGGTTAAGATGCAATGTTGAATGTTCGCCTCGATTGTATGTAGGAGCACTACAGGCAACGCTTTAGTAGCTACTTTGAAAGGACTTTAACTTATCCGAACCTCTTGGTGGTAACAGCTTCCGATTATCCGCTCACCCTAAAGAAGGTTACCGTAAATCACGTAATGTTCTTTTCTTCGACGCTGACCCCATAACCGTGTATACACCGTTTGTGTACCGTGTGTGAAACTATCTACATAACGCCGTACATGTAGATAGTTCCACACACGGTACACATACCACGCAAGCACACGAAGTACTCATACTATCCCCGTCGGTGTAGACGAGATCCCCCCAGCCACACTGTTGCCCAAGCGCTTCTAAGCGCGGGAGAGTGCAAACTCTAGTTTTCGACCGAGTGTCCACAGCCCTAGTAGTCTGAGCTTTTCGCGCTTGAAGAATATACCTGACGAATGAAGTACGCAAGCTGAGGTCCGTCTCATAGGAGACGCACTTGCGACGTTCGCATAATCTCAATGCTGGCACCATCCGTAATAAGGTTCGGCCCGGTGACGCTGTAGAGACCTCAATTGGGTCAACAGTATACTACAAATCGAATCAAAAAGAAAAATATTAATATTGTATATAAAAATAACTATCTAGGAAAAAACGTTAAAGAATTGCACCAAGTGTATTGCAGATTTGCAAAACTAAAATTTGTATTAAACATTATGGGCAAATGCCTAGATGGCTTGTTTCTAAAGTAAGATTAAACTTTAACTCTAATATAATAATATCTTAAGAAGAAAGGAAATACTTTGACTGTAAGAGGTATACGCATATACTTCGTGATATTGGCGAGAATATAAAATGGCACATGTTCGAATCCATAATAACTATCATCATAACTCATGTAAGCTGATTACGGACACGAGTATTTGTATTTTTCGTCAACTTGCATTTGAAATGCAATCTAATAAATACAAAAAAAATCAAGAACAGTAAGAAAAAGATTTGTTAAGAGCAAAAATGCCTTTCAGTTTAGCGAAAATTAATAAGAAATAGACCAATGTTAAAGCCTCTGCTTCATTCTCATACAATTATAACAAAAAACTACTAGAGAAGTGTTTTGTCATAATTGTATTTTGACTTATATATTTTACATTTTATTTTGTTACATCAATTATTTATATGAAAAGAATAGATTTAGAAGCCAGCTGTATTGCAGGTGTACAAAGTGTCGCTGTAAACGCGACTGGTTGTGGGTTCGATCCGCACTCGGGGAAATCAAATATTTATTTAAATGTATATTTAAATTTTTTCTCTGGCATCGAGGGCAAAGCGAAGCTTGAGTTCCGCCACTCAACATGCAATGCCTCCAGAATTCAGCGGAAAGTGGGGAACGGAGTGTCATAGCACTAGGTTCCCCCAGCTGTGTGTGGGATATAGTGTGAAACTGTTTTATTTTTACTTTTTAAAGAACATATTTGTTCTTCGGGCTCTACATTAATATTGAATATTTTACACAATTTAAAAATAAATTTCTATATATCTAAGTTTAACAGCTCTTAACATCTGAAGTCCAATTAAATGTGGATGTACGCCTTTTCCATTACATAGTTTATAGCATGTATTATTTTTGAAAGTAAGCGTAGCGTCTGCGATAAATACATATTATGTCGCGACTTCGATTTTATTAAATCTAGAAGAATTCTAGTATTTGTATTGTATACGTATTTTGATACTAGACTGTAGCATTTTTATCTTGCTGTTTATAATACTTGTTATAAAAAAAATTATAGCCAGACTATAAGAAAACCAAATTAGTCAAGTGCGAGTCGTTTTGGCCTACCGAAAGCTCCTTCTTATCTGTAATTGTTTTTCATAACGCGGAGAAATTAATAAACGCTCTCATCTTTTGAATGCTTTAATGTAGAAGCTTTTGCTTCAAGGCATCGTAGACATGGATATTTGAGATAAATGGAATAAATCTTCACAGACAGACGGACAACAAAGTGATCCTGTAATAGTTTCTTTTTTTACTTTTGAGGTACGGAACCCTAATAATACGTCTTAACGAAGTTAAATAACCGATACATATATTTTGACAAAATATTTATTTGTCTAGTAACAGGTGGGGCTCTTGAATAACTCTCTTTTTTTGTTGTTGGTTTTGTTTTTAGCTTAGGAATCTGTGAGGGCTGAATTATTAACCGAATAAATTATAGACAATCATGATATTAATGTCTTTAGGCTTACACCAAAACTATTTGACGATGTAATGTAATATAGAGTCAGTATGCTGGCGGGGCGACGTAGAGTGGTCGATTTTTATTATCTTATAGGGAGGGTGTGGTTGGGAGTGGCAGGTCAAACATCAACTTATGGAGATCGATATTAAAGCATTGCCTTATTCAAATGTTCTAAACGGTGAAATGATAATTACCAGCATTTATACAAAAGATGAGTGTGAATAATGCTGTTCAAAACATTACAATGAACCTATGTCATTTATATTAAATATTTTTTTAAGATAACTTTTTGTCAAGATTACTTTTCCATTTTTAATAAAAAATATATGCTTCTTTAAAAGAACTTTTCCATTGAGTTATAATTTAGCATTTTTACATGAACTGTGCCTTAGGAAATATTAGAGTCCTTGGGCACACAATTTGCGCCCTGAAGAGGAATAAAACATACTATTTGGTGGTAAAAACGGAAATTACATTAAGTGGCAGAACACAACGCCGCCTTTTGCCTTGATTCCAAAGCGATAAAATTAATATATTAAATATTTCATTTTCTTCAAGTCGAAATCGAACCCACAACCTGTCGCATTTACAGTCACACGTTTGTGCTCCTGCGCCACGACTTTTTACTTGATTATTAATTATTTTAATAAAAGCACATTAGGGATTAATTACATAGTACACCATAGTTCTTAACAAGCCTAGTTGTCTGAAGTGCCCATCATTTATACGATTTGTATGGACAAGACAATGTGCGAAAAATCGTGTTATCATTTATTTGATGGCGTTTTCACAAAAAATAAAGATCTAATAACTATTTCAAAAGCAAGAAACTATATTTTGGTCTTTCCGTAACTATAACTTTTCATGTTGTTTAAATTTCTGGCCGGTCGTGGCGCAGTGGCCCAAGGTGAGACTGTAAAACCGACTGGTTGTGGGTTCGATCCACACTTGATTAAATGAAATATTTACTTAAATTTATATGTCTATTTCTTCGCTCTGGCGTCGAGGCAAAAGCGCGGCTTTGAGTTCGGCCCCTCAACACGCAATGCCTCCAGAATTCAGCAGAAAGTGGGGAACGGAGTGTCTTAACACTAGATTCCCTGCTGTGTGCGGGATACAGCGTGAAGCTGATTTATTTATTTATTCAACATTTTTATAAATACATATAATTTTATTACTAATGTGTTGTAACTTTGCAAGATACCATCAATATGTCATACAGATACCTAATATTATTGTAAATCAAGATTTAGTATGGGAAAACCAGTGTGGTCGATAAAACGGAAATAAAAAAAAATCCATATACATATTTAAGTTAAGTATGAAAATGTACAAGATTCTAAGCAATCAGGACGCTGATTCAGTCGTTTTATATGAGCTATTAATAACTTAGTAAATATATTATATGAATAAATACGCGTGTATGAAAGTCGAGGTTACAAATTTTGTCTAGTAGGTATAACAAATATATGAGCGTGAGTGGATTCGGAATGTTAAAAAATATTACCACATAAGTTATTATAAACATACCGGTAGAACTAAATTTTGTTATAGTAATGTTTTATTCACGGTACGATAGAGGGAACCTGGGAACTTAATGCAACTTAAAGAAAATAAAGGACATTAACACTTTTATCTCAGTAAGACATTTCTTTCGGCACTTTTCGTCGAATGCTGGGAGGCATTGCGTGTTAAGAGATAGAACTCAACTCAATTGAATTTCCTCGAGTGGGAATCGAACCCACAACCTGTCGCGTTTACAGCGTTTGCTCCCCTGCGCCACAACTTTTCTATTTACCTTACCACTTTTTATTGATGCCTTAAAACAAAACAGTATTTTATGAAAATTACTATAATTTGCTTATTTAAAAAACGTATAAATATTTTAACATAGCGGGACTCCAACTTGCGCCTACTGGTAACCGATCAAATCAGGGTTCGAGTCTCGCTACGTTAAAATTATACATTTTCTAAGCGTGGAAAAACAGTTTAAAATGTTTAAAAATAACTATAAATTGCTTGATATTATGTACCCTAATTTTCTTTCTCTGTTGCAAAAAATTGTATAATTGTGTTTGGGTCGAACATCGTTTTTATTTTCTACACTTTTTATCTCGCGAGTATGGTGAAAGTTTTATCAATAGAGATATAAATAGACAACACACTTCCAGATATCACGCCCCGTGCCCATCTGTCTTAACTTGTTTTAATTTATATTTTATGTTCATAGACATCAGATTTCTTTTAATTTTACGGTCACTTTATTGAATTTATTTCTATTAACTAATAGATAAAGTTTATTTGGATTTTGCGTACTATTATGTTTAATTTATATAAAATATATAAATTGTATAGTGGGTTTGAACAGTTTTTTTTTGTTCTGTTAGTAAAGGTTATTTGGTATATGTTCATTATATGAGATAAGTTATAAAAATAATACATTAAGCGTAAATGTTGTTGTATTATTTTTATTGCTTAAATATTGTTTGATATTCACATTTTCAAAAGATAAAATGATTAAAGATATGAATGCTAAAGAAGTAGTAGCGAAGAAAAATCAATAAATAGTTACAAATAAATTAAATTCAACAAGAGACGAACATTACAATATGAAATCTTTTAGTTTAAGTAAATATTTTCAATTCTTTAAAAAAAAAGAATCTTGCCATATTACCTTTTTATTAATGTCTAAATATAGCTCCATAGCGTTATCGCTGGCGTTATCTCAAGGCGAGATCGCAGTTGCTGCTGGCTTGTATCGGAATATCCGTCTGATACCCACAACTCTGCCATCAAAAATCTACGACCCCAGTTATAAAACAACAAACAAAACATTATAATAAATCTAATACAATAAATAAGCTTCTCTAAAACAATATAAAAAAGTGGCTTTTGGGAAAATTAACGTTTGTTAGTTTATGTATACTGCATATAATAGTAGTGTATGTGTGGAACTCTAGAGCAAGTAAATTTTACTTGTGGACGACGTTGCTACTTATAGAAATCTAGTCTATCCAGTCCCATTTGCAACTGGAAGAAATATTAACTATAAAGTTAAAAGATTTTGTATTTCACGTTTCTTATACGCTCTTATTACAAGTGGCCGTTCGTTTCCATGAAACTGGCTTTACACAGTCATATTGTCAAAATAACATCACGTCAATTGGTTTAATCGGTCGCCGGCTGTGAGCCAATTACTTACTTGACAGCAGGGAAGCAATTCCTACATTTGAGAACGGAATACGTGCCACAGGAAGCCTTCCTACTAACATACAAAAATAGATGTTTTTTTTTTGTTATTTTTTTTTTCATTTTAGTTTTTTTTTTTATGTTGTAAGTAGTTAGTTATATGTAGTTATTCTTTGTTCGTGTTTCATAGAAATGGTGAAAATATTCCTATTGCAATATATTGATATGTTGCATTTGTAGCGGGCTGTACTAATAGATAAATAATAATAAAATAACTGTGCCAGATAAACGTTCGTACTTATGCAAAAAAGAGCCACATCGCACGGTGCTGTAAAATATACGTCGCGTGGAAAATTTTCCTTTTAAGGAGTGCCCATCATTGGACTTTATTATTTGTTTTTTCTAATAATCTTCATAAGATTTAGCATCATGCCATCCAAATCAGATTATCTTAAATTATTTCTTAGTTAAAAAGAAAATTGAACATCAATAAAAGTACAAAAATGTCGTTTTAATTTTTTTTTATCACTGATGATTTTTTACCTTGACCATGACCAATTTGTAATCTTGAGAAGAAAACAAGTCGATTTGTATACATTTACTTTTTTTCAATAACGTGTAACATGAAAAATATGCAGTAAAAATCAATACGTCCTAGTTTATTTATTTAACATTTATTGAAAAAAAAAATTTATAATTTGATGATATCACAAGTGAAATCCAGGTTGTTTCAGGAGGATTATCAAAACAAAAAAAATCAAAAACCACTTTTTGACTGTATTAAAAATAAAAAAATAAATAAAGATTTTTTTATAGTTTTTACTATTTTAATCTTTTTAGTACCTTTTTAATATTATCCGCATAATATACTTCTTATATACATATAATAAATACTTCTTGAAAAAAAAACCCTAGGTTTTTTTTCTCAAACCGACGTATTTTTTCTCAAGATAGCAAAAATTTCTTGATTGTGAGGTCAAAAATTAATAAAAAGTAATAAAAATAAAAAAAAAACTAAATTTTTCGACTTTAATTGACATTTCATCGCTATTAGATAATGTAGGGTTCTCTGATTTGTAGATATGGCTATAGGGGTTAGTTGATTTAGCAAATCATGTCAAGATTATAACAAAAAAACAATTATAATAAAATTTGATAATGGAGGAAAGAAAAAAAAGGAAAAAAATCCCTAAAAAGGAAAAAATTCCGCGCGACGTATATTTTATAGCACGTTGCGTCGCTTTTTGTTCAGGAGGTTCAGGATTATACAAATTCAAAATTTCATTCGTTGTTTACATTTAATACGACCGCGCGATGCAAACGAGGGTAATGTGTTGTTTATGTATGTGTATATGTGTGTTCCGAAGAGGCATTGTAGTGATCAAACGACTTGGCCAATTTTAATATTTTTTATATCAATCGATTTCTCTTAATCTTGTGAATGTCACTAAACACATGACAAACATGACATAAATAAATTATTTACAATAGGTATTTTTATTATTTATTTGAGTTAACGATTTGAGTAACTTAATATACGTATATAGTACCTACTTTTACTTTTATTATTTTAGCATAATTCTGAATGGGTATTTCTATATAGTATTTCTTTACTCCATTAATAATCCATTGTCATGAACTAATAATCCATTGTCATGTCAATAATATGTAAAGAATTGACTTATTTGTGTACCTAATTATAATTTTTTTCATTGTGTTGTATGTCAATTACATTTTTCTGCAAAGTAAATAATTAAGGAATCAACTGTATGCAAATTAATCAAAATGTTTGAAAAATCGTATAAGCGTGCACAGGTTTTGTACATCTTTTTTGTGAAAAAATTATAAGATGGAAAAATGATCTATCGAACCAAAATTCTATTAAAATAGAATTATAAAATCAACCTCGTATAAAATATAAATATAATTAACTCGTCGTACGTAATAAAACAAAATATTGAATTGGCTGCTTTTTGCATAAATATAGATAAATAACATTATATAAACATAATATTAATTATGATATTCTCTCATGTTATGAATACATAGATATGCATATTATTTTTATTTATTGGTTATACATATCTTTATAACTCATGTGTTCTAGCACGTACAACTATTTTGTTAGACGCAATGTTTACAATTTGATACTAATATTTCCTTATAAACGACACATAAAGATAAATTAACTAACAACAATGTTAAATTAAATGTATCGTAAGGTTTTGTTATCAATAGGTATTTGAATGCACTGTGCCTGGTTTTAAACCATCATGGTTTGTTTGTTGTTGTCGTGGGGCAGTGGCAAAAAAACTATAAACTCTATTCCTACTCGAGAATTTCAATTTTCATTACCTCGCTCTGTCTCGAAAATTCTGTTGAATCTCTGCATACCCTGCTATATGCGAGAGAATGGAATCGTCTACGCTTCTTTGACATCGAGCAGCATATAGAGTAAAATATTTCAAAACCATACCATAAAAAAATCATCAAGATTTCTCAACGATTTCACGATTTTTATCCGTACTGTATACCGTGTGACGTAGTTAGGGATATCCCTCCTTTTATTTTCCGCAATTACCTATTTTCTATAATAAACTTAAACAACGTTCAACTTCACCGCTAATACTTGTGAGTCGATTTAGTGAACGAGGCGCGATGTTGTCGCTTTGATAGGTCAGTGTGTGTGCATACCATTCTTTACAAATGGCGTTTTAATTTACAACAATAATTTTAATTGTATTAGGCTTTAATAAGATAGCTAAAGTAGTGGTTTCATTTAAAATGGTGATGACAAAAACACTGTAATTAATAGATAGTTTTTTTTATCTTGTGTTTAGACATTTCATTCTCATTTAAGATACTCTGTTCCCCACTTTCCATCGAATTCTTAAGGCACTGCGTGTTGAATGGCATAATTCAACGCCGCGTACTATCTTGTTACCAGAACGAGGAAATTAAAATATTTAATATTTCCCCTTGGCGAGTGGGAGTCGAACCCCACATCCATAGCGTACCCTGTCGCACTCATGTGCCCCTGCGCCCCGAGGGCCTCAAATAGATAAATATTATTTTATATCCACATAACCCTTTATCAAGACTAGCAGGAAAGGACGTAGTGATACATAAGTTTGTCCTTTATGCGAACTTTAATTTACGCGTGTTCAGCAACAAAAATGTTCGTTAATATATAAATTATAAAATTATATATTCTTTTCTCTTTTTAGTATATTTTTTCTTAATTCCCAGGTGCTAGTACTGCGGTGAAGGCAACGGCATGTGGCACGGCGCGCGGGTGTTTTTGCTCGCGGCGCTGGGGCTACTGGCCGGGCCTTCGGTTGCCGCACCCGCTAAGAAGTTCAACATTACCATCGGTTACTTACCCTCCATTAAAGGGGAACTTAGAGATAGACAGGGGCTGGCAATCTCTGGGGCCCTATCTCTGGCACTTGATGAGGTTATTTCTCAATTAATTTTTATATTTCTTCCATATTATTTATAGACATATTTGATATGCATCAGATTTTAACCTTGTGGCTCTCGTAACGCAGGGGCACAAGCGTATGACTGTTATTTGACGGTTATGGGTTCGATTCCCACTCGGAGGAATAAATTATTATTTAGTGATATTTTTGCTTTAGTAGCATGACAGAAGCTCGGTTGTGAGTAGCAATTCAGCACGCAAAAAAACTTGGAGAAAGAGGGGAACGGAATATCTTAACTCTACCTCTGTATACCCTGCTAAAAGCGGAATACATTGTGAAGTTGAAAAAAAAGAAAAAAATATATTAAGATTGACCTACATTGTTAATAAAATAAGATCCGCTTAAAATAATATGTATTTGCTTGCATTTGCTCACTAAATGTCCCTTCAAACATTGACATTCCAATTCTGGACGTCAAATATTTACTCTTTTACGTGCACGCACCGGACCATGCTGATATCCTACTTTTCTAGTATTTGCACGTGACTTTCATTAGACAGCGTTATGTTGTTAGTAAATAGTAGGTACTTTTAACCTTTTTTACATTATTTACAACCTAAATTAAGCACATAGAGATCAGTCGTTTTTTGAACAAACATTTTTTTTCTATAGCTGTGATGACAAATTTGTTGAAATCTTGTTTAAAACGAGTTCATCTATTGCATCTTATGTTAAATATACACATATAAATCATATATTATCGTTGTTTATTATCTGTAATTACAGATTAACAATCGTACAGATTTATTGCCCGATGTGCATCTGTCGCTAGAGTGGAGCGACACAAAATGTGATACAGTGATCGCCACCCGACTTCTCACTGACATGAGCTGTTCGGGTGTGGTGGCCTTTTTCGGGCCTGAGGGTCGCTGTCACACTGAAGCCATCATAGCTCAGTCCAGGAATCTACCTATGATCTCCTATGTAAGTTTACTTTATTTTATAGCTTAAAGTCTATGTACAATTATAATTTGTTATAATATATATTTTTTTCAGAAATGTTCCGATTACCAAACGTCAACGTTGTCAAATTTCGCAAGATTGGAACCGCCTGATACTCAGGTAAAATATTGGTTATCCTTCTTTAACTCTATACAAGTTCTATTCATGATTTCTGACCTGTCAATTCTTACATATTCCTGTATATAAAATTGTAACATTGTACTTATTGAATCAATTCAATAATGTATTGAAAGGAACAATTATCTTCTTCTAAATTAAAAACAGTGAAATTTATAAGATTCAAATTGAATATTAAATATATATTTATTATGTTATTTGAAAATAAATTTATTTAAAACTGGCAATGATTATATTTCAGGCAACAAAATCTGTAATATCACTCTTACGGTACTACAGATGGAACAAATTTTCAATACTTTACGAGGAGTCGTGGGTGACGGTGGCTCTCACTCTCGAGAACCACGCGAAAATGAACAACATGACGGTGAACCATCAACGTCCGGTCATTGACAGTTTCAAATGTTGCGAAGAGAAGATGACCTGCTGTGCCCCCGGCTTCTGGTACCAGTTCATACAGGAGACCAAGAATAGAACGCGAAGTAAGAAAATATTAATCTCTATAAATTTTTTTTTTATTTTTCTTACAATTTTTTTAAGTAAAAACACAATGATATTTTATATATAAATAATATATTATAAGGCTATCGTGGCATCGTTTGACTGTAAACATGATGATTGTGAATTCGATGCATACTCGGGCAAATTTATTGTATGATATAAGTATATTAATTATTGAGTACATAATGTGATATTTTGCGACGATGCGCTAAGATATTAAAATATTATTAAATATTTCCTTAGAAGTAATACAAATATGTAATGTTGATTTCTTATTTCAGTTTACGTGTTTTTGGGCTCAACGTCTGGATTAATAGACATGATGTCTGCAATGGAGTCTTTGCAATTGTTTGTGAAAGGCGAGTACATGGTTATATTCGTCGACATGATGACCTACGCGCCTAAGGAATCTTTGAAGTATTTAATAAGTAAGTGAACGTAGTCTAGTTATTATAAAGCATCTTTTTAACTACAGTTAAAATAGCGATTGGAGATAGTATAATAATATATATGTAATAATACATTCTCTCTAATATAAAAAAATATCAGCATTAACAAAAAAAATAATCTCAGTTTTTTAAACTTTTATTCCAGAAGGTTTATAAATCGCTTAAATTATAAAACCATAATAAATTCCTTTCAATGAAATAAAAAATATATGAAATATTTGTAACACAGAGACGGAGGATCGCGCGTCCAAATTGGTGTGTCCGCGCACAACAGAGTTCCGCAAGCGCGCACAGTCGCTGCTGGTCGTGGTGTCGTCGGAGCCGGAGGGCAGCTACGAGTACTTCACGGGCAGAGTGCGCGACTACAACAGTATGGAGCCTTTCAAGTTCCCTTTGCCGGCTGTCTTTGAAAAGAAGTTTAATAAGGTACAGATCTTAGATTAGCTTAAAATTAGTCTATTGTCATTTTTGGTATAACCAGGCCGGTCTTTTGACTGCATACACGAAGGTTGTGGACTTATCATTCGAAATACTGATCTACTACCAAGGCAGAGTGCGGGGTTGCGTTCCGCCAAATCGAAATGTCGCGAAAATTGTAGAGATATATTTCAAAAGAATCATGTCTCAGGCACATAAGCTACACGTGTTGGTTATAGATCCAGTTTTTAGGGGGTGGGATTTTCATTATTCCAGTAGTTAGAACAAAACAGTATAAAAACAAATTCCTTTCTTGATTACCTATTAATTTTACTTTTGTAGCAATTGAGTGTGTATTTTTTTTCAAATTAAATAATGTATAACTAGTCAACCCTTTAAATGCCGTTTTCAAAGGTTGAACCTTCTTTTATACACAAATGAATTATGTTATTATTATAATAATAATTATGGTATTATAGTACCTCAATAACAACTATTTAAATATACATTAGTAACATATTATCTGTTGAATGTTTCAGTTCGTCTCCATCTACGCCGCATATTTGTACGACTCTGTGAAACTCTACGCGACCGCACTCCACACTCTTATTAGAGAAGAAACTGTCCTGAAAAATGAAACTTTGACATATCAAAAGCTAATGGGTGTAGCGACTAACGGATCTCTTATTGTGTCGAAAATGATACGCATCACTCCGTTCAGAAGTAAGTTTTTTTTTGTTATTAATAAAATGTCTCACTTAATTTATTGATGTCTAGACAAAGTGTGGGGTGGAGCTCTGCTACTCAATACACAATGCTTAATGAGGTATTAGTTAGTGATAATGCGTTACGATAATGTCACAAGATTCTCTTCGACTACTCTGCTATATGCACAATAAACTGCAACATTCGAAAATCTTAACTTTTCTCTATTCTTATTTTGATTTTAAAAAATATTTCGTATTAATTACTTATTTGTAAACTTATAATCCCTTTCAGCATACAATTAAATAATTATTAACAATATATATATTTTTGTATAAAATTGTTTCTAAATTACATTATATTTAAAAGGTGTATCGGGAATGTCAATCCGGCTGGACGAACGCGCGGACTCCGAGGGCAACTTCTCAGTGCTGGCATTCAAACCGACTAACTTCACCGACGACGACAACAACTGCACGCATAGTATGATACCTGTGGGGCACTTCCAACAAAGCGGACGCGAATTTCCCGTGAGTAGAAAATGTGAACAGTATATTCTGATACATTAAAAGAGATAATGATGTAACAAAAACGTACTTTGAAAAGACAATTTTTTATATCATACCGTCGTTGGCTTCGAGCTTTCTAGAAAACCTGATGAATGGTTCTTTGTCTATTCGTTTCGTATTTACCCATATGTACCATTCAGAAGTGTAAAAAAAACTAAATTGACATTTATTCTATTTTATTTTGTAGAGAATATAAATATCTCGTGATAATACGTATATACTCACAGTTTTTTAAAAACGTTTTTGTTTCTCCTAATAATTTACTAAATAAGCTGTTAGTTAGCTGTAAGTATTCCTAAGCTTTATCTTTGACATACTCCGAAAGCAATTGTGTTTGCGTTAAATAAAATATCTACTATAAGATATAAGTGCACCATTCTGACAGACAGTGACAGAGGGTGTCGTGGTGCAGGAGTACAAAGGTGCGACTGTAAATGATTATGGGTTCAATGCCTACTCGAAAGAGAAATATTTAATATTTGCATTCCGTCGCTCTAGTGACGAGGCAAAGTGGCGTTTAGTTCCGCCAGAATTCGGTGGAAAGTGGAGAATGGAAGTCTCTTAATGGAAACGGAGTGTCTTAACACTAGTTTCCCAGATTACCTCTGAGTATCCTGCTATATGCGGGATACAGTGTGAAGCTACAAAAAAAGGTACACTAGGTTCCCTATGCCCTACTTAAAAATGTGCATAAATTTAACTTGAAGTTAAATTTTAATACTTTCCTACATTCTGTTATTGCAGGAGTATAAGCTAAACTCAAAATTGCCTATCGACTGGCCAGATTCAGTCAAACCGGAAGCTGAGCCATCTTGCGGGTTCCTCAACGAGAAGTGCCCAAAGGACGATTCGCAAATAACATCGCTTGTAGTGGCTGGGACACTAGCTGTGACACTGTTCTGTGCTCTCGTCGTTACTATCAGCATATATAGGAAGTGGAAGATAGAGCAGGAGATAGAGGGCCTGCTGTGGAAGATTGACCCTCATGAGATAGGCGGATATTTGAATAGTGGACTAGTTTGGTCGCCTAGTAAGGTAATATTGCCTATTATGTTATAATACAATTGGAAATAAGACAAAAAGCAGCGTTATGTTCCACCCCTCAACAAATGTAATGTCTCGTAAATTAAGCGGAAAATGGGAAAACGAGTGGTTTAATATTAAGTTTCTTCTGCTTATCCTGCTACACGCAATATTTTTTATAATTTATTAATGAGACTTGAGTATAAAAGCTTAATGCCGATCTCTATACCAGAGCGAGGAAATTTAAGATAATATAAAATAATTTTATGTATAATAAATTAAATATTTTTCTAATATTTCCAAATAAAAATTGATGAAGTGTATTTTTGATGTTTACAGTTAAGCTTAGCAAGTGGTATGTCGTATGAGAGCAAATGTTGCACACAAATATTTACATCGACAGCACAATATAAAGGAAATGTTGTACGCATTAAGGAGTTGAAGTTCAGCAAAAAGAAAGTAAGCACCAAATGTTGTCTATATTTATAACATACAATGTTAGTGATTGATAAACTTATTTTTACTTCCACTACATAGATAAATTGCTACATATCGTGATGGCTTTTTCGACGGAACTGCTTTCTGATGCTATTGATTGAGTTGATCGATTTACGAATTAAGGAGTACCTACATTGGAGAATGCTTGTAATGATCCATTTGTATAAAAAATATACCGATTTCCAATTTCTTTTATTAATTTTATTTTCTGTACAAAAGAACATGATTTTATATTTGCTGCTGGTCGTAACTCCGCGTCACAAAGTCCTACTGTAAACATTACGGTTCAGCGAAATGAATTTTATATATATAATAACGGACAAGACAAAGCGAGGCGTTATTTTCGGTACTCGACACGTAATGTCACAACAGCCGTGTGTTAATACTAGGTTACTTCTGCCTACTCTGCTATACGTTGGGACACACTGTGAAGATAAAAATGTTATTTATGTATATACAACATTCTATTGTATAATCCAGGATATACCACGTGACGTGATGAAGGAGATGCGCCTTCTCCGCGAACTGCGTCACGACAACCTCAATTCCTTCATAGGCGCAGTAGTAGAGCCTTTACGAGTTTTACTGCTAACCGACTACTGTGCCAAAGGGAGTTTGTATGTAAGTATCGATGATGTACTGCTTAAAAAAGCAGTGTGAGAAGCAAAGGGGGAAAACCCCTTTTTTAATTTTTAGAACCTTGAATATGTTATATTCATATACAGACACTGTCCTTTTGTTGTTTTATAATTCACATTCACATATTAACAGAGCTTGTATTTATATGTTTGGTAAAAATCAAACTTATGCTGTTTCCAATGTACAACCATAATCTACTAACCATACGTATGCACTTATTATTACCGCTTTAATGTCTCTCACATGATTTAAATCAGTTCAGTTCTTACTTTATGGCGTTTCGAGCGTGCCAGTTGAGCAACAATCGCTTCTCCGACGTCACAATGTAATCACGGATCGGTTTCAGAATTATTTGTAGAGCCACAAGTTTCACTAAATAGTCATTATTTATATTTAATTACCTTCTAAAACCAAAAAAAAGTTGTTAATTTAATTTTATCATTGCAGGATATAATTGAAAATGAGGATATAAAGTTGGATAAAATGTTTATATCATCACTGGTGCATGATCTCATTAAGGTAGGAATTTAATATTTAGTTTTTTAATTAAAAAAAGTTGAAGTCATGATTAGAATAGATGTAAAAAATGGATTTTTTCGTTCCTTAATCACACAAACTCAACTGTTGCCAGCAAGAAAAAGAAAACAAAAATAAATTGAATCAGCTTCACGCTGTGTCCCGCACACAGCAGGGTAGGCAGAGGGAATCTAGTGTTAAGACACTCCGTTCCCCACTTTCCGTCGAGTTCTGGAGGCATTGCGTGTTGAGTGGTGGAGCTCAGCACCGCGCTATGTCCCGACGTCGAACCTACAACCAGCCGATTTTACAGTCACACAAGTCAGTCAAAAAAGTTAAATATAAAACCATATTTTGAACATTTATGAACTTGTCTTTGAACTTTTTGTTTTAATCAATGTAAAATTTGCGTTGAATTGCTAAATGCTAATGTGTTATGAGTAATACGCGACACATATATAACCTGTATTTTTTATCTTTACAATTTCATACCTTCTTTGTTCAGATAATGTTTACAAAACATGACGTAAACTTATTTATAACTCATCTTTTGTTTTCCTGTTACACTCTCCAATGTTACAATGTAGTTAAATGTTTTTACATCTATTCTTAGGACTTGTTTGAAGTGAAAACATTACCGCCATTTTAACGTACCCGTCTAATATTAAGTTAATTATAATTACAAGACATTATAACGTGTATTTTCTTTTCAGGGTATGATTTTTATTCATTCTTCTCCATTAATTTATCACGGAAATCTCAAATCCTCGAATTGTGTAGTGACATCTCGGTGGATGCTACAGGTAATAAGTTATGTTGATATTTTTGTGATACGTACTTATATAATAATAAATCGGGATACTATGGAGCTCCATAACTGTTAGCTTAATAATAGGATATCCCAAAAATTTTTCATAATTATAAACGAATCTGATATAAAAAATTCGGATAATTTCTAGGATAATTTCGGATAATTTCTATAGATACAAGATAGGAACAAATTATTTAACAAAACAATTTCTCAGAAATCTTACTTCGTAATCGAAATTTTTCAAAACTAGTGGATAATCACATTTTTTATTATAATATTTTATTTGTACACCACTTACTGAAAAAAAACCTTTAGTCGTAATTTAAACCGAAATCGATGTAATATTTCTCTTATATCTGTATGAGATGCGCATCTCAACATTCCTTATGATATTTTTTTAATATAACTTATTTTCTATTAGGTAACTGATTTTGGCTTACATGAACTGAAAAGTTGTGCGGAAAACGACTTTATTGGTGAACATCAATACTATAGAGGTATAATAATTTAATTAATAAATATTTCTTATTTCTTGAAATGTAAAAATATAAAGTCATATACTTATTAATTTTAAGGTTTGCTATGGAAATCACCTGAATTGTTGAGACAATTGGATGATCCTAACAGCACGGTGGGAGGCACGCAGAAGGGCGACGTGTATGCGTTTGGAATTATTCTTTACGAAATAATTGCACGACGAGGCCCCTTTGGTGCCACTTCTTTGGAACCTAAAGGTAAATACAAATAGATTAGACATCATAATATATATAGTATATATATATGTATATATATATATATATATATATATATATATATATATATATATATATATATATATATATATATATATATATATATATCATAGTTTGAAGAAAAACGAAAAAAAAAACACGTACACTTGTATATACACAGAGATAGTGGAGCGCGTGAAGCGGGGCGAGGAGGCGTTCCGGCCGGACACGCGCGCGCTGGACGCGGACGAGTTCGTGCTGGGCGTGATGCGCGACTGCTGGGCCGAGGAGCCCGCCGCGCGCCCCGACTTCCCCGCCGTGCGCACTCGCCTCAAGAAGATCAAGTCCGGCAAGTGAGTACTACCGGCGTGTATACGCATTCTTGAACAATTCAAAACTGGGAGGGGGCGTATGTGTGACGCCTCAGGTACGCCTATGATACTGTCCTAATCGCCATACCTGCACAAGACATGGGGACTCTCTTGCAGAAAAAATCTGTACGTTCTGCGCTTCTTTAAACACATAATTAAACGCGGTGATGGCAGTCTTGAAAAGTCGGTCATCTTTGGGAACACAGTCGGTAAAAGATCCCGAGGTCGCTCACCCACCAGACGATACGACCAAATCAAATGTAGTAGACATACCGACATCTGTCTGTCTGTCTGATGACTGTCGCCAGCCATGCAAGACAGGAGCTGTTGGAAACAGTGCGTCCGTTGTAAATATATATTCCACCACAACCACGATCTTTAGCCATGAAGGATCTTCCGTAGAGAAAGAAATTTTATTTAAAAAAAAACTCAGCTAAAATACAAAGCTCAGCTTTAGTCTCGCGAACTAAAAAAGTATGGTGTAACCGTGCAATGATCTTCAGATTTGTAACTAATTAAAAAAAAACCTTTATGGAATTAAGTAATTAAACGAACCTAAACCATTGTCTGCTGTAAGAGTATGCAGAACTTGTAATATATTTTCTAAAATTGCTATAATATAAGATAAATATTTTTATACCGATAATATTCTTCAAAGCAAACATCTATGTTAACAAGAACATTCTTCAAGATTTTAGATTTCAATATTTTTTTCATTTTTAAATTATACTTTTTTTCAGTTCAAAAAACATTATGGATCAGATGATGGACATGATGGAAAAGTATGCTAACAATTTAGAAGAACTAGTCAACGAGAGAACGAGGCTTTTGATAGAAGAGAAACAGAAAACAGAAGATTTGCTACATAGAATGCTACCAAAGTAAGTTTCCATTTAGTACAAACCACTTAAATGTTTCTGCAATATAATGGAGTATTTAAATACTACATAAAATTTTTATCTTTCTACCTATTCAAAGAAAACATGTCTAATCACCTTCTTTTAACCTAGTTATGTAGTAATTGAATACTATGTAATATTTTATTTTATATACATCAATGTCACCTTTTTAACATATCAATGTGGCTTTATTAATTTTTCTGTACTGTTTTCGATGTTCAGCCTATAACTCCTGATGCACATCTTTAACGTACATTACATGTGACTTATTACCATCTGGGTTCCCCATTAAAAACAAGAATTGTGTAAAAATAGCAATCTAAATGGTTTTGCTTTACTACATATCGAAGATTAAATAAATATATTGTCGACGTTAAATGTAAATAAATATATTTTGTACTTGAATGCTATAGTTAATCATTTTGAGAACTTTTTTTTTCATAATAAAATAAATATATTTAAATAAATGGAGTGTGCATGTTAGAGCTGGATTTAGTGTTGAGACATGGCGATGTTATCGACTATTCGTTACTAATAAAGGTATGTAATGTAACTAATGTACTGTATTAATGTTATCTCCGGTACCAAGACGCAAATACAACAAGCCAACACGCGGCCCCGCGACCGCGCACTGGTTTACATTCAGTCCAGTCACATGTTACTCTCATTTACATTATTTATATATATTATCTCGTCTCGTTTTATATTAATTTATTGTTACAATCACAAGACATAATAATTCACATTGAGCGGTTACTTCTTATGATTATCACATTTAAGTTATTTATTATTTTCTTTTTACATTAGAACTATGATTCTATATTATTATAATACACTGTCTGTCATATACACGATAGTTAGCCTCTACATCACTAGCGGTTAAATGATTTAGTTCAAAATTAGTTTTTCTTTTTATAGTGGCACATATATTCAACAGAACATCAATAAAAAAAATATAAAACAACGTAACTAAGAGCAAAATTGTAGTAGCACACTCTTTTAGAGTACAAATCTTCCCACCTTAGCTCCATCGACGTGGACTCGATGTAAAGCAGTATTACATGCACTCGTAGCGAAAGGAACAAAAAAAAACAACTGTATTTGTATTCACTTTGTTGTACTTGTGTTCTTTTCCAGATGTGGGGGTTGAATCCATTATAGAAATGTCGTGAAAATGTCTTGAGGTAATTAACTCTCTATTGGTGATTGTAGGCGCCGGTGTCTGCGACTCGGCACTCCTAACCGACGTAGTGTAGAGCTTGCTTGGGTTCATGTGGTGGTGACGCGCATTACGGCATTGTATCGGTGTTGGAGGTTGCTTGTAGACTCTCTTTAGATACTCTGTAGACTTTCTGTAGACGTTCGAGACCTCTTGTAGACACCATTAACTCAGATGAAGCATGTTATTTTTTTTATTATTCTCTTTTTGTAATTATCTACGCTGTATATGGTTTTTTTCTTAATAGTGTTGCAATACTACTTATTTGATTTACTAATAATGTGTTTTCTTTTATTGTAACTATTTTCCTATTTTGGAAAATTAAATATATTTTATACATATTTGTAATATATAAAATTTGATACCGTATGTTACTTTTACAGCAATATATAAGCCCTTAAATCATTTTTTCATATTTTATAGTTTAGTAGTGTTTTCGCATGATACTTAGACTATAGACTAGATTAACCATCAAAATGTAATATGTAAATGAATCGTAAATGTAAACATAAAATTGTGAAATACATCTAACTTACATTGTTTATATTAAAAACATCTTAAACAAGTCCCAAATCCAATACACATAATATGCTGCAATTCATTCTATGTAGCGATAGTTACCAGCCTTTAAACAAAACACTATCTACATACAATAGTAAGAAATTTGCGCCGTTGTTGCAGGTCTGTGGCGCGGCGCCTCACCACGGGCGAGGGCGTCGAACCCGAGTCCTTCGACTCCGTCACCATCTACTTCAGCGACATCGTGGGCTTCACCGCCATGTCCGCCGAGAGCACGCCGCTGCAGGTCGTCAATTTTCTCAACGACTTGTACACGGTGTTCGACAGGATCATAAGAGGCTACGACGTCTACAAGGTGGAGACTATCGGCGATGCGTATATGGTGGTATGTGTTAACTAATTTATAATAAAATAAAAAAATCTGCTTCACGCTCTATACCGCACACAGCAGGGTAGGCAGAGGGAACTTAGTGTTAAGACACTCCGTTGAGTTGAGTTGAGTGGCAAAACTCAATTTTTATATTCTTATTTTTTTTTAATTATAATAAAAATATATGAAACTTTTAAGGTATCTGGGCTACCTATAAGAAACAACGACCGACACGTGGGCGAAATTGCTTCCATGGCGTTGGAGCTGCTCAACGCCGTCAAGACTCATAAGATATCTCACAGGCCTAATGAAATTTTAAAATTAAGGATAGGGATACATACGGGTAAGTAAAATGTATAGTTGTAACTTTTTTTTTATTCGATATAGTATAAAAAAATATTTACATATTTAATTTTTAATTAATGTAGTATACATTTATATTTTCATTTCTTCGCCACTCAGCATTTCGGCGGAAAGTGGGGAACGGAGTGTCTTAACATTAGTTGCCCTCTGCCTACCCTGCTGTATGCGGGATACAGCGTGAAGCTTTTTTAATTTGATTTAATTTAATTTGTATACTATGTTTTTACCACTATGGCCCTACAATGCAAACGTTTTACGTACCAACAGAACTGAAAAAATCTTACTTGCATCACTTCTAAAAACACAGCTTTATAGAATAATACGTAACATGAACGTACAGGCGCCGTGGTGGCGGGCGTGGTGGGCCTGACGATGCCGCGCTACTGCCTGTTCGGGGACACGGTGAACACGGCGTCGCGCATGGAGAGCAGCGGCGAGCCGCTCCGCATACACATCTCGCCCAGCTGCAAGGCCGCGCTCGACAAGCTGGGCGGCTACACGGTGGAGCCGCGCGGCACCATCCCCATCAAGGGCAAGGGACAGGTACTGTGCTCCTCGTCGTGCGGCTTCTTGCTTCTTTTTATGGAGTACGGAGGGAAGGAGGATTTAGTGACTTCACTATCGTCAACTATCCACTTTTTGAGGGTGCTTGAGACATTAAGTGTTGGTGGAAGTCGGATTTAGTTGACGAGGGTGTGGAAATAAAGATAATTTTATTATAATCATCTTGCCGAATAATACTTAAACCATCATATTACAATGGTATTTAAATTGCTGTTTTATCTTAACATTTGATTATTATTTAATATTCAAACTTGTACATGAAATGTTCAAAAGTTTCGATAATATATAAGCAGCCTTTGATATTATTATTTGATATGAACTTCGAGTATTTCGATGATATTGCCAAATACATGATATATTCTTCACTTAATAATTTTCAACGTTATTACTTTGTAACTTTTTAGGTGCAAACATATTGGCTCGTCGGCGCTACGGAGAAAGCTATACAAAAGAGGACGGTGGAAGGAGAAGAGCGACCGCTGTTCTGTAGACCGCGTAGGAGCCCGCGCCTCACTGACTCCAGGCATCCGTCTATCACAGGTATATACACAAAGTACAAATAATAAGTATTTTGTTGTGCGTGGATTTGGCATTTTTGAGAGCATTTTGAGATTATAGCATGATATCACTATATTTATAAATTATTAGGTAATTATTTAATAATTTATATTGTCAGCATGATATTGATAGAAATACTATAATGAAATATAAATTCATACAGAAAGTGTATATATAATAATATGGAAGAGTTGAGACTAGAGGTGTAAGACAGGAGTTTGTCCCGCAGAGCTGAAGGGCGAGTGCCGCATCCGCCAGCGCCTGCACAGCGGCGCGTCGCTGCCCGCGCCCGCCTCGCCGCCGGTGCGCCGCGGCGCCGTCTACAACAGGTCCGCGAACACGACAGCCATTGATTGCTTATTTTGTTTTTTTTTTCACATATATTTTGCTATTTTTCAATAACTGCAAATGCTTAACTAACTTGCATGTTTTTTATTATATGTTGATATAAGATATTGAAGAAAATATCGTCGGCGTGATAGTGCAGGATCTCGTTCGTTTCGAGAACTGCAATTGTTACCAAAATGATTACGTAAAATTATCTATTAAGTGGCGCAATGATAAATTAATTATAAGCACATCGGGCCGTTCACCGAGTGTCTTGTCAAAGTATCTATGTCGCTTTTAAAGTACTTTTATTTTTATTGTCTACTGAAAAAAAATCTACTTTAGTATTTAGTCCTGCATTGAAGTCGATATTAGTACTAACTTGTCAATGTGCACCGCAGACGTGCGCTGAGCTCCATCGCGTCGTCGACGGCGTTCGAGGGCGCGTGCGGGGCGGCGTGCGGGGAGGCGTGCGGGGTGGCGAGCGGGGCGGCGTGCGGGGCGCCGTGCGGGGAGGCGTGCGGGCGCGGCGTCGTGCTGCGGCCGGCGCGCTCGCTGGACGTGCTGGCGGCGTGCGGGCGCCTGCGCCGGCACCTGACCACGCGCTCGCTGGACGCGGAGCCGGCCGCCGCGGCCGTGGCCACGGTGTCGGCCGCGCTGTGCAACGGCGCGCCGCCCGACGACGCGCGCGACGAGGACAGCCCGCTGCTGCGCAAGGCCAGCCTTAGCAACAAGCTGGAGCGGCCCAAGCGCAAGGTGCCCGAGTCGGACTACATCGAGTTCTACAAGAAGTGGCGCTCGCTGGAGAACGTGGCGGACGCGAAGGGCGCCAAGACGCCGCGCTTCGCCATCCGCTCGTGGCTGCTGGGCATCTTCGGCGGCGGCGCGCGCAGCACGTCCTCGTCGCTGCGCCGCGCGCCGCCGCTGCTGGACCGCGAGTCCGCCGTGTAACCCCCTCCCCTCTGTCTTATATGTATATGGAGACCCGTTGTAAATAATATGTGTAAGTAAAACGATGTTACCGTCAATTGTGAAATAAGAGTTTAATGTTATTAAATAATTTCTATTGAACATGGTTTCTTAATAATACTGACATAGATCACATTAACGCTAAGTATGGCTACGACGGCGGATTCTACGCGTCTTATGGTAAACATAGAAAGTATAGTATATTATATTCTTTTTCATATCTTAAATATATTATTTCAATATTAAAGTCTAAGTTATTCTACGCACAAAATTGGGACCTTATATTTTGAATATAAAGATTATACACAAGGGGCCGTTCAAGTATTACGTAAGCACAGTAGACGGGCCGGGGGTCTTGTTTTTGCTTATTTTTCATGACATAGGAGAGGGGAGGTCAATAATGGCAAAAAAACTGCTTACGTTATACTTAAACGGCCCCCAACAGATAAAATATAGCATAGGAATCATTTACTATGAACCACATTGAGCTGTGTTAAATTCGTCTATATTAATTTAATAGATAAAATGTTATAAATATATGTATCATCACTTAAATTCCCTCATCACATCTGAAAAATATAAAAGATCTAAACATTCTATACATTGATAATAGAAAAATTAATATAATTTATACTAAGTACTTTACGGTTCGCTTCACAGGCATAAAAAAAATTGTCATCAAAGTCTTATAAGCTTATTCAGTTACGCTGTTAACTTCTCTGTAAAGAATTTTTTTAAAATTTCCGATACTTAAGGTTTTTCTAAGAATGACGCAGATGTTATATTTTATATATTTAAAACATTTTCTTTCTTTCCTTAGTAAATTAACACTTTAAAATATCATAAAAATAAATAAAATTATAATGTTGCTTAGTCACTTTCAAAATATATAAGCTGGGTAATGAAAGAAGTTAAGCGAGGATACAACTGTAAATACGGTAATGTGACTAGTGGGTTATGCGTCAGCGAGCAGCGGAGTGCCGGCGGTGTCGGCGGTGTCGGCGGTGTCGGCGGCGTCGGCGTCGAGTGTCTCGTGCCCGTTGACGACGAGGCGGATGTCGCAGCGCGCCTCCGCCTGCTCTATGATGGGGCAGGAGACACTGGTGTACTCGTGTCGAAGACTCGGAGCTTCTAGCAGCTCTGGCCTTTTGGTGGTAGCCGCCCGACCTTCGCCAACCACCTGTAGAAAATATTTATTTTTATCTTTCAAATAAATTAGGTAATAATAATTCAAATCTTATAAGAAGTTTTTAGACTGAAATACAAGTGACATTTAAATTCTTAGTGTATTATAATAACAATAAACATATATTTTTCTTAGCACCACGCTGTATCCCGTACATATCTGCGTAAGGAGGGAAACACTCCGTTAATAAATGAAATATTAACTATTTTATTCCTCTGAGTGAATAATATAATAAAATTTATATAAAAAACTCACTTCCATCAAATATTCATCACTACGATGATGCAAGACGCTGTCCGTGTGAGATTCTAGATGATTTCCAGAAGCGAATCGAAGTTTCTTTGGAGATTCTAAGCTGCAACATCTGAAATATAAAATATTTTTATACAAAAACTATTTAATTGGATAACTTTATATTCAAATTGTGCCAATTGTAATGTATTTAAAAGTAAAAAAAAATATATAAAATAAATATTACATGCAATACATAAAAACATTATTATCAATTTAAAATCAAAAGATTGTTTATTAAAAAGGTTATTTAATTTTTTTTTATTCATATATATATAATTATGTCGTCGTCGTCGTTGCACTAGTAAAGATTACAGATAAAATAAAAAGAAATCATTACCAGAAATATATAACCATAATCAATGAATAAACATAAAAATGAAACCATGCACACCAGGCACAGTCTGTCTGTAAATGGTTGTGGGTTCAGTGTGCACTCAAAGGAATACATAATATTCATTTTCCCGCTTTGGCAGTCTGGCGGGCATAGTTTTTGAGCTGTGACCCCTCGCGAATGACTCTAGTTCAGGCGAAATGCGATGCGTGCCTAGTGCTCTAAAAAAGCGTGAAATTTAACAACAACCTATCGAAATTTTACTGAGAGCCAAAACATTTTGCAAATACTTTGTGCATTAACCTGAAAAAAAAAAGGTCGGTAAAATATGACTTTTGGCTCATATGTATTAATATGTGAAGCTGAAAAAAAAGCACTAACATTAATAAAATACCACCACACACACCTGTGCAGTCCACCTTGTTTCCAATGGTTGGCTTTAAGGGAGCTCCGCGGCTCGGGCAGGCGCGGGCGCCGCCCCCGCCGCGGCGCGCTCTCGCCGCGCAGCCACCACGTCACCTGGTCCCGCTTGCCCTTCATGGACACCACGCCGCGCTCCTCCAGGATGTACCCGCCGAGCTGGTCCAGCAGGCTCTTGCATGCGCCGCTGCAGTGAATCTTTAGAGCTATAGGGGAATAAATACGTACATATTTTTTTATAAAAGACATTCTCTAAGTAAAAGATTTTATTAAATAGAATTTGCAATGTACGAGGGTCGTTCAATGTGTTCTCGGTAGCGATATGATCAATGCAAGGTGGCGTACGCGCGACGCGAATGCTCAGACAGAAACAAATGCCAGTTGAGTGTTGTGGGGAGTTTTTAGAACTCTATGGTGAAAATCCTTCGCATATTTTCGAAAAAAAAATTATTGTAGATGAAATGTGGGTTTTTCCTATGACCCTGAAAGTAAACAAGAGTCCATGCAATGCCACTAGAAGGGTACAGATCCTCCAGGGTAATTTACAGTCAATTCATATGCTGAAAGTCATGGCCACTGTGTTTTGGGACTCAAAAGGAATTTTGTTGATTAAACATAAAATTAAAAATGAGACCATAAACGCTAAATCCCACGCTACAACTTTGCGTAATTTAAGGGAAGCCATTAAAGAGAAAAGATGGGATAAATTGGCCGCCGGAGTATTGCTTCTCCACGACGCCTGGATGACACAAGTTTTCAAGACTGCTGTTAGCGATTGTGGCTGTGAAAAGAACAGCACACTCATAATTTAGTTTTGATTTGTTCCCAAATTTGAAAAAAAAAGACCTCCGTAGGGAACGATTTGTCGATGGTGAAGAACTAAAGGCGGCAATAAATGTGCATTTTTCGATAAGTTAATATCACGATGAAACAAATATATTGAGGTTATGGAATATCGAACTATATTAAGAAATGAAAATATTTTTATATTGATCTGTGTGTTTTATCATGCCGATACTGAGAATACACTGAACACCTCTCGTATGCTGCAGCTGCAGTTATGTACATTCATGGCCGTCAGCGTCTGATTGTAAACGACGGTTGTGGATTCGAACTATTTACATTTCTTCGATTTGGTAACGAGACAAAGCACGGCGTTGAGTTCCACCCATTTCACGCAATAGTTAAGAAAACGAAAATTGAACGTAAAGTGGGGAACAGATTGTGTCAACATTAGGTTCCCTCTGCCTATTATACGATATGAAACAAAAAAAATATATGGCGAAATAGAATTCTGAATGTAAATGAAGTTAATAATAACTTTATAACTTTCAATTTCGTGCGTATGTTTAAAGTCTAGTCGAGGACATTTACTAGGAGAGCTAACAAAGTTTCTGGTTATTTATACCTTTATTACGTAAATGTGCGAAACGTTAGAAAAGCGATTGTGTCAAAAAAAATGTATGCGTTGTAAAATGCTTTTTGCTCGTAAAATTTCATTTGAACTCCAAAAGTTCAAGTTTGTATCAATTTGACTTTTTGATTGAACAAGCGGTAAAATAGAGATTATTTTTTGTTACTGTATTTTGAAATCAATTTAAAATAAAATTGAACTACTCGCTAGTAAAAATTTAAGTTTCGCTAGTAATTTGAGTTTGAAAAGGATAAAATATGCTTAAATGTTTCCAAGTTTCAGGTATTATATTAAATTTTTTTAAATACACTATTTGTAGCTCCATCCTCATATTTGGGAAGTATGTTCAGTAGAGATAGAAAGATACGTACTCGTAAGATACGAGATGGATGCGGAAACGCGTATTGCTGCCGATAACAGAGTTTACGGAGACACAGCACAGCTGAACTCAATGTGTTTGGCCGTACACAATGAAATATTGGCAACGACGCTGTTATACGGCAATACTAAACGTGGGTACGAACAGAAAAAGAATGAAAGAAAGATGAATGTTGTGGAGAATGATAACATTTTTTATAAAGGAAAAGTTATTGGACGAAGGTCATGTAAAAACATGAGGACCCCCGGAGGGCATGCATGAAGAGGTTGCTGACAGTGGACGAGGCGAAAGAGGTATGTAGAGACTCTGACTACCCCGCTAGGGAT
This sequence comes from Heliconius charithonia, assembly GCA_030704555.1. Taxonomy (NCBI): domain Eukaryota; kingdom Metazoa; phylum Arthropoda; class Insecta; order Lepidoptera; family Nymphalidae; genus Heliconius; species Heliconius charithonia. The sequence goes on along the minus strand of CM060827.1, from coordinate 10,263,099 downwards.
GCAGCGTGGCGCTAGATTATATTATTAGATAAACTTACGAGCGCCTGTAGATTCGAATCGACTGGCCGTGTTGACTGTATCGCCAAATAGACAATATCTGGGCATTTTTAAGCCTACAACTCCCGCACACACTGGACCTAGAAATGAAAAAAAAGGAATTAAATGTTAGTATGGTTTAATATAAAATTGACATATATTCTCGCTATTATATACTGAGTTTGCAACGCACCGGAGTGTATGCCGACGCGCAGCAGCAGGCGGTGGGCGGGGCGGTGGCGCACGCGGAAGGCGCGCGAGGCGGCCAGCAGCGCCAGCGCCATGGACGCCACCTCGCCCGCGTGCTGCAGCCCGTTGCGCAGCGGCAGCCCCGACACCTGGCGAACAGTTCCACTCCAAATTACTTCGTCTTCCGCACTCCGTTACCATTAACTAATTTGTTCCTCTCTTTTCGCCAAGCAGTTACGCGACTACGCTGTGATAGTCTCTTTAAAAATTTCAAACTTCGTCTGTTTGACTCTTACAAAAGATTAAATCAGAATTTATTAAAATAAAATATACTTATTGTGTCTATAAGCGCTTTCATCATTTTCTTTTAATTTATTCACTTTGAAAAATTTAAAGTTCGAAGTATATTTACCACCATATAAGCGTCTCCTATCGTCTCCACTTTGTAGACATCAAAATTTTCCAAAATAGAGTCGAAGCATGTGTACAGGTCATTAAGAAAATCCACTACCTGTAATAAAAATAGTTTTTACTATGGTTTTGTTTTCCAAAAATATTTTCTTTAATACGATTCTTGTATGTCTTATTCAAATGAAATTTAGAGCTAGTTAATAAAACACTCATCCCGTTATTTAGATACTACAGATAATTTGTAGAGACAAGTTTAAATGGTATTACAAAAACAGTTTTGTTTATCAAAGTTAAACAAAAACAGCAATGCAATAATGAATACAATATGCATTGCGGACCTGCAGCGGCGTGCTCTCGGCGGACATGGCGGTGAACCCCACGATGTCGCTGAAGTAGATGGTGACGGAGTCGTAGTTCTCGGGCAGCACGCGGCGGCCGCGCTTCAGCTGCTCCGCCACCGGCGCCGGCAGCATCTCCTCCAATAACGCCTCTGTTTTGAAATAAGTGAACATTTTTTTATTCATTTAATTAAACTGTTTTTTTTTTCATATTTTTGTAAGCTTCACCTACAGGTGAACACGATCACGATTCATCAATTCAAGATAATTTTACATCATCACAAAATAATCGATTAAAGATGTTATATCAAAATAATTATTTTGTTAATAATTTTGCAAAATAATTTATATTTTTTTATTATTACTTTTTTATTTTATTTTGTCGACTCTAAAAACTTGACTATTAAAAATCATATTCTCGACGATTATATATGGGTTAGAAATATTTAAGATAATAAATTAGAAAAATAAATTTAATATTTAGTCAGAAGAAATTCATTACAGGCTAAGACTGCCAGATTGCGTACGTTCACAGCCGCGGTAATGACGCTTTTCAAGAGCAAATTCGCTTAAGCGCTTTAATTACACCAAAATCAAGTCCTATACATAAATATAATGTTAATATTTTGTGTCTTCTGTTTGATGAAATTCAGCTATTTAGTAGGACTTCAAGTTCAAATAAATACATTTCTTAATGCAATATATTTTATTATATTATAAATACTTTTTCAATATGTAATTTCTTTTCTTATTTACAACATACAATTTTAGTACTCTTTTGAAAAATTTGCTTATAAAATGTTATAATAATATGATATGAGAAGAAATAAAATGACATTTAAGTATTATTTACTTCTCAATCACATAAAACTATTGAATTTATGTAAGCCAAATGATAATACACAAATGCTACAAATGGATCATCCTAATGTTCCTAATAAAATTATAAATAAGAGTAACCGTTATTCACAGACGGTTAGTGGAGCGCGCAAAAGCAAATATTCAAATCTAGTGCTCCGATCGTGACTGAAACTTTAAGTTGGAAGTTGGAACTCTTCAGCGCCAAATGTAGGGAACGTGTGAAGGTTTCGAATTTAAATGTAATATAATACAAACAAACGTTAACTTTAAAAGTTTATTGTTTGTAATCGTTTTCGTACATACATTTTATTATAATTAAATTAGACAATAATAATATTTTTAGTAAGGCACGAAATACAATAGCAAATTTCAAGGTTACCTACCAATGAAAACCAAAAAACCATGTATTTTTTTATAATCGTATTCGTCTGATACTAGGGTTTTCTTAAAAAATTTTTTTCGTATATTATTATTCCAATTATTTACTAAGTAAGGAACTATGTACATCCAGGTAAGCTATCTGTATTTATTATTAATTGACGAAATGACAAATTTCTCTCGTATTATTATGTTACTTACCAGTTTTCTTTTTCTCTTCTTGTAGCTGGTCTGTCCTTTCATCGACAAGAGCCTCTAAATTATTCGCATATTTCTCCATCATTGCTATCATGTTGTCAAATATATTTGGTTTCCTGTAACCAATATATTTTTGAAAATTATTTATACACTACATTCCTATAAAAGAGCAAAATCCAAAATATTTCTATATTTAAAAAAAAAAAATTAAACGCTACAATTTCATCATTAAAATGATTAAATTATTTAAATATTCCTATGTCTCTTCGATGTTTTAGATTATTTACATAATTTGGCATTATTACTATTATTTGGAAGATTATTAAAACTACTGTAGATATAGTATAATATTATAATGTCGAGGAATTTGTAAGATTGAACGCGCTTAGGAACTACTGGTTCGAACAAATATATTATTTTGGTTTGATTTATAGGCGAGCGTTATAGTCTGTGTTAGATGGAATACGTTAATTATTTTGATGTAACCCACTGTACACAGATCTTAGTTATTTCCATGTCATCAAGAGCCATGGGCGTATATCTTACTAATATGATGAATATAATAAATAAGGAGAATGGTTCTGTGACTAACGTACATGCCCTTCCGCAGCGGCCGCAGCCGCGCGCGTATCGCCTTGAAGTCGGGGCGCGCGGCGCTGTCCTCCGCCCAGCACTCCCCGCAGCACTCGCGCACGCAGTCGAAGCGCCCCGCCAGAGCCTCCAGCGGCGGCCTTACCAACGAACAACGCATGTTATATATAACGCATATAGCAGGAAGGAAGAGGATCTACGATAAATTCTCTTTGTCTACCATGCTATATAATATGAATTGCATTTCTTTTACTTTCTGCATAAATGAAACATTGCCAGGAAATAAAAATAAGCCGTCAGTACAGGTAGCGTAGGCACTGTGTCGTGCGACACATACCTACCTGTGGGGCGCGGGGTGCGCGTGCGCGAGGCGGCGCAGCAGCGCGGGCAGCGGCGGCGCGTCGGCGCCGAAGGGCCCGCGCCGCGTGTGCAGCTCGTACAGCAGCAGCGCGAACGCGTACACGTCGGCCGCCGCCGAGCCGCCGCGCGCCGCGCCCGCCCGCGCGCGCCCCCAGCCCGCCGCGCGCAGCTGCTCCGGCGACAGGTACACCAGACCTGGGCGAATACCGAGGAACCGGTTATAATACTGCATCTTTTTGCCGGGGTAGTCACAAAGAATGGAGAGCAAAGAGCTACGATTTCAGGATCCCTCTACTGCCTCGTTAACTAGCACTAAACAACTAAAGCATCGTCAGTTTTGCTACCGTCGTACCACACTAATATCGTGTCTACCTTCTCTACTACACATATCCTATATAGCACTTCATTCACTACCTTTTCTCTTTTTCACACCTTACTTTTAGTGTACCAGGACTTTCAAATCGCATTTTAATGATGCAATGAATGAAAACTAAATGTTCTGCGTAAACGCAGCAATTAAATTCAGGTCATCTATTTTCGCTCTCATGTCACTTTGCATATTCTAGATTGGTGTACATTTACAGTTTGTAAGCGTAACGACACAATTGTAGCGATAAAATCCGCCAGTTAATAGGTAATGTCTGAAAAATTGGGCTGTTCGTGTGGAAAAGAGTCCCTTAACACTAGGTCTTCCTGTGCCTTCTTTACTATATACGAAACAATGAACGAAATAAAAAACTATTTTTAAATTATGAAAACTAATTTTTTCACTAAGTTACTTGCAAATTTACTTTATTCATAATCTTGTCGTAATCATTCATGTTGCCATGATCAATTTGCTAATTTAATGTAGTCAAACGGGCTCAAATCTTGCGACTTTTGCCTAATAGATATATTGAGAAATTTTCATTTATACCTACTTATGTACAATTCTTAAATATAGCCTTTTAGATTTATTATAAAAACATAAAATTTTCGTATTATCTGACGTGGCACAGAAACTAACTAATATTAGATAACGAAAATTAGATGTCAGACATTAATATTACAGTAGACAAACAGTGGCAAAGGCAAAATTTATAAAGTTTTTACGTAAATATTTCCATATACAAGTATATGGTAAACTTACACTCAATACCATTAAGTGTTTATACTAGGAAGGGGGTATTGGGTTACTACTAATGTTATAAATGTGTTTGGTTAGTTAGTTTTATTTGTTGGTTAGTTTTATTTCATAGCTTCAAATGATTCAAAACTTAAAATAACCCAAATGGCCTATAAAATGTTTCTAATAAATATAGGATTAGATAACATTTTGAGTGCTTTCAAAAGAAGGCCAAAAAAAAATGTTTCATCATTAGTTTATGGCTGGTGCAAATAGTTTTATGTATCCGTGTCCATTTTCGATATACATACTTGATTTAACAACATTAAAAAGATTTAAAAAATTGCCATGATTTTATAGTATATCGTAAAGTATGAAAATAACGTTAAAACAGTTTACGTTCAAATTCGATAGTGTAACCTGACTAAAATAGTAAGGAAAGATAATTGTAGCTCTACTGTTTAGGGAAATTGTGACTTTGTTAGTAATTTATCATTTACTCTTCGTTTATGCCTGTACATTTTTCTTTATTGAGAGAAGCAATTAAACCCTAATAAATGCAAATTATTAAAAAGTTAAAATTATTAACAGTCGCCAGTCGTGGCGCAGTGCCAGTCGTGGCGCAGTGGTACAAAGTGTGACTGTAAAACCGACTGGTTGTGGGTTCGATCCCCACTCGAGGAGATGAAATATTTACTTAAATTTATATTTTCATTTCTTCGCTCTGGTGTCGAGGCAAAGCGCGGCGTTGAGTTTTGCCACTCTACACGCAATGCCTGCAAAATTCGGCAGAAAGTGCGGAACGGAGTGTCTTAACACTAGGTTTCCTCTGCCTGCTGTGTGCGGGATATAGCGTAAAGCGAATTTAATTTATTTTTTTTTAAATTATTAAAGTTTAATTGTGACATTTGACTCAAGAATTGAGGCCAGTTGTGGCGCAGGGGCACGAAGTGTGATTGTAAGAGCGACTGGTTGCGGATTCGATCCCCATTCGACGAAATATATATATATTTTTTAAATGTATATTTTCATATCTTCGAGGCAAAGCGCGACGTTGAGTTCCGCCACTCCACTCAACACACAATGCCTTGAGTATTCGGCGGAAAGTGGGGAACGGAGTAAACCCTCAGTCTGTGTGCGAGATACAGAGATATTTAATTTATTCACATCTGCACCCTATTGAAACTGCATGCCTTTATAACCTAAAACGAATGACAATAAATCAAAAAAATATATAATTTAAAGTGAATTAAGGCAATACTCACTATCGATATGAGATCGCAGCGCAGCGGGGTCGGACGGCGGAACTTCCCCCCGGCGGAACTCGCGCAGGCCGAAGTCGGCCAGCTTCACCACCCAGCGCGCGTCGACCAGGCAGTTGGACGGGCGGAGCGCGCCGTGGTATTGCAGGGGAGACTCGTGGATGAAAATCATACCCTGTTATATTAATATTGATATTTGTTGTTATTGATTCTAATAACACAGTTGGGAAAGTAAAAAACCGACCCGGCGCTCTGACCACTAAGCCATACGTTTTCCTGGAGGCGCGGCGAATAAAAAAACATATATTGTATAACTATAGATACATATAATGAGAATTTTATTATGTGTTTATAGTAATACTTGTGTTTTTCGTATAGATTAAATATAGAATAAAGTCGATCGCCAAATCGCTCTATGAAAAAATTATATATAATATAATTTAAACGAATGCTTTATAAATGCTAAGCTAAGCTATTTTGTTTTTTTTTATTTTAATTATATATTTTTTTATTCTATACTAACACTACAAGACTACGGTGTAGTTCAAGTGCACATAAACATTTAATGTCATTAGATTTTCCTTGTATCGTCTATATTAGGACATTTCTGGGTTAGCCTAGCCTCAAGTGTTCTTCCCGTCTAGCTAATTATTAATTAAATGATACATATTTTCTCGAACTGCAGTGTCTTTTATAAGATCAATTTAGTCAAATATCAATTTAAATAGGTTAAAATCTAATATACTTAGATTTTAAAATTAAGGATAGCTTGAGGTCGCCCTATAAATGCTTTAAGCATATTTAACTACATACTCATAAAATCTTTATATTTATCACAAATAAATATATACGTTTTCAATACATGTTCCTACTATAGTACATATGATTAAAAGTCATACATATTCAAAGCACGTGTTGTAATCTATGTTTGCATCATTTATCTAGAAATTTTAATAAGCATCATAATTTATGGTAAACGTATGCCAATTGGCATTACATTGTACATACATTATATGGTTAGTAAAAATGTTTCAAACAAAGACTGGATTAGAAACGAGATTAAATATTGTAGTTAAGAAAAATGTTGTATTAAGAAATATATTGTTGTAAATAATATGTCAGCCGTCAGCTTAGAGTGTAAACGGCTGTTAAAACTGTTAACGGCCTATTCAGCAAATTATCAGGAGAGACAAAAGTATGAGTATATACGATGTATTATTTATATATATAATTTTTTTTACAATTTAGAAAAATTGATTTGAATTGTCTCCTATATAAAATAAAATAAAGGTAAATGTTGTATGTCATTAATACTTTGGTACATAACGAAAATCTTAAAAAAAAACGAATTTAGCAAGTTTACCCTCTAAGGCGCTGACGATGTAGTACTCACCCTTATAATGTCACCAACAAGGGAGGCGATAAACATATTATCTAATTTAATATCTTCGTTTTCTAATATATCCTGCAAGACAAAGGAATATTATTATTTTACAGGTCGTGTCTTAATAGACGCGATCACTTTAAGATTTCAATTGTATATAAAATATTTTATTGTAAATTGACGTAGAGTTCTTTAACGCCTACTAATGATAAAACTTATTAGACATTAATATTTTTTTGTGTCACACTATAACCTGCAATAGTATTAAGACATTCCGTTCTCCGTTTTCCGCTGAATTCACCGAGGCATTGAAGCAGTCATTCTGGCGTGTTGAGAGGCGGAACTCAACGCCGCCATTTTATGTCGACACCAGAGCGAAGAAAATGGAAACAATATATTTAATTTCCTCGTGTGGACATAGAAACCACAAACAACCTGTCGCGTTTACAGCCTCACTTTGTGGCCTTGCGCCACTACTGGCCTCAAAGTTAATTTAAATCGAAAAAATTAAGTAAAGGCAAATACTGTAGAATATACAAACATACATATATAATTGGTTATATAGTAATAATATAAATTACCTTAAGACTACCTCTGGTACAGTACTCGGAGAGAGCGCACACGTTGGGCGGCTCGATGCACGCGCCCACGAACCCATTGACGTTGTCGTGCTGCAAGTCGCGCATCTGTGCCAACATACTTACTCGTATAGTATAGCTCGAGAGCCACCGCGTGGGACGTAATCGGATGACATTGAAAAATGAGCCTTTTCTACGCTTACAAAAATTCTATATAAGCTTTATATTTATAATCTTCATACGAGTAGGTAGAAATTTATATGAGTACAATTGTTGGTAACTATGTTGAAATAATATGTATTAACTAGGTATATACAGTGTATTAGAGGTAGGTTAACTTAAGAAATATTCTAAACCTATCTATAAATGTTTTGCGTTGACTTTTTGACATTGATATTTTTTTTAAGCTTTACAATCTACCCTGCACATAACAGGATAGGCAGAGGGAATCGAATTCTGGAAGCATGGCCTGTTCAGTGCCGAAAATCAATGTCATGCTCTATCTCGCCACCAGAGCGAGAAATAAAAGTATTAAATATTTCATGTCCTCAAGTGTGAATCGAACCTACTCCCACACCTGTTGAATTAACACTTGTGCCTCTGCTCCGAGACTGGTCTCAAGTATTTGAATATTTTTTTTGGTTGGCTATAGATTTAAAGTAATACGTTACATATGACTGTGTGTACCTACACATAATATTTAAATAGACACTTGCTTATAGAATGTAATCATTTTAGTGTTACATGGGCGGAGGCAGACAGGGACACGTGCGAGACTTCTCAGAATGGACGTGTTGCGGACGTTGATTATGGCCTATTACTACAAAATTGATTTAAGATATTTTTTTAAAATAATCAACGTGGAAATTAAAAAAAAAACGAGGTATAGCATTAATAACCAGAATCATATTATTGAAGAATTTTATATAACACCTATATATAAATGTGGGAAATGTTACTCAAGTTTCCCTATACGCTAATTATTATTACGATTAACAAAGCAGATGAGCTTATTTTACCATAATTTTTTTTATCCTATAAAATATACAGTTTAGAGTTGTACTTTGTATATTTAAGGAAAAATATTTTTAAAATCACTCTTCCAGGTAGTACTTTTCTTCATTTACTTTGTGTTCTGATGGTAAAAGTTAATTTACAGTTTTAATTCATCGCATGACTGTAGCTTAATGAATTATTACCGATGTAAGATGAATCGAACTCAAGGTGAATCCCTATTGTTTGGATAACAATATTGCAAGAAAAATAAATGGGAGTGGAGGCTATTGTTTTATACGTTTTTATTGAGGTAGCTCCACTGAATTTTCAGATAAAGCATGTGATAAATCACGTACGCAGCTGTGCCGATGTTAAATCTACTAGTACTTGTTCCTTTTAATAACTTTTAGTCGCTGTTTCTAGTAACAACTACCATTTCGAAAGTTTTACTTAAAATGTTTTAAATTAGTTTTTATAATAATGAACAAATATTAAATGAATAAATGTTAATATATTTGAACCATATTATTTACAAATGATGCTTTAACTTTTTTAGTCAGTAGTCAGATTGCATTGTATAATTTTCAGTGTATTTTTTTAAGCAATTGCTTATAAATTACATCACAAGCAAACAAAATTAGATGCCGTACTAGTGGTGCTACATTTACTTTAAAAAAAATATGGGTATATAATCAAAATTAATAGGGTAATTACTTTGGCAGTCAGCATCTACAGGTAGTACTAGTGTAGGAAAAAAACTGAAAACTATATACATTTATAGTTAAATCTTAAAACATAATAATCTTAAAGGAGGAGCAAAATTTGGTATTAAATCCGCTAGTTCAAGTGAGGCAACAGATGAAAGGGCTCTAGCTAAGCTAAATCTGAATTTTAGAAAAAGATTGAGACCTCCAAGATGGCGGCGACCCCTGTTCGCGCTTTTCCGGTTTTTTATAATAATGATGCAAATTTTCAATGCAATGGAAACTTTTTAGAAGTTCTTTGAAGGCCTCACAACGAAAGTACGCACAACAAATAATCTGAATTAATTGTTATTTTTAAAATTATTTTATACATTCTTAATTAAAATTTTGTATGACATAATAATATAATTTACTACTTAACGCTTGACTGTATTTACTCCTCAAAGGTCTCATTTTATTCACAAACTTAGAAAAATAACGTAGTAAATTAATGAGATACATCACTTCGCGTCCCTACTCCCTACTCGGGCGATTTAATCAGCTTCGTCAGGCTAATGTACTCATATTTCAGTGTTAGTGGTGGACGTATTCCACTAATTACGATAATCGGTTATTATTATTTTATTATCGTAATTTTATTCAATTTAGCCAAACAATAAGATCTCGCCTAGCTAAAAAAAGATGTTTTCAGAACAAATTTGAGTCACTGTGTGTTGATTCAAATTCAAAGTCAAATAATTTTATTCAAAATAAGAAAGTTACATGCTTAAGTTTTTAACGGCAAACAATTTATCACAAGTTCACTAAAGTTAATAACCTCAGACGGCAAGAAACTCAGTGGCAGTTTTTTTACATTGGAGGAGCTCTATTTTAGATTTTGTCTATCAGAGATCAAAATATTTAATATCTATTAATTGGGGACCGAAACACACCACACTGCACTATGACGGCCTCAATTTTTATGGACACCCATATAAAAATGGTAATTAACAAGTAACCACGCAGCAACGTGACATAATATAAGGTGTATATATAATACATTTACAAAACATAATGTCGTTTACTGATACATAATGACGATATACGCCGCAGGACACGTTGTGAAACAGCGTAAAAAGGTCATCTGTTGATCTAAACAACAAATGTATGTACATCGCCGAGTGCACAGCCTTGAGTGTGGTATGTCACTAAGTGATAACCATAACGAAAACGAAATAAACACATTTCTGTAATCGAATCACTTTAGCGTTAAAACGATTCGATTAAAAAAAATCGAATTCGTCCAACCCTATAATAAACGCTTAAGCTTGTCTGTGATGAACAGTTTGTTGTTACCTGGGGCGTTAGTAAAGGTTTTATGAATGAGAATGATTTATCTCCATTTACTCAGTCGCACTGGAGCTATTGTGAGAGATTTCATGTTTTGCGAGTGATAGAGCTTTAATAGGCGTCGTTACTTTCAGTTCCTTTGCCAAGGGATCCGGCGTTGTGAGGCTTACGCGTAATACGCAGGATGTGCCCTTTATAGTCCCTTTTATTAGGAATAGGTATATATCCACTATATTGTTTTTTTAGTTTACTACATTTGTTAATGTTGGATGAGTAAAATATTTTTAAATAAAACTATTTAACCGGATTCATCGCGTATATTTAGTCTAATACATTTTTGGCAACCCGATGTTTCGAACACTTTGCAGTAGTCCGTGGTCACAGGCAGTCTGTCCGTGACCACGGACAATATACACGGACTCAATATACGCAATTTTATCCCGGTTAACTTTTTAAACGGATAAACCGCATGAAATGTCATTAAAAATGTATAATTATCGTAAAAAATTAAAGACCTAATTATAATTTACATATTGTTTTGATATTTATAATAAAATTTGCGGTACCTTATTACCTTGTTTAAAAAATAACGTCTTTAAATATACCTACTGTATATTTCAAGAATTAGTTCTTTTGATTCATTTTAGTTGTTTTTCTCAGTATAAAATTTTTAGGTATTAATATTTTTGGTAATTTGAAATATTGTTATTTGATATTCCAAATTAATTATTTTAAAATCATTGTAAGACAATCTGAATTAGATTAAAGTTTCAGAAAAATATTCAAATTGTATTATTGTAAAAAGAGAGATACATATAGAGTTAATAATTGTTTAAATTATTTAATAAAATTTAGGTATATTTTCGATGTTAAGTGTAAAATAATTATTTTAATCACTTGAAATACTTACTATTTTAAGTTCTTTCTTTATTTCTCTATTAATATCAATATGGCTTCTGCGAACTCGTTTCACAGCAAGTAGCCGCCCTCGGTAAAAGGCAACTTCAGTAAATATCGCAGAGTACCTAAAGTCCAGGTCGGGATTGGAACTGAGGGACACCTGGCTGGAACGAGCGCCCCCGGTACTGCCCTTCTCGTTCCCCGCACTATTAGAGTTCGTGTTTACACCCGCGCTGCTATCTTGCTGAAAAAAATTAGCTCTGACCAACTTGCCTGTATATACATATAATTAAGCACCTGTTTGCTACTATTACAGAGAAAATTATCACTTTTTCACTATTTAATCTAATAAATTGTAAGTTGAGATAAGAGTTCTTATTCCTTCTATATACTAAGTGAATAGTACTGCTTATAGATAAAGTTAACTATTTTCAAAACAAATTACACTACATTAAATAATTTAAATTACATTTAAAACATCTAAAGTAATAATTTTAGTCCATTTAATTTACACATCTACCAAGAAAAATCTACAAAAATAATAAAGGAAAAATATACTAAAGCGCGTAAGTATGAAACAGAATATTATTAAAAAAAATGATCTAAATCGCAACAACGTGTTTAATAAAATAACAATATAATACCACATCCACTCAAGCAACAAAGCATTCATGCTAACAACATTTATAAGATGCGTTTACCTACTCAGTTTGTTGGTACGCTGGTCCTCATCTGGAAGGTGGAGGTCTCTGAAATCTATTTTCCAAAGCAAGGAATCCAATTCTTGTTCGTATCGCCATCCCCGATATAGCGCCAGCGCGGCGAGAGCTAGCAGCGCTAAAGTACCCCCCGACGCTCCCAGCGCCCAAGCACCCACGTGACCTACGATTTGACAACAATATATACTGATATGTAAATATATATGTATTATATAATTTATATTTATAAAAATCCAAATATTGCAATGATTTTTAACTTAAAGTAGTTAATAAATAAGTAGTAATAATTTAATTTACAGTAGGTAGTTTATTTTTAGTTTAAATCCTGATAGGTTTAAATTAATTACCTACATGTTTTATAATGCTTTTTATTTATATTAGACACTTTATGGCAATATATAATTGATATAAATCAAGTGTACATAAACTAGCGTTTAGTAATAGCGTTCATAAGTATGACTAATATACGTAAGAGCTTAAACCGACCGACTATTGCAGTGAAAACTTAAACTTCATTATAAACCGAGTAGCTGAAGCGTATCTGGGTGTCAACTAGAACTTTTCACATCAGCATTTCCAGCAAATATTACTAGTTAGTTGTTTAAATTTTATAATTACTTTATTAACTTTAAAGCTTATATTTTAATTTAGATCAGATTCACGCTGTATCTCGCACCAGCATGATAGGCAGAAGGAATATAGTGTTAAGACACTCCATTTCCCATTTTCCGCCAGATTCTGTAGGCTTGCGTGTTGAGTGGCGGAACTCAACATCTCGCTTTCCCTCGACACCAAAGCAAAAAAATGAAAATATAAATTTAAATAAATGTTTCATTTTCTCGAGTGGGAATTGAGCCCACAGCCAGTCGCGTTTACAGTCACGCACTTACGCCCCCGCGCAACGACTTTTAATTTAAAATGTATAATAAAATATTATTAGCCTTATAAATGTCCACTCATTAATAGTGTAATTTATTTTTTAAACAAAAGGGAATAAATAACAAAAACGTAATACCGAATAACTAAGTCAACCATTACTCAATTTTTAATTAACTGTCGCGCTAGTTTATTATGCTGTACACGTTGCACGACTTGACAAGTGGCTGTAGACTGCGGGCCTAGTAGTTCGATTTAGTGTAAAAATTAAATCAAATTTCACGCTCTATCCCGCACTCAGCAGGGTAGACAAAGGGAACCTAGTATTCAAACACTTCATTCCATAAAATTCATCCACATTTCCATAAAATTTTCTTCTTTTTAAATTATACTAAATATAGATTTACTGTAATCTAAAGAAAATGGAAAAACACAATTGGATGTAAGTAATATATAAAAACGAAATGGTTGAGATAACAATATATTTAAAATGTTCATTTTCAGCGGGACAAGAAAAAGTTCAGGGCTTTTAATAAGCCTTTCAATTTATAAGTTGGATTCAGGCGGGATCTTCGATGAAATAATAGAACGGGTTCAGAGCTTGTATTCATTTAATGGAAATAGAAAAAAATCGTTTCTGTGCGGTTATTATTTAGATAGATTTTTATAAAAGCTTTACAATTGACAATTTTATGGAGAATTCGTGTAGCTTAAAAGATAAAAGATATCTTTATATGTTAATTTATAAATATATTATTCTTTCTTATAGATCAGTAAGGTGTATAATAATACGCACGTTGTACAATACCATGTGCGAGGTGACTATTGTTTCAAATTCGACACGGCCTCAATTTTATTGTCAACTAAAATAGTTGTACTATCAAAACTAACAAACTGAGGTATTGAATTTTCCTACTTACAATGCCAAAGTGAACAAAATAACTTAATATATTTTAACACTTAAGACACCAGTCAGAGGCGCAGGGGCACAAACGTTTTATTATAAACGCGAAAGGTCGTGGGTTCGATTCCCACTCCAGCAAATGAAATATTATATATTTATTATTTGTTTATTAATTTATTTTCATTTCTTCGCTCTGCACGACGCCACTCAACATGTAATACCTCCAGAATTCGGCGGAAAGTAAAAAGCGGATTATCTTAACACTACGCCTTTTACATAGGGGATAAATCGTGTAATATAATGCTGATAAAAGAACAAAACAAAAAAGTATAAAAATTTTGCATAATATGTTTAATAAATGTAAATAAGCTACATATACCCGCTAGTAACTAATATAAGTTTGAACTCGTTACTACAGATAAATTTGCAATGGATCAATCTGAGTTGAAACTTTGTAATACCCACCCGTTGGACACGATTACAGAGATTTGAGATAAATCTATAAAGTACTAGAGACGGTTGAAGTTACCGAGATTCTTAATCTGATGCATATTTGAGAAGCCACTGTATCAAAACCCAACGGTTTACATTACGTTTGTTTATTTAAGGATAGTTTATATTGATGTAAAGAGTGATTTCTAGTATATTTATAATTTATAGAGCATTCGGTTTATTTACATATTGCTTATTGCGCCATAAAGCACATTCTGGAGTACGTTAAGATTCTCCATTACGAAATTTTATATGTGTACACAAAATACAAATAGTTTTTAGTCTGTTTACTGTAAGTGTAAATTGTTTTATGTTGTTCATACATTGTGATAAGTAATTATATATTGATTTTAATTAACTTCACGCTGTATCACGGTGTTTAGTGTTAAGACACTTCGCTCCCCACTTTCCGCCGAATTCTACCAGGCGTTTTGTCTCCTGATTCCGTGTTGAGTGGCGGAACTCATATATATGTTTTTTTATATTAATGAACTTTCCTTTGAGTTGTTAAGGATAAAAAAGAAATAAAGATTTTCTTGTACACATTAAAAGCTTTATGGTTTAAGTAGTAAATTATGTTATGTATAGGTATTATTTGGCTAAATTCCCTAAAAAGCTAAAGTACAAGTCGTGTTTAGTCATAGGAGGTATAGCGCGGGGGGTCGCAGCGGGAGTCGCATGTAACCGATGGCTCGCTGCTACTAACACTTTATACGTTTTCGCAAGTAGGGTTGCTACTTTTTCGGGTTTCGTACATTTTAAGGAAAAAAGAAACCATAAGATCACTTTGTTGTCCGTCTGTCTGTCTATTAGAAACGTTTGGATATAACGAGTTGAAATTCAAACTATATACTCAGACTAACGGTCCTATTATTTCCTGAAAAACGTTTTTCTACATTTACTTATAAAAAAAAAATTTACAGTTTATATCGCAAAATATAAAATAATTACGTATTTTGACACTATAAAGGGAATCAAAATTAATAGGGTACTTTTGGTCGCTCTAGAATTATGAAATTTTTCAACTAGCATCTACAGGGAACTAGTTCACGAAAAAATTAAAACTATAGGTTATATTTCATTTGTGATGAAATCCAACAAATAATAGCCATAAAATGTGGGCGAGCCTGACTCGCGCTTGCCCGTATATCTTATTATTAGTATATCTTATTTTAAATTCTCGTAAAAAATCTTTACATATACTGAGTATTTCAGGAACATGGTACATATATTTTTATAGGTTAAACATATAAAAATGTCAATTTTGATGTTCATTTTCTTAAAGAATATAATAAGAATAATTTTAACACTGGAACCCTGACAACCCTACATACAACTTTCAACCCTGAACCTTGTACTTAATGTTATTCGCCCGTTAACTTTTTTCACCCGTAACGCTAATGCAGAGACCAGTGAAATGTGACGGATACATATTCTTATATTTTCTATTATTTTAAGTTAAGATTATAATCATTTATAATTGATATGACCTCATTTTTAGCAGTAAATTGCTGTTAAAAGTAGCAAAAGTGGAAAATTTTGAATTTTGAAAAAACTTTCTTAATTTTGTTATCATTACTAATTTAAAGAATGACTTATTTTATTTTAAAAGTATTATTATTCATACTTACTGACACATTTCTCTCCTCGAAACCCGCACGGAGGCTCCGAGAGTGGCACCCGGCCTCCGGGCCATTTGATATCTCGGAGGAGTCGTAATTCCTGTGTAATGAGTATATGGACTAATTAGAATATAGTTATTAAATTACTCTAAATATGTTTTTGTTGTGTATGTCCGTCAAAATATAATATTTTTACTTTATTTTTTCTAATATTTTTACAAAAAGAAACATTCAACAAATTCAACAATTAGGTATTGTATATTTTGCATAAGTAGTGGCTAATATCATACAAAATTATTTTTGTTTGTTTTCAAAAACCTAAAATGATGTTAAAATTACATTTAATTTAATTTAATTTTTTTTTTCGTGTACACGCGTCTCCTTCTTTCACTTGTAGGATAAATAAAGAATATTTCATGTTATGGCACAATGTTTAGTGGAAGTCATAATACAAGGTGCGCTTTATTTCTTAAAACCAAGAAATTTTATACTATAATTGAAATATAAAAAAATAACATTCCCCAAGAGAAGTTTGTACTCACTACCTTCTTACGTACAGCCAGACATTATACAACTATGCTACAATGGCATCTATATATGACAATGAATTGAAAATGAATATTAATAGATACCTATATCCATCACGTTTAAATCAAATTATTTAACAACTCTATTGTAGTTTTATTGTGTGAAAAATCGCAATTTGGAACGTGCTCTTTGAAAAATTTTCTATATTAAAAAGATCTACTGCCACGACTTCGTAGGTCAACAGATAGTGAATAAAGCCATACAGTCACACTGTCACTAAATTTATTTATTTTAAAATAAAATCTTTATTTTAACGAATTGATAACAAATCATTTTTTTAATATGTAGATACATAATTAAAACATAGCCATAATTATAAATTTTGTCAATATTTTAAGATAAGTGATACTAATTTATTACTATAGAGGTGTAATATATTTGGTCGTAAAAAAATGTTGATGTTTTAAGCAATTTTCTAGATAAGTATAAGCATATAAATATAAAACATCATAAATTAATATTTCAAAGGAATAATTTTGTGGATAAATGAATTTATTTACAAACAAAAAATAAATTATGTTATTAAGTAACATTATATGAGACAAACGTGATGTCTTTAGAGGTCCATAAGATCTCACATTATTTCCGTTTTCGCAAAAGGACGTGAGCCATTCGGATGATGGTCTTTGAAAACGATTTACCTTTTGTACCGTAAACTATTTGGTTTATCGACACTGTATTCTGAAAAAAATATATATAAAAAGTAAATTACGTTACCGGAGCAATTTTGTGTAGAACAGCGAGCGGGTAGAGTCCCGGGGAGCGCGCCGGGTCCATTGACAGAAGCGTATAATTTCCTTCAGCGTCGCCATTTTCATCCATGTGTACCCAATACCTAGTGTAATATATAAAATCTGTATTTATTATAAAAAAAAACAATTTTCCATTAACTATAATATATTTATTTCTAAGTTTATTTTAATGATGTATTTTTACAAGAAAACAAATGTATAAAGAAAAGTAAAAAAAGTTTATACATAAATATTTCAAAAAGATCAATAAGTTATCATTATCTCCACAATCACCTGCTCGACGGTTCCTCGATGGTTATTTCGAATGTTAAACAAACATCAAAACAATCGTTCTCACAACAATCTCGTTGAAGCTTCGATTATTATATTCCATTTTAAAATGCTTATTATGCCATATTTTTCCGTTCTAATTTTATTTATCGACGTAATGTTGATATGTTTATTGACACTGTGTCATGCCAACTTATATAGCAATATTAGGAGTTCGAATTTATTTGCTAAGTTCACTAATGATTCACCAAAATCTCCTCTGGCTTTTAACGTGACCTTTGTATGTACATCTGTGATACGTATCGTACACATTTGATATGAAGTATTAAAAAAAAAGTTATGTTTGTGTCTTTAATATTTTTATTTAAACTCATTGCTAAGCACAGTATTTAAAAGTTGGTAGTATTATATCGAATTTTCGAAATTGGGTGTTAAAGTAAAATGAATTTTAAATTAGAGGTACATACATAAAATAATTCCACAGATCAAAAATTATTAAAATATTTTGTCTTCTATCGTATAAATTATTATTCTCTTATTATTTTACGTAACTACATTTAACATATACAAATATATTTGAAGACTACTATTAATGTCGTATGACTTAAAATGTAAATTATAATAATTAGAGGGCTCTTACATATCAAATGTAAACATATTGTAATGTACCGTCGTGTTTTAGATCACCGCTTGCGATATGTATCTAGTATTTACTGCCAGAACAGTAATTAATGTTTCCGTTGAATTAATCTCAAACCGTAAAACAGGTCATTACCATTTTCATACTGATACACGAGTATTTACAACGTGTTTGCTTTAATTAAGAATCCTCTCTTTCAGTATTATTGAGCCAGAGGCCAGTCGTGGCGCAGCGGCACGAGGTGTGACTGTAAAACCGACTGGTTGTGGGTTCGATCCCCACTCGAGGAGATGAAATATTTACTTAAATTTATATTTCCATTTCTTCGCTCTGGTGATGAGGTTAAGAGCGGCGTTGAGTTCTGCCACTCAAAACGCAATGCCTCCAGAATTCGGCAGAAAGTGGGGAACGGAGTGTCTTAACACTAGGTTCCCTCTGCCTACCCTGCTGTGTGCGGGATACAGCGTGAAGCTGATTATTGAGCCATGGATTATAATAAAATCGTATTATAATAAATGAACCAAAACTAGTATATATAATAATTCAGAGAACTAAAGAAATATTCGATAAATCGTTTTAGTCACTTTCTTTGACATTTATATGATTTCGAGGCCCGTTTTTGATTCAAAAATTAAAAAAAAATTAAATTACATATATATGTCACATCTTTTTTTTTTTGATACATTAAACATATTAAATTTTGTCATTTTTTTGCATTCATCTATACATTCCAATTATTCAAATAAAAGTGTCAGTGTGGAATTTTGACAATATTTACGACAGTCTGAACTGCTAGTGGAACAGTATAGCGGTTTGAGTAACTACGCTACCAGCATACTAAGTGCTGTGAGGTGCGCGTTATATAATAAACACGACGCGTCAAGTTTATCAGCGACATGTGGGCCACGGTAGCGCCTTCGACTCATAGAACGCGAACTGTCCTTTTTTAGGTATATTTGAAATGTTTTAACTCTCTAATACTTAAGTTAATGTCTGTTAGTATGAAGAAAAAATATTAAATCAAAAATAAACATATTGTTAACAATAGCCTTTTTTTATGTCATTGCTTTGACTATAGTTAATGTGTTTTTTATACTCGAACCCTTGTCGATTACGGCGTTCGAGCTCCCACGCTATATTGTGTTTATGATAGCGACATGTAAAAGGTATTTCAATTTTCCATTATGTAAACACGCCCACTGAGTTTCATTAGAAATCAAAAGTCACTTTCGTATCAAGCTTTTGTAATACTCATACTCTTGTTACTTGCCTCAATTTCACATTGTAATCGATCCAAAGTTAACAGATGTTCTTCTATTATTTAAATATTTTGTTAAAAATGAGCATACTTTCATGCTGACTGCGTCCAGCATTTTCTGATTATTAAATTAACCTTACACCGTACTTTTGTGTTAATGTTCATATTATAAACTTCTCTCATTACTTAAAATTTAAGGTTCCCTAACTACTGTGTTTATTTCGAGGTGACTTACCAGCTACATTAAAAAAGAAATCAACTTATATACGCAAGATAGAGCAAATAAAAAATAAATAACCCAGTACTTACCCCATAACACTGCGATATGTTGTATTGCGCATTCTCATAGCTATCGCTCGACCGTCCCGAGGACCCTCCCCCGTGCGCAGCACGTCCGCCAATGCTCGCGCATATACCCACACGGCATCATGCAGCCAGGCTGCTTCTACTGGTATCTAAGGACATTTCTTTTTATCAGCCTCACACTGTACTCCACGTGAGGCAGGGAAGGCAGAGGGAGCCTAGTGTCAAGACACTCCGCTCACCACTTTATGCGGAAGTCCGGAAGTATTGCTTGTTGAGTGGTGCCTCAACGCCGCGATTTGCAGCGCGCCAGAGTGAAGAAATAAAAATATTAAATATTTCATTTCCTCGAGGGGAATTTTTGGGAATCGTAACTTACGTCTTTACAATGCTTACAGTGTTTACAGTGTTTACAGACTGGCCTCATAAGAACAATTAAGCTTCGAAATAATAAATTAATATTTTGTGTGTGTACTGTGCAATATTTTCATTGTAATAGTTATTAAAATAATATCAGTTTAAAATCTAAAAAGTCATCGAAAAATTTATTATCAATTATTAAAATTCGAAAGTCAATTAACCTAAAACTCGGTATTATTATGAAACTTGTGGACATTTTTAATTGAATTTAATATATTAATTATATGAATGCACGCGTGTTTAATTATGAAATTATTATCTTTTTAGAGCTGGTAATTGAATAATAACGAACGGACGTTAGCCGCCTACGTGTTGACATAATTAACCATAATACTTTTTATGATTTACTAAAGTTTTATTATTAGTATATATTTTTAATATATAATTTCAGTAATTATTTATAAAACTCTATCGGAAGAACATACTCAGTTGTAAACCCAGTCGTAAAGAGAATTTGTAAATTACCCCAATAACCATTTACGTATTGAGGGCAGTCGTCATCGCTATCAGTTATCCGGTTTAACAGATAACACTAAAACCAGCAAAAAAAGATCGTAAGCAATTCTCTAAGTAGGCACTTCGAACATAATACTACCACATTTTACAACTTCCCGTGTTCTAATATTTTTATGTTGTGTAATAAAAAAAAAATACATAAGTATGTATAATTAAATATATCAAAGCTGACTAATGTCTTTATATAAAAAAAGTAAGTTAAACTACCTTTTAAAACTCTATAGGTATGTTAAAACGATAATACTGTGAATATAAATGTGTCGAATTAAAAACTGGTTTTAAAGCCAACAATCATAAAACTTAATTAAAATTATTTTTTCATGAATTTATTATGTTTTAAGCTGAAGTTACACTTTACTTTCCTTTATTTAAATATTCCACTACTTAATGTTAATTAACCAATAAGATAAAGAGAAACGAATGGAATTGCTACCTTTTTTTATAACTGTAAATAGAATCAATCAAATATATTTTTAGTTCCTATACTATTTTGATATTTATAATGAGAAAGTCATCTAAACAGATTACGAAAGATAGCGAAGAAAAATACGTTTTACTTTAAAATATTTTAAACTTTATGTAGGTAATGAATACGAATTTAACGATCCAATTTAAATATCTAAATATGCAAATTATTCCTTTCCAAAATACAAGTAAAAAACTGAACAAAAAAAATATTGTTTTGTTCTTTCAATGTCACTCACCACTTTCCCTCCACCTAGTGCGAGAAGAGGGTTTGTGTAGTTGAAGGGCGGCATTTGCAGTCGTCTATTGACTTCTTTCGCGAATGCAGGATATGAGGGCGCAGGGGACGGAGCCACGGCGAGGTACGAGCGGAAAGCATTGGGTACCCTCGGGCCCGGCTCCTTGCGGAGCGGGCCCGAGAGGTATCGGATCGCTTCCTCTGGTTCATACTTATCAACATCCACACCGATGGCCGCGTATTCCCCTGTAAATTTTTATTTTATATATTCTTTTTTCAAAAAAAAAATGCGAGCATTTTTGAATCACCAGCTCGACGGCAGTTTTGCCGGGAAGGGTAGCAAGTAGTTTGTGGTATGAAAATAAACAGTTTTGATTATTAAATTAGATATTTTCTATGGTAATGGTTGCCTGGAAGAGATCACCAGTGGTGATAAGCCCGCCTTTCCACCATATTTTTCATTTGTTTTATCTTGGCTGGTGTAATGAAGTAATAAATAAATAAAATAAATAAATATATTTTTTATTATTACATATATACTGGCTGCAATTCTGTATGAAATTGAAATTATTTGAATTGCGTAGATTTTTATCCTTTAAATATTTCTGAACGCTATAATCGCCTTCACTTGTTAGTATTGTTGTGAAAATTACTGTAGTGGCAAACTTTGAATAGCTTGCAAAATTTTATTATACCGAGACCCATAAAATATTTAAAATATATCAAAAAAGGTAAATAAGATAAATATTCTATATTTGAATATGTAAGTAAATATGTTTTAATTATTGAAGTTTAAATATAAATAACCTATTGGAAGGATAGTGTTAGAAATACATAAAACTACGGTTATAAGTAAATAAAATTTTAAAAATTAAACAGAAATTGTAATGTAATATTAATGTGTTTTAACAATTAAGTATCAGGGCAGTTAAAATGTCTCTTATTTTATCATATCAATAAAATAAATATAAGAAAACTATTAAATTCGCAACTTTTATTCGACTTAATGTTATGGCAATGATATAACAGAGGAAACATGAAATCGACTTTAAATATATATTGACTTTTTATTTCTCGAAAATGGTTATGTTTAAAAATAAAATAATGTAACTAAGGACACTACATTGATGTTTATTCAGTTATTTAAACACTCAAAAAAATATTAGATTAACCTAACTATATCTTGGTCTATTAATTAGTCTACTTTTCTTGGGTATTCCATTTGACACATCTCCCGTATATACTCGTACCAGGCAGAGGCAACTTTAGTCCTAAGGTTAGGACAGCCGCCTTAATTTTTTTCAAACTTGGAGTTGAATTATTAAATAAGAAGCTTTAGACTTTAAGGCCGAAAGATTGAATGAAAATATGAAAAAAAGATTTCTAGAATCTAGACAGCCATGAAACAGAAAAAATAAACATAAAGAGATTTTAGTTTTGCTAAAATATAAGCGCGGTTAATAGTGGGGCTAGAAAAAATTATATTAAAATATTAGCGAGAAGAATGCGAGAGAGATCTGAAAGGCTATTGTGGGAGGCCTAAGGAGGATTTATATCTGGAAAAGAGTGCATCGCTCAGATTTTTATCTTTCGCAAGATCACAGAATAGTTCTCTAGCCTGTGTGCGAGAAGGAGGACGCATGTCGCTTTGGTTGGACATCCAATCGGGTGTTAAACAATATTGGGCCATGTCAGCTTGGTTGTTCAATATGTATTTGGATAGCTATAAACGGTTGATGATAGTGGACGAGGTAAAACAGTTACGCAGAGACCATAGTATTTGGCGCTGCGTTCCCTCTGGATATCCCGCTAGAGATAAAAAAAACTTGCCATAAAATATTTTAATAAACTTTTACCTGAATCTAATAACTTCATTGCATCCAAAGCTTGCATTAATCCAATATGGTCATGATAATATCCAATAGATACATAAACTGAAAATGAAGACTTGATTAATATTTTTCAAAAAGAACTAAATCGGAATTTAAAAAATCAACTTAACTTACTCCTAGTGTCTTTATAAGTTTCTCGTACAATATCCAAAAAAGGATTTCGCGTAATGTTTTCCAGTATGTCGCCATAGTAATACGGCTGTCTGTAGACTTGGACGGTGCGAATCGAGATCTTTTTCTCACTAGCAGCTGTCATGATAGCGTACGCCAGTCGAGAGAAGTCGTGGTTCGGCGCTTTCAAATATATGATGGCAATCTGTTCAAAATTAACATTAAAAAAATATATTTAATTATCGCATTAAAATAAATAAAATAAGTAAATAAAGAAGTTAAAATACGGAATCGAGTTTAAGAATTTGACATAACATATATGATTACATGCATGAAATTAAAATGCGTGAGCACGGCGACGACCGAGCGCGAGATGTCGATGTCCGAGGGGCGCGTGCGCGCGAACGTTGCGTACACGCGCTTGTTGGAGCTCGCGACGTCCCTGCAGTACTGGAACAATGGAACGCTTATAATACTTTTGTGATTATATTTTTTTAAGCTTCACGCTATATCCCGCACACAGCTAGGTAGGCAGAGAAACAAAATTGCGTGTTGAGTGGCGAAACTCAACGCCATTCTGTAGAGTGGGAATCGAACCCACCTTTGTGCTCCTTGGCCACGACGGCCTCACTTGATGATCATTAATTATAATTAATTATATATATATATATTTAATGATCATCAAGTGAGGCCGTATATATATATATTCTTATACATCTATTTTACAAGAGATATTTAATAATTTGCAATAATTCGCAGAGTAAATGGGCTTAGCTAATTCCAATAATTAACTGGTTTAATTGCACCAATTACAATAGCGGAATCTTCAATAATACCTCGATGCGTTAATATTCTTCAAGAATTTATACATTTTGTATGTATGGGCACTACAAGTCTGAAAATTGTATTACTTTATCATAATTTATAATTTAAGGGAAGAATGGAAATATGTTTGTAACTCAGATTATATCTTAGCTGTAAATATAAATAACTTGCTGACACAAAAATTACTTTTAACAAAAATAAATAGCAGATCAGATTGCGTTCTTAGATTTCTATAAAATAAAATAAGGTTTATATTTTTCGAATCAAATCATGAAAAACACAAATTCAAAATGAAAAGTGATTATAAATTAAAAAACGTACGTAGCTTATCATAGGTAAATTAAATGCAGCAGCCATGCGACCCTCGTGAACACACGTCTCCTGAGGACCAATAAACGCTGACACATTCGCTGCCCATAAAGCTGCGACCTGACGACAAAATAAATATTAAATAATATGATTCTTTATGTCTTTACATTCTGGCTTGAACTCTATCATTAGGTCGAACCAAAATGTATAGACAAAAGGGCAACTAAAAATATGTTTAAGTTTCAAACTACTTTACTTGTCTATAGTTAATATTTTTTACAAATTAATATCAGTTTGACATTTAAAAGAATTCCAGGAAAAATGCTAATAACAAATAACAATAGTAGGCAAAAAAATGGAAGTGAAATTACTTCGAGACTATTAATTCCATCTACATGATAAGTAATGCAAATTTTTTGTTCGTTCTGTCTCACTTTAGGTCAGTATCACAAAAATTTATGTTTCCCTTATTTTCATGTAATAAGAAAGTCGGGTTGATAACCCGACTTTTGTTGTGTTTCTTATAGTTCTTTTTCAATATTTAACCGTATAGTTCAGTATCGTTTTGTCTTCACAACAAAAAATGGAATACTTAATTTAAAAATATTACATAGAATTATAAGTGTTGAAAAAGAAAAATATTATATTTTTTTATTTTGATATCTGTTTTTCTGTAACAGACTACAGGTTAACAAAAGACAAATACAATATGTGAAAAATGGATAAATAAATGTACTATGTACATATCTTCGACAGCTCTTCTTAAGAGGTCATAAAATAAAACTATAATTTGTTAATTACAAGTGGTTTTTCCATTATATACCATTTAGCCTTCCCTCTCCCACCCAAAAAATAGATTTCACTGTTAACGTATAAGTTCGTCCACTAACTTTTTGATAGATTTCAAAAAAGTTACACTTTTTGTAAGTTGAAATTGTTTCATGGAATTTCGTTGAATATATTGTATGTTATATTTAATATTCTTTGTAAAATAAATTCTACATTAAAAAAAAATAAGAGTACAATCCATACTTATAATAAAAACGTAACGGATCAGTTTCTGTACCCAAAACAATTATTTTTTAAATTTTTATCTGTTTTAACTGTTTGTTTGTTCACGATAATCTCAGAATCGGCTTAACCGATTTAAATGCAGTTTTCACTACTGGATTTTGGCAAGCTTCCCTGAACATATAGGTATTATTACCATCGCTTCATAAATAAAAATGTTATATCAATTTAAAGTACCTACTTAGTTCGAAAAATTAGCTAATTGCTATAACAGTTATTTTATACAAGCTTTGTTAATCAATTGACTGAATCTTTAACTTTCTATTTGTATAGCGATAAAAAACATGGAGCTTTCAAAATGTAGGATAGGATCAGAGTTAAAGCGGTAATCACACGTGCATGCGTACCTACCGGTCTACCTAACTATCGTATAATTATATATTTTTCTTTAAATATAAATATTTAAATTACAAAATGAGTCCGTCTTGGCGCTTCACAAGCGTCTGACTTTAAATGCGACGGTTGCGGGTTCAGTTCCCGTTTGGAAAAATGAATTATAATTGATTAATATTTTCATTTCTTCGTTTTAGTAATAAGGCAAATAATGGCGTTGACCTCCGCCGCCACTCAAACCGCGATGCTTCGAAAATTGCGCAGAATGTAGGGAAAGCAGTGTCCTAATACTAGATTCTCTCCTCCAGAATATTCGGCATATTAGATTTATCGTAAAGCTAAAAATAAATAAATTATTGTTTTCTATATCCATATATATAAATAAAATTAAAGGGTATAACTGTGGAATCAACATAAATGTGTATTTTCAAGTGAATTTAGTTACAACAAAACCTATAAGGTACCAATCACAATCCTGAAATTGTTACAGAACCCTCGGCGGTCGAGTCCGACTCGCGCTTCGCCGATTTTTTTTAAATACATTAACCAACGCGTATGTTTCAAACGCGCGTAGCCGCAAGGGGGCCGCTAGTTTATAATATGTAAGTGTATCACAAGAAAATTAACCATAGATTGTAGCACAAATACTTGGCAGAGTAAACGAAAGAGGTCATCAAATGTTCCTGCGTAAGGACATAATGTATACAGTAATACATATTTCTTTCGTAAGTAAGTCTGTTTACAGCGTCTTTCAATATCAACATTTTATCTATAAATATAAATAAAATTGAAGTGCCGGTCTGGGAATTCAAAATTGGATTTACTTGTTTACACGATACTAAATTTTTGTCTGTCTGTCTTTCTGTTTGTCCAGGCATCACCGGAACAGCTACATCGATTTCTAAGGGACTTAACTGAATGGAAGAGTTACTTTTTATCCCGATATACGCAATTTACCACCTATCTAGATAAGATATGTAACAACTAAACATTTTTCTATTAAGTACGACATTTTTTGTGAGCTAACCAAATAATATCCCAAAAGGTTTAATTTTCAATTTATTGATTGTATAACACAAAATAGATAATCCATACTAAAATAATCAACAAATTTTCCCTAAATACCCTTAAATAATATAAAAGAATATTGGTATAGTTCAAGCGGGCGAAGCCGCACGGGGTAGTAAGTAGAGTAATAAATTATATGTGTTAGTTATACTTTGCCAATGTGTCGTTGATGTCCGAGAATATATTTTATGGTAGAAAAAGATAACACAACTGTGATTTTCTCAAAACAAACGCAAACTCAATCTTAATTATTTAAAAAAAAGACGGTCGGATGTGGGTTCGATTTCCATTCGGTTCGAAATATTATATATTTTCATTCTCCGCTCTGGTAACGAGGCAAAGCGCGGTGTAGGAACCTAGTGTTACGATTTCCGTTATAAAAATAAGATATGTACTTCAGTTCCCTAATTTTCGTCGAATACTGGAGACATTGCGTGTTGAGTGGCGCAAGTCAACGTGAATTAAGCGCTTTGCATTTGTCCTACCAGAGCGAGGAATTGAAAATAATTCATTCCCCTATGCGACAAACGAATACACCGAGCCACGTCGGCCTTATGAGGAAGACAGGTTCGATATTTATTTACATTAAATTGGCATAAGAGTCATAACTTGCTTTAAAAAACACGATTACAATGATACATTATTAACTTTTATATGTTTAATAAAGAGGCAAAATATATTGGAACTGGCAGCTTTTATGTTGTAAGAGGCAAATTAAGGAGACGTCAAAAGTGCCGCAGGCTTCGATTCGGTAATAAATTCAAAAAGCCTTATTATCAGAACTCTTAACCTTCATGATTCATTGAATAGCAACTTTCGAGTGTCGACCTAGCTTGTCTTTTTCATGGTTTTGAATACCATTGCGAAGATATCATGACTAACACGATAATAATATTGTATATATATTTATTTTGATTTACTCCTTGGTTTCATAGTCCATATTAAGATTCCATCCAACACGGAATGTTTCTAAAACGGTCGGAGAACTTAGTCTCTGCTTATCATGTTTACAGAGAGAAATATATAAATAAATAAAGTTGAAAAATATTAGAAAAAAAAATAAAAACTTAAATATGTTACTTTGTTAATATACACTTACATTGTGCAAATTATGATTTGGTACTTAAATTTTATGACATCACCACGAAAATGGTTAAGTGACGAAATGGTTCTATCGAATCATGGCAGTCGTAAAATGTCCCTGTTAACCATAAAACTCTCACTACCTTTAGTAAAATTGTCTTATCGGAAGTGGCAAGGGTAAAGCTTTTATGATAGTGTCTACCTACTACCTATAGGTAAAGAACTGAACTATTTAAATTCAAAAATATTATTCAAATTACTTATTCTATTTTTCAAGACGAAGAAGGCGAGTTGCGGCGCAGGGGCACAAAATGTGACTGTAAACGCTACTGGTTGTGGGTTCGATTACCACTCGAAGAAATATTGACTTAATCATTTCATTTCTTCGCTCTGGTGTCAAGGCAAACCGCAGCGTTAAGTTCCGCCACTTACCAGTGCAATGCCTCCAGAAATCGGTGGATACTAGGAAACGGAGTGTTTTAACGCTAGGTTCCCTCTGCTTACCTTGCTGTGTGCGGAATACACCGTGAAAACTGATTGATTTAGATCTTATATTTTTAAAGCTAGAATTCTTTTTCAAAAGAGTAGGTTAAAGTCGAGATGATTCCCCGTATAACATAACTAAGTTTTTTTTTTCGAACTATTTTTATATTATACATATATAGGTATTTAAATTTACATGTAATGTTCAAAATTAACAAAAAATACCTGTCGTATTGAAACCTCTTCCTGCCCATAAGTTTCGGCTACGACGAAATCTAATGAGTGTCCTATTGGTCCGAGTAGTTTCTCGTTCACTTCATCTACTGCCATCGATATTGCACCTGTAAAGAATTCACTATTAACTCTATTCTTTGTTTTAGCATATATATATAAAATAATATGGTTAGGGTCAATAACAACTAATATATTAACTCTATTATCATTTCTAATGTAAAATATAAATAAAAGTTCACGCTGTATCCCGCACACTGCAGTACACTAGTGTTAGTACACTCCGTTCTAGAGACATTGCGTGTTGAGTGGCAGAACTCAACGCCTCGCTCTGCCTCGACACCGGAGCAAAGATATGAAAATATAAATGTAAATAACTATTCACTTCCTCGAGTGGGGATCGAATCCATAACCAGTCGATTTCACAGTGACATTTTGTGCCCCTGCGCCATGACTGGCCTCATGGCGCAGGGGCACAAAAGGGAAATAATAATGAATCAAACATAAAAATGTTTGATTCATTATTATTTCAATTTCCTTATAAAGCAGATCAGATCGAGGATGA
Source organism: Heliconius charithonia (assembly GCA_030704555.1). Taxonomy (NCBI): domain Eukaryota; kingdom Metazoa; phylum Arthropoda; class Insecta; order Lepidoptera; family Nymphalidae; genus Heliconius; species Heliconius charithonia. The sequence goes on along the minus strand of CM060827.1, from coordinate 10,233,445 downwards.
TGTTATAAAACATCTTTGGAAATTAATTTAAAACATAACCATCGCAATTTAAAACACAACCAACCATATTATTTACCATTTTTTAAATTAAACAATGTCTTGTATAAATAAATGACTGGTAAATACGCTATGGTATTCTACATATTTTATGGCATATCTATAAGTACTAAAAATAATATATAAAAAAATCTTTTTTTTTTTGCAATTTTAACTATTTTATATTGATATTTAGATTTTATAGATACCTGATATAACTCTGCCTGGTTTGGGATAGTTTAAGTCACCCGGCCGCCTTTGCGAGCCAGTGAGATATCCGAGAGTGAACTTTTCACCCAGAGCGGTATCCATGGCGACTATTAATAAACACCAACACCAATTCCACTGTGAATAAAAATAAGAGTAGGTAACATTTTTTTGCATCATACTAAAAAGTTACATAAAAAATAAGACAACATTTAAAAAAATAAGACAACAACGTAAAGGTACTTTTGCAAGACTAGTCCGTAATGTGCACTAAAATAGCGCAAACTGATTTAATTACCTTTGTTATGTTTTTATATTTCCACGCTGTATCCCGCATATAGCAGGGCAGACAGTGTTAGCACTCTCTGTTCCCTATTTTTTGACAAGTTTTTTGAGACATCGCGAGTAGAGTGGCGGAACTCAACTCCTCGTCTTGTCTTGTTACCAGAGCGAGATAATGCAAATTTTAAATAATTAATTAAACGGGAATCGAACCCACGTTGACAATCACTCATTCTTTGTCACTGTAACAATAGACACTTAAAATAATTAATTAATTTTAAAATGAAAAAAAAAACGTTCATATTATTAAAAAAAATATTTTAAAATATAACGCTTAGTATTACAGTTATATAATTTGAAGGTTTGCAATAATATATCAAAAAAATTGAAATTATAATTATAATCATAATTAAACAAGTTTAAGTCGAAATGAAAATATAAGAATGAACCATGAAAAACGGAATAAGTTCTAATTTAAATTGTTTTCAGTCTCCAACTGTTCCGCACACGTGCTTCTAACATTTTTCCGATATTGCCCGGTCGTAAAATGCTTTGAAGTGCAGATAACTATGGCTTTAAAACACACACTCTTAGTTTGAAATAGAACATCGTTTTATATACAGCGATCTAGAGCAATGCATAATATTTTAAAATTACATTATAGGTAATATGACAAATATTTAAAAGGATCTAAAATAAACATCTATAAAAATCCTATAAAAATTAGGAAAATTTATATATCTCTAGAAATAACAATGCTACATATTTTTTATTATTATTGCCGTTCTCTGCTGAATGTAGATCTGTCTCATAGGCGATAGCATACTAATAATATTCTATTAAAAAAAACCGGACAAGCGCAAGTAGGACTCATTCACCGAAGGTTCCCTACAAAAATTGGAGGCATCGAGCTTTTTTAGGATTTAATTATAAATATATCGTTTTCAGGTTTTTTCCTGAACTAGTAGATTTTATTACTATTTCATAATTTTTGGTTAACTTTTAGTACCGTATTAATTTTGATTCCCTTCATAATATAAACGCAGTTTATAGTAATATAAACGGCCAAGTCTATTTTTTAATAAATGTAGAAATAAGTATTTTTTTCAGGAAGTCAAGGGACTTAAGATCTGAGTATATAGTTTGAACTCCTCCTTTATAGGTTAAACTCCAAGCGTTCCTGAGAAAAAGACTATTGAAACGCAATAAGACAAGCGGATGGACAAATTGATCTTATAAGGGTTCCTTTATTCCTTAAAAGGTACGTAACCCTAAAAAGCACATACGACTTTAAATATCTCTTCTTTTATTATTGTGTGTAATTTTAATTATTCGCTTACATTTTCAAGCTTAGAAATTATACTATAAAGCTTACACTTTTACGTTAATTACAATGTGGTCAGCACCACACACGAAATTGCTCTTCGGATTCCTTACGCAATGGCAGTTTTAAGGAGAACAACCAAACTTGTTCACTTGTGACAGGTTCAAGATTATAAAACTGTACATTCAACTCGATTTGTATTGTGAAAGTAGGCATCCCTCATGTCGGTAATTATAGCTCTCAGCCGCACATGATGTTTATTCGTATACCATAAGTTAGTGCGTTGAAATTGAAACAAACATTTACATTTCATAAAGTTTGATCAAGACTTATTCAGATCAGTTGCTTCATATTAGAAAAATGCTCAATGTTTGTGCGGTGTTAAATTACGTCTTCACGTAAATATCTAAAAAATAAATCCTTATGCTATACTTAAATTAGACAAAATACACCTATAGCAAATAATTCTACTGTTTTTTTTTTAACATAAAATAGCAACATTTAGAACACTGTCAGTCCGCACTAGACTGAGGACATTTTGTACAATATATTGTTAAAAATAACATCAGTGGGAGATATTTATATAACTATGACCGGGTTAAGTCAAAGTTTTATAAAATAGGGTCTTGAGTTTGCAACATTGCACTGTTTCAAATAAATTAAATATCAAGTACGATTAAAAGTCAAATAAATTATTATTGTTATAATCGATCCATAGAAGAAATTTCACACAAATACATTTAATTAGTAAAGGACTGAAAGAAAGTATTTTTCTTTTCTGATGTTTTCTTTTACTACCACACATACCACATACTTTTTTTTATTAAAAAAAACCTACTTATAAAATATGTTGTAATACTTGTGATATTAAGCCAATAATTCAAAGATTAATAAAATTATAATATTCATATCAATATAAAATCTATTAAGGTTCTTTGCTACTAGCAATAAAAATAAAAAAGTATCGTTGCTATTAAGGATGTAATAAGTTTTCCTATCGCAACAAAACACGAATGACCAAATTTCTGTGTAATATATCATAATATCTCTGATTTTCTCGGATACCGAGAGAAAGTAACGCTACTGTTAAGATAATAGATAATAATAATATTATTTACTTTTAAACTGCTTTTTATCCCTCATGTATGCATGTAGCTGAAATTACATTGAACACTTAATAAAAATAAAAATAATTTAATAAAAAAAACTATTATCAATTTATGACGATAATAAACGGCGAATGTCTAACTAAATAAACACTTAAATAGAAACAATTAATAATCGATGTTGTTTTCCTCTCTTATTATTTCAGTTTGGAGGACTTATTCTTGATGTCGTTTTCCAATAATAATCGAAGAGGTCGATAAGAGTTAATGTAATAGATAGTGCAACGGAATGGCTACGGCATTGACATAGTTGCTGCGTCACCGCGACTACAGCCGGGCGAGAAATGTACTCGCACACGTCAGAAACACAAACCCTTGTTTTGTCAACCTACATAGTATTAATTAGGAGGAAAGGCAAGAACATCAGAAATGATCGATAATTTCATTGAAATTTTAAAGCTTTTTAAACAGTGGTAACATCTTTTTATTTATTTTAGCTATAACAAGGTAAGCAGGAGGGGTCCAGTGCAGAGGGGTGAAACTCAACGCCGCGCTTTGTCTTGTCCAGAACGAGGAAATGAAAATATTATATGATTAATTACCTCGAGAGGGACCCACAATCATCGCGTATACAGTCCATACTCACTGCGCCACGACGGCGTAGAGTATATTATTGATATAATATATTTTGTGAAATAAAAGCAATTTCCTAAAATAATTAAATGGATCCCATTACATGATTGTAAATAATTTATTAGAGAATTTACACACTTAAGAGACATTTGTATTCATGGCGAGTGGACCCGCACTGAGCAGAGGTTTGAACCCGCATCAATAAAACAGCGTTGATCCCGGCGCCCGCGCAACCTTCTTACCATGCGGTCGCGCCTGATACATATTAATGTTGTCCTAACCATGTCTGAACTTTCATTGGTGTGCCTTTTTAGAAAAACTCTAACTAAAATAATTTTCATTACTTTTATATTTCTAATTCGTCATCGCTTTACAAAATGCTACTTTATCCAAAAAATCTTCTTTCTTTTGGATTTTGGAATTCTTTTTTTGGATTTACTAGAAAATTATGGATAAATTAATCATCACAACATTTATACATAGGCATTATAATTTACGTAATATAAATTGAATATGCTGTAGTAACATGTATATTTTAGAATTTAATCTTACACAGGTTGATCGACGTAGGTGTGTAAAAAATATGTATGTACAGGAAGTGTGACAGTACAGCTTAAAATGTAAGTCGACGTAAAAAAATATGTGTGCGAATAATTAACTATCGACATACATAGTCGTTTTAATTTAATATGCTAAAATGTAGTAGTACATTTTTGGACATACGAATCTCTCGCTCTCGGCAGCACCACAGGAATAGTCGAGTCCAGTGTTGAAATACTCCGTTCTACATTTTCCATCAATCTCACAGAAATTTGTGTTGCTTAGCGAAACTCAATTCAAATTTAAATTAAAGAACGTAATTTAAATATAATCCGCCTGACAAAGTATAGCCAGACACTTCTCAATTCGGTCACGATGGCAACATATTCTGATTATTTTATTTCGTTACATTAAAAGCGTTCGTGGGAAAGGAGTACAAGCGTGTGACTGTAAACGCGACGGTTGTGAATTCGATTCTCACTCAGGAAAATGGAATAAGTATTTATTATTTGGTATTGGTATTTTGGCCTTGGTAACAAGGCAAAACGCAGCGTTGAGTTCCGCCACTCAACACGCAATGCTTTGAAAATTGGGAGTAAAGTGGTCCAGTCCCAACTTTGCGCGATGCGACACGATATAGTGTTAAACTAAAAAATAATAAAAGAGCTCTGCTACTAATGTAATAAATACTTAACAACTAAAGATCAATGCATGAGACCAACCCTTGTTATAACTTAGATTTTTCAAAATACAAAATGTACATATTTGAGAGCTGAAAGTAGTCGTAGTAGTTCTTTTATTTTATGTCTCAGTAATATTTTTAAAAGTATCATGGGACCTGTGCTTATAATTATTTATAAAAATGCTCTGTTGTATAAACTCTATCAAATATAGACTAACAATCACATAGAGACAGTAAGTTCTGTTTAAATTAAGCTTCTAAGAATGCCAGGAAGACAAAATATTGAATTTTCATTTTACCAAAAAATAAATGACAAAAAGATAAACTAAAAATAAAAAATTATATTTATCAAGCTTTCAAAGTGCATATCTTACTAGGGATATAATATATTTGTTAAACATACAATTTGACGACTATAGAGAAAATTGTATAAGTAGCGTTGAAATATACTTTGTTATACAATTTAGTATTTATATTTTCATTTCTTCGCTCTGGTGTCGAGGCAAAACGCGGCGTTGAGTTCTGCCACTCAACACGCAATGCCTCCAAAATTCGGCATAAAGTGGGGAACGGAGTGTGTTAACATTAGGTTCCCTCTGCCTACCCTGCTGTGTGCGGGATATAGCGTGAAGCTAATTAATTAATTAAATTATTATACAATTTAGTATTTAAATTTATTAAATTTACAGTTGTATTAAAAAAACAAGAATAGCACAAACATGTTAAATTATATTTTTGGTTTGAAAGGCAAATATAAAGATGTATTTATTTTGCTTACCAAAAGCCACCTTGGTTTTTTCATGATTCTTTGGAGGCACCGTTGCGAAACACTCATTGATGACAAATATAACACATATTAACACAGTTTAAATTTATTTAATTAACTTTATTAAAATAGTACTCGAATTATTTACGCGCCATGATGCCAAGTTTCCCGCGCTCGCGGCACAGCTGTTAGCGGACAACGTTCGTGAAACGATGACGCTTACGGACTGAGTTCGACTTGCGATTTGCCAGTTGCGAATGTGACTTCGACTCACGTAATGTCTTATGATATGAATACAAATATAGTAAAAATATTTTTTTGAATAATAATAATATTTTTATTATATTTTGTATACCTGTACATTAAACTTTATAAATATTTTCGACATTAAATAATTCAGTCTACTATACATATTAAATGCTACGCATCATCGAGTTACATGGAAGGCAGTCTATAAGACAATCTATAACAGCATTCTTAATTCTTAACTAAAATCAGTCTCTGTACAGCCTCAAACAAAGAGTCGCCTAACTATAAGTTTTTCTGTAATCTTGTTGTCATTTTATTTTAAATAATAACTCTTGGAATATAGAATTAAGTCGTCCTAAAATAATAGGAAAACGTGTTGTGCATAAATAATAAAGTATCCTAAACGTTGCTATGTAGGTATGATTGGTATAAAGTATCTTGATGTATTATTTTTATTCGTAATCTTTAAAAACATTAAAATAATCATAGTCACCATAAAATTACGAACAAGTTAAATGTAAACACATGTCTTTGTTCATTATCGTTGAATTCGAAAGTGGTATTTAAATGAAATTTAAATTGAAATTGTTTCACTGTACTATAGTATTTTAATAATGCTATTATTAGGTAGATACTATTGAAAAAAAAGATAAAAAAAATAGATAATTTTAAATATTATTATATACAAAGTAAATATACTAAGAATTTAACACGAAAAATGGATCAAAATTATAATGGATTGGTATCCAAGAGACGGTAAAAGGAGTAGGGGAAGGCAGCACAGAAGATGGGAAGATGAGATAAAATTAACAGCAGTTCCCGACTGGAGAAGGGTTGTCAGTGATAGAAAATATTGGAAAATTCTAGAGGAGGCCTTTGCCAACAGGGGCACTCAGAGATATACTGTAACTATAATATACACACAAACGTAATATAAAACTCAGGATATCAGGCTTAATGTAATGTAAATGTCATATAAATAAGTAGCGCAAAAAATTTTAACATATGTATGTAATACGACTAACATGATAAAAAGCTAGCTTAATTGATTAGATCGCTATTATATATTTTAATTTCTAAATATTAGGTACATGTATGCTATACATGCAAATATAGGGATATTATGAGGTTATATTAAACGTAGTACATATTGTGCATTTGGACGATATTGGACGATGAACAACTGCGACACAAAAATAAGTTTTTTAGTTAGGTACTTTGTTACATTATTTTCACTAACACCGTATTAAAATATATATATATATATATATATATATATATATATATATATATATATATATATATATATATCTTCAAAATGAAAATCAAATTTAACTAGCTTCACGTTGTATACCGCATACAACAGGGTAGACCAAAACTAAATGTTAAGACACTCCGTTCCCTACGTTCTGCCAAATTCGGGGGCCATTGCGTCTTGCTTTCCCTCAGCACTTGGGTGAAAAAATTAAGTCAGCTTTCACTGCTGTATCCCGCACACAGAAGGGTAAGCTGAGGGAACCTAGTGTTTTAAGACATTCCGTTCTCTACTTTATACCGAATTTTCGAGGCAATGCGTGTTGATTGGCGAAAATCAACGCCGGCCTTTGCCTCGACACCAGAGCAAAGAAATGGTTTTTTTAAATTTTTAAATAAATATTTAATTTTCTCGAGTGGGGATAGGACCCGCAACAAGTCACGTTTACAGTCACACTTTGTGCCCATGCACCACCGCTGGCCTCATTTGGTATTAATTGTTAATTAGCATTAAATGTTCTTCATAAAGCATATTTCTTCTTTAATAAGTCTACCACATTTTATATTTTAAGCGGCTCGTAATAATATAGCAAGATTTTTGTTGTGGTACCTATAATAAATAGGAGAAAGGATTGCATAAATCATGTTTATATGATCTATATAATAACAACAATGACGACTGTGTAGTAGTGTTATACATAGTAACGGTAGAAAGGTAATCCTGAGGCTTATGCCTTAACCTTTACTGTCATCATGGGATCGGCGATGATACCTCTCTCACTTAAGGCTGAGGTAAATTATTTGTTAAATATTTATTTAAATAAGTAAATTTTATAACTAAAATGATCCTTAAACACGATGGCTTTTAAAACGTTACGATATATCTATATCAGTAGATACGTACCGCTTATGTGAATAAAGATTTATTTACAAATATTTTTTATCATCTAAACCTTTTGTATGAATGAACTACATAGGTAAGCATCGAGCGGTCAAGGTAAACAACCATAATGTAACATACAAAGCGAATTTGTATCTCCACGCGTGACATGCGTCATTAACTAATATAACTTATTTCCATAGCAATGTGTCGATATTCAATATATGAATTTATTATAGATATAAAAACACAAGACGAAGAAAAGTAACTTGTAAAATAACTGTCGACGTCGTTGTACAAAAAACCTGTTGTTTAAGTTTATAGATATCTTATATCAATAACAAAATTCGGTTGATAGTAATGGTTACTAGAGGTAGAGACGATCTTGAAGTCATGGAAATCCTTCATTTCGTAATTATTGTCCAGAAATAGTCACAAAAAATTTACATTTCAGAATCTACAAAATAAGAAATATTCAATATAATTTTTATTAAAATTAAAAAAAGAAAATTAAACAATTTATAACAATAAAATAATTTAATATAGTACATTTAATAAAACTTACATATAATTTTTTTACATGTACATATATACAATATGTGTAATAAGAACAAGTAAGAGGTATTTATATAAATCAAATTTTATTTTCTTAATCTAGTAACAATAAAAAAATATTGTTGTATTTATAGACAACTTAACAGTAACATGATTCGAGATTTCGAAAGTACCAAAGTGTATAAAGTTTATACCTTAAGTTATATATGCATATATAAAATTATCTATCCTGCGTTCTTGTAATTTCCACATTCTACGCATTACGCAAGATAACTATTTGCAATAAAACCCACTGCTATTTCTACCTATTTGGGGATCGCATATTGGATCAATGTGTCTTTACTCTGATTTGAACAAGTGACAAATTAATATTTTAAATACTGTCGTATAATGGGGAACGGAGTGTCTTAACACTAGGTTCCCTGTGTGCGGCATACTGCGTGAAGCTGAAATTGTCATCGTAAAGATCACTGATGTTTGTTCTCCACCTTTCACACATAACTTTTGTGTCATTGCACCTTCTGAAAGTAAAAAAACGCATATTATGATTATACGATTTTTTTTACGAATATATTAAAATAACGGTTAGTTTTATATTTTACCAATAAGTGAAATCACATATTTTTACCGGTTCTACTTTTTTTCAAGAAGTGATTACGTGAGCCAACGGCCTTCAGTCAACGGATTTACAGAGTATTCCCAAATGGTTCTAATGGATTTCCTTTAAAGTTGAAGCGGTATACGATAGTTGAGTGGAAAGAAAGGTTCACTTACCATTGTTATTTCTGGAAACAATGCGCTAAGGTTAAAGTTGGCTCGTGATGCCACAGGAATTCCGGATAAGGATCGATCTACATTAGACCCAACATTTTGTATATTCGACTGCATTAAATGACTGTTAAAGAAATCTGGTTGATATTGTGATGGCATCTGGTTTCCCATGTAATTTGGAAAAGTCATCTCCTCTGACATCATGTTTTGATGTTTTTTGCTTTGCGTTTTGTTTTGCCAAAATAAATGGGAAGAATCATTCCATTCGTCAACTTCGTTGCTTAATTTAGCTCTTTTACTTTGATATTTTTTGCTGGATTCTTTTTTAGAACATTCTAGTTTATGTTTCGCAGCAGTTTCTCTTCTCGAACTTTTATAATTGGGAAGATCCTTTTCTTGATATGTTGGTGCATTGCTTCTAAGTTTACTGTCACCATATTTGTGATTAGTATAATTATTACATTCTGCACTTTGATTATAATCTACAAAATCTGTAGAGAATGGCGCGCTTGAATAGTTGCTCGTCATTAAATTGCTACTACCAGGCATAAAATTGGAATAAAAAGAATTAGAAATGGTATTTGTTGTAGAGTTATACAATGTTGTTCCTGAAAATTGTTGTCCGGCGTAGCTATTATCTGAATAATCAAGTATAGGTGGAAAGTGTGAAACTTGAGCAACTCCACTGTCTTGCGAAATATTGAATTCATTATATTTTTGGGGCATCATAAATTTAGTCCCACTATTGTCGTGCAATTTTTGACTACACGATGTTCCACCTCTTATTAAAGCTTCGGCTGAATAACTATTTTTCTGTGTTTTCGAACTCTTATCAGGCTTATTAGGTTTCGCTTTAGGCTGCGAAAAATGGTTAATGTTTTCAAACGTATGAGAAATCTTCGTATCACCAAAACCATAACAAACTTGTGGATGATTTTCTAATCGCGTTTTCCTGTTACCGTCATTTATAGGATTAGAAATATTTTGCTTTGACAATTTCTGTGCTTCAGCTACTAATCCATGTGGCCGTATAGACATATTTTCGTTCGACCGATTCATTAGTTGGGTGACGGACAGAAAATTAGTACAATTCTGTAAATCAGTATGTGGTAAAGTTCTGTTAAGAGCTTCATTTTTTTTCTTGTCATGAGGACCTAAAGCTAAATCCCCAACAAGTGTAGGCAAATTAATAGGAGGAGGTTCCATACTTATTTCTGTTGTACCCGCTGGTCTAGTTGTTGGCCACGTAGTAAGTTCCTCATGATTAGGTTGAGGAAAATGGTGTATATTTATAGGAAAGTAATTACCATTATTTTGTACGTGTTTTTTGTTTACTTGTTCATTTTGAGTATAAGGTACTTTAATATTTTCTTTCAATTGAGTTTGATTTTGGCTGCAGTTATTTTGCATAGGTCTAATTTCAGATGTCATCCAGTTAATGTGCATTTTACTAGGAGATTTTTTGGTATATTTATCAACTAAATTATGAGCAGCGGCTGAAGGCTGTTTAAGAGGAATTTCACCAGTGTTTTCACTTAATTGTTTAGCATCAAACGGCTTTACAACACTAGCTTTAAGGTTAATATTTGTTTGTAGGTGTTCTGTTGTAAAATAATTTTGTTGCTTAGAATTAAAATGTTTTGAAGCGTTAGTGTTTGTGTGTATCGATGCAACATCTTCCGGCCATAAATTTGTGCTTTGGTTATAAAAAGTAGTAATCTGTTCGGGAAATGTGTTAGGTTTACTAGTTGAATTTTTCTTACTTGAACTTGGAACCAAAGGAACATGAAATTCTGGATTGAAAGGATTATAAGCATTCGAGAACGGTGTTGATGTATTAGTCAATATGTTATCTTTATGAAAAGTATTAGCACTAGTTGTACAGTTTACAAAATCAAATCCTTTATGAGACCAACCTAAATCAATATCGTAAGTTAACCTAGAGGTATTAATTTTCATAAGATTATCGTCAACGTTAGTAAAATCTGTTTTATTTTTGTTTGAGTAGTTTTCCATTGCACACGGATAAAGGCCTAAGGTATTATATTCATGGCCAGATGAGATAGTGCTAGTACTATAAATACTATTTTTGACTGTATTGAATGGGTCACCTTTGTAAAAAATATTATTAGTTGTGCTACTATATGTTGTTACTTGACTTGTTCCGGATTTACTACCTGTGCAATCAAAATCTATTGTAAATGATGCATCAGTCAAGGTACAAGTGGTAGGTATAACGGATGGGAGGGGTAAGTTTAAAAAGGGATTCTCATTAGCGACAAGACTCGAAACGGAACTTGATACTTTAACCTCAGCCGATTTGTTACTTTCGTATTTATGTTCACTGGCCTTAGTAACTGGATTATTAACGTTAGTACTATTTTCATTTTCAGACTTATTATTTAGTTTTGTTTTATTCTGGGGTACATTTGTCTTTTCAAAATATGAAACTGGTTGAGTTAATGTTTCAGTTCTTTGATGATTTTCTTTAGAGTGATTAGCTTGAGTGTCATCTGCTGGACTGTCTGCTCTATTTCCACTAACAAGAGGAAAAGACATTAAAAATGCCGCCGTAGGTGAGGCAGCCAAAAACTCTTCTGCCAATTCTAGCCTGGCATTTCCTCCATCTACAACGTTTTCGCATATTGTAGTATCTAATATATTTTGTATTTTATTATCTTTATTTTTAAATTCTTGCGTTGGCTTGTCAGGAGGAATTTTGTCAGGTTTGTTAGCTAATGTGCTGATAGAAACAACCTTTGACATATTTTGTATCGGTTGCTCTGTTAGTTTTTTGCTGCTTGCTTTAGCTGGAGAGGGATCAGAACATTTTGGAACACTTAACAATTTATCACCGTTATGAGTTTCTTTTGTTACATTATCTTTTTCAGTTTTATTTTCAGATACTGTATCACTTGGTGGAATATTTTTTATCGGTTTGTTACTTTCTTCGTCAGGTGTCTCTTCACTTTTATTAGATTTGTTAATTTCTATATCTTCTGTTTTGGAATCTGGAATAACTTCTTTGTCTGGATCAGAGTTTTTTTCTTCAACACATTTATTTTCTGACTTTTCATTACATTTCTTAATGGTTGAATCTGAGGTCTCTTTAATATCTATTATATGATTAACTTTTTTTGAACTCTTTTTAGTTGCACTGGTTCGTGCCTTGGTACTATTTCTTTTTGACTTCTCTGACAAAGGACGAGAGTAGGCTGATATGGGTAATACATTAACCATTGTTGTTTTAGTAATATCGTTGCCATTTCTACCAATAACAGGAATAGTTGTAGCTTTATTTATAGGTTGTAAATTAGCATCAACTAAAACAATCGTTGGTGGTTGTGGAAATATAACTGGTCTTTGTGGAAAGATATATGGAGTAGCAGGTAACATAACAATAGTATTTTCTGAAAATAAACAAAAGAATATATAGCATCTCAAAAAAATATACAGGATTTGTGGTAGTAAAAATAATAAAAAATAAGAAACCTACCTTTTTTCGCTTGAGTCAATGGTAGTAGCTTAGGTAATTTGGGTGGAAATTTATTTAATAAATTGACCTTTTTTTTATTTTTGTCAGAATCTTTAACAGCTTCTTTTTCTTTATCGTTCTTCTGTTTAGATTTTTGCACCATCAGTAGTTTAAGATATTTACTATCTGTAATCAAATGTCACCATTTTTTTGTTAAAATAATTTAAACAGCAAAGAAATAAAAACAACTTACAATTTGATAATTCGCCTGAACGAAAATCAAATCCACAATGCCTTTAAACGTCTACAATGGTTAAAATTAAAAAGAAACCAGCCCTATCAATTTTAAGATTCAGTTTTATTAAGAATGAATAAGTTTTAAAATAGATTAGGTCATTATTGTGCAGAAGCACAGCATTACTGAAAATGCTATAGTCGTGGGTTCTATTTATAGATCCTGGCATATGGTGCCAGGGTCTGTCTTCCTGCTTGACCTACTCCACTTTACACGGTGTGTAACGTCCTGTATGATTAGACCATTAGTTCTTATGTCCTGCATCACGACATCCAACGATACGACTAGGCATTTCCGTCCGACGTAGTTCCTAGGTCGGCACGCAACGTGGCCATACCGTTTCCGGCGACGCTTGGAGCTTATTCGTTACATCATGGACCCCAAGACTACCTTGCATGAATGTGTTACGTATTCGTGTCAGACCGCGTTACGCTGCACATCCACCTCAGCATCTTCATTTCCGTGATGTGGAGCTCAAAGTGTGCCGATCATTCGGTCCGGTCGTATGATACTCTTGTATATCAGCCATTTCAGCTTTTACAGTATTTAGCGGGCGCAGACTACACTAGTGACCTCCCGCCATTTGGCTCAGGTAGCGCTTATCCGGCCATAGACATTGTGATCGATGCCTCCAAACTCGTGCATACCGGATTCAAGGTACATGAACTTTTCAGACTTAACGGCTGTTTTAGGGCCTATAAGAATAGTGATCGAGTCCGGGCTTTCGCAGACCATGTACTCGGTCTTCGACACATTCAGTTTAAGACGGCCGTTCTCGGTCGGGTCTAGTCGTCGTCAGCGTACATTATCAGCCATGAACGCTTATCCTGGATGTGAGTCAAGACAGTATCGAACACTCTTAATTCTTATTTTAGATGAATAAATAAGAATGGACTAAGAGCCGAGTCCTGGTAAACGCCTACTGTAATCTGGAAGGGTTTAGTGTCATGACTGAGGCCAGTTGAGGCCTCCAGAATTCGGCAGAAAGTTGGGAATGGAGTGTCTTAACACTAGGTTCCCTCTGCCTACCCTGCTGTGTGCGGGATACAGCGTGCGGGAAACTGATTTATTTTTTATTCTCACCCTGGTAAGATAACTAAGCGTAATGTCTCGATGGCAGATAGATCTCCCCGATTGTAACACGAAATGTAGCAGAGTGGTGGGGTAGGTCACCTTGTAAAGTCTGTACGTGCCATTGTCAGTATGAGGTCGGTCGGGTGAGCACTGAGCGTTCGTAGTCGAGGAGTTTATTAGAAATGGCGGATTACCAATATTGACACAGCGTTCTTTTCATATCCACTTTGCGCTTGGCCGACATGACCCCGTTTCAGATATAAATAACATTTACACGCGGATTTTTCTTCGGGCAAGAATGAACGACATTTTCCATGAATATGGAGCAGAAAATGTAATGTTTTAGCAGGATGGAGCAACGGCACACACATCTCGTCACTCACTTGCAGTTCTTAGAAACATGTTCCCTGGACACGTTATTTCCTTACGAGGTAATATTATGTGCCTTCCATGGTCACTGGACTCAACACTATGCGGCTACTTTCTGTGGGGAAATCTCAAAGCCAAGGTCTTTCAACATCACCCTCGAAACATGGAAGCTTTTCAAGAGGCGATAAGAAAATAGGTAGCTGCCATTCAATCCAAAATGATTCACAGAGTAATGAAAAATTTCCGAGAGAGGCTTACAGATTGCATTAGCAATGGAGGGCCGACATTTGAGTAATGTATTGTCCAAAATTCGTTAATGTAATATGTAAATGGTATTTTTTGCACTATATTATAATAAAAATCATTTGATTTTATGTCAAAAGGTTTTGATTTTATTTATTTCCAAAGAGAGGAGATCTGTGTGCCACATCCTCTATAAAGGATACAATAAGCTGTAACATACTGTGGTACACATAAATTTTATTTTTTACTTGCAATATACACATTTTAAAACCATATATAAAAAACTTACTTTGATTTTTTTTATTCACACCAACAGCCACCTGTAATGAAACATCTTTTCTGTCTAGCTTCTTTTTTTCAATTGCTTCTAATTTTATTTCTAAAGCCAGTATTTCTGCTTCTATAAAATAATATTATCTTTTAACATCATAATATTATAGAGTCAAAAAATTTGGTGGGTAGAAAGTGATAATTTTAAAAGGAACTGACTTAAATTGAAAAACTAATTTTGTTTTGAATAGCTTATTAAACCAGGCCGAGCCCATAGGCTATATTACATCATGTTTATTGTTTTGGTTTGATAGATACGTGTCTAAAGTGTTACTTTGGGCACTTGGAATGTATCATGTGCAAAGCATGAAACATTTCAAGTCACTGGTAGAAACTAATAACCTTATAAACATCTTGATGTTGTTACCATAGATAATAAAGAGATAAAATAATAAAATCATTGGATTCTCTGTTTTTAACACATTTTAAAAGAACTACTTAATACACCTTAAATACATGCGGGTGCAAGGCCCACCTTTGCAAGGTGAGGAGTTCAGAGCAGTGCAACTTAAGTATAAGTTTTAGGGGCCGCTTTAAATGTCTTTTAATGTTTATCTCCACATTCTGAACTCCTGTGTCTACCTAACCAAGTTTGAAGTTATTTTACTAGTGCTGCCTGTGAAGTACATACTAGAAATAAATTCATGATAATTGGACCAAATTAAGAGCAGATATTTAGGCATTCAAAAACATATCTATGAACATCTCAGGTTTTGAATACCTAAGAATAGTCCATTTTCACAAGTAGAAACTAACCTAAAGAGTTTCATTTAAAAGATATAACTTACTTAATTGTGTTTTTTCATTAACAAAATTTGTTAAACAAATAATAGCTTTTTGAATAACCTCAATTTTTGGATACTGAACATTATCTGGATCTTCTAATGCATTATTTGTTTTATTTATTGATTTCACTAGCTCTCCCAGTTTTGATATAGCATCATTAAATTTTAATCTCCTTTGACGTTCCCATTCTCTACACCTACTGTAAAGCACATTTATGTATTTAAATTAGTTTGGTAATATATAAAACCTTCATATACATTAAAATAAATTAGCTACATTCTGTACCCCGCACACAGTATGCTTGGCAGAGGAAACCTAGTGGTAAAACACTCCGTGCCCCATTTTCCGCCGAATTTTGGGGGCATTATAAGTTGAGTGGTGGAACTCAACACCTCACTTCGCATCATTTGACACCAGAGCGAAGAAATGGAAATATAAATTTAAGTAAATATTCATTTTCATCGAGTGGGGATCGAACCCACAAACAGTCGCGTTTACAGTCACAGTTTGTGCCCCTGCGCCGCGCCATTTAATTACAAAGTTTAAAACATTAAAATACTATAGTAGTTTTACTTTACTTGTATGTTTTTAGCTTGTTGTGTTATGTAATGTAAATATGAAGGACATGTTTAAATTTAATATGAATTTTATCATTTAACAACGTTTGATTGAGTTTGATGTATTAATGAACATACAAAATACCTTGGAGTTCGTTGTTTATTAGTGGTTTTATCCATTTGAAGGAATACAACGAATTAATATATACAGAAACCTTATAAATAGAACTTATTAATAAAATTATTTTCTTCATAAAATTTTATTTCCTCAAATATTTATTTTGATAAATAATAAGTAATACCAGTACATAATACATATTTTGACAATTTTATTTGGCATTTGACAAACATTGACATTTGACAACCAGATTCTAGAATGACAGTTAACTACCTATTAGATGAATCGATTTTATTTTGGCAAAAAATAAATAGGGTAAATCAATTTTAGGAATATAAAATAAACTTCGAAAAACTACAATAATAAATATTGAAAAAAAAAAGTTATTAAAAATATAACGTAAAATATCTTAAGGAACTAATTAAATTAATAAAAAGTAAACTTGTTCGATTCGTGACGCCCGACAACATTGATAACTTAAATTATTATAATTTTTTGACGTGAGGAATTCCTATTATAGATACCGGCCCGACTGGGACTCGAGCGGGTTATGTGGGCATGGGCTTTGGAATGAAGGAAGCCGAGTGGGCCATACTCACCTCAGAAATTTTACTTATAATATAATTTGCAACAAATCTGTTCAAAGCTAAAGTCCAATCCATCCAGAAAATATGTCCAGATACGCAAATGTCACATACATTTGAGGACTCGTGGACTAGCAGATTTAGGCCGTCCAAATACCCAGTAAAACATCCTATTCAACCACTACTGGTTGCGAGTCATTCAACCTACAATCAGTTGTGAATCGTGGCGGCGGAAGCCTGTTAGGCTCGCCGCGGAGTCATGGGTTGTGTCACCTTCAACGGCCTGCTCGGAGTAGTGCGTAGCAAGAGCGTAGGAGCAAGATTTTATATTTTTTAGCGTATTCTTTTTAATTCACTTTTATATTATCATAAAGATTTTTTTGGATATAAACAAACGGCCATATCTTTTATACGAATAAAAATACGCCTTTTTCAGAAAATCAAAGGACCCTTGATCCGTTCGTCCAATCCGTTGACCGTTGAGATGAGGACAGCCCGCAGCCCTGGGAACGCCAGCGTTCACGGGCATATGCTTGGAGCAAAAACCGTTGACAGCGACCACTTGCATAAATTCTCGGGAAGCCCATAGGATGAAAGTTTAGCAAGGAGATCCCAATCTGTCAGACGCGACAAGTTGCGAGTGTTCTGCAACTGGGATGCCTTTTGGATCACAATTTCTAGACAAGGCACGCAATCAAAGGCCTTGTGCAGATCTAAAGAGGCCACGTGCAGAGCTCTTCTTTTTTCTTTGTATGCCATTATCTCTGAGGGCGAAAATAGCGTTCATAGTGTCTGATGATGGTAGAACCCATATTGAGATTCAGAGACAATACACTTTCGGGGGAGCCTGAAGTCAATCATCGCTCAAAGAGCTTCATCGTATGATTCATAAGCTTAATGCTCCCGTACCACAATCTTGAACACTGCCTCTTACCTTCTAAATAGGGGTAATGAAGCTACGCTTCCAATGGCGTGGCATGTTTCCAATATTCAAGATATGATTAAAAAGGTCAATAAGTGTGAGCGAACCAAGAGAGCCCAACGATTTTTACGCTTTGATCGGAATCGTCCGGTCCCACCGGTTTTTCGTCCTATATGCGTAGAACGCAATTAAAATTTCGTCAAGGGTTATTGGGGTAATAAGTTCGAAGTTAGGCGTGAGGAGTATCAAAGATACTGATACGGAGGACCACCAGGAGGACAAGTATGAAGAGGTTTATGACAATGGACGAAGCGAAAGAGGTATACAGATACCGCAGCGTTTGGTACTCCGTTCTCTCTGACTATCCCGCTAGGGATACAGCGTGAAGCTAGTAGTAGTAGTAGTAGGAAATAAGTATAAACGGTAGTAATCACTATTGTCGATTTCACATAGAATTGTGTACAGTAACATTTTATTGTTATTCACCTTATAAATTAATAATGATAGGATAAGACAATCAAGATTTAGTATGATAGTTTTTTTTTTATTAAATGAAACATTTTAACAAAGGAAGAAAATAAATGGTCCAAAAATAATCACGCAAAAATATTCGAATGAAGTACTCGTCTTCTTAGTATACTACTCCTGAACATTATTATGCATGAGTGTTAGAAAATATTTAATGAATTGATTTTAAATTTCATTATATTTTAATTAAAAATTTCAAATTAATATACATAAAATAACAGTACTAATTGTATGTGTCTTATTCGAATTACAATATAAGTATATCGATAAAATTATACAACACTATGTTATTTTTGTGATTCATTTTAATTTATGATTAGACAGAAGGTACCTATTAGACATTTATATATTAATCATAATTTGTAATCAAATATCAACTAACAACGTCTTTAAAAAGTTTATCGAGTTTCCATAATTGCATTTCCTTCCCAATTTGCTACAGAGTCGTTGTGGTTTTGTGATTCTGCTTATTGTTGTAAGTTTGATTAAAACTATTTGCTACACCTTAAGTGAAGTTGGAGTTTGTAAAACATACATTGTAATTATTAAAAGATTTAACGCGTAACAGAATATTTTCTAAATCTTGTGCAATAGTAAGGCGCTATCAAAATGGCTCTATATCCATCATTAGAAGATATGAAAGTGGATAATATGATTCGAGCACAAATGGCTCAACCGGATATGGCACAGCCTTCTTATCATCAATCCTACCAGACACCACCAGTATCAGCTCCTCCAAGTGCACCTCGACAAGTATATCCTGCTCTTGGGGAATATATGGGATTAGAACTCTCACCGGAAGTTATTGCTATCAATATGCCCGAGTATCAAATCCAAACAGTAAGTTAAGATAGATAAGATAGTATAGTTCATATTTACTGAAGTATTTTAATTTACACATACTTTAATTTCATATATAGCTTTATGCTGTAACCCACATATAGCAGATAGGAAGAGGGAACTTAGTGTTAATACACTTTATTTCTCACTATTCGCCTAATTTGATTTTCTAGACATTGTGTGTTGAGTGGGTGAATTCAATTCTGCCCTTTGTCTTATTACCAGAGTGAAGAAACTAAAATACATTATGGAATATTAATGCAAGTAGGAATTAAACTAACAATTGTTGCATTTACAATCTGACACTGTTTATTGCACCACTCCAACTAAATCTATTTAATTGCTCAATTTCATTCTAAAATTTATATCAACTTTCTCTAAAGGTACAACAACCTATTGGAGCGGTATCTACTATGGTAGCTCCACTTTCTTCACAATCTCCCAGCATATTGAAGGCAACTGTCACTCAAGGAATAAGACAAGTTATTCTTTGCAAGGATAAAGATGGTAAATGTGGCTTGAGATTGCACTCAGTTAACAATGGTATTTTTGTATGCTATGTTGCAGCTGGTAGTCCAGCAGCACTTGCAGGATTGAGATTTGGTGACCAGATTTTAGAGATTAATAATGTAGCCTTGGCTGGAATGACTATGGAACAAAGCCATGCACTATTAAAACAAGCACCAACAAATGGCATAAAAATAGCTGTTCGTGATAGGTAATTACAATAGTTAGATTAATAATTTTCCATTTATTACTAACATTTTTTTTAAAATTGCAGTAACAGCCTTTATATACAATTTGTGTGTGTGTGAATACTTAATTAATTTATACCTATAATCAAAAATCATAATTTGATATCATTACAGCAGAGTTAAGAGAAACATTCTTTTAGCTTAAACTATTTTTCTTTGTTTTCATTTTATTGTTGTTATTTCAGACCTTTTGAAAGAACAGTTACATTGCACAAAGATTCTCTTGGGCATGTTGGTTTCCAATTTAAAGATGGTAAGATTGTTGGACTTGTCAAGGATTCCTCAGCTGCACGAAATGGTTTGCTCACAGATCATCAGTTACTAGAAATAAACACTATTAATGTGGTTGGTATGAAAGATAAGGATGTATCAAAGGTTATTGAAGCCAGTCCATCTGTTGTAAATGTAACTATTATTCCGCACTACATTTACAAGCATATGATAAGCAAGTGAGTATAATGGTACATGCATATATGTAATTACTGTATAGTACTGTTATACATATGAGTATGGAATCGCTGACATTAATTTTATATTTATTACGTTCTAATAATATGTTAATATTTCTTTACAGAATGTCAAATTCATTGTTCAAAGATCTGGACCGTACTCCAGCTGTTTAAAAGCAGCAAAAGTGAAGTATTTGTTCTAAGTAATTTTTCTACAGAGCACGAATTATTATCTTATTTTAATAAACAAAGCACATAAGTTTAGTTTTAAAGTATAAAAAATATATCTAAGGTTATTCTATATATTTTTATAGTTGTACAGGTTTTTCCTATGAAAAACCACAAAATACATTACTTTTATGACTCATGTTCAAGAAGTGAAGTGTTAATCTTATTGAATTTTTGATTATTTATTATTATACAGAGAATTATTATTTGTAATCAACATTTAATGAGCACAAAAACAGCAGCAACATTGAAATTTCACCTACTTATTGTTAAAACTTACAGTAAAAAAATATATATATATATATTTACTAGCTTTTACACATTTTTGCCATATAATGAATGGTTATAACATTTAAGTAACAATTTATTTTAGTCAGTAGGCTGTGAGATCTGATGGTGACTTTCTATTTGTTGGTGCATTTTGTAGCTGAATAATCACCTATTTCTATAGTTTTGGTGCTTGTATATTAAAAATGCCATATTACTGATTATTACATATTTATGTAAAACATACTACTACATTACATTATTTGATTATGAATATTTTTTTTATTAATATAACATATATGCTAAACAATCCTAACTATATATGAAACATTTTTTGTTCATCCATGGAAAAATACAGTATTGAATTTATATAATAAATAACTGTATTAAAAAATTGAATTTTCGCTGCACAATACGTAACATATCGAAATTTTATTGGAAAGTCGGGTATGGAGTGTCTTAATGTTAATATGTACTAGTTTCCATTAACAGACTCATAGCAATAGGATATTTAGCTTATATTAATAGTTTCTTTCGATAACTGTTAGCTCACATTCCCTTGATAATGTAGATTAACACTGAAGCAGTTTGTTTTTTTTTACAATAATCTATATTTATTCTCATATTTAAGCTCATACGAAATGGTTACATTATATTTGTCATATTAATATATTTGAACTAGGATTTTTTGTTTGTACAATAAAAATTATGAACAAATGGTGTAATTCACTTTATATTTGGATTTTTAACAATTTTTTCAATAATATTAATTTTTAAATCTATTCCTGCATAACATTTGTTAGAATAAGATTATTGTAAACAGTTGTCGTTAAAGATTTTTTATAGAGCTATATTTGTGATGATATAAACAGAGGAATTACTGTTAAAATGATATTGTAGTAGAAATTAAAATAGTGTAATAATTTTGATAAGTTATGGCCATTTCTTTGGAGTATTATCTTAGGTTAAAAAAAAAAGAAATTCAATATCCGACCTATATTAGAAATAGTATGGAAACTAAATTAAGTTAAAAGTTTTCTAGTTTGTTTGATTTTTTCAATTTTTTCCATTTCTCATTTTGTTTGATTTTTTGTTATGCAAATTAATAATTATCTACCGAAATAGTATGATCATATGTTAAAATAAAACAGTTGTAGAATAAATATTTATAAGATTTTATTAATAGAAATAAATATATAACACTTATTTGGTTTTTTTTTTATTTTATATTTAGATACTAATAAATTCAAAATAGTCTAAAAGTGGTCTTACAATTTGTAAGATAGTAAAAATTATAAAAATATTTTTTTGTATTGCATAAGAAGTATCCACTCTAAAATAATATACATAAAATGGGAACTATAAAACTAAAGTTATAATTATATTTTTTAATTAAACTTTCTCTACTAAATATTGCTATTACTAATGTTAATATATTATGTCAAATGGGTTTTGAAAGGTCCAATTCGGTTTCAATACAATTTGTGGACAAGACCATGATTTTGGTATAAAAAAGCTGTCATTTTCTGAGGGGGGACAATTTTTTCGTGCAAAAAACTCCATGGCATATAAGCTCCATAGAAGACCTGAAAAATAGCGATAAATTGAAATTTATTAAATTAATTAAAATATATGTTTTTTTATCTTTTTATATATTAGCAGACGTATATTCATACTGAATATTTTGAGCGGTCTACTTTTATGGTGACTAGATTAAAATTATATAAGCTGGAAAATGTCTCAAAAATTTATAGTAAATGTAAATTTATTAGTCTATATATGAAAAATATTTTCTACATGATGAGTATCACTTACAAAATAGCCGTATTTCTCTTTATTATTGCAAATGTATTTCTTCAATTGCGGTATGTCGTTTATTTAATTGATATGTTATGAAAACAATCTTCAATGTTTAGTATTATTGTAACAGTAAAATATCTAGATTGTTATGATATCCGTCTGCATTCTAGAAACGCTACGTTCATCGGTCTGTATGTACCTATCCACGTAACAAATGCAGCTGTTTTAATCACTTACAATATAGAAATAACAAAGAGTAAAATGTAGATAAATATTTCAATAATATTAAGGAAAATATCGTGGATTGTAGTCGTGGATTTATAAATATGTATGATAGATATATATAAATATATATATCTACATATTTATAAATCTATGATAATATTTTCCTTAACATTATAGAAATATCTATCTATATTTTACTCTTTTGTTTTTGTTTTTGTAAAAAGATAGACAATGTTGATATACCTATTTAGTTTTCAACATAATGTGTATCGTTTTTTTTATTAGTCGACGAACTGCACTAGCTGTCAAGATTGGGATTGGAGAATCGGTGAAAAATATATAAAAAAATAAATAAATGAGAAATAAACCTTTGCAATGTTATATTGGAGCGTGCGGGCATCCGCCAATTTTTATCTTGTCAATTTTATAAGTTCTACTTCCCGTTGACCTACAATCGTAAAATTGGAACTGAGCTCTCGGCGGACGAGTCCCACTCGCACTTGACACGTTTTATATAATATTTTTTATATTGCTAATACTAACAATTAATATATAAACTAACAAATAAATACAAACTCACCATTTCCTATAAAAAAACAAAGCCACATCAAAAGATTGAAGGTACTAGGAAATCGAAATCCAATAGTGTCTGTCAACGGTAGCATCAGAACGCCTACCATTCCAAATTCTATCATGAGCACCGGGTAGAAAAACCCAAAAGAGAGTGCTAATATAACTTCGTGTGCAACAGCAGAGACCTGGAATATATTGTTAGTTTAGAGTTTATACTATGATGTATATATTAACATACTGAAAAAAATGTTACACAGTTTAAATAAAAACCAGAAATATTATGATCGTGGCGTAAGCAGTGGCGGACTAACACGGAAGTGGCGGGGACGGTACGCCGCGGGCCTCTGGTCCTGGAGGACCTCCAAATGCTGCAAGTTTGGGGTTCGAGTCCACATAAACAAATAAGTACAAGAATAAGTGCAGCCTGTACTGATAGTTTACATTATTTTAATTGAAATTATTTTTCTTTCTAATGTTTTCGTTCGATAAATTCGAATGCTTGCATGATTTTTTTTGTTTAGATGAAATACGTTTAATGCGTATATCCATTTATGCAGGAATTGTCGCATCGATATATGACTCAAAATTATATCAAACAAATAAACAACACTTTCCAAATAGTTGAAACAAAGTGTTGCTTTTAAGACAAAATACAGTGTTGAGTTTCTTAAAACGTATATAAAGAAGGAAGAAGGAAAACACGTTTATCGGATTATTTCGCAATATGCTAAAACTTGAATTATTATTATGATTTTGGTAAAACTTGTTTTTGTCTTTAAATATTCTTTTGAATTGTTAAAAATTTATCAAAAATATGAAATATACTAACCAAAAATACAACTACTGTGGCTATAGCACGACCAACAACTGGAGCTAGAGGTCGATAAATATGGTCACGGAGCCAAGCATGTACTACACGATTCCAAGCACGGAAATAATTAGAAAAGCGAGACTTCGTCCACCAGTCCTGAAAAGATAGAACCAAGAAAACATGTTAAATAATAGATACATAAAAATCTTTCTTTCTTTTAAGATTTTTTTTAAGTTAAGTGTAATTAAGTTAAGGTTTATTAATAGTAGCATAACTATATAAATAAATAGCTATAAAAGAAATTTATATATGTACAATATATGTATATATATATGTGTCTATAAAGGGAGTATAATTAATAAAAAAAATATATTATATTTCATTATTAAAATACACATAAGAGTAGACACCTAGTAAGAAATATACGCAATACACATTAATAAAAAAATATCTAAAAACACAATAAATTATGTTTCTAAAAAAAATGATTTATGACCGACACACTTATTCGATAATCTTTAATTCTGCAATTCAATTCTATTTTCCAAATATAGCGTTGGTAAGTGCATACGAATACCTACGGGCGATACAATAAGCGGACCAACTCGGTCGAACGTCAGGAATTTCTCAAGCTAGCATTGCACTTCAGTTTGAATAGTGATAAATTAGTGCACTTGTACATGAAGTACCCTAGTCAACTACCATGCTGCAATGGAGCGCGACTTGACAGAGATAAAAGACTTGTACTTCGTTCTTTTAGCTTTTAAAGTTCGCCAGAGAATGAAAAACAGGTAAATATTATCTATTGTGACTCTATTTCGATACTTAGATATGCTGTTGTTACATTTATAGTTTATATCTTATGTGTATCAACGATCAACGTGCCGTAGTTTATTTTGTTGTGATAAAATTATGAAAATATCTATGTCAAACTTGGTAAGTAATAAGAGATACACAGATTTATTCCTAGGTAAATTTTACATAAATTTATATACTCGTATATGTCGTTATTATTAATAGGATTTGGTGAGGACTAAGGAATTCAGTTCCTTAGTCCTCACCAAATATATAGATATAGTCCTATATATATATAGATATTAAATAAGCAATAAATATAAGTAATAATCCCCTACATTACATACTTTAAAAAATCCTATATATTTATATGGTTAACACAGAGAAAGGTGCATAATAATTTAAAGTGTGCTTACCTCATAAAAAAGTCTGTCACCAAACTTCAGCATTTCGGCAAAAGCATTGTGCCACGCGTGTAAGAGGCAATAAAAACCACACAAAAAGGAAATTACTCCTGGCAGCACACACGCAAACATACCTCGCACTACAGTACCAGCCTCGATCTACAATTTTTTTTTTAAATGATATTCTTATGAATATAATTTAAATAATTTATATAATATTATATTTATAAATATTTTTTATATTTCCATTTGCTTAGCGCGGCGTTGAGTTCTGCCACTCAACACGCAATGCCTCCAGAATTCGGCAGAAAGTGGGGAATGGAGTGTCTTACCACTAAGTTCCCTCTGCTTACCCTGCTGTGTAATGTGCGGGATACAGCGTGAAGCTGATTTGATTTATATTTATAAATAATAATACTATTAGAAATAATACTATAATATCAAGCTATTTTTGGAATAACACAAATTAATAGATTTCTTCGCTCTGGACGAGGCAAAGCGCTAAGTCTCAACTCACAACACGCAATGCCTCCATGAATTCGGCGGAAAGTAGGTAGTGGGTGTCTTAACCCTAGGCTCTCTCTGCCCACCCTGCTTTATGCGGGATACCAGATGCAAGCACGTAGTAAATGTCCCGTTTTTTTTCAGAATGGCAGAAACAGTTTCTTCGAGATTATCGCGGTACCCTAGTTTGCAAATTACTGTAATATTAAATTATGTATTAGTGTCTACTTAAAAAACAAAATTGGAGGTCTCGAACTTTTTCTGAAGTTCGAGACGTCCAAATCTTGATAAAAAAGAAAGTTACTCGAAAAAGAAACGAAAACATTTTTCTAAAAAAACGAAAGCCACTCTTCAGTGTCCCGTTTTGAGCCGCGACCGAAAAATGGTCACGTTAGGGATACAGCGTGAAAATGAAAAAAAAATAGATACTTGTGCATATCAATGTGCGCAAAGTTATATTTTTACAGTAAAAATTTAGTATGAGCTTGTCTACTTTAAGTTTTATATGATTTTAAAATTGTATTAAAAAAATATAAATTTATTTTGAGGCCGTTCACATCCCACGTGAAAAGTAAACTGTTTTAGCATTATTGCTCGGGGACGTCGTGTCAGCAATTATATTAACACGAAAATCTTACCATAGGCTCTTTTCCGTAGTCCGACCAGTATGGTAAAATAAACCTTTCCCATAGAAAACTGTTGTAAAATATTATAGCTGCTACTTCTAGAAAATGGAATACAACGATTCCCCAATTTATCTTTTTTGTTCTGAAACAAAAAAGAAAACATGCTTATAAATAATATGATTTTGTTAAATATTTATACTAATATTATAGCTATAGAGTTTTATTTGAATAAAACCATACCCATTGCGGCATTGGGTTTTGCATATTATTTATACAACGTCCGTACGCTGTATACAGGTGTAACGCGATCGACAGATCACTATGACGACTATTCTTTACGTGGAGTTCTGGTTCTTAAAATAGAATGTAAACAAAAAAAAAATGTAGTGAAATATTCTTTTCATAGCGTGTAAAAGTTAATACTAACCACATCCCAAGTTCATTAACCAATTCACGGCCTCTGCTAGTGTCTACTAAAATATTCTTAATCAATGAACATTGTTTGAATATAGTAGACGTTTAAGAAATGCAAGCATTGATGTAAATACGTAAAAAATCGATTTAAATGTAATATTTAATGACAATTCTTAGTGTTTCATGGTTAGAGTAATTTTTTTAGCTTGTTGTCATTGAGCTGAGTCTATTAAATTTTCAGCGATTATTCTATATTAATACCAATACTTTTTAAAAAGACTGAAAAAAAACCACTTGTAATTTATTACGCTACACTCCCAGAAAGTTTTTGATAAAATTGAGCTACTATTTTGTTTTCATATTATTTCCAAGATTTATAAGCCGATAGTTTTGAAATATTTAAGTATACAAAAAGCCTATTAACAATTAAGATATACCGAGAAAAAATCACGAGCGTAGACACAACAGTCGGGTTGTATTAGCCAATTTTCTTCAAGAATCCGTTTTTTTTTTTTAGAAAAAATACATAAATTTTCAAATATCTGCCGATCAACTGAAACGGCTGATTCCGACGGATCAACGGTACGAGCTACACCTGTATACATGTTTAAATTGTGGAACATCGACTTTTTCCAACAAAGCAAAAGCTGTTCAGTATGGCGGATAGTTTTTAGCGTAGTAGGACATCGTCTGACTGTTAACACGATGGTTGTGGCTTTGTTCATACTACAAGGTAAAAAATATATTTAACTAGTTTTTTCTTATACATAATGTATTTAAATCGTTATTTCTCTTCTTTGAAAAGCACGGCGTACAGTTTCACCAACCAACAACCGATATCTTGAATTCGGATGGAAAGCGCAGAGTGGAGCGTGTTGTCTTTCTATCTAATAAGAGTATCTATGACATGGGGTAGGTAGTAAATGGTATAATCGTGGTAAGGGTCATATATTTCACGCAAACGAATTTGCGGGTGGCAAGTCAAGTATTAAATAAAAATTATTTCAAATTTTCAAATAAAAGAATAAATAAAAAAAGGTACATTTCTACCATTTGTTAATCCATTATGAAGTTATTAATATTGCAAAAGGTTTACTTGAAAGTTATAGTATGCTCTTTATTATCTTTCCAACTACAAAGATATAGCTATTAAACAACAAACTAAATAGGATAATGTTGTTTTAACATAGAATCAAGAAGAATTTAACACTTTTTTTGGCCTGAATCTAAACTGAAAATCTGAATCACTCTTTATTCTAAACAAAAATATAAAACTTAATAAAAACACAGAAAGACAACATTTTATTTGATTGTATAATAGCACATTGAAATAAGAAAACAAGGAAAGGTTAAGTTCTTTTGATTGTATCATAGTACGCATTGATATTTGCACAAGATTATAATTTATTCATATTCAACAATTGCATGTTTTAAATGAAATCTATTTTTTTTTTCAAATATTTTTTTTTGTTAAAGCAAAGGCATGATAGTTTGTTAATGCGTTTGAGTAAACAAATTGTCAAAAAAATTATACGCATCACTATTTTATCAGGACAGGATAAAAAAATTACTCCCACACACTACCGGTAGATGCTAACAATATATTAATTAACAAATAAACAAATCCTTCCTGGTTTGTAAGCATTCAATGAATTACTTAAGATATAAGTCCATAGAGTTCTTTATGTATTCTATTTTAAATTGGCTCAACGTTTGGTTGTATTTGAGTCGGTAGAGGAATAAAGGGCTCGAGAGGATTACATCTAATCCGGACCGATCGCGTCCCTTCCGCGAGTTTACCCTGCGTGCCGCCATTCACAAAACACACCGCTTTTAGATAGCGACTTGGGACTCTATTACAACACAAACATAGCGTGGGTATGTAATGTAAATTGTTTTAAGGGATAATAGGTGTGCTTTTCTCAGTAGCGGTAGAAGGAATCGTCGTGGAAATAGAAATGTGTTTTTTTAAATATTGTTTAGCAAATTTATTGAGATTTGCTTATTAATGCAAGTCATAAAATCTGTTTAAGTGTTTCTCATAATATATATATATACATTTAAATAAAAAAAAAATAATTATTAATTAGAATTCTGGAGGCATTGCGTGTTGAGTGGCAGAAATCAACGCCGCGCTTAGCCTTGAAACCAGAGCGAAGAAATGAAAATATAAATGTAAATAATTATTTTATTGTCTCGAGTAGGGTTCGAACCCACAACCAGTCAGCCGATTTTATAGTCACACTTTGTGCCCCTGCACCACGACTGGCCTCAAATTTTAAATATGAATATTAAATAGGAATATTTACCTTGGATATTCATCCCTGTAGATGAGTGTGGGTGCGAACAAAAAATATACATAGTGAGAAAAGGACGGCAGTGGAGTGTTTCCGTTATGACACCGGGCAGAACAAGCTACTGACACTGCCCATAACTTCATTACGAATCGGAACTGAAAACGATAAATGTTAAATTAAATATCATTTAAAAAAAATATTTAACTTTGATTTGAACTTAAAAAATAAATAAATAATAACTTTCATGTGTGTACTTGTATGTTATGTAACTTTAATCTCAATAATACCAATTTTTAAGCAACTTAGCCGTAGCCGAAATAGCTCAGTTGGGAGAGCGTTAGACTGAAGATCTAAAGGTCCCTGGTTCGATCCCGGGTTTCGGCATTGCTTTTTTGAAAATTTACTAAATACTAACTTAACCAGTAAAATTTTTATTTTTTTATTATGAATGATGAAATAATCGTATAATTTAATTTGTCATTAATAATAATATAAAACGCAAATGGCTTAATTAATGATCTTAAATCATATTCCTTAGTAATATAATCACGAATGTACGTTAAAATGCTTTACGTGAGTACTACATCAATATACCTTAAAACTTTTAATGTGATCACAGGGTACAATACAAATTTGAGTCGAGAGGGCGATGTTCATTAGAGTGATATTTTAATGAAATAAATGATGTAGAGTTAAAAGAGGGGGGCGCCGGCAGGTGGAGCTGGTATGTAGCTAATGAGGTTTCGTCAGATCCAGCCGGCGCGATGCCGTTATTTACTGGCCCTGGCCACGCTCCTGACAAGGGTCTCAGCTGATTTATGTAACATTTCACTTTCGACACTGTTTTGCCGCTTAATATGTTTTTTACCTTTTTTTACATACCGATCTACATATACATATATTGTAATAAAATTCTACACAAGGTACTAAATTATATCTGAATAAAATTTTGTTACTGTATAACTTTAAATGAGCATTCTTTAGTATTTAGGTTTATAGAATCAAGTTGTGTAGAGGCGGTGTGATGGAAACTATCGTAGGTAATTTCCTCGACTGAGTCACGACACATAACTAAAAGCTATGGAAACTTTACAATACTTCACTTAAATAAACGCTTTGTCGAATTAACCTCATTACCTAAACCCAGCCCGCAAGTCAAACTTTATAGGATAAGGGAATCTTGTGCAAAATAGACGTAGTGTCACAACGCGGCGGCGTATCGGGCTTTTACTGTGTGAAAAGATGCTTCGTTCATGCGTTCGAGACTAAAAGTAGCAAAATAATTGTTCGATATACCCTACCTGTTTATTGCTAAGTTTTAAATTGTTGCTAAAAACAAGGTTAAGTTTAAGGAATTCTTTATGTAAAGAATGAGTATAAAACCCAATAAATGTCATCCACTATGCATAGGAAGACGGGATACCAGTAGTACTTTATATGACCTGGGTTTGGGTTTTATGATAGACAGTACAAAGGTTTCAACGATTGTGCACGTGGCACCTTTTAAATTTCTCGGTAAGAAAATAATCCTTCTCCATCTTAAGATATAATAGTCGACACCTTTTCAAATGATCTTGCAAAGGCACACTATCAACCTATAAGCTTAAATTTGCAACTTATACGATGTTTATAAAAGTATTATATAATTATAAAAGTAACTCAAAAGTATCTTTGAAGTCAAGAAAAGAAGTGTCATGAAAACATTAAAATTTTGGCTAAGACTAGCGCAATCGGCGGAAATTTCAATCTAGACGTAAAACAGTTCTGGGTTGAATTGAAAGAATCGTATCCTCGAACGATAAATATAAAGGGGAGAGGGACCTAGACAGTGGAAACCAGAGATTGGGTAAAAGAGGCCCCTTAATACTGTACTCGATTCACAAGTCCTAGGCACTGTTTAAAGCATCTCATCCTGCAACGTGATAGGTTCGAATCCATGAAATGATGAGTGGTTTCTTATGTATGTGTTAGGAGTGAACGTAATATAACTGGTATTTAATTTGCGTTCTTTTTATAATCTTACCATTTCACACGTAACAACGGTTGAAGATCCTAATGCTAGGTGTGTCCTGCTTAAATCCAGCACAGGAACTGCTATTATGATTACTTCCAGTGTAATCGCACCCACAATACCCATGAAAGTCCATATTTTGCGTAATCCTGAAATAAATATAAATATAAAAAACAATAATGATCAATATATAGCAGACCATACTGGCCAATAAATAAAATGAAATGCTTTGACCGTAGGTTTGCTTTGCTTACTCCTATACTTTATCGTTACTCTATTTAACATGGTAGCTCTGATGCAGAACCAACCTTTTACCAAATTGGGTATTATACGAGAATGACGTGATTAAGCTTCACGTCACGTCACATCTATGAAGTTTCTCTAGTGAAGTGTATTCAGTAGATGAGTGGTATGTAGGAGGTATGTAGGGTATTATATGTGAGCAGCGAAGTGATTAATTGGCCAACAGTGTAAAGCGCAGTGGCCTCTTGCAACAAAAGGTCTTCCCAACGCCTAAAAGATCACTTGCTGACGTGTATTCTACGTGTAATGTATGATATAGATAGAATATATTGACTTTTATACAGAAATGTTATTTCATTGTTGGTTTTTTTTATCATTTACGGCTTAAGCTGAACAAGTATTATTATTATTATTTTTCAGCTTCAAGCCTAAACCTGCACGTACAGGCAGACATTCCGGTTCCCACTTTCCACCGAATTCTGAACACATTGTGTGTTGATTACCGGAACTCAACGCCGCACTTTTGCCTTGACACCAGAGCGAATAAGTGAAAATATTTAATATTTCATTGCCCGCAATGGGGATCGAACCACAACCTGTCACGTTACAGTCACACGCTTGAACTCCAGCGCCACGACTGACCCCAATGTATAGTAGTTTGTTTTATTTTATTTATTGAACAATTCTTTTATATTAAAGCCTGATTGATAGTTAGTTACCTAAATATTATTTACATTTGATACAACAACGGTATCGGTAAATTAATCGTGATATATTGTAGAAGTATTGATTTAGCAGATTGAAAACATAGATGATGTAAGAAAAACATTTAGGTCAAAGTTGGGCCAATAAATATAACTGCTCCACTTGGCAAGTTTTGATAAATAATAATTTGATCTATATTTTATAACATACGTATATTATGTACTTAAATATTATTTTCCATTCTCTAATTATTATTATTTTTTATTTAATGTTTCTCTGATAACTCTTAATTTAGCATTTTGCGCTATTGTGATATTGGGCAATTGCTTTAGGAAGAGCGTGGCTTAACACTTGGTTCCGAGGTTCCCTCTGCCTATCCTGCTTTGTGTGGTATACAGCGTGAAGTTAAAAAAATAGAGAAAAATATACACCAACCACTATATGATTTTTATACAACATATTTAAAAAGAAATTTTAAATAGATTTTTATCATATATCGCTTTTATTTTGCACATGATTGAATTTACAAAACGTTTACACAAAAAAAACAAGAAAGAGAAGAATAAAATAATCATTTCCACCCAACATTCAATATTAATAAAATCAAATTTCACAAAAAATATATCTTTACTTACCCGAGTAGTTTTTCAATACTTTATACACAGCTGCATACAACTTCAAGCCGGGGTAAAAAGCTAAAGCCACGATCAATTCAAATAGCCATAGCCTGGCGCCACGTCTGATGTCCCCGAAACCATATACTACCGACGTCACACCTATATTTATTCTGGAATGTAAAATATTAATTTAGTTTTTATTTATTTTTACATACATATATATGTACATTGCAAGAATGTAATAATGTCATTAATTATTTAATTTCATAACTTTTTGCTAGATGCTAATTGGTTGTAATATTATATTGTCTATAAATTAATAAGCTTCCTTAACATTTTTACATATTAATAAAATGGAAGTTACACATAAATAAAATGGAAGTTTAATAAAAATATCTCTTTGGATCGTTACCCAAAGCTTTCAGGACCCTTATTGATCCTGTAAGCTTTTCATTAGCATACAGACGGACGCGGTTAGGGACAGACTTAAGTGTCTATTTAAAATTTAGCAAATAATGGAAATAATAAATCAGAATGCCCGAAATGAGTTTTTTAATATGCTTATGCTATTTATTTATTTTTATAATAATAGATTATAATCCCTTATTATTAAATGTAATCTTAAAACAAAGAATATGTTACATTACTTATATTTGAAATTCGCTTCACGCTGTATCCCGCACACCAGAGGTTGGCAGAGGAAATCTAGTATTAAGACACTCCGTCGATTTTTTTTTGTTACGTTTTCCACTTTATTTTTTTATTGTAATATGTAATATGAGAAATAACTTTTATTATGTTATTTTTTTTTAATTGTAATTCTGCATATTATTACTGCTAGAATGTAGCTTTATAATTGTTACTACATAAGCGTTATTTACGTAAAAAAATATTTTTTCATTAATACAAGTTGAAAAAAGTTCGTCACTTATTTATAAAGAACATATTTTACTTGCTTTCCGCGTTCTATAAGATCGTATATCACTGTATCACATAGCAATATCAGCAGGATGACAACAAAAATGTGATATATTGCTTTTATATGAAGGGAGTGTGATATAAGAACTGTCAATGGAGACTCCCGAAAAGTAAATTCTGGATTCTTTGTCTTCTCATCTTGAGTAACTGTCCCGTTCTGCAACCTATCCGCTGTGGACCTTCGTAGACTCATTTTCTGCAAACATGTTCCAAAATTAAAATAATAAAGTTTTTTTTCACATATTAAATATCATAAATATCATCAGAATACTCTCATATTTGCTAGTCATAAGCAATGGAAAAATAGCTTTTTTTTATTCGACCTAGTAAGCATTCTCTCTAAGGAATATACACAAATATAAACGTTTCAAGAGACATTCGCTCTTCTCTTTATCGTTATGCATTCATTATTAAATAAGCACAAAAAATTAAACCTATCTAATTGTTATAAAAAAGAGTGCTCAAAATCAATTACAAAAAGTACTGTATCGGTTCTTTAAAATATTTTTAAATACATCAAATTTAAAACAAACATACATATATCTACATAAAGGTCTTTAGCTCTGTGTTTTTGGTGTAATATTATTATTCACAAATCCCATTATTCCAAAGTAAAGTTCATTGAAAGATTAATTAAGTGATATTAATCTCTTGATTGAATTTGAGCCTATAAATTTGTATTACACGATGGCAGACTCGTTACTATTAATTAAACAATCAATATATAAATACATACCCAGAATTTTAGGTGAACCGTGTTTCTTATTTAAATAGAATGAACGTAACTTACTTTGAATTATAAATGAATTACAATAGAAGTACTCAACTTTATCGTTCACATATTAATAAGTTACTATTAGTACATTGTAAGTTATCTACTAACCTTTCACTTTTGATAAGCACGAAGCTAAATTAAATATATTAAAAGAAATATTTCGATTTAACACATTGTTTTATATAGATACATTGTCGTAAATTACAAGTAAATATTTAAATATTTACTGTTTTGTGATGTTATTATTCATGATTAAAAAATATATGAGACGGAGAATTAAGAACGTTGTTTTTCTGCGACTTTACAGCGAGTTATTGACACATTTCTCAATATATATTATTTTTGAGGGTATTTATACAAAATATTATTTTACTTTAACGAACAAAAGTTAAATATTTAATTATACCTCTAAACGCGACTATAGCACTGAGGAAACTGATTCTTTATGTTTTGATAATATTTTTTATCAATTATAGCTCATTTTAGTGATGAATTTCTATCGCCCATCTAGTCTACATAGATTACGTAGTTCATTGTGATAAATAAGTGCTATCTGATAATTACTTCAATATTTATTGTAAAGTTTTAGACATTAATTAGTTGTTCTAATCAATATATAATTAGATATAGTTGTTAACTCTTTACATTTTTTGTTAAATAATTTTAAAGGAGGAGCTAAAGATTAGAACGAATGTGTGGAATTTTTGGAAAACCAATAGAAAGTAATTGTGGAAGTGTTCATAGGAACCATGTGTGAAAATAAAATATTGGTGAATAAAGTCCTCAAATGAAATATGAAGGGTCTTTTTGCGTTTTACAGTAAACGTTTTAGCATATAATAGTTGAAACAAATGAAATATTGATAATAATTGAATGATCCACAATTTAGTATTGTTTTGTAATGTTTGATTTTCTTTCTATGATATGTATTAAAACCTCATTCCTATTATGTAAAAAATAAAAAAGTTGATCGACAATTTACTTTGAATTTTATGATAAAAATAAATATGGCATCATAAAAATATTTCTCTTTTTCTGATTTCAGTGAACAAGTGGTGAAGAGTGTCTTTACACGAAGTTATCTCTGTATAAGCCGTAAAATCTGAACGTCCGTCTATTTGTAGGTAAATCGATGCAAGGGGATCTACAGGAAAGTGAAGTGAGGCAATTATTTGTACGCTCAAGTTTACATTAGACTTTCATTTACATTTGTGAATTTGTTTTCTACTTGACGGTTGTGAATAAATTGCAGAAACGTAGCGCGAGTAGTCTCTTCACCATAACATGGTTCCTAAACAAATTTAAGCTAACCTGATGAATTTAACAATTTAGAAATACGTTTTTAGGGAAAGTTTAAGTATATGGTTTGAATTTCAACTTGATGTCTCCATGCGTTCCTGAGATAAAAGCTCTTGACAGACAGATAGACGGATAGACAATAAAGTGATCTTATAAGGGTTCCTTTTTCTTAAAAGGTCTTTTTTCTAAAAACTAGCGGTCTGCTCGCGGCTTCGCCCGCTTATCACTTTTAAACGGCAAATTTTATCTTCAAAAAATTATCTTAATGACAGAATCATTTATTTTGATATAGATATTCATTTTGTATTCAAGAAAAATATATCTCAACTTCACATAAAATTTCTTTCTATCATTTAATAAAAAGCCTTTGTGGTAAAGTAGTATTTAAAGCTAGCTATACAGTACCACGGACGTTTTTATAGAACTAATAGAGAGCAACATTTTTGATAAATCTTATATTCATCTATACCCAACCGTTTAGTCAACACACGCCAGTAAAGCATCATATTTTGCCCAATTTCCGCAGATATGGTTGGTTTTCTATAAACTTTAGCCCTTATAAACAAACAAACAATCAAAGTTACAGGCTTTACTTCTTTATTATATTAGTATACATATAAAAGGAACAATTATACATTCTCTATATTAAGTGAAAAATAGAACATAAGTATGTTTTTGTTTATTTTCAGCTATCTCCAGCATTTGCAAGATAAGTAGAGAACATAATACGCCCCGTTGAAATAATGTTTAAAATTATTTATTACTTACTAAAAATATTGCAGGAGGAGCAGGGGCATAAACATAACTGTAAACGTGATGGTTGTGCGTCCGATTCCCTCTTGAGGAATTGAAATATTTAATATTTTCATATCTTTGTTCTGATGTCAAGGCAAAGCGTGACGTTAATTTCCTCTAACACGCAACACGTAATGTCTCTAGGATGCGGCGGAAAATGGGGAGCGGAGTGTCTTAACATTAGGCTCCCTTTGCCTACCCCGTCTACATGCGTGATACAGCGTGAAGCTGATTTAATTTCATTTAACATGTAATTTTCTGTATTATTTTGAAATGCCTAGTACATCTTGATGTAGATAAATATGCAGTTGAAAGCTCTTTGCTATTGTTACAGTTTGATTAAACAACATACAACGCACCTGTTTCTCATTAGGCAGATAAAATGACTCAATCGGATGAGCTAGCATAGATAAGATAATTCATATTCACAAAGTAATTTGGACAATATTGTTCGAAACGCGCAAAAATATTATTTTCTATTTATTTTGATATATTTAAAAAAGTAAATAAAAATGTAATAGCGATATTACATATAGAATCAATTAACCCTGGTCATTTGTTTATTTATTCTAGACGTAAGTGAGATTTACCTATATATTTATATAGACCTGGCCTTTTAAAATTTTATTTTAGTTGGCCTAAATAAATTGTAAACGTATTTCATTTCCTATTTAAAATCATAGCAACTTAGAAATTTATACATAACAGGGCAAAAATAAACTGGGCAAAAACCTAAAAACATGTGGGAACGTTATCAAAGATATCACCAACATAGGGAAACTTCAATATAAGTAAAGGCAGACAAATATGAATCTATTTATACTCTCAATCATTATTTTGCTAACAAAGGTAAGACATTTTTCGAAATTAAAAATCTCTCCCATTGTGACATTCCAAAATCATCCTTATCCACTTCCCCAGTCGTCTCATTTGCACCACTCGACTCGACATCTGAAATTGAAAGTATTATTTTGTCATTAAAGAGTGACAGCCCTGCTGGTTTTAAAAACATAAAAACATTTTTGTACCTACACTAAGTTATATATATTAAGCCTCAGTTTAAGTACTGGCATCGTCCTCAGCGTCCTTAGTTCTGTCTAAACTTCTTGAAAGAATAATAAATTCCAATCATATCCCGTAGTCTTGGATAAAAAATTATTTGGTTTTAGGAAAAACCTGTCTAAAAATGGCACTGTCTATAGTTTACCTTCCAAGATCGTTAAATACTTAAACAAAGGCCAGAAATGTATGGCGTTATTTCTGGACCTCATTATGGCGCTCGATAGAGTTTCGGTTCCTATTTTGCTTTCGAAGCTTGAAGCCATTGGCATTAGAGGAATTCCGCTCTCATTATTCAAAAGTTATATCACTGATCGGGTGCAACAAGTTAAGATAGACTCTTTAATTAGTTCCGACTTATACATTGAACACGGTGTGCCCCAAGACAGTATCCTCGGACCAATTCTTTTTCTAATATACATGAATTAATTTTGTAACATAAATCTCCAAAATGCTACAATTTTTTCGTATGCAGATGACACTGTCCTTTTATGCTCTTCGAGTACTTAGGAGGGAACTGACAGTATGGCTCAAATCGGCTTTGATTCTGTTGGAAGTTGGTCAAATGCAACTTGCTTATTTGAATTATAAACAAAACAAAATTGATAATTTTTTCTGTTAGTAATCAAAAATCTATGTTTGTTGATACCTATAGCACCAACTTGCGTTGATAATAATTTACCGAATTATAAAGTAGAAAGCGTTAATTCGGTCAGATATCTTTGCGTTATAATAGATGGCGTATATAATAAGTGGGGTACGTTATAAGAAGACATATTTTAGAGAGATCGAAAATATATCTCTATCTTTTAAATTGAGGTCGTGTACGCAACTTATATTTATTCTTAAGCAATTACGTCAATCTTCTGTTCCCGATATTATTAAAGCAGTTTATAAGGCGCTATACTTACTCACCATCTGGGGAGGTGCGTCTAAAACTTACCTGCTACGTATCGAAAGATCGCAGAGAGTTCTGCTATTACAAGCTTCGCCTATATCCTACGCATGTCGCAGAAATTTTATTAACGTCGCAACAACATTAAATATAACTTTTTTCCACTAGACTTTTCGTCTTCCTAGGACCGTATATAATAATCTCAATAAATTACTTACATTGTATAATTTAAATAACAACAGCATAAAAATTGTAGCACATACGCACACTCACTCATACTCACACATTTGAATTATTTTATTATATATTTCTTATAGAAATTGATATGATATAATTGATGCTGAGATGGCGACCTGGTAACCTGTAAAAAGGGGTTCCGTAACTATCACAGGCACCAGCACCCCAAATTATAAGTATTAATCATCTTTAGTGTTGTAGTTGAAATAAAGATCATCTTTGGTTATTTTTTAATATTATGCTGAGACTTAATTTTTTAACATTACAGCTTGTGAAGAGATTGAACGTTGCTGAGGAAAACAAGTAAAATTATGAAAACATTTTATTTCATGATCAAAACTACTTATTTAGCTATGGACAGCAAAAATTTGGTATGCGTGTAGAATATAATCATTTTATTTCCATTAAAGGAAGGGAAAAATGAGATTTCAGGTTTTACAATTGGAACTAGGGACAAAAGAAATAAGAATAGCATGGCGAGGGCCATGAAGCCTAGGGTAAGGAGGTAGTGGAAAGGAGATTCTGCGAAAACTAATTGCGAGTATTAAAAGAACTTCAATTTTTTTTTGCATTTCAAATAATATACGCATTTTCTTTTGCAATTGAAACAATATGTGCATCTTTTTAAGTTAACTTGATTAAACATTTATAATTTATATTAGAGCTGACTTCAATTAAAAATGTTCATTTCATTATATACATATTTTAGATCAATGCACATTATTAAATATTTGGTTAGAAATGGATAGTAAAATATGTAACATGTTACACCGGACATTTTTTTTTGTCCATTTATACATTTTCGCCATGTTTATAAACGTGTTGAAATTTAAATTTAGTGAAAATTTATGTTTCCCAACAAAGCTAATACGCAGTCGTAGTATTCGACTAGCTGTTTAATAAGTAAATACTGTACCTACAAAATCATTTTGTTAAATTGTGCTTAAAATGTTTCCTAAGCGCAATTTACTTTTCCACTTAATATAAAATTGGACGAAATGTCAAATATCATAGGTCATACCGAAAAAAAGAAGAAAATGTCACGTTGATTATAATTCATTCCCGAAAGGAAGTGTGATTTCAAAACGAATGACAGCCTCTGAGTCTGATTTTCGACTATGATGTGACCTTTTCTTACAATTACATTCAATATACCCTTTTTGCACGTAAACTTGTTATTGTCGATAACATTTTGTGATATACCGATTTTAAGATTTATTGTAAGTACTTGATTTTTATGAAATAAGGTATAAAAAATAATAATAGAGTAATTTCGGGTATTATGCCCTATTCGGCCAATATGGCCTTGTCTTTTATTTTCTTTTTCTATCATTTTCTTTTCATTTTCTATTATTATCTTCGATATCAACTTACACCAACAGTGAAGGTATCCATTATATCTTCGCGATCCTACACCTGACACAGTCAGTCAGTCTACCCCCACAGTCGCTCCCTCTGTTTCTGTGTATGCGCGTGTGTCCTGTGCTTGCGACGATCAAAAATTATCTCATTTGATGTGATTTTTTTGATAAGTTTCACTCATTATTGCTCTTTAAATGATCAGTAGTAAAAAAGGCCAGTGGCGCAGTGGCACGAAGTGTGACTGTAAAGTCGACTGGTTGTGGGTTCAATCCCCACTCGATGAGATGAAATATTTACTTAAATTTATATTTCTATTTCTTCGCTCTTGAGGATAAGCGCGGCGTTGAGGTCTGACACTCAACACGCAATGCCTTTAGAACGGTAGGCCATATTGGCCAAACGTAAATTTTTCTACATGTAATTTTTTTATAAGTTATGATTCCTTGAACACGCCAAACTGTGCATAATGTCAAACAAAAAGGCTATCCAACATGTACGAAAATGGGCACATTAAAAGCGTCTCTATTGCATAATGTACCCCCAACAATTTTAAGATGTTTATCAGCTACAGTTGTAATAATATACTTATTTATGTATATATAAATATATCTTATCCGGAACAACATATATATATATATATATATATATATATATATATATATATATATATATATATATATATATATATATATATATATATATATATATATATATATATATATACACTTTCGCGGTCCAAAAAGTACTTCTTTTGGTAGAGCTAAGAGATTTAACATTTGAAATTTGGGTTCAATGCCTTTGCTGCAAGTTATGGGCTCATGAAGAATGCTCTGAAGAAGGAACTGACATTTTCTGTGAATAATGTTTTCCAAAATAATGCATACTTTAGGTAGACTATATAACTTATCTATTTTGTGGCCAATATGGCGTTGGGCCATATTTGCCTATCACTTTAAATTTTGAAGATTATGAGGGAAACCAGTGTTAAGACACTCCGTTCCCGACTTTTCGCCGAATTGACGAGGCATTGCGTTTTGAGTGGCGGGACCCAACGCCGCGCTTTGCATCGACACCAGAGCGAAGAAATGAAAATATACATTTAAATAAATATTTCATTTCCTCGTGTGGAGATCGAACCCTCAACCGTAGTGTGTTTTTAGAGTCAGACACTTGGGCTCCTGCGTCACGGCTGTGCTCGTAATATAATATAGTACTTATATTATTATATGTGTATAATATATTTCAGTTTCACAATATTATTCCAGGTAAATAGTTTTGGGCAACAACACAAAGTTTTCTTATACGCTCGATTAAATAATCTACTAAAGGAGCAACAATATTATCAACAAAGATTCAAACTACTTTTGTGTCAAGTTTGTGTTCCCTTAAGAAAATTGTCTTATATTTTGTTTATCAATTGAAAGGAAGAAGCAATTTAAGCAAGCAAGGAATTACGTTCACGATGAGACTTTGTTGTTTTGTCATCTAAATTATTTGAGTTATGACTTGTATTTACAATTTAGGCATTCTGCTTGAAGCTTTATTGTTTGTTCTTGCTGTCTCGTTCAGATCTCTCATTAGAGTATGATGACGACGACTAATAATCGAGACCTGATAGATAAATAGAGACCGCTTGTATTTACTTAAGAATGAGAATATTTTATATACATATACCTTATAAGTGTTATGTAATAGCCATGTGATAGGAAATAATATAAACTAAAAAAACATTATTTATATAATGGACAAATTATATACCCTATTATAATGGTAATGGTTGTAAAAAAATAAAAAAACCGGGCAAGCGCAAGTCGGGCTCGCACACCGAGGGTTCTCGAGCTTTTTCTGAAATTCAGGCTTTAGCTGGAGCTCTTTCATCTGATACCTTACTTAAACTAGCGGCTTTAATACCAAATTTAGCCCCTTTCTAAGGCTATTATTTTATAGGATTTAACCACAAATATATCAGATTTTTATCAAATATATCAGATATAAGTATCAGATTTTTTCCTGTAGTAGTACTACCTGTGAAGAAACCTATGAATTTTGTCTCCCTTCCCTTCCGGAAGAACCCTATGAATTTTGTCTCCCTTAACAGTGTTGAAATACGTATTTCTTGCCATATTACTTTTTTAAGTAAATATAGAATTATTTTTTTTAGGAACTCATGGGACTCATAGATGTGAGTAGGGACCTGAGGTAGAGGCTCTTGACAGACAGACAGACAGACAGGCAGACATATAGATGAGCAACAAAATGATCTTATAATTTTTATATTTTTAATTCCTTAAAAGGTACGGAACCCTAAAATTATGGGGATATATTTAAGATAAAATATATCTGTAAGAAAGAAATACTAGCTTTATTTATTTCGATACATATTTATATATAACGAAAAAATATATGTTTCTATTTAATGACAGTTTATCCTCTAGGAGCCACTTTAGTACAAACTCCAGAAAGACACTTCAGAGGTTCTTTGCAGACAGCGGAAGGAGTTTCCCCCAGCTCCTTACTGTAAACCTTACACGCGGCTCCTTCGGCTGTAATAATAAAATCATATGACTTCTATATTAAGAAATTCAAAAATTTAAAATATCGATTACATTTACATACATACATTTTACATCTTTTACGGTGATCTTCATTATAGTTTATTTCCTTTACGGATTGGATTTAAAAAAATGTACTTTATATTAATATTATAAAGCTAGAGCAAAAAAGTCAGGAACTATTGATTCGAATTAAAAATTACTTTTGTGTTTGACTAAAGATTATTTATATTCTATAATAATACATGAGGCCAGTCGTGGCGCAGCGGCACAAAGTGTGACTGTAAATCGACTGGTTGTGGGTTCGATCCCCACTCGAGGAGATGAAATATTTACTTAAATTTATATTTCCATTTCTTCGCTCTGGTGTCGAGGCTAAGCGCGGCGTTGAGTTCTGCCACTCAACACGCAATGCCTCCAAAAATTCGGCAGAAAGTGGGGAACGGAGTGTCTTAACACTAGGTTCCCTCTGCCTACCCTGCTGTGTGCGGGATACAGCGTGAAGCTGATTTTTTTTTATTTTTATAATAATACATTACGTCAACCTTTTTGACTTAACATACTGCAT
The DNA here is from genome assembly GCA_030704555.1 of Heliconius charithonia. Lineage (NCBI taxonomy): Eukaryota > Metazoa > Arthropoda > Insecta > Lepidoptera > Nymphalidae > Heliconius > Heliconius charithonia. Next base: position 10,189,795 of record CM060827.1, on the reverse strand, counting down.
CAGCGGTCGGTTTCAGCTAGAGTTTTTATTAGAGAGCACATACAATATTGAACGTAGCAGAATTTGAACCTGTGCCTCATGGAAACCGTCCAAATATTTTTTAATAGAACTTATTTATATATATATATATATATATATATTATTTATATACTTACATAACAAAGTGACGCAGGCCGGACAGCAAGCGCACTTGCCAGAGTGATTTGAACGATATATGGAAGGAGGTCGGCAACTGGAGGAAGCGACACGGACGGAGCACGGGTTTTGCTTGCAGTAGTTTGAACCGCATACCAGGTCTCCATATGCCAAAGCCAGGACACACGCCATTATCGTTAAAATTAATGTTGTTTTCATTCTGAAATTAGAAATTTACCCGTAATGCTCTAATTCGAGATAAAATTTTATCCTTTGCAATTTTATGTTATGCTTGAAATGTTTTTTAATAGCTGCACGCTGTATCCCGTACACAGCAAATGTTAAAGATAGTATTTTTTTCTTTAAATATATAATTTACTCATCTCAAAAAATAATTTTTGAAATCAACGCAACGTCAAATTCACCGCATAGTCAAAACCTATCGGGTAATTCCCATGGGCCTATAATGATGAAGTGAGAACTTATGTTATAAATAAAGGGACAATTCGGAAAAGAACAGAGCATCGTATTTCATAGATAAGAAACCATGCTACTTATATTTGTACAAAAGGATGCATATGCCCGCAAACTTAAGTTTGTCAACTTTTATAAATCACACTTCCCGTTGATCTACAATACAATATTAAATTAGTACGGAACCCTCAATATGCACGCCAGACCGGATATGGATCGGACCGGATATCGCACTGGACTAGTGAATAAGTTTATTAAGTTTTATTGTATTCTAACTAATTATGAACTCAGTATTAATAAATTACTTCAAATGGAAGATCATGTACGTTGAATTGAATTAAATTATTGACAAACAATTGTAAATTACAGATCTAGCCCAAGACAGAGAGTATTGATTAGGTAGTGATCTGATGAATTTGCAAAAATAACGCAATCGGTGAAATTATCGAACAGACATAGAGGAGAACGCCGACCGTGCCTAGAATAAACAATTTCATTTGGTACGTGGATGATAGCAAGATGCTTACTGTTTATACAAATCACTGAGAGAGTAATATTAAATAAGTTAACTAGAATAAAAACTAAAAAAGGACAGAAAATCCTATATTTTATAAAATAAAATTGTAATCTATTTATTTTATTTTTTATATATACGAGAACATAGGGTGATACAATGTCATTACTTACTTGTATTAGTAATATTTTTCTTGTACTTGATGTTGTATTTTGTATAGTCTTTTCTGGAGCCTTCAAACGAAATGCCAAGAGGAAAGCGGACTAATGCAATTATACGAATAATTTAAGATAACCCCGTCGATGTTTATGTTTATGCCTTAATGTCACGAACCCAAATCTGCATTATCTCCCGTTTAGTAAGAAGTTGCCGTAATTGGCTGTACTTGTTATTCGCATGTTTTGTGTATATTATTAATATAAAATACAATAAAGGTTTATGAATGTTCATAAAATACTTTCTTTCGCTTCTCGCTGTATCCTGCATATGGCAAAGCAGACGGAGGAAACTTAGTGTTAGCACACTCCGCTATATATATAATAATACATCCGTCACTTTTGGTGTGTGAAATGCAAAGTAAGAATCAGAAAAGAATCAGATATTGAAGTATGACTATAAAGTGTAGTCTGGAATAAATTTCATTAAATAGGAGGTTAACTACGATAGGTATCCAGCAAAACAGAACAAAATGGACATTTCAGGGTTCTGTACCTCAAAACGAAAAAAGGGAACCCTTATAGCATTACCTTGTTGTCCGTCCGTCCGTACGTCTTTCAAGACCCTTTTTCTCAGGAACGCGTGAAGGTATCTTGCTGAAACTTATATCAAATACTCATGGCTACCGTCCCTTGGAGCTGTATAAAAATTATATTTCTAAGCCAACGCAGTAATAAGATACAGCCGTTTATGCCCCATGAACTCAGAATCTTGGAATTTGGACTTATAGCACAGATAAAGGAAAACGGAAAATGAAAATTTATTGATTTTTTACAGAAAAAAAAACATCACAACTTAAGTAATTCATTTCATAAAAAAGAGTGCATATGCCCGCAAATTTTAGTACGTCAACTTTTATAAATTGTTCTTCCGTTTATCTACAATTTTGAAATTGTTACTAATCATCAACTAATAATTACAGCTTATGACCAAATTTTTACATTTTGAAACTTTGTAGCTTATTAAACGAAGAATTATAATTATTACTTAGGCAGCCTCGTGCTACATCACTGAATAGGTTATTTCTCAGAGAAACCAAAAACACTAATAATCGGCAACAAAAATATATATACAAAATACTGTTTCTTTGACATTTTAAAACCCCAAATATCGTATTTCAATTAAGAAAAAAAGCTCAATATCTTGAAAATGGTGAAACCCGGGACCATATTATATGGAGCAAAAAAAGGTTGAAAATTACCTTTTTTATCACCTGTATCGGGTTGTCTATCGATCTATCAATCACCCAGTATAATACGTTTGAGTGACATTGGAGCCCGATCATGTAAACTTATGCCTAATGAACCTGACACCCTTCAGTGGATCAATAAATAATTTAACCACGACTATTTAATTTCTTAGGATAGCTTAAAAATGTTCGTTTACGGGGAAATTGAAATTGGTTGTGAACAAACTTTTATCTTTTGGATTCGGCACATAGAATATCTCTTTTGGATTTATTTTTATTTTTATATTAATTTGAGTTAGGGATGATTAACAGTGGTGTGGTAATTGATATAAGATTGATTTATGGGATATTTAGAACTTTTGTCCTTTGTTTATTTCGTTTTATTATTTGCTAAAATTTTATATAAAAATATGGTCCGCTTAATTCATATTATTATTTTTGGAGAATACTTATTATTTTTAGCTTATAAAATAAATACAAGTATAAGTAATAAGTCGCAAAAAATATTGTTAATAAATCTCGATACTATTGTAATAAACAAGCACTTATTAAATGCATCTCTTGTCATGAAATTAAAGTCGTTGAAGAAATAATTTACCAAACTACGGCGAAGGCAAAAGCAGCGTCATGATTTTGACCGGTATATATGTATTTTCATCTGTTCCCCTGAATTATTTATCATAATTTACAAATGAGGTATCGTTGGAAGCGTTCGAATTGTCCGCTGGTTATAGGATGAGAGAAATCATTTAAAAATCCCCTTAGAGCACATAGATGGTAAACTAAAAAAATATTTTATAAATAGTCTCAATATGCGCACCTCAAAAATATATAATTTTTTCCCTATTGCTTGCCAGTTTCGTTAAAAATATGCAAATATTTGTTACAAAACAATAAAAAAATAAAATAAAACGGTTCTGTATATACCATGAAGAAATAATATCTCAAAGTAATTTAAATAAAAATTAAGTTCAAAAACGAAAACCCGACTACAGATAATCACGCTCTAAAAAGTATGAAACAAGAAAATATTTTCAGCTGAAATTGACAGCCGCTTCCTCCTGTTACAAATTTGACAGGTGGCATACGACCACGGCTGTCAAGTTCAAGTGAGAATATTTTGTTGTTTCATACTTTTTAGATCGTGATTATCAAGTAGTCGACTTAAAGTTTGTAAATTTAATTTTTATTTTATTAAATGATTATTAAAATAAAAATTAAGTTTACAAACTTGTTGTTTGTTAGTTTTGGATTATGCTTGATGTATAAAAATAATTTAAAACCTTTCAATAATTTAAAACATAAAAGTTGGTTTCTGGCAGCAAAAATCTTTTTTATTTTATTGGTTAGATAAATTTAAAACATAACAATTTTAAAAATATAATAATTATAATATCTATAGAGGCGTCAGGTCAACCACACGGCGCATATCGGTTGCTATAGGTATATATGTACGTAACAAATATAACGATAATAATTCAAAAATAAAATATAACAATACGAATGCGATAATCTATACTAGTCTATACTATTGTAATTCGCGGAAGAGTTTGTTTGTTTTTTAAACTAGCGTTTAGTTCTCTGGAACGAATAATTATCGCATTTTAGATCTTTTAGATATATAAAAACTACATTCCTACTTCTAGAAGTTCTAGAAGTTCTATATAATATTATACGGTAGATTAATTTGTTAGCCTTAATAACGGTAATAATTAACGACACCGAATTGTTTTAAGCGCGAGTACTACAGATACTGTAACAGTACTGCCATAATATTCAATTTTATTAGTTCCAAAAAAAGACCGCTAAACTGAATAATTAGAGAAGATTTACCGATTTTATTTATAAGAAGCAAGTAGATTTATTTCACCGGTTTTATTTCATAAATAAAATTTAAGTTAATCGTAGATTTTCAATTGCATGTGGTTTTGCAACTTCAAGCTGTCTGTATACTTGAATGGTATACAGATACACAGCTTGAAGCTGCACTCCGCTCCGAATTTGCCCCCGAATCCTGGAGACATTGCGTGGAGGAACTCAAAGCCACGCTTTGCCTTGACACCAGATCGAAGAAATAAAAGTGTTAAATATTTCATTTCGTCGAGTAGAAATCGAATTCACGACCTGTTGCGTTTCCAGTCACATACTCCAAACTTATACTCCTGTGACACAACTTTAATTATTTACATATATAAATATTTTTAATTCGTCTCTATCCATAAGATAAGAGTGTGGTGTGATGCCATTTTTCAAGTTTATTAATGAGAAATTTGTCACAAATGAATGCATAGCTTACTTATCATAGCTGGATGTCAAAACAATTTAGGAGAAATATAGAGGCTTATACCAGCTAAAATTAATTGAAAGAAATAATAATCAACAGCCCCGTAGTAGATATACTGCTTCCAAATGAATTCTCTCAAAGTTCATCACGCTCACAGTTCAAAAGTCGTTTAGAAGCCGCGTCGTGCTCATTATCGCGGCTGGGTATCAATTTTCTACAAATTTAGAACTTTAATATTAACATTGTTTTCGAGCTCCTCAGAAATTATTTTTTACAGAAATTTATTTAAAACGTATATGATATGAAATTAAACTGTTGACTCCAGCTCCCATTTCTGTCTGCTGCACTGTCATTCTGAAGCTCACAGGAGATTCAAATTTCTATGGAGCTCAGTCAGCTCCCTCTGCAATCAAGCATCAATCTCGCGCAGATGTTACTTCCTCAGATACCGTACTTTGACTTGTAGTTATGACTTGACTCCGTGAGTCAGATGCCAAAGGCGCTGCCAATAGCCCTGCTTTTTCTGACAGCAGTTCTCAGTATAATTTCTCAGGTTCCACACAAATTCCCAAGCTCTTCCAACGCAACAAATCGGTATTTGTGCACCCCTTCCCCCCTAGGTTCATGGGGTTTACTTGCCATAGCACGAAGAGCTGACACAATCTTGTTTATAGGACTGGCTGTAAATCTAAATTTTATGGTGCAAAAGTCGTATTTTCTACAAGTTCAACTAGACAATTTATAAAATAATGGAATTTCGTATATATTCTATATATATACTTCTATTTATTTATGTTTTACCTTTTCTCCAAATTTTCCTCTACAGAACAGAAACATACCGTAACCTTTGACATTTGTTTGCGGAGCCCGGTGCTCCTAATGGGCTTTTATGTATTTTATAATAAAATTTGTGCTCATAACAGTGTCAATTGACATATTGTATTACATTTTCGGGGAAATTTGGTTTTTATTTACGTATCTATTTTTATATTTTAAGTTGTATATAATACATAAAAGGTGAGATAAGAGCGTGATAAAATACTTTCTATTTTGAGAAAATAAAAAAGATAATAGGAACGTCTTTCATATTAATAATCAAGATTGTTATTTATTACTTGAGATGAATCCATTTGTGTACAGTCAAAACATTGTTAAAAATAATATACATTATTTTATATACAATCGGTGTATAAACTAAACAAACATGCTACAAGTAAACAAAAAATAATAGATACATTAAAAAAGTTACTGAGTAGCGAAACTCAACGCCGAGCTTTTGCCTTGGTGCCAGAGCGAAGAAATGACAAAATTCATAATTCAAATTAATTTCCCTAAGTTGGGATCGAACGGTCAAACGTCACGTTACCTACACACCCTTGCACTCGTGCCCCATAACGGATTCACATAAAGAAAAAAAAAGAAAAATAAAACTTCAGTAGAGGCTCACATACAGATTTTAGCAAACAGTATACATAAAAGTGATGACAAGTTCCACGAGACGGCGGGCGTGCAATTAAGAGCCACAATCTCTGTAAATGTTGACTCAACGCGTATGGCGCACCCGCCCTGTCGTCCGTGCCGTCGTCGTCGTCTACATTTTACACCCGTGTATTATGCCAGCTCAGTGACTACGATAGGACCGTCGGGTATTTACGGCGTAAAATGATAGTGCTGCTTTTACCTCATGAGAGTACGATCCGTTTTGGATATTCGAATGTTTATTACAACGATTGTATGATGATTTGGTTTTAATTAATAAAGAAACAAACATCATATAAAGAAGAGAAAAGAGTTAAAATACTAAGAAACTTCAAAAGCTAAAAAAAACTACCAAATACTGAATGCTTCTCTAGTAAAAGTAAAAATAAAATGTAAAAAAGTCAGGGTTTAAAATTAATGGTTACGTGAAACGATTATCATAATATAATATGGCTTACAGCCAAACCTCTATAGAGTTGTGGGCTACTCCCACAAAAAAAAATATTTCATATTTTAATTATTTATTTATACAGCAAAATTTTAATATGGTACATATATTTAATAAATATTTTTCTAATTAATAAGTATTGATATTTATAAATATATATGTATATCATATAAAATTTTTTGCTGTATAAATAAATAATTAAATTATTAAATATTTATTTATACAGCAATCCTAGATCCAATATAGAAATATATATGCGATTTTATAAAAAAAACGCATTGTGACAAATAGAAAAAAGTAAAATAATAGCAAGTTTCATTTTTATTCAAGAAATAAAAGTAAAGCTTCCGGGGCCTGACCTGCTGTTTGTGTACTTTAAATTTGAGTTCGCAGTGTGAAACAATTGACGTCATGGGGCTACAATTAATATCGATTCTTATTAAATTGACGCTCATCATTTCATTTATTCTATTTACTTGCCTCTAATATTTCTGGAACTGTTTACTAACTAGTTTACTAAAGGATTGTAGAGTAAATAAAACAAATAAAATAATATATATTTGTATTGAATGTATCGATACAAGCAAAACCGATATAAGATATATCTTCATAATTTCATGGAGCAACAAGTACATATTGTTTTCTAAAACAGCACCCGAAAAGTAGATTTAAACATGTTAATTAACGTTATATATTATTAACTAATTAACGAATTAACGTAAAGGTCTAGTTGTTCCTTTTTTCCACGGTGATTAGTTGCTTTTAGTTTTGGAACAACATTTAGGAACAAGTATGTGTTATTGAAAATATTAATAGAAGTTCAAAAACAAAACTTACGTATCCTTAATATTTTTCATCCTATTTATTATATTAAACACAAAAGATTTTTGTACAATTTTTCTTATAACTCAGAGAGATTTAACAGAGCTTTTAAAAATCAGACTTCAGTATCTCCCTATTATACAAAAATACAAAAGCGAAAAGGCCATTTTAATTAGGAAAAAATCTTTTAAGCATAGACTATTTAAATATAAAGATATGTCTTGTACAATACAGAGCGGTGTAATTGTTCTTTTAATAGACATACAGATTATAACCGCAGTATTTTCTTTACTCATCTTATCTAAGAGGCGCGGCTTTAGACTTTGTACGACGACGAAAGATTGTGATTAGTGAGCGGTTAACTCGCTTTGTTCGCTCATCACTGACATCACAAATCCCACTCATCCGGCTTCCTAAAATAACTTACTTCAACAATGTTTTCTTTTTGCGACAGTGCCTTATTACTGATTGAAATGTATAAAGAAACCTCAAAATTAATAATTCGTTTGTTATTATATATAATGCCAGCTAGTTCAACCACCTAGTTTTACTATGAAAGGCGAAATTTTGTTTAAAATTAGTATGACTTAAATCGCAATGTATTATTTTTTTCTTTAGCTTCGCACTGTATCCCGCAGTAGTAGCAAGGAATTTAGCGTTAGGACATACCGCTCTCCACACATCATTCAATTTTCGAGACAGTGTGTTGAATTCAACGCTGCGCTTTGTCATTTTCCTAGAGCGAGGAAATAAAAATAATTCATTTACCCAGTGGCAATAGAAACACAAACCTCGAGACGCTCTCTCGCTCCTTTAATCTCAACACTGTCAGAGAACGTAACTTTAAAATGGATTTTTCTTCTTTTCTTCCCGCTTGATGTGATAAATTTACGACAACTAAAATAATAAAGTATATTAAAAATTAAATTAATTTTTTTTCTGTGTATATTATATAATTTCTATATGAATAGTTTTAACACTAGGCATATATTTGTCTTAAAAGGAAGTATTTTACAATGTAAATATGAAAAACGTGGCTCTGTCAATTAAATATTGAACGTAAAGAACAATTTATATACCGCATGATACCTGCTTATGTACTTTAAAACATAAAGGTAGAGCTCGGATATTAATTGAATGAATCGTTTTTCTGTAAGGGTATTTGTATAAATCTCTATAATCTTTTTTGGCTAGCTAACCCTTCTCACAATTACAAAACTTATCATATGTACGTATATGTAAAACGGAGTATGTAAGTGTGTATGTACAGTGAAATAAAGAGAGAAATGTAAAACAGTAATATTATTTTTATTAATAATATTTTTCTGTTTCTACAATTGTGACTTATAGACGCTATAGCTACGTGCTATAGCTACGTGAATATTGTTTTTTTTTTCTCAAATTTTGTTATCAAATTATCTACTGATATTTCCTAAGGCTTGATTTTGATTGCAAACCATTTTAAATTTATCCTACCTCAGAGGAAGATATCCACCACAGACACGTTACGTGAACCGAGGCAATATTTCTTTGTAGAACGTTTGCACAGCTAAATAAATGGCTACTATGTTATATGAGACGAACGATCCAGAACTAGGCCGTAAAAGCCTTTTAGTTTCAAGAGACTCGATAACTTTTACCTTGATATATTGGAAGCATACATTTTGTATTATAATCATAATATGGGTTATTAAGAAAAATCTAATCAACCTCACGCTTCCCGCACACAGAAGAATAGGTAGAGAGAATCTAGTGTGAAGACACTTGCTTCCCCATTTTCTGCCGAATTCTGGAGGCACTGCGTGTTGAGTAGCGGAATTCAGCGCCGCATTTTTGTCTGGATACCAGAGCGAAGAAATAGAAACGTGATATTTACTTAAATATAAATTTAATGATATTAAATTTATATTTAAGTAAATATTTCATCTCCTCGAGTGGGGATCGAACCCAGTACCAGTGGGTTTTACAATCACACCACTCCTGGCCTCATATAAAATAAATAAAGAGATATATTGATTTAAAAAAAGCTCGATATTCTATTCATATTTTGCATCCTTTTATCAATTATACCTACTAACGACATCAAAGCGTAGCAAGATGCGCAAAGCGGCGGTATTCGGCTACCCAACAAGCCGCTTAATCATTTCCTTATATCTTTCAAAGCAAATATAATATACACCACACGATTTGGTTTTTGTAACGGATTTTTTATTTCACAACGCTATCGCTCTCACAGACGGTTTCATATATTGAGCAAATAAGCGGTCGTAGTATGTGTTTGCTATTATAATTTTCTGAAGTGTGAATATGGGAAACATGGTTTGTGTTTTTGCTTATCATTTCGTATGATAAAATAAAATACTGTTATACATTGAAATAGTAATGTAAAGGCACCATGGGGTTAGATATTTACTTATTTACTGTTATTAATTGTATGTAATAACTTTTTTTACTGTTGTTTATTTGTTTTATTGTTGTTAATTTGATGTATTAAATTTATTTTTCACTTTGTATAGAAAACTATTTTTGACAACAGATAAAAAGAAACTGTACAATCATCAAAATAAATGTTAAATATTTGTATATTTTTAATTTTAATTCTATACCTTTTATTATTATTTTTTTGTTTACTTTTGAACATTTTTCGCATCATGCTCAGAATCGAATCCACAACAATCGTTTGTCTAGTTAAATATTTTTTAGCACTAAATTCGTTAATATTCATACAAGATGTATACAAGATGCTACTGCGTTGCAAAAATGAAAACTATTAAAAAATTAATATTTTTATCGGTCTTTCTCATATAAGGTAAACCAAGCTTTTCGTGGAAAAAAATGGAAAATATTTTGTTAATAAGTCTTTATACGAACATAACGAACGGCAGTAAAGCAAAATAATCTCTAAGAGCACTTTTGAACAAACATAAGCCCGTAAGTAGAGGAGTCTTCAATTATTCAAGAGGAGCGGTGACTGAGGATGGCGAAGTTACTTTTGTTTCACCGATTCTCTTTAGGTCCCTCCGTGAATGCCAAAGGTCGCTCTTCTGTAATCCCTAAAATTTTATAAACTTTCGATTGTTACAATTTGTTCTATCATTCATCAAATATTTGACGTTTTGTTTTGTTTTGAAAGTAGAAATGTTAATAATGTTCTTAATTCTAATAAAATAAAATAAAAACATATATGAATGTACTTACTGTACACTTATATTTATTAAACAAAAGAGGTCAAGTGCGAGTCGCATTAGTTTTTGTTTGTGTTCAAACAAGTGTACACTTATACAAGTTTAGTATAAATTAGAGGATATAATATGTATAATCACTTAAACAAAGTTATTTTTTTCCCACAAAAAAATACTTTGTTTTTCAAAGCTGTGTTTGCGGTTTTTGATTTTTTTAGGTAAGATCTGCTATAACTCAAATTGTGAGGATAACGATACGTATACGATACATACGATACGTATACGATATAGCATACGTTCTAACCAATTTTTGTTGAAAGTCCATTAAGACTTCTGCTTATGAATCTATGATCTGCAACATAGAACTTATGTCTTATCATTCAAGCAAAGTCTTTGAATTGAGATAAAACTGAGGAAAGTTTTAAAGTTCTTTCTATACGTACATTTTCAGCACATATAAAATTGAAACAAAATTGAAATTTTATAGAATTGGTTTATCAAATCTTTTACAAATCATTTATTAAAAACGCAGCTATCTATATATACATTTATAGCAGACTGTTGGATATTAAAACTCAAAGAAGGTTTACCTACCGCCGAGCATACCTTCGAAGCTCATAAATATTATGACTTCCTTCTCTTATAATAATAAGTTAATATCGGACTTCATTACTTTTTAAAAAAAACTACATTTATCGTCAAAACAGAAATCTCCAAGTTTACATAAGCCGAGTTTTCTAGAGATTAACCAACAATTTTTATTTTTGTTGAAGAAATAATTAGTAGATTAGAATTAGTAAGATAAATAATTAGAAGTAGGTCAAAATATTTGTAGAGTAGGTATATGCTACAAATATTTTGACTATTCATAGCTTTTAAAAGTTCTAAAATTCCATGATCTTAATTTTTTTGTAATTATTTTTTGTTGATTTATAATAAAATTGTATATTTTATGTTATATTAATATATTTTGATTCTGTAGAGTCTATTAGTTATTAAGTTCTAACTATAATGTTGCAGGCCATGGCATGGCACAGCGGCACGAAGTGGGACTGTAAAATCGACTGGTTGTGGGTTCGATCCTCACTCGAGGAGATGAAATATTTACTTAAATTTATATTTCCATTTCTTCTATCTGGTGTCGAGGCTAAGCACGGCGTTGAGTTCAGCCACTCAACACGCAGTGCCTCCAGAATTCGGCAGAAAGTGGGGAACGGAGTGCTTTAACCCTAGGTTCCCTCTGCCTACTCTGCTGTGTGCGGGATACAGCGTGAAGCTGATTTTTTTATTTATAATGTTGCAATTATTAAACAATAGAACCTAATTTTATTATTAATATTATATATTTTAAGAAAATCTTTAAGAATTTTTATAGAATAAGATTTTAATAAGAATTTAAATAGATATTAAATAGATAGGTGTAACTTATAACATCAGAAAATGCAGACAGGGAAAACAGCCAAATTGCATCGTTTTATTATAAAATTGCTCAGAATTGTATTTTTTAAAATACTTAATATGCTCTATACCTACGCATATTTATTACGCGTAAACTTTTTTTGTGGTTTAACTAAAATTATCAGAAAGCGGTATAAATGTTAATGCATAGCTCAACTTAATCTTCGCCTTAGAAAAGAAAACATTATTAAGTGATTATTAATTATATTATTTAATCTATTATATTTAAATATAATAAAAGGTTACATAAATATATATATTACAAACAAACACGTTCAATTACAATGCCCGGAAAGCGCTACAGTAACAGCGTTGCTCTTAAAATATTAATGTCACTCGAAAATGTTGGGAACACGCTGTTTCACGAGATTAAAATGTGGGTCCTTTTACGGGGTCAGAGAGTTTCTTTTTTATTATATATATAGCTATATTTTTTTTTTTAATATTATTTTCTTCACAAGCCTAGGATAGCGTTACTTTTAGTAAGTGTTTATGTAAAGTTCTAAGTTAGGAATATCAATGATTTTAGTGATCATAAATATGTAGATTTTTTATTAATTTAATTTTCTTGTATGAGGCCGATATGTGTAAACTTTTCTACTCTACATTTAGCGAAGAGCTTCTCCATTAAATACGCGGCGTCATGAATTTGGGCGGAGAGTGGAGAACTGAACGAGACTTCAACCTGAAGATGAAAAGAAAATACATACATAATATGGATTATTTTATATATTTTTTTATTGCCGTTAGTGAGTAAAACTCGATGCACGATATTATTATTGAATCATAAGTCTTAGAACACTGAGTTCGATTTTAAACAATAAAAATAGCAGCCAGTCGCCACAATAATAGGTAATGTTTATTGGTCAAACTACAGCAAGTCGACTTTTGAAGATATTTTTTGTCGTAATCGATGAAGTAATTTTTATGATAAATTTAAATAAAAAACACACAATGTTAGGAGGCAGCATAAACTTAAAATATTCGTATTGTAGAGTCTGTTGCTTTTTTCCTTACTTTTCCCTAGCCCCTTTAGACTATATTTGGAGTTGAAATAAATATTATGTAAAGAATTACATTATATTTATTTCATTTATTATAAATTCAGAAAAATATATATTATTACTACGCAAGCTAAATTTGAAGTCAGAGTCGGTTTGGTAAATCAGATACAAAATTTTAAATTCAAAAAAACATTAACAAAAGTTAGTTATTTTTCTATAGTTAAAATATGTTGTTAAAATATTCAGTTATCTGTTTTTTATGAATGATACATGGTAGTAGAATAGATCACACTATGGTTGCCTTGTAAAATTTTGCCACATCACATTTAATTCAATTTATGGTAATTAGTTTTTGTTAAAAGTCCCAATTTCAAATGAAAGAGAATGATATAGAGATCAGAGAAGAAAAAGAAAAAGAAGAAAAAATAATGGTTTCCAGCTCTTTGCCAGTCGCAATCATTGGTTACCACTTATAATACATGGTTGTTTGTAATTCGTACTGTAAGCAAAAGTTGCCGTCTTTTAAATTTTACCATTCTACATGACTAATTTGTATTAAAAGAATTATTTATGTAATATATTATAGTTAAAGTAAATTTTTATTGTTATTTCCTATGGATATTTTAAAAAAATCAATACATATAGCTATCTGTAGGTACATTTTCTACATCCAGCAGTGGCAGTCCCCAACGCCGCACTTATCGCCACTGGACACACCAGCATTGATACATTGGTGCGCGTCACTTTGTTGGGCCCTATCAGTGCGCTCTTTCTAGGTGCACGTGGTGGATGGAACGTTGCACTTGCAACCCTTGTAATTATAGTGGAAAAGGGAGTGGTAAAAGAGGTACGTAGAGAGCTCGGTTGACCTTCGAAAACTAAGTATCAAAGATACTGGAGAACGGTCTCATAAAAAATATAAGGATCCCCCGGAGGGGAAAAAGTATGAAGAGGTTGATGAGAGTGGATGAAACGAAAAACGTATGTAGAGACCGTAACGTTTGGCGCTCAGTTCTTTCTGACTGCTCCGCTAGGGACACAGCGTGAAGCTTAGATAAAAGAGAAGAAGAATACATACTGAAAACTTAATAGCGAGTGAATCGTGTTGAATTTGGTAAAAAAATAATTCAACTTTCATAGGATATTCAGCATTTGCTGAATTTGTTATCTAAATACCAATAATTCTTCTGCATTATTATTTTGGAAGTTACTAAGCTGTTTAATATTATAACATTTTACAAATATCGATATCGATCCATTATGGTATTAGTCTAATCATAATTCTTTACAATAATGAAGCTGGACAATAGTTATGAATTACCTTTTTTATTAAGAAATTGAATAATACGAATTTTAAAATACCTTTATAAAAAAATTACATCTCAATAAATAAATACTCTATCTCTCCTTGCTCTTGCTCTTCTACTTTCTTGTAATTTTTTTTAAAAATACCTTATTCCCATCTTTTTTTCCACGTCTTGTGAAATTGTATTTATTTGATCAAAGTTTTCGTTTGAAGTTTTAGTTTTATCGGTAATTTCCTTGTTTTCAATACTGTCATCAAACACTCTAATAAAATATGATTGGCGTCACGTCACCGACACAAACAAATATAAACTTCAATTAAAATCCAATCCCAATCCTGTGGGTTTAAGTTCACACATAATTATTTTGTTGCTTTGATCCACATTGTGTCGACAACAGTAGCATCTTTTGTTATAAGGACTTTGTTGTATTGGACAGTGTTGTATATTTTAATTAAAATAATTTATATTCTCTAATGTGGATAATGCTAGATCGTTCACACTACTTAATAGTGTTAAAATTTTAGCATTATCTTCATACACTTCATATATTATACAAATACATATGCATCTAATTATTTGTGACAATGCCACATGTAAAACTGGAGACTGGTACGAGCATATCATTCCCCAGGCATTTTATTATTTATAAAATCATTAATTTTTAATATCGTCATATCGTGATATACAAAATTCTCTGACGTTTTCGGGAATCCTATTGTAAAAATGTACAAATTATCCGATAAAAGAATTATAGATTCGATGCAATCGTGTGTGCAGGTGCGCTAAGTTTAAGCCTATTTCTTGTATTATTATTAACTATGTACATAACTAATTTTGTTAAAATCATGAATGTTTTTTTATGACATCATACAAACATTTTTAAAAATATATTGAGATACAACTGTCAATATATTAAATTCTTTATACTTTTGCCTTAAGGACACTTTAGAAGCTCAGTTATAGATTGCACGAAGAGCTCGCTTCTGCGGGTCATATATTGATTGAATTCCGGCTGTATTATCCAAAAGTTTTTACTTACCATAGGATATAATACTATGAAAGTAGTTTACTAAAGTCAACCGGTCGAGCCGTTTCTACATCAGTTAATAATCTAATTTTTTTGACTGCGAAGGCTGCTGAGATAAGTCTATTCGCCAATCCATGAATATGAGGTCCTTACTGTAAATTGGAGTCAATGGTGATACTGACAACCACCATAGAATTGTCAGTATCTACGGTTTCACCATCCGGGAGCGCAATGGCTTTAACAATTTTTATGTTCGATGTTCTTTTAAACATTTTAAAACAAACAGGCAACATTATAAGATTTTTTCAAAATTATTAAAGAACCATCGCGAATTGCTTTTTTTTTTCGCTAGACATATAGCCAATATGTATAGAATAACTTGCTGATTATTGTAATTAAAAATAACTTCAGAGTTTCGAAGCCAATGCTCTATAATACAGAGTACATAAATATTATTTATAATTTAAGAATAACTCAATTTCTAAGTCTTTATTAGACATCCCTTGTATGTTTCGATGTACTAAATTTGTATCATTATTAAGCAAATAGTATTTAATTTTACATTATTGTTCCTTTTATTTTTATTACTGCATAACATATTGCCAGGGATGGCCTCTATTGTCTTGTTATTTAATTTAAATTAATTGGAACGGTTTCCAATCATGTCAAATTATACCGTTCGAGAAATACAGTGGTCTTTATAGCCACAGTATTGGCTAAGTCAAATTGTAAATAATATGATGGCATACTTGCTTTCTGTCTTTTGTAACAATAAGATAGGTATGGCCCATATTGATATATAGGTACATTTGATAATGTCAGCTGCACGCTGTATCCCGCACACAGCACGGTAGGCAGAGGGAATCTAGCGTTAAGTTACTCCGTTCCCTCCTTTCTGCCGAATTCTGGAGGTATTGCGTGTTGAGAAGGCAGAACTCAACGCCGCTCTTTGCCTCGACACCAGAGCGAAGATATGGAAATATAAATTTAAGTAAATATTTCATCTCCTCGAGTCCACATCCACAACCGGTTTAACAGTCACACTTTGTGCCCCTGCGCCACGACTGGCCTCTTAAATCAAATATTAAGTTAATATTTTTATATTAATGATATTATTTATATCGATTAAAATTGACTTTACTATTATTATCACTTGTATCATATTTACTATTTATTATTGTATTCAACATATTATTTAAATTAAATCTAATATAATTTTCTTCTGGAAGTTTGGGAGAATAGTATTCACTAAGTGAAGAAATTACGTGACTATTGAGAAAAAAATACTGTGTAAAAGAATGTAGGTTTACTTATAAATGAAATAATTGATATTACAAAAAAAAAACCTAAAAATATACTACAAAAAAATTATAAACATTACCCAATGGAAAAAAATAACTAAAAATTCATAATTGGGTTAAACGACAGACAATAGTAGTTTATTGCGCTACAGTGTTACTTGGGCACGCCAGGGACACGTGCTCTTTGTTACATAATGCTTTCTGGATTGTTTCCTACTTGTTGACTCTGAATGAGTTCCTATTGCCCACTAGAGATATAAGTTTATCTTTTTAGAAACAGTAGATAGGGTAGAGTAGTAGTACTCGTCAGATTATGGGTTCGATTCCCACTCGAGGAAATCACATATTTATTATTTTTATCTCGCTCTGGTAACTACTCAATTTTGGATATTGTTCACAATGTCCAAAATTCGGCAAAAATGTCTTAATGGGGACGGAGTGTTTTAACACTATGTTACCGGATAATAAACATACCTACTCTTCTGTGTGTGAGATACAGCGTGAAATTAAAAAAGAAGATTCGCATCATATTGATATTTCTCATCATTTACTAAAAAAATAAATAGTAAATTCTTAAAATAAACTCAAAAGTTGACCAGTTTCTGTTATTGTTTTACTATCTAAATGAATACATATGTAAGAATAAAAAACAGTCAGCCTTATGAACCTTAGTGCGACGTTGTGTAATACGTTGCATTTCTGTATATGAACAGAATATTCTCACCATTATTCACTTGGCCCGCTTCCCTTGCCAATCCTATTTAATACGTTATATTCCCGAGCAAATACAAAACTGGAAATACTTTATATTATTTTTTTCATTTTAAAATAATAAAATGTATATAATATACAAGTAAACAATACACAATATGTCGACCACTTTTACCTTATTATTGAGTCGTTCAAATTGGTAAAAGCTTGAGATGAAATGTTTTTATTGTAGCACTCAATGCTAAATTGAACTGATACCTCCATTATCAATCTCTTTCCATAGTAAGTATTGTAAATAATTATAATATGTACTAGGGAAATTACCTTAGATAACAAACAACAAAAATTGAGAAGTACTATAATATAAGTATATTTTTTTACAATCCAGACGATTTTTTCACATAAACTTACATCATTCTACTACACGTTCAGTATTATACTGGAGATTCTTCATCTCTGAAGGTGTTGAAGCATAAAATGTTATATGATAACGCCCATAGCATCCGAGAGTGAAGCTTTTACGATACAATGATTACTCGTGTGAAATTTTAGGTTTGTAACGGTGACGTCAGAGGGTGAGGTGCGGGGGGCGGCGCGAGTGGCGCGCGCCGGCGACGGAGGCACCCCGGCCGCGACCGCCTCGGCCGCCTCTCAGCCGCCGCGTACACCGCGTACCTATCTGTTGATCTGTTGCGCGCCGAGCGCAGAGGTCGCCTTACGGTCGCGGTGCCTCTACGCCGCCCGCCTTACGAGGTTAATTCGTAAACACAACACTGGGTAACAACTGTGGACACAGTGCTATAATAATCTTAATTGAAGTTTATGTGGTACCAGCAGTTCGTTTCGTGAAGTAGTATACGAGACAGCGGGGTAAACGGCCCGTCGGCCGCCCACGGTCTGTAGTAACTGATGCTATAGTAACAGCATCGCCAGACGAAAGATCCAGGGGATGCACCGAATATTTACACCACTTTGGTATGTCGCTGTATTTAAAACAATTTGCCTTTATTATTTACATTTTTTGTTTGATTTACTGATATTCAAAACGATATTGCCAATTTTTTTTCATTGAAGTTTTATCACTATCAGTTAAGATAAGATGACCTGTCATTAAGTAAACATTTGTATAAAACGAAAAAAATAGTAATACTAGAAAATTCAATACTTGAAGAATAAGATTAACGAAATAGAACTCCTAATAGACCGTAAAAATATACTATTGACCTTAAAATTACATTTAGATTGTCAATAATATCACCATATAAATGTTCATTGTATTATATTTTTGGTATTCATTTTGAAAAATATTGTTTAAGATAAACAATTTTTATTTATACCTTATACAAAAGACATAATCTCATAGCATTGAAAAAAAAAGTGAAGGTAAAAAATAGATTTATGTTTTACTACAATTATATTACTAAAGTATGTAGTTAGAAAAATAATTAAGAAATAGCTACTACATTATTACATTTTATTTTAAAATAAATAACTAGATATAGATACATAAAGTACTTTTAGATTTTATAGATTACCTTTTATCTAATACTTTATCAAAATATTAGTAGGTTGGCACTTTTTACATATGTACATGCGAAGTGCGTTTTTAAGGTGGTTAATTAGATATTTGCATAATATTTTTAGAGTTCCGTAGGTCAAAAGGTAAAAACGAACCCTTATAAGGATCAAAGAGAAAAATATAACTAAGGGAAAACATAAAAAAATATTAAAACTTATGAGCGAAATTAACTTCATCATCAAGGAAATTTAATGAAGATAAGCTTTGATAAGCTTTAAGCTCAGTGCTTAAAGTCAACAATTTTCAACCAGTGTGTATTGCCAGTGTTGACCTATGGCGCTGAGACGTGGTCCTTCACCGCAAGCCTTATCCACATGCTCACAGTCGCTCAGCGAGCGATGGAGAGAGCTATGCTTGGTATTTCTCTACGTGAGAGAATTCGAAACGATGAAATCCGTAGACAAACGCAGGTTACCAACATAGCTCTCAAAATCTGCAAGCTGAAGTGGCAATGGGCAGGCCATATTGTCAGGAGGACCGACAACCGAAGAAAGGTTCTCGAATGGCGACCACGTCTCGGCAAAAGGAGTACAGTCCGCCCTCCAGCCAGGTGGACCGACGAACTAAGGAAGACTGCGGGATTCCGTTGGATTGAGAGGGCGCAGGACCGGACGGAGTAGTAGCATTAGGGGAGGATTTCGAAAGGCTGATGAGTGGATGGATGAAAGCTTTAACTTGTATAGCATGTAATTGGGACGTATACGTTTCGAGAAAATGTAAAATTAAAACAATCGAACGCTCTGCTTACATCATCTTTTCATGATTTAATGCATCAATCTGTTGGAATATGCAGCAAAACAACAGTATTATAAACAGAACGCGGGTGAAGCCGCGAGTTTGCAACCTAACACAAAGACTGCAGAATTTTACTTTAGTATATAAAAGTACAACTTATAAAAAATTACAATATTAACTAAGTTAATATTAAAGGTACTTCTGGTTGATGTACATTCTTGAAATTGGTACGGAACCTTCGGTGGCTGAGCCTGACTCGCACTTGGCCGGTTTTTTTTGCTTATGACATCATACAAACATTATTTAATTGAAAATTGAATTGAGTAAATAATCCATGTTATAAAAAAACCTTATACATGTACCATTTCAATATTTCATTTCATTTCAATATATAAGTTTCTAAATACGTACAAGCTTAAGACTGAAGTATTTGAGTTTGATAGTCTTACTTTTATGAGTTGTGAGAAAACACAGATTCGCTTTAAAATTATCACTATCATGATCTGTTACATACCTTATTTAAATCATTGCCATACCTCTTTCTTTTATATTGTTAAAAAAATCAACAGTTGAAAAATATATCACTAAGATTCTTCGACGATTCTTTCTTAGACAGCCAAACTAAATATCATTAAATTTTAACTACGTCAGAAATATAATAAGCAATGATTATACTGTCATAATATAAATAGGAAATTGCAATTTAGCTTTAAATTATATAAAAGAACAAAAATCAAGACACGCGCCAGCGAGTTCAGCCAAGTTAAACAGCTGGAAAAGCGTAATATAAATTTTACCCAAACCATTGGAAGCTACTTACTTAATTTAAGCCTTTCATAAATCGTAAGCTAATTAGTCTACGAGTATGAAATATTGCATATTTGTTAAAACTACCTCCTTCCGTCCTCTCTTAGCTCGTGAATAACAATTTTTATTTATATGCTGACTTACTCACTTATCAAAAACCTAACCCCTCTTCTAAGTGACATTGAAACTTGAAGAATGAAAGTTACTTGAAGGAAACCAGGAAACAGAGCGATTTTAAAAATTTTTTACTTTGTTAAGTCAAAATAATGGTAATGATTTATTTAAAAAAAATAATGATATCAGGTGAAAAACGTCACATAAAATGGGATCCAACTTAAATTTAAAATCATTATTTTACGCATCATTAAGTCGAGAATGACGCATTCGTCATTCTCGACTTCACCAACAAAAGAATGGGAGATCTAATGGGTGCCGAGTTCTGTACTCACTCGTACAACTTAAATTAAGACCTTGAATTTTATATTCGTCCAGTATAAGCTGGAATTCCACGAACTTGCAAATATCATAAAACCTGTACGTAAAAAAACGACAAATGAACGGTAGCCTACGAGGTCGTAGTAGCCTACGGATAGGGGACGGGTATGGGACTTGCCTAACTATACATTTCACCCTCATGTATTGTTCAGCGATTTTTAGTGGTTGAGCAGATATTAGAGAAATTGTGATTTTTTTGGAAAGATTCTTGAACAAAATTGGCAAATACAGTCCGACTGTTCGGTTTGCCCTCTTGATTTTTTCTTCAATATAGCTCAATAAATGGCCTATCATATAACAGTAAAAAAGCTATCGGTCGATTACTTTTGGAAGTAAGATAGATAAAATAATATTTTTTTATAAAGTTACATTTTAAATAAGTTACTGGTATTTTTATGCAGATGTTTCTTTAGTCCGAATAAAACTTTTCGAAATTATTTAATAGTCATATCTATTTGTAGTTATTAATAGAGACGGCACAATAACTTACTTTATGAAATATTTCTTCTAAAGCCTCCGAAAGTTAATATGAACCACCACCCAGTGGATACCTACCTATCCAATTCACGGCTTCTGTTGCTTTACAAAAATATTTATACCCTAAAAATATTTTTTTACTATAGTTGATTGGTAAAAAAATGAAAACATTACGATAAATGTATAATATAATTTAAATCGAGTTCTTTAAGAAATCGATTTAAATTTAGTTATTTCTCGTAATGAATATAAAATTCTTTCCTGTGTTCAAAATTAATTCTTTTCTTTATATTGAAGTACATTTGTTATCACATTTTCTTTGAGTTAGCTTTAAGAAAGTTTTAGAGATTATTCTATATAAGCGATAGATTTTAAAATTACTTCCATACCATTATTACTTCAGTACCATTAATTTTTTTTTTCTAAAATTAAACTTGTAAAAAATCTGTTATTTTTTCGATCATAGTTCCAAGATTAACTACTAGACTGGACTACCGCTGATCTGCCGATCGAATTACAGCCTGTATAAATATGCTAAAACCTTCCAAGCCGATTTAATAAAAGATTTCAATTTGTGAGTGGCAAATGGTATCATTGAATTTTTTCTTTACGAAATGTATTTGCTTACACAAATAATCAATAAATCTTGAAGATCTGAGATTTAACTATTTTTATTAATATTCGATGTTCAAAATTGCTTTGATAAGACGTACGGCTTGCTATCATAACATCCATTTTATTTGGCTGTTAACGTTGATATATATTTTTTATGATGTTTATCTATCTATCCATATATATGTAAAAAAATTAATGTTTTTTTATGAAAATAAAAAAAAAACATTATATATTGCCGCCGTTCTGAAGCTACCTATAGAAATATTTGATAAAATGTATATTAAAATTGAAAATAATATAATACTACAAATCAATGTTTTCGTTAAATTTTTAATAATTGCAACTGAGGTTAAGGTAATATATATAATACAAAAAAATAAGCATAAAATTATTGTATATGTTATATGACATTAAAATTTGCTCTTGAACAGATTTTCCTATGCTCTACCTTCATACATCTATCTATTTTATTCGAGGCGTCGTTTGTGACAGTACGACTTATGCGATGCAGCGTTATCGGCGGCTGGCGTTACGCTCAATACAAATCCTGCCAATAAAACCATCGCTGGCTGCAATCAATGTCGCTCTGTTATCATAACTATTTTTTGCCCCTACACTGTATAAAAATATAGCAATGAATAAAAGGAAATCTACGGCAAATTCTATAATCTATAATCTATATAAGAATCAGTACTTGCTTACTTTTATCAAGTATTTGTGTTTTTTTTGTTAAGTACTTAACTGTTAAGTGGTGTAAGGGTTAAGTATCTTAATGAGAACGGAGTCTATTAGTACTAGGTTCCCAGGTACCTTCCTATATTGTTACGTGCGGGATACATGGTGAAACTAAAAAAAAGAACAAAAAAAATGAGATGTAGCTTTTAATACCAGATGTTTACTTGCAGCATTGTCACATCGAGGTTAATTTTTATTTTATTATTATTCCCAAATATTTTCGGAACATTCTCGCATATCCATCACCTACTATGACATGAGCGACACGAATTCAATTTATATTCTATCTTACTTGCCGAGAGTGCTACAACGTGCCCGTGATGCTATAAATAAATATAAATATTGGCGTTGTAATTGATTGGTTCATATTTATTTAATTTTTAGACATTTTTTAAATACAATTTTAGTCATAAAAAAAAAGAAACGACGATAACGTTTTAAAGAAACTACTTCGTATTACGTTTATTAGTCATAAACAGATTATTTTCACCAATAATCGATAACATTGTTTGTACGGCTGTTGAAAACATTTTTAAGTTTGACCTCCATAGTGATGAGATAATACGCCATGAACGATTCCCTACGTGATATTGACAGTGAAATATTATCTGTATAATGTAAGACGATACTATAAATAGTATACAATATATACACACAATAAACTGTAAATACCATACCATCTAAGTATATAACCAGCAAAATATTTCATTTTATGAAATTATTATTTTTTTTATACAATGAATCAGCTTTACAGGCAGTGTTATGAGACTGTTCTCCCCACTTTCTGCCGAATTCTGGAGAGTAGAATGTGGTTTAAATAATATATTAAAGATTTTTTATTTCTATATATTTCATTTAAATCTCTCCTGGTCTCCTGAAAACCTGGTGTAAAGGCGGCGTTGAGTTCCGTCACTGCAATGACTCCAGAATTTGGTGTAACGTGGGAAACGAAAGCGTCATAATGGGCACGGAGTATCTTAACAGTGTTGTGGTTCCCAGGTTCCCACTTTCTACGCTGCAATGTGCGACATACAGTAATAAGAATAAACCGTAAAAAAAAAAATATATGTGACATAACTATACCTTGCTCAAGAAAAATATTAACTTTTATGATTTTTCTCTTAAATTTATGAAATAAAGCTTTCTTTTTACTGAAACATTGTATTTTATTTTAACCTGGCGGTGTATAGTAAGATTTTCGTTTTTCGGCGAACAAAACGTTAATGCTAGTTCATGTATATATTTTTTTACATTTTTATTTATTGACGTTTATTTATTAAGAATATAAACCCGCCATTGATGATGCCAGTGTCATGGACCGGGATTTTAGACCTAAGACTTTGCTAATAACTAATGGGTTAAGTAATATATAAACAATTTAGTTTCACTCATACATACATATATATATATATGTATATATGTATATATGTATATATATATATATATATATATATATATATATATATATATATATATTCAACAAAACGTTATTATACAATCATACTTAGGACACTAAAAGTCAACTTTTTTTTCATGTCTTAGTTTTTAAAACTAATAACAATCTTAAGCATTTATATCTTAAATCGGCCTTTATTATTCTTATGAAATTAGGATATTTTGAAAAATAAGCAAAAGTATATATCATTCTAACATAAAAAAGTACACACTTCCTTGAAATCTACTCTTCTCGTACGTCGATCAAGTACTGCAACAAGGACCTACGTGCTCAAGGCATAAATGTTTCTTGCTTTTGTGACAAGAATATTTGGTTATTATCTTTTTTCGCCAACTATGTTATCGGTAACCTTTTGTACAGCACCAACAGTCCAATTCCTATCATCGATCTTTAAAATTTCTGAAAGTCATACTCTCGATACTCCAGACAAATTAAATTGTCGTTCTCTTTTATGAGACTCAATTAGTTTAACTAACGGTAACTGTTTTATAATATTGTGTCTTCTTGTCCGATCGGATAAACGATGGGGCCCTTTGATACATTCGGCAAAATTTGATTCAGATAGTATGACATCTCGAGGAAGCTCTTCGAGCTGATGCTATCCATTTTTATAAGACATCCAAAATCAAAATATAACAATTTATTACACACTTACTCAGTTTCACGCTTTATCCCTAGTGCGGGGTAGTCAGAGAGAATATTTTTAAAATATCAATAAAATTTCACAAATTATGTAATAACGATAAATAAGCTAGCACTTTTGCAACTTTTACAAATTTAAACTTTATTAACTTTATTTAAACTTACGTAATTAGTGACGCCGGGTTAGCGGCAAAACTCAAAACTCACATTTTCATTTTATTGAAAACAAAAATAAACCATTTTTAAGCAGCCAAATTCACACACATACTTCCGTAATAAAAGAATAAATTTTTAAACATAAAAAATAAACAATATTATTATTCAAGAAAGAAGAAAGAACATTTTCCTATACAAATTAAAATTTATATACCATTCACTTAGAGTTCTTGAATTTTTTTTGTTTCTTTCTTACGATATTTGAGATATAAGTAATAATATCACAAATATTGTACTCCAAGCTACGTATTAACTGTTTGTGCCACTAGTTTCCACAAAGTCTATATCCAATGCAATTTTTAGTAGGTAGGATCGATATACTTTGCGCTTTATACCGAAGAAAAATAGCTGCCCTGACAGTACAGTTGATAGTAGTACCTACGTACTTATTTTTGATACTATTTTTTTGTTTTTTTTTAGCTTCACGCTATATCCCGCACACAGCAGGGTCGGCAGAGGGAACCTAGTGTTAAGACACTCCGTTCCCCACTTTCTGCCGAATTTTTGGAGGCATTGCCTGTTGAGTGGCAAAACTCAACGTCGCGCTTTGCCTCGACACCAGAGCGAAGAATTGAAAATATAAATTTAAGTAAATATTTCATCTCCTCGAGTGGGGATTGAACCCACAACCAGTCGGTTTTACAGTCACACTTTCTACCACTGCGCCACGACTGGCCTCAATTATACTATATATTTGTTTTAAAATACTTCTTGGCTAATTTCTCTAATATATTTAAAAAAATGTTAGTTGCAATGATTTTGTCGCTAGTCTGATGTTGCTTTCTACAGAGCTTGTATTCAGTACAATATGGACATTGGTGAATATAAGAAAAATCTCTCGATTCTATCATCTTTTCCAAGTCCAAGATGAAAAAGAAACTTTTCGTTTACTCTTCTTAAATAGTAATTCTGACTTTTAATTATGGAAACATAGATAAAAGTGAACTGCTCAGTAGATTCAATATTATATATACGTCTGTATCTATACTAAAAAATAAAAAAAAAATAAAAATCAGCTTCACGCTGTATCCCGCACACAGCAGGGTAGGCAGAGGGAACCTAGTGTTTTTAGACAGTTCGTTCCCCACTTTCTGCCGATTTCTGGAGGCATTGCGTGTTGAGTGGCAGAACTCAACGCCGCGCTTAGCCTCGACACCAGAGCGAAGAAAAGGAAATATAAATTTAAGTAAATATTTCATCTCCTAGAGTGGGGATCGAACCCACAACCAGACGGTTTTACAGTCACACTTTGTGCCGCTGCGCCATGACTGGCCTCGTATCTATAATACACTCAATATCATATATATGTCTGTATATATACGTCTGTTTTTCAAGATGGAGAGCACCGAAACTAAACTTTGGCATAATTGTCCACTTATACGCATTTCATGTTAATTTAATGAATTGAATTATATGTTCTTCCCACAACTAGCAGAACATAGTTATGTAGGGAAGACTGTTGGAGATATATACAGAAATAAATTAAATAATCTATCCTGATCTGCCAAAGGAAACTTTTATTACAATTTTTATTTTTATATACCTCTCACTTTTGCGCTCACTTATCCCAATCACTCACAATAGGTTTTTATGACTATAGTGAATTATTGTTGTTCGTGTAAAAGCTCAAAATTGATAATTATGAACCTCAATGCTTGTCCCACTACGTTTAAAGTATTATTAAATTAAATAAAATAAGAATCGTATCCCGCATATGGGTAAGCAGAGGAAACGTCGTGTTAAGATACTTTTTTCACCGCTATCCACCAAATACCTAATACGTTTTTTAAAACTATAACTACTTCGCTACACCTTCAGTGTGTTATTGTTTACTTTATGTTAATTACAACTACATAAGCATATATTTGAGGCATACAAATATATTTGTATTGCGTAATGCATAACACCTGTAACATTATGAGAAAGTACACACGTTGATAACACTATGATAAATAAATAATAAATAAATAAATCAGCTTCACGCTGTATCCCGCACACAGCAGGGTAGACAGAGAGAACCTAGTGTTAAGACACTCCGTTCCCCACTTTCTGCCGAATTCTGGAGGCATTGTGTGTTGAGTGGCAGAACTCAACGCCGTACTAAGCCCCGACACCAGAGCGAAGAAATGGAAATGTAAATTGAAGTAAATATTTCGTTTCCTCGAGTAGGGATCGAATCTACAACCAGTCGATTCGTGCCGCTGCGCCACGACTGGCCTCACACTATGATAAATGTAATATATTAATAGAGAAATTATAATAAGTCTTAGAAGACCTGAAGGCTTGAGGTAATAACGCACGTTGATGGTTTGTGAATTGCTAACCGCCACTTTGATCTCGTGTCGACGTTAAAATCATCTACATATTAATAATACCTATAAATTCCCTTTAAGTAGTACAATGGTGTCTATAATATATAAAGGAGATTGCGATAATATAAATTGCGTGGAATAATTGCCTTTGCATTAGTAATAATCACATTTTATTGTATCATAAACTAATAAACCATTATCATTTGATTATCTATGTATGTATGTAGAATGGATCTATTTTGTGATAGTAATAGAGGGAGTCTAGGCATAGATTGTAATTGTAATATAATAACCTTTTTCCAATCTATTTTTAAAGGGTACATTAACATCACATTTATTAGTGTTTGAAAACAAAAGATAATGTTGTAAGTATTTTTTTATTCATTGAATATGTTTTTCCAACATAACTTTTTAATGGAAGGGAAAAAAGCATCACAAATATTTTTCACATTCCACAATCAATTTCTTAAACAAACACGAAAACTTCGCTTTATCGCGTCCTTACTTTTCACTAGAGAGTGGAATTAGATATCTCAACAGACAATATTATATTTTCGTTATCTTCTTGAAACTTCAACCACTTTACGACCCTACCATCGTACTAATTTCCAAAATAGTGTCCAACTATTTAAGCCCAAGTCTAAAAGATTACCAGCGTGCATGTCCCTAAACGATTAAAAGCTAATTACAAATGGTTAAATGACACTTTGATTAAACATTCGTGATCAGTCTTTATATAAAGATTTAGTGTTTCAAGGCTTTTATTTAAAAGTTTATCGCTCTCAGTTTGTTTGTCATCCGCTTCGCAATTCAGTTACCGAAACAAAGCTGAACATTGTAAAATTATGACAAATTTAATGATATTACAGTATATTTTTTGACAAAGTTCCCTATTAATATAGATCATATTTATCTAATAAACACATGATTCACACTCGAAGAGTGTTTATTTAAATGTACATTTCTGCCACTCAACACGCAATACCTCCAGAATTTGGCGGAAAGTGGGGAACGGAGTGTCTTTACACTAGGTTCCCTCTGCTTACGCTGCCGTGTGCGGGAAGAGGCCGTATGCAGAGAATAAAATAATGGTATTTATCAAGAATATCTATAAAGACATTTTTCTATGAAAATAATTAAGTTTTGTTATATGTTGATGCTATTTTTGAAAAAAGTGTACGTGTAAGTAGAATTTTGTAAAAATAACGTAATTTAAGAGTTCTTAATATGATTTGATTTCCTTCGCTCGCGCATCCGCGAATCTTAGGGATCCGCAAATTAATATTTTAGTGTGAATAAGTAATTATATTTTAGGTATGTATATAGGTGTGTTGTTTTTATACCTACTTTATTTAATGCAATCACAGCGATTCGGCTCTCTTTATAACCTCAATCCCCTCATCCTTATTCTAATATCACAAAATTTACAATATAATGGCGCGAAAATAAAAAAATATATTTAACAATTGTATATATATTACAGATTCCAAATTCAAAAGTGATATTTTGTTTATTTTTAATTGTAACAGTATTTATGGCCAGACCAAGTATGTATATTCCTACATACTCGTACATATTTATTAGAAACAGTAATCTTCAACGTATTGACAGCTAAATAAAACAAGATTGTCATGAAGTGCAATACGTGGTCTTATGATACTCTATTGCTTAACAGTCTATATTATAAGACACTGTTTATTGCTTGATATTCCTCAACGTCATTTTTTACAATCAATTCGGAGCACACATCTATTTTAATCAAACTAAATATTATCTGTACGTACGTAGAGGTCAAACGTGTCTGCCGCTACGGCCACGATCAACCTCCATTCTATTAGAAATGTCATAATACGGAAAGAAATAATGTTTATAATAAACAATAAGAGATTCCCAATTGCTTGTTTACAGCAAAATAAAAAATCATTTTGTGAACAATTTTGAAATATTCAAATTAAGATATTATTATTATTAGTACTATTTTACTTTCTCGTAACAAAGTTAATTAATCCAACCGGGAACCATTTCTAATAACGTCGGCGGAGGGAGAACATGATTTATGACCACAGTTGCCTATTTGTTTCGCCTCCCGAGGATTTCATAGCGTTGTGTCAGTTGGGACTCGCGTACCTACTTATAATATACCAAGAGCAAACTTATTACTTAAATGAAATGAAAATGAAAGCTATCATTTGTATGAAAATTTTCATAATTATGTTTTATACGTCCATGTTATATATGTATATATATGCAAAATAAATATAGTAGAAAACAATTATTATTTGAAAATAAATTATGCGGTATTAAATACAACAAATGTGAATTATTTTCTTCTTTATTTGGACATTATTTTTATTTGTTTAAGAGAGAATTGCCACTCATTGTTTCACACAATTTTCCTTATTGGTATGTTGACTCCACAAGCCCGAAACAACGTCGAGGTCCATTATTGTCTAATGTAGGAAACACGAAGCTTTCAACAAATAACTTTTAGGGTATTACTTTGTTGGAAGATACTAATATTATTTTTATTTTTAAAATTATGAAAATACTATTGCAGCAAACCTATCTCGTTATTGAATAATTAAATTTTGTAATAATTTAAAATAAATTTTATAAAGCATCACACACCTACTTATCATTCACCAAGTAGTAGAATAACAGTGTTATACATTATGTCAACAACCAACCCCATAGTTTACGTACCGCGAGACAGCGTCAATCACGACATACTAAGCTAATGTCGCTATAACAGTTCGCATAATCCCATCACGTCAGCCTCCGCGACGTCAAGCAACAGTCAATATTGTAATATTGGTCAAAGCTCACTTCGATTTCCACCATATACTTCACTAATATACATATTCTAGCTTTATAGAAAATTCGAGCTTCACGCTGTATCCCGCACACAGCAGGGTAGGCAGAGGGAACCTAGTGTTAAGACACTCTGTCCCCCACTTTCTGCCGAATTTTGGAGGCATTGCGAGTTGAGTGGCAGAACTCAACGCCGCGCTTGCCTCGACACCAGAGCGAAGAAATAGAAATATAAATTTAAGTAAATATTTCATCTCCTCGAGTGGGGATCGAACCCACAACCAGTCGGTTTTACAGTCACACTTCGTGCCCCTGCGCTACGTCTGGCCTCAGCTTCGAATTATTATATTTATTATATATTTGGAACGTCTTTCAGTGCATTATATCTCTTAGTATCGAAGTACTTAAGAATTGGAGTTACTAAGGAGTTCACCGCTACCATCCGTCTGCTGACTACATATATACTAAACACCGGTTGCGACTCTCGGGCTGTCCAAATGATTCGATGATGATGAATGACCGACAAAACTGACTCCGGATCAATATAATTAACTATACTAATCATGTGTATTACAATGCATATTGTTTATTTTTACTCTACACCATACCTAAGATAAATGCTGTTACAGGTGGAATAAAATATGTAATATTTTCATCTAGTAACAAGACAAAGCGCGGTGTAAACGCCGGCGGAAAGTGGAAAAGTGTCTGGATGGGAACGGAGTGTCTTACCATTATATTCCCATGTTCCCTATGCCTACGTATTAAAAAAACATCAAATGTTCTAAATATATTACAATATTTAAAGGTAATTTAATATTAAACCTCCCTATTACTCATTTTGATTGCAGTTGCTTGCTGATTGAAGTCATTACTATAATGAAGCTTCAATATTCAGTTCCATTTCTAAACTCTACCAAAAATTTCGTTTGTTACTATCGAATTACAATATTTTGTACGTGTTTAGCAAAGTTTCAAATTCTAAAATTTTAACTAGTTGGTACATAGAACATATACGGGAGCTGGGACTTAAAATAGTGTCCGCCCGTCTCATACGGGTGTGTAATGCTATTTTATGTCTTGGGACTCTGGTGTATGTAGTAGTCTCCGACTATGGTTCTAATACCTTGTTCGAACGTAGAGAATACTTGCGACGCGACTGCGGCTGTGTTCCGTGCGCTTATTTTTCATATTGGCCGCCTTGCGGTAGTGCGTTCGATTCAACGTTTATATTGATCTCACAAATCAATCATCATGATGAATCATCGATTTAATACAAATAAATAAATAAATCAGTTTTACGCTGTGTCCCGCACACGGCAGGCAGAGGGAACCTTATGTTGAGACACTCTACATTTCGCGGAATTCTGGAGACATTGTGTATTGAGTGGCGGAACTTAACGCCGCGTTTTTTTCTCGACACCCGAGCGAAAAAGTTAAAATATAAGCTTAAATAAATAATTCATTTCCTCGAGTGGGGATCGAATCCACAGCCAGTAGAATTTACAGTCTCTCTTTCAAAAACATATAAAAATTTGCACATAGCAATGATTTCTAAAAAGTACGTTTCTTTCTAATTGTGGCAAAATACTTTAACATTGAAAAAAAACTAATATTTATATAAACAAATATAACTAGTACCTTTAGACAGATCACACACAAATGTCCCGGAGGGTTCAATAAAGACTATTGTAACTGCATCTGGTTGGAATTCACGATGTAGAGGCGGGGAGGTGTACTTATGCTTTCTTCTTTTTATTATAACTAACGACAATATACAATATAAGAGCGCGTCCTATCGTCCTCCCAATTATAACTATATAGTTATAATGGGGAGGAAGATAGGACGCGCTCTTGGCTTTTCCTCGGAAGAGCTTAGAAGTAATAACAAAGCTATATTGTCGAGTTTCCATTTATTTATATGACCCTCAGATGGCAAGTATCTTATTAGAACGATATCTTATGATAGAATAAAATTGTTGTCTCTGAATCTCTATATAATTTTGAGTTGCTTACTATCACAACGGTAAAAGATTCTAACCAGTAGACAGATATACACGAGCCAATGCATTATTCAATCGCGCTTACGCTTCTTCTAATTTTTTAAATATTCTTTATAAATTTTATTTATAAAATTGATATTATATGTACAAGTTTTAATGTGATTTATATCAGCTTTACGATGTATCCCGCTAATAGCAGGGTATGAAGAGGGAACCTAGTGCTAAAGATACTCCATCCATCCGAATTCTGGAGCCATTGCGTATTGAGTGGCAGAACTCAACGCCCTGCTTTGTCTCTATACCAGAGCGAATAAAAGGAAACATACAATACAATACACAAATTTAAATAATTTCATCTCCTCGAGTGGAGATCGAAACCACAACCAGTCGGTTTTACAGACTGACCTTAGTGATTTACAAATATACTAAACATCTAAAATGAATACTATACAACAAATACCATACAGAAGGCCATAGGTTCAACAGTAGGATAACATCTGCGTCTGACTAAGAAACGTGTTGGTTGTAAGATCGATTCTCACTTGGCAGAATAAATTATTTTACATATACCCTCGGAAATAAGCTCCACGAAGAATTTTACCACTCAATACACAATGTACCAAAATTTAAAATTTGCGGAAATAAATAACGAAGACTCTGACCTACTACATTCTCTATACCCAGCTTAGTCCGGGATAAAACGTAAAATTAACATTGTAGAGAAAGTTCCCTAAATATGGACCACCATATCGTTTTCTTTTCATAAAAACCAAATGTATAAAGATAATTAAAATGTTTTTGTTTAAATAATTAGAGGTAGGAAAGAGCACGGTGGACCATATTATATACGAATAGTCCATATTTAGAGATCTTACAAATTACAGTGTCAAATTTACCAAATTGAGAAGATAGTCTATTGAATTAAAATACAATAAAACGCTATTCTAAGTTTGGTCCATTGCACGTAAATAAAATATAAACGACGGTACATTAAAATAGAACTGTAATAACGATTCGATTTCAATAACATTTTATATACATATTTATAGAAACAAACCTATATGTGTTCCAAAGAACAAGTTTATGTTTACCTATAAAAGTTATTGGGAACAATATTGTGATTATTTGTATTAAGTAATAGCTACACAAACTGACTGATACTGATGCTGATTTGCTGCCATAACATGTTAGAGATGGTGACGAGGGTCAAGACAGTTTGAACAGACCACTGAAACCTTTTCCATCTAACATACATAAGTAATAGCATATATCATGATTCACTTCACTTACCATTAACAAGTACGTCAATTATATTTAAGAGGGTTTTATTCATTCAGTTTCACGCTGTATCACGCATGTAGCAGAGTAGGCACAGTCTCTAGAGTTAAGACACTGCGATCCTCACTTTCTGTTGAATTCTGGAGGCATTGCGTGTTGATTGGCGGAACTCAACGCCGCGCAAAAAAGGAGCACAAGCGTGTGACTGTAAACGTGACAACTTGTTGGTTCGATTCCCACTCCAGGAAATGAAATAAGTATTTAATATTTTCTTTTATTCGCTCTCGTGTCTTGTCAAAACTCGGCGTTGGATTTCACCACTCAACACGCAATGCCACCGAAATTCGGCGAAAAGTGGGGAACGGAGTGTCTTCACATTAAGTTCCCTCTGCCTACTCTACTGTGTGCGAGATACAGTGTGAAGCTGATCTAGAGACATAAGTGTTAAGTTAAAATTATAGTGATGATTATAAGTGATAATAATGACTAAGAATGTTTATTTATTTATTTCAAATGCATTTAGGTTAATTGGTTGACTATTAGCTAAGTTCGACGCATGTTCGGTTAAAAATAAATGACTCCAGTGGTTTCGAACAACCGCAACTGCCATTTCTCATCATCTGCCACGCTGAACGAAATTTATAAATACATTTGAAAACTGACCAAACTCATTCGAAAAGCTTGACTTTAATGCATGACAAAATTTTAATGGTTTATTGACACATACAAACAATTTTATAAACGCCATCAAAGTGTAAGCTCGATTGTATATTCTCAATTAATATAATTTATAGTAGTAGGGATATTTAGTGAAGATATTATTATTATTTTTTAAATTAACTATATTACAAGTAAAAAACAAAAGCTACGATTACACATGATCGTTTTAAAAAAAATGTACTGATGTTCGATCTAATTAAAAGATGTATTGTTGCAAGTTTCTATCCCCACTCGGAGACATTATTCAATTTTTTTTTAGTCTCTCGCTAAGCGCGTCCTAGTGCGCTATCATTTTGCATACTATGTCTCTAATTCGGAAAGTAAAAAGCGAACGCGGAGAGCTAAGTGTTTTGGCATTAGGTGCTCTACTCTCCCTGCAGCATGGGTTAAAACTTATAGATGCAAAAATATATACTTTTTTTGTTATGATTACTTAATAATTTTTAATTATTAACATTAAATTATTTAGCCACAACATCAAAGGCCAACAGCATCAAAAGCATACAAAAAATTGGAAACGTAAAAGAGTTACAGTAGTCACAGCGTAGCATAGGTTGTATTTATCTCACATCATGTTTCAGAAAATTTGTCCAGAAGAAAGGTGTTAAACATATACAAAAAAAAAATACAATCATTTGAACACATATTTACACATTGTACCATAAAGAAGAAACTTCTAACTATTTTAGTACTTTTGCGCACGTAGCACATAACATATAAGAAATCCACTGATGAGGATTACATCACTAAATTATTTATAGATAGTATAAATATAATATAAAAAGAAAAAAATAAATTAATCATCAAATAAGAACTTATCCAATAAGGAAAATAAGTCCCATTCTTTCAAAAAATATTTATCAATTTCCATAATTTAGCGTCTCTTTGAAGATAAAGGCTTGGTAGGTTGTTAATTAATGGAATGTTTTAATAAAATGCTTATTTAAAAAAAACGACCGTTTACAAATTTTGTCTAGGCTTGTGTCTATATAAATTGTTCAATGAAGCAATTTTGTAATAATAATTTAATATAGGTATATTAAATGGTAATAATATTTTTAACTAAAGTCATATATTATATCTATTATTTATCCATACTATTTTTATATAATCTTTATATACTCTGTTAGTTTATTATATAGTAGTCATACTACCCTGCTGTGTGCGGGATACAGCGTGAAGCTGATTTATTTATTTTTAGCCATAGTCACTCTCATGCCAGACAGTATATGCCGGGATACAAATGGATTAAAAAAATCAAACATTTCTTTTTCATTTCCAGTCAATACCCAAGCTATTCTGGGTTTTAAGATTTCAATGTTTACTGTACAAATCAAATTTTACTATACCTCAAAAGAGAACAACGGAATCCCTATAGGATCATTTTGTTGTCCGTCTGTTAGTCTGAGCATTTATTTCGAGAACGCGTAAATGAAATCAATCTGAAATTAATATAAAATATTTAGATCTACAGTGTGTGTACCATAGAAGTACACACACTGTAGAAGACCATACATGTAGTGTACCATAGAAGAACGGAACGGAAGTCAACGCAATCAAAAGATATGATGAGCTTTATGCATCGTTTTTGTAGCATTTTGTATGAAATTCGCGTAATCAAAACCTATAGATTTTCCCCGTGGACATTCAGCTATGGAATTTGGCAATACATGAAACTTGCAGTATAAATAAAAGAAAAATCCAAAAAAAAAAAAAATTATAGATATTTAATAAAAATCTTATAAATACAAACTTGTAATTGGAGTTCATTTCATACTTAAATTATTCTACCTACCATATAATTAAAAAATTGGTACGGAACCCTCGGTATGCGAGTCCGACTCGCTTTTAATCGCTTCTAATTTTTTATTACAATTAAAGTTCTTAAAAATAGAAAGGTGGCATTGCTTTTTGTCAAAGCAAAGAACATATGTGCATTTAGGTAATGTGAAATTAAAATACTATTATTAGTTGTACACATGTAATTGTCTTAGCATTCTCCAACCAGATTAGTAGTTACACTTGTCTTTTCTTTTCATTTATATAAACAATAAATATTTATCTCAACATAAAGAAAAGGTATTTTCATTTTATGACATATTCTTATTTCTTTTTCCTATTATCATCAAAACAGATGACTCATTGCATGCCTTTGGTGGCAAAACGCAAAAAGAAAATTCTTTTAATTTAAATATTTCCACCAGATTTAAATTTTAATTTATAATAACTGGGTGTATTATGAACGTAATGATATTACTTTTATAATATATACTGCAAACATGCCTCACACGATACTTATCGCATACTCTACAAAATGAGCGCTTGGCGGAAAATTTGAATATAAAACGCCAATATCTATAAAAACTATGAAACGTAGAAAAATGTAGAGTCGACAGATTTTATCCGTGATTACTTATTATGTAGCATGTTCGGAGTATTTTTAACTATTAAATCGATTAAAGATATTAAAAATATATAGTATATTTTTATTTAATTTTTTTTTACACTTACAAAATGATAAAATATTCTTTGATGTTGGTATCATATTAAATTTATTTTTTAATGATATCACAGTAATTAGTAGCGTTTGATATTTTATGTATCGTGTGTAAATTGAATATACATATAATGCAGGGGAACTCCTGCTTGCTCGATGTAATTCAGTTTTTTACTATTTATAATACTTACTTGCGGTGCTTCCTTATAACATACATTACTCTTGAATTATTTTATATCTAGCTTACATAACATATATAGAAAATCAGCTTCACGCTATATCCCTCATACAGCAGAGTAGGCAGAGGGAACCTAGTGTTAAGACACTCCGTTCCCCAGTTTCCGCCGAATCCTGGAGACATTGCGTGTTGAGTGGCTGAAATTAACGCCGCGCTTTGCCTTGATACCAGAGCAAAGAAATGGAAACATAGATTTAAATAAATATTTCATTTTCTCGAGTGGGTATCGAATCAACAACCAGTCTCGTTTACACTCACACTTCGTGTCCCTGCACCACGATGGTACCCTCGCCTCGATATATGCACAACATTTTATTACATAATATACAGATCGAGCGAGCGAGTCAGCGAGCAGAAGCGTACTTCGCTTGGAATGCGAACTGCCGCACGCTGTCATGATAAATTATGCTCTATTATTTTGTTATTTTATTTAAATAAATTTGTCAAATTTTAATATAAAATTTGTTATAAAACATTTAAAAAATATTGTTACAAGTATTTTTTGTATTCTGCATAGGCAGAGGGTACATGGCAACCTAGTGTTAAGACACTCCGTTGCTATTAACACATTTCCCCACTTTTCGCCGAATTTTGGAGGCATTGTGCGTTGAGTTACCAGTGCCCCCGCGTCACGAATTATGTTTTTTGTTTAGTCGCAAAAATCGAACATTGTTTTGTTTGATAAAATTATCCACCATAGCGGATCTACGAGTTTGAACCGCCTTGCGAACGTGCGCTACAGTGGTGTGGGGCACCGCGGACCTAATTTTAAGAAGTAACTGTCGACAGACTCACGTTCCAAATTTGGAAAACGAGTGAAGCAGAAAAAAATCTCCAAAATACCATAAAGGCCATGTCTGAAACTAATTTCTTAATAAAAAAATATATATCTAATTTTAACTGTACTCTAAATATTATTATTATGTTTCTCTTTCATAGTGCTCAGATTCAAAAGAACCTGGTCCATAAGAAGGCTGGCGTGGAGACACAGGTCCAACACGTAGAGGCCCTTTACGGCATAAACAATTTTTTTACTGTGACGCATCAGCCCGGATCCAAAGTCGCCGTTTAATTCGTAGGAACTATGGAAAATGTGGAAATCTAAACTAGGGCTATGGAATGGAATTTGGATCGGCTATTGGGCTATTGAGTAAGACTAACGTCCGCCTTTACAATAGTCTCAAATTAAATGGTTGGCGGACAGGGACTCGCCTCCCACTGGATGGGCCCCCACAAAGCGGCGTAGTTTGGGGCCTTGGGCGCAACATCGGCGTGGTCGACTAAGAGTGTAGAGAGATGATTAGCAATGCAAATTTGTTTTAGTAACTAATAATTAAGGAATGTGAACCATATCATGTAGTGTTATCGTGTATCCAAAAAAAATAGATCCATAAGAAAAAATTTTCTGATTTTCATTCTTTTGATTAAATCTTATATAATATGAAAAAAGAAATAAATCATTAACAAAACACGGCTTATCTTATACTTAGTAGATTATTTATAGATTAGTTGCCTTCGTCTTATATTTCTGCGGTCGAAGCGGAAATGGAAGCACGCAATATGTTTCTAGTTGAATGAACATATCGCGACAATAAACTCCTCGAATTTACGATAAATATTACGAACATTGTAAGAATTTATCAAGCTAATTACTATATACGTTAAATTTTTTAAGTTTCTGTTGTAGAAAGACCAAGAAGGAGAAGAATGAAAGAAAGATGACTGCCGTGGAGATGCGATCTCTTCGTAGGATATGCGGAGTCAGCTTAGCTGATCGAATCCGCCATGAAGGTACATAGAATGGCAGGTACTAGCGAGGATGTCACGGCGAGAATGAAGAAGATCGTGCTCAGCTGGTTTGGGCACGTCGATCGAATGAGTGATGAAAGAATTACAAAAAAGATTTATGATGGAAAAGTGACTGGTAAGAGAGTTAGGGGGAGACCTCGGTTGACCTTCGAAAACACTTTGTCAAAGATACTGGAGGAAGATCTCGCGAAAAGCATGAGGAACCCCCGGAGGGCATGTATGAATAGGTTGATGACAGTGGACGAGGCGAAAGAGGTATGTAGAGACCGTAGCGTTTGGCGCTCCGTTCTCCCTGACTACCCCGCTAAGAATAAAGCTTGAAGCTAAGTTAAGTTAAGTTCTGTTGTAGACCAAGTAAGAGAAATGTTGTCGTTGTTCGTTATTAATTTAATTTAAAATGCTGATATGAATAATTTTTGAAGTTTACAAAACTTGTACGATAACTTATCTTTTATAATTGTGGGCCAAAAAGAGCTCCTCGAGCAATAAGACAAAGAATTATGGACTATAAACTTCATTAGTTTTGAAACTATATCGTGGGCTTTATGATTTTTCATAACTTTTATTTTTTTGTTCACGACGAAATATTTCACAAGATTTTTATAGCAGTCATTTTGCTTCGAAGAACTAACATCTAATGCAATTTTATTAGAACCTCCAGGTCCGAGTCTGAGACTTCAATCAAATCAACGCTCGCCATATTCTTTCATATAGATAGAAGTTAAGACTTGAAAAACTATATTTACTTTACTTAAGTCCTACTTTACATTACCCACTATTGTACTGTGTTTAACCGAAATAAATAAACAATAAAACTTATATAATTTTGTCTAAATCTACTCTAGATGTTAGTCATTATACTAGCGCGTCGTTGAGACATTCATTTTCTTCCAGATGTTTCCAATCCTCTTTACTAATATTTATATATATATATTAGCTTTGCCAGCTTGTCCTTCCAATATCAAGTGTAAAAGTATAATATACTCACTGAAGTTTAATTAAAAGCCCAGAAACTGTTCTATTCAGCTATATATAATTTAATAAAATTTCTAGTAAACATAAGATAAATAAAAAAATATGCTAAAACCACATCCAACATATGAAACTCTACATAATGCATGACAACAGTAGAACCTATTTTAGAAAGTCGTGAATAATATATGAACATTATAAACCGTATAAATCGTCCGTGATAAAGTGTAACTGAGCATTATGAGCCCTCGTTTAATAGTTTCTAGGAAAATGTTGTAACTGTGTAATAGGAAGCGGGTGTCGTTTACGGAACAAGCGAGTTTCCTCGTTTCATCGCGACACCGGACGCGCGCGTTTCTCCCTCTAATTCACATTCAATACCCGTGTTTAGATTGTAAAGCTGTTTTTGTTATCTATGGAAGCTAATAAATTGTTATTGTAAATTGAATTTACCTTTTATATATAATCAAGTTTCATCGTCAGATTCTGTCAGTCGGTTTGCAAATTTGTTTTATTACAATTTTGACATTTTTTTATTTTTTTGAGGCCAGTCGTGCGGCCTGCACGCGGCTGATTGTGGGTTCGATCCCCAATCGTGGAAATGAAATTAATTTTAATTTTAATTTCTTCGCTTTGGTGTTGAGACAAAGCTCATTGTTGAGTTTCGCCACTCAACAAGCAATGCCTCCAGAATTCGTTGGAAAGTGGAGAACGCAGTGTCATAACACTTGGTTTCCTCTGCTGTGTGCGGGATACAGCGTGAAGCTGATTTAATATAATTTATTTCTTATATAGCTTTACGCTGTATCCCGCGCTGTATAACAGGGTAGGCAGAGGGAACGTAGTATTAAGACATTTCGTTCCCACTTTCCTCCGAATAACCTCGACTCGAAACGTAAAAGTAAAAGTGATGGCTGAACTCAATGCCATCACTCATTGTCTTGTTACCAGAGAGAGGAAATCAAAGTATCAAATAATTCATTTCCCCGTGTGGGAATTGAACCCACAATCGTCGCGTTTACAATAACACGCTTGTGCCACTATCGTACCAAAATTGTACCTCAAAGTTTATCATAACCGTATATATATATATATATATATATATATATATATATATATATATATATATATATATATATATATATATATATATATATATATATATATATATATATATATATATTCGCGTTTACAACAACCTTAAAATGGTAATGGTTTTTAGATAGTTTAATATATGTATATTAAACTATCTAAAAATATCTTTGTATATATCTATTGCCATTTGCTAAATATTATTTATAAACACAAAAAGAATTTGGATTCAAACATCTTTAGGGGTAAATATTTAGATACATCGTATCGATATTATCGTAGCCCATGAGAGAATACAGTACAGTTCTGTAGACAAGTACCAAACATATGTATATCGGCCAAAATAATCCTGAAGTATGATAAATTAGTGTTTATGAATAATGTTAGTACGTCAATTGCCGATAACGTATATTACCATATCTATATTATACAACTATAGGCGATGGATTAATAATTTGTTCTCAAGTATAAAGAGCTAGTTTTTGTTTTTACACTAGTTTAATTAAAAATCATTAAAAAATGGCGCATCTGTACGCTGGTCAATAAATCCCAACAAGTCCTATAATATGTATATAGTTCTGTAATTCAATTTTAAAAATCAGCTTCACGCTTTATCCCGCACACAGCCGGGTAGGCAGAGGGAACATAGTGTTAAGACACTCTGTTCCACACTTTCTTTTTTTTCTTTATAAAAGTATAAAAGTTAATTGGAGAATATATATGCAAGAAAAAGCTAAATGAAGTTTGATGAAATCTACATTATTCTACACATCACTATGTGTCACCGGACAAAGAAAAAAAAACATGTGTAAATATAAACAGTTTATAATATATGAATCAATACTACACGCTTGTATCGTCAGGTGCCACTCAATTGTAGTACGGCAATATCGCTTATTTTATTGTTAATATTTGGCTTTTATTAATAGTCAATATTTCGTAGTTCCCATAGGAAATCATTTATTATATTTTTTATAATTTACTGATGTTTTCGTAATTGCGTTATTGAGTTATTACACAACATCAATTACAACACTAGTTTCAATGACAACGGGTGACCACTAGTAAGGATATTTTAATAATAATCATACGTATTACAGGGAAAGCAGGGATATACGAGAAAAATAGTGATATGGCACTCCAAGACATTTTTAATTTGTAGTAGATAGAAGATAGATAGAAGATTTTCACCAACTTTTAAAATGGTATATATCGTACATGTCTACGTAACACTTTATTTAAAATATATATATCACAATTACACCTGTCCGCTCCCATCTGTTATTCATTATATACATACATTATATCATGTAGTATGAGATACGTTATACACCGACACAAATTGCTTGTTTGTTTCGCATTTGTCATTCGAAAATGGCCAAAAGCGTTATATTGGCAGTAACGGACAATATCGTATTGCTGTTGAAATATTTTTTTTTTATACCTATAGCTTTTATAAATCTCTTATGTTTCTCTTAGCATCGTTGAACTCTCTTATCTCTTTATTTTAATAAGATAAGAAGAGGGATATAACAGCATAATAAGTAAATAAATTTTCCCCTTTAGGCAGCCATTTAAGATGGCGCATAAAATGTAACATTGTTATTCTTTATCGTTATAATTAATCAACGTTGAAAGAAAAAGAGTATCTACACAATAAAAAGATAAACGAAAGAAAATTAGTTTAGATTCAATTACGGAATGTTTAGATAGAGAGGAAACCGTAGCTTCTCAGCCGCAGCAGAATGAAAGTTTAGTTTCACGTTTTCATTTATAATTCAAC
The DNA here is from genome assembly GCA_030704555.1 of Heliconius charithonia. Lineage (NCBI taxonomy): Eukaryota > Metazoa > Arthropoda > Insecta > Lepidoptera > Nymphalidae > Heliconius > Heliconius charithonia. The sequence continues at coordinate 10,146,972 of CM060827.1, read as the reverse complement.
AAATGCAAGTTGTGTGTAAACGCTATAATTCAATCCAACAGTATTTTTTTACATTTTTCAAATAACGAAAAAAAATATTCTTCATAAAGAAACATCAAAATTTGAACCATTTAGAAATCGTTATTTATTCTAGTTCCTCTCTGACAAGACAATACAAGGCGTGGCGTTGAGTTCCACCAGTTCTCAATACGCAATATCTCGATGTCTATACTTTGTAAGTTGGATGCGTTTCAATTGCGTCCAATATCGATATCATGTATAACTTGATGTAATGGCAATTTTTACGGTTTTTTCGGATGAAACTACTCTGGTGTCGAATTTTAGTCACACGTTGCAAAAAAAAAACTAAAAATGAACTTTTAGCATTTTAATAAGTAACTCTTCAATAGTCCATTTCATTTCATAATGATTGATGGACCGACTACTTTAATCAAACACATACACGATACCAATAAAATTATCAAAACAATATATACACCGCACAAGTAGAGAAAAGACATTCCGTTCTTTACTTTTGGCAAACTTGGCAAAACTTAACTTTTCATTTCATGAATGGTATAGGATTCAAAACCATGGCGTATAAAGTCAGAGAAAGTAAAGATCTTAAAACATACTTAATTAAATTAATTAATTAGCTTCACGCTGTATCCCGCAAACAGCAGGGTAGGCAGAGGGAACCTAGTGTCAAAACACTCCGTTCCCCACTTTCTGCCGAATTTTGGAGGCATTGCGTGTTGAGTGGCAGAACTCAACGCCGCGCTTTGCCTCGACACCAGAGCGAAGAAATGAAAATATAAATTTAAGTAAATATTTCATCTCCTCGAGTGGGGATCGAACCCACAACCAGTCGGTTTTACAGTCACACTTTGTACCACTGCGCCACGACTGGCCTCTTAAAACATACTTAAAACATACTTTCAATTGTAAATTAAAAAAATTATAAAGTTCAAATTTAATTTTGTAATATATATATATTTTTTAATTTTTACTTTTCTCATTTTGTCTCTTATTTGCATTGTAAGTTATCACTTCTCTCAATCAATTCTTAAATATTCTACTTCAATTTCTTATTCTTCTATTTCTTAAAAAATGCAGCAAAAATTATGCATAAAAGCTCATATTTTTTGATTGCCTTGACTTAGAAGTTTGTTTTTTTTCTATGCTTCAAGGTACCATAGACCTGGATATTTTATATTAATTTTAGTTTGATAGACGGATAACAAAGACATCTATAGTGATGAGTAAAAAGGTTCGATTTTTACTTTTTGATGTACAAAGCCCTAAAAATAATAAAAACTGTTCTACCTCTTTTATTCTGACAAAGCGATTCGTTCACGCAAAAGAATGGCAAAAACAAATACAACAAACATTGTTACGGCGAAAAATTTCCATTTTGGTATACGTAACAAGCGTATTGGGTAGTTACAATAAATAACGTTGGTACGAACACCAATTAACAAAAGCTTGTTGTATCTCTATGCCTCAACTTTGACTGGTATCGACTTCGGTACCGTTTGAATTATTTATTACTTAATTGGTTCCTGAGGAAAACCTCCTTATTAAGGTTAGTGAAGAATGAGAAATTTTCTTTATTTTCTTTTATATGTATGTAAATAATAAAATAATGTAAAATATTGTATAATTTAATATTTATTTGTTTCATTTAAATATATCTAGATAAATCTCTCATTTGCAACACATAAGTACAATCCATGTAAATAAATACAGTAAATCCGAAAATTAAGCATTCTGCTATCAAATATGGAAGCATTACAGAATTGTATGCGGACATTATAATGAGTATAACTAATGGTCGGATCATTAGTAAGGCTTTTATATTGTGCCATTCGTAATTTCACATTATAATTAGTTCATCCTGTATATAGCAGGATGAGCATAGGTCACCTAGTGTTAAGACACTCCGTTCTCCACTTTTCATCGAATTTTTCGGGATATTCTCGCATATAGCGTGTTAAGTGCCGGGACTGAACGCCGGACTTTTACTTTAGTTCCAAAGCAAAGAAATGAAAATATTAAGAAATAAACCAGCTTCATGCTGTTTCTCGCATAGAGCAGGGTAGGCAGGAAGAACCTAGTTTTAAGACAGTACGTTCCCTATTTTCGGCTCAATTTTTCGTAGCATAGCGTGTTAATTTGAGTCGCGGAAGTGACTTTTGCGTTAGTGCCATGCAGAGAAATTAAAATATAAATAAATAACAATTCATCACCGAGTGGAGATCTAACCCACAACTATCGCATTACAGTATCACTCTTAATATATTATTTATATATTAATTATATAAGTCGCGTACTAGTTTTTTACGTTTGAGCTACTTCACTGTCATATATTAAACCGCGTCTCCAACATGTATATATATATATATGACCATGGTCTTAAGTGGAACGTTTCGTCGATTTCCGTCAGTAGCAAATATTTATACTGACCTTATAAGGGTTGGTCCCAGCTGGATACTCTCAAATGCTGTGCTTGTATCAACTATATGTTTCGTAGTTGCTATGAAATTAATATTCTAAAAGACAAACTACAAAATGTATCAGAATTGAATGAAATGAAATTACAATAATTATAGCCTTATTTTTTAAATAAATGTACATTATATATAGGCTATCAGGTGCAGTGGGCAGCGTCTGTCTGTAAAACGTGATTTCAATTTTGATTGACCAATTCCTAGTTAGAGGAATTGGTCAATCAAAATTGAAATCACGTTTAACAGACAGAGAGAGGTGTTTAAATTATTAGAAGACAAAGAGCGGCGTTAAGTTCCACCATTCAACACGCGCTGTACTTAAATGATGTCGAAAATTAGTGAATTTCTTTTCACTCCAGTCCCCGCTTTCAATTGACTGAAAGCGGAGAATGGGGTAACACTAGATTGCATGAGAAGCTGGTGAAGCTGTTTTTTTTATTTATAATTATTTTGTAGACCGCACTTTTTTTTGTTGCCATATCAATGGTATTAATTTTAAAAATGGCTACATTTATTCGTTATAGTGCAATGATCCCATTACTGAAGAAATTTTGAGAATTTTTATTAAAAAAATCTGACGTGTAGCATGTTTAGCTTTGTGCTTCCTAACGAGTTCTACAATTACCGAAACAGGAGGAAATCTGGTGCAGCAAGGTCAGGGCTATACGGAGGATGCATCAACACATCCCAACCTAGTTCTCTCAATTTTTGCTGTGTGGCCATCTATAGATGAGTGCAGTCTGGCGTTGTCATGGTGGAACACCACGCCCTTCTTGTTCACCAGTTCCAAACGGTTTTTCTCAATATTTTTTTTCCTCATCAGTTGCTGACAGTAGAGGTCAGAGTCGATAGTTTTACGCGGAAGCAAAAGCTCATAGTGGACGATTCCTTTCCAATCCCACCATATATCACTTTATCCCCAGTCAGGCCGGGCTTTGACACAGTCTGTGGGGCTTGTCCATGCTTCGACCATGATCTTTTTCGAACATACTTATCGCAAGTCACCCATTTTTCATCACACGCAATCAACTGTTTAAGAAATGGTTCGGAATTGTGACGTTTCAACAAAGAATCACACTTTGCATGAAGTTTCTCTCAGTGAGATCATGTGGTCAAATGTCAAGTTTTCATGTACTCAGACTTTCGTAAATGACGTAAAACTGTTTTATGATCAACATCCAGTTCTACAGCAATGTCGTAGCTACTAATATGTCGATTTGCTCCACTTTCTTAAAGATGGCGCTGATTTTAACTGTGACAGGGTGTCCAGAGCGAACCTCATCTTTCACACAAAAATTTCCAGACTTAAAACGCTTGAACCGTATTTGCGCTACTCTTATTGATACTGCATTATTCGCGGCCTTCGTCGCATTTTCACCTTTTTTGTAATAAAACTTTAAAATGCACCGATTTTTTTCATCACATACGTTCATTTTAATTGCTTGCTTGAAAACCAATTGAAATACGGCGGGAAAGAGTTTTTTTTTATTTATTGCATCTTCAGAATGTTAACGTTTAATGTTATTAAAACCAGCCAGTTACATTCAGTACAACCAAAGAGGTTTGATTACTAATAATACATTCAAAATACGAAAATACTTTAGCCCCAACCTATAATTTCATAGAAAAAATATTACAAGTTTATATTGTACATCATTTTGTCCACCGCGTCTCAATCAAAACCTGAATATAGAGTATTTCCCGTTGACCTACAATCCTCGAATTGGTGTGGAATCCTCAGAGGGTGATTCCGACTCGAACTTGACCGGCTTTGTATTAATCATAGCCAAATAATACCTAAGGTTTAGTTTAACGTTCACCTGATTTTGTACCTATAAATTAAAGTTTCTTTGTTGTATATTTAGAGCTTGTTGAATAATGCAAGACTTCAAAGCAAGCGGTAACATTAACAATGGCCCGTATTTATTACTTGTCACGAGTAGGAATAGTGTATAAATAGCAAAAGCAAAACAACAATAGACTAACTAAACGATATTTTAACGTATTGGTATATTAAGCCAAGTATTTGATGCCAGTCGTGGCGCAGGGGCACAAAGTGTGACTTAAAGTCACGCGACAGGCTTTAGGTTCAATTGCCACTAAACGAGAGCTGCTGAGATACAACGTAAATTAATGAGCCTTTCCATACGTACAATAAATTGTTATGTCATATTCATCTTATTTAAAAAAAAAAGTAAAAAAAAACCTTATTTTTTGGCGTGTACTCGTATACGCTGCAAAAAAATATGAGTGGCCAACAATTAATAAAGAAACATATTCCAATAGCGTATCCTGACACGCGGACTGTTTTAAATAAAACGTTTGAACAAACATTTCACATAGACTGAGTGCCCAATGTAGAATTCCGATTGATTGAGAGGTTTCTGTGGCTAGATTTTAGTGGAATTTCATATACAATAATAATACAAAGCGGTAGCAGACAACGGCACGATTGAGTAGAAAGGTATTTTGGTACTTTGTACCTTTGTACTTTTTGCTTCTGATTTCTTTTGTGCTTTAAGAGACCATAGAGCTGAATATTTTCAATTTCAGTTGACACCTCCACGCGAACACGAGATAAATGGTCTTGACAGATGGACAAACGGAAACCAAAGTAATCCTATAAGGGTTCCGATTTTACCTTTGGAGCTATGGAATCCTAAAAAACAAGAAATGTATTACTAACAACGTTTTTAAATCTTTGTTAGTTACTTATTGTATTCATATATAGATATAAAATTCCTGTAGTAAACTGGAGCCGCTGTGAAAAACTGAAACAAATAGAATGGTTTGATTTAACATACCTTTTTACTACATATGTATATATAGATCTACTTTGAATACACTTTTGTAGATTCTTGGCCATCGCTAAGTTTTAAAAACACGTTGGGTCTTATCTGATGCACAGAGTAACTTTGCACTGTTTCTTCAATCTTGTTACTCGGGATAGCTGTAGATTCTAAGCCGACTAAGAAGTATTTGTATATATATTTTAATTACTCAAGCTAGCAGCACGTGGTACATGATTTTGGATAGTTTTTTTTTTATGGAAAAGTACAAACGAGCGTTCGGGTCACCTGGTGGTAAGTGATCACCGCCGCCCACGATCTGGAAACACTGCCGCAGGTAGGCCATTTCACAGTTGGGTAGAAGGAAGTTCCTACGAAACGGCACAGTAGTGGCACTCCACGTATTCAGGTGGTGTGGATGATATTTAATTCTGTCACAGATAATTGGGTCCCCAATAATTCAAACGTTCTACGGCTATACGTTGTATGCGATCAAATGGTTCAAACTGATACTGGGGTGCACCAGCCCAGAGATGAGAACAGTACTTCATATGAGGCCGAACTGGGTCCTGTTTAGGAACAATCGATGTTTTAAAGTGAAGTACCGTCTCCTTCTGTTGATGACCCGCAGTTTTTCGAGGCCAACTTGGCCTTGCTTTCCAGATGATCGCAATACTGGCAGTCACTCAAAACATTGAGGCCCAATATGCTGATACTAGGCGTGGCTGTGACAGGTGTGTTTTGCACAGTATCAGAGGGTTAAATAGAACCAAGTTCCTTTCACCACATTCTCGAGGGATGCCTAAACACAAGATACAGGTTTATTTCGGCACTGTTCAGCCTTTTCGCGAGAAAGACTAAATATTCCGTTTATAAAAAATATCAAAGAAAAACTAGAAAAACACTAACATGTTTACCAATAACAGTATTTAAATATATTAGAATATACCTACAGCATACTTTTTTATCACATTATTTATTTAAATAGCTCTCAATTCATGATTGCGGTTATACTCGTTATATGACAACATATTAATATTCAGGAAGCTTTTCTCTCTGTTTTTTTTTCACGTAACATCTATTTAAAACAAAATATAAAAATATTATATTAGTATTTCAAAAACTTAACTTAAAAAGCATAAATTCTCATGCTTCGCTTATTGCAATTGTTATTTCTGTCAAAGACGAAATTTGAATCTTTTATCGAAAGTTTCTAAAATTTTTTTGTAGGAGATAATAAAGATGGAAGTAAAAGTAAATTTAATATAAATTTAAGGTGATTTTTATATCAGAAACAGCTAATGGGTATATGTATATTCTTGCGCAGTGAATTTGTTGATTACTGATGTGAATATATATTTAATAATTACAAATCACTTTAAAATATTCTATATGTTTATCTAGAAATATCGTGTAAACAAAGCTCGACCCGTAGAAACATCAGTCCGGCACAATCTGTGCGAGTTCAAACAAAGCTTCTATAATACAAATGTAAACGTCTAAATATTTCAGATATGAAAAATATACATATATCAGCAGACACAAAAATCAAAAAATCTTCTTTAAACGTAACGTAAACTTTCTTCTTTCTCATAAACGTAATATAATATTATTGAGGATTATGAAATGATACAATAATAAGAGATAATAATTATTAAATATTTTTTTTAATATCAAAAATTTATATGTGCATAACAATAGATGCTTAGTAAATGATTAGTAAAATATTTTGACCTCTTTGTGGAGCTGTGGAATAACATCCGACAGCAAAAGTGCGCTCTAGAAAGAAAATACGCGGCGTTCAGCTCCGGCATTTAGTACGCAATGTGTTGAATCTGGGCGTTAAGAGGAGAACGGAGTGTCTTGACAAAAAACGAAACAGAGTACATTACATTTACATTTATTATTACCAGGTATAAATAAAAAAAAACCTAAATATACCTTTACAATTACTTATACCAAACATAAAAAGTAATTCTATTGGCGCTGTTGACTCTGCAAATAAGATAACCGAATAGCATTTGCTTTACTTCGTATTTTCAAGGGGTAAGGCGTCTCATGTACCCTTGTCACGCAATAAGCTTTATTATAAGAGAGAGGTAAAAGCAACATTGAAATTTCAATCCCGTTATATGGAAAAATATAATCAATGCCAAGCATAATAACACATTGTCATATATATTATTTATATATCGGTATTTTAAGTCAATACGCTTTTTTATTGCCTTACGTTATTTTAGATTGCTTCTTCCTTTACTAAAATAGATAATTTAAAAACACGTTCAAATGTTTACTTTTCAATGGAAGGACATTGAGATTTTATTTTTGTTAATATGATAAATATTATTCGAATCAATTTCTTGGGCGTTAATGTTGATATGAATATAGATTTATTTTTGTTTCAGATTGGCGCCACTACGATCAAAGGAAAAACGCATCTCAAAATGACGGCTGTTGCTTTTAATTTTTTGTTTCGAAAATATGACAGAAATAGTAAGCATAGCATATTATATATTTTTATATGATAGTAATACTATAGTTACACTAGTTTAATAAATTCAAATTATTAATATTTTAAATTTTTTGATGATATAGCGATAATGATTTCAGTCTGAATTTTAAAAAGAATTAAAAAATATCGCTATAAATTATATTAACTGGACCGAGATCATTTATCATGAGATGGTTCACCCGTAATATATAAATTATATAAAAACCTTCTATATAAATTTATTTATCAAATCAAAAGCCGTCGACTGGACTGGATCGAAGTTACCGCGTTTTGCCGATGTCGAGTCGAAACGTTTTTTTACTTTCCCTTATTTTCTGTGTTGTTTCTTTAGAAATTATTTTTACTGCATACTACATAATTTATTAAGTTTTGGAAGGTCGACGTTTAATATTGTTTTCCCTTTTTTAAAATAACTTTATAAATAAAGTGTTTAATTACAAAATAAACATAAGTATTTAATATTATAAATATGTATATTGCAATTATTAAATTTATCTTGATTAACTAAGATATCTACATGAATTAAAAAATCAGATTTGTCTCTGTGTGACCTAAATAATACAAACACATTCACAGCACTTAACATTAAATAGAAATGGTTGTACCGAATTGGCTATCTGCAATCTGCTCGAATATATAAAGACAGAAAATGATGATGCATTGATGTTGATATTGGTACATCGACGATAAAAATTAAAAATCAATCACAATTTTATCATTGACAAATTAATGTATTCAATATTATTTACAAAATTAGTTGGTGGTGAGGTGGCGCGGTGAGAGGACATGGAGGGCGCGGACGGAAGCGACGACCTGTTGGATTGGGAGACCCTGTACAGCTTGCCAGCGTCGAATGCTTCTTGGAACACCACACAATGGATACCTAATGGTTGGAATACCACAGCAGCCAATGCCACTTGGTGGGAGGCGTCCGCGCCCTTCGACTCCCCTGCTGCCCTTCTGCGCGCTGCAGCGAAAGCTATTCTCCTTGGCTTACTGATTTTGGCAACAGTTGTCGGTACAGTATATTTACTTTAATGACTAATCGCTTATGAAATGACTACTGCACAAACAGGAAACCATTAAAAATTTTGTCAGCTAGTTTCATGGTAATATAATTATAATTAATATTTCTGCTCTCATTTAAAGGCGTCAATTTGCACGATAAATATGGAATTTAAATGAGTGATGATGTAGGGGATTATTTATACAACTATTATTAATATAATAATTTATTAATAAGTAATACTGTATACTTGCAGGTAACGTATTTGTGATAGCGGCAATACTGCTGGAGCGGCACTTGCGGAGTGCTGCCAATCAACTTATTTTATCCCTAGCAGTGGCAGACCTACTTGTAGCCTGTTTAGTGATGCCATTGGGTGCGGTATACGAAGTAGCCCAACGATGGACTTTGGGCCCAGAGCTATGTGATATGTGGACTTCCGGCGATGTGCTCTGTTGTACTGCATCAATATTACACCTTGTTGCCATTGCTCTCGATCGGTAAGTTGAAATAAGTATATTTTAATACGCTCCTGCGCACTATTTATTCCATAATATAAATTATATAGAACTGGGAATAATTTTATAAATTTTATAAGTTTAATTTTTTGTCTACAGATACTGGGCTGTAACAAACATCGACTACATTCACGCAAGGACTGCGCGTCGAGTTGGATATATGATCGCTTGTGTATGGAGCGCTAGCTTCCTTGTCTGTATTGCTCCACTGTTGGGATGGAAAGATCCCGATTGGAATCGACGCGTCTCCGAAGATCTTCGATGCGTTGTCAGTCAAGATGTTGGCTATCAAATATTTGCAACGGCATCTTCATTTTACGTCCCTGTTTTGGTTATATTAATATTGTACTGGCGAATATATCAAACTGCTAGAAAAAGGATAAGAAGACGGCACGGTACCACTACACGAGGTGTGGGACCACCGCCTGTGCCAGCAGGCGGAGCACTAGTTGCAGCTGGTGGTAGTGGTGGCATAGCCGCCGCCGTCGTCGCAGTTATCGGGCGACCATTGCCTACCATTTCCGAAACAACAACCACAGGAATCACAAATGTCTCATCTAACAACACAAGTCCTGAAAAACAATCCTGTGCCAACGGCTTGGAAACGGACCCACCTACAACAGGGTATGGAGCAGTTGCGGCAGCTTATTACCCAACACTGATACGCCGTAAACCGAAAGAAGCTGCTGACTCTAAAAGAGAACGAAAGGCAGCGAAGACATTAGCAATAATTACCGGCGCCTTCGTTGCGTGCTGGCTTCCCTTCTTCATATTAGCTATATTAGTACCGACGTGTGACTGTGAGGTCAATCCAGTACTGACATCACTGTCGCTGTGGTTGGGTTATTTCAATTCTACTCTAAACCCAGTAATATACACAGTATTCAGCCCTGAATTCCGGCATGCCTTTCAGCGTTTACTCTGCGGACGCCGCGGACGTCGCCGTCGCGCCCCGCCTTAGCTCCCTCGCGCGTTTGCCCTTCCCAGTTTAGTGATTCGACTGATCCCAACATTCTAACTCAGTACTAAATATTGTGTTTATTATCTTGTTACATTTTCAGAGATATATTTACACCCCTTTTTGTAAGTGAGAGTGCGGTTATACATACATAATATATAAATAACTACCTAGTTGATAAATGAAATTATTTTTAAATATTTAAGATAATGTTAAGTTTTTATAAGTTATTACTGTGAATATTACTTATTAATATGATCAAATCTAGATACAATAGAACTTTCTGTGATCAATGATTGTAGTCAAGAAAATAAGGTAGGTACTAATTAATAATTTTAAGAATGAAATATCGATAAGTTTTGATGATGATTCTATTCAGTTACCTCCAAATATTGTTTTAAATATAATTCCTATAAATAATATAAATCTGCTTTTTATTTATCATTTTCATTTTTTATTACTTTTATGAATAAACTTATATAATATATTTAAAAAATCTACAAAGGTCTCTCGCCTAATTTATTGTCATATCATAAGATCAAACACGTTTTAATTAAAATTGGTAATTATTTTGTTCTTATCGTCCATTCACAACCAAAACGAGTCTATATTTCTGTGTTTACGTTTAATAACTTTTCCATTATAACTTTAAATGTCACCGAATAATCAAACATTTTTCAATGTAACATTAATTTACGGTATTGATCAATGATTATTTAATAATTAACCAATGCTTAATTAAATGTAACATTTTTTCTTGAGAGAGAGTCTGTAGTGAATATCAAAAATCATAAATTAAATAAAAAATCAGCTCCACGCTGTATCCCGCACACAGTAAGGTAGGCAGCGAGAACCAAGTGTTAAGACACTCCGTTCCCCACTTTCTGCCGAATTCTGGAGGCATTGCGTGTTGAGTGGCAGAACTCAATGCCGCGCTTAGCCTTGACACCAGAGCGAAGAAATGGAAATATACTGGCCTATATTAAATAATTTGTTTCTATTTATTTCTCTGAATAAGCATCTAATTTGGCCGACTGTATAAATAAATATTATCAAGTGATAAACTATTTTAGGCGTTAAGTTAAGTTTTGGAAACTGTCTTAGGCGACTGATTAAATGGTGTTGGCATATAATTTTATATCAAAATATAGGTATTGTAGGTATGCAAAACATAAAATAAAACGAATGGTCGCGGTATGGAGGTTTTGGTAAATCTTACACTGAATTATAATTTAGATAAAAGTTAAAGAAAAATTATATAAACCAGGCCGTTTTGGCCGTAGCGCAGGGGCACAAACGTGTGACAGTAACGAGACTGTTGCGGAACGATTACATACGACCAGGTCATACGATTTTTTCAGGATATCAAGGGACCGTAGATCTGAGTATATGGTATGTATTTCAACTCGATATTTCTAAGTGTTCCTGAGATTAAAGGCTCTTGGACAGACAGACAGACGGACAACAAAGTGATCTTATAAGAGTTTCTTTTTTGCTTAAAATGTACGAAATTCTATAAGCACGATTATTTTGAAATCACAGACAGACAATTTTATTTATATGTATCGATAACAATATCAAAGTCATGTATATACACCGCATATTTACCTTATTTGATCTACAGATTAATTAAATATAAACAGTTCATTAAATGCAATTTTGTTTAATGATCTTAAAACCTCTTCTTCTTCATAATTTATTTTAGCTACACGCTATATCCCGCATATAGCAGGGGCAGCAGAGAGAACTTGGTAGCCTAGTGTTAATAGTAAGACACTGCGTTTCCATTAAGACACTTCCGTTTCCCGTTTACTAACGAATTCTGGAGGCATTGCGTGTTGAGTGACGGAACTCAACGCCGCGTTTTGCTTCGTTACCAGAGCGAGTAAAAGAAAATACCAAATATTTAATTTCGAAAAGTTTTTTAAAATTTTTTGTTACCATTTATAGTGAAATAAGCGTTTTTTAATTAATTTTTACTAGACCAAATGGTCATGTTTCTAGTGTAGGCTGTTGTTAATTAAACCAACGCCTGATATTGACCGTAAACTCTCGGTGTTACTTAACGAAAAGGCATGCATATTTTAATATACCTTTATGTTCCTTCATTCTATAATATAATTTAAAAAGTTTATATATTTACACATAGATATATCTATATAGTATTACGAAAGATAAAATAAAATATATATTTAACCATTTGAACACATTGATAATTTCTTTTTTTTTATATTAGCAAGATAACCTACCTACCTATTCTACGTTACACATTTTAATTATAAAAAAATAATCATAAATGATTCCATTAAAAATGCTTCATATGAGCATTTGCTTACTAGAAGTAATGTAACAATGTATATGTATGTAGTAATGTATGTAGTGCGGCGTTGAGTTCTGCCACTCCACACGCAATGCCTCCAGAATTCGGCAGAAAGTGGAGAACGAAGTGTGTTAGCATTAGGTTCCCTCTGCCTACCTTACTGTGTGCGGGATACAGCGTGAAGCTGATTTTTTAAGTAATGTAATAAGAAATAGCAAGTGTAAACTGTTACTGCATTTAAATATATAGTTGAAATCTTCACGAAACAAAATTATAACGCTAATAAGGATAATCAAATGAGATTATCAGGGAAAACCCTTTGTTTCCCTTTTTACTGCACTAGCGAGCGATTTACGTTTATTATTAACTTAGTCCATTAAGCCGGGTTAATGTCGGAGCTTGGTAATATTATATCAAACACCGAGGAGAAGTTTTGAACTTGAACTGCAACAATAATTAATTTAAATTTAGGATAAATACCTAGACATAGTTATATAAATTACATAAGTGATTACTATAACTACGTCACCTTCACGCTTTATCCCGCATATGGTAGTAGGCAGGTGGAACCTAATGTAAGAGACTCTGTTCCTCAAATTCCGCCGAATTTTTGGAGGCATTGCGTATAATTAGTGCTAAGGAGGAAAGGTGTACATTCTTATATAATTTTACATTAATACGATAAATAGATTAAGTGTCCAACCCGTTAAAACACTTCCGTGCATTTGCTGCTTTAACAGTACATACTAGATGGAAATAATGTAAGGGAGTATCATTCCTCTTAATAAGACCTACAAAAAAAGTCAACGACAGCATATTCGTATCTTTTAAGGATAACATATTGTAAGCATATTTCTGTCTTAAAACAGTAATTTGAACATTTTTTTTTCAAATTACTGTACTAAATTTTTTTGAGGGATGTTTGTCCATAATGGTATTAATCCGTATCCTTTTTAATAAATAAATTAATTAAAAAATTAGCTTCACGCTGTATCCCGCACACAGACACTAAGACTAAGACACTACGTCCCCCACTTTCTGCCGAATTCTGGAGGCATTGCGTGTTGGATAGCAGAACTCAACGCCGCGCTTAGCCTCAACACCAGAGCGAAGAAATGGAAATATAAATTTAAGTAAATATTTCATCTCCTCGAATGGGGATCGAACCCGCAACCAGTCGATTTTACAGTCACACTTCTGACCTTCCTTTCCTTTTTAATACTTTATAAAATAATGTCAAACATAAATAAAATTTGACGTTTTCAATGTTTCGCAACAACTAACAATAGTTTTAAATAAAAAAAATAATTTAATTGTTGACACATCACGCCGGCTACAAACGGCTGTATCGATTCATGTTCATTTATCACTTAATCTCAGCATATAATACCTCAGTATATTAACTACTTTGACTATTTAACGTAGATCAAAACTGTTTACTTTACAGATGTACAATTATGATATCAAACAATCCTTGCTACGAAACCGCTTGCCCTCTACCACGTGTGCCCCCGCGCCCAACGACCAAAGTGGAAACACTTTTCACATTTTCTTTGGTTCTCTACGCTTATTCGAGTAGTAGATTAGTTAGACTTTCATATTTTTTTTGATTTGGTTAAATTTTGTTCGGTTCTGGTATTATAATTTTTAATTTCGTGATGTTTTTAAATATTTTGGTTTTTATTTTTACTATCAAGAATTTTATTTCTCTTACCTATGTCTACTTATTATTTTTTTTCGGCTTATTGCGATTATTTGGACTTATATTTCCTTACTAATCCTACTGAAAAGTTAAAATAATTTCTTAATTGCATAGTATTTAAGAAATATTTGTATAGTTAGAGCGGGCGAAGCCGCGGGTCCACTAGCTAATAATAATTCATGCCCCAAGTGAGAATAGATAAAAAATCTACAAGCTACACTTTTTCCGTGTGCGTTGTAATCATAACATACTTAAATACAATAAAATTAAACTTTCTCGTTTATACAAAACTATGGGATATTTAACTCTTATATTACATTTTTCTATATTTACTAAAGAGAAATTATATATATTAGTTATATATAAGTATTGTAACTATTTTAACTATACTTTGATAGACGTGCCAATACCACCTCTCGAGGTTTAAGGCTGAAAGCTTCCAATCTAGAAGCGACCAAGCGTATCGACTTTCGACGGCCAGAGAAAAGGTCGCATCCTGTCCCTTGGGTCAAATCAACCTAAGTTGGAAACTCACTCTGCGAAACATTACATTTTCCTTAAAAAAAAATCCAAGTAAATATACTTTTAACAATACTAAAAACAACGTTTATAAATTTAAACATCATGAATATTTAAATAGATACTGTAGACCACTAACGTAACCTACAAAAAAGGAATTTTAAGCGCACGGATAATAACTTTATTCAACCAGTAAAGATTTCTGTACATTTCTTTTGCATGATTTAAATTATTTGTGTTTAATCTAATTTTTTTTTTATTATAAGACCAAAAAAATAAAGTCTGTTATTCTAGATTGTGACGTTATACACTACAATAGCAAACGCAGTAATATAGATTCTCTCTATAAATGCAATGATTGTGCGTTAGAATTTAGTTTTTCGTTAATTTGTCATATATAATAAAAAAATATATATCAGTTCATTTTAATCGGTTTCTCAGTTTTAAATAATTTCAGTATAGTCGTAGCATAGTGCACGAACGTGCGAATGTAAACGCAGCGGTTGTGACTTCAATTCGCACTCGGAAGAATCGCCCTTGCAATAAGGCCAAAGTGCAGAACACCGCGAGTTTCGCCACTCAACGATATTTTTTCCACTTTCCGCCGAATTTTTCGAAGCATTGCGTGTTGAGTGGCGGGACTTATCGCCGGGACTTATTTATTTATTTATTTAGATCAGCTTCATGCTGTATCCCGCACACAGCTGGGTAGGCAGAGGGAACTTTGTGTTAAGACACTTCGTTCCGCACTTTCCGCGGAATTTTGGAGGCATTGCATGTTGAGTGGTGAAACTCAACGCCGCTCTTTGCTTTGACACCAGAGCGAAGAAATGGAAACATCAATTTAAATAAATATTTCATTTCCTCGGTGGGGATCGAACCCAAAAGCCAGTCAGTCAGTTAATGACTTACTCACTCACTCACTCACTCACCCACTCACAATTAAATATTTTTATAATTGTAAATTTCTTATCACTAAATTCGTCACCTTTTAAGGTCAATACCGCATGCAAGATAGGAGATTAATATACAAAAGTTTTTATGTTAGTAATTGGCAGGGGTATACAATTAAACTTTGATTACATCGATTTAGAAAGGACACGTTACTATACCTAATAATTATTTTGGTAAAAAAGAAAATAGTGAACATAGTAAAAATGACATTAGTAATATAAATACATCATAAAAGAACAAAAAAAATCATTCCCCCGAGTGGGGATCGAACCAACAACCGTCGCGTCACAGTCACACCCTTATGGCCCAGCACCACGACAGCCTCCATTAATAGGTAGTATTATTCCAAGCATTAATTACAAGTAACAATGAATGAACGGATGCGTCACAAGCCGAAAGCTAAGAACGATCATGCTTCTTTATCGCTAGTCTCGCTTGCACGCTGGGCTCACGCGGAACGTGACAATGAATCATGCTTTTTAGTGCGTGCAACAGGCGCTCGATATATAATTTCTTTCTATATATAAGACGTTTTTACGTCAAAAGAGTATTAGAATTGAATTCAAAGGATGGCCTTTACAATGAATAGTTATCATTGGATAAGGGGGTCTATATTTTGTTTTTTCAATTGAGTGAATGATGGAGAATAAACAAACAGTAAAACAGATTATAAAAATAGGTTATAAATTGTAAAAACAACATGTAATTATACAACAATGGAAACAAAGGAACTATAGATATCTTACAAAGAATTCAACATTTTACAATTTGAATAAACTTTTATTAATATCTTCTTCTTCTTCCTGGCATCAATCCCGGCTATTTGCCAGGGTCTGCCTTCCCACTCAACCTACTCCACTTTGCACGGTCTTTAGCGTCCTCGGTGGTTAGACCATTGGCTCTCATGTCCTGCTTCACGACATCCAACCAGCGCTTCCTTGGGCGTCCGAGAGGTCTCACTCCAGGGACTGACATAGCAAGGCACTTGCATCTGACATAGTTCTTAGGCCGGCGCGTAACGTGACCAAACCATCTCAGGCGACGCTCTTGGAGCTTATCCGCTACGTCACGGACTCCAAGACTACCCCGAATGAATGTGTTGCGTATGCGGTCAGACCGCGTTACGCCGCACATCCACCGCAGCATCTTCATTTCCGTGACGTGAAGCTCCTGAGTGTGCCGAGATAGTGCTGGCCAACATTCGCTGCCGTATAAAAGAACCGGTCGGATGATGCTCTTGTATATCAGACCCTTGAGTTTGGGCGGTATCCTGCGATCGCAGACCACACCAGTGACCTCCCGCCATTTGGCCCAAGCAGCGCTTATCCGGCTATAGACATCGTGATCGATGCCTCCAGACTCGTGCATAACGGATCCAAGGTACCTGAACTTTTCCGACTTAACGGCTGGTTCAGGACCTATAAGGATAGTGCTCGAGTCCGAGCTCCCACAGGCCATGTACTCGGTCTTCGACACATTTAGTTTAAGACCGCCGTTCTCAAGCGTACCCTTCCACAGGTTCACTTTACGCTCCAGCATCAGTCGGTTCTCATCAATGAGTGCTATATCATCGGCATACATCATCAACCATGGAGGCTGGTCTTGGATGTGAGCCGAGACAGTATCGAGCACCACATTGAATAAGAACGGACTAAGAGCCGAGCCTTGGTGAACCCCTACTGTAATCTGGAAGGGTTTAGTGTCGCCAACAGCAGTCCTAACCATAGAAGCGGAATCGCGATACATGTCTCTGATAATCTCAATATAGGCCTCAGGGATCCCTTTGGATCGCAATGCCCACCAGATACACTGACGAGGCACACAGTCAAAGGCCTTCTGCAGATCTAAAAAGGCCACATGCAGAGCTCTCCTTTTTTCCCTGTATGCCTCCATCAATGTTCTGAGGGCGAAAACGGCGTCCATAGTGCCCGATCCTGGCTGAAATCCATATTGAGACTCAGAGACAGTACACTCGCGGCGGAGCCTGAGGTCGATCATGCGCTCGAAGAGCTTCATGGTATGACTCATAAGCTTAATGCCCCTATAACTACCACAATCTTGAACACTGCCCCTTCCCTTGTAAATAGGGGTAATGAAGCTAAGCCGCCACTGGTGTGGCATCTTTCCAGTGTTCAAGATATGATTATATATACAATTAATATATATACAAAAAATCTATTCAATCTATTTTTCATGGTGATTCATCAACCTGGGTAATATTTTACAATGGCAAAAAATTGCGTTCTATAAAATAGATTAATCTAGACCATATTTTGTGAGTGTTCAGAACCCAGAAAAATCACGACACCGGAAAATTTTATGTTGCAAATCAAAAAAAGGGCTTGTACAATAACATTAGGATGGATTTTTTTGGGGTCATATATTTATAAAAAAATGAGGTCAGTCGTGGCGCATGGGCGCAAGTGTGTAACTGTGAATGCGACTGGGTGTGAGTTCGATCTCCATTTGAGTAAATGAAATATTTATTTAATATTTCATTTCATTTCTTCACTCTGGTGTCGAGGCAAAGCGCGGTTTTGAGTTCCGCCGCTAAAAACGCAATGTCTCCAGAATTCTAATTCTCCCAAAACAGAAAAAGCTGGTTTAATCAGATTTTTTTTTGGTTTTAAAGTATATTATTACTTTAGTAAAATAATTATGCATACTAAAATTGTACAATTCTTTACACATTGGTATATAAACATACAACAGACTACAAATTACCCAAAGTTTATACTTTTATAACAAAAATTAGTCATTTGAAATCTTTTACCTGTGACCTTAATACTTGTAGTTAAATCACACAATTCCTAGATGCCTAATGCAATAGGAATCTATTAAGCGTGCCAGTGAGCTTAAACCACTTTAGTTCATGATCTTCGTCTACTGACATCGAAATTCCATTTAGATCTTTTATTCGTAGTGGTAGATAGAATTACAATTTTGCATTTTTTTTATTCTTTTGTTCGTCCCAAGGGGTGACTAATAATATGCATAACATCTAAAATAGTCAATATTTGTAATATATTTGACTTTGAAGGTATGTGTATATAGATAAATTTATCTGGTTGCCATTAATTATTTTCTTTTTTGTATTAAAAAAAAGTTTTTTTTTTGGGATATTTTGCGCCACAGAATCGATCACGATTTCAATTTGATGATTCTTGTTCCAGTCTTTTTTTCTTGATTAAATTGTTATAGTAGGGACCCCTCATCAATGTCAATTATGTTATTATTTAAAAATTGATTAAATAATAAATCAATCGAAACATATCTATTTGTATTAAAATAATATTTTGTTTTTTTTTTGCAAATAGTAGGTAGGAGAGAGAGAACCTAGCTTAACGCATTCCGTTCTCTGATTTACGCCTGAATTCGAGACATTGCGTTTTGAGCAATGGAGCTCAACGCCGCGGTATGGCGCGCAGAGCAGAGAAATAAAAATAATTGATTACTCCGAGCTAGGATCAAATTCACAACAACAATTAAACGATGGTCTTTCTTTTTTAATAAACAATAATACTTTTCTCGGCGTTGAGTTCTGCCACTCAACACGCAATGCCTCCAGAATTCGGCAGAAAGTGGGGAACGGAGTGTCTTAACATTAGGTTCCCTCTGCCTATCCTGCTGTGTGCGGGATACAACGTGAACCTGAAAAAAATGTTACGAATTTTGTACATCTACATCTAAGATAACAGGTTTTTTTTTTACACGTACACTCCCTTTTTTGATGTAGCATTAACAGAAAGAAGAACGCGATAAGTGACTCCACTCTCCACTTTCTGACGATTTTATAACCGCCCTATTTTCTAAAATTACACATAATAATGTAACAACATAAAAGCATTCGCTGTATAAAACAAGTTTCCTAGAGATATGAATAAATGTCAAATTTACCTAGCGATCAATATCTGAAGATATTCTTCCCCTCTGCTTTTCCCGATTTACATATCACGTACAAAAAGTAGGTACATACTTTATATTTCAATACCTCATTGGTATTCCAATATGAAACTTAAAGATCTTGTATTAAATTGATCGTTCAATTCTATCTGAATTACAGTTACATAGTATGCACGTTTAATACGTACATATATATGTATTTTAATTTATCCATGGCAATAGCTGGAAATTTGTTAGTGGAAAAGACATATTTTAAATCTTCTTCTTCTCTGTCATTACACTCTTGTCAGAACGGTCGTGGTCATCAGAAAGTGACATTAGGGGCAGATGTCATACGCCTCACGAACATTTGCCACTTACCTCTACTAGCTGGAACCCTGTACATTCATATAAGGGACACTGCACTGCAGTAGGGTTACTGCAGCTTTAATTTGGTCAGTCCAACGCATGGGAGATCTTCCTCGCTTTCTAGTGACTTCCACTCTGCCCTGCACGACAAGGCGGTCGAAGGAGCCACTCCCCCTTCGGGAGACATGTCCAAATAACTTTTAGAAACACATCTTAGGACCGCTATTATAAATTGCTTTCAAGTCTGAGATCGATCTTGAGATACCGTTTTCATTTTCGGCGTCGGTTTATAAATAGGGCCTTAGAGTTTCCGCCGACGGCAGCGGGTAGAGTAAATTCGAAGCTTGCGTGTGAAGTACTATTATTTCCGCATCAGGCCTCACCTTGCGCGTTCGCGATACGGAAAAGCCAATACTGATTATTGTTAGTAAATTTTAGCTGTCCTTGACTTTCAGTACAACGATATTTTTTAGTTTCACATATATATATATTGTGAACAACGTATACCAAGTAAAATAACTATACCTTTATAATAGCTTTCCACAGTAACTTATTTTATTAGAAACAATGAGTATTTTGCAAACTAAGGTCGAGCGAAGTGAATAATCGAAAATATAAGGTCATAACAAAGAAAAACAGACTTACGTAAGAAGCGGCGAAGATAGGTCGATACATGTTCGTGAGACCGCATTAGACGATAATGGGGATAAAGAAGAAAAGATACTACTCTAATCTGTTTATATATAAATATATGTTGTTCGATCCTATACGTACGTACATCGATCTGGTGTGATATAGAACCGTAAATTAAAAAGTATATTGTAGAGTTCATTTCTGTATTGTAATAATGTGATGGAAACTGCAGTTTTGTATGTTGTTCACTATTTATTATAAATTGAAATACAAAAATTAATTTTTTGAACTTGGAGGTGAATTAGTAACAACCGCCTGCTCTAGCCCAATATATCAAATTATATAAATAAAATCAGCGTCAAACTGTAGTTGCATGGATATCTATACTAAAATTATAGAAACTACTGGACCGATTTGGAAAATAATTTTACCATTATTACGAAGATTACCGTACGAAAATTATTGAATTGGTAGTTGAAATTATTGACAATCGAGCAAAATGTTGTACAGTATACTACAGTATTATAGAGGATATCAATATCTACAAACGAGTTCTCGATATCATATGTGTAACTGTTAGAGCCATATGCCACCATAACCAATTTTTATAAGAAAATGTGCAAACTAACTAGAACGTAGCCGCTATTGTAGTACAGAGTGTTCTCTAAAGAATATATTATGAATTATTTTGAAGGAATAAAAAGAAAGTGTAATTCCTCTATAGAATACACTATTTTATATTGTAATATAATAATATTATTTTCAATTACTATAAAACGTACAATATCGATACTAATATGGTATCTATGCTAATATGATAAAGTGGAAGTAGGAGGTTGGAAGGAAGTGGAAGTGGAAGTGGATTTTATTTGTTGGTTTAGACGCTAAGATCTCTACTCTTAGATCTACTGGTCTGATTTTTTTTGTTTTGTATGGAAACTAGATTTCTGGAGTGCTACAGGTTACATAACATTACTCTGCGTAAGTCCTAGTTGGCCTTAAATAACGAAGTAATATTAATAAGACACGCCATCGAATTTCTTTCAGTACAATTAGACAACATAATAATAAGTTACAATAAGACATTTCTAACCGACCGAAAGGGAGGTTATTAATTCGACTGTATTTTTATGTTTTTTATATTTGTTACCTTAAAACTTTTGACTGGAGGAGACGATTTTGGTTATTTTTTTTATTTGAAAGCTAGTGCCTGTCATGTAGTACTGGCCTGGCCTGATAATAATTGTTATTTTATAATGTATATATATTTTTCATTTAAGTTTTGAATGAAAATAAATGTTTATTGTACATTTAGGTTCTATTTTAATTTGTATACAATATGTGTGTTTTTATTGTGCAATAAAGTAAAAAATTAAATCAAATAAAATCAGATTCTTAAATTTATTTCGTATCTTCCATCTCTACTGAACATACTTCCCAAATATATTTCATTTCATTTACTTGTTTTAATGTCTTGCCATTTACACAGCTTTTGCATTCCGTTCTTTCTTCATCTCTTTCAAAAATCAGTTTTATCAAAAAGTGATTAGTTACTACGATAAAACTTTGTTTTGAACGTAAGCATAATAGTTCTAGTTAGTTTGAGTAACATTGTGTCAATATAGATCACACATATATATGTAGCATGTACCAATTACAAAAACATCCTATATTAGCTTCACGCTGTATCCCGCGTACAGAGGGATAGACAAGGGAATCTAGGGTTAAGACACTACCTTCTCTATTTTGCGCCGGATTCTGGAGGCATTGCGAGATGAGTGGTGGAACTCAACACCGCGCTTTAAGTCGACATCAGAGCGAAGAAATGAAATATTAAATATTTCAAATAAAACGAAATATTTAATATTTTTTATCCTCGAATGAGGATCGAACTAACAATCAGTCGCGTCTGAAACTTGTGCCCGTGCGCCTCCTACAACATCCTATATTTAATAGATAAATCTTCGTAAGCCTCTTAATTTATCTGCTATTGAGGGGACGCAATACGGGCATGATATTGGCCAATTTCGACAACGCGTCCGGGATCAAAATGACGTATGTGCGTTTTACGAATACCATCAATCACAATTTTAACAAGGGTTTGCCACATTACACTCATTTCCAAAGCTTTTTTGTATTTTATATCAGTATAAGATGCTTGTCACTTTTATACCCTCATTTATTTAATGCAATAACATAATATGTTATTATTCGTAAGGATATCCATAAGTTTGTAATTTGAATAACAAAATGTATATAAAAATCAAAAATATTATAAATCTATTATATCAACAATATCTTGCAAAATTCGACCGTTTCTTACAGATAGTATATTTTTTTTTATGTTATATCCCAAACATGGTCACCTTAGTCGACTGAAGGATAAGACACTCCGTTCACTTTAGGACACTTTCGTTCTACAATTTCCCAATTTCTCCAATTCTGGAGACTGCGTGTTGAGACGCGGCTCACTTTGCTTATTATTAGAACGTCAGGTTCTTTTCATTTTCTCGAGTGGGAATCGAATCCATTACCTATCACGTTTACAGACGCATGCTTGTGTCCATGAACCGAAAATGGCCGCATAGTCACTTTTTTTTAACCGACTTCTGTGAGAAAAGGAGGTTATTCGACTGTATTTTTTTTTTGTTTTTTTAGGTTTTTACCTTACAACTTTTGACTGGGTGAACCGATTTTGATGATTTTTTTTATTTGAAAGTTGCTGCCTCCTGTGTGGTCCTATATTTTAAAAATAATTTCTGACAATGGTATCTATGAGAAAATCACATAAATCTTAAATTTGCATTAGGTACGTGCGCGACAAATGGATGAATAACTCAATATCGCGCCAAGCGGTGCCGATGATTCTTTTTTTATTGGAAAAGATACACTTCAAGGATAGTTTGGTGAAAGTTTCCTTAGTAAGAAAGTCAGAAACTTTCATGGGATCCGGCTGAAATTGAACAAGTTTGTTTTTTTTTATAAAAAATATAATTGTACTGTAATAGTTACAAGGAAAAATATTGTTGTAAAATTGTGCTAGAAGTGAGATTCCTCATTGTTGCATTTCTTTTCAACCAACTTTAACAAATAGGATGTTCTCTTTTTCAACCGACTTTAAAAAAGGGAGAGGACTCTCAAGTCGCTCAAAAACTTTTTATGTATGTTCTTGTCAAAATGTTAGTATGCACAAACAATAATTAAGATTGAAGTTTTACATAGGGCAACCAATATCTACTCTGGTCTACTACAATAACCTTACTACTTTATCAAATTACTAAGCCTTTTTGTTTTACTTGGCACCGACTTCAAAATTATAAAATCTTTTTGTAATTATTTCTGTGTAACAAACATTTTAAAAAATGTTTTAAATTATTATTTTACTGTTAACAAGAAGTAATATAGCCTACCATCCTTGATAAATAGACTATGGAACACAAACAGGCGCGACGTGATTACCATTATTCATCATATTAGACAATTGGATTAGAAATAATACAGTAGGTATTGTGTAGAACAGTTTCTAAAATATCCTTTTATTTTTTTGTACTTTGTAAAACATAAGAGTGGTTATTGTAGGTTTTTCTTATGAAATAGACTACTTATTATATTTTTCTTATTTTCAAAGACAATTTTGTCATAAATGGTTTTTATGTAGCATTAACCGTTTAGGCAGGGCACGCATGGAAGAAGTAAATAAGTAGGTCTCAGCGTTATTTACTTTCTTAAATGGGTTCTATACCACAAAAATAACTTTTCAAACAGAAACAATAGATCCCGCGATTAGCGCGTTCAACCAAACATTTTTTTTCTTTTTTCTTCTTATTAAAGAATAAGTATTATAATATTAGTAGCGAACATATCACAATTATTTTACACGCTATCTACATTTTGCCAACAGGTAAAAAAAGTAGTGGTGACACATAACACAAGTCAAAGCCAAAAGGAGGAAAAGACAAAGACAATTTGCATAATATTTTTACTATATTCAGTAACCAAAATTTTATAATTTAAAATATACATAGGTTTTAAATGAAAACGGGAATCGACGAGCGATCACCGGTTGTCTATGGTTAGAGGACGTCAGAGCCTAACAGTTTCATCTCCATTTATGAATACATAACGATTTTCAATGGTTCAGCATATTTACTCTCAATTAACATAACTCTCAATAATAATTATCAATTGCTGTTGAGAATTTGTATTTTTTTGGAAAATATCGGTTTCGTGAAGAAAATTTGCAAATAGGGGGTATATTAATTGTTGGGTCGGCACTCATGTTTTTTTTCTCAATGTAGCTTACAAATCTTGGAATATCATGAAAAAAATATTTTTAAATAAGTTAAATATTATCAAAACCTTTCCAAGGCTATTAAGAAAAGAAATACTGGTGATTTTTCCCCAAAAGTAGTTTTTAAAACTATTGGTATTTGTGTAGAATAATCTTCAAATTTTTCATAAGGCTAAGTCGATGACAACATGTTAAAAAATATACTCTAATCATGAAACAGTAAGAATTGTTCTTCTTATTACGAGAACTGATTACATTTAAATTGATTTCTTTAGATGTTTGCAGTTTTCACCAGTCTACTAAAATAAGACGATTTCACCAGTCTACTATATCAGACGATATAAACACTTTATAGCGCAGGCTGTGAATTGCCTAATACAGTTGGGTAGTTGCTAATACTAACTTTCACAGGCTGTAGAAAAAATCCTTCACAAGTAATTTTTTACGACTAAAATGTAGTCAGTATCAAAGTTGGTCAGGGTTGTTATTTTCTAGAAGCGGATAATGACGATGCTTCATAACATATTTAAAGTGAAGAAATATTTATCATAAAGGCAGAAAGTGATTGGAATTTAATAGAAAGGTTACCTTTTAAAAATGTATAAAACGAATTCAATTTTATCAACTCTAATATAAATAGTGTAATCTACGAAGATGACTTGTTTCTTCTCGGTCTTACTTGAAAATATCGCTCATTCTCTATAGTGGTAAAATAAGTTTCATTCACATCACGAATTAAATTTCGAGTGTTCTGCAAATTTCCGCGTTCTAATCTGGGTTCATTCAAATAAGTTTCACAACAGAGAAATTCTACCATAGTGGCAATACTTAAATCTTTTTAGGTTTTTGAATAAATATATTTAATTAATTATTATAATAATAATAATAAAAAAAGTTCATTATTTCCGATTTTTTTCTTTCATGCCATTTAATATCTCATATATGTTCGTTTGCTTTAAAATTTGTCGATTTCAAAATTAACAAACTTAATTTCGTGGCGTTACTCGAACCCAGAACTCTGGAAGAGTAGTGATGATTCCTTGAATTCTTGGCGCCAATTTTCTTGGTTTACCATCTGCGGTAGAAAGTTTGAAGGCTTGCATGAACATTGCAAACACTTGGAACATTCCTTGTCTAGCGAACGTCTCTCCGGCGCACAATCTCTTACCTAAAAAAAATATAGTAATAAATTCAAAAACGTTAGACATATACTAACATAATTATGTATAAATATTTACGTAATGAGTTTTACCTGCTCCGAATGGTATAGATTTGTCTTTAGACAAGTCCAATGTTCCATTTGTAATGAAACGCTCTGGTCTAAAGTTTTCTGGGTCACCCCATAACTCTTTGTCATGATTTAAGGTTCCATAGTTAAATGTGACAATGGTGTTCTGGAAAGTATGACGAATTTTTAAATTTTTTAAACAAGAAATTAAAATTTATTTTTTAACAAGGAAAAGGACAATTTATTAAACGATTTAGATAAAATGATTTTATGTTACTAATCATATATTTATCGCTACACAAAATACTAATACATGCATGTATATATTCAAATGCAAGCATAATTGTTTGTTTGAATAAATATTATGGTGTACCTCTGGGATTTCATAGCCATGGAATTTTGTGTCTTTCATAGCACGATGGGGCACACCAAGGGGCACTAAAGGTTCTATTCTCATTATCTCGCGCAAGCAGGCTTCTGTGTAGGGCATGCTGTAAAAACCAGACTAGATTTAGCTGGAGATACATATAAAAATAATAAGCACCACATAATTTTCTTTGGTTTTTTTGTATTATTTTCATAATTAATCAACCACCAATCAATGCATTCAATTAAATTTTTAGTCATATTAATATATTTTTGAAAGAGTAAGTCATTAATGTTATTAACTCTCATACTTATTACGACGCATACTTTTTCCTGTCGTCCAATGTTGGAAGACGGTCGCGACCGACAACTCTGTCGATTTCTTCATGGATTTTGTCCTGAATTTCTGGTTGGATTAGAATTCTCTCAATTAAAATTGCTAGGGTTGATTGCACACCAGTGGCTGATGGAAACATATAGTCCACGCATATTAATTTCAATTGATCCTCTAAAACAAAAATATTATTTATGAATTCACAAGTTTTATATTCATGTCATCACGTCGATTTTATTTCAACATAACGGTAACGATAAGAGTCTTACGCTAAGTAGTTATTCATATATTTAAGTATTTTGCATATCTATTTTTTTACTTAACCTGTGAATGTAGTGCGGTCGCTTTTATTCACTTCTTCCTTAATTTTTCTTATATAAGCGTCTAAAAAGTGACGATCATGAGAATCTTCCTGAGTTTTTTTCACATCATTGATTTGTTTCTGAAATATATATATAAATTATAACGTAAGCAAATTCCTCATAAGCAGCCACGTAGCGCTTGCATTTCATTCAGGGACAAAGTAGATGAACCTCAAGTTAAAAAATAATAACAATAAGATAATTCAATTTAATTAAGTTATGTATTAAAATGTTTTAGTGTCTATAAATATGTAAATGTTTTCTTACATCCTCTTTTGTTACAAATTCAAGCAAGGTTTATCATCCTGGAAGTCCAAAATAAGTAATACTTTTTTTAACTATATGATTTGGTGTTATGACACCAACAATTAATAAAAGCAATATCATCTTACAGACATCTAGTAACTTACAGTAAAAAAATCTAGTATGCTTTGATTTCCTTCGCGTAAGTTTTTGTAACCGCTGTAATTAGGCAAAACATCTTTTATCCATGGAGTAAGTGCTAGAGCTCCTCCAAAGTCATTGGTTCCTCTCTGAAATAACAGCGCTTTCCTGGCCAGATCCCAGACAATAGAATACTGTGATCGAGGTAAGGTGGATCTAGTGAATACATGTAACAAACCATTGATGAAAGGGGTAGCAAAATAGTGCTGGAGGTAAATAAGATCCCCGTTAACTATTTCCTGGAACAATGCAGAATATTCGTTAAAACCCATCAATAAGAACATCAATGTTTTGAAATGTATTACAGTCCCATTTTTACTCTATAATTCAATCAATTTTCATTCAAAAATTCAATATAATTCAATCTTATTTAAAATATTGTTAGCAAAGTCGTGTAAAAGAGGATAGATGTAGATGTAGATGAATCGTGGGCAGTTGCTTGTGCCTACAAGCATGGCCGTTATCGGAAGGAAACTCATGTGACGTATTGTTATTAGGTAATACATATCACTTTCTAAATAATTTAGAAACACATAGACGATATGTTTTTTATCGTTTAAAACCGTATGTGAGATGGAGGAGTGAGCTAAGTAGTATGTCAACACACGTCATGACTCGGATTTAGAGTCTTGACTGTAGGTTCTACTTGCTGCAAATTTTAACGACAATAGGTGGTAAATAGACTTACAAGAGTCGAAAAGTCCACGCAAATTAAATTTTAGAAAGGCTCGTTAATAATATGATATGTATTATGGTACACTACAGGAAAACTACGGGAATAATAAAGGTGTTTACTTTTTCAGCATCGTTCTTGGGTCCGTTAATAACCATATCGATCATTTCCTTGGTTTCGTTAGCCATAACTTCCTCCAAGCTCTCATCTCTTCTACCAAAACCGAAGTCTCGCATATAACGCAGGCTGAAACGCCTTTGAACATGCCAAAAATATCCATCAGTGAAGAAAATGCCTGCAAAAATAATAAATTGTTACTCTTGCCAATCGTAAATAGTATACAGACATTGACAGATTTTATCAATTACACTGGAATAATTCCAGATAGAAAAAGATCTAAAATAGTTTGCTTTCATAAATTATTATTAGTGTTTGAACTTTTAACAATCATCTTTCAAAGCTACTGTATTTCATTTTTTTAATACTTGTTGAAAGATGATAACCTAAGTGGCACAAATATTATTTTCAAAATATGAGTGCTTAATACTGATTTCAATGTGTAATTATGATATCATTGTTATTAAAAGACCAAGGGTCAATTCGAAACCAAGTAACAAAACATAATTTTTAATATTATCAATTCGAGAAAAAAAAAAAAAGGCATGTTGGCATGGCCCAATAGGTCTACTGTTTATGGGATAACATAACAATAACATATTTTTTTATAATATAAATACAAAAAATAATACCAAATTAGGTCATATTAAGCTAGTAAGAGTACAAGAGGGTGTTACTTGTCACACTTGATTTCGATCACATTACAATGAACCCTGTGCAAAAAAGATACATAAAGTAGTATGTAATTAAAAAGAAAAAAATATATGTTAGTAACTACGTGGGAAACTGAATGGAATAACTGGACTGCCTTAAGCCGATATTGTATAAATATAGAAATATATGTATGTAATAACATTAATCTAGTTCTAGCTAATATCTACAGAAACAAATATTAAAAGAAATGTAAAAATAACAAAAGGTACGGACCATAAGTCTGTAGTGTAAGTAAGAATTAAAATAAAAAAGAAACAGGCGGGAAAAATATTTTTTATAGTTTATTTAGCCCAATAAGGTCTACTATAAGGTGCTTCAGTATTATCCATTCTTGGACATTCAGAACAAAATGACAATAATATAACTTTATCAATTCGAAAAAATAACAGATATGGTCATATTATGTTAGAAAGTAAACTTAATCTCAAAATATTTAATATTCGATAGAAGTAACGTAATATGCGTCTAGTTTTCAAGTTTTAGTCTAGTTTTTATCTATACATATTACAAAATTAAAGTGTCTGTCTTTGATTGATTTCGAAATAACCTTGTTTATCGAAGTCTATCTATATAGTTTATTTACACGATACCAAAACACAAACAATCAATTTAAAAAACTCTGGACTGTCTTTTTGTTTGTCCGGACTAATTTTAGGTACAGCCGAATCAATTTTTATAAGACTAACACTGAAACAGGGTCGTAGCCTATATGTAGGCTTTACGCGGGAAAAACTGCGTTTGACGTATGCGAGAAAACCCACTCTAACACTATCAGAGACTTGTTTTTAAAGGTAATAAGTATAAAAAACTGCCCAATATCAAGAGGCTGGCTGATAGTTATATGAGTTCAAGGGAATTTGTTATAAGAACTCTATAAGAAACAAAGAACATATTAAGCCAAACAATAAGCCCATTTAGTGGACAACAAGTGTTTATGTGAAATACCAAAGCTTCATGGGCAACCAGAACAGAATCAAATAAAATCCTAAAAGATTTAAATTACGAATCCGTAATTAAATAAATGTTTAGTGCATTAGAGTATAGGTAGCCATGCCAAAATCATTAATATAGTTCTATTAAATATTAACTGTAGCCTCTGGACCTGTATGGGGGCCCCTGGAAATGAGAAAACTTTAACTTTATATCTGTTTGGAAAATTGAATAAATGAAAACCTTAATAAATGATATAAAATCCTTGGTCCTTTGAAATCTCACTGCATGTACAGAGTCGTTATCTCTGACCACAAAATATAGAACATTTTCAGAGAAGCTTGTAATAAATTATATAATTTATTTTTACACATTTTACAGTAAAATAATTATTCTTATCAAAATAAAAATAAAAATTATCACTTTAGCTATTATAATTTGATAAACTTTGTCTGTTTAGACTACGTTATTAAAAAAAAATCAAAAACTACGATAAGGTAGTGAGAGTGTGTTACATAAATATTATGCGGATTGTTTTTACTCAATTAAACAAAATTTATTTAATGAAATGAAAAATTTTTGGCCGTTAACTAAAAAGTTTTCTGTGTTTTTGTGGACTTGGAAAAGGCATTTGACAGAGTTGTTAGAGTGAAGTTATGGGAGATACTACCCTGGTACAATGTGAACGGACCCTTGCTTTACGCTGTAAAGTCTCTTTACCAGAGATCACTCAGCCTGCGTGCGAGTAGAAGCTGGCATGTCGCCCTGGTTTGACATCCGATCGGGTGTCAAACAAGATTGCGCCATGTCAGCTTGGTTGTTTAATTTGTATTTGGATAGCTGTCTCCAAGGAGTGAAACAAAGTGATATGGGAGTGAAAGTAGGTGACCTGAATGTGAATTGCCTGCTTTGCTTGCTTAAAAAAAGATTTATGATGGAAAAATGAGCGGTAAGAGAGGTAGGGGGAGACCTCGGTTGACCTTCGAAAACACAGTATCAAAAATACTGGAGTATGGTCACGTAAAAAGCATGAGAATCCCCCGGAGGGCATGTATGAAGAGGCTGATGACAGTGGACGAGACGAAAGAGGTATGTAGAGACCGTAGCGTTTGGCTGTACGCAGATGATGCAGTGCTTATTGCATCATCAGAATGCGAGTTGCAGGCATTGGTCACCACTCTGAATAAGCCTCAATGCGTTTAAGACAAAGGTTCTGATTTTTGAAAGAGATGAAGAAAGGACGGAATGCAAGATCAGTGTAAATAGTAAGATATTAGAACAAGTGAATGAGGTGGTATACTTGGGAAGTGTGTTCAGTAGAGATGGAAGATACGAAATGGACGTGGAAAGGCGCATTGCTACCGGTAACAAGCTTAACGGAGCCTTAGCTGCATTGATAAGTCAAAAGAAACGTCAGTACAGCTGCGCGTTTGGCCGTACACAATGCAGTTTTGGTACCGATTCTGTTATACGGCAGCGAAACGTGGGTATTACAGATGAGGAATGAAAGAAAGATAAATGCTGTGGGGATGCAATCTCTTCTTAGGATATGCGGAGTCAGCTAAGCTGATCGAATCCGTAATGAAGAGGTACACAGAATGGCAGGTACTAGCGAGGATGTCACGGTGAGAATGAAGAAGAACGTGCTCAGCTGGTTTGGGAACGTCGAACGAATGAGTGATGAAAAAATGGCAAAAAAGATTTATGATGGAAAAATGAGCGGTCGGGGGAGACCTCGGTTGACCTTCGAGAACACAGTATCAAAAATACTGGAGTAAGGTCACTTAAAAAGCATGAGGACCCCCCTGAAGAGTATGTATGAAGAGGTTGATGACAGTGGACGAGGCGAAAGAGGTATGTAGAGACCGTAGCGTTTGGCGCTCCATTCTCTCTGGCTACCCCGCTAGGGATAAAGCGTGAAGTTAGTTTACTTTAGTTTATTTAATGAAATATAAATCCCTTAAAAAAAAATGTGCCAAATTTCATGCATGTACATTAAATAGTAAACGAGTTGTGAATGGCTCAAAAGTAACTGGAAATTATTTCTGTATTATCATATACATTGCGCGTGTCAAGCTTTGTAAATAAGCGGAACCGCTTTTCGCTAGATATTGAGGTGAATATATGTTACATAACATTACCGATTTCATATCAATTTAGCTTAAAAATTGAAGCTAATCGTTTTTTTCTGTCATATTATGCACCTAGTCTCAGACTAACATAATAAAAACAATACACTATAATTTATTACAGAATTTAAAATGTAAAGTTTCTTAGCCAACACCACAGTTCTAATAAAACTTCAAAAGTTATGGTTATCAGGAAGTTATGGTTATGGTTAACCGGAAGGTTAACAATATTTTTTAAAAACAGTTAATGCTTAGTAGCTCAGCGTGTGAGTGTAAATGCGACGAATGTGGGTTCGACTTTCAGTTGGAGAAATTATTGATTTAATATTTTATTTATAACGCGACGGTTGTGGGTTTGATCCTCACTCGACGGAATTACTATGGATAATTAAGAAAGAAAACTACTCATCTAAATGAGTATTTTTCTTTTCTAAAAAAGGTATAAAAATTTTAACGTATCGGGACTTGAACCCGCGCCTCCTGGAAACCGACCAGGTCGGATAATAGTTATTATAAGTATTTAACTAATTCTAATGTTATAAATTTACCGCTTTTTAAAAATAACAATAATATTAAAGAGTAATTCTAATATGTATTCTTACCGAGTTTTTTCCAAAATGAACGCAACCGTGCTACTATCATATCAACGCGACCGTCAAAGTCCGGATTATTGAGGCCTTCTTTAATCAGCTTGGGATCATCAATGACGATTGCAGGGACATTTCCGAGATATATTCCCAAAACGTCAGTTTTATAATCGCGTGCTAATTTTCTTAAAGATCCTCCTAAGTCGTTTATCTCTCGCCATAGCACGATCCAGTAGGAACCATATAATGGTAGGCTTGGCGGACCTGAAACAATATGATATTTTGTTTAAATTTCTGAGACAATATAAAAAAACAAATAGATAAATTGTAGGATATTGAACAACATGTTATTCCAAGCAAATGTTTGTAAACATACAATGTAATCGCACTAAATTAATTCGCTAAGAACGCACTTGTGATTTTTTTTATCAGCTTCATTTCGCTCGTCTCATTAACATCGTCACGTCGGGCTCACATTGGTGACCCCGACGCGATATTGACGGAATCAACAAGACCTACGTGATGGACCCTGCCGTGGGGCACCCAGCCAATTCCAGCCTGACAATATTGACGTGATCGACAGGACTAACACGATCACCTGTTCAACTCATGGGGTGTTCCACTGGTGACCCAGTGAACATGACTTCAACCCAACGACTACTCGACGCAAATCTTCATAGGTTTGACTACACATTCTAATCGGATTCCCACTATCAGGTCTCACTGATTAGAATTTTAAGAGGAATTAGAATTTCAATTTATCATAAAACCATATTGAAATTTTCGGAAGATGAAAGGGTCAAATTCAATAAAGACTGTAATTGTGGAAAACATGAATTTTTAGGAAGTATCACAGGTGGCCGATACGAAGATTTACGAAGTATAGGAATTTTCTTAGAAAGGCATCACTTTTTTATTCGTCGATATGCGTGATAGAGATTAGTCGACGGCATTTCAAGATTATTGAATCCGAAAAGGATAATTAATTATGACGAAGTCACAAATATTACTACTTAGTCGTAGTACTACTGCGCATATTTTCGTAAAACAATATGCATTATATTACTTGACATAACGCACTCACGAATCAGAACAGCAAGGAAGATGCTATTAAAGTCATTAGTCTGTGTAAATCTCTCATTACAAGATTTCGTCAACCACGCATTTCTCCGATTTTGAACGGTTTTTTTATTTTATAATTTTATAATTTATTTTATAATCTGCTTCACTCTTCTACTTTGTGAAAAATGGAAAAGGAGATAATAACAGGAAAAATCATTCACTACACAATCATGAAAAATAATTATGTAAACAAAAATAACAGATAATGGTGGGGAATTACTTGTGTATATCTGTCATTTCAATTCTCAAAAAAATATAAGCATAAACTACTATTGGCATTATGAAGCTACTTTCTTAGAGTTCCATGCCTTAAAAGGATCTATTGGATCAGTTTTTGTCGGTCTGTCATGACCATATATATGGTCTATATCTATGGTATTTTGGATATCAAACTGTAATTAATATCAATTATTCAGGTCTAGGAGCCCTTAGAGCAAAAAAACAAGCTTGTAACTGAAACAAAAGATACGAGCTTTTATTATTTTTTGTTCGCTGCATTTTGTATGAAATTCGCTGCGTAATCAAAACCTTCAGCTTCACGCTGTATCCCGCACACAGCAGGGTAGGCAGAGGGAACCTAGTGTTAAGACACTCCGTTCCCCACTTTCTGCCGAATTCTGGAGGCATTGCGTGTTGAGTGGCAGAACTCAACGCCGCGCTTTGCCTCGACACCAGAGCGAAGAAATGGAAATATAAATTTAAGTAAATATTTTATCTCCTCGAGTGGGAATCGAACCCACAACCAATCGGTTTTGCAGTCACACTTTGTGCCACTGCGCCACGACTGGCCTCAAATAATCAAAACCTACACCTACATATTTCATAAAATAAATCAGTACATACTTTTAAGTTCATTTCCAACAAAATGATTGTATGCAAGCTTATGTTTATTAACTTTTTTCGCCGCGTAATAAAAAATTATAGAGTATATCCCGTAGAACCTACAATTATTGAATTTAACTTACAGTTTAACTTAATGTTTAAAAAGGAAAAATCGGTAAAGAAAATGTACATTTATAGAAACAAAAACATGACAAGTATTACAAACTTGATAATTAATAATTGTAGATAATTTCATACCAAACGAATTTACAATTCTGAAATTGTTACGGTGTTGTAACCCTCGGTGGGGGCAAGTCGAGCCGATCCGCATTTACTTTTAAATATGTACTAATTAGCTTATATATTGTGATTTAAAAATTATACAACAAATTAATAGAATCAGTTACCTGGTGGAAAATGCTTCGTAGGCCGTTTATAGGCATTTTTGTACCAACGGACGCCCAAATATGTAATCAAAGCAATAGAGGCGACCAGACCGATCATGTTGCACGAGACTTGTTGACTGATAAGTGAATTTCTATCCGAACAATTATTATTAATAAACATAAGACACAATTATACATATATGTATTAATAATATGTGAATAATTGTTATCTATACTTATAAAAAAATCGTAACAGATCGGTGTATGTACATGTAAAATATATAAGAAAAAACAGTGGTAGAACCCTAAATAATGATTTTTTAAACTTGTGTCTGTTTGTCTGTGCCTTTGTTATTGCTAATCTCAGAATTGGCTTAACCGATATAAATGCGGTTTCCACTATTGGATTCTAGCAAGCTTTTCTAGCATATAGGATCTGTTTTAGAATCGTGTTATAAATAAAAAAGTTATGTCAACTTAAAATACTTAGCTCGATGAATTGGCTTATTGCTATAACGGTTATTTTACTTGGGAAAATCTGCGTTTGCCGTTTACCTAATTACCATATAGCTAAATAAACCGTACAGTATAGCTAACTGGCAGTGGCACAAGCGAGTGACTTTAACCATGACAGTTGGGGATTCAGTTCACGATATTAAAATTAAATTCAAATTATAATTTATTAATATTTTGAGGTCCGTCGTGGGACAGGGGCACAAAGTATGGCTGTACTCCCGACTGGTTGTGGGTTCGATCCTCACTCGAGGAAATGAAATATTTATTTAATTGTATATTTCCTAAGCAGATAATTATGGGACTAACACTATGATATAGAGAGGGTTGTAACTTGTAGTGCAAAATAAAGGCTATTTTGATACAATAAAAAAAACTTCATAAAAGAGTTTAATTTATAGAAATGTTTTATTAAAATGGCTAAATCTTTAGTTTTCTTGCTATACAGTTTGTAAATTTTTATTTGTAATATGATAGAAGAAACTAGACATTGCATGATTATAAAATAAACCGAGATTTCAAGATTTAAGATTTTTCAATGTAAAAGTTAACACACTCTTTAGTAGCCACGTAGTGCTTGTTCAATTTCTTATGTAGCGCAATTTCTTAATGATAGGTAAAAATTTGTGGAGCAATAATATAATCTATGTTTTAAAACAGTAAACGGTTTTTTTTTTGCGAAATCGGTATTTATGTGGGAAAAACTACATTTGCAGTGTACGCGCAGTTACGGTTTGCCAAGACTTATGTGAAATAGCTAAACATATTTCTGTTAAGTACGACAATTTTTGCAAACAAAATCAAATCAATTCTGAAAACTCTTAAACTATGATTTATTCAGTGCATAAAAGTAGCTACAGATAACAACAAGTGTGACTGTTAACGCCACTGGTTGTGGGTTCAAACTTCGATCCCTATTCGAGGAACATTATGAATATTTCGTATATTTATTTAAAACAATATATTTTCATTTCTTCGCTCTGGTGTTGAGAAAAAAGTGCGGCGTTGAGTTCCGCCAAACACAAAACACAAAATGCCTCCAGATTTCAGTAGAAAGTGTGAAACGCTATATCTTAACACTATTTCTCTGCCTACTCTGCCTTATGCGGGACACAGTGTGAAAGTGTGTGTTCCTTACAGCACAGAAATTAATACAATGCAGTCAAAAGATATGAGCATTTATATATCGTTTTCGTTTCATTTTATATGAAATTTACCGCGTAATAAATACCTATAGTGTACTTCAGATAGACCTACAGTTATAAAATTTAAGTAAGATTTTACAATGCAAATAAAGGATCAAATCCGAAAAGAAAAAAATAGACATTTTATAGAAAAAAAAAAACAATAAAACTTGGCATAAGTGCATATGCCCGCTTATTAACTTTATTCGCCTCTTCATCAAAACCTATAAGATATTCTCAATTACAATCCTGAAATTAGTATCTGTACAAACCCTCGGTGGGCTAGTCCGACTCGCGCTTGGCCAGATTTATCTTAAATATAATTAAATAATCATTCGTATACTTCAAGCGGGCGTAGCCGCACGGGAGTCATTGCTATATATGTGATTTGTTTATCAGTAGTAAAAAATTAAACAATTACTTATTTTTTCAATATGAGATACGTAATTTAATCATTTAAATTTATCACTAATTACTTGCCAGGAACGTCATCGTAGGCGATCACTTCATTATCTTTATATAACATACCAGTAGCATGTTTCTTATATTTATCACATGAGGTCATTAAAGCTGCAGATAGGCAAAGAGATTCTACGTGACATTTCGTTCTATGTTTTCCACGTGGATTCGAGAGTTTGCGTGTTGGGTTGTGTAACTTGGCATGGGGAAATTAAAAGATTGTACATCAAGTTTTTGAGTGTTGAGAGAAAAGAGTGAAAGAAATATGAATGTTGTGGAGATGCGATCTCTTCGTAGGATATGCGGAGTCAGCTTAGATGATCGAATCCGCAGTGATGAGATACACAGAATGGCAGGTAAAGTGAGTAGTAAGAGAGATAGGGGGACACCTCGGCTGACGATCCTGACCTCGATATTGGCGCGACGTGGAGACGCACAGACTAGGCACACCTCTAGCATGTGCTGGGCTGTCTCTTCGAAGCAGTAGCGGTGGTGGCAGTGGGTATCCCACTCCTGCTCCTGTAGTGCTGACCTTGCCAAGGCAACAGTGCCGACAATAGATCAACCTAGTGTTAAGACCCCCCGTTTCCCACTTTCTGCCGAATTCTGGAAACATTGCGTGTTGAGTGGCAGAACTCAACGCCGCGCTTCGCCTCGACACCAGAGCGAAGAAATGGAAATATAAATTTAAGTAAACATTTCATCTCCTCGAGTGGTGATCGAGCCCACAACCGGTCGATTTTACAGTCACACTTCGTGCCACCGTGCCACGACTGGCCTCTCTACTGTCTATTATAAATTATAATTTATAATAATTTTTATTCTACTTGAAACACGAAAGAAGACAGTTTATAAAATTTGAATCAATCAAACAGAATTGTTACGGGAATGCTAATTCAGGCACGCGTACAAAGTACTACCCTTTGCCACCATTAGAACGTCGAGACTTCCATTAACTAATGGGTGACCGTAATAGCGCTGTAAGTAAACACTATTTTGTCGACTCTGCTAACTCGCCTTTAGATATCTTTATTCAATTAACATATGACCTAGGAAAAAGATAATAATTAAATAAATCGTTTGGCAAGTGTATAAAATTTCCATTTTAATCGACTTTTCTGGAAATCGACGACGTTGAGCTTATTACGAATACATATATAGTTTATTTGAATTCTTTAATAAGTATCCGTATTAAAAAGATGACTGTGTGTTATAAAGGTGTCTATTAGTTTGATGTTTATGATTATACAGGGTGGAAATGTCAGCACCACTTTAAATGAAACCACAGTTTTAAGTACTCTATATTCTAATACAATTTTGAAATAAATCCCAAAAATGAAAAAGTATTCCCAAAAATAAAAAAAAATATAGTTGTAATATAAAACGCCATTTGTCAAGAACGACGCACGTACATATACTCGTACACTTATCAAAGGGAAACCACCGCGTACGCCTCATTGCGAAATTGAGTCGTAGGTATTGGCGGCAAAGTTCAAAGTTGATTAACCTTTAGTAGTATTTTTGTAGTAGTATGAGTTTACGTTATTGGTGTCTATGCGTAACTGCGTCACAGGAAATACAGGTATGGATAAACAACGTGAAATAAAAAAAATCCTACGTCTAAACTGTTTAGGTATCTTGATTAATTTCTTAACGTATGGGTTTAAAATATTTTACCCTATATGCTGTTCCCGTAAAAGGAGCGCTGACACTTCCACCTGTATAAATGATAACGCGCCTTAGGGAGACAAAAATGTTTTCAATCTAACATTGTCACATATTAGAAATTAACTTTAGTAAACTGGTGGCATATTATTATTGGACGTTTAAAAAATTGAATCACGTATCTTCTTATTTGAATGAAATTATTTGACTTTATGACCATCGATCATAACGACCATCTAAAATAATCAATGAGTTATAAAATTGTTAGTATTATTTTTATTCACAAATATTAATATTTGTTATTATTATGTTTATCTATTAACTTTACTCATATTATATTTATAATATGTTAATTATGAATTGATTTGTACGTTAAGGAAAAACTCTTAAATAATGTCACTTTGTTGTCCGATCGTCTGTCTGTCTATCTGTCGGTTAAGCCCCTGTATCTCAGGAGTGCTGAAGGTATATATTAAGATATTAAAACCATATAGTCAGGTCTACGGTTCCCTGTAGTTATTGAAAAAATGTATTTCCTCATTTTTTTTTGGCACATTTGGCGAATTTAGCGAATTTCGGCACTCAACTAGCGAAAATTATTCAAGCCGATATAGGTATACAGGTCAATGTTGTGGGCTTTTGCATCTCTATACGATTAAAGTCATGTCGTGGTCAGATCAGAGATCAGAGCTTTTACCATCTAATAAATTGATGAATGTTACGAAAAAGATTATAAGTTTGTGGGAGGCTTATATTTCATTGTAAGTCATACTCTGAGTCGACAGAAAATTATTAAAAAAATATATATTTTTAACGATTTTGATCGCGCAGGGGCACAAGGTGTGACTGTAAAACCGACGGTTGTGGGTTTGATCTCCACTCTAGGAGATGAAATATTTACTCAAATGTATATTTCCATTTTTTCACTCTAGTGTCGAGGCAAAATGCGGCGTTGACTTCTGCCACTCAACACGCAATGAATTCGGCAGACAGTGGGGAACAGAGTCTCTTAACACTAGGTTCCCTCTGCCTACGATGCTGTGTGATTTAATTTGATTTTTCAGGGAGAAATAGTTGATTAACGGAAATGAGTGCATATACATCTAATACTGAGCAATTACCAAAAAAATGTGCTTAATTAAGAATTTGTTATTATCATTTTGTTATTGCTCTTAAATGCAACCTTTGTGATGAAAAATATAATTCGATTCAATGTTCACCCACCATAGATGATAGCGAGAAGGTACGCTAGCTGTGCTGGACCTTGAGCCGTTTCCGTTTTATTTATGTTAAATAAAAGAAACAGTTACGCAATGTAATTTTATGGCTCCTATTTTTTTATATTAAGTCATATTTAGCCATCTTATAGATGCAATACATTTTTTTACAAGGAGTGTTATAACTTTAACTTAAAAATGTAAATACTTAGTATCTCAAAGTACAACAATATACTACTGTGTATTTAGGGGTGCTCCCATCGTCACTGCACTGGCTCAAAGCGCGTGTGCTGTTGCCTTCACGGCGCTGGTGGCGGTGGCTGTGACGGGCCCGCGCAGAGCTGTGACGGTGCGTACAGTAGATGTTTTGACATTTGATTAAAAAAATATTATTTCATTACTAAACGTGAATGTGTAAAGAAAGTGGGCCTTGTAAGGAAGATGAGTGAAAGAACAGGCAGGATCAGGCATCCTCTTGGACGATCGACACTCGAATATAATTTAAATGAAAATGTCAATTTTAACATGTCAAAGTAAAGCTATATATTTATGAAAGAACAATTGTGCAGTTAAAGTAAGCATTTACAGAGAATTTAGAAGAGCGATTAAGAAGGTGTTTGTTGTCTTTGTCATTAGATATAATTAATCTCACGTATAATTGTGTTCGTAATAACGAGAATTGTAATTTGTAAGCCAAATTACAATTTACGTTATTCGTTGTTTATGTGAAACTCAGTGTAATAGAGGATCCTTAGAAAATTTATTTATTTATTATTCATCACCTCCTGTCCCCAAAAATGTAATAATTAAACATACTTATCATTATACTTAATATAATATATACATATTTGTAAACTTAATGTAATAATTATTATGTATGAGGCCAGTCGTGCCGCAAGAGCACAAAGTGTGACTGTAAAATCGACTGGTTATGGGCTTCATCCCCACTCGAGGAAATAAAATATTTATTTACATTTATATTTTCATTTCTTCGCTTTGGTTTCGAGACTAAGCACGGAGTTGAGTTCCGCCACTTAACACGCAATGCCTTCAGAACACGGTGACACATAACACAAATCAATGCCAAAAACAATAAAAAACAAATACAATTTATATAATATTTTTACTACATTTAGCAACCAATATTTTGTAATTTTAAATGCATATATACTTTTTTAATTCTAATTTTTTTTTCTTAATTTTCAATTTATTGTAATATTTTCATATACTATGTATCTAGGGTGTAACGGGGTCAACGCTCGATCACCGGTTGTGGTTGGGTAGAGGACCTCAGTATCTACCCATTTCATCTTCATGTGTGAATTAACGTATTTAACGATTTTCAATGGCTTAGCAGATAATTGAGAATTTGTGACTTTTTGGAAAATAGCGGATTCTTAAAGAAAATTCGCAAATATTTAGTTTACGATTAAAATGCAGTCAGTACAAAAGTAGGGTTGTTGTTTTCTAGAAGCGGATAATGACGACGGCTTCATAACATGTTCAAAGTGTAGAAATCATTATCATTTGTCATGCACTTTATGCAAGGAAACACGAGCTGTTTGGAATTTAATGAAAAGCACCTTAATAAAGCAAAATGCATGAAACTATTTCAACTTTATCAACATTAAATGTAACGTGCGTCCAAGAAATTGGCTTTATTCCTCTACGATCAACATGTACTTATTAAGTTAATGTCACAGAACATAAGCTTATTATGGTATTTTTGCATTAAATAAAATGTTACTTTAAAATATCGATCATGCTCTATAGCAGTGGTTCCCAACCAGTGGTCCGCAGAAGCCTAAATATGGTCCGCGAACGATTTTAATTTTATGACGGGATACGGTGAGGCAAAGTTTCTGTTTAATAGTCACAGTTAATTTTTATTACACCTACATGCATAGTGGTCTCTGCTACCAAGAATGATATAAAAGAGGTCCTTGATTAAGAAAAGGTTGAGAATCCCTGCTCTATAGTAATAAAATAAGTTTCGTTGTTCCGCAAATTTCCCCGGTCTAATCTGAGTTCATTCAAATAAGCGTGAATAAATGTGAATTAAGACATTATTCTTATGTAATCAATTAATAAGTAAATTGTGAAAAGTAAATATTAAGGCATTATAAAATGTTTAATGAAACCTTTATATCTAATAATTACTTAGTGACAGCAACAACATCTTTCCGCTTTTTAGGTTTTTGAAAAAATCTGTTTAATTTATTATTATTACATTATAATAATAAAAAAGGTTAGTATATCCGAATTTTTTCTGCTATACCATTTAATATCGCATAAATTTCATATCGCATAAATTTGTTTATTTTAAAATTTGACGATTTCAAAACTAACAAATTCAATGTCGTGGCGTTACTCGAACCCAGAACTCTGGAATAGTTGTGATGATTCCTTGAATTCTTGGCGCCAATTTTCTTGGTTTACCATCTGCGGTAGAAAGTTTGAAGGCTTGCATGAACATTGCAAACACTTGGAACATTCCTTGTCTAGCGAACGTCTCTCCGGCGCACAATCTCTTACCTAAAAAAAATAATAGTAATAAATTAATAAACGTTAGACATATAATAATTTAAATATTTACGTAATGAGTTTTACCTGCTCCGAATGGTAAAGATTTGTCTTTAGACAAGTCCAATTTTCCATTTGTAATGAAACGCTCTGGCCTGAAGTTCTCTGGGTCACCCCATAACTCTTTATCATGATTTAATGTTACATAGTTAAAGGTGACAATGGTATTCTGAAAAGTATGACACATTCTTTAATTTCTTAAAGAAAGATATTTAAATATATTTTTTAACCAAGGAAAGGACAACTTATCAAGCGATTGAGACAGCAACTGTAAGGGAGATCAAAGTCAAGCTCAATCAAAGTCAAAGTCAAGCAACCTGCGAGAAAATTATGAGGACATTAAGAAAAATATATATATATATATATATACGAGTATTGTATAGTGTAGTAGTATAAAGAAGCGGGGCGCGTGGCCCTTGGCAGGTAGTCCTGACTCATTAGGCCTTTCTTCATACTCAGACCCAAACCGGTGAAGTCAGATGGGGTCTTAGTAGTTCAATATGCCACTCAAAGGAAAAGTAAAGTCCGCATCGCTCGTTCCCACTATTATCAGAACGAAGCGTCTTTCTCCACTTCCCTAAAAGCTGACAATTGACAGTGTTGACATCATTGACGTTCTGTATTCATACACTGCGACGTACATTGAGGCCAGTCGTGGCGCAGCGGCACGAAGTGTGACTGTAAAACCGACTGATGGTAGATTCGATCCCCACTCGAGGAGATGAAATATTTACTTCAAGTTATATTTCCATTTCTTCGCTCTGGTGTCGAGGCTTAGTGCGGCGTTGAGTTCTGCCATTCAACACGCAATGCCTTCAAAAATCGGCAGAAAGTGAGGAACGGAGTGTCTTAACACTAGGTTTAATCTGAATACCCTGCGTATGCGGGATACAGCGTGACGTCATTTTTTTTATAAATATAAATTCGAAAGTAACTCTGTTTCAACGCAATCAGGGCCAAACCGCTGATACAATTGTGATAAAAAGTATGATCAACATTACCATCGACCACAAAATTCGAATATTGACAAAAAGGAATGATGGGGAAATTTAAAATATAAATATTTACTTCACATTTTAAAAAGAAACCAAAAACTAGAACTTAAGGCACGGACGTTAATAAACTGTGGCGCCTAACAGTCTATAATCTAAACATCTATATCTAACAATCTAAAAAAACGGTTGAGACGAGATATTT
The DNA here is from genome assembly GCA_030704555.1 of Heliconius charithonia. Lineage (NCBI taxonomy): Eukaryota > Metazoa > Arthropoda > Insecta > Lepidoptera > Nymphalidae > Heliconius > Heliconius charithonia. Next base: position 10,102,998 of record CM060827.1, on the reverse strand, counting down.
TATGTTACTAATCGTTTATTTATCGCTACACGAAATACTAATGCACATATGCATAATATGTGCATTAGTGTTTTTTGTAGCGGTATAGTACATCACTATACCTCTGGGATATCATATCCATGGAATTTTGTGTCTTTAATAGCACGATGAGGCACACCAACGGGCACTAAAGCTTCTATTCTCATTATCTCGCGCAAGCAGGCTTCTGTGTAGGGCATGCTGTAAAAACATATAAAAATAATAAGCTCCATATCATTTTTTTTATGGTATAATATAATAATTAAAAAAATAATTAACCTCCTTTCAATGCATTCAATTATTTTTTTTAGACATATTAACAGATTTTATTTATAAAGTAAGTCATTAAAGTTATTAACTGTCATACTTATAACGACGCATACTTTTTCCTGTCGTCCAATGTCGGAAGACGGTCGCGACCAACAACTCTATCGATTTCTTCATGGATTTTGTCCTGAATTTCTGGTTGGATTAGAATTCTCTCAATCAAAATTGTAAAGGTAGATTGTACTGCAGTGGCTGATGGAAACATATAGTCTACGCATATTAATTTTAACTGATCCTCTAAAACAAAAATATTATTTATGAGTTTACAAGTTTTATATTCATGTCATCACGTCGATTTTATATCAACATAACGGTAACGGTAAGAGTCCTACGCTATATTTATATACGCTATAGTATTTTGCATATCTATTTTTTTACTTAACCTGTAAATGTAGTGCGGTCGCCTTTATTCACTTCTTCCTTAATTTTTCTTATATAAACGTCTAAGAAGTGACGATCATGAGAATCTTCCTGAGTTTTTTTCACATCATTGATTTGTTTCTAAAATAAAAAAAAAATGTGATGTAAGGTAATTCCTCACAAGCGGCTACTTAGTGCTTGCAATTTTTTCAGGGACAGGGTATCCTCTCTCTCCTCTCCCTTCCTAGGCGAAACCGGGTGGGTACCCGGTGTCGCTGTAGAAGCCAGTAGGGCTAACAGCATTAATCTCAAGTTCGAAAAAAAGGAAAGTCACATACAGTTATGTATGTCTCATAGAATTGGTTTTAATGTGTATGAATGTGTAAAGAATCTCTTACATCTACATTTGTTACAAATTAAAGAAAGGTTATTATACTTCAAGTCTAAAATACGAAATATTAATTTTAACTATACAACTAATGCCATAAATATCTTACAAGCTTCTAGTAACTTACAGTAAAAAAATCTAGTATGCTTTGATTTCCTTCGCGTAAGTTTTTGTAACCGCTGTAATTAGGCATAACATCTTTTAGCCATGGAGTAAGTGCTAGAGCTCCTCCAAAGTCATTGGTTCCTCTCTGAAATAACAGCGCTTTCCTGGCCAGATCCCAGACAATAGAATACTGTGATCGAGGTAAGGTGGATCTAGTGAATACATGTAACATACCATTGATGAAAGGGGTAGCAAAATAATGCTGGAGGTAAATAAGATCCCCGTTAACTATTTCCTGGAACAATGCAGAATATTCAATAAAATCCATCAATAAGAACATTTTGAAATGTATTACAGTCCCATTTTTACTCTATAATTCAATCAATTTTCATTCAAAAATTCAATATAATTCAATCTTATTTAAAAATATTGTTAGCAAAGTCGTGTAAAAGAGGATAGATGTAGATGAAAAAGACTATAAAAGCAATGGAATTATGTCAATCGGGGCAGTTGCTTGTAGGCAATGGTCGTTATCGGAAGGAAACTTGTGTTAAGTATTGTTATTATTACTTTCCAAATACTTTAGAAACACATAGACGATATGTTTTTTTATCGTTTAAAAACGTATGTGTGGAGTTAAGTAGTATGTCAACACACATTATGTCTCGGATTTAGAGTCTTGACTGTAGTTTCTACTTGCTGCAAATTTTAACGACAATAGGTGGTAAATAGATGTACAAGGGTCGAAAAGTCCACGCAAATTAAATTTTAGAAAGGCTCGTTAATAATATGATATATATTATGGTACACTACAGGAAAACTACAGGAAAAATAAAGGTATTTACTTTTTCAGCATCGTTCTTGGGTCCGTTAATAACCATATCGATCATTTCCTTGGTTTCGTTAGCCATAACTTCCTCCAAGCCCTCTTCCCTTCTACCAAAACCGAAGTCTCGCATATAACGCAGGCTGAAACGCCTTTGAATATGCCAAAAATACCCATCAGTGAAGAAAATGCCTGCAAAAATAATAAATTGGTAATTATGCAGCTCGTTAATAGTAGTTAACAGCCATTGGCAGACCTTGAAAATTACACTAATATTACCATAGGGATAATGCCAGATAGAAAAAGACCTAAAATAGTTTACTTTGGCTGATCGGGCTACTCAAAACTTTTGTTGACCATCATTAAAAAATATCTTTATCTCAAAATTTTGAAAGACAAATTTTAATTATAATGCTAAAAGAATTGTTATATATGATTATTTATTGTGATATAGGGCTATTTATGGTGACCCGAGCAGTGACCTGCGACATAAATTGCACTTTGTTGTATGATTGCTACTAGCACGTGATAAACATTACACGTTATAAATATCACTTCAAATTTGCGTTTATATAACTACGACTTAAGAATAAAAGATCGCATCTAACATAACATGAGCCTATAATATCTTTGAATACTTGTTGAAAATATATTAATAAAAATGATAACCGCATAACATAAATGACATATATTATTTTCAAAATATGCGTGGTTAATACAGATTTTAATAAGTAAATATGATATCATGGTTATTAAAAGGCGAAAGGGTCAACTCGAAACAAAATAACAAAAACATAGTTTTTAACATTATCAATTCGAAAAAAAAAGACTATGAAAGGTTGTTGTTACTCTTGATTTAGATCAAATTACAGTGTGCCGTGTGCAAAAAAGGAACGTAAGGTAAGGTACGCTAAGAGAAAAGTAAGTAATCTTGGCAACTAAGTGGAAAAAATATTTTTTCTAGGTTATTTTGTGCGCCCAATAGGTCTACTGTGAAGTCTTTCAATATTATCTGCTCTTTTCGTGACATAATAACAATAATATATTTTTATAACAATAATATATGTGTTTTTATATTATCAATTCAAAAAAAAATTATAGATTAAGTCATATTACGCTAGAAAAACTACGAGAGGGTGCCGTTAGTCGTTACACTTGATTCGATTAAATTACAGAGTGACGTATGCAAACAAAAAAGATACGTAAAGAAGTGTATAATTTAAAAGAAAAAACATATCTAAGTAACCTCGGACAGAATGTTTATGCTGTAGAAAAATTAAACGCTTATTGTCACTGAAAAATTCGGAGGAAATTGGGGAACGTAGTGTCTCAACACCAGGTTCCCTTTGCCTACTCTGCCGTGTTCGGAATACACCGTGAAGCTGATTTTTTTATTATAATTTCTTCGCTCTACGTCGAGTTTCGCCACTCACCATACAATGTTTCGAAAAAACGGCAAATCGAGAACAGAATATCTTACATTTACACTTCATTTCTTCTGCCTACCCTGCAATATGCGGAATAAAATATAAAATTATATAAGAAACAATCTGTAAAACAATCCGAACCATATTATCATACGTTATTTCATACTCATATTTAATATATTAAAAAATAACAATAATATTAAAGAGTAATTCTAATATGTATTCTTACCGAGTTTTTTCCAAAATGAACGCAACCGTGCTACTATCATATCAACGCGACCGTCGAAGTCCGGATTATTAAGGCCTTCTTTAATCAGCTTGGGATCATCAATGACGATTGTAGGAAAATTTCCGAAATACATTCCCAAAACGCCAGTTTTATAATCGCGAGCTAATTTTCTTAAAGATCCTCCTAAGTTGTTTATCTCTCGCCATAGCACGATCCAGTAAGCACCATATATTGGTAGGCTTGGCGGACCTGAAACAATGTAAAATTTTGACTTAATTTCTGATTATATTAACATGTTATTCAAAACAAATGTAATCGCACTAAATTAATTCGCTAAAAACGCAGTTACTTGAGTGAAATTGATTATACAGAATAAATAACAAATTTAATATGTAATAAATGACTTTAATATGAAGTCTCGTCTCATAAGCATAGTCCTAATGCCATTAATTGTTCACATTGGTAACCCTCACCAGCTTCAGACGAAAGTGATTGAAAAGACAGACGTGATATGTCTCACCAGGGGGATCCCTGCAACTTCATCCTAATGTAATCGACAAGACTTGCATGATGGACCTCTCTGAATTTCAATTTATCATCAAATACATATTGAGATTTCCGAAAGATTAAAGAATCAAATTGAATAAAAACTGATGAAACAATGGAAAGCATGTAGTTTTACGAAGTATCACAGGTTGACCGACCCGAAGATTTAGGAAGCGCCAATTTTCTTAGAAAAACATCATTTATTCGTCGATATGTGTTATAAGAGATTATTGAATCCGAAAAGGATAATTAATTCTGATTAATGATGATCGGAGTACCGATTACGACTTTTAATGTTGAAATTTATACTTAATGGCATTAAGTATAAATGGTGGCAGAACGACCTAGGAGTTAGAACGACGAGTCGAGCCGATCCGCATTTGTTTTTAAATATGTATTCATTATTTGTTGTGATTTTGCAAAATTTATACCACAATTTGATATAATAATATAATAATAATCAGTTACCTGGTGGAAAATTCTTCGTAGGCCGCTTACAGGCATTTTTGTACCAACGGACGCCCAAGTATGTGATCAAAGCAATAGAGGCGACCAGACCGATCATCTTGCACGAGACTTGTTGACTAGTAAGGGAAGTTCGATTCGAACAATTATTATTAATAAACATAAGTGTAATAATATTATTGATATCTACACTTATAATAAAATCGTAATGGATCGGTGTCTGTATATGGAAGGTATATAAGGAGAAATTTTATTGAGCGCCCTTTATTAATGTTATAGAACCAAAAACAATGATTTTTAATTTTTTTGTCTGTTTGTTTGTTTATCTGTGCGTTTGTTTAAGCTAATCTCAGGATCAGCTACATCGATGTAATTTACAGTTTTCAATATTGGATTTGGGGTCGGGATCGAAATTTACGCATACTTACCTACCGCGCGTACTTACCTTAGGTCTATCTATCCGTAAAATTTTTATTCTTTAAATACAACAAGTTTTGTGAACAAAATCAAATAAATTCCCCAAACTGCTTAAATTACTCAACGTGTGACGGGAAAGTTGTGGGTTCACCACCCATTCGGGGAAATAAATTTTAATTTACTAATATTTTTTGGTTTAAAATTGCGCGTAAAATTGGGAAAAGCAGTGTCTTAACTCTAGATTACCTCTGAATACTCTGCTATATGTGGGATAATAGATACACGAAATTAAAAACACTTAAATTACTGTTCAGGTATTACATAATTAAAAGTTCTGTCTGTAATATCAGCACAACTGTATTTTTGCATACACGATACCAAAAAACAAATAAACAGTTTTAACATTTTTGTCTGTCTGACTTTCTGTTTATCCGGGCTAACCTCCGGCGCAGCAGAAGATAGAGAGGGTTGTAGAGCAAAATAAAAGCTATTTTGGTAAAAAAACTTCATAAAAAGTTATTTTATAGAACTGTCTTATGGAATTAGCTAAATTTTTGTATATATATATATATATATATATATATATATAACTGAGCGGCTGCCCCTCACCATCAAGATCAGACATCATTCCTATAAGATGTGGGTGGGAACTAAAGAACCACCCAGTTCACAATCAAGTTATTTATGTATTGCCCCTGCTGCACTGCCAATTTAAGGAATTACTTAAGAAATCACCTTTAATCACTTCTTAATTATAATACACAAGATTATTCGGAACAACAGCGATTCGTCGCAAACGTGGTACGCAACCCGTTGACATTCAAATCCAAAAGTGACGTTCAACATGGCCGCGCTGACCATCGACACGACGCTCCGCCAGCTTGATAGTTATCAAGCTCGTTCCAACAGAAGGCGCTAGCAATGCGCCGTCACGGCCGGACTGACTTTCGACCGTCCCCGGGCGCATCTGGTTGCAGTTCTGTAACAATGACACAATAAAACGGACGGATGGTCTGTAAATCTACCCGCTCGTCCAACCTGACAATCTATGACTAGTGTCTACTAGTCATGGATTGTTACGTAATGGTACTGTCATACAACTGCAATAACTGTCTCAGAATATAATAAAAAGCGTGTGTCCTTTCGACCACTCATGGACCGGACGGCACCTTTTTTTTTAATCACGGCATGACCTACCCTTAGGATAAATTTTTCGCATAGTATCAACTTGGACCGGACGGGTGTGTCCTTTCGACCAGCAACACTCGCATGGCCCGGACAACACTGTCCCTTCGACCAATGAACACTTAAGGTTGGACCGGATGAATGTGTCCCTTCGACCAGCCGCTATCAGCTGCATGGCCCGGACGACATTATCCTTTCGACCACCTTCCACACACCACGTTACTCAATGACTCTTCTAACTCAACGTGCCAACATAGTTAAGTAAGCTACATGCAAACAATTCTTACAGATTACACATACCTGTAAGTTACGAACTGTCTTGCTCTGCGTGAATTTGGACCTCACGCTCAATGATTTCGCGATCTGAGATATTACTTACACTGCATTCATTGTTTCACCGCTATTCGGTCTGTCGAGGTGACTATTATCAAGTTCAACGTCTTCCGGCGCCGTCATGGCCTCTTCTTCAGTCATCAAACTAGTAGATATGTCAACTAACCCGTCATGACCCCGAGATACAGGACGCAAGTTGTCGTGCGCGTATTTAAAGGTACGATGTGAACCGACAATGTTTTTTTTAACTCGTAACGGTCATTATCTAATACTGCTACTATTACATACGGACCCCTAAACTTCCTATCTAACTTGGTTTGGTTGCGTTCGCAACTTTTGATAAATACAAAATCGCCTTTAGAGAAATGCCTCTTAAGATTCTAAACAGCTGAGGCTTGGTAGTGACAGTATATGCGTTTAGCTCACGGCGTATCAAACCATCCTTCTGACATAAGACCGATACGACGAATCCAGTTATAACATCTTCTGGCATTCGCGTTTTAGGTATAGTTTCGATCATATTCCATAAGCGCAGGCCAGCTTCTGCTGCAATTTCTTTTATTCCAATTTGAAAACGCAGTATTCATCAAATTCATATTCATCAAAGTAGTCTTGAAATAATTTTGGTTTACAAAATCTGGCCATTAAACTCTGTTTTACAGTCTCCCATGTCAGCTCATTCAAATTTAATTTGGTCAAGCAAGAGGCTGCGCGTCCTTTTAGTGCACTGGTAAGAGGCACAAGTAAATCTACACCCTCTAAATGTTTACTCAGTACTATAAGCTCTGTAATCTTACACCAATCTTCTATATCCGCGTCTGCATCTTCCGGATTAAACTCTACGAGTTTCACTGCAGTAGACTGGGCGCTAGCAGTTGCTACCGGTGGTTGCGTCGTCGCTAACATTCGAGTAAGTAAGATTTCCATATTACTTAACAACTTCAAAGCGCAATTTTCGTCAGGTGGTTGTTTTTCCTCAGTCGATAGCGCATGGGATCCCACTTCTGAACTGAGCGGCTGCCCCTCACCATCAAGATCAGACATCATTCCTATAAGATGTGGGTGGGAACTAAAGAACCACCCAGTTCACAATCAAGTTATTTATGTATTGCCCCTGCTGCACTGCCAATTTAAGGAATTACTTAAGAAATCACCTTTAATCACTTCTTAATTATAATACACAAGATTATTCGGAACAACAGCGATTCGTCGCAAACGTGGTACGCAACCCGTTGACATTCAAATCCAAAAGTGACGTTCAACATGGCCGCGCTGACCATCGACACGACGCTCCGCCAGCTTGATAGTTATCAAGCTCGTTCCAACAGAAGGCGCTAGCAATGCGCCGTCATATATATATATATATATATATATATTATTTTCCATGTTTTGGTGTTTTACTGGTTGTTAATAATTCAATGTGCATATTGACAATATAGTAAGCAAGGCATTTAAAACCTTGGGTTTTGTCCTAAGAAATTGCAGAGAATTTAGGAGGCCCGAAACCAAAATTACTCTTTTTAATGCTTTAGTCCGTAGTGGTCTCGAATACTGCACTGTAGTATGGAATCCGCACTACGATATTTACATAAAAAGAATCGAGCGCGTACAGAAGAGGTTTCTCTGGCACCTTTCTTATCAGTGTAATCTAAGCAAATCACTTACAACTTATGCTGATAGACTGATTTACTTCAACATGGATTCTTTGCATAACAGAAGATTGGTTCTTGACTGCCTATTTTTATTCAAATTAGTTAATGGACTTATTGACTGTCCTCAACTTTTATCAACACTGCGTTTTCCAGCTCCAGCCAAATTACCTAGGCGTTGTAGGTACGACCTATTTACCACAACTACAAGTTCTACAAACTTAGGCAAATTTTCTCCAATAAATCGTATCATTACACATTTTAACAGTATATCCAAAAAGGTAGACATTGACATTTTCTTTGATAAACGGCCCTTATTTCGTGACAAAATACTGGAGTCCTTGAGATCTAAGTAACCATGTCTGCTGATTATTAATTCGTTGCTATTATTATTATTATTATTTTTTTAACCTTTTGATCTTGTGTATTTGCAATTAGCTTTTATTTTATTTTATTTTTATATAATTTTAAAGATATATTTTTAATATAATATTTATACTGTAGGTGTAAAACTAGCATGCCGTCAACACCTATAATTGTGGCTGCACTTGGTTTTTTGTATTAAGTTTTGTACTCTGTATTTTCTAATCTTGTTAGTGTAAGCTGTGTTGGTGTTCTATAAATAAATAAATAAATAAATAAATAAATAAATTTGTTTAACAATAGAAGAAACTCGAGATTTTATGATTATAAAATAGACCAAGATTTCAAGATTTAGGATTCTCCAATGTATGTTGGCACACTCTCAACCAGCCACGTAGTGCTTTCTATTTCTCAATGATAGGTAAAACGGGCGGGATAAATTTGCGGAGCAATAATTTTATATCTATGTTTAAACCCGAATTATTTGCGCAATCGGAATTTATGTGGGAAAAACTACAATTAAACATTTTTTTATTAAGTACGACAATTTTTGCAAGCAAAATAAAGTCAATTCTGAAAGTAAGATTTTACAATGCAAATAAAGGAAATAATCCGTAATTTTTTCTAAACTACCTGTAGATGCCAGCTGCAAATTTTATAATTTTAGCTTAACCGGAAGTGCCCTATTAATTTTTGATTTTCTTTGTAGTGTTTCGACACTACACATATATATACGCGTTTTTGCAATATAAACGGCCATATTTTTTTTATAAATAAATGTAGAAATACAAGTTTTTCAGGAAATCATGGTGCCTTAGATTTAAATATATGATTTGAAATTCAACTCGATATCTTCAAGCGTTCCAGAGATAAGTGCTCTGGACAGACAGACAGAGAGACGGGCGGACAACAAAGTTATCTTATAAGGGTTCTTTTTTCCTTAAAAGCTATGGAACCCTAAAAGTCAATACAAACTTAACTTAACTTAATTTCATACAAAATGTCGGCATATGGGCAGATGGCAAACTTAAATTTGTTAATTTTATTCGCCGCATCATCAAAACCTATAATGTTACCCAATCAAATGCATGAAATTGATACGGAACCCTCGGTGGGCTAGTCCGACCCGCACTTAGCCTGTTTTTTTTTTTAAATATACTTAAATAACTATTCGTATATTTTAAGCGGGCGTTTAAACGGGCGTTTAAACAATTACTATTTTTTTTTACTATGAGATACGTTATTTTTTTTAACTGTAAAATTTTTACCTAATATTTCTCAACTGATAAATTTCATTCATTATAATCAAGAAAACCATGTTTTTTTTATCATATGTTTTGTTACTATCAACATCATCTTTGACGTTTAAGAATTAGATCGTTCCTCTACTAAATTTTAAATTTTTGTGCTTTCCTTGGTACCATTCATACTATGATGCCACAAAGTTGGTTTTGTCCTGAAAATTTCGACCTGCAGAACAAACCCCGAGAGCAGCCGGAGACCCAAGTTTATAATGAAGAATTGATAGCTATTGTGGAAGTGGATCCCTCGCAAACCACGTCTGAGTTAGCTGCAGGCTGCGGTGCTAGTGTTTTAATTCACTTGAAGCAACTTGGGAGTATTATAAAGCTTGAAAAGTGGTTGAAAAGTGTCTCAAGAATTAAGTCAAGCAAACTGACAAACGAGCGTAAAATCGACTGGCTGTGGGTTCGATCTCCGCTCGAGGAAATGAAATACTTATTTAAATTTATATTTTCATTTCCTCGCTCTGGTGTTGAGGCAAAGTGTGGTGTTCAACCTCAACACGCAATGCCTTCAGAATTCGGCAGAAAGTGGGCAGTAGAGTGTCTTAATATTCTCTTAGTGGGAACTTAGTGTTAGTGGAGGCGTTGCAATTGAGTGGCGAAACTCAATGCCATGCATTGCCTTGACAGCAATGTCTCGAAATTTGTTACTCTGCCTACCTTGGGCGATAGTGTGAAGCTTATAAGAAGAAATGTATAATAATCTAGCCAAAACGACCTAAGCACTACACTTATAAACTTTTTGTCAAACCGCCTTGTCGATTTCTTAAAACCCCAAAAGACGCAAAATGTTCACAAGGACTTGCTTAATTTTTGCCTGGAGATGTTATATTTGGCATTTTGCCGCATGCAAATAAGTAAAACTTTTCAATATCAGAATCAGCTTCACGCTGTATCCCGCACACAGCAGGGTAAGCACCTACTGTTAACACACTCCGTTCCCCACTTTCAATACCAGAAGCTTTAGGTTAAGGAACTAAAATAATTTATTATACCTACACACCTATATACTGAAATATAAAATAATGTATGTTATATGAAAATGCATATTATACAATTTATACAATGATATTATGGTCAAAAGCCAAATTTCTTGGAGTTTTTCTATATCAAGAGCACTTTTCCATTTATCAAAATAGTCTTACTGACGCCACATAAAGCCTTATCCCGGCGCAAGTTGTCCGAAGACGTGATTGATGACGTTCTGCGGGCTCAGCAATCACGGCAAACTGTTGCTCTCGGGCTAGTAATATTGTTTGACAAGTCAAGCAATTAGAGTAGCAGATGTTCTGTCTAACGACGGTGACGGCTATTACCAAATTAATAGGATCCAGGCGCTCACATTTCACCAAGTCAAATTTGATACATTTGTTAATTTTCAGTAAGAAATTTCCATGTTTAATATACGATTGAATGAACGAAATAAGTTTCGGAACATTTCTACTAAAATTAAGGATCACATTAACAAGTCACAGACATGAGGCCAGTCGTGGCGCAGTGGCACGAAGTGTGACTGTAAAACCGACTGGTTGTGGGTCCGATCCCCACTCGAGGAGATGAAATATTTACTTAAATTTATATTTCTCAACACGCAATGCCTCCAGAATTCGGCAGAAAGTGGGGAATGGAGTGTCTTAACACTAGGTTCCATCTGCCTACCCTGCTGTGTGCGGGATACAGCGTGAAGCTGATTTATTTTTATTTATTTTTATTAATAAGTAGTTGTGAGCGATGTAAATTTATCTATACAGACTGTTTTTGTCAGCACCACTTTAAATTAAAGGTATTGGCGACGGCGACGCTTTTGGATTCAAACCCCGGGGAAAATATTTTTTATTTGTTAATATTATTATTTGTTCGTTCTGGTACCATTGAAAAACCGTATTCCGCCACTCAACACGGAATGTCTCGACGAAATTCGGCGGAAAGAGCTACGTTATTTGTGCCTATCATGCTATGTGCGGAATACAGCGTGATTCTGAAGATAAAAAAGAATAAAATATTATAAAAAAAATCATTCTATTATCAGAGCACTCTATCTTACTTTATATTCAGTAGAGTAAGACCGTAAAAGTCAGATAAAGGAGGTTTTTCCTTTAAAAAGTTGCACTTATGCTGATACACAATTTTAATAACGATAAGTGATATTTATGGTCGTGCGTAAGCACTGTGATCTCCGAAAATAATGGCACCTAAAGTATTAAAAAAATTCTATACAGTACAGGTATAGAAGAGTAAATTTTAATATTGATATTATATGATCTGTACTTATAACTAATCCAGATAGAAAAAAAAGCCCCAAATCCATACAAGCCTAAATTGTAAAAAGCTTATTTTGTATGCATTTTAATTAGACTTCTAACATTGTACGTGTAATGGCAAGAGGATTGCCGTGAACAATAATTAATTATGTAGTAAATAAAAAAGAATAGTAAAGTATTTTATCGTCAGTGTAATATTAAAATTTTTGTTAATGTTTTTAGCTTCACGCTATATCCCGCCCAGGAACCTAGTATTAAGACACTCCCATCTATTTTTTATGCTGAATTCTTGAGGAATTTCATGTTGAGTAGCAGTACTCAACGCAGCACTCTGCCTCGTTACAAGAGCGAGGAAAGGTGAATATTAAATATTTCATACCATGAGTGGAGGTCGCACCCACAATCGCGTACTTCTACACAACCATGTGATTGTAACCGCGACGGTCTCTATGGTTAGGTATTTGTACTATTACTAATTACTAGTATCTAGTTCGCTACGTTCCATCATGTACCTGAACATTTTTCTTATAACATTTGCTCGCTATAAAAAACTGCTTGCGATAAATACGTAACATAAAATAAAGAAATAGCAATTTTTTGTTAAAAGATTTCCCATAAGAATAATATACATTCATATATTCATAAAACGCTAAGTCACTCCAAAGGCAATTTTAATATTGTATTTATAGGTGTACCACATACAGAATGAACGATTAAGTTTTTAAAAAATATTTTTGACTTAGAGAACGAATGGAATCAGGTATCGTATTTAATGTAAAACATAATATTTTATACAAAAGATCGCGGAACACGACTACTAAAGTGTTTAAATCGTCAAAATCAAAAACATAAAAAAATATCTTACCAGAGACTGCTTATATTTTAAATATAAGTAAATTAATTTAAAATTTAGGTACCTATACTTTTGTATCATTGAATAAACCTAAAAATAAGCACTGTCACAAGTGCATATTCGTCATCGAATCCGTCATCATGCATCGTCCGTCGGCTCTCTATCTAAATATCTATGTAGGGTGACGGATGACAAAGAACTTTATAGTAAAATTAGGAGGCTTTACTGTGGTGGAATTTACTATTTTGAAATGTATAATGTCAACCTAAACTGAATACCTCATTTAGAGGACGTTGAATAATGACCGCTGTTGTTCACCGCTGCTCATTATAGTTAAAAACTAATACTAGACGAGGTGAAAACTGATTTAACTTTAGCACTATGTTCGAAAAAGCAAAATCTGTTTTGTTCTGTTCTGTTCTTTACTCTTTTCTGTTATGATCGGAAAGCAACTATTTTTACTTATTCATTATGTAGCGTCATCAAAGAAATATGCCACTAAATTAAAAATAAATTTAAATTTTATTAATACAATTTGTGTTTATTGTTAATTTTTTTTTCTATAGTGCAATTTCCGATATGAATAGTAACTTAATTTAGTTTTGATAGGAGCGAAGCAGTCGGAAATGGCGCGTGACTAAAGTTTCGACGGGAAACTCATCTACATTGCAAATCAAATTAAGATCAACGCTATTATAGAACAAAATAAAATCAGTTAAATGTTATAAAATATTGCAGTCTGGTATAAAACGTTCTTTTTCCACAACCATTTAAAATTCTACTCAAGAAAAAAATAAAAGATTAAAATTAAATCAAATCAGCTTCACGCTGTATCCCGCACACAGCAGGGTAGGCAGAGGGAACCTAGTGTTTTAGACACTCCATTCCCCACTTTCTGCCGAATTCTGGAGGCATTGCGTGTTGAGTGGCATAACTCAACGCCGCGCTTAGCCTCGACACCAGAGCGAAGAAATGGAAAATATAAATTTAAGTAAATATTTCATCTCCTCGAGTGGGGATCGAACCCACAACCAGTCGGTTTACAGTCACACTTTGTGCCGCTGCGCCACGACTGGCCTCAAATAAAAGATTTCGCATAAAATAAAATAAATCTAATTTTTTTATATCTTTATTTTAAGGAAAAACTAAAAATTAACACATATTCTTCATGTACGTGCAGATGTGAATACTTTTATTTTAAATATAAAGTGTGACAGAAACTCATACTAACTCATAATTGCTATTTTATTAAATGTATTTATGAAAGTGTAAGCATCTGCGAGTGCTGTGTGATATGAACCCGCTCTTGCCTCGAAGCAAGTTCGTGGCGCGTTTTTATCTTGCAACGCAATAGTTGCAGTGCATTTTGCCATAAGCGCGTTTGCTCCTCCACCGCACCTTGTCTCGAACTTATCATTGTTTGTTCCTAAACAAAACAAATATATTAAATTAAACGTAGAACATTTTTTTATATATGTAATTACTAGGATTTTGGTGATTACTAGCATTACTCGTACATCTAAACTAAGACATTGTATAACAATATTTATGTTTATCTTAATAGCTATTCCTTAATCAATTAAAAACATTCTTAAAGTTTATTGAATTATAAATACCTCTTCTAAGTTTTTAACGATTTCTGTGAAGTCAGCGACCTTTTCTTTCAATGCTTCCATTTTCGAAGGTCTCCTCGGCGATTGCATGGAGTTTTTCATTTCAATCATGACGACTTCTTGCAAACTTTCAGCCTTTGTGATTTTTTGCCTTAAACTTTTCCATTCATCTTCCTTACTATTCAATTGGTCAGTCAACTCTTTAACACGATTTCTTAGTGGTTCCATTTGTGATGAAATATTAATGGACGTAGCTTCGTAAATTCTCTTTTTTTGTTCGTACTGTTGTTGGATTTCTTGAAATTCATCTTTTATAGGCTTTACCTTATCCGCCAAAGGTTGTATTTCTTGTCTCACCTGGGATAACTTTTGTGCCGTTTGCGCTACAAGCTAAAATAATAATTTAATTAAAGTAATAAAAACGACTAAATCAAACTATACATTCAAATATATAGAATAGAATAACACTTTATTGCACAAATAATAATAAAATATACAGTTCATAACAGTAAGTCAAAAAAGATACACAAATGTGCAATGGCGGCCTTATCACTAAAAGCAATTTCTTACAGGCAACCATAAAAGCTCAAAGGATTTATTTCATGCAAAAATATAGAAAGGTGCAAAAAGTATTGTTTTATATATAAAATATAACAGAAAATATAAAGCACAATAATTTTATACATACATATAAGATATGGTTTCATTATTCAAAATACCTGTGATAAATCATGTAAAGACTTCTTTTTCAAATCATCAGACTTATCTTGAATTTTCTCGATAATATCTTCGTCGTCAATTTTCATTTTCTTGTGATTCACGAGAGCCATTTCGACAGTGGGGTCGTTGGTATTCAATATATGTAATGATCTCACCAGTATACCAGCTTCCACCTTCAATACAAAAAAAAATATAATCAAAAATATTATTTAAATAGTTTTCCAAAACATTATTTTTATTAGCACTAATTTGTAACATGTACCTTGTATGTTGATAAATTCGCTCTTTGCCTCTTGTAAAGGGTACTTTTTGTACGCAAAGAATTAACATACTTCTTCAATTCTTCGCCTCTAAGTACCATGTCTCCAAGCAGTTGTTTGACCTATTGTAACATATAATAATTCCAATATTAATGTAAAAGTAATCTTTGGGTTATTAATCAACTCTTGATCGGTCACAAAAAGGAGCAAACACAAGAGAAATGGATTACAGTCTACAGATACATTATCAATTGATGGCTAATCTGGATCAAAGATTCAGACCAACGTCATTCGAAAAGAAATAGTATAGAAATAATCGGAGCCGAATCTCTCGACACTGCGACATAATGACCTTTTACTTGAAATGGAAATAACGTCTTGATATCTTGATAGACTTCCGTTGCGGCAAATCATTTTGAAGTACTTTTAAAAGCAAAAAAGAATCTGAATCTATACTTATAATAATATAAATCTGTAGAAAAGGCGTTTCTGTACATTTAAAGTATTAAAAAAAACACCCAAAGTGTTAAAAGATAACTAACAGAATCCAATTCCGGCATTTTTGGAATTTTTGTCTGTTTGTCTGTTTTTGTAATCACGTATAACGTAAAAAGTACACAATAAATTTAATTTTGCATACAAAAATTGCAGATAACTCAGAGTAGGTTTTAGTTTTTATTTCATTGTTATCAGCTTCACGCTGTATCCCGCACACAGCAGGGTAGGCAGAGGGAACCTAGTGTTCTTAGACACTCCGTTCCCCACTTTCTGCCGAATTCTGGAGGCATTGCGTGTTGAGTGGCAGAACTCAACGCCGCGCTTAGCCTCGACACCAGAGCGAAGAAATGGAAATATAAATTTAAGTAAATATTTCATCTCCTCGAGTGGGGATCGAACCCACAACCAGTCGGTTTACAGTCACACTATGTGCCGCTGCGCCACGACTGGTTCATTGTTATCGCTTTAATCTATCAAAAGATATAAATATGTATTTGAGTTTTCAAGAAGTTTATAGTAGTATGTAGTAGTTTGAGGCCAGTCGTGGCTCAGGGCCACAAAGTGTGACTGTAAAACCTACTGGTTGTTGGTTCGATCCTCACTCGAGGAGATGGAATATTTATTTAAATGTATATTTTCCATTTCTTCACTCTGGTGTCAAGGCAAAGCGCGGTGTTAAGCTCTGCCACTCAACAAGTAATACCTCCAGAACTCGGCAGAAAGTGAGGAACGGAGTGTCTTAACACTAGGTTCCTTCTGCCTACCCTGCTGTGTGCGGGATACAGCGTAAAGCTGATTAAAGAAGTTTATATTTAGAGGTAGTAGAAATAGATACACGTAACGCTATCTATTGACAGGTAGTAGGTACAATTTTATAGTACTAACTACAAAGTAAACAAAATGGAATTGTTGGTGAAGCTACCTTCGTAACAGTTTGGCAGCTAATTAAAGTCATAACATAACTTACAAGCGACACGTACCGACATTGTACGATTGCACCTGTATGCACAGGTGTATGTATATGCCAATTTGATATTTTAGGGTAAAACTTCAAAATCCTTATAAGATAACTTTGTTGTTTGTCCGTTTGTCTAGACTATTTTTTACACCCATCACTCAAAGGTTAGATACCTCAATGTTCAAGTCTACATTCCCTTAGAGCACAAAAAAATCTATCTTCTTAATCATCGCAATCAAATGACAATGAAATATGAGTGTTTATACTTCGTTATTTCGCATTTTCTATCAAAACTATAAGGTACTTCCGTATAAAGGAAAATTCCAAAATTATTTTTCAAAAATTGACTTAATTTGATAGAAAATTACAACTTTTATAAGTTATTCTTTTGGTGTATCTCGATTCATGAAATTGGTACGAAACTTTCGGGTCTTGAACTTGACCGAACATGTTCAATATTTTATAGATTAAATAAAACTGCCTAAAAACATGTTTTTTATGTATTTTCTGTATACCAATTATATATTTAACTAATAATATATGTTACTAATTTAAGAACTGTACAGGAGCTAATATAAGTTTATTTTACGAAGAATATCGTGAATACTTATCCAAATCAATTAATTAATAATTAAGGCTGTTTGTAATATCTCTATTTCTTAATTGAATAATCATCTAATTCAAGCGGGCAAAGCCGCGGGCAGTCCGCTAGTGTTTAATAAATATGATATTTGCTTTTACATTATAATTACGTATTTATCAACGGGACAGTACCAATACCATACAAATAGCGATACCGACTTATCATTTGAATAAGTCAGGCTTCAAAGAGACCTCAAAACAAATCTATAAATTTATAATATACTAGCGACCCGCTCGCGGCTTTGCCTGCTTAAACTACTGAATTATTCACTTAATACACTGAATTACGTTCCAGTTTTGATATATATCTAATGTATGTTTGCAGATCAACTTAAGATTCCTAAAATGAAAATTATTAAAATTTTAGGTAAAAATTTCGTAGTTTCTACAAGGCTATTCAATTGTTTTGAAAAAAACAAAAACAACTTATCTATACTTATAATAAAATGTAAATTAAGTGTATACGTGGAAGATATATTAGAAAAATAGCTGTTAGGAGCATTTAACAATGTCATAGAACCCGATCGGTTTGTCGGTTTCACGCTAATTTCAGAAATGGCTCAACCGATTTAAGTACATAGCTTGGACTGTTGTATTTTGACAAACTTCCTTTACCATTTAGTATTTGTTTTATTTCAATAGAACCATAAATAAATAAATTAAATAAAAAAAAATCAGCTTCACGCTGTATCCCGCACACAGCAGGGTAGGCAGAGGGAACCTAGTTAACACTACATTTCCCACTTTCTGCCGAATTCTGGAGGCATTGCGTGTTGAGTGGCAGAACTCACCGCCGCGCTTAGCCTCGACACCAGAGCGAAGAAATGAAAAATATAAATTTAAGTAAATATTTCATCTCCTCGAGTGGGGATCGAACCCATAACCAGTCGGTTTTACAGTCACACTTCGTGCCACTGCGCCACGACTGGAAATAAATTAAATAAATAAGTAAATTACTTGCGTGCTCTTCTTTTTCGATAATTTATTTGAACAAAGCACGTTTATATCGAGATAGAAATTACAATCACATATAACATCGTAACTTTTATATTTATATAATTGAGAATATTATATACATATATATATAATTTTTATTATTAATATTTTGACACCGGACATTATATCCTCATAATTTTCATTCACGTACTCATTGATGACTCGTTCCGTTGTCTACTATCTTTTTCACCACCTGGTCACTTTTCTTAAACTATAGTAAAATAAATCGAACACAATAAAAAAAATAACAATGAAATACATGATGCTGCTGTCAGTAGAAAACGCACGTGATGCATTGCAATCGGAGGACGACATTGTAGCTGCACTATATATAAACACCCATATAAACGCAAGGCTCGGCTTAGACCTCGCGGACTATATATGAATTTATTTTGTCAGAGTTGTTGTTTTCTTAATCGATTAATTAATATAGTTTACTTCTACATTAAGACTTTTGTCTTGCTACTTGCATTTACCACCGGTTGTGAGTACGTAGTTCCAAAAGAAACGATGCTGATAAAGTACAGATGATGTTATTGTAATATTTTTTTTCATTACAATTTTTAAAGTTTTTTAATACATATATAGCGGGTAAATTAAAAGTGACCGGCCGCATAAAACCGCCTTTTTAGATTCCTTCTAGGTGCTGGGGTTACTCAGGAGTGTAACACCTTTAATTTTAACGGCATCAGTAAGTGCTTCTCACGCTACTTATCTTAAGGCATTAAAATTTCATAGATATCTTTAAAGTAGTTTTTGTTTTACACAGAAAGTAACAACAAAAACACGAACAACACGAGCAGACAGACAAATATACAAAATATTATATTTTTGGCTTCTGTTAGGTACTTATATAAACATATTATATATACAATTAATATATACAATTTTATAATATTTGTAGATTTTTGGTTTAAATCACCTGCGATCGCAAATCAGCCAACGTCGCTTCGTGATCTTTCAACGTGGCAGTCAGCTCGTGAACGCGTGTGGCGCTCGCTTCCTTGTTGCGTCTAATGACTGCTGCCTGTTGGCGGAAAGGAGCTAGTTTGTCCTCCTGCGGGTCAGACGCAGCGAGACGGCGTTGTACCAGCTGTTCTATTTCATTGTTTACAGCACTAATCTAAAATGAGATATCTATAATAATAATAATAATCTATGTCGAGGCTCGTAGATCAATCGTTGGTCGTGATTGAATTGCGAGCGACCCCGAGTTTTGTTATGAAAGTTTAATAGCTACACATTGCACAACACAAAATAAATAAAATTCTGAACAATTTATTCCAAAATACATTTTATGTGATACAATAAGTTTAATGAGGCCAGTTGCGGCGCAGGAGCACGAATTGTGACAGTAAAATTGACTGTTTGTGCGTTCGGTCCCCATTCGAGGAAATGAAATATTTATATTTACATTTATATTTTCGTTTCTTCGCTCTGGTGTCGAGGCAAGGCGTGGTGTTGAATTCCGCCACCCAACACGTCATGCCCACTAAGCTCGGCGAAAAGTGGGGAACGAAGTGTCTTAACATTAGGTCTCTTTTGCCTACCATGCTGTGCGTGGGATATAGCGTGAAGCTGATTTGATTTTATTTTACAAAAGTTTAATCCACACCTTTTATATCAATACCTATGTTATAAATTCGATATAACTCTGTCTGTCTGTGACTCAATCAGAGTCAAACCACTGATTCGATTGTAATAAAATTTCATATAAAGATACTCGAGCGTCTCGGTATGGACATATGTTACTTCTCATATTTGTAATATTCTCGTTATATGGTAATTATATTAAAATACCTTTCAATTTGATATGCAATTTATTATTTCCATGTTAATTACAACCGTCACTAAGCAACAAGGGATTTGTGTTAAGAAAAGTTCGCCAAAAATTTACATCCTAAATGACGTTCGCTGACTCAACCTTATGAGACTCATAAAAATACAAAAATATTGTCCTTTAAAAAAACTATTAAAAAGTCCGCGATGGTATATGTTTATCTTTTTATGTATTGAAGGCAGAGCCACAGTAACTATTTTAATATAATTAATTTAGATTTGTCGGGGTTGAGATTGTTAATGTATTTTCTGTAACTTGGTTCTCCTTATAAAAATAAATATAATATTCTCCTTTCGTGTACATCATTCTATAATATTAAATACTTAAGGCAATATCACTGATTCACAATGATCTAACCTACGCGCCGGTACGACCGACCCGAACGGGCAGACGACGTTGGCGTTTTTGTAAATTTTCATACATTTTCGATCTACTGCTTTTTTTGTAATATTTTTTTACAAACATTTATTAAATATTATAAAATTATTTTCAGTTTTCAATAGGATTAGTAAGAAACTATAAGCCTAAATAATCAAATAAGCCGAAATAGAATGAAAATTAAAGAAACATCTTAATTTTTATTTAAGTGTTTTGAGGAAAGAATGGTTGGTTATTTTAGTTCGGTTGTTCGGTTCGATCGTAATTATAATGTTTTGGGATTTTATTTGCTATTGCTCGCAAAAATTATTGTATTAATATAGAAAAATGTTTGATTACAATATTTATAGTTTTTTATAATTAATAAATAAACAAATAAGTCGTATTTGAATTAAAATCTGGCCTTGAATTGTCTTTGTGACAAAATATATTTAGATACGTATTATGGACACCCGTAACCCAAAAAGATAGGCATTTCTTGTATGCCACAAATAATTTATAAAATACGGCCGAAATCGATCCATACCTTGTAACGTATTTGCTACAGGATTTCATGATTATTAAGTTAACTGTTCAAAGTAATTTAAACTTCGTCCCGTAAAAGAGAGGCGGGAAGTTTAGGAATGTAAAAAGTATTTGGGAGTTCCGACGGCCAAATGAAGCTGCGGGTAGAGTACTAAATTCTTTAGTGCCTTATCGATTGTTACGTAAATGATTCCTATCATTCAAGCTGAAATATTGCAGTATTTAAGGGTTTTGGTGCGGAGTATAAATACCTTGTCTTGTACCGTAGTTAAATCTGATCGAGTCGGATGCTGTTCTGTAGCTATGGATTGCATGATATTTAATTCTTTTTGTAAGCTTGAACTTTCTTGTGGCAGTTTTTCTTTTTTTAAGTAGCTATTTAACTAAAATACAAACAACAATAAAAATTAATGAGGCGCAGGGGCACAAAGTGTGACTGTAAACGCGACAGGTTGTGGACGGATTCCATTTCCACTCGAGGAAATATTTTATATTTCCATTTTCTTCGATCTAGTGTCGAGGCAAAGCGCGGCGTTGTTGACGGAAAATGGGGAACGGTGTGTCTTCACACTAGGTTCCCTCTGCGTACCCTGTTATGTGTACAGTGTGACGCTAAAAAAAATGAAGAAAAATTTTAACTATAAGTATAACACATAACCATAAACTATTAAAATTTAATCCCAATATAGTTTATAATGAAATAAAATAATGTACTCAAAGAGCAGCCATTCAATAAACATTATAACCTGTATTTCCTCCTGTAAATGTTTAATCACGTCGGAAACGCTCTTGGGAGTAGCGCTCTGGCCATGTATGACGTTTAAATATCGTTTTAACTGTTCCAATGCTGTCTTTTGTTGTGACTGTTGCAAATTGTACTGTAAATTTAAAATATTTGATAAATATTTGTTTGGTGAGTAAAATAATAAAAAGAAAAAAATTAGGAAAATGTTCTTAAGCTTATCAATCGACCATTTAAAATAATGCTAGACTAGAAAGAAGTACTAAAGTAAAAAGTAAGGCATGGAATTATCACAGTGTCAATTTATAAAAGTAACTTATGTTCACGCTAAAGATGAAGCTCATCATTCTTCATTCAGATAGAAGCTAGTTGAATTTAGCACATTTATTGGTAGAATTATTAAAATTCCTGTATAATTTATATCATGTTTATGCACCTGTACTAAGATTATATAACAAAAATAAAAATCCAGACATTTTAAATTACATATATAAATAATTTAAAAAAACCGTAGCGTTTGTCGCTCCGTTCTCTCCGACTACTCCGCTATAGATAAAGCGTGAAGTTAAGTTAATATTAAACAAATTGAGCATAATGAATAAAATATTTCAAAACATCGAGGTATAAAATAAATTTTGTGTAGTCCTTCCAATCGTCCAATGTCATTAGTAGATTAGCTTCTATGTGAAGCTAGCGTTATTATATTTTACTATGTTAATATTTTCAAAAGAAATGTGCCATACAGCACCTGACTCTCCAACTCCTTTGCCCTGTCTTGCTGTACCCGCAAAAGTTTACTCACGCTTAGTAGATCTTCCTTATCTCTTACATCAACTAAATGAACTTGAACATTCTCAAGCCTCTTAATAACTAAAACGATATTTAGTTAAGCTATTATTAGAAAAGTTATTATCAGGAATTATATTACACAAAAACTTTGTGTGCATAATAAAATACAAATGTAGGTTTTTTAAAATATAAAATCAGCTTCACGCTGTATCCCGCATACAGCAGGGTAGGCAGAGAGAACCTAGTGTTAAGACACTCCGTTCCTCAGTTTTCGCCGAATTGTAGAAGCATTGCATGTTGAGTAACGATGGCTCAACGCCCCACATTGCCTCGAAACCAGAGCGAAGAAATGAAAATGTAAATTTAAATTAATATTTAATTTCCTCCAATGGGGATCGAACCCACAACCAGTCCCCTTTTACAGTCGCACTTTGCTTTGTCATACTGAATAAAAAATTGCACATATGTATTTTTGCTCCACTTTTACAAAATATTTAAGCAAATTTTGTGTAAAGTCTCGGAACCTAACTTTGTGTTTTCCTATTTTGCTATAAATCTCCTATGAACTATAAGTTCCTACTTCGCCGTAACAATAGCGTTGGGATTTCCTCCATAATAAACTACCTACATTAAAAGGTATTATATAATATTCATATTACATAGCACTCGCACTCTACGTTAATTAACTTAGCGAGAGTTAAAACTAGTATTATGATTACGGTAATAAGTTTAAATTTTTGTCACTTTTGAGATTAATTTAACATTTTACTTTAATAAAACATTTAGAATTTTAACATACTTGTGTATATTAAAAAAGATAAAAAAGAAAAATTAAAACAATCCTATCGAATTTTACATTTACTATTTATCAATTGCTTATAGTCGGTTCATAAAATTTACAACAAATATTTAAAACGAAAAAACTAGAAATGACGCAGTCGTCAATATAAAATTAACATTACCTATATCTCTTTCAACGGCCATTTCTTTCATGTCGTTAATAATTTCTGAAGCGTTTTCTTTTTGTAATATTCTCGTTCTTTTGTGGACATCCTTAAACTCATTTATAAGATTTTGATATAAATCTAACAAATCTTGAACCGTACTATTTCGCGCTACGTCGGCCGGTATATCGGGGATTTTTAAATATCTGCAATTATATATTATAACAACAATAATTTGTTATAACAACAATAATTATGTGTAAAAATAGCTTCACGCTATATCCCGCACACAGCAGGGTAGGCAGAGGGAACCTAGTGTTAAGACACTCCGTTCGCCACTTTCTGCCGAGTTTTCGAGGCATTGCGTGTTGAGTGGCAGAACTCAACGCCGCGCTTTGCCTTGACACCAGAGCGAAGAAATGTAAATATAAATTTAAGTAAATATTTCATCTCCTCGAGTGGGGATCGAACCCACAACCAGTCGGTTTTACAGTCACACTTTGTACCACTGCGCCACGACTGGCCTCAGTATTTTATTTTTTTTTAATTATGTGTAAATTTATTAAAGATATTTTTTATTTAAGTTTATTATTTGAGTGTATTAGAGGCCAGTGTGTAACTGCAAACGCTACTGGTTGTGCGCCTCCAGAGCTCGGCGAAAACGGAGTCGGAGAGTACGACATAAGGTTCCCTCTGCCTATTCTGCTGTGTGCGGGATACTGCGTGAAGTTGATTTATTTGTTTAAAAAAAAAGTGAGACTTTTTTTTGCTTGTCGGTTACTGGTGCCATTGCCATAAGTATATATTTTTATAATTAATCAATACAGTAGAGAGGTGTAACAGGGAATACTTTATAAAAAGATTGACATTCAATTAATAGTTTATAGGTACCTAGAAAGATTTAAAAGAAGCTCATATTTATATTAAAAGACCGAGATCTTTTATCTTTTTATGGTGCCTATAGCAAGTACCCCCTTTAATAATCACTACAAAATGGGCTCTTAAATCTATTAGTATTTGTCCCAGAGTTTGGCACGATGGATCCATAGATAGGTCCATAATAATAGAATGCTAAAGGTAAACAGTTTCTCCTCATTTAAGAATATTAAAACCAACAAAAACAAATTACGTCAACATACTTAATCAGTCCTTTACTATATATATATATATATATATATAGAAATAATACAAACAGGTATGCAAAGGCGGCCTTATTCCTTACAGGCAACCTTCCAAAACAAAGGACTAAAATATAAAAACTGAAAAGTGGAAAAACGTTAAGTGCACATAGCATAACAAAAAAACAAAAAAAAAAGATAATACTAAGATAAGAAGAAAGATAAGAAGAATATTGATTGTAATAAAAAAAATAGTAGCTAATAGATATTATTAAAAGACATCCTGTTGCCTTATAGGTACTTAAATAACAACTTACTTCGCAAGATATGCCGTGTTCTTAACTTGCTCTTTACTAGAAAGAAGCCAAAACAAAACATGCTGTATTGTCATGGAATCCCCTGCCAAGAGTTTTGATCTGAACAGTGACGGTTCCACACCGATTGGAGGTCGATATTTGACGTTTCCTAGCATTTCTAGTAAGCGTACGGTTACAGTCTCTGGATCATCCTCGCTTATGTTTAGCTAATTGAAAAAAAAAGCATTTTTTTACCACTTTCAATAAGAGAGATGGGTAGGTGTAGGTATATAATATATGAACTTAAAAAAAAACATTCTATTTATTATATAAAAGAAGAAACATAAATAAATGGACGCTGAAAACGCCAATATTTTGTTTTTCCAGTCAATTTACAACTTACCATTCAAACCTGCATAACTAATAGGTCAATATTTATGTTTTTGTTATTTATTTTTTTTATATAGCATAATTTAATCTCTGTTATAATTTCGTTATAGTTCAGTTGTATATAATAGTATAAATCATATCTTAAAAATGTATGTCATGTTAACCAATATGTACGACAGTTGGAGATCCATATACATAAATAAATAAATAAATAAATAAATAGATAAATAAATATCTCACTCTCCCTCACTTTATGAGATAGAGATACATTTTGTATTTTTAAAAACAAGAAGACATAAGTGAATCATGCTGTTATATATTAAATAATAAATGTTAGGTAGAATGTAAAGCAATTCGTGTTATAAGAACAGAACAAATCAATTGGTGACAGCGGTGCAAAACACAGACGAAAATCGTCGTCATCTTGTTAAGGCACAACCCAACACGTCTTTGCAAGATACATTTTCTACCTAAATAGGAGAAAAGGCGATGTATGATAACGCGGAGAATGAAGTGGACGTTGAAGTTTGAACGATGCGTTTTCATTTAATATGGCGCCCAGTGAGGCATATGAGACATAAACTAGGTTAGACGCGTGTAAAGCACGTGAAAATTAACTGTATAAATAGAAAAAAATTGATCGTTTTTTAACAAATATATAAATATAAATAAAATAATATATATTTTATATTTAATGTGAAAGTTCTGTTTATATAAATATTATAAAGTTTTACATAAATCTAGAGATAAATGGTATGGTATATTTTTTGTTATTATTTCTTTTTGGAAGGTGAAGATGTTATATTTTAATAAATGTGAAGTAAAATGTAAATCAAGTTAACACGTGTTATAAAAAATAAATCAGTGGTGGTAGTGACCTTGTTGTTTTACTACCCATATATTATTTATATCTTTTATATCTATTTGAAAACTCACCTTTTCTCCAGCATTGAAGCTAGTTAACAAATCGACGAGAACTTGCAGCAACTGTTTTTCATTTAAGGAGTCAAATTTTATCAAATCATAATTTCTTCCCAACGCGACATTTAATTCTTTAACTACAAATTTCATTTGTTCGGTCATATTTAATATTGTTATAAATATTTTTTTAAATGCAAACAGAACTCGATGACTCTCTAAGTCGTAGTTTGTGTATAACATTAAGGTTGCTATGGCAACATGTAATTATCCTTGTGTGTATAGATTGTCAATAGAAAAATTTGTATGACATGCGGGGGTAATATATTTGTAGAGACCGTTTTTACGTATTTTTTTTTTATTAGGCTTACTAGTTGAGAAAATAATACAATATAACTAACAAAATAATATATAAAATATTAGTCTCTATAAATATTACATATAATTTATATACAATATTTGTAGAGTCTAAATAACTATACTGATCAAATACGACCGTTTATTATTATGATCGTTTAATGGATACGTTAATTAAAACTAGAATATTTTTGCATAAATAAATACTTTAAAAAATATATTTAGTTGAAGTAATTCGAAGCATTAACAATAATTGTTCTGTGGGTCCAATTTTATTTAATGAAATACCTAGATAATATAAACTGGTACTTATAAACATAACCTATATATTGTTATAGTATCATGCTGTATAAGAAATGTTATGTTTCCTCTGCCTAGCCTGCTGTGTGCGGGATACAGCGTGAAGCTAATTTAATTTAATTTTTTTTACATGCTATGTATAAATGATACTCATATATAAAAGAAAAAATGCGGAACAGCTGCCTGTGGAAACACAGTTTCGAATGTAGATTTTAAAAGATTAAAGAAAGAAAAAACATCAAAGAATAACTTACTTTAATCATGTCGGGAGCATTATCGATTAACCGATCGTTTCGATAACGGCCAAAGTAAAATTTGAGATCAGATTTTTCATAGTACAAGATTTTGTAAATTGTATAGTATTTTGTATGTATATTTTTTACTTTAACTGGAATGTATGTATATTTTGATATATTTTTATCGTAAAATATTGATATATTATATTATGCTATATAAACATAATACTCTTGATATATTCAATTGCTTTGTTAAAACTAAGTTTAGAGCTAAATTACGTATATTCGTAAAAAGGAGTACGGATAAAATGAGTACGACAAGAATAGTCACGATGCCTGTTATTATCTGACAAATAGTATTTAACTTAACTCAAAAATATCTATTAGAAATCTATATATATAAAAGGACATGTACTGACTGACTGAGGTAAGACGCACGCACAGCCGTAACCGCTGCGCGTAGAAACGTGACATTTGGACAGATGTTTATTTTCATAATCTGGACATCCACTAAGAAGAAATTTTGAAAAATTTTAACCCTAAAGGGATGAAATTGGGGTTAAAAGTTTGTATGGAAAAAAAAATCGGCACCGATTTTTATAAAATTTGAAATTCACACTCTTAAAAACATTTCATTGAACACGTGTTTCATGGTTTCTTAGAATTCACCCCCTAAAGGTTCAAATAAGGGGTTGAAAGTTTATACGGAAAAATCTTTAAATCGCTACCAATTTTTATAAAAAATTAAATTCATATTGTTAAAAATATTTTATTGAACACGTGTTTCGTGATTTTTTTAAGAAGTCACCCCTAAGGGTGCAAATACGCGGCCGAAGCTGCGCGTGCCCACTAGTTAAATATATCCTTAACATTTTAATATAGAAATTCTCTTTATTCTAATTTTATTAATATTGGTATTAAGGTAAGGTTTTAATTGTACTTCCAAATTAATATCGTATAAATTGAAAGTCAGAGAGAGCGAAAAGAAATCTATCAACATAAAATACGTGTATTGTTTAAAGATTTAATAATATTAAATTATACAAAATAATTTCATTTTCTGTATTTACATTTTTTACTCCATATAAGTTTAGTCAGTTGAAAAAATAAGACAAAATAACACTAAATGGACTCACACACGACAAAAAAAAATACCCACAATAAAATAACACGCTACATAATAGTGTGATCAATACAAAATAATCAATTGATAAATTATTATCGATCATTGATTGATATATATTTATATTATGTATTAATTATATATTTGAAAATTTATTAATTAATTAGCTTCACGCTAATTAATTAATTAATTAGCTTCACGCTATATCCCGCACACAGCAGGGTAGGCAGAGGGAACCTAGTGTTAAGACACTCCGTTCCCCACTTTCTGCCTAATTTTGGAAGCATTGCGTGTTGAGTGGCAGAACTCAACGCCGCGCTTTGCCTCGACACCAGAGCGAAGAAATGGAAATATAAATTTAAGTAAATATTTCATCTCCTCGAGTGGGGATCGAACCCACAACCAGTCGGTTTTACAGTCACACTTTGTACCACTGCGCCACGACTGGCCTCAAAAATTATAAGGACATTTAAAAAAATGTGATGCATCGAAACGAGATATTTGGCGAGTGATAAGACTTATGCGGTCTATCTTACGCCACGAAGTAATGAAGGTTATGTGATAACTGCTTTGATTACGCTTGATACAGATCTCTTTCTTATTCAAAGTCATACCCCTTATACTTAAATTTCACAATGTATCCCACAAATAGCAAGGTAGGCAGAGGGAACTTAATGTTAAGACACTCCATACCTCACTTTCATTTTTTAAAGAAATGAAAATATTAATAATGTTAAACCATTCCCCCGTGGGGATCGAACTCACAGCTATCGCGTTACCTTTATGCCCCTGCGACACGACGACCTCAATACTTTTTATACAATATATATTTTTATTATCCAAAAGAAATAAATTTTACTGATAACAGACGTGGGATTGTACCTATAGTAGGATACCTCCAATTCCAGAAGACCATAGCTAATTGCTGATGTATTATCTTGGCTAGTTGATAGTAAATATGCAAACACTCGCCATTGTTCTGATGAAAACAACCAGAGACAATGTCCGAGGGACTCCCCTGGTCGATGACACGCCCGACAGATGTCGACAGTGCCATCCTTCATATTGTCTCTGATAGTTTCTTGTCTCAATAACTTCGTCGATAATTGCAGACAAAACTTTCAATTTCCCCAAAAAGATCCCCGAATTGTAAATAAGATACATACTTGTTATTGCTATTAAAGTTTTCTTTAGAGTATTTTTTATTTTCCGAGTGGGTTTATACTTCAAATTCTCTTAATTATTAGAAGAGACATCGTTTTAATCATATATGCTCTTTGTTTTGTAACAATTAATAGTAACATTAAAATTGTACTTGAAAAACCCAACTAAATTATACTTACACAATTTTTCACGAGAAATTGATTAAAGTTCTGGTATTTTACTTTGTTATGAATAAACGTAAGAATTCTTCGTCATCATCTCAACTTGGCAACAAACTATTTAAACACCACAAATATATAAAAAAAATAAAAGACTTAATTAAATTGGAATAATTTATATTTCTATTATCATACAATTATTACTATCATATTGTTATCGTCAATTTTCAACATGATATTTCTACACTGTACAAATTTGTGCCGAATCCACCGTGTAGTAGAAAATCGGATATAACACAATCGAAATCAACATACACCTCACAGCCTGC
Source organism: Heliconius charithonia (assembly GCA_030704555.1). Taxonomy (NCBI): domain Eukaryota; kingdom Metazoa; phylum Arthropoda; class Insecta; order Lepidoptera; family Nymphalidae; genus Heliconius; species Heliconius charithonia. The sequence continues at coordinate 10,072,648 of CM060827.1, read as the reverse complement.
CTCACCTAGATTACACCATCTCCATAAACATTATTAATAATTACAAGTTCTTTGCTAAAGCGTTAACACAAATGAAAAATAACCTAATTCCCTACTGTTTCTTAAATTAGAGCTAAATGCGTGTGATTATATAAAATCACACATCAAATGAAATCTTACTGACATATCTAGCACCAACAGGTTGGAGAAGTAAACTGCACAAAGAGGATGATTGTTGTTAAATTTTACTATTTTAAGTACTAGGAAACCTAGATAGTTATAATAACAATTTATCAGCATTTGTTATAATTAAAATAGATGTAATCTTCTCCTTCCCGAATTCACTTAAACATAAATAAATAATAAAGCTATCAAAAGTACAGATAAGGGACTGAACAAAAGTTCTGTGACTATTTTTCTAATTAACCGAGTTTAACGACTTCTTAAGCTATGGCATGCACCATTTTATATATAGACCCTGAGTTAGTAACAAAGTTTACATAAAAAGCAAACAGAAAATCATATTGTTTTATAAACTGCTTGCCAAAGTTTTTATTAAAAAAAATAATAAAAATGCCAAATTTGAAATAATCAATCGGACCCTCTAAGTTTTTTTACCATTATTATTTACTAATTTTTGTTAATTTACAGTAACATAAATAATTTGTACTCTTCTAAATTAATGCAAATCTTATTATTTACAATGATATCGTGATACACTTATGATTGTTCCGTAAGTGATATTATAAGTAATTATACTTTGTAAGAGAAATGTCAAAAAATTAAATAATAATAAAAAAAACTATTTGTTGAAATTATTGATTTACAAGATAAATTAAATACCATAAAAGATATAAAGTAATTTCACTTAATAATACTTAAAGGTCAATTGTTATATAAAAATTCTATCATAGAAACACTTCTTTTATAATATAACAAAGATTAAATGTGATGTTTAGTTTTGTTTTGCATATTTATTATCAATGTTGATTATCCAGCCTCATAGTCTATTGTTCCAAAATGTTAATTTGATTTCACAAATTCTCTCTTCGCATTGAAGTACATAATATACTGAATTAATACTAATGTTTTCAAAGGAATGTGTGAGAGAAATTTAAGCCACTATGGTAAAATTTTTAGATTCCAATAATTGTAATTAGTAAGAAGATCTAATCAGATTCACGATTAAACAGTCTGTTATGTAAATGCAAAAGCAATTTTCTACAAAACAATAATTACAAAAACAAACAAGGTCAAACCTATAAAAAAAATACAAATACAAAGGATTCATGATCGAAAATATAAAATTTTAATCGTCTACTCTGACAAATATCCTCTAATTCTTACGTTGCACGTCGTAAAAAAATGATTCTCTAGATCTAAATCACAATTAACAAAATCAACAGGGCTATCGAGTCGCTACAATCAACGCGGCTCGCCTCGCTTGCGACCGTCTACTCTCGCACTCGCACTCTCACAGTAGACCACCCTTCCGACCGAAGAGAAAGGTGCTGAGAGTGCCCAGCGGCGAGGGCGACGCCTGCGCGGGCGACGGTGGGGGCCGCGCGGCCGGCGTCGCGCCCACCGTGCCCAGGTCGGTGCGCGGCCGCGGCGCCCGCGCGCGCGCCCGCCGCGCCGCGCCCACCGCGTCCAGCGCGCCGCGGCCGGGCTGCGCGGGCACGCCCAGCGGCGACTCGGGCGCGGCGGGCGCGGGCGCGGCGGCGGCGGGCGAGCGCAGCGTGCGCTTGAGGCACGTGAGCTGCTCCATGGGGCTGCGGTGCACGAGGCCGGTGTAGAGCGAGCCGGGCGTCTGCAGCGCCAGCGGGCCGGGCGAGCCGTCGGCGGCGGGCGAGGCCAGGTAGCGGCGGCGCAGGATGGAGGTGCCGCTGGCGATGAGCGCGTGCAGCGAGGGCGGCGCGTCGCCGGGGCGCGGCGTGGGCGGCGGCGAGGCGTCGGGCGAGCCCAGCAGCGGGCTGTTGGCGGGCGTGGCGGTGGGCGTGAAGCGCGGCGGCGCGGGCGGCGCGCACAGCGAGTCGCGGCGCGACAGCACGGGCGACACGGCGGCGGAGGAGCGGCGCGAGGTGAGGCGCGAGCTCCACGCGCTGCCGAGCACGCTGCTGGACAGGCTGCTCATGCCGCTGCTGCAGACGCTGCTCACATTGCTACCTACGAGGCTGCCATCGTTCGGATGTAAGACCGTGCTGTAGTGGAATTAAAACGGAAAGCTTAAGTGATGCTAATGATAAATACTGTAAACACTACGCATGAGAGAAAAAAATATCATTATAATTAATCAACTATGTTATTAAGCTTACATCAATAGCATTAGCGTAATATATCGCAACAAAATATTTTAGGAAACGGGTATACGGTTAAGCATACCTATTAGTATACGTATAGATGTGACTGGAATGTGGTAATCGCAGCATGTCGTCATCTTCCTCTACATCTGATAGCCTATATATTCTCATGCCCAATGCTTGCGCTGATCGGGACCCTCTAACGCCAACACCTTCTTGTTCTTCTAGTAAACCTACAAGTCAAATTAATGGAGTAAACATACAAGTTAACGTTATATTCACACTTTATCCCTGACTACCCAGAGTCAGAAAGAACAGAGCGCCAAACGCTACAGTAATACATAGTTCATGCAAAGAATACAAGTTGGAATACAAGTTCATTTTAATTATTTCACAAGCATTACAAACTATTAATAATAGACCGGTCAAGTGCGAGTAATCCGTATCAATTTTAAAACTGTTCTTCAATGAGAAATACAAGTTGACAAATTGCAATTTGCGAGTGTATACTTTACGTACTACGTTTGTATGAAATGAAATACAAATATAGGTTTGTATTTTTTCTATGAAATATCTTTGAATGTTCATTTTTATTTTATTTTTCTTTATTTATAAAGTTCTCAATTCTTCGTAAGATTTGTAGGTTCACACAGAGGGGTAGGGAACCTCGAAAATGAATACTATTTTTGTCTTGTTGTCGAGAAACGGAACTCTAAAAAAAATACTTACCCGACATGGTTGGTTTAGCAAGCTGAGCCCAAGTATGTAGTGTGAGAGATCCTTCTAGAGGTTTTACGATCTGCAGCTTGTGCGGTGTTCGGAAGCGAGCGAGGCCGCCTGCCGCTCCGGCGCCCCACACCGCGCTCTCTTCGCTCGTGTCCCTCTCTGTTATATATGTTTCAAATTCTGTATATGAATGTTTAAAAAAATAACATTTACCAATTACAATAACGTTGTATAAAATAACATTTAACAATTACAAACTTCAATATATTCTAAAACGTTTAGCCTCTGTCGTGGCACAGTGGCACAGCGTCTGACTGTTGCGTATTCGATTCGCACACGGAAGAGAAATATTTACAGTTCCTCCAGTGTGCGTGGGGAACGGAGATTCCGTTAACACTACGTTAACCTATCCTACTCTGTTATATATGGAATGTAGCGTAAAGTTAAATAAGTAAAACAACTAACCGTTTCGCCTCTTCTGCCTTATAACATGGGAAGCTGCTAAGGAAGCACGTCTTGAGTTTATTTCTTGCGGCGTGAGCCGCCTGAGCGCCGCTGCTAGCTCGGCGGCGCCGGGAGCGCCGGGCACGCCCACACCCGTGTTACCGCTGGACACAATTACCATTTTATATAAATAAGATAAACAAACTTCATTACTTAATATGTAACAAATTAAAAAATTCTTAATTTTCTCATTTTTGAAATATATAAATCATGCTAAATAACAATATATCTTACCTGTCACCAATTACCAATTGGCGACCATATGGGATATTCTATACTAAGGTAATACAGTTTTACAAGTTCAAATAGATTTTTTTTTATATCGGATGGTCCGTTTATCGAGGAAAGTTATGGGTTATGGCCTATATAAAAATATCAACGTCACGTTAATTGTTCTGACAAGAGGCGAGGGGATGGGAAGAGATTTTAACCAAAACTTAAAAGAAATTATATGATAATGATATATTAATACTAACGGATACAAATCCTCCGACTCGGCGTCGGAGACGTCTTCGAGTAAGGAGTCGGAGAGCACGGGCTTGGCGGGCGCGGGGGGCGGCCTGTACGCGGCGGACGCGTCCGTGTCGGAGCCCGCCAGCGACGCGCCCGACCACCGCGACGCGCATTGCACCGTTTCGAATACCTTCTGCATGCTCGAGCTAAGTAAACAGAATGTATAATGGTTGTGAGTGCAAATAAACATACCACATTCACAGTGGCGAAGCTAGGGTATTTGCTGCCTGGTGCATATAAGGACTTTATGCCCTTTAAAATAGTCAAAATAATTTCAGATTTCAAAACACAGTAGAGTAGACATATAATTTTTTATTGCTTCAAAACTGTTACAACAATATATAAGTTATCACATTAGATTTTGGTAAAAATTATTGCAAAAATTGAAAAACGGACATTACGCGTTTTTTGACCAGCAAAGTCATTAATCACATTTTCAAAATCAATAGTATCGACTAGTTTACGTTTGATTGACATGATAGCGAGATTATATTTTCCATTTTCATTTTCTCATTTTTCTTGTACATTTTTTGATTCTTAAATGAAAAAAAATTAAAAAAATTATCGTAGACTTTGATGCCCCTTGCCTTTTTGCCCCCAAGCTCATTCATAAAAACATACATAAAAACGTTTTAGTGTCATTTCACATTAAGGAAAATAATTTTCAAAAACCTGTAAATAATTGAACAAAGCGAGACTTCAACCTGCGCATCATGAAATCCGTCCAAACGTTTTGACCACTAAGTCAATACGTTCTTTTAAAGCTACGTCGGAGTTCTCAAATCCAATATTTAAAACGTTAATCCTAATGTAATACATTAGGAATAGTATAAAAATGAACACAAACTGCGCGAGAGGATCGCCGATGCCGGAGTCGAGGCTGAGCTCGGAGTAGACGGAGGAGTGCATCTCGCGGTGCAGGCTGGCGGGCAGCAGGCCGGCCGCCGCCGCCACGGACGGCATGAGGCCGCGCGTGGCCTCGCCGCGCCGCCGCGCCGCGCGCAGCTGCTCCTGCGCCTCCGCCAGCAGCGCCGCCACCTCTGCGTACCTCTCCTATTTATATACAACATTTTATCTCAAGCAACGTGTCTGATGCCTACTTCTACTCTATCCTGGGAGAAAAATACTGTAGTGTACTGAAAAATTCTACCTTCCTTCATCAGCTCACCCAAATAACTTAATAGTACACGATGCATGATTTTTTTAGCATCACGCTGTTTCCCGTACACAGCAAGATGTTTCTCTCCTCTCCCACTTTCTACCCAATTTTCGAGACTATGTCGAGTTGAAGAACTCAAAATCATTTGATTATATTATACATAAACGTTAACATAAAAATAATAAATAATTAATAATTATTTATGCAACTTATTGCAATTAACAACTGCTCTGAAAAATTACAACACGATGATAAAGCAACGCCTTTATAATGATTCAAAAATTTCACAGAAACTAGACTGTACTAAACTCACCTATGCATGTAACAAAAGACCCCGTAATGAAAATAATTACGATTACTTCCAGATGAAGAAACACATTGTAATTTATGTACATAATCGAATACTTTTCCTAGCGTGAGATAACCGTAAAAAGTAACTAAGTACCTACACTGCAAGTTTCTGTGGATCTCTTTGCTTTATTTTCAACAAAGTCGTAAGTCTAACTTAAGTAGCTCTCAAGGTAAACAGAAAGGACCTGAACAATTTTGCCCACTTTAGAATCATTGTATCGAATGGACAATACAAATAAAAAATATATTATAAAATAAAATGATTTATACATTATAATCCATTGCCGTATTTTGGCAAATATCTAGACATAAATATATTATAGATACATATATTACATAAGTTAAAGATGTAAATACTATCACGAGTGAGGTTTGAACGGTGTGGGTTCATTGTAAGAGTCGGTCACGTCCAAAACACGATAATGTCGACATTTGACACTCATTATTTACTTCTAAATTATATATCGTTTGCAAAATAACACAAGGTCAAGGTTTTATATTCAACATAAGAATTTCCTTATGATAGGAAAATTGAGCAATTTTCCTTGTTCTTTAAAACTAAAACGGATAATATTTTTAAATATAATATTTTCCGTCTTTTTGTTATTTTTCTTGATGTCACGCAACAGAAAACTTTTGAAGTACTTGTAGTTAGTTATATTTACATACCTTTGCATCAGCCAATTCTGCAGCAAGAGCATTTTGGTTATCTTTTGTTATTTCTAAAATTCGTAACGTATGTTCGTGTTCCGTGGTCAACTGAAAAAAAAACTTAAAATGAGCATTTTTTATTAAAAAATTATAAAAATTTACCTTCCACTAGCAACTGGCCTGTCAACAAGTGTGAATGATAGCTGTAAATTATGTTTTTTTAGGTCATTAGTTGTCGTAATACATTGTGTTTGCCTATACAATTAGGCAACCGTGTTAAATGAAAATACTATACTTTAGTACACTACAAGAAAAATTATTAGCTGTGTGCGGGACACAGCTGGGTAGGTAGAAGGAACCTAGTGTTACGTCACTCCGTTTCCCATTTTCCGCTGAATTCTGGAGGCATTGTGTGTTGAGTGGGGGAACTCACCGCCTCGCTTTGCGTCGCACGAGAGCGAAGAAATATTGTCAATATTGTCAATATTAAATATTTCCTTTCCCCAACTGGGAATCAAACACACCACCTGGCGCGTTTACAGTCAGACTTGGTGCATAGTGCCATGACTTGCCTCAAACAAGTTAAAATGACATAAGTACTTTACGTGTACCCGGTTATAGCTGGAGTTCAGAAAAGAAAGCCAACCATGCTAACCAAATAATTATATCTTATCTCGTGTGACTGCATGCAAAAGTTGCTCTAATTAAAATTTAAAACGTGTTTGCTAACACACTTTAGTAAAGAAATGATAAAAAGTTGTATGATTGATACATTAACGTTGTTATAAATTATTTAAACTAAAATATTCCAGCTGAAATTGAGAACAATTGAGATATTTTTTTATCTCTAGCTATTTATTTTAAATATGTCAACGCATAAGCAAGCAATGCTTTAAACTTAATTATTATATTATTATTTTTTGTAAAGGTTGTACTCATAATTTTTTGTATTTACAAAAAAATATGAGTAGATACCATCAAATTACGTTACAACAATATTTTTTATATATAAATACTATTACTTTTTATACACATATGTGACGTTTCACATTACAATAACTGTAAAGAATACTTATTTAGAAAAGTTATAAAGATGTCCTCCTGGAAAGCCTCGAGCCCCGCTACGTTAAAATTTTTTTACGTTTTCTAAAAGAAGTATTTTTCTTTCCTAAGTGTGGAATAACATTTAAAAAATGTTAAAAGTAACTGTAAATAATATTAAAAATACACACGTTTAAAATGTTTATTGCTAACGATGTAAATATTATAAGATACCATAAATTTCACAATCCTAGATTAATCAAAGTCATATGCAAAATATTCATATATATATTTTAATAAGTAATATGCCATATATAACGCCTAATCTTTACCAACGTTAAAATAAATTTGTCACAAGCATTTACCTGTTGCAAGTTCCTCTCGGTGACTGTGAGTCTTGCATTGGCGCTGTCAAGTTGGTACTGTAAGTCTGTCGCGCGCTGTCTCTCCTCAGTGAGCTCAGAGCCCAACACATTGGCTTCAGAATTGGCACTCGCTATTAAAACAAAACCGATGTTCATTTAAACAACAAGTTATATTTTGTGCTGAATGTACACAATATTATTATCACTTTAAAATAAATAAAAAAAACATTAAAATCTGAATAGGTATCCTTCATATTCTATATGTTTTTTGTTTTATGTTATATCCCGCATAGCAAGGTAGAGAGAGCCGAGAGTTACGACACTCCGCTCTCCATTCTCCGCCGACTACTGAGGTTATTGCATGTTGAGTGGCGGAACTCCACGTCGCGCTTAGCCTCGACACCAGAGCGAAGAAATCAAATTAGTAAATATATAATATAAATAAAAAAATAAAAAAATCCTTCAAAATAGTAAACCTTGTGTCGGCTCGATGCCAGATAATAAATTATTATCAACTGGAACAGAAATTGTTCTACTGCGTACTTTAAATGGATTACCATTTATCATTGAATAATCATAAAACTATAAGGAATATATATAGAGAACTTTATTAATACATCAGCTATCTTTAGGTAAAAAAAATAGGAATCTGCAAAATATTTCTTCAGGGTTGTGAACTCGTGTCCTCATATGATGATTATAGGTACGTTAGAACAAGTATGGTCTGACAGGGTGCAAAACTTAGAGGAAAACACGCTGCTAGGCCACCTTGTTCTACCAAAACCCATGTTTTCTTCTTATCCTTGTTCCTTTAAAAATATACTTAACAAAATGTAACGTAAATACACTTAAGTGCATGCTAATTTCAATACAAATAAACAACAGCATATATATTTTTTCTTCCTTATCACGTTTAACTGATTAGAAGAAATACATTGATACAACACGAGAGCGCACATATGAAGTGATTTTCCATTTTCTTGACGTCATCGATATATTATGTTTTATAATAATAAATTATCGTTTCGCTTATCCTTTGTCTGTTTGTAATGGGTTTTGGTTATAAAATAACGAGAATATTTTAATATAGAAACGTCAATACTTCAATTTATTAAAAGGCTCTAAAATTCTATTGGAACTATTCGAAAATTTGGAACATATATATACAAAATTGCCAAATATATTTTTAACAAATGCATCAATAAATTAGCATGAAACTAGATCAATTACAATATGACATCAAATCTATTTATTTTATTAAAAGAACAATTAGATGATTAGTATAATATAGCAAAATCTAAAATTAAAAAAATTAAGTAGGTGCCAGATACCGGTTCTAGCTCCACTTTTCACCAATATAGTGTATAAACAAAGCAGGACGTAGCTGACTCAAGACATTAAAAAGAACCCTCGATTTCATTCTAATCTAATAAATGCCCTAGATTGATGAGAAAAGTTGTGCGATAACAATGTCTTATCAACAAAATTATTCGACTTATGTTTGTTTTGATTTCTATAAAAATTTTAATGTGTAAATATTTAATAACAGTATCAAATTATAATCTTACAAATTGTTGTGTGTGTGTTTGTACTCTCATGTGAGTACTCTCTCATTGTTAAGCGAAATTTAATTTATATTATTATTGGATTACAACCGATAGTACAATAGCTTTTTATAAGAAATTGTTGTATCTCCATGTACTGTACAAGATATATTATATGGAGATACAACTACTTCTTAGTTCAGCAGTATCTCAAGGTCTCATTAAATGTCAAAGTAAAAGGTAACACAAGCACACTTAGCCAAGTGGTGAGAAATGTTAAAAATAAGTTTTGGTCACATCTGCCATGAATTAACATTGTAAATGAGCAGATGTTGAATTTATTATATGTTTTGATGATATACCATTGTCCTTTTACAGCAAATATTATGTTATTTAATTATTCTCTCAATTTAAAACCAATATAAACAATATATTTATATTTTAAGGACCAATAGTCTTGGAATTAACATGCCATATTGTAAGCTGGCATGTAATGCCATTGTCACTTTAGTTAAAAAAATATAGTACTGTTTTAATTAATATTTTTTCTCTATATAAATATAGAGAAGAATGATTAATTAAAACAGTGTAATTTACAACAATCATAATTATACCTAACCTAATCACTTTAGTAATATAATTGTTTACATTATAGATATTAATTAATAATAAATATACACTGAATAAGTAGAAAATACAAATAAATGTTTAATTATATTAAAAGTTAATTGCAGTTTCTGAGTGTTGAATATATTATGTACTTACAATATGAATTTTGTTATAATACAATTCAATTATGTTACTTAACACATATTTGGTTAAAATATTTTCTATGTCATATACCATTACTTTATGTTCTTACAGATACAGTGTGAAGTTGAACAAAAATCGGTTAAGTTAGTGTCGGCCTCGCGCGCCGAGTAACTTTTTATAAAATGAACTTGAAAAATACAAGTTGGTAATGGTGTTCTCTATTATAATGTGACGTGCAACGCTTACACAGCTGCGCGGCGATGTCCCTGAGCAGCTGCCGCTCGGCCAGCTCGGCGGAGTCGGCGCCGGCGGCGAGGCGCGCGGCCTCCTCGCGCAGCGCGCGGTTCTCGCGCTCCAGCGCGCCAGTGCGCCGCTTCAGAGCCGCCGCCGTCGCGTCCTCCTGCTCCTCCGTGGGCGAACCTTCCTCTGTGTCATTGGTCAATATCTGCAAATATGTTATTTGTCATTTTCTTCAAGCTCCACGGCGGAGGGGTGAACTTAGTTTTTGTGTCTTATAAAAATTTAATATAAAATTTTAGTTATGACCGAACTCTTCATGCAATTCGTTTTGAGTGGGGGACCTCCACGGCGCACTATGCCTTGCAACAAGAGAAAGGACAAAAAAATATTTAATATTTCAGTCTCACGTGGTAATCGAACCCACAGCCCGTCGCGTCGCAGTTGCATGCTTGTGCTCCTTAGCCATGACGGCTCAAAATGTCAAAATAAATACAATTAATGAATTTCTTTTACTTATCTCTTTGGATATTTAAGTTGTAAAGCTTAATTATTTCAATAAATAGTACTTATGCTATCATCATTAATTTGGGTCCCTGATATTATCCGAATATTAAAAAGATAAAATACCGAAGATATTTAAAAACAACAATCTATTAAATACCATTGAATGTAAATATATTTAAAGTATTTGAGTAATTGTCTGTTTGTATATTTTTTTATTTAAACTGCTATGTCTAATCAACATTGTGTCAGCTTCTAAGATAACAAAAACATGTTATCTTAAAAGCTGACTGTATGCGGATGTTTTGTCATGTAATTCGCTTTAAAGTTTAATTTATTTTGGATTGAACAACTTTTTAACTATTAAATTATTTATTTTCAAATATATAATTTTATACAGTCGTGGCACAGGGGCACAAAACGCGACTGGTTGTGGATTCGATCTCTACATGAAAAAATGAAACATTTATGTCAATTTATAATTCCATTTCTTCGCTCTGGCGTCGAAGCAAATCATTGAAGCGTTGAGCTTCGCCACTCGACACAGATTGTTTCAAGAATTTGGCGGAATGTGAGGAACAGAGTGTCTAAGCACTATTTTCCCTCTGCCTAACCTGCCGTATGCGGGATACAGGGTGAAGCTGATTTTATATATAATGTTATTTAATTACAAAGTCTAAGTTACATAATAGTGTAGTTCACATAATTATGAAATATTTATTTCTTTGCGAGAAATTTCAGAAAGAAAAAAATAAATATAAATGGTGGTAAAAATAACCTTGAAAAATACATAACTACGTTTACATACTAAGACGATGCGAGGTCAAATTGTGAGTCATGTGAATATATTTTCTCTCGATCTTCAATCACTTTACAATTCATTATTCAATTGTAAATCTTAAATGGACAAACACAAAATTTACCTTTTAAAAAATTAAATCAATTTCATATAGGAGGGTGGGGAGACATAGGCCTAGTTTAAGACACTCCGTTTTTCTTTCCGTCCAATTTTTGAGACATTGTGTTATGAATAGCAGAACCGAACGCCGCGCTTTGTCGTATTATCAGAGGAAATGAAAACAATTTAAGTCACCTGAACTGACTTAATATTGAACTCACAACTGTTGGTTTACAGTCAAACACTATGTTGTTGCACCAGGACGATCATAATAGTATCTAAAGAGAATCAAGAAGAGATCAACAAATCCTACCCTCTATCTATAGGGCCTTTAAATATTTAGCATATAGATCATTAACAAACCTGTAGTAGATCACTCTTAGCGCTGAGCTCGTGCCGCAGCTGAGTGATGTGATCCCGCGCACCTCGAAGCTCGCCCTCAAGCGCCGTTACACGAGACTCGAGCCTTCCATTCGCCGCCAGCAGTTCCTTTCCAATTCGTGCCGTTAGCTCTAAGTCTTTTTCTTTCTAATGAAAAAAAATTCTATTAGTCTCAAAGAAAAAAATATTAATATAAACTAGAAGAAAATAATATATAATAGAAGAAAATAATAATAATATTAATCTTGAATTAGTCGTAAGTAAAAGATTTTCAAATAAAATTCTGTTTTTGTCGTTTTAAAATAATTATTTATTGATATTGTACGTTTGAGTGTACTTCAAACAAAAGATAATACACCTTCAAGTGGAGACTATTAATCGAGTAAATACATACTTTATTATAAATACAACAAGAAATAATAATGTTATTTTTTTACCTAATTACTCTTTAATATGTCAATTTACAAATGTCAACAATCAACAACTTACTTCTTCTAAGAGCCTTGTTACCGCTTCGATGTCATTGTAGGTTTTTGTCATTTGGCTCACCCTGTTGCTGCATAGAACTGTCAAAATAAAATAGTTTACTGAATTAAAATTGTTTTCTAATTTGCGATATACTTTCAACTAGGTATTAGATAATTTTAACTGTATCCACCTTTCCTTGAGATACTTTCATTGAAGTTAAGTGAAACGTAACGTAGAAAAAAGTAAAAAAAAAAACAATACATCTAGATTGTTTAATATGAATAGTTTTTAAAATATGAAATATTATAAATATTTAAAAGGAATATCTTTTGTTTGTTCATATATTAAATGTCATATACTCTTATATGTACGTTTGTGTTTAGGAATATCACAATATTATCAAATAAGTGAAGTGAAGTGTTTTTGTTAAAATTTCACTGTATAAAACAATTGATAAATAAAAAAATAATTTGAATTGCCTAACAAAAAAATTGTAATAAACGAAAACTTTAATGGAGAATTCGACTTATTTTTCCAATTTTGCACTCACTTTAAATTGAATATATAAATAAGTATATCAATTTGAGTTAACTGTTAATGAAATAAGAAAACATTTACATACATAGACAGACAGAGGCACAAAACATTAACAGACTATATAATTTAATGGTTTTTTTTTAAAAAAGGCAGAAACTTTTTACATATATATATTTACACTTTCGTTTTTTCACATAAATCCAAACACCTGAACCTTACAATTTGAAGCAGAAAAGAGTGCCAATATTATTTTCATAATCACACAAAAATAACAAATCAATGTGGTCGAGTGTTAGTGCCATACAACAGAATGTTTGTAAATGCACAACCGATTCAGGCAACTGATAAGATATTCCCAATATCTACGAGACATATATACTTATCAGACAATTTAAGTGTATTAATTAATTAATAACAATAACTGACCAGCAAAAATATCTTCAATATTTGATGTAGAAACGTTCATGTGATCTTCAAACATTCATAATTCATAAAGAAATAATAATAAAAGTTTAATATTAATAATTTAAATGAATCAAGACGCAACGATTCTTACATCGAATAATAAACTAAAGTGCGTGCCTTTCAACACTAGCGTGCACTGATCGCTCGAGTTGGTGACTGCGTATTCAAAGAACGCGCACCAGGCACACGAGACAGGTAAAATAAACTATGCTCTATTGTGTAACATGAGAAAACTGGATTACACAGAGTCAATAAACATTTTTGCAAAACAATAATCATTTGGTGCATTTTAAAACCAATGATTACAGATCCCAAATTGTTTCAGCTGTATTCTTTTAAGCAAAAATATTTCTGTTCACACGTGAAGTGAATTAGTAGGTATATACTTAATACTTTTATTAATATAAGCAAAATGTTTTTATAAATGAATGAAAAGAGTTTACTGCCAGAAGAAAGTTTATCAAGAAAACATGAGTCAGATGTCGTATTTATAAATTTGGCAGGACCTGAAACCTAAATTAACTCCAATCGATGCACTACTACAATGCATCACGTAACAACGTCTTGTAGATAATGATGCGTAATAAAAAGAAACTCATACATATCTAAGAGTTCTTACAAAATATTAATTAATTCACTTGAATGTAACAATACCGCTTTCTATTAAAGTAAAAAAAATCTACCAGTGGGAAAAACGATCAATAATAGATGTACCTATTCAATGTAGCGTTTTGTTCCCACTCACGACAAACACGCTGTGACCGGAGCGGATATTGATTGTGCTCTAAGTTAAACGTTAACAACAATAATAAGCTTTCATAATTTTAACATTCACTTCCGTACAAAGTGAATCATTAATTAAATAATAAATTTAAAAAAAATATTTAATTTTTTTATGCCTTTTTGTTGCTTGTTTTATTATTTAATATAGTTGTATTTGTCACTTATTTATATATAATGTAGTTTAATAGGTGGTGCTATATTATTAAATTTAGTAAAAAGTAAATGACCTGAAAAATAAGAAAAACAAATTAAGCGAGTTTATTTAGAAGAATTTAGTACTTTTATTTAAATATTCCATGAATTTTAAAAAGTAACAAAATATTTTTAACAGATATTAGAAGCATGCAGATTGTACAGCTAAGTGTTGTAAGAGAAATAATGGCCCTGTTGTGATGATGTTGATGACAATGATATAATAGTATCAACTACAATTGATCCGTACAGATAACGTAGATGTAAATTGGAAAAAGGGTTTTATATAGAAAAAAAGCAAAATTCCCGTAGATTGCGAAAAAAGCATGTTAATTACAAAACCAAACCAATATAAATTTGATGCAAGCGCATGAAGGAGTGTTCAGAAGTGAGTTTGTACCGGCGGATCATGGCTGTACCTCGATCAAGTAGTAAAGTCCGTATAACGCGAAAGTAGAGTCGGCCGAACCTGTCCCGGGCCAGATGATACAGGAAGTCGGGGTATTCGCCGAGACACTCCCTGAGTTCCGCGTCGGAGAGGAAGCTCAGCTCTTGGAAGAGCTCGCGATCGAAGCCGGGCGGCGGCGAGGCGCGCGAGCCTCCCGCGCACCCCGCGCCCGTGGCCGCACCGCCCTCCGCCGTGACGCGCCCGACTCGCGAACATCGGCTCCGCCCGCCTCACGCCGGCGAAGATTTTTTTTTTTTTCAGGCCGTCGCACACTTTTATATCACTTCATACGACCACTCACTTTAATATCACAAGTTTCATTTAAATTGTATCCGTCTCCCCAATATTCTCTTATTTGTCTGTTGTTTCATATTTCCACTATGTAAAAATGAGTTTACTACTGGTCGGCACTGTTAAATAATTTCGTAATGACTTAATTATGATTATTACTGAAAAAAAATATCTCTAAGCATCTAACAGATCGAAGACGCAAAAACGGTGCTATTAGACTGAACGATACACATAACTAACTCGCAGGCTAACTATATTAAAAATAGACTAGTGGTAAAACTAGTGGTTACTATCGATTTCAAGTTTTTCATTTAGATAAATGTACGTCTCATACGTCAAAAAATATTCTATATTACGGTTGTACTGTTAGTAGGTACAGTGATTTTATATTTCACTTATACATATATTATAATGCAAACTTTTAACATTCAATTAGAAAACTGATGATATAAGATTTAATATGATAGAAGAATGACAGCTGATATTCAAAAATTTGAAAATTACGATTAGTTTCCTTATTATTAAAAATGTATATCATTATTATTTATCTTAAAAAACTTTTGTTCTTAATAAAATGTTTATATATATATCCATTATTATTCGAATTTCAAGTTAAGAGAATGTGAGAACGCCATAAAGGTCGCCTTGCACGTGATTGCCCTGACGTAAATCAGCCTTGTGTCAGTATAAAGTCAAGATATATATTTTTTTATAATATTAGCCTTACTTACCGCCATTACTGTATGAAATATTTATATACTACATAAGAGAAATGAAAGTTAGTAATTCGTAATTGGCTCGCACAGGCAAGAAACCATTCTCTCATGATTAATATTTTTATTTTGAATTTTAAGCTGGTTCTTATTACATAAAACTAATAATTTATTTTTAATATACAAATTTAATATCTTACTATATATTTTTTTATAAGAGTGAGTTTAATGTCTAAAATAGACGGCATAGCAATTACTATGAAATTATATATTAGAAATGTACTGACTAAAAAAAATACTTACGAAAAATAGCAGAAAACTTTTATATAAAATGAAGTTATTCTAATATATACTTATACTTGGGCTTCCTAATTTAATTGAAATGATTTCTTTTACTAACGGTTAAGTATTTTAGGTCAATGTTAAAAACTTTCACGATAAAATGTGCAGCAGTACGATACACGCGATTCAGTCACATATATATATATATACGCAGAACGACTCCAATGGATCGATGGTACGGCGTCCATTTCCGTCCGCCACCGCGCAATCACTACTGAACGTAGTCACTGGTCGTGGTCAGTACTTAATATACGCCGATAGTTTTCTTACAATGAATAATATGTTATACAAACAACTTTCAACCGTATCTCATGAACAATTTCGACTACAATTGCTTGTTTTTGCATCTATACATACATAATTCAGGTGCGGCAAGTGAGAATTTGCATCACACATAGGTATTCTACCACGAGTCATATAAAATATAAATTTATCGTCCGCCCTCTAATGTAGACAAATAAAATTATAAAACTTTGACATGAAATGTCCAAGGTTAAGATTTATCTCATCTCTCTCATCAATAATGGTCATTTGTTCACTTTTGATATACTATAGGAAAATAAGCAAACGCGTAGGTAATTAAAGTACTTAGCATGTTCTTAATATAATTAATATTTGATTTTATTGTAAATATTATATATTTATATGTCAATAATAAATTTATGATTTAACTAACATTTTATATGTTAAACAAATCAAGCAAAAAGAAAGTGCGTTTTCCCAAATTGTATATTTTTATTGAGCATATATTTAGTAGTTTGCTTCAAATTTTAAAATTTGAAGCAAACTACTAAATATATGCTAACTACTTTATATTTTATTATAAAAAATACGTATATAGATAACAAAGAACATAATAATTATGCTCTCACGGTCAAGATAACATATAGTTCGACGGTGGCCCACAGCTGTTGCGCGGAGGGGGGCGCCGTCGCGACGCGTCTCCCCAATCCCGAACACGCCTCAATCGATGACACGCCGACTCCGTAGCTAGCTATATTCGTTATATGTTATAGCGTGCCCTTTAATTTACACTACTTATATATCTATATATAAAATTATACTCCCTCACCCAAAGGTTACCAATTAATATTACCGCTAAAGAGACCAACGCCGGTATTATGTAAGATGTAATGATATATTATCACAATTCGATTTTTATAAATGAAATGAGGTCACGAACGCGACGGAACTGTTCAGGAACGCGAAATAACTAGGATTGAAGGACGGTTGCGTTAAAAGGAGCCGACACAACGGATGCACCGATGCACCGTAGTGCAGTAGTAGGCTATGACATATAGCGTTGCGGATGGCGCAGCCAGTTCTGCGTGGTGAACAAGGGAAGGCGGGCCGCGGGTGTCGAGGAGTCGCAGTATTGATCCGGCGGTAGGGTGAGCGCGCGTGTCGCGTGGCTACCGGCGCGAGTCGCGACCGTCACTGGTGTTCGCGTGGAGGCGCCGCGCACGCGCTCCGCCCGCACCGGCGAGACTGGCACGCCGTTTACCGCTTGCCGCACCGCAATACATTACTCTTATCTATTAAATGATTTCTTTGATACTTTGTTTTATTATATTATACCTTTGTTGCTTTATTTTGAAAAATTAACAGAGTAACACACAAAAACAAGGCATTGTTCGTGTATTATAGACAATTATGCCTTGATAGGTATCCGATTTTAGAGGATTTATATAGATATAAATAAATGTCCGCAATTTAATTTGGGTAGACTTTACTGCCCTTGTGCCTGACAAGGGTACTTTCATATATAACCCACCGCTGTGATTGAAACTTAGCAAGTAGCAGGTAAAGAGAACTCAGTATCAAGACACTTCGTTATTCGTTTTCCATCAAAATTCAAGTCACTCCAAATCGAGTTGCTACTAAAATAGGCTTGTTAGGGGAGTGGGAAAATAGAAACAATTTAAATTTAGTCATTTCCCTTAGTGGATATCAAATTTGAGCTTTGTAATAACGCTGTATATACACGACAGTTTGTATTATTATTATGTTATAGGTATTTATCAAATATTCCAGATCTTTATTTTTTTACATCATTGTAAAATGCCTCTATATAGCACATCTTTCACTAAGATCGCCATTTCATTACTTATTATATTTTAGCTAGACTGTCATGGATATTCTTCAGATGTTCCAGATCTCCATTGTTTTATAAGTCAATGAAACATGCTCATTCTATTTGACCACTTTTGTTAAGGACGCTATTAATTATTAGTAACAGTAACTGGACCACTCACTACGGTTATATTTCGAGTGTGGAAGTCTTTTAAATCATATATTGCTTAGGGCTGGCCTAATAGTAACACAATAGAAAAGTTGCATTCAAATCTGTCCAAATACTCAGTCAAAACTGTTAAAAATCGTAGATTCCTATTGTATTTCTGTTTTATCATGTTATTGATAGATATAGTATAATAAAGTTATTTTCGGACTATAGATTGAACACGAAAGATTTGATCTTTAATACTCATATGGCAGGCATGATATTCTAACAAAACTTAAAAGTATTCGTGGTAAAAATAGTCAATGTATATTTTGGAAAATTTTGAAACTCATAAAAAAGGTTCTTTTTGTGGAAAATTTTCAATATCAAATGTTTGACAATAATAATAATCTTTCATCTATGTTCATAAAAAATTGTGTAGGTACATATTAAGGTCATGAATATTATTTTGTATATTATTAGTAAAAGAACCTCTGTTTTATTATATGAAAATTTACATTAATACAAATAATTTTTTTGTCAAAAATTAAAATTAACTTCTTCTTAATAATCCAATCATTTGTATGAGACTTTTAACGTAAATAAATCATATCCTTAAATTTCTGCATACCTACATTACTTTGCTGTTTTTGTTCTTATTAGAATCGTATGGCTTTGTTTTAGATTTTTTTCTAGAAAGATTTATAGGTCCATCTCCACTTCTCCATCTTGTTATCTTTATTTGCTCTTGGCCATAATCGAAAGTAACAAGGTAGTTAATAAAAAAGCCGGACAAGCACAAGTCGGGCTCGCCTACCGAGGGTTCCGTAAAAATTGGAGGTCTTGAGCATTTTCTGAAATTTAGGTTTGGCTTAGCCAGAACCCTTTCATCTACACCTCACTTGGACTACTTGTACAATAAAATTTTATTTTGTCCCCTTTTAAGGCTATTGTTTTTTAGGATTTAACCTCAAATATATAGTTTTCAGTTTTCTTTTCTTTACTAGTACTACCTGTTGGATGCTTAGTGCTAAATTTCATAATTCTAGGTTTTTCAAAGTAATTCTTTTAATTTTGATTCCCTTTGTTGTGTAGAAATACGTGTTTTTTTTTATTTATGGCTGTTATTTTTAATATTTTGTTGCTTACTAGAATAGCATTCGTGCTGCAACAGGATTCACAAAAGTCCTTAATTTTTTTTGTTTATTCATGCTGTACATAGCAGGAAAGACAGAGAAACTTTGGGAACCTGGTCTTAAGTGTTTTAACTTCCGTACCTAACTTCAAAGAATTTAAAAGTAATATTCTTATCAAAAATGTACATATACATCCTTGAAGGTAAAGCCATGAGACCGTTGTAGACAACTAGACATGCATTCAATATGAGAAAACAATAAAATAATTTTACATTCTTCATTTTGATTAATTTTCTGAACACCACAAATCAGGGTGTAACATATAATTTAAATAATAAAATTATCCAAAGTTAACAACACAAATCTTTAAACAACATTTTTTTTTTGTTTCTTCAACAAAAATCATCAGCACTTCATACTTAACAAACTAAGTAATATACAAATTGTTATACAACATTAAATATAAAGTTTGTGATAGACTTATGGTTAAACTAATATATGGTGTATAGTAAGAAAAATAAAAAATATTAAGCTTTATAAGTCTATAAAAATTTATAATTAGAATAAAAGTTGACTAAATAGTAAATACAAAAAAAAATGTTTATCTTCCAATATTCCAATTGATTTTAGATATAAAATGTTCATATAATATCAAAAGTTCACTTACGAAAGTAATTGAGCGTCTCCCTGATCTGGTCAGGCGTAAGATTGTAGTCTTCAGAGTTGACCGGTAGCGCTGGCGACGGAATAAACCAATCTTGATTTTCGTACCCTGGAAAATGTGACTTGTTAAATATGTCGATTTACATTCAATTTACGAAACGGCAATTATCAACAAAACAACAAATCAATTGTGTACGATATTAGGGGCCGTATTTATAAACCGCTCGCAAGTCTCAGATCGATTTTAAGATGCCGTTTAAATTCATAGGTATATCTATGGAATTAAACGGCATCATCATCATTTATAATTGAAAACGGCATCTCAAGATCGATCTCATACTTGAGAATGATTTATAAATACGGGCCTGAAATAATATATTATTTAAATACCAAACCTTCCCCACTCATTTGAACTAGATACAGTATCGATACACAATTACAGTTTCTATTTTAATCAGATATTTATATAGCTGTTTAACTTTATGTTGGAAAATTAAGAAGCGGCTACGTCAGAGGAGCTCTGAATCACACCTACAACACATTCCCCGTCCACTTTCAATCCAGTTTGTTCCCGTTTACGATATCACGTGACTTAATCTACGACATTCTAGGCTAAGGTAATAGTAAGATCCATGAATATATAAATTAATATGTGCTATAATATTAAACAAATATGAGTAAAAAGTGATGTTTTAAATAAAAAATCGCACCATTTAACTTTTATTACTTTCTTAAAACCATTACTTTTATCGACTATAATGTGTTAAGAGTGGGTTTATCAATTAACACTTTTTAAACTTATTTTATAATCTGAAACTTAAACGTAAATAAATCGATCTCAAGCAAAGTGTAAAGCGGAATTATAAAGTTTAATCAAAGAAAAAAAAAGTGAACCAATTTTAAAATATAAGAAAAGATAAAAGTAAAATGTGATTTCCAATATTATTAAGTGACATTTACAAAACAACGTAGAATTACATTTCTAAGATTCCTACCATACCATAGCTCGCGTATAGCATGCCAGAAATTGCAGCAAGTTGACGTATAGCATACAAGAGACCGGTCGGGAATGCGAGCTGGTCAGCGGACGATGACTCGTGCGGTGAGACACCATTATTTATAGCGTCGTTGGACGACGTAACGCCGGCGCCGGAAGCTGCGCTACGCATTTAGTAGGAAGGAACTCTGTTCTAGTTATATAATAATAATTTCCTATTTTTTTTTAAATAAAACACATTAAACATTTTGCGCTATTCGTCATAAAATTATATAAATCTACCGTGGTTAAATTAATAGCTTTAAAGATTAAAATCAAGTAAGTTTTTTTTCTTTTCGTGTGACACAATCGACATCTATTTAGACATATTCAAATTTATATATTTTTATATACAGCGCACATTTGATGTAGTATTTGCGTTAAAGTACAACGGGCACTTTTCACTCGCATTTTAAAAATACATACCAAGATACTATAAAATTATACGACTTCGTCCACATTGTATATTTTGCAGAAACTTTTATTCAGATCCACGGAGAAATGAACATAATCATATTATATGTCTTTCATTCATTAAAATTAAAATGTCTTTAGAACATACTCAAATTCGTTCCTTAACTACCTAATTTGCGCAAGTCGCATGCGACAGTACTTATCGAATTTGATCGACAAACATACAGTCGAATGCGACAAACTGCGCATGCGCATTCTGTTTCTAGACAAAATCTAGAAGGATATTATTAAAAGATTTATTTTTGTAAGTTGCAATACTATCGTTTAGTATAACTCGTGAAGAAGAATTTTAGGGATTGGAAATGAAAAAAAGATATTTTAATCATTATGAATCAGTACTAAATAAATAATTGTAATAATATTCAATATGTATTAAACGAAGTAGGTGAAATGAAAAAAAAAGTCTCAACATACAAAGAAGTTAATGTGAATTTTAACCAAAATTTATACATTTGTATGTGAATAAGTAGATATAAATATTATATAATTTAATTAAATTTCCCTAGTTAAGAGTTTCGAGCAAAAAAAATAAAGTAGGTAGCATTTTTCCCCATTTTTTTTTATTTACTGATTGTGAAAAAAAATATGCACTAGAGTCTAGACTGAAGTGTGGGTTTGACTCTAACATGATATACATATAAATTGCGTATACATAAAGTTTATTATGTTTAAACGAAAGTTCCATTGTCGTTTGTCAATTAAGCAAAATATACAGTGAAAATGAGAAAGTGCTTCTTCAACTACAACAGCATTAAATTAGCTTTTCTCCTCTATTATACGTGTTGAATAGTAGGCCATGGACGAGCGTAAACGTACTAAAATAGAAAATGCATATATTTAACCTCATTGAGATAAATCAATACAGTACAACATTAAAGTTGTTTAAAAATTAACAAATAAGAATAATAATTATAATGGTTCTGGTTGAATCTCGTAAAACTTCCTGAGTCGACCTGCGTCGACGAAGGTCGTGCCAATTGAAATGTGTAATTACGTTCTAGCGGTCTTCGAGTTTTTTTTTTTATCAAAAAATTTAAATTTATGTGTTTATTTTAATAAGAATTTTAAATTTAAGTATAGTCTTTACTACTGAATTATAATCGTCGCTTACGTTAAATATATGTATATTTTTTATGTATAATCTTTTAGTCATTTAAGAGATATTAAAAACTCGGTTGCCATATAACAATCACTAATTGAGTAACTCATTGCTAGTTTCTATTTAGTTCATTATTAACACTTGATCGTTAGACTAGAGACCACACTTTGTTAAGTGTGACTGTAGACGCGACTGGCTGTGGGTTTGATCCCAACTCGAGGAAAGGAAATATTCATTAAAATGTATATTTCCATTTGTCCCCTCTGGTGTCAAGACAAAGCGCGGTGTTGAGTTCCGTCACTCCACACGCAATGTCTCCAGAATTAGGCGGAACATGAAGAACTAAGTGTCTTAACACTAGGTTACCTCTGCCTACCCTGCTGTTTGCGAGATACAGCGGAAGCTGATTTAATTTAGTTTTGACTATGTTAACGAACACAGAAAATTGTTATTTATGTGAAGAATCATTTTGAGAGGTTTATATTTCAATTTATTAAAATTAAAATTTCATATCAATATATTAATATTAAACTTGCTTAGTTAAAGAAAAATTAACCATGAGGTCTTGAAACATTCATTTATGAAATTGTTCACGAAGTTATAGTTAGGAGGTAGAGCGCCTCTGTTGTTGTGCAATTGTAAGTATCTTATTGTACAGATAGAAAGTAACTTATTGATTGTACATTAAGGCTAAGCAATTAACGCTATTTATTAAAGGATCGTAATTTTTCAGATAAGGTTACACAAAATGTGATATTTTGGTGCCAAACATACATTACGTCTAAAATAGAAACTACACCGTAAAAAAAATCTCAATTTCAAAATAAATCAATCTAACACTATAAAAAATAGTCTATAAATTGAAATATTATCACTTTAGCTGGTTTGATGGGTGTTCAATTTTCATGGGTGCGGCGGCTAGTTCTAAAATTTACTATTAATTTATACTTAGTATTTTCTATAGACTTCTAAAGTGCACTAAAATATTTTCAAATATGTTATGAATTTCTACTCAACACAGTCATATTATTATTGACGGCGCAGTGATACTATGTAATGTTTGTTCTCTAGCTTGTTCGTGTTTTTATTTTCTCATTAAATCCACAAGTAACTATAAAATAAAATAATTAATAAAGTAGCATAAACATAATTAATAAGCTTAACATTACTTTACAACAAAAAATAATAACGTTACTTACGGTAATTGCCAGCTACAAAATGACATAATAATCGTCACAAAATACGTACGATACATAGGCAAATAAGCCGTCAAAAATTCAATTTCACAAATGCACATAATGACATAAATGAATAACATATACATACATATATTTAATTAGATATATATAAAATATTTTTTTTTATATTACTCAAAAATGTTAAAATATACGTAAATGTTAATACTTATTAATCAGTTACTCGTAAATCAATATTGTTAAATTAAATTTAAATGAAATTTAGCACTCAAACAACTTATAATATTTTATATATGAAGCCATAAATACTGTTACAATTTAAAACTAAGCAAAATATTACTTTTGAATTTGGGATCTGTCATTTTTACACGATTGTTCATTGTTTTTTTTATTTTTGCGCCAATATACTGTAAAATATTTTAAATGACAAAGAGAACCAGAGACAACTTCGAAGAAGCTTTATATATTTTTATGGATTTTATATTGAATGTATTGAACTAACATGCTCTAAACTTAATAAATATACCGTACAATGGAAAAAATATATTTTTCTTTGTAACAATATTTTTGGCAAAATTAAGTATAATTATTTTTCATGGCAATAAGGACACCTGATAGTCATCAGTGATAATATGACTCAGATTTTTTATTATTCTCAATAGTAAATATTCAAATTTACACGAGATGGATAATTGATACCATGCATACAATCATATATAAGTCGTGTAATCCTATATCAAGGATTAAAACAAAATACATCAAGGGAAATTAAAATAAATATATCATGCCATATTAACAAAGAGTATATGAAGCTTACCTCCAAATTGTGTTAGACTGTCGGCTCTGAGGCGATACTTCGGAATATGCTCTTGAAGCAAGCTAACTATTTCTACTTCTGGCACCTCCTCGCTATTGCACAGCTCTGTTAAAAAATAATAATATTAAGTCAATAGACAATACCTATGCAATGATAAACATAATTTTTATTAATTAAAAAAAGACTTCTATTAAATAAAATTCAAAAGTAACCTCTAATTGCTGGAGATAACAAAATAACTTTTGGTTTTCTTTAAAATTTGCAAACTCCATAATTCTAACCTTAAACATAGTATAACACTTTCTAGTAAAGTAAGGAAAATTTTGATAAACATCTAAATAATAGTTAGAAAGCTGTAGGTTCGCAGCGTCGTGACTAGAGAGAATCGAAGTTGAACGCGGCATTGCGATGTCTACAACATTATGAAGTACGCGATGTGTATATATATTTGCGAGTATGTAGTAGTGGTGGTGTACTTGGTGCATTAAATACGGACCAGACAGAATCAATACCGCACCCTCCCTATACCCACCGGCGGCTGAACGCGCCATCTACAGGAGCATTTTACAACTGTTTTTGCATTTAAGTGAATGAATGAAATGAAATATAACAATTAGATACTGGAAGGCAAAAAATAATAAAATAACTGTATATCATTGACCATAGACATTGTGTCTATGGTGATCACAATTTAAAAGTTTGTTTAATCGATATTTTTATTTTATGATATTGATTTATAAAATTAAAATCACTCAACGTTATATATATTTTTTAAAACATTTAAAACTACTATAAAATCTGACGTGACGTTGCGCTGCTAAAATATTGATAAGTAAATTCTAAATAATGCGTTCTATCTATAAATAAATGATTCGTAGAGGAGAAACTAAGCATATTTAAATCGCTCTAATTTTAATTTACAATTAAATCTTAACTAATAATATCATATTTTTGTGTGCGCGCATTTTCTACATCATGTGGTAGACATGTAGAACTTTAATCATTAATTACACTCTCAGCTTACGCTAGCACTATAGGTGGTGGAACTACGTTTTTTAATCATATTTGAAAAACATTAAAATTATTTAAAAACATCGCCCGTCATAGATTCAAAGCGATCTTCAATCTCAAAAGGTTTTCATAATGAATTGCATTCTCGAATTATTGATTAAAATATTATGTTTCATACCAAGCTATTATGTGTTTTCTTATCAGTATAGACAACTAAACTTAAATTAAATATATTGAGTCTTTTTATTTCTTAAGTCGTTAAAATTATATGAAAATAATGTATTCATAATCAGACTTCGATTCCAAAACTTTAAAACGATAAATAGGCGAGAGAAAGAACAGTATATATTTCCCAAAGCAGTGAAACATCTGGGATAACTTTACTAGAGAAGCCGGAAACGTTGAATCCCGCGTACCACTTAGTAAAGAAATATAACGTTAATAGATAGTACATTTTAGTACGTATTAATTAAAATCATCATATATTTACACCAATTATTTAATAAGTCTGGATCGCTAGTTCATTTTGTAAAACAAAATGTATCATTATCATTTATTAATCAAAAATCGATCATGTGATTGCACTGAATAAACAGACAGTTATTACAGGCAAACGACGCAATGTTAATGCATAAACAAAAAATGTATAATTTTAACAATAAAACGTTCATTTTATTGAATTGACTACCCCCGTCACAAAATCTTGATATATTGTATATAAATATTATTTCACATCACATAGATATAAACTCACCGTCACTCCAAGTAAATAACAAATCCTGGTGCTCATCGTGTAAGCCGTTGCGCCGCCTCGGTCGCGGGCGGGATCGCCTCTCGCTCATTATAGTGTCGTGACACATAAAACTTTAGCGTCCAATTTAAATTGTAACATTAAGGAACCCGAAACAGAGGAAACAAATTAAAATATATATAATTGTGTGTACGTGCACTTGCCACTACTTCCCCTAATAATCGTTTGTGTATAATCTAGATAATAGATAATGGCTGTAACGTCACAATAGTCGATAATGAATACACTCGACGACAGAACGAACGTAGAAAATTAATTTAAAAAATAGTTACAGTAAGCCGACGGTAGTTTTAGTATCTCTAGTTTATTATTTCTTAAATGGATAATTATTAATTATGAAACACTGTGTTGAGCTAAAAAAGGTTTTAACTGTTATTGTACTATGAATTATATTGTTAATAAATAAAAAAAAATATTAAACAAAGGACATGAAATTTTTAAATGGAACAACTGAAAAATTACCATTTATAGATATGGCTATTATGATATATATACTTTTATAGCAATTGTAATAGATATAGAAAGATAATTATAATTTAGCAAACAAAGCCAAGTAGAAATGGTACCGAGGCCACACGCACAGATCGCTTGTGGAGGCGGCACGGTCGTCGCACTCAAAAGCGTTAATAAAAATAAGGATGTCGTCAATATGTTGGCATCGATTCCATACATAGGTCACCTCTGAACTGCACAGTCCTTTTATTATTAACTATTTTTCAACTTAAACTTGATAATAAACATAAATATAAAACCTCCCTATTTAGCTATTAATTATCATATTTTATAATAAAACAATTATTTGCCACTTTTAAAACTAACCTAGAATAGAAAATGTAAAGAAGAAATGGCGGTACTTCTGTTATATAATCTGTATTTCAAGGAAAATGAATCCTATATGCAGTAACAAGATTACATTCTCTTTAACTCTATATTAAGTACAATATGTGTTCTTAATTTAAAAGAAAGTACTAAATTTAATTTAAATGAAAAATTTTTGATGTTTTTTTTAAAAGATCGGCAATTATAGTTCTTATCATGATTATGGTATCTTTCGTTAATATTTTCGTAATGCCGCAAAAATTACGTAAGTGATATTATGTACATAATGTCTGAAGCATGAGAAATTAATTTCAATACCTTTCATTGTTATATCTTCAATTTTTTCAAGCTTTGTCAATAACGATATTTATTATATATTCACATTTTATATTTTTTTGATACTGTACGTCTTTAGTATGCAGAACATACTAGACAACGTTATAAAGTATATATCCCCAAAATTAAATTAAACATTTAAAATACAAATTTACAGAAGACATACAGATAAGAAATAAGGTTAACGCGGACGTGAAGCGTGAACCGATAGTTGTCGGCAGGGCCGCGGCGTGAGACTGGGCCTGCGCTCGCGCCCGCCCGCCCGGAATAGCAGCTGGCAACTCGCCAATCGCAAAAATATATGCTATCCCCCATTCATAAGCCCTATGCATAAACCGTCATTGTTTGTTTTTGTTTTACAAAAAAACTCAATGTTTACGAAAGCTATATGATAACTTGCTTGATAAAATCAGATAAAATAATTATTGACAAATGTCAGTCGTTGCGCAAGAGCACAAGCATGCGACTGTAAATGCAACAGATAATGGGTTCGATTCCTACTCGAGGAAATGATATATTTGATATTTTTATTTTGCATGCTCTGGGTTAGAGGCAAAACTTGGCGTTGGCATGTAGATGTTGGCGGAAAGTAGAGAACAGAACTGTCTTAATGGGAATTGAGTGTATTAGCACTAGGTTCAGTAGGGAACCAGCCTGCCCTCCCCTACTATGTGCTCATCCAGAAGTGGTAATAATCTTATTGTAGCATCTTCAATTGCGTGAACGTAACTCACTAAGTTATTATAGCTTGGCATATTTTTTTCTTTCAGTTTTCGTCTTAAATATTCATATACACGAACACGTGAGCACGTGGTGAAATTACCCCTGCACAGTGAAATAAAAATAAGAACAGCGTTGTATTCATCTATCTATGTAACTCATCGGATAATTAAAACAATCTGTTTTTTAAATGTCAAAAAATGCTAGTGCTGCGCTGAGAGATAATACAAGATACTTATTTAAAAAGTATTTATATCATTTTTATACTCTCCACTATATAATATATTAAACTATAACTTATGTTATGAATTGTGACATTATCTAGCGTCAATAGTTACTACTACCTTGTTGTATACCAATGCTTAAATTAAAACAGTGCAGCCATTATCATGTGCAATTTGAGAGAATGAGTAAAATTTATTGTCCGCATCACATTGCTCAGTCAGTTTCGAGGTATTTGCATTAATAAAAATGTATATTTAAATAATAAAATATTAAAATTATTTACTATAATCTCTAGTAACGCTATGTACGTTCATATAATGTTTTAAACATACTCTACTATCATACATAAATTAAAAAATAAAACGACGAAATATAACACAATGACTAAAGTTATCAATTTAGAAATGACGTATTAAACCCACTTTACTTGGTTAAATAACATGAGTCAAGGTCCAAACAACTCTTGAAAGGAAAAATTTACACGATTGACTGTTTAACAGCATTAAAATTCTCTTGTGTCTCATACAATACAACTTCACGATCTGTAACATTTTGCTTAATATCCTATGTATATATCGTATTAATATTATGAGTATGAAATATAAAATAAATCAGCTTCACACTGTATCCCGCATACAGCAGGGTAGACAGAGGGAACCTAGTGTTAAGACACTTCGGTCCCCATTTTCCGACTAATTCTGGAGGCGTTGCGTGTTAAGTGGCGGCAGTCAACGCCGCGTTGTGCCTCGACACCAGAGCAAAGAAATGAAATCAAAAATTTACATAAATATTTCATTTGCTCGAGTGGAGATCGAACACATAACCAATCGCGTTTAGTCACACACTTGTGCCACTGCGCCTCAACTGGCCTCTATGTGAAATCTCACATAAAGAGTGAGAATGAGATTTTGTGAAAATAATTTCATCTACATACCATGCGGGCGAATCCGCGGTCGAAAGATAGTACAGTATAAAAATAAAGTTTCAAAGGCACTAGCACTTTTTAAAGGTCACATTTTACCAGAACATCTGACCGTTATATAACAATATTCAATGTAAGTTCGTTACGTGACAGTAAACGAAAAATGCGCAACTGTTCTTAATGAACTTTGTGCCTATCGCGCACCAGTTTTAACTCGACAATTTTGGACCTATAATGGTTACACAAGATTATCCTGTCAATCTAACTAAAACAGTGCGCAACGAAAAATTTACTATTAAAATTTAGACTGATTTAGATGTAAAAATATAGGTAAATTATTCATTAAGCTTTTAATAGAAGAGGATAGAAGCCCGTCGTGGCGCAGGTGCACAGAGTGTGACAGGTTGTGGGTTCGATTCCCACTCGTAGAAATGAAATATTATTTTAATTTAAATTTCCAGCTCTGGTGTCGGGGCAATCGAATGGAGTGTCTTTACACAAGGTTCCCAAAGCTTTATTTGCTGTGTGCGAGATACAGCGTGAAGCTAAATCAGCTTATGTCATAAAACATAAAATTTCAAGCACAAAAAATTGAGAATTATACTTCATACTTGTAATCACTCATGTTGAGTTTGATTTGCTATCATATTCTATTACTATAATCAACAATTTGGGGAGAAAAAAGAGTACTAATTTTAATCCCTGTATCGCAAAGACCTGTTAGCTGTTTGATTTTTTTTTCGAAAGGGCTTTTTAAGCTGCTGTTGACCTGGGATGGTCTTTACAGCTTCACCGGGCGGGGAGATTATAATATTTAATTTTCACGCAACCTTTTACCAAAAACATTGTAATTTTTTTCGCAAGTTTTCATAAACACGTATATGTGTACACTTAAGAGTAAAATTACTTTCATACTACATAAAGAATAGATGTTTAATGATTAATAAAATGTTTTTAAATAACAATCTGTACTCGCGACGGATCCACAAGAAATGTTTTCATATGGATGTATGTATGGATCTAATCTAAGCATATCTGAGAAAAATATGTCGTTATCTGCAGTCATAAATTAACTTTAATCTCTTATTTCAATCATTCATTTTTTTGTGGGATAGAAGTCAATAAGAATTTTGCTAATATTCATTACTAATTAATTAAATAATTTGATTCGATGCAGGTTCGATTAAAAAGTTTAATATTATTTTATTAGTAGAAGGCTGTTATAACTATTAGTCGTCACAGTCCGTCTTGTTTATAAAAATTCTTGTTTGAACTTTCATGTGGTTATTTCATCAAAAATAAAAAAAAATAAGATAAAGATGCTAATATTGTGTTTAACATTGTATCTGCAACTGACCTGTAATAGTAGCGACGTGACGCGTAGCGCGAGGAGCTAGCGAGGGCGCGCGAGCCGCATCCTGGAGGGCCGCCAGCTTGACGAAATGCCCTACAAAACCAAGTTTATCAGTTTTTTAATTGTGCCATCTCACTTTATGTCATAACAGAGTCACGACTTATGACAAAAGTACAGAGTAAATCTAACAATAAGACATTCAAGTTTGATATTGTACTTAAATGTAATTTTATTGTATTAAAAACAAGAAATGTATCATTGTTAAAATTTATTTAATCTACTTAAGTAAAAAATGACCCTTTAATTTGACGATACTATTTTTTTATATTTAGGAATATTAAAATATGGGGAAGTCAAATTAATGCAACATTTTTATGATATAAATAAAAACATGTATAGGTGGATTGAATGTGTTATATTGTAAACATATAATAAAAAATTTAATGAAAAGTAATTTTAAAAAAAATAACAGACCTCAAGTACCTCTCAATTTCAAAGTTTGGTTTCACAATATATAGGTAGAGCACACCTGGGAACCTAGTGTTAATATACTCTATTCTCATTCTTTTATTCCCCACATTCCTCCAATTCTGGAGGCATTAAATCTGATGGTTTTGAGTGAGGAACTGAACTCTATGCTTTGCCTGGTTACCAGAGCAAAGAAATAAAAATATGAAATGTTTCATTTTCTCAACTGGGAATCAAACTTATAGTTTGAATCAAACTAATAGTCTCATGCATTTATTGTATAAAAAAAAGATAATTCATTACTTATATTCAAAATGTGATACCATCACAGCATGGCTGGACAGGTTGTGTGAACACTATGATTAGGGTTTTGATTTCCCACACTTGAGGAAATTAATGTTTGTTTGTTTTCCAGCTGGTATGACAAAGTATATTTGATGTTTAATTAAACTCTGTATCTATTTTGCTACATGTGGGATAAAATGTAAAACAATATGCCAAATATATGAATTCTTGAATTTTGAAATTAAATAAAAATTACATTTAAACATAGCTTCTAGCAATGTTAAAATGGTAATCCTTACTATATGAAATCCATTTTTCCTAATATACAAAGCGGTTATGGTTACTCTAAATAAGATCCTCTGAATGTAATTAGATATTGATATATAGATATATACAAAAATACTAATGTTGATACAATGTGGTAGGTAAATGAAGAGATCAAATGAAATACATATAGCAAGTGTTACCTTACACTTATTATATTTTGTATTTGCAAAGAAGCAAAGTTTCTATTGGTACTTACTTTCTTATTTATAAGGTGTTGATTGCTTCGCAAAAAGTTTCTTGACCTGCACAAGATACATTTGTATTTAAAATATTAATTATTTTTATGAATTGCTGCTTCAATGTCAGTTTATTCGCCATTATTTATAAATTTACCGTGAGATGACAAATCATCGGTTACAATTATAATTATTATGAGTAGCATGGACTATAGTTAAATAAGGATTCTATATAGGTAATTGCCATGACATTTTTCATATAAAATATAAAAACATGCTTATTTTTAAATGATATATTAAACAATATCAACTAAATAAAATTTTGACTTACACTCATTTTTACATCATTGATACTGCTAGGAACCCTGACCTTGTTTGAAATAAACCATTGTAGCACAATCACAATAAAATAAAAGTATCTGATTTTATATCACTTTTAAAATTAAATATATATTCATATTTAATATCGATTATCTTACATTGAAACGTTCTGTGGTTCGAAATGCATAGATTGGAAATCTTTATTTTAGACTTTACATTGTGGTACAGTCTCGTTAAGTCATATTCACATCTGAATTCTGAAAATTAAAGCTAAATTTCGTAACTAGCAACATTTTCAAGTCGTCACAGTCCGTGTTGTTTGTAAAAAAACATGGTACGTTTACGGTTTAATAGGTGATTACTGTTTAAGCTATTTTTGCGACAGGCTAAATTTAAAAATATATATAATGTAACAATATTTTCAACACAATACTTCAAGAAATTTCTAACAACATTACGAATTTTCAATATTTTAGTAATAACTATATTTTTTCTTTAAGATATTTTATTTAATATTAACGTGCAAAATGATGAGTAATATCGATGGTTCATTTGTTCATTAAAAGAGTAATATAGAAACAAAATAACGCTCTGATCTACCCAAGACTAGCAACACAATTTAAAAAGAAAATTATTTTGAATAGTATATTTTTGGTTTAGAGCTTCATAGCAAATAAAAATTGCAATAGATGTGTAATACTAATAACACATTCAGATATATTATTGTTTTTTCTTGGCTACCCATACACACACAATATTATTGTAAATACAATATTGACAATAATATTGTTCAATATATGGCCCCACACGTAATTAAATCTGACCCAGTCGCTCGGTAGCTATGATTGTAACACTTACAGTGTTAAACCTAAAAGAGCTAAAATTAAAGTTGCTTTAATTATTGCGTTTAGCTTACTTACAAAAAAAAACGCGAGAATGAGAAAAAAACTAAGTTTAATCATTTTAATAATATTAATGCACTACAACAAAAGGCTAAATTCATGGCAAGGGCACAATGTGACTTCGTAAATGCGACAAATTGTTCCCCCACTCAACGCGTAATGCCTCCAGAATTCAGTGGAAAATTGGGGACGGAATGCATTCATATTAGGTTCCCTCTGCCTACCCTGTTATATGCAGCATAAAGCGTGAAGCTAATTTTATGAACATAGGACGAATTAAAAAAATACATGAGGATTACAGATAAACGTCCAAAAAATATTATCTCTATTTGGTTAGATTTTTTTGTAAATATCGAACACCTTTTTTAGCTCTACTATTTTTCTTAAGTTTATCGCGATATAACCAAACTTTGATATATACTTGATATATTCCATAGCTCCTAATAAGTTTCCCATGTTTTAATAAACTCTAGTAAATATTGTTTTTCCATGGGAGAAGTAATATTAACTTTTTTTATTATTTTTGCTATTTATACTGTTTTCGTCGTCTTTAATAAAAGGCATAAGCGTCCGCCTCCTTTGAACATTTTTTTAAATAAAATATTGCCGCACGCCCACACACGTCAATATAAGTGACAATGACTCTAACTCCTACGATATT
Source organism: Heliconius charithonia (assembly GCA_030704555.1). Lineage (NCBI taxonomy): Eukaryota > Metazoa > Arthropoda > Insecta > Lepidoptera > Nymphalidae > Heliconius > Heliconius charithonia. The sequence continues at coordinate 10,038,523 of CM060827.1, read as the reverse complement.
GCCGTGACAAAAACAGATTTTGATTTACAGCAATATTTATGAACTGGCCGCACGCACACACAATATTATTGACAATACGTACTTTATAGACAATATTATTGTACGTGTGTGGCCAGGCTAAGAAATATTGCATGTTGCTTAATAATTAAAAGATTAAAATTGAGATAAAAGAAGACAGACAATAATTCTATATCTTTAATATGATCAATAAACTAATTAAATAATTTTATATATTTATAAAGCTATAAATTAGTCGTTTAATAATGTAAAGTGTAATTTAATAATGTAAAGTGTGATTACCTATTTATTTATTAATATAATTACAATTAATAAAGTCAAAAAATTTATGATCGCCACAACTCCTAAACTCAATATTATTATACCTGTAACAAGAAATATATCGTGCAATAAATTTGTATTCCATACTTTCAAGAAATAAATCAAGCAATTATTTAAGGTTGCTTAATTACTCCATAATATTGAAATATTTTTATATTTATAACAATTATCACTTCATAACAATATTAAAGCTTAAAATATCATCCCTGTTTATACCTTCAAATAACATAATTACTACGGCAAAACATACTGCTCCAGCTAGAACTATTAGTGATTTTAATAATGTTATCAACAATGTTATAATTATAACTAAAAATATCAGTGTGCCAAAAATTGGATTTTGCAACAAGTAATGAGTAATTTTGTAAGCTTCATTTTGAATTGAATTGGATATAATAATATATACTGGTGCGCAAGGTTCTGAAACAACGATTTCATTTTCATAACAAAAGAATCCATTCAAAAGGTATTATTAAAATGTTTCTGATGAAAAATTTATATAATGTTCCTTAAAATCTTACCTATTGAATACTTAATAAAAATTTTAAATGCTGTTCTTAAATTAATTTCCATTATTCTATAGTTATAACATTTCGGGTGTACCGTGGTGCTAACTGCTAAGTATTTTTTGTAACATTTCTGAATATGTAGGTAGTACAAAAAAAATAGTCTCGAGAATAACGTCGGATAAAAAAAATTCATTCTTGGCTCTTAGATATTCATATTCATACATTATATAACCTGTGGATCTAACATCTGTGGTTTGTAATTGGCGCTAAATTCTTTAAAAATGTCAAAATCAATTATAAATATGAATTTCTGTTTTTCAATTTTGTGATTTCTAAAGTAAAACTTGCTAACAACTATTTAATGTAAGAAGCCGTTAAGTTGTTAGGGTTGTATAATTTAATAGAAGGACATTTTTACGAAATTGATAATAAAAGAAATGGTAATCCAGGTAATATATAGAAATCCGAATTTAAAAGTTATATATTAAATTTCATTTAATATCATATATAATTTACAGGTTGGCCATTATGACGAAAATGTTTTACCTGATATGCTACCAGTGTACTACACCAGATTATTTCCCCAAAACATATTTTGCCGATGGTTGTCTTGTGGAAGTTACCCTCAGCCATTGTCCAACCGGGAGTTATCGTTTACTTTAGCAGACGACGTATATTTGCGATATTTATCCATAAGTAATCAAAAAGAATTTCAAACTCTGTTACAAAAGAAGTGTCCTCATAAACTTGATATTGGTGCAGTTTATAACATAAAGTAAGATGAAATTATTTTGGCCATATATTTGGTTTTTTTTTATCACATTTATCTGCACTATTGTTAGATGAATGTTATAAAAAACATATATCAGCTTAGTAGGATTAATGTTTTATACAGATTCAATAATTTCTTAATTTCAGACCGTCTATCGGGCGACATGATGCTGTAGTACTTGCTAGAGAACTGGTGTTTGATATTGATCTTACAGATTATGATGAAGTACGGACATGTTGTCAAGAAGCAAATGTATGTGATAAATGTTGGAAATTTATGGTAGTAGCATGTGAAATTATACAGTTAGCATTAAAAGGTAATATGAAGTAAAATAAAATAATAATTTTGTGTTCTATTAATTTTATGTTTAGTTCAGCAAAATATATCTATTTTAAAAGTATAGTTGAGGCCAGTAGTGGTGCAGGGGCATGAAGTGTGACTGTAAAATTGACTGATTGTGGGTTTTATCCTCACTCGAGGATATGAAATATTTATTTACATTTATATTTTCATTTCTTTGCCCTGGTGTTGAGGTAAAACGCAGCATAGAGTTCCTTCACTTAATATGCAATGCCTTCAGAACTCAGTGGAAAGTGGGAAACGGAGTGTCTTAACACTAGGATCCCTCAGCCTACCCTGTTATGTGTGCAATAAAGTGAAGCTATTTGTTTTAAAGTATATTGAGTTAAATGTTAGTGAGTTTGATTCCCAATTGGTGGAATCCAAATACCCCAAGATGATGTTTTTTTTTCATTTCTTTGCTCTGTTAAAAATATATTAGCATCTCTAAATTGGGAGACAAACTATATCTCTGAAATTGGAAGGAAAGACATGCACCAACTGTCTTTACATTAGATTTCCCCTGCCTATCATGTTGTATGTAGGATATAAAGTGAAATAACAAATTGTAAAATTTTAGAGGATTTTGGTTTTCATAACATATTGTGGGTCTTCTCTGGGAGACGAGGAATACATTGCTGGGTGTCAGACTATGAAGCAAGAACATTGGATAGCCCAGGAAGAGCAGCTGTTGCAGACTATCTTTGCCTAATAATGGGTGGTGAAAATCAAAACAAAAAAGTGCATTTAGGGAGTGACAATTTACATTCCAGTATTAGGTTTGTCTAAATTATGGAATATACTAAAGTTTCATATTTTGTATATAATATACTATGGAATAAAAACTTAACATATTTTAGGAGAGCATTAGATGTGATTGACACATACTTTGAAAAAATCATGCAAGAACAAAGTTTCTTATCCACACCAGAGAGTGTAAAATGCTTCTATAAAATGATACCTGATGAAACACTTAGGAAACAAATTCAAGAAAACTTTGAGAGAATGCCAGTATCATCCTTAGAGAGATGGGAAGCTTTTATTGATACTTACAACAAATTTTGCAAAGAAGTAAATATTTGATATAAATTTTATGTATTTATAACTATAAGGAGTTATACAAAAAATAATTTGTTTGATAACAATATGCCTTGGCTATTACTCCCACTTCTAATGAATATAATTAGGTGTAAATAATATTAAAGCAGTTTTTGTTAACCTCCACTATATGTGAATATGTGAACGCGGGTGAGATATAGTGGAGGCTAACAAAAACAGAGTAGGCAGAGTTTTCTATTTTCTGTCCAATTTGTGTAAACACAATGCAACATCTAGTCATTTTACCAGATTGATAATATGAAAATAATTCATAAACCTAAGTTTGAATCAAATCTATTGTTGCATTTGCTGCTGCTCAATGAAAGCTTAATTAACAAAATGTATTTAGTCTGTTTATCTTATACCCAGGCCCAGGCAATTATTGCACAATGAAACTGAACTTGACTATAAGCGCTACTATAAAAAATAATATATGTCCAAGTGAAATTTTATCACATTTTACAGAACAATAGTGGAATAAGGAAAATGAAATATCTAATTGAAGAGATAAAAATACAATATTGTTACCCAAGGCTTGATGTCAATGTTACAAAAGGATTTAACCATTTACTAAAATCACCTTTTAGCATACATCCAAAAACTGGAAAAGTATCTATTGCTTTTAAACCTGAAGCTGCTAAAAGCATGAAGTTGGATGAGGTTCCAACGATTTATACTCTACTCGATGATAGCTCTCCTGATAGTGTCCAACATCAAAACAATATGAGAACAGCAGTAAAAGTTTTTCAAGAAGTTGTTTTTGGCTTTGAAAAATCTGAAGCACTGAGAAGAAAAAACGAAGCTAGTAAGTTAATATTTAGTTTCTTTAAAATTTGTGTGCAAATTTTAATCTATTAACCCAGTTAAATATTTTTTTACAAATAGCAACTACCTATGAAATGAAATTATATAGATATTTACAAATATTTCTTATACATAATTTTTTTTCTTAAATTATATAAGAAGTATAATATTTAAGAAGTAAATAAAGTTGAAATTTATTAATAATAATTTTTTTACAACAATTTTAATGTTGTTTCAGGTATATCCATAGATTTTTGAAAAGAAGGTTGAATAAAATATTTATAATAGCAGTGAATCTTTTTATTAAACTATACTTATATATTTATATGTACTATTTAAAGCATGTACATGTTTCACAATAGATATAAGAAATCAGATCATTTTTTCAAAATATTATTTATATATGTGCTTAAAATTTTACTAAAAATGGAAACTTGTGACACTTCACAGAAATTACTTTTTTGTTTAATTGAATCATAGAATAGAAGCTAATAAAGCACATGTATTTGGAAAAGTTAAAAGTGGTTTGTTAATGATTTCTGTAAACTTATTGATATTGTTTCTTGAAAAAAAAAAGATTTTTGCTTGCATGATTCAATTATTAAAGTATTGTGACAATGCATATAATAAGAACTCATTGGTCATCTTATTAGATTGTGTTGTTATGGAATAACAATGTATGTAATTATATTTATATAGAGCAACTGAGAGCAACATTGAGGAAGTCTTCAAAGCCAATGGTAACTGTTCCATTTTGTTGGGTGTCCCTTACCCTGAATGCTTCAGTGAACCTTTGAACTTGCACACAAAGCACTATAAAGTTGTCAACAGATATTTTACCCTCTCTATCACATCTTTTGGTTAAAAATTTGACAAAATCTGGTGAAAACCTGAATCCCATTTGTGAAAATGCTGTAATAAAACATTAATAATTAGTTATTGTATTGTAACAATAGGTATGTGGTGTAATTGAAACTCTTATTAATATAATTACATTAATATATGATTGAATTTTATATAGGATGATTTTGTGGTTAATATTTAAAGCATCAGGTTGCTTACGTATATATTTATTTAAATATTGTTTTGTTAAATATTTAAAAGTGATTTTTAGGAGTTTTTCTGCTGGCTGAAATTAATTCATTTAATATTCTAGTTTTCTTGCTTCGGCAACAAGACAAAGCACGACGTTCAGCAACTTGGCAATCCATTGTATGAAAAAGTCGGCCAAAAGTAGGGAACAATCTGTTCTTTACTTTTGGCCGAGTGTGTCTTAGCAATTTGTTCGCTCTGCCTACCGTGTTATATGCCGGATACAGTGTTAAGCTAAAACTAAAAAAATAAAACAAGAAACTACGTCGGTTTAGATGCATAAAATATAATTTTAGCTGTTCTCATTAAATAATGCCTTGTGTGCTGGTGGTAGCTTTCTGTAGGACGGATACTATTAACATTTAATGTTACTTGACCACTCAACGCGTAATGCCTGCATAATTCGATAGGTGGGGAACGGAGTGTTTTAACATTAAGTTCCCTGCTGTGTGCGGGATACAGCGTGAAGCTGATTTGAATATTCAAAAAATTAGAGTACTACTTAATGGCCTAATTGAAATATAGATTTTAACAATAAATTTAAAATACCTTTCGATAATTCTTCTTCATCGATATTGCCAGACTGGTCAGTGTCATAAGTCTTAAAGACTGTTAGCCACTGGTTAACATATGTATATAGCTTATCAAATTCCTCTAAATTAATGTGGCCCGAGCGATCTTTGTCGAACATGCCTGCAATCAAATACAGCATATCTTTTATAGCCTATCAAAGAGAACGAAGCGCCAAACGCTACGCTATCCGTAAATATTTCTTCTTAAAATACAAATTAATACATATAGTAAGAATGTAGCTGATAGCCGTCTGTATTGGAAAGGTACATGAGAAAAACTATTATTAGGGATTAGTCGTCAAAGTAATAGAACCCAAAACATTTTTTTTTAATCTATTTGTCTGTGCGTTTATGTACGCTAACATCAGAAACGGCCGAGGTCGTCGTGGCGCGGAGGTACAAGGTGCGACTGTAAAGTCGCAACGCGACGGTTGTGTGTTCGATCCCCGTTTGGAGGAATTAATTATTATTTATTAAAATATTTATTTCTTCGCTCTGGTACCAAGTCACGCAATACCTTGAATAATTTCGCGGAAAGTGGGGAACGAAGTGTCTTAACACTAGGTTCCCCCTGCCTACTGAGTGCGGGATATGGCGTGAAGCTGATTTTTTATTATAGTATTGTGGTGAGCTTTCCTTACCGTGTTTATTTCAATCGGTTAATAAACAACTTTTGTAAAGTTACAGTTATTTTATTCAATTACTTAACTCAAGCTTTAGTTTTAAATGTACTGGTATTGTCTTAAAGAGACTGCGAAAGCAACTCACTTTAGAAAAAAAAATATTATGTAGCTAAGCGGGTCGATAGCAACAAATAATTTACTATCAACAAAAATATACTGCTTCTAATAGCATATCTACTTGTATGTAAGGTAAGGTTGTACTGTATTTAAGGTAATAGCTGTTAAATTTCGCCGCAGGTTAAATAGAGACAACATTCAAATATACATATATAATGATGATAAAATCGTTCGGTGTTAATTTAATAAAAATCATAAAATGTTTACAAATCACAAGCCTAATAAAGGCTAAAACTAACCGATCATTAAATTGCAGGCAGTTTCAGAAAATGTTTGCCCTTGAGCGTTTACTAGGGCTGATTTCAGCTCGGGCGCAGTTATAAAACCAGATTGATCCTTGTCCACTGCACGGAACCATTGTTGCACTTGCGGGGACACCGTACCGCCCGGCCCTACGGATGGGTAGGGACCGTGGCCAATCTCCAACTGGTTTGGCTGACCGCCTGCGCCGTAGCCACCTTGGTAACCTGGCTGTTAAGTAATGTATTTTAAGAAAGGATGTTAATATTTAATGTTTACATTCATAGTTAGTCAGTCGTGGCGTACAGGCTCAACACGATAGGTTGTGGGTTCGATTCCCACACGAAAAAAAATATTAACACTTATATTTATTCGCTCTGATATCGCCCGTTTCTCAACAAGCAATGCCTCCAGAACTCAGAGGGAAGTGGGGAACGGTGTGTCTTCACACTAGGTTCCCTCTTCCTACTCTTTTGTGTGCGTAAGCTTGAAGTTGATTTGATTTAATAGAAACACAAAAGTTAAGTAATTAATTTAAACAAGATTTAATATTTTAAAACCACTTTATTCTATAAAATATAAATAAGTAGTTGTTATATTATATACATCGTAGCATAAAAACAATACAAAACAGTCGTAATAGCAGCAAATATAGGACGAAAGCAGTACGTGAAGGTAAGGCGTTTTGTAAGCTCCCCTTAGACGGATGAAAACATTAACTTTTTAAATATGGCTCATTTGTAGTAGTACAATGTAGATTTATTTAGTTTGTTTTTTTTTACGTTATAATATTTTATGGAAAAACATGTAACTTTAGTAGGCTATATATGCAATGTCATGATTATAATTTTAATAATCCTACTAATATAAATGTCAAAGTTTGTGAGACGGATGGATGTATGTTCCACTTTCACGCAAAAACTACTAAACGTATTTAGATGAAACTTCACATTAATATATGATGCTTATACATCAAAATGAGACAGACTATATAATTTATGTATAAAAATTGCATTAATTTGAATATAATATAACAATGAGATTTAACGGGTGTAGCCGCGTTTGGTATGCTGGCTGATTTTACCAATGTTAAGCATAAATTATGTTACTTGCTGCAGTCCATATGTTTTAATAAGATTTTCTACAAAAACATATTTTACCCAAATATATTCCTTGAAGTTTTGATTAATATCGTTAAATGAAAATAAATAAAAGCTACTACTATTGTTTTTTTAATCTTATAACACTTAGGCGGACTAATTCGTTTCTTATAAATGGAACATATTCTAAGGATTTAGTGCCTGTTATACAAAAACACAATATCAAACGTATTTGTAAATTTTAAACTCTCTCAGACTCACATATTTGTAAATGGATGTAAAATTGCAAACAAATTGTCCAGCACATGTTTGACCTGAGTAATCTTACATTTTTAATATCTTATTGAAAACACTAACTAAACTAATGCATTATTAAAAATAATAGCTTGCCATTTTTCATATACATATCAATGTTAATGCTAAATAAACACAAATATATCTTAATTATATATTTAAATATTTTCTAATATAAAGTAGGTACCTCTAATTACTCCTAACTGTTATATTTTATAGATACACAATGAGTGCTGTAATTGGTAGGTCGATAGATAGGCACAATCCAGTCTATTTGAGTAAGCTTCCTGTATCCTTTTATGGAAAGCAAAACATATAAATATGTTTTATCTAAATGCTTAATGCATGCAAGTAAAGGTATATAAAGACTTACATGAACATACCTAATGTTCATAATTATAATATAATAAATCATTTTTAAAATTTGTCCTTTTAACATAAAATATTTACTTAATAAATAATTACAATTATCTATTATTAAACAATACAGTAGTTGCTGAAAATAATAGACAATATTGGAAGCTTGTATTCAAAAACATAAAAAATAATATTAATTTAAATTTTTTATTAACATTTCTGTTTTTAATGAAAAAAAAATTGTCCAACCTTGTAAAACAATACTAGAAACAAAACTTTCTTTTGTTTATCACATTAAGAATAAGCTATTAATTATAAAATATATAAATATATGAACATATTCAAAGTCAACAAGTGTTGTGTATGTGTAAAAAAAAACTTATTCATTGAACTAATTTGAAATCATATCTGTATATTCAAATTATAGCAGGATAAAAATATTTTTAAAGAAACTTCAATAAAAACATTGTATTTACAAGTTTAAAATTAATACCAAAAAAATCTATAAGAAATGACAACTGTTAATAATCTAATTATTTTAGGTAGCAAATTAAAATCACTTTCTGTGTGACAATTAAATCAACATAAACTTTGTGCCCATTATTTCTAATCTCACTCCTCATATTCAGCCACAGAGCCCTACATCTTAAATTATTTATAGATTATAGCTTATTATTTACCTTAAAACTATTAATGAAGTCTATAAATTATTGTTTCTTTGTTAGTTTTTATTATTATTTGACTAATTATTGTTATAAATTTTGACTCAATATAGTTTAGTAGATTGAGTGATTGATTATAGGATTCAAATTCAAATTGTATAAAATAGTATAAATTATTGAACAGTTATTGCCTAGAAACAGAATAGAAATTAACAATGACCATACCCATAAATGACATTCAGTCTTTTACATCAAACCAATACTGGCAAGTTTGTTACATTTTGTACTTAACAATCAAGATTAAAACGATGTCCTTAAACATAGCTCCTTCACTAACTAAAAAAAATATATATAAAAATTATATATATTTTTAATAACTAGAAAAATATATATAAAATGCAAATACAATTTTAATGGTATTCCTGTGTGAGAGCCCATTTAGTTAGTGAAATGCTACACAATAACAATAGTATTTAGCTCTTATTAGATACCAATGCGTTCAATGACTTAAACATTACTACTGTGACTAGAGAAACTATAAGTAGCTGGTGTGACACATGTATTGACACACACTTGTATAGATGGTTTGAAAGATGAAGGGAGAAGCTTGTGGGCTTCTGGCACTGGAGAATAGCTTTGACAGGGCGCTGTTTCAAAATGTACTTGCTCACTTCTGTCCGTGGGTACACCATCGAAACTTGTCTGTTTTGCTGAGTCACCTGTTCCACTGTCCTTGCATGATGAATGTTCAGATAAATTGTCTGGGAACATGTGGGGAGAGTCACTGTCACTGTGAACCACTTGAGTCATTTTTACACTTTCAGATGGATAATTGCGAACGGGGGCAGCCATACGTCTACGAGTGTGATAAATAATTACCACCCATATTATTGAAGTCCCTACAGCACAACATACAACTGTTATTATAATGATTCCTGTCATATCTTCTTCTTTGACGAGTATCGCAACTGGAGGCAATACTTTGAGTTCTATCATTTCTTTTTTAGTGCCTAGTTCATTAGTAATTACACACTCATATTGACCGGCATCATTAGCTTCTGCTCCTATTATAACTAATAACTGATCATCAGCTGTAAAGTAGTGACGTTCTGAATGTATTATTGGATTTCCATCCTTTAACCACTTCAATACTGGCTTGGGTGAACCTGTTATCATGCATTGTAAAACAACTGGTTCCCCACTTGTGACTTCTTTATTTTCAAGAACTCTAGTAAATGAAGGTTCTTGTAAAACACTCAAAGTTGCATTTGATATAATAGTACCTGCAGGATTTTTTGCAGCACAACTATAAACTCCCATGTCTGTAGTTTTAGCATTCACAATAAAAAATAAGTGATCAGTAGGCATAACATTCATGCGTCTTTCTCTCGCAGCTGGAAAGTCATTTCCACCATCTTTCTTCCAGGATATTTCTGGTGGAGGATCACCTGTAGCTGCACAGTTCAATGTAACTGTCTCTCCAGTCTTAACAGTAACATTAGTAGGTGTTTTTATAAAACGGGGAAATGTTACTATGTTAATTTTAGCTTTTGTTGAGTAAGTTGTTCCAAATTTGTTGCTAACAACACATTGATATTTGCCAAAATCTGTATGGGAGACATCCGGTATGACTAAGACAGAAGTAGCATGTTGTTTGCCATTTTCATTAATTGTTACATTTTCATATACTGTTGGATTGCTAACATTGCCATTATTTTTTCGCCACAAAAATGTCATATTGCTGAAAGGGTTGGAAGTGGCAGAACATACTAAATTAGCTGACCTGTTTTTTATTGCCAAATGAGACTTGGGATGTTCAATAATTTTTGGTTTTGGTGAGTCTCCACAATTATCTTCTTTAAGTCTTGAAATAGTCACACCTCTTATTTCTGATGGATAAGCACATGTTGCTGTTACAAATTTGTGCCCTACTTTATCTCTCATCCATTTAACCATCCACAATAAATTGCAATCACATAGTAAAGAGGAAGAATTCATATACAGTTTTCTTATTTTTGTTAGAGAATCAAAAGCATGTTGTTGTATTGAAGTTATGTTATTTGCTCTCAAATCTAATTCTGTAACATTTGAGAGACCCTCGAATGCTCTTGAACTTATGGATTTGATGTGATTTGCAGACAAATTAAATATCATAAGGTTACGCAATTTGGAAAATGGCCCAGACATGTCTTCCACAGTCCAAGATATTTTGTTATTATTTAATTCCAATGTTTGCAATTGAACCATGTGGCTGAATGTTTCTTGTGATATGGAAGATATGTTATTATTACTTAAATTTAGAATATGCAGATTAGTCAAATGTTGAAAAGTTCGACCTTCTACTTCAATAAGGTAATTATGAGATAAATCTAAATCTTGTAAATCAGTACATAATTCCCAGCTGCCAGAATCTATATTTTGAGATATTAAGTTGTTAGACAAAGATAGGATTGTTAAAGATTCCAGTCCATACATCCAACCTTTGGATATATTTTTTATTTTATTATGATCTAATTGCAAAAGATTTATAGATTTAAATCCAAAAAATGCTCCATCCATAATGTTTTCGATATTGTTATATTTTATTTTTAATGTTGTCAAACTAGATAAACCTTGAAACAGTAGACCATTTAAACTATGTAGATTGTTGTGATTTAGTTCTAGTACTTTTAAATTAGACTGGTGCATAAATAATTGATTTGGTAGAGATGATAATTCATTCCTATTAAGTTTTAATATCAATAAATTTGTTAAGTTATCAAGGGCCCCCTCTTCGATTACTTTAATGTGATTACTATTTAGGCTCAGTGATTTGATTGTACTGTTGACTGGGAAATGTCCTGTATTTATTGCATTGATGTTATTTCTGTTAAGACTGACTTCTTGTAATTTATTGTGATGTATTAAGTTAGGAATGTGAATCAATATGTTTTTGTCTAACTTTAAAATTTTCAATAATGATAATTCTTCGAAACTATCACTCACATTTTGGTTCAATTTATTGTAACTTAGATCTAATTGTTCCACCCACTTTGGAATTCTTGGCGCTGACACCAAATTTTTCTTTGAACAGTCTACATATTGCTCTAAGCAGTCACACTTTTGAGGGCATTCATTATTTTCACTCTGCAACGATATTCCTACAAAAAACACAACTGCCGTGATCGTGAATAAAAGGAAGTTTCCCATTTTTAAGCATTAGTGCAGATGCAGAACTCATTTAACATAATCGATTTGCGTCTTCATCCTTACATATTTGATGGACAAACACAAGCACATAGTTTTTATTAAAATTTGTTCATTTATATTCACTTTTATAATTCACTACATTTTGTTATTCATAACAGAAAACATTACAAAAATATTTTTGCTTGTTATTTACTGCTATAGACTCGACCGCCATTTTCTTTGATCAATCTTTGGTTCGTGATCCCCGTGATTTGATTGGTGGATGTTGAACGGAAAAAGCTTGCTTTAGATTCTAGTCGATATGCTTAAATCTATGTTTAATAATTAAGTAACATTTATATTTATAATTAAATTAAATACAATGACAAAACAAAATTTTATATTATTTTAAACTATGTATAATACAATGAATTGTGGTATAACTAAGTTTAATTACGTTACGCATATATCAATTAAAACAAGACAATTTAAGGCAAGAGTAAGAGAAGGCAATCACACAGTCCGTATTTTTTTAAAGTTTGTTACCTCAGAGATTTTGACCGATGGTGAGGTGAACCGATTTTGACGATTTTTTTTTTATTTAAAAGCTAGTGCTTCCCTTGTCCTCCATGTCATCTATGAGAAAGTAACATAACTCTTAATTTTGCATTAAGTATGTGCGCGACTAATGAACGAAAAATTCAATATCCTAATTGATGTTATGATTATGGGAATGGATTAAAATTGAAATCAGAAAACAATCTGTTATTTTACTATTTCTAATTAAGCAACGTTTTTTCTTTTATGTCGATTGTTTGATATAAAATAAAAACATAAAATATAACGTAATGATCACATATACCATGTGACAGACGTTCTGATTTGAACGGGACTGTCTCTAAACATATTTCTCTGTGATTATCGTAGTACGCAAGTTTTCAAAAAACAGAAGTAATAAATAATTTAGTAGTGTCAGTTATACCTAAAATAAATGGAAGCACTATCAGACATCGAAAAAAAATAAGTTATCCGAAAAAACCTGACAAGCGCGATTTAAGCTCGCCCACCGTGGGTTCCATACAAAAATTGAAGGCTGCGTGCTTTTTCTGAAATTCAAGCTTAGCTTAGCCAGGGCTCTCACCTGATACCTCTCTTAAGCTAGCAACTAATTTAAAATGTAGCCCTCTTACCTACCTACCTAGGAAAAAATCTGAAAACTATACATTCGTGGTTAAATTATTTTTTAATTTAACCACGAATAAATAGGTACTATCTGTAGATGCTAGCTGTCAAGTTTCATAATAAACGGCCATATCTTTTTTTAAGTAAATGTATTTTTTAAGGAAATTCGATTTTTACAAGAAGTAAAGGGACCATAGACCTGAGTATATGGTTTAAATTTCAACTCGATATCTCCAAGCGTTCCTGAGATAAAGGCTTTTGACAGACAGACAGATCAGACATCAGACAACAAAGTGATCTTAAGAGGATATTTTTTTTCCTTAAAAACTACGGGGCCGTAAAAAGAATAAAAAAACGAAAACACCTCCCTAAAAAAACGAAAACCACCCTGCACCCTACACCTGAAAGCACACAATGTCCATTGTGAGCTGATCGAAAAATGGTCACGTTAAGTCTGATTTTGGCAGTATGTCCCGATTTTTTGCCTTAAAAAATGTTGTGCTCGGGACATGCAGTCCCAATTTTCACGGTATATTCTACATCCTGTGTGAGACCTTTTTAATCACTTTTAGATTTGATTTGTGAAATGAAAGTATATATAAATATTTCATTTCATACAGTGGGGATCGAACTCACAACCATTGCCTTTACAGTCACATGTTTGTACCCCTAGACAGCTGAGCCTGTAGTTTACTGTAGCTAGGACTGGTTCATTTTTAGAATGTGTTTTAAATAGTATTAGTATTAATGCATTGTATAGGGTCTTTAATCCTAGCTTGTCTTCATGGATTCTTAAAGATGTTTTTTCTCTGAGACTTATATGTATTATCTAATAATATATAATTTTTATTATTCTTTAAAATTAACCCATTTTTTGAAATCAAACTAACATAATTGGGATGTGCAGTGGTAACATGTTCAACCTACTTATATTTTGAGACTATTATGCAGTGGGATTTCCATTTAAATGATGGTTATAAATTCAATAAATTTAGTAATAGGAATTACTTTTACATTCCTGTTCTGGTAAGGAAAGTGTATAATGTAAATCTTGTGAAATCTATCATTGATGAAATCTATCACACATTTACAATATTTGTGTGTAAGCAATAATAGCTTTTGTATTTTGTAGGTTTTTCATCATCTAAATACCTCTACGTAATACCTCGGTTGTTAAGTTAGCATTGCATTAAGCATTAACCCAAAGTTGCAGTGTACCCAAAGTGCATTAAACATATAGTTTTGTCATTTTAAGACTTATGGGTAGGATTAAAATTATAAAACTATCACTCAATAATATGTATATATCATAAGCATATTGTGATAGAGATTTAAGAAGGGGAAAATATATATGTGTTATTTTGTCATACTCAAATACACGAATTATCTATAAAATGTTTGTCAGATAAAATTGTTATGGTTTTTTTCTTATAATTAAAATTATATATGTTTTACTTACATTATAAGCCATAATTATTTCCGAAAGAACTTTATTACTTCAAATTAGTTAACCTAGTCAAATTAACTAAACTGCAACAAATAATAAAGTTACAAAAATATTTTGCAAGTTCACTTTGCTTTATTATTTTGTTACTTAAATTTTTCTGATTGGAAAACTTAGTAAGTAATAAAAGAGCAAGAATTTGTTTAGATCTTTCCACTTTTCACTTTCTTGTTGTTATTATTGTTAATTAGGTTATGGTTTTTAGGCGTGACCGGTGCCAGTTTGAACACAATTTGCTAATGTCAGGTAAAATAAATAAAAATATATTAATTACCTAATCTCTAATAACAATATCTAAATATAAGAAATAGGGATTATTTTATATAGTTATCGTGTTTAATGTAATTATCATAATTAAAAAATAATCTCAATTTTCTTACATTTACTCTCTCTCTCTCTCTCTCTCTCTCATTCCAATAAATAAAGAATCATCGTAATTAGTTGAGATATTGATCGATGCGTTAATATGTCGAACTTAACGCAAATTTAAGACTTATGTAATTTCCTCATGGATGTCGGTGTCAGAAATAGACCAGTTTAAAATGGGGAAGCACCAGCTTTAGCATAAAAAAGAATCGTTAAAATCGGTTTACCTAGTCAAATGTTCTGAGGTAACAAACCTAAAAAAATACAGTCGAATTGATAACATTCTTTTCTTACAGAAGTCGGTTAAAATATATACACAGAATATAATAGAAGTTACGAAGAATGAATTTATATGATGTTTTATGTGTTCTTTTGATAAAAGATATACCTGCCAAATTAAACGCCATAAGTGCTCATTTATTTTTATATATCAGGTATCGACTGAATTTGAATTTGTGGTCTTGTTGAAACGAATGTTGTGTGGCGAAACCCATCGCCATGCTGTCATACCAGAGCGGGGAAATGAAAATTATTTAAATATCGTTCCCCCAAGAGCGAATTGAAATTAAAACTATAGTCTTTTTGGTCCAGACGATATCTCACTGTATCCCGAATCCTTCAATTACATTTATTTATAAACACTAGCGGAGCCGGACGCGGCTTTGCTCACTTGTACTCCCATTAATAAATATATTTATGAAATTATTTGCAGTTTTCCGTAAGATTAGTAAGAAAGTATAAACCTAAATCATGAAAATTAAGCTGAAAAATAGTAATAAGTGGAGACTTATTATTAGAAAAAATATAGGAATAATAAAAATTAACAAACAAATTAAGTAAAAGTAAACAAAGAAAAACATTAATAAAAAAACTAAATTAAACCAGTTTATATTATTTTACGTTGATATTATATTATCAACGTAAAATAAATATATAAAAATATTAAAATTAAAAGTAACACGAAATATAATATATATTATAAGAAAACAGTAAATAAATTTATAATGCTATAGAAAGATATATCCTGTCGCCGAGGTTTATTTACAATGTTTCCATTGCATTGATCGTTTCTTTTAAATAAAACTGATGTGTTTATGATTACAAAATAACTGTATTTTTGCAAGTGCATGTAGCTTTTTACAAGATACACAAATATAAAACATTTAATTTATTTCCTCGATCTAATGAAACCTGAACAGTTGAACTCATTGTTATTGAATTTTCAGTGAACGATAGAGGAAGTTATAGAGAAACTTTATACAGCATAGATGCTTATTCTTTTATACGTTTTTCACAGATACTCTATGAAATAACAATATATATTTTTCTATATTAAATACGATAATATTTGCAAGCAATATCAAATAAAATCGGAAAAGATTAAAATTACGATTTATTAAGTGGTTAACGGTACGGAACAGTATAGATAACCGAACTGAGATAACCAATCATTCTGTCCTAAACACACTTAAATACCTAACCGCCGCCGCCAGGGCCATACTTACACCACACCAATTTTTTTTTTAAAAATATTAATAATCCATTAATTGAATAAGTGAAGAGAACTAAAAAAACAAATATAAATTAATTATAAATATCAAATAATTACATGAAAATTACCAGTATATTATTTTATTAATTATTATATATCAAGAATATTACGAATATGAGAAATAAAAAGTAACCTATGACGACAGACAGACAGAGTTTGTATTTATAATATAGGTATGGATAGAATCCATAGAGATTTTTTCAATTTTTCGCTCTAGTGGCGAGGCAAAACCAAGCATAGAGATTTTTAAAAATTAAAATCTCTACCTCGATACCAGAGCGAAGAAGTGCAAATATAAATGTGATAAATATTTCATTTCCTCAAGTGAGAAATCGAACTCACAACCAGGTGATTTTACAGTCACGTTTTGTTACCCTGTGCCATGCCGGTAATTTAAATTGAAGGATTTATTTAAAAAAGCAAGATTAGCTTGCAAATATCACATATTATTAAAGTAGTAATGTACCGTAGTATACCATACGGTATGTAGTTTGAAGTAACTTCATTATTAGAGAGGAACGTGCTCTATCCTCTGTATCTATATATGATTAGTAGTCTGTGTAACATTTCAAGCGACAGTCACGTCACATCAACACGTCATGTCAATTGAAGTGTATTATTTCGCTTAGATTTTTGCTTTACGACTGTTGATATTTCTAAGCTAGCATTTTGAATTTAACAAAATTATTTTAAAAATCTATTAGATTTTACATTCGTATACTACAATTTTAAAAAAATATATGGATATATAAGTGTATACAATGGAAGCTTACGAAAGTGTGATACTTGTTAAAAATGAAGTATTTGTTTTTAAAATACCCCCTAAAACCACTAATAGAGGATACAGGTAAATCAAGTAGAAAATCTTTACTAAATTTCATGTAAGTAGCTTCCATTAATGCTGTCTTTTTATAGGGCGGCTGACTGGAATCTTCAAGAACCACAATGGACGGGGCGTATGCGTCTTGTTGCAAAAGGTGACGAATTGATTATGAAGTTGGAAGACAAAACAAGTGGAGAGCTTTTTGCGAAATGCCCCATCGATAAATACCCTGGAGTGGCCCTGGAGGCTGTTACTGATAGCTCAAGATATTTTGTAGTCAGAATACAAGATGATAATGGTAATTATTTGTTAACTAATTTGCCCTATAAAAATTAAACTTACGATTCCGTATTTTCATTCCTATCACAAATATCATATACACATTACAGCATAACCCAAAAAAAAAATTACTTTACATTATGCAATATTATTACAGGAAGAAGTGCTTATATTGGTTTGGGTTTTGGAGATAGATCAGATTCATTTGATTTAAATGTAGCCCTACAAGATCATTTTAAGTGGTTGCGAAAGGAACAAGAAGGTGAACAAGGTCAGCAACAACAACTCGATTTGAGTTTTAAAGAAGGGGAAACCATTAAAATAAACATGAAAATAACTGTAAGTAATCTCTCTAATAAATTGTAAGATAATAAAAAAGGGTGAAAGCAATTTGCTTTATAAAAAGAAATGATTTTCTTCTATATTTTTGTTATAACAATTATATATAGAAATTAACTACATCAAAATTATATTTTCAGAAAAAAGATGGAAGTGAAGGCAGTAGGCCTCGAAGAGCTGGCGGGGTTAATGTTGGGGGATTGCTCCCTCCACCACCAGGGGGTTCAAAGCTGCCTCCACCACCATCACCACAACATGTTCCAACACCAATTACACCAGCTGTGCCAAACACAGAATGGGGAGACTTTAATTCTGCTAGGTATTTTATAATAATATAAACCATTAACTTTCTTTTATGAATTTAATGTCAATTTATTATTTTACCCCTGCATATAGCAGATTATCCAAAGAAAATGTAGTTTTATGATCCTCCATTCTTCTCTATCTATATATATTGAAATATATATTGAGTGGCTGAACTTAATGCCTTGCTTTGTCTTATCAAGACACAAAAAAAATTATTTACCTGTGTGGTGATAGAACCCACAACTACTATATTTATAATAAGACTGTCCTACTGGTTAAAATAAAATATTTTAATTATTATGCCAAATATAATAATATTTGATCAATTTTAAAATGGCAACCAACAACAACATGCATTATCAATACAGTACAATATGGCCACAACAACCTAAAAGTATAAAAATGTTAAGAATTCTTAAAAATCATTAATTTTATAAATTTTTTTTCAGAGCTCCAAATCAACAAGCTAAACCCACTACTCCAGCAAACCAACAAAACTGGGTTCAGTTTTAAATCATGTAATATAATTGAATATTAATATAATAATTGTGTGCAATGCACAATACTTACATTAATTACTTAATTGATTAAATATTCATCACACTATTACTTTTTTTAAATTAATTTGTTTATGCCCGTACTGCCATATTGTATTTTATATCAAAGTAGAAATGTACTATGAATAGTATGTGTGATAATGTTATCAGCAATTACAGCCTATACTTGTTGAGTAAAAAACATCAATAAATTTTATTGTTTAAATATTTTCGTTCAATGACTTATTTTTATTATGGGATTGAATTAGATATTTTAAAATAGTTTCTTAACTTTATTTCTTAAGATAAACCTTTTATATAAATACATGCTGAGGCTTTTGATTTTATAAATAATGTATTGGGTGGAAGTATATATTGAAACTCAATTAACTGGACTAACTGTTATTCATTTAGATAACTAAATATGCAGATAAAAGTATATCAAGAAAAAAATAAAAGGTAAAAGTGTTGGGCTCAAATCTCGCTAGAAAATTTAGGCACATGTACGTATTTTTAAATATAAAAGTATGTACGCATATAATATTCAATTATATATAATAACTTCGAAAATTTTCCACAAGCTGAATTTTAATACATTATGTATGTAATTATTTAGTCAAATCCACAACTTCTGAGCGCCAAGTAACCAATTCTCCATTGTATTATATTATTTCAGTTTATATATTTATTATTAATGATTGTAAAATTATAAGTATATTGTACTGATGGGGCAACATTTTAAATATCTATTCTTCTTAATTTACTTTATGATACTATTAACTATTACTTGCCTAATAATTATTATACTATGATTTTATTATTTAAAATAATATTAATTGTTCATTGTTGGTTAACCAATAATATATTTAATTTTTTTTTTTATTTAAAATACTTTTGGCAAATAAAAAAAAATTAAAGGCAACCATTTATTTTTAATAAAAAAAATATGGTTAAAATCGTCTTTTTTGTTATATAAGAATTTCTTTAACTTTTGTGTATATAAAGGTTTCAATAATATTATTATGATAATCGTATATAATTTATAAGAATGTTTCCCTTAGTTTATGACTTTAGACAAAATTATCTCATAACTTGTATCAATGTAGTTTGTATTGTTGTAATGTTAAAAAGTAATCCATTTATTTTAGATTTAGATGAAATTATGGCTCTACATTCTATTGTTATTCAATGTTGTTGAAATTCTGCATGTAATAGACACCCTATATGTAAATAGCTTATAACGTTGTGATAATTGTGTGATGTACAAATGTTGTTTTTTTTTTAAATTAAAAATATCTTAGATCTGTTTTGGCGTTCTGAATTGAAATATGTATAAATGAAATAAATTAAAGTAGCAGCTACAATTTGTTTAATATACATCTTTCCTTTTTTGATTGCATCAACACACTATTCGATCATTTTATAGAAATTGAGCGTTTTAATAAGAAATTCTGTCTATATAATTTATTGCTAAAATACATAATCAAATCAAATCTAATCAGCTTCACGCTGTATCCCGCACACAGCAGGGTAGGCAGAGGGAACCTAGTGTTAAGACACTCCGTTCCCTACTGTCTGCCGAATTCTGGAGGTATTGCGTGTTGAGTGGCAGAACTCAACGCCGCGCTTAGCTTCGACACCAAAGCGGAGAAATAGAAATATAAATTTAAGTGATTATTTCATCTCCTCGAGTGGGGGTCGAACCCACAACCAGTCGGTTTTACATTCATACTTCGTGCCGTTGCGCCACGACTGGCCTCATCGGGCCGTGTCGCACCTGGTCTGGCCTGCTAAACATTTACACAGACACGCTTTGAGTGAATGTAGACATCAATTCACCACACATCAAGTGAATAACACTCTTGATTAGTCTTTATTTGAATTGGAATATGGAAGTAAGTGTGTACGATTTATGTAAAAATGTACTATACTTAAGTTAACTAGAAAATAAAATTGGGAATTGAATACGATTATGCATTTTAAATATAGATATTCTAAAGGCAAAAATTATAAAACAATAGTTTAATTATACGACTTGTTTTCTAACCGCACAGTACGTCACAAGCACAAATATCAAAAATATAAATACGTAGGAAAGCCGCATACATATGTATATTGTATGCAGAGGCCATAGCATTTGGCTCTCCGTTCTCTCTGACTATTACTACCAAGTGTGAACTACGTTATACTATCAAGCAAACAATTTTACATATATTATTTACGAGACTATTTCAGGGCCATTTATAAACAACCAGATGAATCTGATGGGCCAATCATCCTCCCAGATGCGATAGAATCGATCTCTGAAAGAGTCCCACTTTAAAATTAGGGAGTAAGCATGTCGCCTTAATTACATATTATATTAATAATCTCCAAAACTTCAGCTTTGCTAAAACGAAGTAAGTTTGGGTGCCATCAGTCTAACAGACAACAAGCACCACGGAGTGGTGGGGACCTTTTGTCCCCTTGTTCTGGTAATATAACAAAGCGCGGCATTGAGTTACTTTACTCAACACGCCACAGAAAGTGGGGAATAGAGTGTATTATAACTAGGTTCCCTCCCTATGCCTACACTGCCATATGCAGGATACAGCGTGAAGCTATAATTTTAAATGGTTTTTTCATATGGAAACAAACAACGACATGTGTGCGACGACGTGCGAAATCCTTTGAGGTACCTACTGTCTGGGATATAATTAATTTTATTATTATCCGTGTGTGGCTGCGCGTCGCTCCGCCCGCTTTTACAAAACCAGCCAGATACGATGGTACTGCGCCAAGATGGCGTTAATCGGCTTAGTATTTAATGTAAGATTGACAAAGTAAATAAAATAAATAAACAAATCAGCTTCACGCTGTATCTCGCACACAGCAGGGTAGGCAGAGAGAACCTAGTGTTAAGACTCTCCCTATTCTCTGCCGGATTCGCGCTTTGTCTCACACCAGAGCGAGGAAATGGAAATATAAATTTAAATAAATATTTCATCTCCTCGAGTGGGGATCGAACCCACAACCAGTCGGTTTTACAGTCACACTTTGTGCCCCTGTGCCACGACTGGCCTCGTTTAAAGTAGATTACGATAATTGTTATTTTTAATGAACAATTTTAATAACTCGAACGATTCCTCTAATTATATGCTTACCTGTTAATCTATTTATGAATTTACTTTCAATTAACGTACGGTATCTCCATACCAATATATATTAAGTTATATATTTCGATATTAGTATATTTCGATAAATTCTCTGAATTCTTCGTTCTCCTTTAGAAATATGAAGTGGTGAAAGGGAAATTTAGGGAAGGGAAATGTTTGCTCTGGTTGAATATACATCAGTTTGTATTTGTTTAGGCCAAAATAGCTTTAATATATAGCAGTATCAACATCATGAGGCCAGTAGTGAAATGAAATATTTATCTAAATTTATATTTTGTATCGAGGCAAAGCGCGGTGTTGAGTTCCGACCCTTAATATGCAATATCTCTAGAATTCGGTGGAAAATGGGGAACGGAGTGTGTTAACACTGCCTACGATATAATATGAGTGGGATACAACGTGAAGCTGATTTTATTTATCAAAGTCATAAATGTTTGAAGCATTTTTCCGAGCGGAACATTTGGACTTTTGTAACTTCGTGTTTTAGACTTTGAAAGGGTTGTTCCTGAATCTTGTGACAAATAATTTTTATGTCACATAAATATTATTTGCCAATATTTAACTTTATGACCTAAGTAGTTTATTTACATTTAGTTGAGGTCTAAGATTCTGTATAATACAATAAAAACAATATTTGAGGCCTGTCGTGGCGCAGGGGCACAAGGACTGTAAACGCGATAGGTAGCGGGTTTGAGTCCTACTCGAGAAAATAAAATATTCTTCTGGTGTTGAGCTGATAGGGCGGCGTTGAGTTCCGATAATCTACATGCAATATCTCTAGAATTTAGCGGAAAGTGGGGAGTCGAATATCTTACCAGTAGGCTCCCTCTGCCTAACCTGCTATGCGAGATAGCGCGTGAAGCTAAAAAAAAAGATTTAAGAAAAAATATATAATAAATATAGGCAAATGGACACGAGAAGAAATCTTCAATGAAAAACGTTCATTGTATTATTTATAAAATGTAGATCATTTAAATAATTGAATGTTCCGTTACAACGCCTCCTACTTTTTTGTATAAAAGTAAAAATATTTTCCTCTTTTTTATTCACTCTTATTATCTTTAAATTAAATTCTTTCGCTTCCTGTTGATCTCAGAAATGTTTCCAATCCAATCTATTCCCTGTAATTCTTTCAGATTTTTTAAATTAAGAATTCCGTATCCACGTAGGTACATAGGTAAGTAAGTCGTCAATATCTATCTATATCTATATCTACTTGTAATAAACTCGTAACTAATCGGCGTCTATACATGGAAAATATATATCAGAAAAACTATTATTAGGAGCACTTATTAGTGTAATATAATCCAACAATGATTTTTAAAATTTTTGTCGTTTTGTCTGTGCATTTGTTAACGGTCATCTCAGAAACGGGTTAACCGATTTAAATGTAGTTTTCACTTTTAGATTGTGGCTTGAAGTGCGCGCATACTTACAGCCTCCTTCTCTTAAATATAACATTTTATACAAGCAAGATCAAATTAATTTCTAATAAAACTTAAATTACGAAGTGCGTAACAGTATTAGTCTGAGGTTGTGGGTTCAATTCTCACTCGTTTTAATGAATTATTGTTTCAAAATATGGATTTACCCTATATAGAGCCTTATATGGTGTACTGTTCTCATCTCTGGGCTGGTACACCCCAGCATGGACTTGATCCATCTGATCGCATACAACGTTACGTTGTATGCGTTACGTTGCGTTGTAGCCGTTCGAATCGTTGGGAATTCAATGATCTATGAAAGGCTTGACACTTTGGCTTCGCGTAGAGACATCTCCTTGCTGTGCATTCACTATCGCATTTATCATGGGGAGTGCTCTGAAGAACTGTTTCATCTGTTACCTGCCGCCCAATTTTCTAACCGCACAGTACGTCATAAACTCTAGTGCCCTCCACACCATCTGGATACGTGTTACTCCTCTACCCTATAGTTTTTATTAGGAATTTCCTTCTCCGCGTCATGCAAGTGTGGAATGGCCTTCAAAAAGTCCTTTTATCTCCACCTTAAGAGTCGGCAAAGTTGCCCTCTGGTGTTACACGGGGTCGTGGGCGGCGGTGATCAGGACCTTCAGATGACCTGTGCGCACGTTTGCCTTATAAAGCTGACATATCTAAACTATTATAATATATACATTTACAAAACAACAAGATTATAGAATATTTATTATGCTGCATTTGCCTACAGAAAGTACTCGAGACTAGACTTGCGGCCGTAAACAGTGTTGAATTATAATAAGTTTACATTTTCTCGAAAAGCATACGTCCAAATTACATACTATAAAAGCCAAAGATTATCTTCATATAATATCCTCGATGATGGAACAACTTTCTTTAGTAAGTTTCAACTATATCCTCGTCAAATAAAAAACTATGAAATATCACCTTGGAATTTACTGTTATTTTTTAGGAGTAAATGTTTTATAGTGAATTATATAGATATACGGTATAGCCTACAGGACTCCTCGGAAATGCGGTTATAGTATTACATATTATAGTAGAATATTTTAATTACTTGAAAGTTAAGAAATATAAAAAATAGTTCTCGCGGTGTTTAGTTCCGCCACTAAACACGCCATGCCTCCAGAATTCGGCGAAAAATGAAGAACAGAGTGTCTTAATATAAATTAATATAAAGAAATAACTCGTAATATGCGCGTTAAATATTTATTTTTAATAATATGTAATGAGAATAGCTATAGTTGTAATACTTATCTACCTTAGTACTATTTACACGAAATCAATCAATACCATTAACAGATTTCAGTTGAGTAGCACTGAAAGAATATCGATTTCACTCAAACCAATTCGAACTTTTATAATGGTTCGACTAATTTGTGAAATTGATATTGAAATTCCTTTTATTCTTTAACACAATGGTTGTTCACACTGAAATATACCCATGCACGTAGTTAGTTACATTATTTTATTAAATTCGATTGAAAATATTTAATTTAAAGTTTTTTTGTTAGAAATTGTAAATATACAGTTTAATCACATTATACAATTACATTTATTGTGTTTATTTACAATGTAAAACTTATTTCAAGTTACTACGCTAATTAGTCAAAAGTAATCTCTATATACTTAAAAATGTA
This sequence comes from Heliconius charithonia, assembly GCA_030704555.1. Lineage (NCBI taxonomy): Eukaryota > Metazoa > Arthropoda > Insecta > Lepidoptera > Nymphalidae > Heliconius > Heliconius charithonia. The sequence goes on along the minus strand of CM060827.1, from coordinate 10,013,238 downwards.
TATAAAATAAATATTTTATGTATGAAATTAACTGAAAAAGTAAAATAAATAAATGTTTCGATTAAACCTCATCCATTTGATGTAAACATTTCTCAGATTGAATAATATGTTTCTAAAAACTGTTGACGGCGACATAAAATCTCCATTAGTAATGATTAATGCCGGAGGAGGCGATATTGCCTTACGCATTTTAATAAAGAAATAGAAGGGAAGATATTTCAAGTGTTGTGATAATATGGAGGAAATGCGTCGTTGCTACTAAATTCTTTATTAGTCAAAAAAAAAAACATTTTTTATAGAGTATATTTTTATAGAGTATGTGAAAATATAAAAATAACTTACCAATACTTAATATAACTTCTATTTTATGCTCATTAAAATTGATGATTGCATGGGATTTTTTTAAGCTTCACACTGTATACCACATTTAGTAGGATAGGCAGTGGGAAACTAGTGTTGAGACACTCTGTTCCTCTCCGTTCTGCTGAATTTTTCGAGGCGTTGCTTGTGGAGTGGCGGAACTCAATGGTGGGCTTTTGCTTTGGTGCCAGAGCGAAGGAATGAAAATATGAATAAATATCGATTCATTCTCAGAGTGGAGATCGAACCCACAACCCTCACGTTACAATCACACCGTTGCTTCCATGCGCCACGACGGTCTTAAATCATATGAATGATAAATCTTACTAAATACTACAAATACGTAAACAACCATACGAAAAGATGATATTGCTTATGTTAAGTCGGAATAAGAAAAATCTTATAGGACCAACGTAAGAATTTGTATTAACTTAAATCGAGACTTAGACATTAGTTATTAGTCATTTTTGTGTTGTGCTCTGTTTATATAAAAAAAATATACTTTTTCACCCTGCGCAGGGTATAGTAAAAAACATATTTTTTGGCAGTTGGCAATTATTTTGTTTATATCGATCGTAATAAAATCGTCCAGTGACCATTTCAGATGACTAAGGATGAAAGACGGATGACGAACGATGAATGGCGGGTGAAAAACGACGGATGACGCGTGACGGATATTTATATTTATTTATTTAGGGACAATGCAAAAATAATAGCTCCAACATAGTTTTATAGTAATGCAGTATGTACGAAATCTTAATTTAATAAATATCAGCTTCACGCTGTCTCCCGCACACAGCAGGGTAGGCAGAGGGAACCCAGTGTAAGACACTCCATTCCCCACCCACTTTCTGCCTATTTCTGGAGGCATTGCTTGTCACACTTTGTGCCGCTGCGCCACGACTGGCCTCAATTTAACAAATATTATTAATTAAAGTTATATATTGGGTGACATTCTTTTCCCATTCATTTATTTAAGAAATAAAATTGTGCACAACAAAAATCGAGACGCGCGTTTATTTCTCATAATGGATTTAGAGGTGTTTTCCTATTATATATTATATATTTTTTAGAATTCCATACTTTTCCAAACGTCACTGTTTGACCTTTGTGTGTGCTGCATTAATAATAGCATTATTTTAGCCAAGAACCTTTTATCCCACCGGGTTGCGATCGATATTCAATCTGTGCTCGTTTTATTACCTACTTGCGGAAATCACACGCTGGGAACGTTTATTCGAAAGTGATTTTAGTTCATTCTTATACAATAAATTTTTGCGCATGGATTTCCAGTTGACCTTATAATTATTAATATTTTTACAAAACTCCAATCCTCTTACTGATCACAATTTACTTAACTTTTCAAAACAAACGAACATATGCATGTTTCTTTTTAGTCTTGGTCTAGGTTTAGGTTGGTACAATCTTTTTAATAAATATTCTTGCGCTGGTCTCCTATAAGGATTCTTAACATAAGCAATATCATAGGAATATAGAGTAAGATTTACCACGCACGTGATTAGAGACCATCGTGGCGCAGAGGAACAAGGGTGTGACGTTACAGTCACACCACCACTCCCCACTCCGCGAAATTAATTAAAATTTATTAATATTTTCATTTCTTCACTCTGGCACCAAGACAAAAGCTTGCCGTTGAGTTCTGCCACATAACACGCAATGTCTTGAAAAATTCGATGGCAAGTGGGGGACGGTGTCTTGACACTAGGTTCCCTCTACCTACACTTCTATATGGGGGGTGCAGTATGAAGTTAAAAAAAACACTATGCAATGCTCGATTTCAATATAAGTAATATATAAAATTATTATGACATTCAGTTCAGATAATATTTTATAACTTATCATATTATGAGATTATTTTAATACTGTCATGTATGCAACATATTTTATGCATTAAGCCATTTATATGCATTATATTCGACAAATAAGACGAAAGTTCAATATATTTGGGACAACTTTATTAATTCATACACTGGTATTGTAATATAAAAACATGAATTCACAGTAATGGAATTGTTTCCTGTTAAAATGATCACTTTCAATAATCGTGGAGATTGAAAATTGATTGAAGCGTTAACCTTTCGCATATATTTATCTTGCTTTATTTAACCACTTTCCGAGAGCTAGCTTTAATTTACGTATTTATCGGATATCAATAATATGTTTATCTTCTAAATAAAAGAGGCCAGTCGTGTGCAGCGGCACGAAGTGTGACTGTAAAACCGACTGGTTGTGGGTTCGATTCCCACTCGAGGATATGAAATATTTACTTAAATTTATATATCCATTTCTTCGCTCTTGTGTCGTAGCTAAGCGCGGCGTTGATTTCTGCCACTCAACACGTAATGCCTCCATAATTCGGCAGGAAGTGGGGAACGAACACTAGGTTTTATCTTCTAAATATGTTTAGTTTTAGTATCTCTTGTTAAATGCTCAATTTAAAAGGTATTTGTTTTTTTACATACTTACTCTTTTTCTTTTCTATTCTCTTGAAGAATTGTAATTGTACGTCGAACAAATTTATGTAAGACACCTCCTACAATGTCATTTACAAGTAACATAAAATAAAAATAGACAAAATAGACATAGAGACACTCGCTCGACACCAGAGCGAAGAAATGGAAATATAAATTTAAGTAAATATTTCATCTCCTCGAGTGGGAATCGAAAATCTACATGTAAAATTTTCTAATAAAATCTATATTTTATTCTTACCTTATCCACAGTATGATTAAGATAACACGATGTTACTAGAAGGGTATAAAGTTAACAGTGCGAGTTAAGAAGTCGTTTTCACTCGGATAATTATTAAAGGGAAGCTTTAAGCTCGGGTCATTGGATTGTAGAGGCGAACAACTTGCATTATAATATAGGGTATACGTATACTAGCCATAGTCTTGTACCTATATTTATTTAGTAACGTCAATTATTCCACATTCCTTCAAACTTAGAAAAAAGTATCACTTTTTTAATAAAACGACTATTATTATAAAAATATATGCTGGAATAGTAGAGTTTTTGACAAATTTTGCCTCGGACGTCTTTGTAGGAGTCCGAACCCCTTGTGTGTAGTGCGTTAGCAATGTTTAGATATTGGTGAGTTATTCCGTATATTTCTCGCTCTTTTTTCATGACTCTGTGTTTTCTTCTGAAAAGACCAAAGAGAAAACAAGAAATTAGCGCGTTCATCCAACCAATCTCATATGTTTGTACAGGGTATACACATACGAGATTTTTTCATGGCTCTTATACATATAGGTAGCTATAGATATTCTTTTAATGGACTTTTAATTGCCATTGATTGGTTAATTATTTTAATTTTCTGTATAGTACCTGTAATAAGGAGACAGAATTTATTTTATATCTTTCCGTATCTTTTAAAGAAAAAAGGAACCCTTATAAGATTACTTTGTTGTTGGACGGACGAACGGATACGTAAGCGTTTCTGCGAAAAGACTCTTGACAGACAGACGGACGGACGGACGGACCGACCGACGCATAAACGCTCGTAGATATCAAGTTGAAATACAAACCATATACTCAGATTTACGGTCCCATGATTTCCTGAATCATTTAATTGATAAAAGATATGGCCGTTTATATCGCAAAAAAGGAGTATTTCGAAAATCACTACAAAAGGAATCAAAACTAATAAGAGTATTTTCGGTTCAACTAAAATTATCAAATTATGCAGCTAAATTGAAAATTATATATATATTTATGGTTAAATAATAAAAATAATATTAAAAACCGCTAGTTCAAGTTATTAGATGATAGGGCTCTGGTTAAGCTGTGCTGGAATTTCAGAAAAAGTTCGATACCTCCAATTTTTGTACGGAACCGTCGGTGGGCAAGCCCAACTCGCGCTTGACGAATTTTTTTTATAACTATTATTGATTTCTATTTTATAAGATAATAATTATATAGATGAAATATAATAATATGACTTACGATATTTTTTCTAACTGTGATTTTTAGTTTTAAAAAGAGCCAGGTCTTCTTTCAAAAACTATTATTGTTTCCGTTTCGTAAGTGAGGTATAATATTTTAAAAGTTAAGTATCAAATCTTTAACATGTGCATATATATTTTTTCTATTGTATTTTACTTTATGTAGCCATATAAAAGAAAAGTCATAAATAAGAAATGAAGTACTGTAAGGTTTTTGAATTGAAGATACATAAAAGAAAGGAAGTGGGCACATTAGGGAATGATGCTGTCGTTTGTTTCGCAGGGTCCGTGTGGGTGTTAATAACGTTACAGCGCGTCGGCGGTTACACTACAAAGATTGATGGCACAATGTAATTTCAGCGACGAAGCTAGATTTTTTTCGTATACATTGATGTTCGAGACAAGAGCTTCGAGTTATATGGATTAACGTATTATAATATGTTATTTATCTATCCAACTTTCTTAACGGGTTTTTGTATATATGTAAGAATAGTAGTAGATATATATAGTTTTAAAGAACAAATTTTCATTTTAGCTTATTTATATTAGATGAAAAAGTAGAGGCCAGTCGTGGCGCAGTGGTACAAAGTGTGACTGTAAAATCGACTGGTTGTGGGTTCGATCCCCACTCGAGGAGATGAAATACTTAAATATATATTTACTTAAATATATATTTTTTCATTTCTTCGCTCTGGTGTCGAGGCAAAACGCGGCGTTGAGTTCTGCCACTCAACACGCAATGCCTCCAAAAATTCGGCAGAAAGTGGGGAACGAAGTGTCTTAACTTAACACTAGGTTCCCTCTGCCTACCCTGCTGTGTGCGGGCTATAGCGTGAAACTAATTTAATTTATTTTATTTTTTTGAAAAAGTAAGAAGTATGCTGTTTTTAATGTTATTTTCCTTTGTAAATAACTAAAACATACTTACGTTTTAGAGGAACGTATTGACTTTTTATATTTTGTATGCGAACAAAAAAAACGTAAATTGACGTGTATTTGCTTAGTTATTAATTAACAAATTTATATATATTTGTATTTATCATCATAAGTTCACGCTGTATACCACACATAGCAGGATAGGCAGAGAGGAATCTAAGAACCTAATTAAAGACACTTCGCTTCCAATAAGATACTTTCGTCCGCCACGTTCCGACGAATTGTGGAAGCATTGCGTGTTGGGTGGCGGACCCAATGCCGCGCGTTACTAAAGCGAGGAAATAAAAATATTAATATATTTCATGCTATTTTAAGTAGTTTCAAATATTATATTTTTTACTTTATTGTAAAATAAATTAATGGTAATAAAATTTCTGTATAAAATATAGAGAAGTTAATAATAAGTCGTGAATTTGTTACAATTCCGAGAACTATTTGGGATTATGGCTGATACTGAACGTGATATGATTAAGCAACGTGTCTTACGATACGTACTATATCTCACATGGATAGGTCAGCGTTGCCAGATATTATCCGGGGACAACGAGGTATTTTTAATAGTTTCAATCCCCGGGAAGTACCCTATAGTTTTTGACTTATCGGTGAATTTCGTACAAAATGCTGCAAATTTAATGCTCGTGTCTTTTGTTAGTGTTTTTTTTTTTTTATGGAAAAGGACAAGGCAAACGAGCGGTCGGGTCACCTGATGGTAAATGATTGCCGCCACCCACAGCCCCGTGCAACACCAGAGGAGCTACAGGTGCGCTGCCGGCCTTTAAGGTAGAGATAGACGCGCTTTTTGAAGGTACCCATGTCATATCGACCTGGAAACACTGCCGCGGGTAGGCCATTCCATAGGTGGCTCGTGGAAGGAAGTTCCTACGAAACCGCACAGTAGTGGATTGCCACGTATCCAGGTGGTGTGGATGATATTGTAGCCTATGACGTACCGTGCGGTTAGAAAATTCGGCGGCAGGTAACAGGTCAAACAGTTCTTCAGAACACTTCCCATGGTAAATGCGATAGAGAACGCACAGCGAGGAGACGAGTGTTGACATAGAAGCTTGATTTTTTCTATACTTTAAGTGACCAACTTAAACTTTCTCTTAAACTCTTAAAATCTCGAGGCCTCGACACTCGGACAGGTCGATATCCCATTGCATGAATCTGTAGGTATCTGTTTTTAACGAAACACCAAATTTGCCTAGAAAATTTGTGACGCAATCATTTTTCATAAAATTTATGGTAATTTGATTTTGTTGAATAAAGGCACCAACATGTTTCTTATGCGAATCCAATATGAAACAAAATCGCATAAGGTACTTATTTAGAAAACGTATAAAAATTGTAACGTAGCGGGAATCAAACTCGCACCAATATTGTTAAAAGCCCTGATGCTGCGATAACTTGTATAAAAAAATTACCTGAAGATTGTTAAGTTCACAGGAGATAAAGCTCTTTTTTTAATTACGATTGCTTACTAAATATCAATATAATATTGTTAGAAGAGAATGCCCTTGAATAAAATTGTCAACTCTATCTCAATACGAAAGCGTAAGGCAAACAACGCTGCTATCCCGACAATATCGTAATAACTGAGAGTTTAGCAATGGTACCTTGTAACTGAATATTTTTTTTTACCATGTAATTGAAATGTAATAATTTAATGAATAATGCTTTGGCTCGTGATGTGTCCAGTGGTTAGAATCTTTAATCATTGGGATCGTATGTAACCCAATATCTTTTAGAGATTCAGATGTAATAGAGTTAAACATTTTATATTATCCAATCAGAAGGTATCGTTTTAATAAGATATTTTCTATCAGAAGCTTATTTAAATAAATAAAAGTCGACAATATAATAATGTCATACCTCAAAGCGCATTGGAAGTAAAGCAAAGAGCGCTTCCTATCTTTCTCTCCACTATAATCGCGTATTTCTTGTAATAAAAGGAAAGAAAGAGCAAGGGCACCCCTCAGTCATGTCTCGAGTATATTATACGTTCGTACAAGGTGTTAGAATCATAGACGGACACTAATACATACACCAGAGTTCCACTACACAAAATACCACCACACACCTACTACATACACCAAATCGTTCAACAGTAGTATACAATATGTCAACGACCAACGTCTTACAAGCATCGTCACGACATATCGTCACGATTTATTGTCGAGTTTCACTTAGTTAATGTCGCTGTAACAGTATCGCATAAGCCCATCTCGTCAGCCTCCGCGACGTCAAGTAACATTTAATATTGGTCAAAGTTTACTTTTATCCACAAAGTTTCGCTCGTCGTATATATATTTTGCCTTCATAAGAATTTCGATGGTAAAAGATTGTATATATAAAATGACGGTTCGTATATGTAAAGGGCGACATTTGGAACGTTCATAACTTCATACATGACCTACTCTAGATTAATATCATATTAAAAACATGTAGATTGTATTATACACAATTAACTGTACTATTTATATGTATTGCCATGCATATTATTATTATTTTTATTCATTTACTACATCCAAAATACATACTGTTCATACAATCTTATCGATCATACAATGAAAAGATTACCTATGTCACTTAATAATTTGGGCTGCATATATGCAGTTATTAGTTACTAAAATGTACATGTATGTGAATCATCTATTTGTATTTCATCTTTGGTGTACCTGTATTGGTAACCAAATTGTTCGTGGAGATTATCGTGATACACATCAAATAGTTTGACAGAATCAACGACCATCGCTAAAGCTGTGGAACGTTTAGAAATTATATGTCATTAAAATTACTCTTAAAAACTGAAATAACATACTGATAAAAACTTAAACTAAAGTTAAAATTAAAATCCCGCACATTGCAGGGTAGGCAGAGGGAACCTAGTGTTAACCTTTCTGCCGAATTCTGAAGGCATTGCGTGTTGATTGGCAGAACTCAACGCCGCGCTTAGCCTCTACACCAGAGCGAAGAAACGAAAATATAAATGTAAATAAATATTTAATTTCCTCGAGTGGGGATCGAACCCACAACCAGTCGGTTTTACAGTCACATGCACCACCGCTGGCCTCAATTGGTATTGATTTATAATTAGCAATAAATTTTCTTCACTTTATTTGTCGAATTTTCATTGCGTGTTTCAACAGTAAGTACGGCATTGAGTTTCGTCATTCACGGCGAAACTCAACACCGTACTTTTGTCTTGATACCAGAGCGAAGAAATGAAAATATTAATAAATATCATTCAATCCTCTGATCATCATTCCTCTGAGCGGTAATCGAACCCACAACTATCGCGTTACAGTAACACGCTTTTGCTCCTGCGTCGTAACAACCTCTAATAATAATAATAATTAAATAATAAATATAATAATTTATTACTTATTCTTTTTTTCAAACAAAATTACCATGTCTAGAGTCGTGTTATCTGACACGTGATTCCCGAACTTACCTCAAAATCATACAATTTCTACAAACACTAAATCAATCACGTTTTCGCACATCTGTAACATATTTGTTTATTGTTTGGACGTTGTTCTGAAACACAGTTTGAATTATCTATCAATCGTGTTATGATGATTTTTGTATTGTGTTTATTTATTCTAGATGGTGAATAGTGATTGAAAGCTCGAGTGATTTTACATTATGATATTTGCAAAAAAAAATGATTATAAAGTATAAACAAATAAAACAGATTATACACATAAATTAAGTTATTTTTTAATTCAATTTTAAAGCATAGACGCTTTTAGCCTGGGAGGATATTAAAAAATGCATGCAGTAAATATCTTGTAAAATGTTAACCTATAATCAGTATAACTAAATACAGTCGTGGCGCAGTGGTACAAAGTTTGACTGTAAAACCGACTGGTTGTGGGTTCGATCCCCACTCGAGGAGATGAAATATTTACTTAAATTTATATTTTCATTTCTTCGCTCTGGTGTCGAGGCAAAGCGCTGCGTTGAGTTCTGCCACTCAACACGCAATGCCTCCAAAATTCGGCAGAAAGTGGGGAACGGAGTGTCTTAACATTAGGTTCCCTCTGCCTACCCTGCTGTGTGCGGGATATAGCGTGGAGCTAATTTAATTTTTTTTAGTATAACTAAATGTGGTAATAGATAATTTATAACTTGTTAAGATTTTTTTGTTAATTTTCTCCATTAATTTAGCGAACTAGCGAGCTCTGTTCGGTCGTTGCATTTCGAGAAAATTGCATTTCACGCTAAAGTTGGCCGACTGCGACTCGTGTGTAGTTTGTTAGCATGTTTACTGTAACTAACTATATTGACATCAAAACCTTGTAAATATATAAATAAAACTGAAACCTGCACTTCATATAAAGGTTCATTAAATTAAGTAATTATTACTTAGGTATATTTATAAAAGAATATTATGAAGTGTTTTAACACTAGGTTCCCTCTGCCTATCCTGCTGTGTGCGGGATGCAGCGTGAAGCTGATTTTTGTATGAAATACAATAAATAGAGCTTTTACAATGATTATAGAATTGTTTAAGATGTGGCTATACATATATTTAGTTAAAATAAATATTCTTGAGGAAATTAGATACTTATTTAAATTTATATTTTTATTTTTTTCGCTCTGGTGTCGAGGCATAGCGCTATTTTTATTTCCGCTACATAACACGCAACGCCTCGAAAATTCAGCCGAAAATGATGATGATGAATGAACAGAGTGTCTTACCACTAAGTTCACTACCATGCTGTGTGCGAGATATAGCGTGATGCTAATAAAAAAAGAAGTCTTTTTTAGTATTATAAAATTATACTAAAGTTTCATAATCTTTTTTAATATTATTTTAAAATTCAGAAATTGTTCTTCATTTCAGGAGTATACAAATAAAACAACAAATTACATTTATTTCCAACATCAAATTGTCTTTATTTAACGTTACGAATCTAATTTTGTACTACAAGAAAAAGATCAATATTAACATTTATGTACAAAAAATATTTTTAGAAAGTGCACATAATGTGCGTCTCTACTGATATTAAGACAATGATAAAATACCAAGAATTATAATGTAAATAAATAAGAATTTAGGCACTGCACATGTAATTTTTCCTTATATCACATACATAGATCTCTCTATTAAGAGTAGTTCATTTATTCTAGTAAGCGTCTCCGTACTTTTATTAAGTATTATTATCATAACTTTCACTTTTACCATTCTCAAGAAATACACATGCAATATTTCATAACAATTTAGTAAAGTGTATACAATAGTCGTGTGGATACACCAATTCAATATAAAATTGTACTACACAGTGTTGAAATTGAGAGAAGGCTTATTTACTTGAGTGAGTTACCCGTTTCTTCCATACTTTGATGTAGATTTTGTTACTCACTTCTCTTTGTATATTACCATTGTAACGCTTTATGCCTTTTGTTCGTTCGTAATAACAAGTTAATAAATATAGATCTTTTTTTTTCTTCTGGTTTCTTATTGAAAATATATCTAGGTATACATATGTAGCAAGATATTCTTTTGTTATTACTTTAAGCAATTTTCATACATCTCTATATACCTATACGTAAACTTAACTAAATAACATTTACCTACCACTGGAATAGATTTAATTAATAATTTGCGAAATACAAATTAAATATAACAATATAAACTTATATGTTATAATTTTTTAGTTAATATGACATATTAAGCAAGCGTGTGTTTATTTCATGTTAATTGAAAGTGACAATTCATATTTGAGATCATAGTCATTACATTTTTTTTAATATTAGGTACAGATGCTATAAATATAAATTATTTAAGTCATCTCTTTGTTGGTTTATATAAGCTTAGTAAGTAAATCCAAACTACATCCTTTTTTCCCGGACCCTGGACTTCATATGTAGGCTTATGTCAGTTTAGGTAGATATTTAAAAGAATATGTTTATTAATGTACGTTCAAATTGTTGTCTAAAAATTATATCTAATCGAATTGGAATCGATTCATCCTAAAAATGAATGACTAGTTTAGAAATATTTTTTATCGAAATATTAAGAAAAAAAATTGACAATTTTATATTAATAAAACTGGTCGTACAATATACATTGTATGATTCTAGTTACAATAAATGTCTTGAAATATAACATTGCTAATCGCTCTTACATTTAAAAAAATAAGTAATTTTTTAAACAATTTTAGTAAATGGTAGTATATTTTGTCTAATCAAAAATAATTTAAAATAAGCGATAGGATACAGGGATACGGAGTAAAATCGACAATGGGCTAAGAACGTCTAATTATGGATGATTATTTATTTTAATGTTAGTCACACTCATCTCTAAGTCGGCATGAAATGGCGCCGCGTTCAGTCTAATGTAGCCGGCAATTTAATCAATACGCTCTTAACTCATTAAAAATCTTATCCGTATCTTATGTTATAATAATTTTTACTTAGAGTTTATCCTCAGCGTAATGTTTGGTTTATATGCTTTAGAACTTAACGTGACACGTGACATAAGTATTTGATAAAAAAATATATTTTTTATTGTATCAATAAATATTTAAATAATTTGGCACATTTGAGGGTAGTCGTGGTGGGTATAAGTGTATGACTGTAACGAGGCAATATGCAATTTCTCCAGAATTCGACGAAAAGTGAGGGGCAGAGTGACTTACCACTAGGATTACACGCTGTATCCCGTTTATAGCAGGGTAGGTCTCTGCCTACCCTGCTTAAAACGTGTTAACGTAAAAAAATAAATAAAAATAATTTGGCACATTCCTCATTTATGACATTATAAGAATTTTAAATTATATATCTACACAAAGAACTAATTATCTAAAAATATTTTCTATTATTCATTTAACTCGAATAATTATAATTAAGGAATCGATATGCGAATTATAACATGTAAACAATTAGAATAAAAATATATTTTTTTATGTAAATTAATTGGCACTCAAATAGCTCTGTTACTCCTAAACAATGACTAGATAAAATACTAATTAATCTTATAATAAATTATATAAACAATTTGATATGTACAAATTATAATTAGGCGTACGATGATTAGGACAGTTGACAGCGGTTAATTTTAGGTTTGACGAATGTAGTAAAAACCGTAAAATACAAAAATCAGGCTTCCCTAATGACTACAATATTTTTACAGTTATTTAACTGTTAACATTATTTTTGAGACTGTAAGAGCTTGGTTGTGTTTTAGCTGGTAGCAACCTCTCGGTCACATCACTAAGGTCGCTGGCGGAGTATCTGCTTCTTTTTAAATTTGGAAATTTATCCTTTTCTACTATTTTTTTTAATTGCGCTGGTTGCTCCAGTTCCGCAGTACTCCCACTTGGACTCCTGGTCGGTTCCGCTCTATCACTGGTAGTACTGGACGGTGTTTGACTTCCGTTTTCAGATTCAATGATTTGTTCCAATCCACTAGGCCGTCTGCTGCGAGAGTCGTAGTATTCGACTGTTGGTTGAATAACGGGACCCATGTTCGCCATTGGATCCAAACCCAATAGAAGCATGACTGTCGCCGGGTGGTCCATTATGTATTGTGTAACAGAGTGAAGGAACGGTTCCGTTTGCGTACACCGGTTTATTTTTGGTCGTTCAGGACTAAGTGGGCGTTCTTGCTGCAGAAAATGCATACATAACATTCAACATTATGAGCACTAAAATATATTTAACCGTATTATAATAGCAGAGTAGGTGGTTATTATATATAGTATCGTACTAATATTGGAGAAAATTGGCGCTGACCTAGTTTAACTACATAATTCTAAACAACATGTTTGGACGTTAACAATTAAGTTACCTGATCCCAGCAGAAAACGTCAGGAGGATGGCTACAGCTGCGAGCTAATTGATTAGGCGGGGCATTCCACTGAAGGTTTGGATTCGAATGGGCGGCGTGCCACACCGGTCCGGTCATTTCTTGCAATGCTTGAATAGCGTTTCGAACCTAAAAATAAGGAAAGCAATCAATTT